>OY992764.1:37517144-40017144 GCA_963921325.1 Logfia minima
ATGTTAATTTCTAAGTTATTTGGGGCCAGATATCTCACGGGTCTTTATATTTGTGTCAAGTTAAGTGTCTCACAACAACAAACATAAATCAATGCTATTGTTGAAATCAAATCTTAATAATTTAGAGACGGTGTGTAAAATAAGGTTTCAAAAAATAACCCTATCCAAAAGGTATAGTTATAGTTATTTTGGTTTAAAATGAGTCGCACTTTTTACAGAAACGCGAAACTTTATCAAATCGTTACACTAAATGCTTAATATTCGATATCTTTGATAGAGTTCCTGTTCTTGCAACTCATAATCTTGGTGATTAATAAAATTGCTCTTGTGTATAATTTCCACCTATAGCTTCACATAGTGTTATATACACAGAGATATGTGTTGGTGGAAATTGTTCTAATAACTCGGTCATACTTTTTGTATAAGATAATCTACTAATTATAAAGTCAGACAACAAACTCAACATTAAACTACCTAAGATAAGCTATATCATGCGTGTTTCAACTACCCCTAACAATTGATGAGTCCTGTAGAAAATTTTAACCGAATTAAGTTTAGAAAGCATGACCACGGAAAAACTTCCAAACTAGACCAACAGACAAACTGACTACCATGGAAATATTATGAAGAGAACGAATATCCTACGCAATTGTATCCAAATTATATACAAGTCTCAAAATTATTTACATCCAATCTAACAAAAAAGATTAACAATAGGTAAAACTAGGGACGAACCCATGACACTAGTAACTTAAGTCAGATAGTGTAATTTTCTTAGTGTTTTTTATTAGTGACGCTATTGAATTATTAAAAAGTACCACTAGTCAACCAAAAAGTGCACATTTATCAAGTTAATCCAAGTTTAAATTTAACATAATACCTTATAAGTTTCAGCAGTCCAACTTACAAGAGAAAACAAAAAGGCGTGGATTCTCAACCCTTTGGTGTTGTCAATGAATAGAAAGGGACACAAGAAGTTTTTTTTGATTTGAAATTCATCATTTAAATTCTTACTCGTAATAGTTAATTTTTAATTGCAAGTCTCAAACTCCAAAATATCATAAGGTATTTACTTTTTCTTTTTTCAGTCTACCAATATAAAATTCTAGGGTTTATACTTTTTAGGCTTTATATTTACTATTTTATTTTAAGATTACATCTTTACTTCTGATTCTAGTGTTTATTGTTCAATTATTGCTTTAGTAGATTCATGGTTATTCAAAATTAAATGTTGGACATTACACATATAGTTATTGTTAGTCTATGTAGGTGTAGCTTTGTTACTTTGAGTCTTTGACATACATATATTGAACGGTAGACTTAAACGCTTCATTTATGCTTCCATGTTATACTATATTCAATTTATAGCAATATCATGTATCTTATGTCAATTTTGTATTATTGTTGATAATTATTGAACATATACAAATGCAGAGTTCAATACATAGATGGATGAAAAGGAAATTATCATATGATGGTGGAGAACCTTCAAATGTGAATGACTGCAAAAATACTCCACCTCCAAGCAACGATGCTCCACCTCCACGCCCTATCTCGACTCCCTCTATGCCAAAAACAATTGATATAAATGATCTTCATTGGGATCCCGCGGATAAAAAAAGAATTTTAGACTATGACCCTAATTAAAGAGTTCACATTCGAAGACTATATTGGCAAAGCGGACCATGTCAACCACGCGGACATGTATTTCCAAAAAAAAAAAATAAAAAAAAATAGAAAGAAGAATCTAAGGAAAAGGAAAGAAGTTTTGTCCCTGCTTGGTTTGATGAATTTATGTGGTTAGAGTATAGTGTTAAAGCGAATAAAACATTTTGTTTATGTTGTTACCTATTTAGAGATTATTTTGGACAACAAGGTGGAAGTGATGCATTTGTAATTGATGTCTTCAATAGTTGGAATACAAAAGATAGATTAAGAACTCATGTATGTAATCTGAATAGTTTTCACAATAAATTGCTACATAAATGTGAAGATCTGATGAAAGCAAAGCAATCTATTTTTGTTGCTTTTCATAAGCAAACTGAAATTGAGAAGGAAGAATATCGAATTCGCTTTAACAGGCTCAATTGATGCAGTTAGATTCTTCATGTAAAACACATTGCCAGTCTGTGGTCATGAAGAGAGTGAAGACTCTATTTACAAAGGACTTTTCTTGGAAACACTAAAATTGATTGCACAACAAAATGAGACTTATCGTAAGGTTATACTTAAAGCTCCCAAGAATTGTAAACTGGTGTGTCCAAAAACTCATAAAGATATCGTTGAATGTTTTGCCAAAGAAATATTGAAATTGATATTTGAAGAATTTGGTGGTTATGTGATTGGTTTGCTAGTTGACGAGTCGACTGATGTATCTAAAACGAACACATGGTTGTGGTTTGGGATATGTTGATGATACTCATGGATTTGTTAAGGAGAGATTTATCGGTGTTGTTCATGTCAACGAGACATCAACTTTGACTCTTAAATCTGCCATCGATTATTTATTTGCTGAGCATAAATTGAGTTTGAAATAGGTAAGAAGACAAGTTTATTTTATTTATATATTAAGTATTAAATATTTAAGTGGATTATAATTTACTTACTCTCTAATTTTTATAATTGAATTTTTGAATAGGTAAGAGGTTAACGATATGATGGAGCAAGCAATATGCGAGGAGAGTTTAATGTTTTGAAAACTTTGATACTAAAGGATAATAGTTCCGCATATTATATACATTGTTTTGGTCACCAACTTTAGTTGGTAGTTGTGGTTGTAGCAAAAAACCATGAGGGTTTTGGAAAATTCTTTGATATGCTAGCTCTAGCGATTAATGTGGCTGGTGCTTCTTGTAAATAGAAAGATATAATAAGAAAATCTTACAGAGCTAGAGTACAAGAATAGATTGGTAAGGATGAAGTGGAAACTGGAACATGAGTAAACCAAGAGCTTTCTCTTAGACGAGTTGGAGATACTCGATGGGGTTCTCATCACAAGTCAATGTCAAGTTTAAAGTCTTTGTTTCTGGAAGTTGTTAACATGCTTGACTATGTTAAGAAAGAGAGTGATCTTACTGTGAGCCGACACCTAGCATCCAATATTTTCTTTTGTGTTTTATTTGCACTTGATATTGCACATTTTAGGGCTTACAAATGTATTGTCACGAGCTATTCAAAGAAAAGATCAAAATATCTTAGAAGCAGTTTCATTGGTGCAAGGAATAAAACGATCATTGCAAGACTTTAGAGAAAATGGGTTTGATGGATTACTGAAGGTTACATATTCTTTGTTTCAACAACATAATGTTGAAAGTTTGAAGATGGATGAAGTTTACGTTATTTCAAGAAACCGAAAAAGCAATATTACACACTATTTTAAGGTTGATATTTTTAATACAGTTTTGGATATGCAAATCCATGAGTTTTGTGATCACTTTAGTGAGGTAAGTACATTATTGCTTACTAATATGTCAGCTTTGAGCCCACATGCTTTGTTTTCTATCTTTGATGCGTGAAAGTTAATGAAGTTGAGTAACATGTATCCATTTGATTTTAATGACATGGAGAGGGAGAGTCTTAAGCGTGAAGTTGACATCTACTAAGACATTAGGCATCGAGATGAAAGATTTGCTAATTTGAATGTAATTGATGAGCTTGCTAAATTGATGGTCGAAACTGAAAAACATCTTTGTTATATTATGTATATCGATTATTGAAGTTGGCTTTGGTTTTACCTATTGCAACTACGACAGTGGAAAGATGTTTTTCTGCAATGAAACTTGTAAAGTCTGCTTTGCACAACCGAATGGGTGATAAGTTTATGAATTATTGTCTAATTGGTTCTATAGAAAAAGAAGCACTCGCTAATATTACAAATGAAACCTGTAATTGATCGTTTTCAACAAATGAAAAATCGAAGAAAATTGCCACTTTACGGTATTTTTCTTATTTTAATTAAATTGTACTATCCTAGATTAAAATTTTTATTTTATATTTTGGTTAATATATTTGTGCTGCCAGTTACCAAAAATCTTGAATCCGTCACCGGGTAAAACAAAAGGGTATTCAATAAGTGTAATAGTTGCTTTGGTGAAATGATGTAATTTGCACATTTCACGACAACACTCGGCACAAGTTTCGTAGGAGCTGAAGTTATACTACCGTTGTGTAACCTTTTATATGTTTATGCACTCTAGGTTCTAGATCGTGGTAAGAAGTTTGAGATTCTAGTAGATAAAACAGAGAACCTTCACTCCCAGGTTAGTGAATGCTTCCGTGAATTATCTATACTGTGAGCTTGAGTGTGAGTGTGATTCCGACGACAAACAAACTTTCATCTTATTGTACTATACGTAACTCAAACTAGGGAGCAAGTGTAATGCTTAATATACCCATAGATGCCGCTAAGTAATCCCACTTACATGTAAGGTATTGATTGAAACCAATATGTTTGGTATATTATCATACCAAAGGGTTATTGGCATACTGATATCAAGGTGTCACTCCAATCTTGAGAATGTGAGTTCTAAGTTTTGAAGTTGGACAAATGTATTCTTAGAAAAACGTAAATATTTGCAATGGTTGTGTGTGAGTTATTGCCTTTTTTTAAAAAAAACAAAAAAATGCTTGAATCCTTGACAACAACATACGATTAGCTCTTGAAGTCACACACTCAACTCAACCAATTACATAAAACTGATGTTGCTGCTACTTTTGCTAGTGTTTGTGATCATGAGTGGTGCAAAGGAAATGGAGTGTATAGTTTATATAGGGAGGACTCGAGGCACCCATATTCACACTTTTCTTGCTTTTCTGATTTTTATTTCGGCAATGATTTCTAAATCAACAAAATGCATAATGGATGATATGGTCAGGTAACTCATCCACTTTCTTGTAGAGATTGTAATTGTTGTTTGTTACCTAGGTTGCTGCACCAAATGTGTGTAACACACACAATGTATGTGAATTGAAAGAGAGACGAGAGAAATCAAGGTGTTTATTCTGGAGTTCTATTTTTAAATGTTATAAGCTTGCAAAAATAATTCTGATTCAATTTTAACAAAAAAATATTTTGATAATATCATATTTAAAGATAAGATTTGAATCTTAAAATCCATTTAGTTTAGATAATCATATCATAATAAACAAGATAATAATATTTCTGTAAAATTAACTCCTTACCAGAAGCTACAACCACCACTCTATCAAGTATCAAACGACAAGACAAACAACGGAACTTGCCGGGAAAAAACTACCATTTAAACAGGCATTCTGATTACTAACGGAGATGCTTGTGCGAATCCATCCTTGGCAAACTGATCAGCATTGAAATTGCATTCCCTCTTAACATGAATGGCCGATATTTTTGGATTAATAGACAGAAAAGCATCAAACTCACTAAAGTGGGACAACAACCTCCAAGGCCTTTCAGAAGGTTGTTGAACCCAAGAAACAACATTGAGAGAATCAATTTCAATAATGGCACTAACCAACTTAAATCCAACATTCTTAGCCATCATTACACACGCTTCTTTGATGGTCAACACTTCAGCTACATTAGACTTTACAACCCTGAACGGAATAGAAAAAAGAGCCAAAACAGCACCAACACTAATCCCAAGCAAACCACCGATACCAGCCAAACCTCATTTACCCCTAGCAGACCCGTAAGGCGCCAACGTTGAATTTTAAAAGCTCCCTCATTAGGCGGGAACCAATGCAGATTTAGGACAACCTTATGAGCATTGTTACATACTGAATTGATAACATATGTATATAAAAATCAAAGACCATGTTTTAAAATCTGGGAAGAATCAACATCCTTACTAGGAAAAATTAATCTATTCCTAGCTCCCCCTATATGCGATATCGTCGAGAAGAAAGACAAATACCGAACCTCTATACTTAACACTTTTTAGTCATATTCATCCACCATATGAACAACTTCCCACCCTACGAAGAGTAAACTCACTCACAATCCCAACCGTTAACCAGAGACCACCAAGTAGGTTAAGTGGTCTCCACTTTATTTGACTTGTTGACTACCAAAACGAATATAGTGATAGAACACCTATTATGATAAATACCTAAATTACTAGAAAAATAAGTGACAAAAGATGTATCGAAGTTATAGACCATTTTTATGTCATTAGTGCAACTATCAATTTTATGTCATCTAGAGAGACTGGTTGACATTTATTGTCACCATTTCTACTCCAGCTCTAATTAGCTTGAATACTTTTAGGGATGCCCTTGCTTGTAGCGGTTTTTGTATTACTCTTACCCTAACCATTCTTAATAGTGGTGCAGTTTTTCTTTGTAACAGCCCTGTTTTCAACAATATCATTTTTAGGTAAAAAACCATAAGCTTCTATTTTAAGATAATCATGTTTATCTTAAAATTATAAGGATTTAATTAGGTAATTAAAGTATAATTATAATATATACAAGCAACCTACAAGTAAAGCACACAAGCAACTTACAAATGGGGGGCAGCAGCCATAAGAATTTCATGAACAAATACTCTTGAATGTTAGTTGTTAGAAAGGGGCCTTGTTGTCCAGATTTGTGACCACACTAGAACATCTTATTAAGCAAAACTTGAAGCATTACAATGCAAAGCTAGGAAGAGTAGATGCAATAGTAGTCAACAAATAAGGAGGAGAAGTACATAAGTATCAAAATCTTAAAGAGTTACAACTTACAAAGCTAAGTGAACAAATAGGGTAACGCACGACAGTTTCACTATAAATAGAGGCTTATGAGTTCATTCTTCTTCATCCAAAACTTAGAAACACATCAAAAGTATAAGTAGCAATGTGAGTATCTGTAGTCCTAAGCAAGTGTCAAGATCATAAGCAAGTATCAAGATCATAAGCAAGTGTCAAGATCTAGCAAGGTGATTATTTATGTGACTTAAATGGGATGCATACATGCTATAACAAATCTTATACTACTATGCCATATTGAAATTATTCTATATGTTAAAGTCATGTTTATGGTATGTTATCAAATTAGCATGAAAGTTTTGCTTAGGTTAAGTATGGCCATTTTAATATCCAACATACGGGGTATGGAATGAAGGGATGTCTTGCAAACGAACCTTATGGGACAACCTTACGTGGATCCCGAGGTTAGCCAACCTCCTAGTACGGGCTTACTAACATGTGGCTATGAGATCTCAAAAAGTTTAAAGCATGAAAGATTTTATACTTATTATTTTTGCCTTAATTGTTTGTGCTATATGTCAAAACCATAATTACTTACTAAGCTTAAAGCTTACCTATTCATGTATGTATCTCAGGAAGCAAGGAGTATGGACCACTCAAGTGTTATTATCTAAATAACTTAGACTTTTTATTTTACATTTTTCGGCTTATGTAATAACTCTATATCAAGTTATGATATGTGATTTCGTTTATTCACTTGTACTAAAGGCAAAGATGATACCCGCGGAATCGGAGGTGTCACATTCTTCCCTTACAACTCTTTTACATGTAATGCATCTTGAATTCCCATTGCTTATTTTATCAGTTATAGTTATATTGCTTTCGCAAACAAAAGATCCCAACAAGAAGCAAACAATGTCCGTAAACATGTCCAACCCATCTAGGTTTACACTTTACAAGCTCTAATATTCTGGTTTTTAAGTTTTAGCACGTTTTTGGAATAAAGGTCAGGTATAGAACTATAAACATCGATTGTATATCATGCTGATCAAAACCATATAGCAAAAAAGGAAAAGAAAAGGGCAAAAACAATACTAAGAATTACAAATGTTTCCAATATTTTTAGAATGTCATACAATGGATACCAGAGTTTTGAGCCACAACCAAATCCAACATGGGTTTAAAAAAGCACCCCATCCTTCAACATACCAATATGATCATCGTACTCATTCTGGATCAGGAGAACCCCCGGGAACCAACTGCATCAACACAGCAAAACAAGGTGCATTCAGAAGGGGGAGAAAAGTGGGAATTTATAGCCAATTTACAAATTGTGTTGGTTTTGCGGAATCTATGAGCCTATGGTAGTATGGTTGAACCAAAACCAAGACTTAATTCAATTTTAATTAGGAATTGGACTTACGATTGCTATGTTATTTCCATTGAGCAGAATCTGGTCAAGCTTTGTAATCCGACGTCCCTCAGGTGTGATTTCACTGCAATAAAACGAGGTCATTGAACATAAAAGTGCTGGTTTTGTAACCAATTACATACACACACGATGTGAGTGCAGGATATGGAAAAAAAAATACATCCACATTATTGCTAAGATACTTATTATAGCTTGAGAATAGTATATTGTTAAAAAAAACACAGCATGGGTTCTCCAATAACATGAGTTTGGTATTCAAATGGAAAAGGACAATGGACAAACTGTTTTCCTATTTACAGAAACTAACCACAAAGTGGTAATTCAATTTCTAATTCATCGCTTCAAGTCTTGAGTGTTGCAGAACAAAATAAGATCAGTGGATCACGAATCAGAAAAAAGAACTGCAGATTCGGGGATTAGTTCACAAATCCCAGGAATCTTAGCTTTACAGAATCTTTACCAGAGAATAACATACAACTAAAAGCAATTTCAGGTCAAGTTATACATGGAAATAGATCCGCCTATAAAGTTCTTTAAAACAATGATAATAACACATGTTGCTGATGTGGGATATAACAGATAAAAGTGTGCAACATATTTAAATAAAATAACTAAAATAGATTAAAGGTGCTTTAGAATTTTCCTACAGTGAGTTTGTTCCATAAAGCTAAGCACTCATAAGGTTTTCTTTTGGCAATAGTATAGGATATGTTCATGCATAAAGGATAAAGAACTCAAGGTTCTTAACTGGTTAGAATAAACAGAGGATTTCATGTTCATGTAGCTCAAATGGGATGAAAAATATGAAGAATTTTTTTTTTTCTCAAAAGTATAAACTAGAAAAAGGAATTGAACTTCAACAGGGTTTGATAAAAACATACATAAAAGAAATGCAAGTGCGGCTCATAGATGCTTATTTGCATTAGCAAAAGACCATCTATCATAATATCATATTGTGGAGGAAAAAAACATCCTAGCATGATCACGTTAAAAGTTGCACACTAGATCATCATGGGCTTTACTTATTTATTTATTTAGTTGTTATACATTAAGAGGTGCAAATGCACAATACTTCACTATTTGGCATAATTACATCCACATAAAAGGGTTAAATTTCCTTCTCCAAAATGAAAGAGTTAACCCCTATAATATGCTACTGCAAAGACAAGTCCGTATATTTACTATCTTAGACATTCACATGTCTAGTATAGATGACGTGTTTAACTACCAAACAGACAAAATTTAATATCCATCATTTGTCAATATAACAAACAAAGATAACAAACAAAATCTACTAAAAAAACTTTCTACTGCAGCATAGCTTATGTGTCATGCTAAAATGCTTGTATGTGTAGCTTATGATTCCAAGAAGTCATATTTCTCACCAAGCATTTTACTATAACCGTTAACTGAAGAACAAAAACTGTTAAATCTCTAAAACTTGCTACAGTTATACAACACACTGTTAAATCGAAAACACCCTAAACACATTTGTCTAATACTCTAATTGGTAATCAAATCTTCGATAAATCACTATAACAGCTCGTTCACTAATAGAATTTCGTAAGAACACTACTCACAATCAACCAACAGTGTAAGTCAGCCAATCACTTGACCTCCATTACTAAGGCAATTCACCCATCAGAAAAAAAAAAACCCTAATTTAAACCCTAAAAGGTAACAATCGTTCAACTATCGGAAACATCCATTAATCAATGTAATAACACTTGTGACAACATACAAACACAAGTGCATACTTGATTATTCAGAAAATCAATGATATTATAGCAGAAAACTAAGAAATTAGGGGGTTTGAGTGAGAAATAATACTGACTATTCAGTGACGTCTTCAAGAACCATGTTAACGTAAACATCGAAACCCTTGAGGGTACCAACGAGCTCCTTATCTCCTTTCATTATCACCCATATTTTTGAACCTATACATCGATCTATCAACTCTGCATCATCATCATCAACACAAAACCTTTTAGATTTAAATTAGATACATAGAAAATGGTGAAAATGAATTAGGGTTATGAAGAATGTGAACCTGAGGGAAGTAGCTGTGAAGGATTGTGCGACATTGATTCGCTTGACCAGAATTGCTTGCGAGATTCAGGTGTGTGTTTTGAATCGAGCCTTTTTCCCTCAATGAGTGCCGAAAGTTGAATTTGTGGGTTTAGGGTTTTATTAAGGGGGTGTTTGGGTAAAAGATTAAGGGATTGTATCAGGTGTGTGTTTGGGATTAAATTGATCAAATTTACGTTTTTTTTAAGTAAAAATGTCTGATGCAGTTAACGACAAGTTATCGTCGTTAGATTGTAAAAGATATCGATTGTAAGCAAATGAAAGGTCAGAGAATGTAAAATAATAAACATGTAAATTAACATGTGATATTTCCGTTTTATAGATTGTATATCCTTATTATTTTTAACGCCGATCATTATACTGTTCTAAATAAAATGTAGATGGTTTAAATTTTACTCGAAACAAAAGGTATATAATTTACCTTGTATACATTGATAGTGGATTGAATGTCATTTCAATAGTAAATATTATCGTTTGTTACTATTCGTAAGGGTTAAAAGTTGTCGTTTGTAACTATTAGTTAGAGTTTGTTTTGAAAATTTGATCAAAGTATAGAAGATTATTAATATGCTAAGTTGCAAAACTATCATAGAAATATGGCTAGATGAGTTTGTATTTGATAAATAGGGTTGATATGTTTGACTCTTTTGAGTTTGTGCACTTGGGTTCAAATCTTTACCGTTTTCTCGGCATATTTGATAAATAGTTTTCTCGGCATATTTGTTTTGTTAATTTTTACACAATTCCTTGCACACTGTAAGTTTGTCCTAGCTAACATATTCCTACGTTTTCTTTTATTAACTTTTACACAATGACAAATTGGCCCCTATACTTGATTTTTGATATAATAATCAAACATCATTTAACGTAGAACTTTATATTATTGCCTTCATTATAAATTTTATTTCTAACACTTTTTCTATACGATATTAATTAACATTTATATCATCAATACTTTTTTAAACATTTTTATTATTATTATAATTATAATTATTATGATTATTATTTTGTATTAGATTTAGTTTTTTTTTTTTCGTCTTAAAAAGGTACTTAAAAGAATTAGAAGCAAATGAACATGTCCCAAATATATGGTTTAGGTAACAACTCTTTTATTCGTACACTAGTTTTTATACTCGTGTATACACACGGATCATTTTGAAAAATATGAAATAATACTATTTGAACATTTTTGAAAACAATTGCAAGTGTAATTCGTGAAATATGATTAATAATCTTAAATTCGAAGCACTTTATATAACAAACAATATAAAACTATTACAAACCTCAAAGAAATCGTTACGCAACCAAAAATATGAAGAAAAAAGATAAGACAAATAGTAGAAGAATGTGTGTTGCATATAATTCAGGGTAATTTTAAACATAAACTTTTAATTAATAGTATATAATTTAGATAATGTTAGTAGTATTATTTACTAATTATCTTGTTTACTATGTT
This sequence comes from Logfia minima, assembly GCA_963921325.1. NCBI lineage: Eukaryota > Viridiplantae > Streptophyta > Magnoliopsida > Asterales > Asteraceae > Logfia > Logfia minima. Next base: position 37,528,789 of record OY992764.1, read on the forward strand.
TATCTTTAAAATAGTTATTTGTTTTATTTTCTAAAATCATAATTTATGATGTCATAAAATCTCTAATTTTACTGAATTTAAAAAAAAAATATTTTAATTAAATTATGAATTCTAATTGGATACACGGGTCATTTTGAAAAATATGAAATAATACTATTTGAACATTTTTTAAAATAATTGCAAGTGTAATTCCTAAAATATGATTAGTAATCTTAAATTCGAAGCACTTCATATAAAAAACAATATAAAACTATTAAAAACCTCAAATAAACCGTTACGCAACCAAAAATATGAAGAAAAAAAATAAGTCAAATAATAGAAGAAGGCGTGTTGCATATAGTTTAGGGTAATTTTAAACATAAACTTTTAATTAATAATATATAATTTAGATAATTTTAGTAGTATTATTTACTAATTATCTTGTTTACTATGTTTATCTTTAAAATAGTTATTTGTTTTATTTTTTAAAATCATAATTTATGATGTCATAAATTTCTTAATTTTACTCAATTTAAAAAAAATTATTTTAATTAAATTATGACTTAGATTGATTAATTAGATATTAAATTAAGATGATGATATTACATATATGATTCTTATATATTATTTAAGATTTACTGAGTACTAAAGTAGTTTCGATCATTCGTAATGATTTTTTATTGTACACATTTGCATTTTAGAATAAAAAGTAGTTAAAATATTATTTGAAACAAACATCCATCACGGAGATTTGTTGCTTAATAATAAGAAAAGCGCATATTTGTATGCTGAATTATATATCCACGTCTATATTCAAATTTCTCTTGAATTACTCAGATATAAAAGAGAAGGGTTCTTATCCAAATTGATTTTTTCGCAAATTTTGTTTTCAATACAAACATAATTATTGTTTTTGTAATTGTATTGTTTGTTCATAAGTTAAAAGAGTACGATTCATCTTTTTCACATATATAGGGGTGATTTAAGGGTAAAATTAGTGAAATCGGAGTATTTAACTTTAATTTTTCTAAGGTCTCAAATTTCTATCAATATTTTAAGAACCAGTTCGATCGGTCGAATCGGGGTTTCAAGGAAAACTAGTGCATGAATAACCTGTTTTTACCAAAGTTGACTTAGTCAACGACCAGCGGTCGGACTGGAATTGGGATCGGTTTGGACCGGTTTTTGATATATTTTTATATTATTTCTTTTGATCGGAAACCGCGTAAGTCAACGTTCTAAATTAATAGGTCAACCGTGGTCAGGATGTTATTACTTGTGTGTTTGGCATGAAATATATAGAAGGCCATGGTAGACTGTGATTTGTATTATCACCGATGTGAGATAACTTCAACATTAAAGAAATATAAAACACAAATATTAACCCCATGTTTCCAACCTCATACCTTATACTTGTTAGATGGTTTGATTGCCATCTAATATAACTATAACTTTGTGATATTGTTGTATTTATAAATATTTTATTAATAGTTTATAAATGATTATTTTAATGATTTTTCTAGTAGCTCTTTTAATGATTATTTTTGACAAGTCTATAATAAGTTAATAGCCATTATAAGTTTCATTTCAAGTATCATAATTTATAATTGTAGTTTTAAAAGTTTGAGGTGCGAACTTTGAAAGATCACATATTTTCGCTCGTAACTCGGATTAAGTCACCATTTTTTTTTAAGTTGTGTATTTTTTTCGAGATCTATTTGTTGGGAAACTTTCAAAGGGGGATTATCCCAAGAAAGTCATATAAAGTCAAGAAAAGTAAAAAAAAAAAAAAAAAGTTGTAAAAAATCAAAAAATCAGAAAAGTCGAAGACCGGTCCGACCGGAACAGGAGGGTCAGCCGGTCCGACTTAAAAATCAGTTTTCAAAACATTGATTTTTAATGTCATGTGTTAAATATATGATTACAAGAGAATCTTCAATATTTTTTGACTTTTAAGGCCTCACAAAATATAAGATTTAAAAGATTAGACTAACTTTATGTGAAAAAATAATATTGTAAGCGCTCAAAAGAGTTTAAGTCGTAAGATATTAGGCTCACTTTTTTGTCACTTATTATTAAGTGATTTCACTAAAAATGTTTCAACATTCTATTTTTCTCGTAATCTTTATTTTACATTGGCTCATCAAAATAATTTTCTCATAAATCTTTATGTTTTCACGATTGAATTTTCCAATCATTTTTTTACGCATAATCATTTATCATATTGCTTAGATAAACAACTCAATTTTTTCAAACATTACTCTTGATTAAGTGGGTGATTTATTTTGAATTGCATATCAAGTTTAATCTAATGTTTTACTTAGTATATGGTTGTTAAATGTCATATAAAATTCGGCATTAACTATATATTGTAATATTCTTGAAGGAGAAAGCACGACATATATGATATTACTAGATATAATTAAAATTAGTAAAGTATTTATAAGTTACATGGATAAAACACGTAACATTATTGTTGTATTTTCTATTACTAGTTAAAAAGTTCAATATAATTTTTATACAAATTAAGTGCAAAAAATGTACATCTCTAAATCCATAAGTAATCGATAACTCGATCTTCTTTCGGAACTTTACATTACATAGATAAAACTTTTAAGATTATCTTCTTTAAAATGACATTTTCTTTGGTAGATTTTAATCAAAATGTACTAAATATTTAACGGTTAAACTATTAAAGTCGGCGTACAATATTACAATGGAATTGATGGATTGATTTTTCCTGATTTAGAAAAATAGATTCTTTGTACTATACCGAATAAATCTCATAGAATTGGAACAAAATAGAGAAAAATAGTTATATAAAATTGATAAGATCTAATATTTTAAATTCGCTTTAGGCCTCACAGGCCTTATAAAATCTTAAGCCGCTCCTGCATATATGTGTGTGTGGTGTATATATATATATATATTATAACTTTGTTTAGTTTGATAGATGTATTTTATATTCTTTTACGTTATTATGATTATTAAAGTTTATATAAAAATACAAGTAATTGCAGCAAAGCGCAAGCAATCACCCCTGTTAGATACATTTTTCAAAAATGTAGTCTAACATGTATGTGAAAAACTTACCTTCATTTAAGGTTGAAAAGTGTAGTTTCATAATGATTTTGGAGCAAGTACACTACTATACCAGCATAGATAACATTATATATTACATAGAAGATCCAAGTAATGTATTGGTGATAATGTTTTTCTTTGTAAAATAATTTTTTAAATTAAATAAAAAACACAACAACCTTCAAATATCTATAAACTCATTCCCTTTAATTTCTGAACCTTTTGCTCCATCATCAAGAAATCCATGCATGCCCCTTCCCTCCTCAAGAGCACATAAAAAATGTTACTATTCGTCATCATCGAATAACGATCGTCTTTCTTTATAACATTCGTTCGTCATCGAATACGTACCAGTTTTAACAAAATTAATTACATATTGATCAACCATTGGTTAATACAATACAGGGGACTCTACAATGGGTACGTAATGCCATTTAATCTTCGTGTCCTTTTATTTTGGCACGATCTCTTTCTGTATATTCGATATCATGAAATGAAATAAATTTATTCATGTACCTTAGTATGCACGTAGTGTAATTTAATGTTTGATGATAGAAACATAAGCCTTCTTCTTACACGTACATTTATGTTCTTTTGATCACATTTGATGCTATCAAAATTGCAACATTTCACCTATTTCTGAGAAAATTGTTGCATACATTCCATTTGTTATATAATTATTGAGGAACATTTTTTTATCACTTGGTTGGTTTCAAGCATTTTGAAGTTACAATAACCTCAACTAGTTTGGGATAAAATGCTTGTTGCTGTGATCGTTTGCGTTATATAGAATCGGGCAGTATTTGGAATAACATAGGAGACAACATTGATCAACCACACTTTATGCCGTTATAATCAAGGAACATAATCATGTTATACTTGAACATGTACTTTCTTTTCAGCCAAAGCTGCCGATTGTTGCTCTACACACCTCATAGATGGAGATGGCACTTTTAACGCAGCTGGACTTGAGAAATTTATGAAGGAAGTAAAACTGTCTGAATGTGGACTTTCTTATGCAATTGTTTCCATCATGGGCCCACAAAGTAGTGGTATGTATTAAGTCTACATTTTGCAAACAAAATAAACCCTGGACTTGATGTCAAAATTCACATTAACATAGAAGTAGTTCCCCTTTTTCTTACCATACTTATTTCTTTGAACAGGGAAGAGCACACTTTTAAATCATCTATTCCATACCAACTTCCTGGAAATGGATGCTTTCAAAGGAAGGCATGCATCTGTTCCATTAATTGTTTCGTTCGTTTATTGCAGTAGTTTATATATATCTGACCCTACCTAATTAAAGGATCTAACTGCATACCCTGCATTCGTATCAGATCTCAGACTACGAAAGGTATATGGATGGCAAGATGCACTGGTATTGAACCTTTCACTGTTGTCATGGATCTCGAGGGTACTGATGGAAGAGAAAGAGGAGAGGTTGCATCTCATTACTTCTTTTTCATCAGTTGAATGCCTTCTTTCTTAATAATAGCATTATTTGTTACTGTTATCTAATAATATCGTGCATCATTTTCAGGATGATACCGCATTTGAAAAGCAAAGTGCACTTTTTGCGCTTGCAGTTTCAGACATAGTGCTTATAAACATGTAAGTGTGCTGATAGTTGGGCTATGTTTTTATATATGGTATGGGAAGTTCTGTAAACTAGTATTACCTGTCCTCTGTGAATTTTTTTGTGATTAGGTGGTGTCATGATATTGGTCGTGAGCATGCTGCAAACAAACCTCTACTAAAAACCGTATTCCAGGTGTACCATATATAAGATCCTCCTTTAGTTGTTCTTATACGGATTGAAAATTTCAAAAATGGAATAAGTTCTAATTCCTCATATTCAGGTCATGACACGATTATTTAGTCCACGCAAAACAACTTTGATTTTTGTCATCCGTGATAAGACAAGAGTAAGTAGATTTATTGGCATTTCTTGTAATAAGTTCCATCATTTGTTATTAGAATGACTCTAAAAGTAAAAATTGTGTTTTAAAGACGCCTTTGGAAAATTTAGAGCCCGTCTTGAGGGAAGATATCCAGAAGGTAAAATTCTGTTAAGTCATACACGTATATCATCTGATTTACGAATTACGCCTCAAGGTTGATTTTTACGTTTGTTATTGCCACTAGATATGGGATTCTGTTCCCAAGCCAGAAGCCCACAAGGAAACACCACTAAGTGCATTTTTTAATGTAAGATACCGAAGATATATCAGTTATTACTGTTTCTTGAAATCAAATTACTATGACTGTTTAATAATTATTATTTTTTGACCTAACTAATTAAATGACCAGATTGAAGTTGTCGCTCTTTCTAGTTATGAAGAAAAGGAAGAACAATTTAAAGAGCAGGTAGAGTAAGGATTTATGTATTGTATGCTTGCTGATTAGCAGCTATACTTTTGTCTGTTATTCTTTTTCTTTCTTGTCTAAATGGTATTCTAATCAATAGATCATTATGGCAATGGTTAAAGGGTTTTTATGACAACTCATTCATGCACAGATGGCACTGTCCAAATCTTGTGTTATTTTATGTCTATAATACTTGTGGCATGCAACTTTAAATTTGTAATATTGTTATCGAAGGTGGCTAACTTGAGAAACCGATTCCAACATTCTATTGCCCCTGGAGGGCTTGCGGGTGACAGACAGGGAGTTGTTCCTGCTTCAGGATTTACTTTCAGTGCCGGACAGATTTGGAAAGTTATTAAGGAGAATAGGGATCTTGACCTGCCTGCTCACAAGGTACAATATTTTACTAAAACTAATTTTTTTTTAGAAATTTCAATTACATTATTTAACATATATCTGCAGGTGATGGTGGCCACAGTACGATGTGAAGAAATTGCCAATGATAAGTACTCCGCCTTTGCAAAGAACAAGGTTCACTTTTTTATATCTAATTATGTAAATTGTTTATTATAATTTTTATTTTTTGCTGGTCATTGCAACTAAACTGTTAATTACAGGAGTGGTGTGAACTAGAGAATACTGTACAGTCTGAACTTGTGCCCGACTTTGGAAAGAAGATCAGTTCGCTGCTTGACACATGCTTTGTGGGGTATGTGCATAAATCTACTTCATTGATGCATGTCTTTAAGTATATGCTTTATTAATTTATTTTCATCTGATTTTTTTTTCAGTTATGACGTCGAGGCTGCATTTTTTGAGGAAGGAGTTAGGAATTCGAAGCGAAAACAGTTGGAAGATAAATTATTACAAGTAATGTCTTTATCATCCTCTATATGAACATAATTTATAGAGTTTTATCTTTCTTTCGTTTTTTATTAATGAAAAGGAGAAAATTGTAAAAATTTGTATACGTGTTTGATAGTTTCCTCGTTGTTTTTACCATTTATTTTATTTAGCTTGTTGAACCGGCCTATCAATCAACATTGCAACACATAAGGTCCGAGACACTAGAAAAGTTTATAAAAGCATTTGAAGATGCTTTGAATAAAGGAAAAAAGTTTCAAGTAGCTGCCCAAGATTGTACGCTGTCATTAACGAAATTATTTGATGAACAATGCAAAGGTAAATCTTTACAAGAATGCATTTTATTATTATTTGAAATAAAAATATGATCATGTAAATATTGGATATATTAGTCCATTTTAGTATGACTGCACCTTTTTATGATTGTTTAATGGATAAATGGGAAGAACTAAAGTTCCAAGCAGTAGTTAGTTTATTTATTATATTACCACCTTATGGGCTTGCTACATTGAATCTAAAGGTGTCATCATCAAGCAAGCTGATTGGGACTCATCCAAAGTAAGGGCTAAATTTTCACAAGATATGGTTTCACATATTGCCAATGTTCGTAGTGCCAAGATTTCTGATATAACTACACAATATGAGGTAATAATAGCTTGAAAGTTCCCAGCTTTCATGCCATTTCTCAAGATATATCAACCCTAGATATGGTAATTTCAACCCATTTACATATAAGAATGGGTCGATTTGGTTTGTGTTTTATTTCAAATGGGTAAAATGATAAAAAAAGAGTTATAAGGAAGATAGATCGTAGGGGTTACTGCACACAATATCCTAAAGCATGTATTCAGAGATTTACACTACTACTGTACCACTTTTTGGTTGTTATTAATTAACACAATAGTTATTTACAATAATGGAGAAAAAAGTGTTTGTAGGCCAACCCGACCTGTTTGAACCATACTAAAATTGATCCGTTTCAACTTTCAACCCATACCCGTTTTGACCTTTTATCTAAGCTACCAATCTTGCACCTCTAAATTATTCTGCAGTCGAAATTACAAGCGGCATTAAGTGGACCTATGGATGCTCTTATAGATGGGGCTGCCTCTGATACTTGGCCTGCAATCAGGAAACTTGTACAAAAAGAGACCAAAACTACTGTTTCTGAAGTTGCTGTTGCACTTTCGGGTTTCGAAATAGATGAAGACGCCAAGAAAAATATATTTTCAGGATTGGAGAATTATGCAATAGATTTAGTTGAAGGGAAAGCTAAAGAAGCGGCTGATAAAGTTCTACTTCGCATGAAGGAGAGGTACTAGGATCATAATATCACTGCATTAAATGATTTACAGGTGTTAATCTAACAAAAATGCACACAGGTTTACAACCTTATTCAACCATGATAATGATCAAATGCCACGGATCTGGACTGGGAAGGAAGATATACGAGCAATAAATAAAACTGCTCGCATTTCAGTAAGAATGATTAGATTATGTAATGGTTAATTTCTTAGTAAAGGTGTCAAGATGGGTGGGTTGGGTAAAAGGTCAAATGGGTTCAGTTCGGAACGGGTCATATTTTGTATACTTCAAAACGGGCTGGTTTAGGTTGGGTTGACTTGCAAACAATTTTTGCCAATTTTCTTTATATATGATCAATGTGTTAATTATGATACAAAAAACAAATTAAGACAGAGAACCTATTATTTTTATCTTTTTCTTTTCGTACACCAAACTCTTACAATAATCTAAGTCGTTGACAAAAATGGTTCAAGAGTTTTATGCACTAAGAGTGGACTTTTGATGGCTTTGATACCTTTGATGCATTTAAAGTTTGAACGAGTGACCTGTTACTCTTTTAGTTTAATTTTTTTATTTGACCTGTTCTGAGTTAAAACACAACCGAAGTTTACCCAATTAAAAAGTATATGGTGCGCAAATGCTACCTGCACTTCTTAACACTACGATCTATGGATCTGAATTTGCGGCATGTGTTCTTATTTTAGAATAAAAATTAATCTTTCAGTGTTTAAAGTTGCTTTCTGTGGTGGCTGCAATTCGTTTGGAGGATTATGTCGATAAAGTTGAGGGTTTACTACTTGGTGCTTTAGCCGAGCCCAGCAAAGGCCCTGATAAGAGTTCCAATTTACAAGACCCTTTGGTTACAAGCCATTGGGATAAGGTATCGTGGAATTTATGTAAATTGTATTTTGTTCTTTTTGTTATTTCAATGAACAGAATTTGTCCGATTTAAGTGGTCAGTTAATAAATATGTTGGCCATTAACTTATTTTCATCCAGATTCCAGCGTCGAAAACATTGATAACTCCTGTTCAGTGTAAATCTTTGTGGAGCCAATTTCAAAAGGAGACAGAGTACGCAGTTACTCAAGCATTTACTTCACAGGTACAATTTCAATTATCTTAGTATCCAAAATGCTATTCCGGGCTTGGGGTTGGTCTCAGTGGTCAATGAAAATGTACTATTGTGCTGTCTTAACATGCAGAATTTTTTACGTTTTATTTCAACTTATGTGTTTTTTCTTTTCCGTCCATTTTTAATGTTTTTCAGAAAGCTAACAAGCAAAATAGCAGCTGGCTACCGCCTCCATGGGCTATTATTGCCTTGTTTGTGCTTGGATTCAATGAAATAATGACTCTTTTGAGGTTACTTTCGGTTTCATTATTTCTCCATTTTTATATTCTTAGTTAATCGTTACTGAATTCAAGTTATTTCTCTTGTTTATTTTTCAGGAATCCATTGTACCTGCTATTTATCTTTGTTGGATTTCTGCTTTTAAAAGCTCTATGGGTTCAACTAGACATAGCTTCCGAATTTCAAAATGGTGTGGTGCGTGTTAAAAACCATCGTCATCATTTATTTTTTAGTTTCTGGGTCCCAAAGAGAAGACATGAATACTTGATAAAAAGGTCTGTTTTACTAACATGTGATCAAAGGTGGCAACTTTGACCCATTTACCTATAAAATGCATCTATTTCAGTTTGACTTATCTGTAATGGGTCAAACGGGTTAAGCTAAGGAATTTAACAGAATAGGAAACGGATCAGATGGGCTGAGAGTCATTCAAAGTGTATTCAAATGCATAACAAGATTCTAAACCGTTTTCTTAAGAAGTTAGATCAATTTGGTGATAACATAGTCTTCTTCATTATAGTCACATTAATTTTTTATAAATTGAAAAGAAAACCCTCATAAAATGTTTGCAAGTCATCTTAACCTGGACCGTTTTGATCACATGAAAAACGTACATTCTTTTGACCCAAACCCAGTTTGAGCAGTTATCTAGGTCAATGAAAACTGAACTTGATTTTTCCTTGGGTGACTTGTGTTTTATAATGATGTGTGCCTCCAGCTTCGTGGATTTCTCTCTTTGTCAGCCAAGCTTATTCCAACAATCTTGAACCTCTTCAGAAAACTGGCGGACGAGGGCCAACGGCCGCCAGCAGCCGCCAATCCCAGGATAAATTAGCAAAGCACTATGAGTCGGTTCATCCGGTAATGAACTTCACTGTCCATAAACTAGCTGAATTTACAACTATGATCTCTGTCGGGTTTTTAGGTACATGTCCAAGCAAGTAGGCGTGAGGACATCATTGTTTAAAATCTTTCAGGGGATTTTACTACGTTGATCACAGGTTTAACATAGAAGACATGATCCATTTTATTTTCGTGAATTGCCTTCTTTGATCCCATCTTTCTTAGTAAAATCGACCTCATTCTTTACATTGTATTGTACAAATGTGTATGTTTATTTTATTGAACAAGGTGTACAACCTTAGCTATACTTAAAAGATGATTCAGGGTTCCAATTCCTTGTCGAGTTGAGTTTAAATGAACTAATCTTATTTCACTAAAGTAATTTAATTGTTGTTGTAGTGAGAAAAAGTATATATATTAGCTTGGTTGCAGCAGTTGTTTGAAAATTAGTTTAGATTCATAATAATGGTTTTCAGTTATTGAAATAGTCTTGTGAGAAATGGTTTAAACCGTGAAATGACATGGAATTGAAGTTGATTGGGTTGGTTTAGTTTAAAGGTTCGTTGGTTTGGTCATAAAAGTTGAAACAGATGGACTACTAGTTCATGTTTCCTACCAAAATGGAACTAAACCTTTTATCATGACAATACAAAATGAACGGTACAATAAATCAACTACTTCAAAAATAAAATATTATAAATGACTCTTTGCATATAAACAACATATATGAAAGGAACAGTTTAATATTCGTTGGTTTATCATTGTACCTTAGATAACTTCAACATGGATTCATATCATTTCATAATGTTCTCGAAAAATGAACGAGTTATACGATTCGTAACTCCCGAAAGCCGAAGTAGTAAACTATTTCGACTATCTGCAGACATGACATGATTACCATTATTAAGGTTGATAGTTGGACCATGTGAGGTCGTATTGAAGACAATTTATCTAACCTATTTCAACTCAATCATCACTATTCTAACTCATTCAAACAAAGAAAAAATATAACTAAATTCATATGATATGGTCATAACAGTAGACCATCTATTCATGTAGATTTTATATAATATTGAAAAAATACAATTTAAATTTTAAAGTGAAAGATGCTTAATTTATTCTTAACATAAATAATATATACAAACATCAACAATTATATTATTTCTACATAAAAGTTGTAAATTTACGTATATCTTATAAAATATATATCTTTGACAATGGATATTTACGAAAAAAGTTGCTAAACTTAACTTTGAAGTGAAATAAATTTATTTTGGTTACATATTATGTTAAGCGCAGTATTAGTGTTTGTGCGAGGATAATCAATTGTTAATAAAAAGAATAAAGAAATTGAATCGAACATAGTTAGTCAACAAATTACATATTATAACTATCACATTTATATTGAAATCATGTCTTTGTTTGTTCGCCACGACTGCTCAACCAACTGCTAAATCATGAGTTCGAATCTCATTTTCTTCGGAAACAATCCTTGGCAACCTGATATTTAAGGAAGAATAAGAACAAAGTTGTTAAACTTAAATGTGAAGTGAAGTGAAATGAAAATATAAAGTTTACATACTATCTTAAACAAATATTTAATATTATGTATGTGTAAATAATTATTCATTAAAAAAAATTGCGCTCAATATAACTAGCCAAAAAAAACTACATATTATTGGAATTACATTCATATATTTTTTGAACCACAGCTTTTCAAAATATATCTTTAAATTTTTTTTATAAACTTTACCTTTTTATATGCGTATAATGTATATTAATATGTTACATTTTATATTCATCATATGCCTATAACTTATTTATAAAAAAATATATACTTTTACGTCTTCCTAAAACACGTATTTCTAAAATATGCGAGTGAAAAATCTCATTCTAAACATTCACATATATGATGACGATGTATTACATTTTCAAGATATAAATAAAATATAAAGAGTTCATACTCTATAGGTACACGGAAAAATCAATGATCATACATATATTTATATATTTCTTGCATTCAAACAATAACCATATGTAAACTTTATGGTCGTCTACATATATATCTATTTTTGTCAAATGGCACTGTAAGTTGATTATATCAATACACTACATATTATTATTATTATTATTATTATTATTATTGTTAGTCACTTTAATGACGTTTTATGATAGGTGTCTTGATTTTAAACATAGTAGAGTGGTCTTTAACCACAATTATGTAGTTCTTTGTTTTTATATAGTAATATTTGTGTTTTTTTAAATAAGAAAGAGAAGATCAAAGTACATTATCATTACTCATAAAAATCTTCTCCGATGCTTGTAACTTTCCGAATGTTTCTGTTTGACATTTTAACAAAGCGTTAACTTTACCATGATTTGAATTTTTCGGACTTCAATCGAATGTAATGAACTTCCAATTATTTATGTTGTCTATCATTTTCTTTTATTCTAAGTTCTTTATATTCTAACATTCGTTTAAGATCGTCGTGTTATCAAATCTTGAACGGATCACCTTCCGATAATTTTCCTCTCAATTCTATTGATCCAGTGCCACAAAAGGATCTGATGAATGGTAATGCACAAGCATATACAACATGTGGCGGTATTGAGATTCCAGAACTCAAGGGCCGAGCATTTCATTCTGAGTACTCCACAACCTGTTGGTCCGGTTGATCAATTTTTGGGGTCTAACGCTAAAAGATCCCATCCTGTGATGCCACATGCATTTTCCGATTCCCAGCTCCAGGAACTTGGAGAAAGCTCTTGTTTCGGTCCTCAAGAGGGGAACACTTTACCCTCCAAATCGAGCTTTGCACCACCACTGATGCGAGCACAGCTGGAATCTTTGTCTTGCAAGAGAAGTATGTTGAACAAGATGAGAATGTCCAAGATGTGTATTTGAGATACTTAACATGAAACAGCCTGTTCCTTACAGTCAGAAGGATCCTCTAAAGAGAGTAAATGATGATGAAAATTGCATACTAGAGAAGCTTCAATCAGCAAAAGAAGATCCAAGGAAAAATATTGGAGTGCAAAACAAGTCCAAGGAAAACATACCAACTTTTTATCAGGTTCAAATTTTTTCTAGCAATACGTCATCTGCAACTGCTAACACTGACATGAGTAACGCATCAAAGATTCATTATGATCAGATGTCTGCTCTGAACAACATGCAAGTCTTGGACAACATAATCCCCGTTTAAACTGCGACTAATTTATAGCCTGTTTCAAATGTAGTGATTCACCAATTTCCTGCTTAGCCTGCTCTTCTTAGCCAAAGAATTGCTGAGAATCAGCACTATGTAATGAATGGAAAAGAAAATGGTAAACAGGGAAGCAATATGGTATGGGCCCATAGTCATGAAAGATCTTTGAGTAATCTACTTTCTGGCTTATCGGATAACTGATCTCATGAATCTACTGTTCAACTGTCGAGTACGCATCAGAAGGGAGGGAGTGAATGATGTTGTTACTATGCTAATTATCTCCAAAGATTTGTGCCCGCATGCTTCGGCCTATTCAGGGGTAGAGTCACCCTCGTGCTTTGGTCCTTCGATGCAGAATCCAACGGGTGTTGGTTTTAGGAGAGAAGTTTCACTGATGGATGACGACTTCTTCACTTACACTAAACACGAAATTGATAACATGGGTCATGAAGAATATAACAATAAGATCCAGAAGGAAGTTCCATCTATCAAGGACAAGGAAGAAAACCAACAGGAGTTAGCCGACCTTTTGGGAGTTGTGACTGAAGCTGCAAACTCTTCACATGTGTTAGATGCTGTCAAAACCGAAGCTCACCCCTTGAATGCAACAGAAGTTGAGAGCACCTTCTCAGATTCCAGTGTTGAGGTATGCATTTTGCTATGAGATATAAAGATCAACTCTTACAATACCTTCAGTGTATTGACCAGTTGACCACACATTTATTATTCAGGGAAAGATCAATATAGAAAACCAGCAGAGCTAGTGATAACAAATGAACAATCAATAAAAAGTTCTTTAGTAAATTACTTAAAACAAGGCACAAAACTTACATATGCTTCTATATTATTCACTTCAATATCTCATTTTAGTGCTTTTGGAAGTCCTTGGACCTAATTATGAGTTCACACTTACTACCATTAGGAAGTTCACCAAATGAAGATGTTATAAGATACCTGGCTGGTCTTAACTTCTCATACCCGCTGTAGAGTATGGAGTTAAGCTTCACCAAAATTGTAGAGGTTGATGGGGACTGCACTATATAGTTTTAAGCTCAAATTATAGTTCAAACTTTGTAGCTATTGGTGTGTCAAGCTCTAGTGTGCATGGCAAACCCTGCTATATGTCAGCTTGAGATAACTACAAGTCAATGGCACGTGTAAGCTTGGCTTGTATATCATTGACGCTACATTTTGTTTGATCCTACCGTTGACAATATGGACACTCCTATTCAGGAAAATAGAAAAGTGAAATAAAGCCATCTTGCTTGGTCCGAATAAAATCATGTTCTGTACAATACGTAGTTCAAGGATTGTCATACAAATTTTAACCAAACCTCATTTAGGAATTTTAAAGAGGCCACCATTATATAGATAAGTCAAAATAAGCATATCCTGTTTCTACAAAGAGTCATACTTCAGTACCTACAATCTTACATTAATCCTGAAGTTAAATGAAGCAATTGCCAGTTGATCTGCAGTTATGGTATATCCATATTTTATGCAGAATGTTGCAATGGATAATGGAAGTAAGGATAGCCCATTCAGTAATGCATTTATAGCTGAAATGGAAGCTGATATGTACGGCCTCCAGATTTGTTACTGTCCTTCACTCACAATCTAATGATTACATGGTAAATGTATTGCATGCTAAGAAACTGCAGGAGCTAATTGATATGACCACCTGATTTCGTATGCTGACCCTGAATACACTGAACTGTGAACAGTGAGTCATGTTATCTCCTGTTGGTTACATGTCCTTGTTCAAATCTCTAATCATTGTACTATTACTAGTTTTAATTTAAGCTTTACATGTGCCTGCACACAAAAATGTTATAATGTTTCCAAGGTTCCATTGTGTTGGTAATATGTTGTTTCTTTCATTTCTCAAGTTTATACCCATTATTTTAGCATTTATTTGTTGTCTTGATATGGGTAGGAGTCATATAATGTAACTTACTAAGGCAACTTAAAAGTACTCCAGGTAATGCAAATGCTTTGAAGATGGATTCTGCTACTTGCATTTGATCAAAATCTTGTTTGGCATGAAACTAGGACATTATCTTTGGCTTTTGTCTCCATTTCCTTTTGCTGGCTAGTGTTGCTCTTATCTTCAACAAAATACATGTATGGCATATGCAGATTATAAAAATTGCCGAAATCGAAGAAATAAGAGAGTTGTGCTCTGGCACATATGGAACCGTTTATCATGGCAGGTGGTGTGGGTCAGATATAGCTATCAAAAGAATCAAGAAAAGTTGCTTTGCTGGTAGATCATCTGAGGAAGAACGTCTGGAAGGCCATGTCACTGTTCTCTTATGTGATTCTTTTTTCCCCCTAGTGTAGTTGCATTTGTCACATAACTGTCATTCTAGTTAGACCTGGCTAAATGGACGAGTTAGGTAACAAGTCATACAGGTTGCAAATTTTTTAATTTATGCAATTTATTAATTAGGAGGTTGTATGCATTTAAAATACACTTTGGGCAGTTTTGATCAGTATATGGATTGAAATTCCCACCCCTAGTTCTAGCCTATTAACATCATTGATTAACTTTTTAAATTTGCCAGACCAATGACTTCTGGAGCAATGCACGCATCCTTTCAAATCTTCATCATCCAAATGTGGTTGCATTTTATGGAGTTGTACCAGATGGAGCTGGAGGAACTTTAGCTATCTACCAAATTAATGCCAGATAGATCACTTAGGAACGTCCTAATAAAAAAGGATAGGTGAAATTCACTTTTATTCCTCATGAAGGCTTTAAGCCCTTTGTGTGTTGACAGAGTTTAATTTTGATGTCATGTGCAGGTCACTTGATCGTTGTAGAAAGCTCTTAATAGCCATGGATGCAGCTTTTGGAATGGAATACTTGCATTCCAAAATATTGTCCATTTTGATCTAAAATGGGATAACTTGTTGGTTAATATGCTTGATCCACAAGAACCTATATGCAAGGTAATTAAAACTAGCATAGTCATGTTATTGGTGCAGGAGACTTAGCTTATCTAGTCAGTCCTTGCAATATATCTTTAGGTAAGCGGAAGCATCAAATTTAGTTGTCAGGCTTGTTGGATAACAGGTTTGGGTCGAAACTGGTAAAACTTTAGGAATTAGGTGACTTGAAACGTGTTGGGTCAGATCGGGTTGTGTGACCAGCCAACATTTGTTTGCATCTCTTTATCAAATATTTCAAATGATTAATGTTTTAATATCATTAAAAAAGATATACACTAAATGATCTAAACTAATCTAATAAATTGATTTATCAGGTTTTATACGTTTTGGATACAGTTGGGTGACTTTCAGGCCATTCAAACTGCTGGACCTGTCTTCATTAAGTGCTCTAAGCTTACCCATTTGACCTGTTGGAGATAAAATATAAACCAATATGATTCATTTATCTGTGAATGGGTCAAAGTTTACCGTTTCTTCATTAAGTTTGTGATATGAATTCATAATCATAGCTTCTTAGCACTTGTAATAGATGGATGCTCTTGCAGGTTGGTGACTTTGGACTGTCAAGGATCAAACGAATACTCTAGTCTCAGGTGGCGTCAGAGGAACTTTACCACCAGAATTATTAAATGGTAGCACCACTCGAGTGATAGTCCAGTTATTTAATAACCTATTTCTTAACATTGACAGGTTGATGTGTTCTCTTTTGGGATTACTATGTGGGAGATTTTAACTGGTGAAGAACCTTATGCAAATATGCATTGTGGGGCTATCATAGGTAAGCTATGTTCTACTGTTTTTTACTAAAAACAATAAGTAATTGCTATAACTCAGTAGGTTTCAATCAAGAGTTGTATATGCAAAAGTTCTCATGTCATGCTAAGGTGATTTTTTTTAGGTGGGAAATTGGGCGGGTTGAGTAACCAGTCTAAACTGGTAACTTTGGGAAAAGTAGAACTCTTTTCCCTATAACTTAATTTTTAATTAAACCTATTTGACTTGTTAGGATAAAACATTACTGAATTAACGTACTCTTAAGTAAATTGCTTCAAACTTGTCACCTTAAGTTATTATCATTGATATGTGAGGAAGAGTTTACTGTTAAACATCGTTTGAATTGTGCATAGTAGACTTAAACTAAGTTATAGTGATAATTAATTTACCGTCAAAACTTTCCAATAAAATTCTTGCACTTTCATGAATTCTACATTTGAGTTGTAGAGTAATACAAAAATAATTATAGGAGGCATTGTGAAGGATACTCTCTGGCCTGTAATACCACAACGGTGCGACCCTGAATGGAGGAAGCTAATGGGATGTTGGTCCGTGGACCCCAACACCCGGCCATCATTTACTGAAATCACAAACCGATTGCGGACCATGTCTAAGACTCTCCAAGCAAACAGGATCAAAAAAGGCTCACATGCCTAGCTTACTAGTAAGCACATTGTGTTTTTGGCGTTTCATTGCATAGTTTTTATGATATTTCATCGGCTTGGCTTTTTTTGTTTTCTACTTGCTTTTGGTCATTTGCACATTCTTTTTGAACTGAATAGCAGCTATGTGTTTGTTGGATATAATATCCATGGTCATCAAATAAGTTGGTAACATTTGATATAATAATAGATCCTTTTGGGTCCCTTAAAACACAACCTAATGATTACTTAAGGGACTACTTTGTCATTAAGTAATAGTTTAATTATAATTGAAACAAAGTACAAGGGGTTAATATATAAATAAAAGAATATGAATTCTATCCCAATTAGGATTCTAATTTTATTCTCTATAAATAGAGGCTTAGAGTGAAAACCCTGATTGCTCATTATTATATTATTTCTCCTCTTGAGATTGTTGTCTCTCCCTCCCCTCTCTTGGTTTGATTTATTCCATCATTCTTTAGGGTTTGGTTTAATCAATCAAGGTTAGAGGTTATACCCGTGATCTAAAGGTTAGTTGTTTTGGGTGTGATTCCATTAGAGGGATTCTCCTTTGGATCCTCTTTCATCCAACATTGTGGCAAGAACAAGATCACAAGGATTGTCTTCAATAGCAATCAAGGTATGTCTTCTATTCAATTAGTTAGTTACATCAAGTTTTGTAAACCGTTGATTCTTGGCTAGGTATTAATCATGAATTAACTAGACAATAGTTTGTGTCTGTTGTCATATTAAATTGTGTTAATTGCATGAAAACCTAACAGTGTTAAACTCTTATAGTTTGGTATATATGTGATAAGCACAAAGTAAAACACGACACACTACACAGTGACTTGTATTTCTTGCTGTAAAAGTCGTACATTTTGTTTGGGAATGTTGAATTTTGGTTTCTAAAGAGTGCAGCATCTTTTGGTATTTTACTTTCATTTATGTATGTATATAAAAATGTGTTTTTGAGATGTGAATGGAATATTGGTTGATCAATGTTTAATGTGATCTGCCTTTGAGAGACAAACCATAAGTAGCCGGCTATCCGCCTACAACCAAATTTGTTTCATACGATCGACTACATGAACTCGTACACCTTAAATTCGTAAGAGAAAATTCCGGAGGTACATCAAAACTACTAAACCTAAATTAAAAACTAAACTACTCCGTAATAGAGTGTAGTGTGTATATATATATTATATATAAGTTAATAAAAGATCAAATTGAAGCTCACAGTGTTTAGTATACAAGTTGGGTAACACTAAGCCGCTTTAAACTTGTACTGATCAACGTTTAGATTTGGCAATGTTTTAGGGTTTAGGAAACGAACTCAAATTCTTTTTCAGATTTTGATGGGTTCGAACCAAACTTAATGCACCACTTCCTACAATGACAGCCTATTTTGAACACTTGTTAGTTTGCATCATTGAATTTCAAGATTCAAACATCATAATACACTATCTTTAAAGAGTTGGTATAGTAAAATCATCTATCATTATAAGTACACGAGTCTTGATTCCATATGATATAATGTTATGTTCTGAGTCACGTTAATTAGTCTTCTGAAATAATGATTTTATTCGATTCGATTGAAACGTATGTGTTAGTGGACTTTGACTTGTAGCCTTGTAGGCTCAGTTCGGCATTTGGTGAATAAAAGTTTAATATCTTTTTAAGTCATCATTTACATATGCTTCATTCTATACCTCTAAAGATATCTGGAAACTAATGAATTAATTTGGGTTTAAGATAAAAATAATAATTTAGGTTTTCATCATGAATAATGGAGGGTACATCATTTCCCTGTAAGAAACACCAAACTGAGACCTAATGACCAACACTGTTTAGATTGAATATAAACTACATGACAATTCACCTAATTTAATTTAAATCATAACTAGTAAATTACCAATGAAAGCTTGCTAAACCAAGTATCAGTATGAGATTAAATTAATCAAAACCAGTATACTGGTGAGTGGTTCCACATAAATTAGGTACCAGTTCTGTTTCAAGTTTTGTACTTTAATAACTATTCCCAAGCCCAGTTTTAACCCCATGCGAGCCATGAAAAGGGGGTTTAATACAAGCCTGTAATGAGACAAGTCTACAATAACTTTGGCATTGCAATATCAAGAAATGGAACTGAACAATATAACTTTACATTGAAATAATGCCATGTAAATCTAACTTGTTTGCTAATCTGAAGTTACAAAAAGCAAAATTAAGACAGAAGCTCTAAACATCATGTGATTTCATATCAACGAACCACATCAGGTAGAAAACTTTAGCCTCATGGAGCATCTCAAAAAGGAAACCCTTTATGTGAAATCTTTTTTGATTCTACACCTAATCGTCTGCATTGTTTAGCTTCTACAAAGCATTCCATCAACTCCTTTGCATTCTCGGGAGGGTGACAACTAATAAACGCCTTCACAAATCTCTTTTCTGTCATCCTCAGAGCAGTTAACACTCTCGGCCCGTCAATTCTTGGAACTAAACACATATCATCTATCTTCGCAGCCACACTCATTCTTGGTTTCATCACCGTTTCAAGATTATTGAAAAGTAAAAACGGGTGACCAAGGACAACCTTTGCAGGTTGTTTCATACAAGCCACCACAAATGTCATGTTTCTTTGAACTTTGTCAACTGATAAAGTCAATAAAAGTGGTGAACTACCCAAGAGATGAAAAACCTCATCTTCCGTAAACCCAAACTTTTCCAGGTTTGCTATTTTCTCGCGAATGGTCTCCAGGCGTGAAATCGCCATAAGGGTCACCACATATTTGTACATTTTCGAATCCTTAGACGTGCCTGTTCTTCTAATGTATTCCAATTTCTCAGCGTTTAGTGAGGTACGAGGTATTATCGTAGGTCGAGATAGAAGCATTAATGTTAAATCATTCCCTGTTATACCCATAGATTTGTATAATTCCACCGTTGGTTTAATCATTGTCTTCAAGTCGTAAGTAAGAATAGACGGGTTTCTAAGAATACCCTTTTGAAGTGTTTCTGTTGAACCAAATAACTTACTTAAGTACCGAACACGCTCTTCAAGACAGTGGTTGAATCTACATCTTAGAAAACGGGGTCTACAGCTAATCATTTTGACCAAGTCTGAAGAGTTGAATCCAAGACCCTTAAGTACTATGAGTTTAGATTGAAGTTTATCTAGATTCGCTTTGTAGAGAGACGGCATACGTTTAAGGATTTGTGCTGTTTCCTCGTTATTACATCCCCATGCTCTAAATAGATCTTGACAGTTCTTTGGTGATAACTGATACCCTTGGAGTGAAAAGGAAAATACAAGAGAAGTTAAGAATACATTAAATGAGATTATCAAACAAAAGAGCAAAACTAATGAAAAATATGTTGAAATTGAGACCTGATCCTGCGGTAATTTATGTTTCTCGTCAGGAAAAATCTTGGAGGGTGCACCCATCACCTGTGAAAAACACCGAAGTTGAAGAGCGATGCTAGACAAACTAATTTTCAACTTCAAGATAGACTTCAATAACAACATCAAATCTTTCTACTATGCTTTTTAAGATTTTAATCTATAACATACACCATGATTAGAAAAACCTTGTTAGATCTTTAATGAAAGCAACATGAATTTCAGTTTGAATAGTAGCCGATTTGCCTGACAGTTTCTAATGTATTGGACTGGGCACTGGGCAGCAAGGAAGGGAATCGTGTAATAGTTTTATGCAAAAAGACATGTGATTAGTTAAATGGAATGACAGTGTATGAAGCTCACTACTCTATTTTTTAACATAGCACCCAATGATGAAGACTGTTCATATTGAAGATAAACTTAATAATTCACCTAATTTAAATCATAACTAAAGAGTCATTCTTATTAATTGAAGCAACTTGAAAGTGGGCTACTTTTTAAGGCATTGAACTGATAATGAGTTGACTTGGTGAGTTGCAATGAATTAGTATTATTTGTAAACAATTTTATGAGAGGAGAACAAAAACTTGTGTACTTTTAGAAACATAGGATCAATAACATTAGGGTAAGACCAGGCAACTAGAATGTAAAAGTCTCACAAACACGAGAAACAGTATAACATTGTCCGGTCCAAATACGACCTGTGTCTAGAGTGGCTCTAGCGAGTCTATCTAATCGATTTCAGCTTGGGGTTTACTATTACGTTATGGATGTAGTTATAAATGACGAACTAAAGGAAGCTGCCTCAGGAAAACACTGCAAGGGGGCCAAAGGGGCTTTGGCCAAGCGTAATGGGTGATCCAACAACCAAGAGGTTGTAAGTTCAAGTCTCATTTTAAACAAAATGTGTAAATAATAGGTGGTTATGTGTCGTTCTGAAAAAAGATTGCAAGGGTGTTAATTCTGGATCACGCAAGTATAAAGGATGTGAACGTTCGACGGCCAATCAGGCTACTCCACAAAAAGGAGTTAGTTACCTTCCGCTGTAGACTGCAAACTGGATTCCAAGAAAGTGGGGAGAGTGAAATGAATGAAAATACCTCAAGCATCAGATATGAAAAGATACTGAAGGAGGTTAATAAGGTTAAAAGGCCTAATTTTATTAATCACAGTCTAGCTCTTTCTGTCACAGTAGTTCTCACGGTTGTTGGCAGCAATCTTTCTCATTTGAAAGTTCAAGAGGGGTCACCAATCTATATAGATTAAATTGTAGCACGTTTACAATAATGCCAGAAAATACTAACCAACTGGTAAAGAACATAAAGAGTGACCATCATTCATCAACCACAACATCCGATTTTCAAGGTTTTACAAAGTATTAAGATGTAAAGAAGGATGAATAAAGAAATCTTCTTGTTTGTATTCGTAAATGATTAATGATTCTTCTACATAAATATTGAATGACTGAGGAGAATGTAGTTGGAACAGAACAGCTTTGGGACTACGGGAGTCTTCTACGATGATATATTGGATGGCAGTTACATCTATTCTGATTTAAGGCTAGAATGTTGGACCACCACCAAAGATGAAATATGCCAAGGTATGTGTCCTACAAATACAAATGTTGATGGATTGCAGCCATACATAAATGGTAATAGAGATGTAGATACCCGAGAGAAGGTTCCCTCGTAGGATTAAAGATGAAGATATACCAACAAAGGTTGCAATAACATCGATCGAGGAGAAACCTAGACACCCAAATTAAAATATAAGTTTGTAATAAAATGGTTTAAAGATTATACTCATACCAAGAGGTCATTGGGGAAGTACATGTCAACGGAAATTAACGTTAGAAAAAGTAACAAAGAGCTGTGTTCAGTGATAGCAGCCAATGGCAAGGTGATATTCATGTCCCGAAACCATAATGGTTTAACCTACATAAGTTACTTGTTACACTATTCCATACACGTGTTCGTCTCATCAACCAATATCAACTTGTTCAGGACTGCAGAATTGTGGTTACCAACCTTGTATGGATACAAACTATTTGTCTATAACTCCTAATGCTACTAATAACTTCTATCGAAGTGCTGTAATTGTCACCCAATCATCCTTATTCTAAATGTCAGGTTCAAAAGGAAATTGAGCTAAAGACATACATTTTCATAAATAAATAAAAAGTATTTGCAATAGCAGTTGTACAATATCAAAAAATCTTACCTCAGGTTTAATAGTCGACATCGAAGAAGATAATAATCCGTCTACTGCTATTGAAGTACCAAACCATCTCTCCTGCAGACAACAGATACATACACACGTATATCTAATATGCATATCAAAAGCCATAAAATTAATTTTAACTTAACGTAAAATTCTAAAACCCTAATTACAGCTAGAACTTAAGAAGGTTACTGAATGTTGTATTTTAAACAGACAACGAAACCCTAAAAATGGATGTACATGAACCAAAACCCAAAATATATAAATATACGTACAAACTGCGATTAACTTACAAGGAAGAATGATGAGAGAAGGCGAGGTTTTTGCGATAGAAGAGTTGTTCGACAGGTCGCCATTGTTGTTGACGGGAGTTGGGTAGAGAGAAATGAAATCAAAGAAATGGAAATGATTTCATTGAGATAATAAAATTATATAAATAATTTGACTTAGTTCATAAACATTTTCGTAACACGGGTTACAAAAATGAAAAAAAAAACAGATCGAAGTTGAAAAGTGATCGAAGCAGGAGTTAGCGAGGTAAAATTTGTTGGGTTTTCTTGCATTTCATTCTGGAGCTCTTTTTTTTTTAACGGAAAAGAAAGAAAATCAGTTCAAAAATAATAAAAAGTCATTTTCAAGTTGTTTTCTTTACGAAGAAAAAGAATGAAAAGTATTGAATTATGATGGACTTTTTGTAAAACTTTACGTCCAATTTTTAGGGGATTGGAAGTGAAAAGAGTCTATCCATTTATATATGGACAACTCTATTCTTAATCAATTATCAATTTGCATTCTCACGTACGGCAGTCACACAGCAACTACGCTTTCAACTATTCGGTAACTCAAAACAAAGGTATGTCGATCAATCGGAACTTTGTGTTTAATAATAATTTCTAATATGTAATTAAGTAAATACAATATAAAGTGAAGAAATCATTTTGTTACCGTACCAAGTTTGCTGCTATCTGTTGTGACCGAACCGAGTTTGCTTATATGTTGTTACTGTACCGAGTTTGCTGGAGTTTGCCTATATATTGTTACCGTACCGAGTTTGCTGCTATCTGTTTGAAAATTATAAATTTTTGATAGTTTATAATTTAGTTTATTTGTGGGCATCGCTACGGCATAGCCATGTTATTATATACTGCTATTAATATAGATCTTAATAGATTGTTGCTATAATTTAGTTTGTTGCTATTAATTTGGTTTAGGTTGTTGATACAACTTTTAGTTTATCTCTAGGTATGGCTATGACATAGTTTGAAGCACGTGAACGAAGATGCACACCATGTATGTTTGATTTTAACTTGGAGAGCACCAAATAATATGTTGTATTAATCGATAAAAATGGATGCTGCTTTTATTCAAGCTATGCTAAAAGAACAAGAAGATGGTAACATAATTGATGGTTCATTCACCACTCAGACATACACTAATATGTTGAATGAGTTAAATACACAACTGGTGGATAAAAGTTTTAAAAAAGACCATCTTAAGAATCGTTTAAAAACTCTAAAAGATAATTTATCGCAATGTTATGATCTTTTTCGGGGAGTTTCATTAAGTGGATTTGCATGGAACTCCAAAACCAAGTTAATTGAAGCCGAGGATGAAGTATGGGAAGCGTTGATCGAGGTTGTTTTTCAAAGTACTTTTATATTTACAATTTATTTGTCATATTTAAATAACCTGAGTTTTATCTCTTATTAGATAGGAGAAACCTGAAGTTGCAAAGTGGAGGAAAAAAGTAATTCATCATTACGATGAACTGTCACTTATGTTTGCTAAGGATAGAGCAACTGGTGCATTTGCTGCAACCGCAAAAGAGAGAACTAATCAGCAAAATAAGGAGCCGATAGTGGAAACCATTGATGAAATTGACCAATTCATAGAAACTAATGACATTGGTTTAGAGAACTTCGATACTGCTGATGATATTAACACTACATCAACCACACCACCATCACAAGGGAAGCTTCCAACTAAATTAAAAACAAAGAAAAGAAAAAGAAAATGAAAGTTAGAAGAATAGGATGAATTTACATCGAAGGTTTTGGGTTCAATGAGTAATGTTGCTAATGCTATAGACCGAAGTACAAAACTATTACATTTATTTACATTATATATTATTACCGTTTATCTTTTTATTTTTATTAATGTTTGTCACTGTATACTTATAATAAGGTAATGGAAAGCTCTCGTCCACATGTCTATTCCGATGGAGAAATCTACAACGAACTAGAGCTTATGGGTTTGGAAGACGATGATATTGAAAATGCATATCTTTTCCTGGTGGATCGTCCTGACAAAGTGCGAGTACTATTTGGATGTCCTTTGCATAAACGGATTTCTATGCTGGCAAAAATTATGAGAGCATAAAAGTGGAGATGTTTTTATTTATATTCGGTATTTTAAGATCATAATGATTTTTTATTCAGATTTAAATAGATTTTTTGGTTCATCATAGACTTTTTATTTAATTTTGGACTTTAATT
This sequence comes from Logfia minima, assembly GCA_963921325.1. Classification (NCBI taxonomy): domain Eukaryota; kingdom Viridiplantae; phylum Streptophyta; class Magnoliopsida; order Asterales; family Asteraceae; genus Logfia; species Logfia minima. Next base: position 37,554,283 of record OY992764.1, read on the forward strand.
TTAGATTTATTTATTCGATTTCCAACTTATTTGCATTCACATAATTGATTTATAACTCAATTTTATGGTTAAAATATTGCAAAGGGTATAATTGTAAAACTGATTATTTTTATTACTTTCCTTTCCTTTCTATGCAACTCAAGAATATAAATAACTAACTATTTTCCTTTTTTTCTTTTACTTTCATTCCAACTGGAAATACGTATAACTATTTTATATTACATTCCTTTCCATCAATTTTCTCTTTTTTTTCCATCACATTCTTTTCCACTATAAAAAAACTCGAGAATGCAGCGTTAGAGATCGTCTAAACTACTTTTTGTTCCGAAGTCGCTAAGATATCATTTTATTATCAATGTTAACAAAAGAATTGTTAAACTTGTATTGAGGTCACCAAATTACATCTTTTAAGGGTTATGATTTTGCCACAGGCAACTTTACTGTGTACAGAGGAATTTAATGTGAGTTCACAACTATACCCTTTTAATTCATACTCGAATTCTTTAGCCGTCGACTGAAAACCCACACATGTATTATTTCTCTCTCTCTCTCTCTCTTTACCACAATTCACATACATCTTCTCTTTGAAATCTCATAACCATGACCAGGAAGTTAGACATCCATAAGCATTTCACTTTTCTCATAAAATTCTAAATTCTAAATTCTACTTTAAAAATGTCTAATTACGTAACAACACTTGACAAGAATTACTAACGAACCAATATGGCCTATCTGGAATCAAGCAATACAAGCCACCAGACCGACTGAACCTCACGAATTTGTCACCTAAAAATTTGAAAGTTAAGTTCTTTGATATAAACGAATTTTCTTCATAAAAAGTGTAGAAAAATGAGATGTGAAATAGATGTTTATCATCAAACACAGAGCTCTCTCCATGTAATGTTATGAATAAATTAAGGGAAATTAAAAGCCTAATGTTTGATGGATTTTCTTCCAAAAATAATGATTCTTTGTAAGCGAAAACGTTGGAATTGGTCGACATCAAGAAAAGGCCATTGCCGGTGAGCAAGGTCACCAGAGATTGAAGAGAGTGCAAGTGATTGTTTGATGTGTAGGTGGTTGTGAGGATGAAAGGCATAAAATTAGAATTATGTGTGTGAGAGAGAGATGTGAAGATCTGTGGGATCTGGAGGCAAAAGAGTAGTAGGGGCACATTTGTCAATTAACAAAAAGTTCCTGTGTACAATGTAAATCTGTCTAGTGGTTAAATCATGACCCATTTTTTAATTGGCAACATTTTGAATTTACTAACATGTCATTTCATTTAAGTGACGAAGCATTCACGTAAATTTTTTTAATGTAAACATGAACTTCCTTATTCCAGTCTCTTCTTCGACTTATATTTTGATTATAATTCATTTTTTCTGACGAACATATTTTTCTCTATGAATTAAAGAAAATCTCAAAAGATATTTATAAGGTAACTAAAAATTTTCCAGAAACATAAAAAACTTAAATATATAATTTCAAACATATAAATTTTAATCTAATTTTTTTTCATTTAAATGGTTTCGCATTATGAAGACCTTTAAACATAATCACATATCGTGTATATAATGGAGTTGAATCAAACCCGGCTAACCACTAATGTAAGTCTGACCGAGAAAATCTTCGGTCAGCCATATGTAAGTCCGACGAAATCGGACAAAGAAGAGGAACAAACAAAACGAATTGAAGAAACCCAGATTCCAGTAACTAAACCGTGACTAGAAACTCATATTCTAGCGAACCTCAATTTGGTAACCGGTTAACAGATTGGTGACCTCGAGAGGGTTTTAACAAGTTTGTTGTTGACATCAGTAATAAAATCGGTATGTTGGTAACCTTGGAACAAAAAGAAAAGTACATCGGTGGCATTGGTAATACACATGTTTTGTTAAGTTCCACGGTGGCATTAAAAAAAAAAACGAAAATGACTTATCAAAAATGAAAGTTACCGGTTGAGCTGGTTACCGGTTAACATACGATGACTTCAATACAAGTTTTGAGAATATATTGTCTGACTTTGGTAATAAAAAAATTATGTTGGTGAAATCCGGATAAAAGGGAAAATATGTCAGTGACTCGTATTAACTTCTTTTTGTTGTGTGGAAAAGAGTAAATACCCATTTATCTGTACAAAACTCTATTTTGGTTCTAATTTTTCTATTTTTAAATTCTGAAAAATATTAGCATAACTCATCATAACAGGTTAACATTCCTACTTCAAAGCTCAATGTTGCGAGTTCGAGTCCATATATGTGGTTTTCTTTCTTTGTTAGTTTGTAAACATCTCGTTTGTAATTTACAATTTACATTTACAATAATAAATAAAAGGTAATACTAATTATTGTTATTATGCATCCGGCCTTCATTTACCGAAATCAGTATCGTAAACTGATTGCGGACCTTGTCTAAGAAAATGGCTCAATCGCCTAGCTTCCTAGTAAGCACATTGAGAAAATGGCTCAATCGCCTAGCTTCCTAGTAAGCACATTGTGTGTTCATAGATTTAAAATATTATATGTGTCATGTGTGTGCATATATATAGTATCAGGATCTAAAAAGAAAGTAATTTTCGAGGAGAAAGGGGAGAAAGATATATTTAAAACTATGATTCAGAAAAAATAAATATAATTTAAAACTGAATCAAAGAGTTATTTTACCGAATCAAAGGGTTAAAAAAAGCTTTCTCCCCTTTCTTCACTAAATTTTTTTTCTCCCTTGAAGTCGCTCATATATATATATAAGTAAATAAAAGGTCAAATTGAAGCTCACAAATAGTCACAATTTAGTTTTGGAGGAAGGTATGAGAGACTTAAGAAATCTCATTAGAATTTGTGTATTTGGTGATTTTAATATTTAGATGACTCATCAGAATTTAATGGCTGCTTTTATTACAAAGAAGAAAAAAAATTAAGATAGTGGAATACAAATTAAGGATGCGGAAACTCGAAGGATACATGGACAATTTTGCAGACATATACGGAGGAGTACGGTTTCGGTACTCTTATAGCACTTACTACGGTGAGTTTTATTAACGGATGTGCACAGCCCATTCATATTTAGCTTATTATTTCTATGTAGGGCTTGGCCCATTTATTTATTCTCTATGTGAACGTATATATATCATGTTAATGAGAAGAAATCATTCATATGAACTTACTCGGAATTTTAAACTTCAAATCACTACCTATAGTAACATATCAACAACTTACAGTTAGGAGTCACACTTTGTGTTTTATACTCAAAAAGAAAAATAAATTATGAATACCCGTCCATCCCAAGCTGGTGCACAGAACGCCACCGCCTGAAGCGAGTTGTTCCTACAGTAACGGTTGGTTCAAGTGATAGGGACGAAGGCATAACGGTCCCATAGAGACAGCTCTTAAACTCCTATTATATTTGTTTTTTACTAACATCATATTCATATGTTTATCTTTTTTTCCTTTTTATATGTAGCCTTTCAAGCTATAGTTCAAAGTCTATATTTAATCAATAAACGGCAATCACGAAGAAACCCTTGAACGACTATAATTAAATTATGAAAATTTACAATAAAGTTGATTTTTTAACCATCAATGACCACATACGCCAATGAAAACAACTATAGATCTTAGGGTTATGATTCACAAATTGATTTATTGTTGTTTCTCCATCCAAAAAAATGAGAAACAGGTGGGTTGACATTAAGATTAAGGTTTGCTTTACCTTTCAATTGTCATTAGCTTTTCTGCCACTACAAATGAAGTGTTTTGACCCTAATTAAAATGTTTATTTGGCGGGGAGTAAACTTGGCAACGTTTTATGGGTAGTGAAAACGTACTCAAATTCCTAATGAGGTTGTAATGGGTTCAAACCCAACTTAATTAATGCACCACTTCATACAATGACAGCCTATTTTGAACACTTGTTATAGTCCTAAAAGTTAGTGTTTGTCACTGAATTTTCAAGATTCAAACAACAATAATCACCATCTTGTAAGAGTTGGTATAATCAAACAAATCTATCATATTATTTGATCAAAATGTAGTATGTGTTGGCGGATGACTTGTTAGGCATTTGTAGAATAAAAGGTTTACATCTTTTAATTGATGATTTATATGTGGTAGAGGACGTTCATTTTATCAGAAAATAGATGCTCCATATTTTGATTAGAATCAAGTATTTACCTGCCGTCGCTTCTCGAAGGGATATATGTAAAGTACATAATATTTAGCATTAAATCGTGTATATTTGTTTGGATGTTATATATAACGATGTATGTATAGTACATAGAAATATGATAATTGCGATCTACTTCATATCCTAATTAAATTAATGAATAATTTTTCATTACTTATATAGTTTATGTGCTTAGATTTTTATATGTTCTTTAAAAGGATCAATATATTTTATATAAAACATGGGAATATGGCAGTTAATCTCATAACCAATAATGAATATATTAGAACAATGCAAAATGATTTGCCGTGAAGAATAAATGAAACGTAGGTAAAGTAATTTAAATTGTAGTTTATGAAAGTACTGATTGTGTTGCGTAATAGAATCTTTTTTACTTTGTTTCAACCACCAATCAACAAATCACACATGATATAGATTTAGATATATATAACCATTTGTACATATATTCTTGATTGAATGGACAATATTACCCCTAATATCATGAAATCTCAATTTCTCTTCTTTACGGGATATTATTGTGATACGTTCCTTAATATCTCATGAGAAATTGAATTATATGGTTAGATATCTAACTACCTAGTATCTCGTACGATGTACAAATATGAATAATCTTGTATGTTGTCCATACTTTGTAATGTTCACTAACTTTTTACTTTTTTTCAATCTGTCTTTATTATATTAAAGATAAATTAAAAAAATAAAATTTAGTCAATGATTATGAGACTATTATAGATTTGGTAAGCCAATGAGTTGAAGTCACTATAACCCATAGTCGGAGTAAAACTTAGTGGTTTGCCAACATATTTGAAGACTTGAAGTGCAAATATATGACCAAAACCCCGACAATTTTCTCTTGTTGTTTTAACTTTTTAGACTCACACCAACTTTTTTATATTAATAAAGTCTATATTTATATAAAATAATTCTTAATCGATATTAATAGTTTCTATTTTGCCTTCTTTAAAAAACAAAACGACAAACCCTGTACTTATGAAAAGTGAACATACGTGAGCATTATATATATATATATAATATTTTATTTTACACGAAGACGTACGATTATTTAAACTTAACATGTCTGCTACGATACCTATAAAGTTGTTTCACTACCAAATCTTTTCAAGTTTCACAATACAATAAAACTGCCTAATAATAATATTATTTAATTTAATTTAATTCGATATTAAGGGTTCAAAATTATCATTTTTATTCATTTTAAACACCTACTAATAAACTTGATATGAGAAAGAGTAATATATATTTTACACACGTAGACATCCTTTATAACTACTTAGAATCAACCTTTTCTAATCAAAATCAACTATAGTTTAGATTGTTTTGAAGTTTGGAGAGAAAATCGTCTGTATGTTTATTTAATTAACTAGAAGTGCTTGTTTTTAAATATATATATATATATATATATATTAAACAATCATACCAAAAATTATATTCTATTAAGAAGTAAAATTAAATTGATGACGATTATATCATTTGCAAATTCAATCAATTAAAAATTTTAATTCAAGGAAAGTTACAATTTGAAGACATTAACGTTTTCTATTTCACCCCTTCTAAAATCTACACTAACTTACTTTGGATATCGAAAAATAATAAATAAATTTTACAAATCACTATAAATATACTCATATGATATTTTATTTTTTTATATAATCAGTTTAATATGTATGTTAGTTTTCAAGTAAAAGATAGTAATATAGTATATATGGTCAAGTGAACCATAATGTATTGAACTTATAATGTTTGGCATTCGTAGTGTATATCAAATTATTTGAATTTCTATTGTGTATAAGGAAGTGTCAATTTATTGATATTGTATGCATTTTATGATAATTTTACTAGGGTCATTTTTATAAAGTGTAATATGATTTCCTTACAAGTTGTCACGTCAATAGAATACATATAGTAACAATAAATTAAAGTTCATTACATACTATGAATTCTCAAATAGTTTAATACATACTATGAATATCATATTTTAGTTCATTATAGTTCAAAATACTTAAAGCTTATAATATACAAAATTTAAACGGTTATATCATTAAAGAATTCTGTAACATACATATATACTCATTAAATTTGTCACAAAATCAAAACTTTGAAAGCTTCCATATATTATTATAATATGATTTATATTTAGTCATTTGTAGTAAATACATATTATACAAATTAATCATCTCAAATTATAAAGCTATACTTCAAAGTAGATATAAAATTTAGAATGTATTGATAAATAGTTAATATATAATAAATTCATTTTTTAACAATTTATTTATTTTGAACGAATAGTATCAGAATTTAAAAACGAGTACTATTAAAGATATTCCTCTTGGTTTTACGATTTCATTTGAAAACAAACTTTTGAACAAAAAATCTCATGGCATTTGTATGGTTATTTTGTGGGCAATTTGAAATTGAAGGAATCAAATCGTTGATGCAAGTAGTAGTAGAGATTTAACAACACTTCTATCAGAAGATATCTTCTTGCTTATTCAAAGGCTCTCAGAATTCACAAATGCGACCCTCTAGTCGATACTTATAACTGAATCTCGATTGGAGTTGTCGGATATTCAATCCTCATTTGGTGACCGGTTGATTTAGATGTATTATTTGTATTGGCTTGTTAGTTGTTGGCTCTTCGGTCTTCTTGATATCTTTTTGTTTTGCTTTTCCTTTTCTCCGTTTGAAGGCCAATTTTATTGTTTTCTTTCTTGCTTAACACTAAATTGTTTGCTGGAGATACCATCTTGGCGTTTACTGCTTATGTTTCTTTCTTACTAATATATTGAGCTCCTAAAAGAAGTACAACTACAGAACATAATAAACCAAAATAAAAATTTAAAACAAAATGACATTGAAATAAATAGAAGGTCCATATTAAAAGACCAAATTGCCCCTGCCTTGATCACCGTCGGGATGGGTGGCATGTGATTGGGTGAGAAAGGAGTTAAGTAGGTACTATTATTTATTAAAGAAAGAGTTAAATGCATAGGGAGTTTATTTGATTTATATTTATATACATTCACATCGTTAGTTTTTATACATTGTTTTTTTGTATTTGAAGTTCAAAAATGCAAAAGTTGTCATATACCTAAAAAAATGTTAGATCTAGGAATCACAAGTATAAATTATCGATTGAAAGGGACAGGAAGCACAAAAACTTTTGTATTTTTGGACTTCGAGTGCGAAAATAAAGTACAGAAACAAATGTAATGCGTTTAAACCATGTAATTAACTCTTAAAAATTTGTCTGCATCAACTGCCGATTAAACATGAAGTAAAGTATTAAACTATTAACCAATAATAAATGGTTTACTCTTTTTACAATAATAATAATAATAATAATGATAATGAAAATAATATAGTTTTCCCAATATTATTACATATACATAAACTGTTAACTCAAACTTATTGAAAAAAGTCAGCCAAGATTTTAATCGGAAGTCCACATTTCTTTTGTAGGCAGCAAAGTCAGCATTCGATAGATGACGTTTTTACTCAAGTGGTTTTGATGTTTTATGTTGACAGAAGTATGTTATGTGACTATCCAACATTCTACTGTGTATTAGAAAAACGGTAACACTAAATACGGACCAAGATGATGTAAAATAAAATTGTAAGAGCAATATTGATCTTTTACTTACAATTTTATTTAAGTAAATATAAATAATAATAATAAAAATATATTATAGGAGACGATTCGCTGACACCATCAATTACAAAAATAGTTTCAATTGACTAATTATCAATTACATGTAAACAATTAATACAGATATCCCCATAAATAATTACTCTTTACTATCAATTCTCAAACAATTAGCTAGTAAATAGTATATTTTTTGTTTGCTAGTGAATATATATTTCTTAAGGGCATGCAAGTCTTTTCATCCAGCTTCATGTATGTTGAGTTTCTTCAACACATGCTAAAGGCTTTTTTTCTCTGTAAATTGGCAAGCTACTACACCTCCGAACAACAATTATTATTGCAAGATTAGGTATCCTCTTTTTTTGGTGAAATAGCTTTCGAACCTCTGTTTGGATTTTCTTACTTTTTCTATCGGAGTTGTACAAACAATTCCTACACTTTAAATTTCCTTATTACATTTTTTGTTGAGTTTTATTCTGCAATCGATTACTTGACTTTAATCGTCTTCATAGAGCTGCATGCATTTAGTAATTTCATGTTTATTTTTTGCTGACTTTTAACAGTCTGTTAATATTTGCATGTTCATATAGATTTTGTTAACACCGATTTCGTTTTTTGTACTTCATTTCTATAATTTCAGCCTCTTGTAAGTGTCTTCTTCTTCCTCAAGCAGGTGTGTTTTCCCACTTTATAATTACATTGTTGCTCGAAAAAACTTCATATTGTCTTTTTATATTTACAAATTTTTTAACATGTAAGTTATGGTTATACAGGTGGCATTTTACAAGCAAATAAAGCTACTTCCATCATAGGTATTTAAAAGAACTTCTTCCCATTGTATCTTCTCTGTTTATTTCATTTCAGATTCTCATTTATTGATATTTTTTCTCCCAATGAAAATAATGGTGGTCAAATTAATTGATAAATTGTTACTGGTTCCTTATAATATGTTATATGTTACTCTATCTATCATTAAGTCTTTGTAAATTTGATGCACTATGATAAATGAGAACACGTCTAATGTTGTTGGTGAAAAACAAGTTAAGCAATATGAAATAAGGAGAACTGATAGTGTTGTTGAAACGGGAGAGGTTAGTGTTACACATGTTACTACGAGAAGGCAAAATTTGAAAAGACAATTTTTATTCAATGGGAATTTATCAGATACTAACACTAGAACGAAAAGACGACATACTCATCCTTTATCGCAAGATTTAGATGGTCATGCAATTCAACCATCTACATCAACAACTCGCAAACAAAGATCAGCCACACGGAAAAACGATGGTCATGTTTCTAATATGCAAACTACTTCAGTTGCCTCAACTAGTACGCAAGATCTTGCCTTACTAGATGAACCTTCTAATTCAGGTTAGCTAAAAACGACCAATTTTTATACTGCAGTTTACTTAGTCGCATAATGCATAATACACATTAACTGTTCATACTGATCTTTCTCAGGTCCTACTTCTCTTTACAAAGATATGGGGGATTCTGAATATGTGTGCCAATATTGTTTTGCAACATTTTGGCACTGTGAACGCTCAAAACAATATCATGCAGATGGCAACATACACTACAACAAATGTTGTAATGTGGGAAAAGTAGTCTTGCCGATAATACCAGATCCGCCACAATATATAAAAGATTTATTTGTTAATCAACACTTCATGCATAACATCAGGGCATACAATTCGATATTTTCAATGACTTCTTTTGGTGCTTCAATTGACGAAACCATCAACAACGGGTCTGGTCCGTATGTTTTCAAAGTATCAGGCCAAATTTATCATTGGATTGGTGCATTATGTCCTCCCCCTGGTAATGCACCCAGGTTCCTCCATCTATATATATGTGATACTCAAAATGAAGTGGCAAATATGATCAACCTTTTTGGACGAGAAGACTCAAACCCCTTGAAGCCAGAAATTGTTGAAAGCCTAATAAAAATTCTAAATGAGAATAATCATTTGATTCGATTATTTCGCACCGCAAGGGATAGATGTACCGATCATGATATTCCAGATTTTAAGATTCACTTATTCAGTAACCCAACGCATCAACAACACGAGCTACCAACTACTGATAGTTTAGGAGCTATAGTATTCGAAGAAAATCATCAGAGCCAAAATGAATTTGATGTCATAATCCATTCGAAAGAGGGATTTCCGCAAAGAGTGAACAAGTTGCATCCAATGTACATGTCTATACAATTTCCATTATTCTTCATATATGGCGAGCCTGGCTATTCACAAGATTTAAAATTAACAGATCCAGAAGGACGCATACTTGATAAGGTTAGAAAACTTACTATCAAGATGTTTTACTCCTTCCAGTTAAACGACCGATTCAACAAGTACTCACTCATTCCAAGGGGTGGAAGGTTGTTTCAGCAGTACATAGTAAATGCTTGGTTGTGTATTGAGCAATGTAGGCTAGATTATATTCAGAAAAATCAAAGTGACATAAGGGGTGAGTATTTGCAAGGCATACATGACGCTATATTGAGAGGTGATCGTGATGGTACTAATGTTGGATCAAGAACAATTTTGCCATCTTCATTTGTCGGTGGCCCAAGGTATATGTACAAGCACTATCAGGATGCTTTGGCAATCTGTCGAGTACATGGGAACCCTCAGTTCTTTGTGACGTTCACTTGCAACGTAAAATGGCCTGAAATTACACGTTACATAAAAAATTTTCCAAAACTTAAGCCACAGGACAGAGCTGACATTGTTGATCGTGTGTTTCATGCAAAACTGAAAGAGATGATTCGATATCTAAAGGAGCATAAACCACTTGGAGATGTTGTGGCAGGTATGCATATTCACACGTCAACTTCGCTTATAAAAAAAACATTTCAGTAATTTAACAAATTTATCTACTCCATATTATGTCTTATTATCCGTCGAGCACCAAATCCTAGTTAGTAAACTAAACAGTAAGCAGCAGCATGTCTATGATCTGATCATAAGATCTTCCATGGATGGTGGTCAGGATTTGATTTTCGTATATGGGCATGGAGGAACGGGCAAAACCTTTTTGTGGAGAACTATCATTACTGCTTTACGAGCACAAGGTAAAATCGTCTTGATAGTTGCATCTTCAGGGATAGCATCATTGCTGCTACCATCTGGTAGAACAACACATTCACGCTTTAAATTGCCACATGATATCACAAATGAGTCTATGTGTAACATCAAAAAAGGTACGCAATTAGCGAAGTTGATTTCTCAAACGCAGTTAATAATATGGGACGAGGCACTAATGAACAACAAAAAATGCTTTGAAGTCTTGGATAGGAGCATGAGGGATATATTGGATCGACCTCAAAGTTTATTGGGTGGAAAGTCAGTTATACTTGGGGGAGATTTTCGACAAACTTTGCCGATCCAACCAAGAGGAAGCAAAGCAGATATAATAAACTCTTCACTACCGGAATCTTATTTATGGGGCCATTTCAAAGTCTGTGCTCTCACAGAAAATATGAGGTTGTTTCATCCTGATCTTAGTGAAGAGGAAAGATCAAATATAAGTGTCTTCTCTAAATGGTTACTAGACATAGGAAATGGAGAAATAGGGATACCGGATGAATTAGATCCCGAAAACAGTTTTTGGGTAGATATACCAAACAGATACATAATAGAAGATGATAACGATGCTGTTTCAAAACTGATAAAATTCATATATGATGAAGATACTGTAACATCCTCCCCAATGGCCTAGTATTTTTAGGTAAATTTACCTTATGTTACCTTATTTACTTGAATTCATTTATATGAAATGTTTGAATGTATAATTGTTAGGAATAATTAAATGGGAATTACGGTATTTTTAGTTTAAAATACGGATTAGCCTAACTATTATAACTAATACCATCGTGTGCTAGATTAATGATAATAATACATCGTAGTATACGTAAATCGTTATATATATAAACCCAAATCTGGAAATTAATCCTCATTTCATCACCATCTTCATCTCACACCAAGAACACCAAGAACACACACTAAAACACACACTTGCACAATTGAAGCTCAAATCAAGCCCAAAACATCTCCAAATTGTGCCATTAGATTCGGAATTCATTGAAGATCATTTCTACAACTTGTTTCAGTGGATTAAATCAGATTAAGGTTAGTTTTGATTAGTTTTTGTTTTTTTTACAAAAAGTGAGAAAGTTAGTTGATTTGATGAAATTAAGTGTTTTTATGTTAAATTGATGCATTTCGAGTGTTTGTTTATGTATTTATGAAGTGTTGGAACGTTTAGTTTGTGGTATAACGCTGTTAAGATTGAGATTTGAGTTTTTTTGGTGAAAATCAGCCAGTTTTCTGCCCAGTTCGCAGGATGAACTGGTTTGGCGATATTGCAATATCGCCCTCCAATATCACTACCCAATATCGCGATTAATTTCGCTTGCAATATCGCTAGTGGCGATATTGCAATGTCGCTAGAGGCGATATTGCAATGTCGCTAGAGGCGATAAAATTTTGAAAATGCATAAGTAAAAGGTTATACTTTTAGCGACCAAAATTGAAAGATTCCTTTTTAACTGCGGATCGAACTTTTATTATTCCTTGAATACAGGGGTCACCTGTTTGATTAAATATGTTATAATAATGATTCGAAAATTTGGTTAATTGAGTAAATAATTAAATAAGCAATTTTTTTATAAATTGATATAATTGATAGTTGTACAGCGGTTATAACAGATAAATTGTAACTTGATAATTGTTTATTATCTGGATAATATACATTGAGACATGTTATACGATTTCAAGGAGAGTTACTAACTCATTATCTGTTATATTCTCAGATCAGTCAGAGACTCAGTAATATAAGAATTCTGAGAAGTGAACGATAGCAGTCAGGTGAGTGGATCTGCAACTCATAATTTGAGTTAGTTGTAATGGTGCGATTACAACAAGTAACGTAAACCTTGATTGACTATTTAGTCTGATTTATGATTGAATATATCTGCTTGTTATGCATATGTGGCCTTCGGGCATTTGTGTTATTCAGAGGTCAATTGCGATTGGACTTGATTACTACTGTGTTCAACTCAGGTTCCAGATACATGTGTTGTCGCTGGAAACTGTGTTGTTGTGTTGTAGTGCCAAGTTATCGGTCTATTCTGTATGGGCCTTTACAGATTGTGGGTAAGTGTTACTGAGGGCCACCGCGGCTGTAGGGTTCCTCAGTAACCGCCGATCCTCTTGAGTTTATGTGTTTACTGTGCTTAGTGTAAACAGATTATTAGGCTAAGTTGAATTGTTAGTTGTACATTCATTCACTTGGCTTTGTGCTAATTCCACCATTTCCCTTCCTGCAGGTTATGCATGTCTTTTGTGGGTTGGGCAGGAAGGTGGTTTTGAAGAATGTTTGACACGTGCCATCACTCTGATATGTTTTTGAATGTTTTGTAAATTAACGTGTATGTGGATTTTGTATAACAATTATATGTTTTGTTTCAGTAGTGTTTTAATATTGTAAACTCGCGAAAAATCTATGGTCATTTTGTAAGATAAGTTATAATATTATCTTTTATCCATCGCTTCCGAGTCAAATTACTATTTTAACCTTGACTTAATTTAAGGGGTGTTATAGATACATTACACAACCCAACAGCTGATACACTACAAGATAAAGCCATAGTTTGTCCTAAGAATGAAACAGCAAATGACATCAACGCAAAATTTTGTCAGCCCTTCCTACTCATCCAGTTTTCTATCATAGTTTTGATACGGTCACTCCAGTTTCAGGGGATGGAGGAGAATCTGATATATTATATCCCCCCGAGTACTTGAACACGTTAAATTTCAAAGGCCTCCCACAACATGAACTTATGTTGAAAGTTGGGGTTCCTGTCATGCTTATAAGAAACATGAATATCCTCTCTGGACTATGCAACGGGACAAGAATGATCATAACACAGTGTCATGCAAAGATAATTGAGGCAAACGTGATTACCGGCACCAAAATCGGGCATAAGGTCTTTATACCAAGGATCCAACTAGTACACAAAGATCCAACTCTGCCTTTTATTTTAAACGAAAACAGTTCCCCTTGAAAGTGTGCTATGCTATGACAATTAATAAGAGTCAAGGTCAATCTTTAAACAAAATAGGAGTATACTTACCAGATCCAATATTTGGCCATGGTCAACTATATGTGGCTTTATCGAAGGCAACCTCACCTGATGGTTTAAAGCTTTTAATCAAAAAATAAGAAGACAACAATCCAAATTCCACCAAGAACATTGTTTACATAGATTACCTTAAAAAAGTTACACCCACTCAGGTTTTAAGTGATGCTATATCTTGAATGTGTTGTCATTTTTCGTAACATTATTTCATTCACTACATACATATACATTATGTATAACAGATTTCCATGAGAACTTTTATCTTCTTTGACTTTTAAGGAAAATGTCGAGAAAATTGAAAGAATTGAAACCTCGGGAAAGGTTTGCTCTAATAGAAGTAAGAATTTATCGAAAATGGGTCAATAACATCCCACCTAACCCGAGACCAACTGGTTACAGTTGCATGTTACTGGATAAAGAGGTTAGTCTCTCTCATTCTATGCATACAACAACATAATTCAGATACTTAAGTAAAAAAAAAAGTATTTCCTCAAGGACTTCTTAATATATTTAAAGTAAAAGTGGAAAAAAAACACTTGGATTTAATTTTTTTACTTTATCTTATCATTCTGTTGCAACTTATTATTGTTATACATCACTATATTATTTTTATTAAATAGGGTGACGCCATCCAGGCAAACATGGATTTTATTGACAAAGACTACTTCGATAATCTCATTAAACTGGGTGATTGTTACAAAATTTCTGATTACATATGTGAGCATGGAAAACAATGGATGATGACGGTGCAACATGAAACAACTTTGAAGTTTGGAAAGTATACAAAATTCGAGCACATTCCAGATGAAGATTTCCCTTCTCACTATTTCAACTTTGTCTCTTTTAATCAACTACAAACAAAACTCCTCAAACATCATATTCTCACAGGTAAGTATAAAAAAAAAACATATACTAATATGACACACTTAACATTCAATGCACACCAACGAAACAACCAAAGCCACTTTTTGCAGATTACATCACATGTTTAGGATCAGTCGGTGAACTTCGGACATTTGGAAACCCAAACAAACATACAACTTTAAGGAGAATCCTTACATTGGAGAACCTTAAGTGAGTATCTTACATTTAAGATAAGTTGGCATACCATTTCATAATATAATTTAATTTCTCTTCAAAACAAACACACTTCATACAAATATAGTAGCAAAAATATTTGATAGCATGTGTTTTCCATTTCAGTGGAGATACTATAGAGGTCGCTATATGGAATGAAATGGCTACAAATTTTGATATGGATGCTTACAAAAGTTTGCCAAAACCAGTATTAGCTGCCATTAGTTCGTGCAGGGTCACAATACATAAAGGTCATAAATTAATTTAAAATAGCGTCACTAACCCATTTAGCACAAATGTATAAGGAACTTTTACATATTTATACTATCAGATATATAAAACATATAGTGTAAACTTGTTTTCATACAATTTGTTCCTAATGTGCTTGGCACTCTTTCACACGCAGAAAACTTGCAGCTCACAAGTACTCCGGCCACCCACTATTATCTCAATCCAAACATTGATGAAGTGCAAACATCATTAACTGAGTAATTAATCTTCTTTTCCAAAAACTTAAACCCATGATTTTTTATATTCTTGCTAACCAATTCCACTAATCTAATCCACTTAAATATTTCTACAGATATCAACTGAAATACAATGCCATTCCTCCCCTTGCCACTCAAAAAATACCTTTTGCAGACCTGGAACTAGAAAAGATGAGGAATAGATATCCTTTACGGATGTTACTCAATCAGAATCCAAAGAGATACAAGGTACAAAAACCCATATAATTTTCTCAGGTATTATCTTTCAACTTTCTTACATATCATCCTATAAAATGCAGACATATAGGTTTACTACAGAGGCAACAATAGTTGATATAAGCACGAAGTTTGATTGATTTTATATAGCTTGTGACGACTGCTCAAAGAAGTTACATAAAATAGAAGGGTTATGGACGTGCCACAATCATGGGCCCATACAAAAAACCCCCAAACATGTGTAAGACTCTAAAGTCCTCCATAGTTACACAAAATGTTATCAAATAATTGACATCTATATCATAATACAGGTATAACTTCAAGCTTATTCTGGACGATGAAACCGCACAAATACCTGCTACTCTCTTCAGTCCAATAGCCAATGATCTAATAGACATAGATTGCAACACCATGGTTATGGAGCTGGGGAATACTAATCCTAGTACAATACCTGATCTGATCCTCAACTTGAAAGGAATTAAGAAAATTTTCCAGTTTCACTTCAACCCAAAGAGCTCTATTGGAAATATTGATATCATCATAAATAGGATCATACAGATAACACCACATACTGTAGAAGACGGAGAAACACAGCCAAATCCAACTACGCCAGTGTCTGAAACACAATGTATGCAAACCCATGAACAACCAACTGCTTCCCCCTCTATTGTGAACCCATCATCAGTTGACACAGAAACAACATCACTGGGCAGAGAGCAGAAAACATGTAAAACGAGCACTCTTTCAACAACAGGGTAAGAATTCCTATGCATTGATACACAAAACTCATTATATTATGCTTATTTATCTTTATAACAAAACTTATCAAACCAGAACACAAGCAATCACCAAAACAAAGTGAAGATGGTAACAAATCTCCCAAAGTGATCATGGAGGACGCTCCCTAAATTAACAAGAAAAATTCATCATGCAAGGTAATGCACACAAAGATAAATTTTGTTGCCAGATACAAATAAATACCTAACACTTCTTTCTTCCTCTTTACAGGAACTAGCTTTTGTAACCGTATTAACATAACAATCGCACTACATACAAGTTCTATCATCTACTTTTTTTGGCTACCTATTATCAAAAGTGTATCCTAACATGCACCCTTGCTTTTGATCCTTTCAAAGGATGATGTAAATATTAGATGTATATAAGCTATGAAAACTAATCTACCTAGCAGCAGATGTACTCAATAACTGCATATAATGTAGATGAATGTATGTATATGCAGATGATGTAATTACTAGATGCATGCAGCGCTCTATATGCATATTAAGCAACAACGTCATCCTTAACTATCTTTACTACACTAAACTTAACAATAAATGTACTTATCGAAACCCACCCGTCGCAATGCACGGGCTCTCTAATCCTTGTTTAATTTCAAATTACATTGTAAAACTTTTTAATTTAGATAATTTTTAGAATTTAATCATATACATATTTTTCCATAACTAAATAAATCGAACTCAAATTCAATAGGACTTGTATATACACGGATTCGAGGTCTAGTGAACTTACTATAACACTACAACAAACTACAAATATATGAATTCCTCGCACTTAGTTCTTCACATTTTGTGAAACACGCAACTTTTATACAAATTTATAAGTGTATTAAGTATGTACTCACATATAAATTATACAATGTAAAAAATAAAAGTATATAGGAAATGTACATACCTTTTAAGTGTGTAAAGTACGTGAGTTCTACCACTTAAAAGTGTAGGAAATTTAAAAAATTCCACACAATTAGAAGTGTGTAAAACTAAGAAACTCTACGCACTTAAAAAATGTGTTAAATGACTAAACAACTTTACTCATATGAAGTGTGTAGAAATAGTTAAATTTTTTGCATTCAAAACTAAAGTGATTAAGAAATGTAAAGAGTGTTTTGATCATTACGTAAAAAATATAAACAGTTTTACCGTTATTTATGAAATCGCCCGATTATCACAGTACAACATATTATATATATATATATATATGTGTGTGTTATTAATTAATTATAGATAATAATTAATAGTATTAGTATATATTTATTATTTTTAAAAATAAATATCATGTTCGTTGAAAAGAACATCGCATGAGTACAATAGTACACATTAAATTGGGATAAAATTCAAAAGCACTAGCTCTCCCTCCAATTCACTTGCAACTCGTCGGACCCTCCACGCCACTCGCCATACTTCCACGCCACTCGTCGGACCTCCATGCCACTCGTTGGACCTCCGATTGATGCTTGATTGACCTCTAATTAGTGCTCATTGTACCTCAACGCCTCTCATCATTCACCGTACTTTGAGGTACGTTTTAATATATGGATGTTTACAATATCTTGTAATTTATAAGTTTTTCTTTGTTTTCATTATATATGAATATGAATGTTTTACACTTAATATAAGTTAGTTAAGTGTATATGGTTTTGAGAACCAATTTATTTTTTATTATTTTCAAGTTTGAATGCGGAGAACAACGAAAAAGATTTGGTTTCAGTTTTTTGGTTAGCGGAATTAAGACAGTCGATTAAGTAATTTGACTTGAAAACTAAAACAGGTAGTGTCGTAGTGAAATTAATGGAAGGATTGGGTATTTGTTTTGGAAATAACATAAAAAGGAAGAGGAAATAATAATGAAATCGGAGAGTCAGGAATGCTATAATCAATAAAACATAATTAGAAGGAAATTACCAAAATATCATTAGCAGCACATCACATAAGAGGTCATCGCTAGCAGCATCCATATTTTCCCCATATTTTATTATATATGAATAAGATTGTGAATAGCAACGAGTTAAGATAGCAACTACATGTCGTACTTTGAAAGGTTCTAGTTGTTTTATTAGTAGTTATGTATATTTCTGGTTGAAATTGTACTTAATTTGTACTTAATTTGTAATTAGGGAACTTGAAGGGCACATTATGCAAAAGGATACCATCTAGGGCCAGAATGTAAAAGAAAGAAGAATTTCGACTTTGCACACCGAGTCTAGAAGATAAGTTCTCCGAGTGGCCGAGTGGATAAAGTTTATCAAGAATTCGCGATATAGTTAAAAGACTGTAAGAGATAAAGATGAAAATGCATTTAAATATATGTGAGATCGACTTAATGATGGAAAACTAGAGATTTGAAAGAGTCCACGAGTTACACGCATAACATATTTCTGGTGCACGACAAACATCTATCGGCCAAGTTTATAGATAGAGGACTCAGTTCTTAGTTAAGTTTCATAGAAAAGTTCAAATAACAATGCTAGAAAAGTAGAGAATGGGAGAACCAATAGGATTGCTCCATTTCAAATACTCATTTTCACCTTTTTAAAAAAAAATTAAATATCTCACAAACCGTACGTCAATAAATTATAAAAATTACATATTCAGAATCAGCGTCATTTTATCTTTAATTAGAGATCCAACAAGCTATACTTTCAACGAATTTTTTTTCTTCTAATTTTTAATGGGTTTTAAAAATTCGTAATGTTAAATCACATGTGATTTAAGCACTAAATAATAATCACACGCGATAAATCTTCAATCACATGTGATTTTAAATAATAATCACATATGAATTATCATATACAGGCAAGCTAATCATCAAAGATCAATTTTTAATTGAAAATCACATGTGATTTAACATTACCAATTTTAGGTTTTTATCATAAATCACATGTGATTATATTTTTAAGACTCGCAAAAAAAAAAAAAAAAAAAAAATTCGTCAAAAGTGTAGCTTGTGAGATCTCTAATTAAAGATAAAATGACGCTGATTCCAAATATATAATTTTTATAATTTATTGATGTACGGTTTGTGAGATATTTAATTTTAAAGAAAAAGATGAAAATGGGTTTTGTAATAAAATGGAGCAATCCTATTGGTTCTCTCATTCTCTATTTTTTTAACATTCTTATTTGAACCCACCCCTCGTAGAAAAATCATATCGTTATCACTTTTTATTAGCTAGTAGCATACATCAAACTGTAAATAGAATAATGAGCATTCAACAATCATTATGTTGATGGTATGATGATATAATCCGAATAATTCCTTAAATATTGTTTAAATAAACTTTCCAATAATACATATTTTTTGATACTGCATTATTCGGGTATCACAAAATTCTTATTGAGATAATTCAAGAAAACACCTAATATCTTAGATGAAAATTTTGAGTATAACAAAGAGATTATAATATGTTTTTCGTGAGTTCTAAGAGAGCCAACTAATGCTGAGTTAATTTTATATATATTGAATTAGTCACGACGGTTAAAAAATGAACATACACATCTTTTAGCGGACAGACTTCTACAAGGGACGCAACCCCTTGACTTCTTTTGTTTGTGACAGTTTAAGCTAATTTAAATGAGTGTGCACTCTGTAATTATTAAACTCGTTATATAGTTTAACTCATTGGTTCCAAGTAATTCACAGTTACAAAATATTTCCAACATATTTTATCACGCTATAAACTATAAATACTTTGTAAAAGGGATAGAACTATGTTGGATGAAAGTATATGCTACTGTGTTAGCAACAACATTCCACATTATATTTGAACGGATAACTGAATAAATATTAACTAGCTTTCTTCTGGTTTATACAGAAAAGATTATCAAAACTTCAGTCTTTTTGAAGGCCGGTAACTAGTTATAGAAGTTGGTTGCTTTATAAGGTGACATATGATGTCAAGTTGAAATAGTGCCGTACTTAATTCATCTTCTGTATTACTACTTACGTCTTAAATTTATACATCCTTTTATTTTGGTACTTTAACCGATCAAAATAATTTTACACGATAAAAGATAAATTCCTATTAATTGTATTGTATAATAAGTACACATCTTTTAAATTGTGTAGTTTTTGAATGTGAATAATAAATTTGAGATCAAGAAGGGAATATAACTTTGATTTATTATTTAGTAGACAAAAGTTCATTAAAGTATGAAATTTTTTAAAGTATGAGAGTACAAATTTCAACCGTTCATTTTCATCAAAATAATAAAACTCCCACATTCTTAGAAATAAATCTCAAAAATGGTAAGTCAAAAAATTATAAAAGTAATTCACAATAAAAACAAGCGTTTTTTCCTTTTCGATTAGAGATTCACATGACATATTTTTGAAGATTTTTTTTTAAAATTTTTTGATGTGTTTTAAAAATTGGTAACACATATACTATATAACATATAACATATATGTTACCGGTCACTATCACATGTGTTACCACCGACTATCGCTTGTAACACATGTGATAGTCGTTAATAACACATTTGTTAGTCAATCGTAACACATGTGTTACCCACAAAAAATGAAGAAAAAAAGGTTCGTCGAAAGTATAACTTGTGAGATGTCTAATCGAAGAGAAAAAATGGTGATTTTTATGATGTAATATTTATTATTTTTTGACTTGCTGTTATTGAGATATTTGATTTTTAAAAACGTGAGATTTTTGTCAAATGACATATTCATATTGATACTTCTATCTTTTAAAAAAACTTATATTCAAATGAACTCCCCTCTTATTAGTAATACTCTGAAAAATCGATTCCAAAAGTTAGATCATTTTAAATCAATGTTTTTGAAAGTCTAATATTTCATCTACAACACGTTATATACTAGAAAAAGAAAAATACATTTAACATTAAAGAAGTGATAATTATAGCAATAAAGAAGTGATAATTATAGCAATAAAGTTGATTCATAAACCAATAAATTCATATTTTAGACTAAATTTACACTTTACATATAAGAGAAAAAGCGCGCACATATATATATACATGAATGGATTCAAGAAAGAATAAAAAATTGATAGAGAATGGAAAAAAGAACTTTTTAACCTTTTAATTCAGCAAATTAACCTTTTGATTCAGCAGATTAACCATTTTATTTTTTTATTGAACCATACTTACTTTCTCTTGAATTATAATTTTAAATATATATTTCTCTATATTTCTCTAAAAATTTCATTTGTTTTAAATTATAGTACTATATATATATATATATATGGCATATAAAAGTATTACCAAAATTAGATGAACATTAATTTCGACTTTTAATCAACTTGAGTATTAGATTTGATGTTATTTCCTTAATCCAATTTTTAGATGGTAAAGTAAAATATGTGATTTGTTGGTAACCGTATTTAGACAATTCCTTTTTTCAATAAGTATAACTTTAAGCTACAAATAATTATAATTAGTTTCCAAAATTAAGTAATTTGGTTATATAAGTAGTTGTACGTGAAATTCGTTAAATACTATTTCCTGAGTTAGGAGAGAGTGAGTGAGAGAAAACCTAACCATGGTTAAGAGGAAGTTAACCAAACTCCAAAGTCTACTCTTTCCCACTTTTCATCATATTTATAGGACTCTTTGTTGAGCATTTTATATGACAACTTCACTCATCCTTCTCATTCTTCTTTGTTTTTCTACTTCTCTACATAATAAATTCATTCTAGAGATAGAAACATAAAGAAACTGATCATATACAAACTTTAGAGAGATTGTATATTAATCTGTTTCTCAATTGGAGTAACAATGACAATCTCTCTAATATTTTTCGCGCTGTTCTCGTTGTTAATCCTAGCTTCTGTCAATGCGGTTTCCAGGTAAATTATTCGGTACAATGCGAATGTTGTGTTATTACAAAGTTACCTATTAGACTATGTTCATCGTATACGTTTATGAAGTATAAATGATTTATCCTTTGTTTATCTACCATTCATGTTTATTCAATTCTGTTCAAGTGAGAGCATGCATTTGTTAGTTTATACATATATCTAATGTTCTTGTTAACTTATTTTAAGTGTTGTTTTTACTACAGTTTCTTTAGAGGTTTTAGAAATAGAAATAAAAGGATTTGATTCATTGAAGTTGTTTTTTTCAGTGAAGAAGTGAAACATGAGTTACAGAGCTTATTAAATAACTCGACAATTGCAGAGAGGTTAGTTATTTTCCTTCTAATTAAGCGTCCAAAGTCATTTTTTTTGTAACTAGCTTAATTTATACGAAATACATTATTTAGACATTGGTACTTGGTTTTGATTACTATTGTACTAAACCCGAACCCGAACCCAAAATCCAGGACAAGCGGAAACATGGTTGTCAAGAATAATGATAATGCAGTCGATGATCCAGAAACAGTGGCTTCCATGGTTGACATGTGAGTCTATTTTCATTTTTCTCTGTTTACATGTACGTACGTTCACATGGATATTTTTTAATGAGTTCCAAGGTTCATGTGTTCATAACTATTGGTTTAAAAGAAAATGTTAGCACCAATTTATTACCAAAGGTATCTACTAGCTAGTACTACACTAATTTGTAAAAAGGATCACATGGCCGTACACCAACACCAAACACTATTATGGTGTCCTCAAATTTATTGTATTCCCTACCATCATCACTACTTAAAAGCCTTGTTACATATAGTCTTGTGATGTAACATCTTTTATAGTTCCATAACAACCATAAAAGTTATCGTACCACGGACACAAGTTATAGTATTTCATCGTTTTCACTAGCATAGCTAAATAACGGCACCATAAATAAAAAATTGACTAACTGCTTTGTAAATCTGGTAGTTACTTTAACTTTAATGCATGTTATTTTGACTGCATGTGTTGGGTAAAAATTCAAGCAATATTTACTACTCTCTTTGTTGCATCAATGTATCTTGTGCTGCTTTCTTCACGTGAGTAAGTAGGTGATTCACATACATGATGCAGCTTTTAATAGTTCCTAGTCTTTAAAAGAAAATTTTAGTTTTTAAGCCTAATGAGTTATATTCATCCACATAACATATAGAGTAGCACTGCATAATTATTTTGACACGAATTGAACTTATTATTATATTAGCAGCATTTAAGTTACAAAAAAGGTAATAATAGTAACAAAAGATGGTCCTTGGGGTTGATACTTGCTTTTATGCACATAAAAGCAAACAAGAGACTATATATTGTACATTTATTTTCTTTTCTTACTTACCAGACTCTAGTTGTGAAAATAGTTCTATTGGTTAGAAAATACCCAACTTGTGATTGAATAATGATAAATATAATAACATTAACATCCTAAGGCTCTAATATTATATAAGATTGTAACGAATAGTAATGATACGAGAGAAACGATTGGTACGCCATTATTTTTTAGTTACATAAATCCAAATATGTTTTACAGTATAAACGCATTTAGTGGTATAAAACTAAAAAAAATGATAATGCGAATCATCACCCATTATACTACCACAACCGTCTTTAAGGGTGAATGATATGGTCAACCACCCATGACCTCAGATTTTATAGTGACATAAAAAATGTGTATGTATATGATATGTAAATTATTTGATAAAATGTTTGATTGTCAATTAATAAATAAAAAAATAAAAATGGACATGATTGTGTTTAAGATGATTTAATCATAAAAAAGCTTTATTTAACTTTTATATTACATCATGTAACTATAATTTATTTTGTATTATGGAGTCTCATTTTAGTTATTAACCTCCATATACTATCATATAATTAGCTTGAAAAGTTATCAGAGAAACGCTTTAGCTTTCCTTTCTTTTTTCATCCCCTTTTTAAAATTGTACATATATGTATATATATAGTATCAGGATCTAAAAAGAAAGAAATTTTGGGAGAGAAAGATATATTTAAAACTATGATTCGGAAAAAACAACTATGATTCAATAAAAAATAAATATAATTTAAAACTGAATCAAAGAGTTATTTTACTGAATCGAAGGGTTAAAAAACTTTTCTCCCTTTTCTCCACCAAATTTTATTTCTCCCTTGAACCTACTCCTATATAGATATATATATATATTTTTAAGTTCATGCTTGATGCCTAATTTGGCCTTGAATTCTTGTACTGTTTAACCAACTCTCAATCACCAAGTCTAATAACATTGTTTAATTAACGTTAAACTCAAACACTCTTATTATCAGATTTGAACTTACAATATATCCGTCAATGAGACATTTACATTATGTATTGCTTACTAGCTCGATATTATTATTATCTTACCACATTATCGACATCAAATAATGATTGAAGACATAATCAAAGTGGTAAATTTATACCCTCTTCACATGTTACCATATTTACCTAAACAGTCTTGGATCTTGCATACATGTACATTAAATTTGATTGCAAAACGTCATTCCCTTAACCAGTTTGACTCGGTCCCACAAAATGGGCCCTTCGGTCACTGGCCCAGAAAAATAGCAGATCTGGTCTGCAAAATCTCGTGGGAAAATTTTATTAGTTAGAAACTGGTCACTTCCATGTCCCTATTTAATGACCTTGTATTACAATTTATGTTAAAACCACCTCACCCCCACCGACGTACGTTATTTAAAATAGATTATTTTGCATTTATTTGGCTATCAAGAAAATCATGTTGTTTTCGTATAGACCGTATTTGCCTTTTCGCAAAACTTCATTTTGTATCAATTATTTTGTTTTGAGTCACCGCCAATGTTGTTGACTTATTTATGCATGGACTATTATAGGTTGTTTGTTAGGCATGTCACAGACTTACCATCTCATTCCAACTAGAATTGAATCTATCTTCTCTTTTAAATAAAATAAAGTTTGAGTGTGACATTTATAGCATAAGGTAAATGGTCACACCGAAAAATTAGTGTCACGCCGCTACATCGCCACCACATTAATAAATACATTGAGGTCCATTTTATTCGATATGGTTATACTAAAATTTGAGACTCATCTCATATCTTTGATTATTACTTTTGAGATTCAGTCCACACACCGTAGTATTTTCTAACGTTGAGAGGACCACGTCAAAACCACACCCGAAACTCTGATTTGATTTCTTCCACGGCGTGCTCTTATTAGCACAAAATTAGCTACTAACATCCGTTTAGCTACTATCTTTTCTTTTCTCTCTAAATTTTCATTTTCTTTAATTATATATATCAGATATTCTAAGAAGCTTTTCACTTTGATCCCACGAGATCGAGTAACACATACATCTAACTGAAGATATGAACCATACTTCAAACTGAAAATATACGTTAGTTAGATATGATGTTGGATGATAAAATAGACTAGTCAAACCGGAGCAATTTAGTCAAAGTTAAGATAGTTCTAACAATCCTACATGATTCAATTTGCATGTATATGTGCCTAGTCTAACTTGACATGCTTAAACCGGTCAAACGGAACGATACATATTATTGTTTGGCAATACAAAGTTTTCTAACCAATGAAGGTGGTTTTGTATAATTATGCAGGAGCATTCGTAATAGTACTCTAAGAAGGAAATTAGGTTTCTTTTCATGTGGCACCGGTAACCCTATTGACGATTGTTGGAGGTGCGACCGCAACTGGCAACGCCACCGCAAGCGTCTAGCAGAATGTGCTATCGGATTTGGACGCAACGCTATTGGTGGACGTGATGGTCGATTTTATGTCGTATCCAATCCCAACGATGATGATCCAGTAAACCCACGACCAGGAACCTTAAGACACGCAGTAATCCAAGATAAACCTTTGTGGATTGTGTTCAAAAGAGACATGGTTATAACTTTAAAACAAGAACTGATCATGAACAGTTTCAAAACAATTGATGCTCGTGGAGTTAATGTTCATATAGCAAATGGGGCGTGCATCACGATTCAGTATGTTACTAATATCATCATACATGGTTTGCATGTTCATGACTGCAAGCAGACTGGGAATGCTATGGTTCGAAGCTCACCGTCTCATTATGGTTGGAGAACCATGGCAGATGGTGATGGTATTTCACTGTTTGGAGCAAGCCACGTATGGATCGATCATAACACGCTATCTAACTGTGCTGACGGCCTAATTGATGCCATCATGGGTTCAACTGCTATTACCATCTCTAATAACCTATTCACCCACCACAATGAGGTATTAACTTCTAAACAGTCTCCCCAATCTCATAAATTAAAATGGGCTAATTGCTTGATAGACAAAAGTAGCCATCGTTGATAACTGTTTTGGGTAATCATACTTTGCAAGTCTAAATATGGGGGTGTTTTAAGATTTGCTTATTTAAGTAACTATCTACCCATAGCTTATTTTGACATCTTTACAGCAGATAAACAAATCTAAACACTCTTGAAAACTACTTATCTACTTATTTTTATCTACTTATTTTATAAGGAATAAACACTTAAAAATAAAATATGTTGGTAATTGGTTGTTTTTTGAACGAATAAGCCCTTTAAAACAAACAGTTCCAAACATCCTCTAGAAGCAAACTTCCAAAAGCTACCAACAGCAAGCCATCATTTTTACCTGTTAATGGATTTGATCACCTTGAAATAGAAATTGGACAAAAGTAGGTGAATTATCCCAATTGAAATGAAATCACGTCATATTTATTATAAATTCTTTGGGTTTTCAGGTGATGTTACTGGGTCATAGTGATTCATACAAACGTGACAAGATTATGCAAGTAACGGTTGCATACAACCATTTCGGGGAGGGTCTTGTTCAGAGAATGCCAAGGTACACTATAAGCTAATCCACATAATTAGTACCCAGACTAAACCTAATAAATGGAACGTCTTTACTTGTATCGTATCTGCAGGTGTAGGCATGGGTATTTCCATGTTGTAAATAATGACTACACACACTGGGAAATGTATGCTATTGGTGGCAGTGCAAATCCCACAATCAACAGTCAAGGCAACCGATACCTTGCTCCTTCTAATCCTAATGCCAAAGAGGTATATATTCATATATAAAACACGATCATATGTATCATTACCTGAGTACACGATCATATGAACTAAACTGTTGTTATAAACAGGTGACAAAACGAGTAGTAACAAACGGGAAGTGGAAGGAATGGAATTGGAGATCAGATGGAGACTTAATGTTAAATGGCGCATATTTCAGACCATCTGGTGCAGGGGCTGGAGCTAGTTACGCAAAGGCTTCAAGCTTGAGTGCTAAACCGTCTTCTGTGGTGCCGACTCTTACCTCAGGTGCCGGTGCACTTTTTTGCCAACGAGGTAAGCAGTGTTAAATACAATCCTCCAATTTGAAACACCAAAGGAAATAATCTTCTATTCTTCTAGCGTTGTTGGTTCCCTAGAATTATAAATTATTTGATTCGGTGTACATTTCATACCATGAACCATCGTTTTACTTGCCATTGCTAGAAGTTCAACCTCGGCCTGCTCCACTTGAGCGGGATCAGAAGCGTTGTTCTGCCTTACATATCCAAAAATAAACCCATCTTCTTTACATTATGTAAATTTATTTAGGCTTTTGCACATGTCTTTTTAATTTGAAATGCTTGATGCAAATTGAGGTGTTTGTCACTCTCGTTTTAAGTGATTATGTGATAGGAAATAATTGGAATCTCGAACATCATTTGTTGAGTGTTAGACCCAAACACTAAAAATTTGAAAGGGCTACAAGCCTACAATAATTATTGCTTCCAAATGCGATGTCGAACACCTTCTAAATGTGAGGATGTATGATCCTATTGGAGTAATTGAAAGCATACCATGTGAAGGGTATTTAAACATATCAGTTTCAAGAGCTAAATCATGCAGAGTTGCTTGTTGCAATTTTCATTGGGAAAAGGGATTACAATCTTAAATCGATATTTATCTTTTCCAAAATAGTAACTAAAAAGAAAGATCAAAAGGGCATACCGACTCCACTTCTTGTTTCAGCAGGACTATACAAAGCTGACCTGTTACGTGGTCTATTTTCTTCCAATTGCTTCACAACTTCATTCATTGAAGGCCTAACAGATGCAACCGGTGCACAACACCCCATAGCAAGTTTCAATGCTTGTACCACACCATCTTCCATGGGACTCCTTATCCCCTTCAACATTTCCACATCAAAAACCTCCATAGTCTTTTCCCCTAAAACAGCCTCTTTAACTACAGAAGGCAAATCGACAAAATCGTTATTCTTCCCAGGTTTCTTTCCTGATAAAATCTCTAGCAATAGGATCCCAAAAGCATATACGTCTGTTCTTGAATTGCAGTTCTTCATTTTTTGAAGGTCTGGATCCTTGTACCCATCTGCTTTTGCAAGTGTTATGATTTCATCGGCTATGGATGGGACCATTAGTTTGTAGAGTCCAAAATCCATAAGCCTGGCCATAAAAAAGTCATCCACAAGTACGTTTCTTGACCTTATGTTGCCATGTGTAATGGGTGTTTCAATACCCGAATGTAGATGTGCAAGACCCTTTGCTATAGCCAATGCAATCTTGTGACGCCTCGCCCAATTCAAAAGTGGTTTCCCTGGTCTTGATTCTGTAGATAACCATCATGGATCAATTAATTAAATGTGGATAGAAACACGACAATTAACTACCATATTTACTTGATATAGGATCAAGTGAGACTTATTCTTTTCCGAACCCATTCTTGTAACTTTTCCAATGTTAATTGTTATTGCAACCTAAGTGACTGTTAGTGGCAATTTTAAACGAACTATGGTTAGTTTTCATTGAAAGGTGGAGTACAATGGTTCAAAAACTTTAAATATTTTCAAGCTCGTACACATTCAAGCATAGAAAGATTTATCAAGTGTGAAGGCATAGTTACCAAATGTAATGTATGTAGTACTATATGAGGTGTTAAGTATATCAATAACGGTCTATAGAAAGTCACAAAGTTTTTTAAATACGAAACACAAATACCAGTAACAATGTACATACCATGTAGAAGTTCATGCAAAGTTCGATTTGGTAAATAATCGTAGATAAGAAGCTTTTCCCCTTTTTTCCCTTGATAAAAAGCTCTCAATGGAATCAAATTATCATGTCTAACTCTTCCCAATTGTTTAATCACCATCATACATGACTGCAAATCGTTACAACTCCCTTGTCTCAAGAGCCTCAAAGCAATCGTCCCTCCATCCGCTAACTTCGCCTTATAAACTGTCCCATAACTCGTTTTCTCCATAACTTTACCCGTCGCATTCAATACATCCTCTAATGTCAAATGCTCACCTCCTTGAAAAAAAATCAACTTCCCTTCACCACCACCATCGCCATTATCACCATCCTCAAAGTCTTCAAACTCCTCGTATTCCTCGATGAATTTGTTCCGTTTCTTACCTTGAACATACCCAATCAACAATGAAGCAAAAACAACTACAACAGTCATCAAGCTAATCACAACACCAGCAACTACACCAGACCGCAAACCAGTAGACCGCTTTTCACACATTTTCAATGGTGGCCCACATAAACTAACATCATTTCCTTCAAATACATCCACCCCAAATCTTGATTCCCCAAAATTAGGCATCCCCCCACTAAAACTATTATAAGAAAGATTCAGTTTTTCTAAACCCAATTTAGATAACCCCTCAGGAATCACACCAAAAAACTTATTATCACTCAAATCAAGCTGCTTTAACCCACTAAACCCTGTTATAAACGCAGGTACATTCCCAGTAAACAAATTGCTACCAAAATCAAGATTCATTAAAATCTTACAATTAATATTAGGCAGCCCGGGTTCTCGGATGGACCCGTTCAAAAAATTACCATGAACCTGGAAAGAAATAAGTTTATCACATAAATTCCATATGGATACCGGAACCGACCCATTTAACATATTGTAACTAAAATCAATATCTTGAAGTGAAGAAGAGTACCCCAGTTCAAGAGGGATGAAACCCATTATGGAATTAGAAGAAAGATACAAACTTTGAAGGTTTGAGAAGTCACCGAGCTCCGGCGGGAGTTGGCCGGAAAGATTCGCCGACGGGAGCTGAATAGAAAAAAGATGGAGAGATGGGTTTTTATAAAGAGAAAGATTTGACCAATTTGGTGAAGAAGAAGAAACAGGTGTACAAATGAGTTGAGTTCCATTTGTGAAAACCCATTTTAGTCCTCTCCATTGACATAAAGGAACTGAAATGTTCCATGATGATAATAGTAAGTTTTGTGTGTTTCCTTGTATTGTTGGTTTAATTTTGTTGAGAAGTAAAACGACGTCGTGTGAGATCAATTGTGAAGAGTTTGTGTATGAGAAGAAAATGAAGGCGATAGTGAGATGAAGAAACCATGAAACTGCCATTGAGTGTGTGTACCGAGAAAAGTGGGAGTGTGTGTCTATATATATGTGTGTTTTGATTTGATTAGTAAGAAAAATGAAATATTTGAAAGTTGTGTTTTTTTGAAGTGAGCCGTTTCTTTGATTAAGGAGTCACTACTCAAGAGTGTGTACATTAATAAAGGAAAATTAAACAAAACGTACCTTAAAAAAAGGAGATATAATTTTTCTCCCAAAAAATTATCGGATTTAGAAAAAAACTATAAATCACTTGCAATTTATAAATTTACGAGTTGTGAGTGTCCCTTTGTGGGTTGCGTGACCGAGTACTTGAGCTCGTGACTGGGGACACAAGTTAGAAATGGACATTCTTTGTGGGTTGCAAATGTAGTCTATTTTGTATGAATCGTCTTATCTTTTACTTGTTTACAGTAAGATTTTTTTGAGATTTTTGAAAAATTAAAATTTTTATAATATTGTGAACCTAAAATAAGATTATCATCAGCTTATTTCATAAATTCTCTAAAAATTATTCACTTTTTGTTGACTGAAAATATAAAAAATAAAAGACTTTGTCATATTGTTCATACCGATCATTTGTGGCATAAGATGATCATCAACTTAATTGTAATTTGTATTTTTCTTTCAATCATTTAGCTAACTGCAAAATGAAGTATTCCACTTCTTATGGTGTATTATTTTTGTAATGTTTTTAAACTTTATATAATGAAAGGTTTTAGTATTTGTCAAACAAAACAAAGTGAACAAGAAGGAAAGTTACTAAGGCAAATAAAACACAAGTAATAAAATATAATAAATATTGTTAAGTAGTACAAAACATAAATGTTATCATTACAATAATTTCAAGGGCGACTTAAATATACACTTGGAAAACAGTTAGTTGATTGAGACCTTTTGATTCGACCTTCACCTTTGATTTTTTGAAGGTTTCTGCAAGTGACATCGAAAAAAATATTAGACATACAAATATCTTAATTTATAGATGTCTAAATGTTAGCAACTTCCTGATTTGGATCTTGATTTTCATGCAAGTAGTTCGACTATAACCGTATTCCTTGCAATGGCTACATTGTCTCTTGTTTACGTGTTTCTCTTTTCCTTTGGAAAGGATACGTGTACGCCTAGGTGGGCGACCAACTTGCCTTTTCACAAGGACTGTGGCAACACAGTCAGTAGATCACCTGGATCGATCCATTCTGTAGGATGACCCACCGGGAGTATGGCCTCTGAGTAGCCCGCTCGATAAGTATATGTCGCGAAATATCTCTTGAAATAGCAGCTTACATCATCTTGGTTGTACTTTCGTGTCACTGCTATAATGTGTCCGCATGGTAAACCGGACAACTACCATGGTCTGCAACTACATGTATGTGTGTCAAGGTTGACAGTCCTATCCTTGTTCGCATCTAGCACCTCAAAAATCCTATTTGTGATTAAATTTACCTGCCAGCGTAATGATTTGTTAACTCTTAACATTTCGATCAGCATACAGTGTGAGAGATATTGTAAGTCCTACTCCAGTGGCACGATGTTTGAAATACCACAGTTGGATCGAAGCTCGAAAAAACTCCAAGAACATTATGATAGAGAGTTTTTGTCATGCTTGCTTAGCAAGTTAATATGTCATGTAAGCATATCTCGTCCTTGTAGCATGAAATCTTGACCATATTTCTATCCCAACATCTGTAAGAGTCTTAGAAGATGATTGTATGTTTTGTGAAATCACACTCAACATCTTCAAGTATGGGGGAAGCAGTTGAAATTATTCTTGGGGAGTACCTCTCAAAAACTCTATAACATAAGACCTTGTCCTCCAAGCTTGGTTATATGTAAGGCTGATTCCGAAACGCGCAGTCATGTCCAGTTTGATGTCATTGCCTCTCTATACACGTCCTTCATTGTTCATCAACTCTTTCAATATGTGACCAAGCACTCTCTTGTTTTCATGAAGATTATTCACTTGGAGCTGAAAACGAGAACATCCATGAACATCAACAAACTTCCTGTCTTGGAATTTATCGGTATGCTGGATTTTGCGTGCAATTAATTTCCAATCACAATTATCCAACGAACATATTACAACATACTGAACCTTGTCTGAATACTTCAACCTAGTCGTAAAACTCTCTTCAAGACACTTGGTTTCCAATTGAAGCCTCAATTCCTTTTTACTTTCAAACATTTGTCCAAGTTTTTCTCGGTAAGAGGGTTCTTACATTGTAACCGGTTGTATTTTACTTTCTTGATCATTTTCTGATAACAGTGATGACATATTCCCGAATTTATCTTCACCACTTTTTATAGTGGTAGTAGTAATGGTTTGTTATATTCGTCTCCTCCTCGTCATCAGAAACAATGAAATTTTTAAAGGGATGGTCTAATGCCTTTTTTCGATAATACGTGGATCCTCATCATAACTCGCACAATCATGATCATCATGTGGATCTCATGATATTGGGAATAATCATGAGGATCATGAGGGTGTTCAATTCCATATTGTGGTTGGCTTGAAGTGCAAGCAACATCATGAGTTACTTCATCTACCTTAAATTTTGCGCTTTGGTTGTTTTGATATGGGGTAGATGGTGGGTATTATTGAGCAGCATGATAATAATACTGTGGAAATGTGGATAATATGTTGTTAGATAAGAAAACAAAAATTGATTTGGAGAATTCATTTGGTATTGTTGATTTTAAAGTGGTTGGTTATATTCATGAGTTTGTAGTTGTTGAAATTGTTGTTGAAAACCACTATCACTACTGTTAGGTTGATCGCTACCCATATCCGAAACATTTCTTACACCATCAACAACGTATAATTCTATCAAAACATTATTAATCGCATGACTCAAAAATTTCTCAAAATCATTAATGTCATCGATTATATCTATAACAAACTGATCACTCTTATATTTCATACAAATATCGCTATGAAGTGCTAATTAAGATTTTCTTAAAGCTGTTTTTAACAAAGCTTTGTATGAAATTGACTTATTTGGTGCAACATGAAGTTTTAAAGTAACTTTTGTGCAATTTATTGTCATTGTCATTTACATATGCAAGATGTTAATATATTTAAAAGGGAAAATGACCCGAAAAGATAATGTATTTGTCAAGATTTGACAATAAAGGGAATATGACTTTTGTTGGTGCCCTAAAAGGACCCAAATTTTAAAATTGTGCCATAAAAGGATTTAAGTTGACAAAAAAGTTCAATCAAGGTAAAATTATCGTTTATTATTTTTTTCTTTCTATTTTGACCTGTTTTAGCTTATGTGGGTATCAAATATCATATATTCAATTAATACGTGACATTGTTGACCTAACAAACATACTATATAAACACTAATTTTACTTTTTGAGTGTTTAAACCCTAATTTAATTTTGAGTGTTAAATCATTTTATGAAACGATTTCAAAATGTTAAATCTTTTTATGGCACGATTATTTTAATGTTAAATCCTTTTGTGACACGTTTTCAAAATGAAACGATAACTTCACCTTTAATTAAACCTTTTGGCAACTTAAATCCTTTTATGACATGATCTCAAAATATGAGTCCTTTTAGGGTATCGAGAAAGTCATATTCCTTTTTTTTTTTTGTGTCAAATTTAGACAAATTGATTACTTTTTCGGGTCATTTGACCTATTCAAAACGACCTCCAAACCAAATATAAACCTTAAACTTATCATTTACTTGATTCATTTTGCTTAAAAAAAATAAAAATAAATATTAGAGCAAAAATTTTGAACTTTCGTAATTTGAAGATCTTAAACAAAACCCCAATTCAACGTTATACGAATTTGAACGATAATATGAATTTCGGTGAAGAGTAAGTAAATTTTTTTTTTGTGAATAACAAATGATCAAATGAAATCTTTTTAAAAGGTACAATTCTGTCCGACTATATCTGAAAAATCTAATAAAATCTTTTCCGAAATGTCATTTATAAGATATTTTATCTGAAAAAAACTATAAAATTTAGAAAACCTTATCCATTTGCGGATTATAGTTTGCGAGTTTTGTATTTGGATAATTTTCAACAATATACTTTTCTTGCTTCCTGAAAATGGCCACCATGACAAAGTCTTTTTTTGATTTTTAGCCAACAAAAGATAAGAACATTTTTGAAAGAATATGTGATATAAGCTAACGATTATTTTATCTTTGAGTCATAATTTTTATTGAAATTTTAAAAATTCTGAAATTTTCAAAAAATCATACCCAAATAATCAATTTGCGGCATGCGTCCAGGCCACGAACCCGTACCCTTTGACACGCAATCTGTAAATTTACGTATTACGAGTGGTGAGTAATATTTTTTAAACTCACATTCTTTTTGATAAAAAATTATATTTCTCATTTTTTCAGTAATTTTTATTTAACTTCCCGTTAATAAACTATAGTTTATACTTTATAATTGTAAGCTTATGGTACCTATTTTTATTATCTTGTAAGTTACGTAACTATGAAGATAATTAGCGTTTATAGTTCCAGTTTTGGTTTTACTTCAAGATCTTGGTATCTATATTCTTATTGAGAATCATTAATATATTGAAATTTACATGGTATATTGAAAGTGAAAATAATCATTAGTATGCTGTGTGATTGAATTCTTATGAGAGAGACCATACAAAAAATTCTATGTCATGATCATATCAGATGTAGCAATTGTAAGTGTACCAAAGGTCATTTCAAACACCATCCTTCTTGTTAGATATTGACGTTGGACATAATGAATCATGATGTTTTATAAAGTATAATGATGATATTATATGCATGAGAATGCCATATTTGAATCCACACTTACTTTTATAGCCCTCCTTTTAATTATCTTTATTTTAATATTAACATGTCATCATTGTCTTTCTTAAGATAATGTTAAAAATGTTACAATGATTTAATTAAATGTAATAAAATTTTAGTACGGTTTTGTTTGAGTTACTTTCATAACCGAATCTTAGTTAGACCACTTTCTTCGTTAGAACGGTTATATTCATACATTAAAAACAGATTCTAAAAGCTTTTATATACACACACGCACGCAGAACGAAACATTGAAATCCATTTTTGCTAAAACGGTTACCTCCAGAACGGTCCCTAAGACGAGACCGTGTTTATGAGATGACGGAGGGCGAAGATGAAGTGACAAGCAAGACGGAGAATGAGGACATACGTAGAAAGTGGTCTTAGTGGTAAAGAAAAACTTAGTTTATAACCAATAGGAAGAAGATAAACTTATTTTTCAGAACTATATTTCTATCACAAACTAGATGAAAATTTATCAATGAAAATAGATGACCCAGTTTTTACTTGTAATAACAGGCAAACATGTTATTGTATATGTTACATTGATGATTAATTTCCTACTTTTATCTTCATCAGCTCATCATACTGTCTTTATCTTATTATAATTGTTATGTTTTTCTTTTACCATAAACTATTTATAATTATTGTAATAATAAACTTATTTGTTTAACATAATTTAATTATGTTTTTTTTAGCATAAACTATTACAGTGGTACTTAATAAAGATTGTGATGATAAACATTACTCTATGTCTCAATTAAAATGCTTACTTTGACTTTGCATCCACCAGCTACATTGTTTTTTAATCAAATATTATTTATATTTATACTTAATAAAATTTCTTTTACTCATTGAAATATAAAATGAATATCTACTTTAAAACAAACAAAAATTAAAAATGTAAACACTTGGGGACAAGGGAGGCGGGCTGAATACCGTTCGTTCCTATGTCCATTTGGTCTTTGTTAGGATGTAATGGGCTTTAGTGTGTCTTTTGGGCATATAAAAAAAGCAAAAGATGGGCCATGGGTCAATAGAAATAAATGAAAGAGAGTCAAGATTATTTAAAGAAATTTTTTTCTTGGTGTGCCTACAAATATGAATTTAAATGTATGTCAACAATTTAATTGGTTGAACTGAATTTTTTTTTTTTTTTTTGTTGGCGAATATCATGAAATGACCTTTTATAACTAGTATTTCTTTTGTTCAATTAGAATTACTAAAGTGATTAACGAACAATGAGTACTAAATAAACCATGGACCCAGTAGTACCGTTTTTAAAGGTGAATAAGGTGTTTGATCGTTCAGGATCTTCGAATTTATAAGAACTTATAAATAATTTGATTGTTTTAATAAATAAAATTGAAAACAAGTTTGATTATGTCATATTGATTGTGCCATAAAGAACTTTAGTTTTTTTATATACTACTAACAATGACGTAGTTTAATTTAACCTTTTATTAAGCACCTCACTTAGGTGATTAACGTTTTTTTACTCGTAATCTTCAAAAATTCAAAGACGGTGTTGAGCCTACTAATAAGTTAAATATTACGTGGTGTATAATGATTAAAGATCAATAAAAGAATACATTGCAATAAATTCACTCATAAATGAATATCACTTTGGATTTTTCATGGATCCGGGAACAATGTATTAATGTATGGATGTCATGATCAACTAAATAAATAAATTTATAGTGAGTTTTAGTAATTTAATCATCAGGCAATATTCAAATTTTAAAATTTAATTAAAAACACCTAAAAAACTTATTTAATCTTTATTGTATTTGCGTTTTGCAACATCAACGTTTTCCTTAACGGCATCAGCAGCATCCTCGGCCTTCTCGGACACATTTTCTTTCACTTTTTGAGCTTTTTCTTTAGCAGCATTCCATGCATCTTGTGCCTTTTGCTTTGCTTTCTCGGCTATGTTTTCTGCAGCTTCCGCGACTTTTCCAGCAGCGTCTTTTGATTGGTTTGCAATCTTTCCAAACAATGACAAAAATAGAAATAAGTTTCGTATGTGAAAATACATTTAAATGTGATTTCGACTTACATTTTCAGCATGCGAAGAAACTTGTTCTTTGATTTGGTTACCGGCTTTCTTCACCTCTTCAACGCCACGTTTAGCTGCATCTGATGGTGGTTGAGACGCTGTGGAACGCACCTTTTATTTAGCAAATTCATAGAATTAATTAATAATGTTGAATCCTATCTCTAAAAGAATACAACTATCAATTTGGGTGATATAACAAATCAAAACAATTTTCATAGAATTGATCGAAACAATTCTCTGACATGTTTTATATGTGTATTGGGGAAAGATTGATAATCTATAACAATCTAGATATATACTCCAACTTGAATTGTGAGATAAATAGTTTCTTTCAGGTCTCACAAAATGGATAATCGTATAATTAAAAGTATCACTCAAGTTTCCAGGCACAAAACAAGAGCAAAGAAACACGGGGATTGTCTTGTCTGTTTTGATTTGAGACAAGAATGTGTGTTTTATAAAAGGAAATCGGTTAAACATGAAAATGTGACACTTTTTTTTTTTTTTTTTTTTTTTTTTTTTTTTTTTTTTTCATTTTGGCGGTAAAACCTATTTTTTCTTAAAGAAAAAACGTTTATTCGGTTGGTGAGTAAACATAGATGAATATCCATGTGTGTACGCGTGCGTCTCATATATTAATCGAGAGAAAGAGAGAGACCTGGATATGTTTACGGGTTATGGCCGGGAGAAAGACCCTGGAACTGAAAGGGGTGCGGACGCATAAGGATCGGGTGGTCTGGACCATTGCTAGGGCACTAGTGGTTAATGCGATTCCTGTCATTCTTTTGTATTTATAATGAATTGATCTATCTTTTTATTTCAGTTCATGTCATATGTACATATATGGTGAATTTAAAGGCATTCTTTCCAAATATTTATGTTGAAATTGTAAGATAGTACGCAATTTTAGAAACGGAAGACGAGGAAAATGGTTTGAACTTTGAAGTTTTGATAATCTGTTTTTTCATTTCAAGGTTCTTATAAAAGGTGATCAACGATCCATTAATATTTCGGACAGTTGTAACAACTGTAATTAATTAATTAATTAATAATTTAACATGTTATTTCAATTTCGTATAACGCATTTGAAAACTTCATTTGGATGTAAATAGGCTACAAATTAAGGGTCAAGGAGATGATGAATTACACGAACCCAACGTAACTGTCCAAAAGAAACTAGGCCCAACCCAATTGGAACACAAATATACACATTTTTGGGTCAATGGGTGACAATAAGGCCCAGGTGCAGTATTTGTACGCACACACGTACAAATGGGTTTCGCTTATTTGGAATCATGGTAATTAACTACATGTTAAAATCTCCATCTTTCTTCCTGTTAGTTGAGGTTTTTGAATATGCTTTTTCAAATTATTGATATATTTGTGAAGGCAAAAAAAATCAACACCAGCCAGCAAATATTGTTTGACTAAAATTACATATGGATACATGATTAACTATACATTTTGTTATAAATGTAGTTGTTTAGACCCTAAAAATATAACTTTCCAAACACATATCTCGTTGATCTTTCTTTTTTTGGTATATTTATAGAAACAGAAAGATTAGTTCTAGCTGATCTGCGTGGCTTAAAAATCCGCTTTTAGCTATCTATTTGTAATTTTTGTTAGCTTCCTGCTAACTTTTTAATAGAGTTTATTGATTCGTGATGCGGTAAACTTTCACGTTTTTCTATTGTATGGGGTTACCTTTAGAATTTTTTATTGAATGAGGTAAACCTTCTAACTTCTCTATTGTATGTAATATTTCCTTTTTTGACCATTCCATAAAAGGAAAGTTTCCTTTTTTGTCTAGGCCAAAAAAGTCAAGTCAACATACAATAGA
Source organism: Logfia minima (assembly GCA_963921325.1). Classification (NCBI taxonomy): domain Eukaryota; kingdom Viridiplantae; phylum Streptophyta; class Magnoliopsida; order Asterales; family Asteraceae; genus Logfia; species Logfia minima. The sequence continues at coordinate 37,593,836 of OY992764.1, forward strand.
GAGTTTTTGAAAGTTTACCTCGTACTATAAAAAATTTTAAAATTAACCTCATACAATAGAAAAACATAAAAGTTTATCGCATCACGAATTAATAAACTCTTTTTAACATAATCTCTGTTGCAAAAAAAAAAAGAAGTATATTTTAGTGGGAAAATGAAAATTTTGGTAGGTCTGTATGAGGTTAATGTAGAAGAGGCATGATATGATATAAGAAATTAAAAATGAATAGAATGTTAATTTAGATCCAACGGTTCCCTGACATTTCAATTACTTCTTCACCAACCAAATATTTACACTTATGTCAGATTATGAATCCATGTTTATGTCTGGTAGATAATTCTTCAAAATGTTGACTATAGATTCAACTTTAAACTTAATTCCATCACCAGTCGTGTTAACTGTTAACTTCGAGGGACATTTGTTAGTTATAAGCGAAAATATTAATTATTAGGGAAAATATTCTATGCAGTTAACTCTACGGATAATTTCATATTGTTAGTTATAAGCGAGTGGTCATTTATGTATATATATAAAAGTTAAGTGTTCAAAATGAAAAATATAAAATTCTTTTTGCTTAATGACAACCTAACTTTTATGAACTTTTTTTTTTAATCAATGTATCTCATTCTAGCCAACACATTTCATTGGCTAGTACAAACTTTAATTATAAAACTTTTCACTACAACAAAAAAGGGTTTATAGGACCTTTTTCGTGAGACACTTTTTGAAAGCCGTCCTATAAAAACATCTAATAGGACGCTCCAAATTTTTGTTCATATTATTGAATTATATGTTACGACACTTTATATGTGGTCCTATTACATTAAGTTTATAGGATGTTTATTTGCTAATGTCTTATTATTATAGTGATTAATAGGACACTTCATACGTGGTTCATATTATATTGAGTTTTAAAGGACGCTTGTTGGTTAAGGTCCTATTAGATTATAGACTATTAGAACACTTAATACTTTAGTCTTATAACATTAAGTCTTATACAACACTTATTTTTCGAGGTCTTATTATAGTAAAGGCTAATAAGACACGTGATATGTAAGTCTTATATATTGAGTTTTAAAGGACGTTTGTTGGTTGAGGTGTTATTATATTATAGACTATTAGAACATTTGATACTTGAGTCTTATTATGCAAAGTCTTACATGAGTGTTATTTATCGAGGTCTTATTATAATAGAGGTTAATACGAAACGTGATATGCAATTCTTATTACAACAATAAACATCGTTGTAATTCCCTACACTCTTATGTTAGGGTTAACCATTTCTAATTTGGACCTTAACACTATTTATATCTAGAATGCACTTATAATTTCAATATAGGTGTACCAGCTCAATCGGTTTGTCTTTCACAGGACAAAACAAAAGAACTGGGGTTCGATCCCCATTATCTACAAAATTTTTTTTAACACTACTACGTACAACTCAAATATGACAAACACTTTCTTGGTTCATGTTGTTCATACCAGTGGGCTTCATTTCTAGAAAACATAGTTAAAGTAATTATTTAAAGATATTAATTTAATTTATATTGGTTATTATAAGATAAGGCTACCTTGAAAGTGATTATTTTGATTTATATAAGTTTTTAAAAGATAAGGCTACCTTGAAAGTGATTATTTTGATTTATACTAGTTCTTATAAGATAAGAGTACCTTTAAAGTGACTATTTTAAGTTATACTAGTGCTTATAATATGTTATCTTACGAAAATTTAAACATGATTTAGTATTACGAATCATTAATTGTAATTTAAAAATTGATTTTTCTTATATACTTGTTATTTTTTGTGTTTAACGGGCAAAGTCGGAATAATGTCTGTCAAACTAGTTGGGCAACGACAAAATCAGATTAATGTTTTGACAATTATGTTGAAGTTTATGTTTGCTTATGTTTTTGTATATGATTCTCTTATATATTTACACATAAAATTTGCAATTTACTTTTTGTATATAAAAGAAAACTAAAAAAGTCCAATCCGATTAGTCCCTACAAGATCCCGACTAGTGACTTTTGCGACCTTGATTATATGATCACGAATTTTAGAAGATCTTAACGACATGGATATAGTCACATAATATTGCATTCTATAAGTAAAATAATTAAAAGGTACCTTAACCAAACTAATTTTACGCTTGAGCTCGGCTAGACATCGCGTCTCAAAAATGATTCCAGGCGACTTGAACTCTACTCAAATAACTTTTAAAATTAAAACATTTTCAAATATACTTAAATCTCCTCGGTGTAGTTTTATTAGAAAGAAGGGATGACTCCATATCAATCTCCTTGTTTGATAGTTTTATAAATAATTTAACTAAGTGAACATCGTTAATGTGATACATATTATTTTGTCTATTTCTTCAAATCAACCAATGGCATATTTATGTTTATGAGTCTCATTAAAATAAAATCTATAATTTTATAAAGATAAGTATTTTTGTTAAGCTTATTACAAGTTACATGTAAGGATCTTTTAAGCATATGAGTAAACTTTTCTAAAAAATTTATGAAATTAACATTGATTTACACATAAATATAAATATAAATATATAATTATAGGTGATCCGTTCCCTCCCCAAATAATATGTTTCCTCCCCCAAATAATATATTCTCTCAATCAATTTCACCGATACTTACTCACTTTCTGTTACGAACAACCTCAATAACATTCCCTAACTAAATACCCAATCGTATCGACATCTCAATTTTAAGCATCAACAGCGACATCAGCAGTAGGAGAGTGCGCTAGAAACAATCGATTTAGGTATCAAAACTTCAAATACTCTTTGATTTATGATTTCGTGATGTTTATGGGTCTTATATTTCCTATATTTACGGTTTTGAATATGTATGGTTGATCCAAAGTTTACGATTAAAGTGTGTATACATATGTACTGTTTGTTCAATTTAATTAATGTTTATGGATATAGAATTGGTTAGAAAGGGTTTAAGTGGAACAATTGTTTTGTGTTTGTTACTGTCATCATTCATGAAGTATTTATGTATATACATACACATGCCAAACTTTTGTATATGTATGGATGATCCCTTCTCAAAGTTTAGGAGCCATATTATTGTTGTATCTCTGAGTTCAGAGCCTGAGATTTTTCTTGATTCATACTGTAATCATGTTCTGAAGCTTTGGCCTACGATTTTTAATTTACTTATCATAAAGTCATGAATGATGGTAGGTTTGCTGCATTATTGGTATCATGATTAAACATGTAATTTACTATTTGTTTAAGGAACCAATTAACTGCACATTATCCTCGTAACATCATCCCATGATGGTAGGTTTGCTGCATTTTTATTGCATATTTATTTATTTTCTATAAGTTCTAATCTGATGGGATTTTAATTTTTTTAATTTTTACAGCAACATCGTCCTCAATATATTGCACCAATGTCAATGAAATGATATGCTAATTTAGCAAAGAGAAAACGGGTGGCTGCTCCAAACGTGTCTTCTATGTTACCAATTAAGGGTAAATCTCAATGGTGCGAGGAATATGTGGGAGGACTCACAACTATGTTTTTTAGTTATTTTTTTTTCGTGTGATTGATACTCTTGAGTTATCATATAATTGTACGTTAGTAAACTTTATTTTGGATGATGTTATTATTTTATTAGGTTAAACACTTCCGTTATTGAATGAATTCTTTGAGTCATAACTTAATTTATTCTCTTTTTATTTATTGAATAATATTTGTACTCGTACAATGTAAATAAACAATAGACACTAACTAGTATAACTTTAGGTAATATATTGTTTTATATTTGTAATATTGAATCGTATTAAATGAAAGCAATTCTTAGGATGCTATTGATATTATTTAATAATAATATGATCAAATGCGTGGATCGTATTGGTATGCCAAAATTGGTCCTAAAAAGTATTTGTATTAGGACACTTTTCTTCGTCCTGATACGAGTAATAATAATATGTATGATTTCATCATATTAAACTTTTTAGGACGTTTATGCGTGTCTCAAAAGAAGATAGCAGGCTACGTGTATTAGAATTTAGAACATCAAAAAGCGTCCTATAATTTAGTATGTTAGGACGTCATATGTGTTGCATTAGACATTTATGGGACTAATAAATAAGTGTCGTATTATGTGTATTAGGACGCCTTTTGTTTATTACAACGCCTTTATATGAGACACATAAGTACTTGGTCCTATTAAGTAAAAGGTCCTATAAAATACCCTTTTAGGACATTAATGAGCGTCATATAACACTAGTTTTCTTGTAGTGTTTTATTTTATTATTTTATTATTATTATTTTTATCATACATCATATTATTTCCTATTGATAGTTTTAAGATATACATAATGCAAAATAAATATATATAAACTAGTTGCTACTGCTAGTAGTAACATGTTTTTGTGGGGATGCAGGTGACACCTTCTTGCCTTATAAATTCAGACACTTTCTCTTTGCATTTATTTGAGAAATAAAAAGATTGACACTGGAAAGTTGAAACTGGTACGAATAATTATACGTCTTGATTTGAAATTTCAACAAAAGCATGAAACCTTATAATAACTTGATAATTTTAATTAATTGAGTACGCAAAAATGGAAAAGGTAACCATATTAAGAATAATATTATATATATTTAATCTTTCTAAAAGTGGAAACTAATAAACAAATTATATATTCTGGTTGGTGGAGCAATAAAAGTGAATGAAAATTGATGAATGGGCATGGTGGGGTAGGGTGAGTGCTCTGTTTACTAGCATGTGGATGGAAATCTATCAAGTAAGATTGATAAATGAAATGAAATCTTTTTAAATGTAGCTTTTAATTTTAGTGACTATATACTCAATATTTTTAAGACGTTTTTGTGAATGATCAATAAATGGTTTCATGTTAATTTTAGATAAAATGATCGGTAGCTATAAAATAGGTGTTTAAAAATAAAATGTGACACACCCGAGATGGATAAAGTGACTATTTTTATTGTGAAAATAAAACTTGGTTTTTGTTTGCATCAAAATGAGGCTATAAATTTAATTTAGTACATAAATCAAATCGGAAAGGATCGCGTATAGATTGATTTTAGGCCCCGTAATACAACGAGCCACTCTCGCATACATTGCTTGATATGAAATTGCACTTATTGTAACCGTACTATATATAAATGTAGTGTGACCTTACATCAGTCACATAAAAGCCCTAGAACCACAAATATGATAACCCCACAAAATTATATCAATATTGCTCTATGGAAAACTTGAATATAACTATAGTCCTAATTCATAATGAAAACGTTTAGATTCCTTTTTTCAGGTTTTGCATAGCTTCTCAAACGTCCGGCTTTCTTTTTGAGTTCTGAAAGGCATAGTAGCTTCAGCATCGAGTAGGGTATGAGATAGAGTTCGAGTGAGGCATCCACCATAGATTGCGGAACTTTCGAGATGCTTTCAATCAATATAAGAATGTTATGTTTATTATAAAAGACGATCAAATAACAATTATTAAGGTTTATGATTAAGTTAATTTAACATTTCTCAGTGGCTGGATCTTACATTTTCGTTATTTGTTAATGTGTCAAAACTTATAAACTGAGTGGGTTATGTTAGAATGTCGCATTGGAGAAGAAAGGCGATAGAAGTTATTGTTTTGACCTCGATTTGGATGTTATGGAGGTACAGAGACAACATGGTTTTTCAGTCTTAGAGCATCAAAAGAAATAGTATATTTGACACGATTGTGCTTACTTCTTTTAATTAGTTTTCGGTTAGGAACAGTATAGTTACTATTGCTTGGCCGTTGTGATTACAAAACCTAATACTAAATACTTCTTTATAATATATTCCGTTCTAGCTCCTTAATAGTGGACCATTTTTACTATGATCTATAGACATTAAAAAAATATAAGTTAATTTAACAAGTTTATAATTGGTTGATAGTTGAAACATTTCTTCATTTTTAATTTCATCTTCATCGTACCGATCTGCGTCCTGTTTGGTGTTCACTTTCAATGTTTTTAGTCAAATGGAAATCAGAAATTATACAGAAGTCAACGTTTAGTTGGGAAGAATAATATAATATATCTTAAGATAATTTAGCATAACTTTTAGTAGGTTAAGTTCAAGTTTATATATGCTTCCTTTTATTTGATTATAAGTCTTTTGTTTGATATGAACAGTCAAAAGAGTGATGACATTTTAGTAGGTTAAAAATAAATTTTCAATTTTTTACACTGTCGATTGGCCAGTTACTTTCTGCTAAAATTAAAAATTTCATTTACTACCCCCCAACTGTTCCTTTCTCACACGTTTTCCCTTTAAATAGACTATCCTCACATAACAAAATCTTGCATCAAGTTCAAGTCTTTTAGCGTACGTGTAAAGTAAGTGGATCGAAAGAAGGAAATAACGAAGAAAAAAAATGAGTAGATTGTCTTTTATGCTAATTGTAACTCTAGCAGTGGCGGTTTACACCACTACTGCTAGAGACGTTCCAAAAGAAAACAAAAATGTTGTTGATCTTATAGACCAAAACAAAGATGTTGTTGGTCTTACAGACCAAAAAGCCGTTTATACCTTTGGTGGGACGGGTGGCTTCAATGGTCTTGGAGACAATGGTCTACCCATGGGTGGGATGGGAACTGGAGTCGGTGTAGGTGGTAATATTGGTGGGGCCAATGGAGTTGGAGGTGTTGGTATGGGGTACCAATATGGTGGACCTGGTGGTCCTGCTGGTGGTATAGGAACGTTTGGAGGTCTTGGTAACGGTTTTGGTGGATTACCACCTCTTGGTGGTGGTGGATTAGGCGGTGGTGGTCCGATTGGTGGTGTTGGTCCGATTGGTGGTGTTGGTGGTGTGTTTCCTATAGGTGGTATGGGTGGTTTTCCTATCGGTGGCGGTGTTGGTGGTGTTGGTGCACTTCCTCATCCTTGAAGTTAGTTTTGTGGTCTCTAGGTCGCTTTTTATTTGCGGGTTCTTAAGTTAGCTTAGATTATGTAAGATGGTACGTACTATGTTTTATGTGTTTGTTGTTCGTTAGCATAATCTTATATTTTAAGAATATGTTTGTTGTTTATCGCGTTGTAGTTTCATATCAAAGATCTATTTATATATAGTTTCAAGTTCTAATTTATGGTTATTGATGATTGATATGCTGTTTGTCTCGTTATGGGATACACCATTTTTGTATACTTATGATGAACGTCAATACTTCTACTTTAAAATAGACAGATGCTTAAAGGATATAGAAAATGACATTTTTCATGATACGAAACCGTCTCTATTTATTTTTATTTATTTTTAATTTATAAAAGAAAAGTAATCTTGTGGTAAGTTCATATGAAAAGGAAAGTAAAGGAGACAGATATTTGGTACATAAATTTGTTGCATTTGGATAGGGTCATTAATGAAATATAATGAATTTGATAGCTGCATCAGTGAATCATAATAAATGAAACAAATACATTTACTGCAGTTGGATTGGGCGATTCATGTTATTGATGTGTAACAACCATGACATTTACTTGACCATGACAAAGAGTAATTACTTGTTTGGAAGGTTACATATTATATCATAGTTCCTTCTTCCTTCAAAATTATATTACCTTTTTGATAATAACGTATATTCGTACATAAGCTAGGTAAATTTAGAATATACTAGTGATCCAAGTAAAACGTATTAGAATTGGGCTGAAAAACAGAGGAAAACAAGGCAATAGTCAAGGCCTGAAACCAGAAATAGAAGTGGCATCAACCTACTATGAACGGCCCAAAACATGTAGTACCAGTAACACGGGCGGCTGGCATCACACGTACTCTATCGATGTCACCAAACAGCAGCAACGGTAGTTCGAAGAGACATATGGCCTGTTTAGATATCAGTTTCGTGCTTGTATGAGGTCGTTTGAAATCAAGTAAGACTCATTTTGATAAATCTAATCATCTAAACACTCTCGTGATACAAAACTTTGTATAATCATCTAAACACTCTCGTGGTCAAAATTTGTAAAATGTTAAAATAACTCGCGAACTGATTGGTGCTTTAAAGTTCAAATTGCAAAAGCACGTTCGGTCACTATACCGATGCTTAAATATCTCTTTGCGATATTGTATACGTCATAACTATTTGACAACATATATTATGTAAGTGCAAAACCATATAATACCAAAGAAAAAAGTAACGTGTGAGCTAGTTAATAACTTTTATTCACAAACTTATGTCCATGACATTATACAACAAGCTAGCTTTTAATCCATTTAAGATATAAACTTTTATCTTTGAAACTGATTTTACTAATTGAAGTCGAGGTTTAATCAATAAAAAAAATCTTTAAAAGCGATGATAAGGTGTTTAAAGTGAACTTTTAGCATGTAAGCGAGAAGATTGGGTTCATCAACCAATTTTTGTTTGCATCTTTCTCATGCTTCACGCGAAAAAGGAATGTTAATATACAAGTCCTTACTTTATTTATGTTATTTATATATTATTAAAAAGTACAGTAAGACCCGGTTATAAACTTGGTAAATTAAAGTTAGTTTATAGGAATGAAGATGTGATCAGTTTAAAGAGAACGCTAATTAAATAAATATGATGTGTCACAACGTGACAATGCTATGAAATTAATAACGCTAATAGCGTTAAAGATGACTCTATGATTGCGAAGAAACGACGTATCCCTAACATTTTGACATGTGAGAAGGGCATACTCTAATAGTGTCTTCGCTTGGTCTCGCTCTCTTCCCATACTATTACTTCTTTTAAGTTGTTCAATTATTGCATTTTCAAATAAGTTTTCGAGGGAGTAAAAATTCCATCATATATCTTAATTATCATAACTATCTAATTGAACAAATGTATTAGACCACTCCTTATCATGATGGTTTAAAACTGAAAATTGGACGTAACATCAACGTCACATCAGTACAATGACTTCAGAACTGAATCTAAACTGAACCCTACTTATAATGAATGAAGAACTGAACTTTCAACGTCACATCATTTATTAACTATTAATAAAAATACATTTATATATATTTTTTAAAATTACAATAATTAAAAAAAATACGTTGCATTAATAATAAAAATTTCAATAATTAAAAAAATAACGTTTTATTAATATAAAATTACAATATTAAAAAAAGTACGTTACAATACTTAAAAAAAGTACGTTAGATGAATGGCAAAAATTTACAATTATTCCGAGTCCGTGTCTTCGTTCGTGGGTTGGTTAGACGTTACATAATTGTGTTTCACTTCTTTCCGAATGTTGTAGAGAAATTCTTGTTCCTCGGGTGGGAAGCTTGAATTGATCGGTTTGTTAAGAACCTTAAACGCCTTCAACATTAATTTCTCTTAAGACGCCTCAGATAATGTTCCCATTGTTTTTTGTTGAGCTTATGTGGTTCTCAAAAGTTGGGCGCAAACCTCGTCGTTTGAACAACGTGAGGAAGTAACACCCGAAGAACCCGAATTTTTTTAGCTTTTTCGACTTTGAGCCCTACCGGGTGGATGACGGATCGGGTCGTCGGAGAATAAAAGGTCCAAGTTTGGGTTGGGATTGTTCCTTTGGATCGGATCATTGTCTTCGTTGTAAAGATTGATCTGATCGTTGTCTTCGTCTTCCATGGGTCGTTTGTTGTTCATAACACCTTCCAGAAAAAAAAAACTCCGGGATATCTTTTAAAACACGTCATGCTGACTTGTAAAGGAAATTCCTTTTTGTTCGATCTTTGAATCCTTCACGGGCCGTCAACATAATGTCTACGTCGGTCATACCACTTTGCCACTCATCTTTATATTTTTGGTGGACGCTTTGAAAAAGCTTGACGTTTTGGAATAGATTTGGGGATAGTGGTGTTTGTGGGTATTGACCGAATGATGAGTATTTGCCGAATTGTGAGTATTGTTGTTGTTGTCATTGATGATACATATATACTTAAATGGAATTGGAATCGTGGGTTGTTGGTTGGTAATGAATACGAATTAACGACAGATATGTATAGAGTAAACCCCATTTGACTTGAGCTCGATTGAGGTGCGGAAGATGAACCTGTAGGTGAATAATACGTATTTGGAATTGGATTGTTGAGTAAGTTCTTGAAAAAATCATTTGATTGTGATTTGGAATTATTGTAGTGTTGTTTAGGCATTTTTAAGTCAATGTGTTTGATATAATTTGTAAGTAAAATATAAGTAGAGTTGGTGAGAATTGTGTGTGAAAAAAATTGGTGATCGTTTTATATAAATTGTGTGTAAAATAAGTAGAGATGGTGAAAATTGTATGTGAAAAAGAATGGTAACTGTATGTATTATATATAAGGTGTTTGAGATTGTTTAAAAGATATTATTTTTTTTAATCCCGTCGTTGGCACTAGCCGTTTGAAATGTGGCCCCACTAGTTACTGTTCTTCTTTTGTTCCACCTAGCACGCAACATTCAGGATGGTCCTCGAAGACGAGACCGTGCCTATAGAAAGGCGGAGGACGTGAGCAACGTGGTACTGAGGACGGAGAGGTCTTATGATTAGTAAACTTAGGACTGACTATCTTTCACCGAATCAGTTGGTTTATTGCAATGGAAAAATAAAAACAGCACAATTTATCATTGAAGTTATTTAAACGTTTAGACAACTGAAAATTAGTTTTACTAGAACAATATAACAAAAGATTCTAAAAATTAGTTGTACTAGAACAGTATAACAATAGATTATAAAGCAAGAAGATTAATACAATTTATACTTTTTGATGGTCTAAGTCTTTTTATAGATTTGAGCAAAAAGATATAAGGCGTGTTACGAATATAAGCTAAACACACCTATGTACAAATTATGTTTTTTCATTAACTCTCTTACATAAACACTTGCCTAAGACAAAGTTTTTGAGTATGAACACAAGGACTTGTTGTAGTTGCTAGTTGTGTTCATGGTTCAACGATCAAATTCTATCCTAGGTGAATTCCTTATTCCTTTTACTTAAATGATTATATGATTTTTGAATTCTTAACTGCTTATGAATGCTTAACCACTTATGTGCTTATATGGTTAAATGTTTATGTTTATATGCTTAGATGTTAGTTGCCTAGATATGATTGTTACAAATAGTCAGGGTCGGTAATTGGTGGGGTTGTATAGAAACATAAACATGTACTAATCTCAATTATACATACAAAAAAATAATAATCTTACAAGATCATATTAACATTGATTAAACACAAATTTTCCTTGACGAGATGCACCTTAAAATGAAATCTCATATTTAATATTTATCATGGTGACGGTAATAAGCTTTGTTGAGTTGATAGACTTAAATCGATTACCACTTACAAGTTAATGATAAAAGAGTACTATTTAGATCATTTCGATTACTGTTTTTATATAATGAAATTATTTAGAAGTACTACTAGAAACATGTTCTGTAAATCATGCTAAAACTAGGTTCTTGAAATATTTTTGTAAAAAACAATAAATAAGCAAGATCATAGTCCCCAATAAGAGAACCGTAGTCAAATTCTTTTTCTTTTTTCTAAATAAAATAATACTGAAAGGACTATGGTTCCTACATGAAGAACCGTTTGACCGTTTACTCCGAGCGTAATTTTTGTCAAGGTTATAAACCTTAGTTTTAACCTATGAACCGTGACCTGTTTGTTTGTCGTGCGACTATGTCAAGGTCTCGTACCACGGTTTTAACTTATGAACCATGGTCAATTTATTAATAGACCACATAACGTAACCGTATTCCTTTTCATTGACAAATATATCTCTCTCCCAATAGGTCTCCCCTCGTTTTCTACCGTTCATTATTAATTTTAACTTTGGTCTTTGTGCTTTTGTGCAGGTAGTGTGTTTTTCTCTATTTATGATCAATTATTTTTTGAACACTCATACATCGTTTTTATTGAACTACCATGGTGCAATCGATTTTAAAAATTATGGTGCATCGTTTTTATCGAACTGTGATGCAAAGAATTATAAACTACATGCATTGACTTTTAACAATGCCATAAAAATTGTTGTCATAAAAAATGGTAAATCATAATAATAATCTAACAATACATAAAAGTTACATATTTTTAATATACTTCTAAGCTATGATGCATTATAAGGATTATACTCTTCTCATGCTGAAATAAACTTGGAAGGTCATGCTCTCATAAAGATAGATTAAATAGTTATAATAACTTATTTTTATGTAAAACTGTATGATTCTTTATACAGAACACCTTTCATCTTGGCTTTAAATGAAAAAGATCATAATCCGTATGATAATTATACTCGGCTCTAACTTGAAAATTGTGTATTACAATGTTTAAAAAATTAGAAAATGAGAATTTCTTTCTCGACGAACGGGAATGACCAACTACAGCTGGCCGAATGTTGCAGGTGAAGAATGAGAGGAGAATGGCCTTTGTCCATCTCTTAATTGCAACAATAATAGAAGCTAGGTAATTGACTCTTTAATACTATCATAAAAGTCTTTCTATATTTTCCAGTTGGTTAAGTTGATTTCAAAGAAGATAATTTGTTACATTTAAAGTTAACATTGTTAGGTTGTCGAACTTGCAGTGGAAACTACCATAAAGTGACAGATGACAAATACATAGCACTTATACATTGTCTGTAATGCACTCTTAACAAATGTTTTTCAACTTACTTACGTATCTAGAGGGGACTTAAAAAAGAGAATGAATTTTTTCGTGAGAATAGAAGAACTGATGAGAGAGAGCTTCATTTAACAAGATTCTACTTTCTTTTATGTTTTTCAAAATTAAATATCTCAAAAACGGTTAGTCAAAAAATTATAAAAGTTACACCATAAAAATTAGTATTTTTTTTTTCTCTTTGATTAGACATCTTACAAGGTTAACTTTCGACGATTTTTTTCATTTTATGGTGGATTTGGAAAACTGATAACACATGCGTTACCAGCGACTATCACATGTATTAGCATTTTTCAACACTCGCGAAATAAAATAAAAAATCTTCGAAAGTATGTCATGTGAAATGTCTAATCGAAGAGAAAAAAACGTTGATTTTTATGGTGCAACTTTTTTAATTTTTTGACTACCGGTTTTTGAGATATTTAATTTTTAAAATTGTGAGGGTTTTATTATTTTGATAAAAATGGAGGGTTGAGATTGATTCCTCCATTCTCAGGAAAATATCTCATTCTCATTTGAACTTTTTTGAACGTCACTAAGTATCCTTGATGTTTATGTTTTTGTTTACAAGTTTATAATGATTAGTGTAACATGAATGTCTAAAACCATGGTAAATTTCGATAATAGTTAAATGTTAGAATATTTGTTGGGCCATAGACTCCACTCATGTAATTTATGAATGACAAAGTAATCTAAGTGTTTTTATCGATCGCTGCATCTGGTAGGAGCGACTCTCGAATAGACTAAGCAGTAGTGTTCACTTGTCAATCTGAACAGTGACATATTCAATACTTAGAATATTTACTTATGTCTATTTGGTCAATGCATCTCTTAGCAGTGACTTATTGTAACTTAGATCTAAGTAGAGTATCTATCCCTCACTGATGGATAATTATCATCTGAAGAAGTTACAAAGGACCTGACGTTGTCAAGAATATCTGATGTATCTGTTGATGTTGAAGGCTGAAGACAGAGATAGAGAGAAGCTCACTGATGTGGAATTCAATACTTCTCTATTAACCAGTAGTTCATGCCTTTACTCCAAAAGTACATTGGTTTTAACAAATACCCATTGTACTAATTGAAGGTCAACTTATAAAGTGTTATAATTGGGTAAATATCTTTACAAAAGATATTTACATTTTTTTATTACACTTTATCAAAAAATTACATTACTTTTCTAAGATCCCATAAATATTATATTCAATACACTTTACTCCTAGGATGTTCTGTCACTTCCATTAATCGGAAGTTATAGTTGGCCTTATTCAAGATGGAGTTGACACATATTAAGGTTTGGACACTGATGTATAAAATCTAGTTATTAAATTTATAGTAAGAATTACCACAATTAACTATTACACAACCAGGCAGTGTACCCTGTAAAGTAGTATAGTTACAATAACTCTGAGTCGAACCGAAAGGACTATGCAATCAAGAGTATTTAACGAATTAAGTTAATCTAAAACAAGTAACTAAATATGGGGGTTTTGTAACCGAATTGTTACGATGCGAATGTCACAAATAAAACAAAGTGAAACTAAATTGGGAGTTGGATTTCTTAAGAAATCATATTGAAAATGTAATCAAATAATGAAAACTACATTCACTCAGACTAGATCCTTAATGACCTTGTGGTGTTTGTTAAAAATAGTCAACTCAAATTGTTTATCACATTAACTTAAGAATGAGAATCGCTTACACTCCTCCCAATCGAATGATTAGAAGTTATCTATCGCTTCCACTCTAGGTTCCTAATCGAACTAACTCTTAAGTCATTATGTTAACTTGTGATTCAATCTAGTAATTCTACTTCCGTATAATTACTGAACCTAATTAGATTCCTCCAATAAAGTTTAGTTCACATATATTATTGATTTCATTAACAAGTCTCACGGCTAACCACGAGAGTAGTTCTTGAAAAGTACCTTTCAAAAGACACCAATATTGCTTTCGCAATCAATCGACAATTTTTCATAGACAAACAGTATCAATAAATTACATAAATGTAAAAGCTTCCGCTTAAAAGAAAAAGCAATTTACAATGAGACTAATCAATAGAGAAAACTCAAATACATACTGTTCTTCAATTAAACACAAGTTATATAAACGTTGACATCATAAGATAAACACCACTAATCATTAATTCACGACATCCAATTGAATGTTAAAGAACTTAGCCCATAACTAGATTTGAAACAACAATAAACATAAACGAATTTCGAGTAAACATTGTATTTGAAAGAAAAGATGTAAACCTAATCGCGAGAATGTTTAGAACGTTGGATCTTCAATCTTGGAATCAAAGTCGAAGAAAAATGAATAATAAAATCTTTAAACTCGTCCAAAATCGCCCTAGGGGAACTAGAGGAAAAGCTAAAGTAAAAGGTATCCAAAATTAGGATTTCATATGGAGAGAAATACTGAAAATCGCGTAACTGACACATTGTACCCGGCGGGAACATGCATTACCCGACGGGTAGTTCAAAGTCCCTCCCGGATGATGAGTACCCGGCGGGAACCTCATCTACCCGGCGGGTAAAATGATAATGAAAATCTCTACCGCTTATTACCCGGTTGAGCAGGTGCATGTCCAAACTGGAAGGGAGTACCCGACGGGTAGTTCTTGACAACACCAGAATCTTCATCATTTCTCATCTACTTGTATCCTTTCAACTATCTTTCTTCACATTCAGCTCATAACTCTTGAAAACGGTATCTTCGATCTTTTAGGTACTGAGAGTTCATCAAAATAGCAAGAATTACAAATAAAATGATGCCTATTACGCTAGATAAATCTATATAAATCGAGCAATATTAGACACCCTCACACATATTTATTAAAGCTATATATACCAAGCTCAACTACCATATTGAATGTCTGAATTTGCATTTACTTCGATCGTGATTTAAGCACATTCCTGTTTGTTAGTGAACCATTGTGTCCTCACTTATTTGTTATGTGTTGATCATTAAGTATCATCTGCGTACTCTAGCTGATGACCTGTTGAAGCATATTTGTCACAAGTTAGTTTACTTAGAGTAGTATGTCTTGTCTATTTCCACAGTAAATTTTGTAAAGTTATTCTTTATTTGAATTAATAAACAAAAACTTTAAACTTGAATATTGTCTACTTTACATTTGTTGTTAATAGTTTATCATTAATTTGATAAAAATTGACCAAAAATATCTATAAACGTATTATGCAAAAATTTATAGTATGTATTTAAGTTTAAAAGCTTGTATTATAATACATATATATTTTTGATAATTATTATTGTCAATATTTGATCTTTTAACAATTATAAAATGGAGAAACTAATTTTAATGACATCATGGATGTTGTAACAAGTTATATGATTGTCACATTAGAAAAAAATTATATAACTCTGAAGCCATGTAGTACGTAAGATAACAATAATTGAAAGTACGATACATATGATAGAAAAATATGAATAAAAATATAATGATAACGAGATGGAGAATGTTGGAATCTTATTACCTATCCCATCCTTCTTTCCACCCTATGTCTTTCGGGTATTGATTTTACATCCATGTTACCTACGGGGATCAGGATCCCTGTCGGGTATTGCGAATTTTTTTCTAGTTTTTATTCAAGATTATTTGCAACGTGAATAACTGCCTCATTATCACAATATAGATTCATCGGTTTGTATTGTTTAAACCCAATCTGACCAAGTAAAATATGCAACCATACTAGTTCGTAAGTGGTCTAAGCAAAAGCCATGTATTCAAATTCAGTACTGGACCGAGAAACAACATTATGTTTCTTGCTTCTCCACGACACTAGATTTTCTCCAACAAACACACAATAACCCGTAGTAGACCGCCTAGTTGTAGGATCCTCATTGTAATCGGCATTTGTGAATCCTTCAATGACATGATGCCCATGATTTTGATATAGGATGCCACTTCCGAGAGCACCCTTTAGGTACTTTAGAATGTGAGTACCAGCATCCCAATGTGGAATTCTCATAGATGATAAAAACTGGGTTACAAAACATATATGGTTAGTTATAAAACATATATTTACTCACAGGGAATAAATTGAAGGAGGTGTAGACACGATTTTGTTTTAAAAATTTGATATCTACAAACAAAAACTAATACCTTTAAATTTTCAATTTTTCTTTATACAATGTACAAATGTTCAATTAATCATTTTAAAAAATTAGATTCATAAAATGGAATTATTATGGACTTAATTATTAGTAGTCAAAGATAATACCAATTTTTTTAAATATTAATTGGAATATACACAAATATATAGAATAGATCTTTTGATTTTAGATAAAGATATATTTTCTTTATAGGTTATCTAATTTTAAATTTAAAATAGTTATTTGAATTTATTTATTCTTTAAATCATAATTTATGATGTCATCATCTCCTTAATTTTAGTCAATTTAACAAAATTGAGCAATCTTCAAACCCGTGTATATATATGACATGTTGAATTTGTATTTGACTTTTATAAGTACACACATTATGTATATGATATTGTATAGTTTTATATGAGTTAAAAAAGATATGCAATGAAGATGCAAATCAAAATTATTTTAGGTAGTATATATATAAATTATAAAGAATATCGTTTATGTCATATTAATGTTATTTTTTGTATACTAATTTATATTTTGGGCAAATATAAAGATTGTTCATATTGTTTCACAAATAGTATTTGAACTTAAATATCTTTTTATCGTCCGTTATTTAACAAACCAACCTCCTCATTTGTTGGTTCCAGAGTTATTTTTCTTCAAAGTAACCAGTCTTAGATATATGGTCGTTTATCGAAGGGTTTATATACGAAATGATAACATCTATATGATCACCCTTTGAGTTTATTAGAACGTCTTGGGGGAATTCAACTTCAGTCTCTCCATCATTCAGTTCACCTATAGTTCCTTCTCCAATTTCCGAAATCCAATCCACAAATCTCTTTGGTTCAACGTCTTCTTTGTTAGCAGCATTGGCTTAAGCAACATATTAACGTTAAGTTTAAAACAATACAATGGTCCCATATATGTGAGTGATTGATCGAGCATTGACAATATCATGTCTCAATCCTTTCTTAACGACCGGTAGTAATTGTTGAAAGTCACCTCCGAATAAAGTTACCTTGCTTCCAAAGGATTTTTTCCACTACGAAATATATCTCTCAAAGTTTTGTCAAAAGTTTTGAAACAATGTTTATGTGTCATCGGGGTTTCATCCTTGTCTTCTTTAGCAAACGCGATAAGTCGTTGTCATGCGTAATGGCGCATAAACAATCTTCATTTGGAATTTATCGGAATTTTGAAGCTTTATTATTTGTTTCAATTAGTCATTCAATTTTTAGTTTGTTGGTTAACTGTTAATTAATAATGTTTAGCAAAGTAAGAAATTTCATTGATTTTAAAAGTTATTTGTAAAAAAAAGGGTTAATAAAAAATATAGCATGTATTTTATATTACAACTTTTTATCCAATGTTGTTCTTTTATATTTTGTAAGATTTTTAATATGGTTATATTTAATTAAAGTTAATTATACTTTTATATTGTTAATTTTGACTTTATTTCAATTAGTGTAAATAAATACAATAAGTCACATGGTATGATATAAAACTCAAAAATTTTATTAGTTTATCTATAGTTAATTTATGCAAGATAACCTCTCATATTGGAGTCAACATGAGAGGCTCACCACCTTTTTTTGTGCATAGTTGCAAATCAATACTTAATATATGGAGCCTTTATGATATAAAAAAATAAATTTTATCGAAATGTTGGTCAAATATAATAATATTATGTCAACAGTAAACGACTCGCGTGTACACAACTTTTTTAAGTTATATATCAATGTTTACAACTTCATCTTATTGTTCACATATTAAAAATAGATTTATAAGAAAGAACTTTATGATAAAAATAATAGATTATGTATATATTTTTCTAAAATGTGTAGATAAATAACATTATAATAAAAATAAACTTAAGAATTTATAAATTTGTATCGTATATAAAACTAAAGTATCTTACTAATTTTTAGGTATAACCTGAATCGAACAAAAACATTTTGGTTATTGCATCGACAAAAATCAAATCTGCAGTTTCACATTAGATTTAATTATTTCAGTTTGAATTTTTTCTTACTTCAGTTACGATTTGGTTTTCGATTTTTATGATCACCCTAATTATGGCATTGCTTATTTTTTATAGTTATTAATTTATTTGATGTTCATGATATATTTGAATGATACCTTTTATAGTTACACTAAGGTCTATATGAACTACAACATTAAAAATCTTATCAGTATACGATGTAGGAAAACATACATAAGTTATGATTTTAAATAATTATATTATTATTGTATTTTAGCATTAACGAAGAAATTATTAGCTCAAAATTATTTGCTTTACATTAAGTGCACAAGTTCTGAAAATTCAAAGCTTAAGTCACTAAATAAAACATGAAACTTGATGTTTCAAATAACGATGTTCATTTGCACATTATGCCCAAAGAATTTGAATGGTAAAAAAAGTTAATTTTATAAAATAAAATTGTTGTTGACGTATATCTTAATCTAATAAAAGTTAATTTATATAAAAGAAACTTTATGTGAATTTCTATACATAGAAAGAGAATAAATGTAAACACATAAGATATTTATAAACACAAACGTAACACAAAGAGATAATATAAATATGAATATAAAAATATTTATTGGTGGTTTGATTAAAGTCACGTAAAACTTATAGAAAAATGTTTGAAGTAACGGTAGATATACATTGATGGTCTAAAAGATAAGAATAGATAATTAAATAAATATATAAATATAATTATAATAAAATGTAAGTTATTCTTTTTATTGAATTTGAGTAGAAATTGCAAGTTTAAATTGAATATGCATGATGTCATAAACGTGATTCGTATATAATTTCTTTACGAATAAAAAATTAACGTAACTTTTATAGATATAAGTAATCCTTTATGTTTGTGGATATATACAAATATATGATATAGATTTTTTAAATTTTGATAATGATATGATATTTTCGTTAAAAGTTATATAACTAAAAAAGTTTGGGACTATAATTTTGAATAGACCAAAATAAAAGGATTTAATTGAATTTTTTTTTAAATTAAATGATGATGTCATCAAATCCCTGATTTCACTCAATATAACAAAATTAAAGAAATTTATTTGCCAATTGAATATTTGATGATGTCATCGTTCGCTTCTTATATTATATTTAAGATAAGATATGTCAATTCACACATGATTACAATTTAATATATATTCAAATAAATAATTATAAATAAGATTTGAAAGATTACATTTATTTCGTCCAATATCACATATGATTAGTGGATTTGATGTTTAATCACACGTGATTTTGTATATAATCACATATGATTTTTTATATAATCAGATGTGATTACCAATTAAATTTAAATTTTATATGTGATGAGTAATCACCGGTACATGATAATTAATACGCGATCCAACTTGATATTTATTTTACATGTACAATTAATCTTTAATACGCGTAATTACTACTTTCAAATTTAATCATATGTGGATACAATCGTAATCACATGTGATTAAAGTTATTATTTATTAGATAAAATTATTTTCATCTAATTTTTAAACTTATAACTGATAATGCGATTTATTTACATATAACTATAGTTAGTTATTTTGATTTAAAATTTAATTTTTAATCAATATAAATATTAAATCACATGTCATTTCACATTATAAATTTTAGATATCCATTGAAAAAATAAATATTCATCAAAAATTATGTATCTATTTCGATAGTGCCCCGGGTACACATGCATAGTTAAGATATGAACATTGGTCCTCTTTCCTAAAGTTGCATTTGTGTGACGAAGATAATACGATTCAACTGAATTTAATTTGTAAAGTTGCATTTGTATAATTCAATAAGTATTCTTGTTTCCTTGCAAAAACAGAAATATAAAAAGATTCTTCGTGGGGCCAGGCATCCGAGTATAACCTTGTTTTATATTGTTAATTTAGCTCCTTTTTGATAGTAAAAACATAATTAATTAGCTCCCAAACTCCTTTTTTCACACCCAACTATTTTTTGAGTAAATTTATATAAACTGTCCCTGTGGTCTGGCACTTTTTCAGGGTTCGTCCCTGTCAATACTTGATTACAAGGAACATTCTCGTAGTGTACATTTTCTACCGAATTCATCCTCCTCCGTTATACTTAACAAACTATTTGTTAAGTCGTAATAAAATGAATAAATTACCATTCTTTCCCAAGCACGCACCATCAAACCCTAATTTCACCAAATCTTCATAAGAAAGACTTGGATATCACCATATCATCATCTTAAAAAAATATAAAAATTTATCCAACGATGATAGTAGCAATAAAGCTCCACTATGAAAATTTGTTTATGATGCGGGCTCAAGTGTGGAAGAACGGACATTGATGTTTTCAGAGGCCCGAGATTGCGTGACAAAAGAGATCTCATGAAAAAGGCCATAACTTAGGTCGTGATGCTCCATTTGAGACCCATGACCCGGCGAATCAAAGCTTGGACCGAGGAGCACGTTCTAATAAATTGCCCACGACAGTTTACCTAACTTCCGGGCTTAAATAAGCTTTATTTTGGGAGTTATGGGCTATTTATGGGTTGTTTTTCTTATTTTGTGGACTTGGTTTGTGGGCTAGAGTTCGGCCCGTTTATCTTTTTTGGCCTACTTGAAATTTAGAGTGTACATTAGGGTTCTATTGAGAACCTGGAACATTCAACTATCACTTTATTGGAATTTCAATTTTTCTCAGGGCCTCCAAAAAATCAAGACCTTTTCTTTCACATTTGAGCCTGCATCAGTTTCCACCATTATAGATCCAAAAATAAACGCACTACCTTTTTCAACTACTTTCGTAAATGAGAATCTTGATTTAACCAAATCTTAAAAATTGATTACACAAAACCATTTAACGTGTGACCGGTGTGGGAGCAAAAGCTGGCGACCATGGCCAGCGACCACAGTAATAATTTGCGGCGACCCCTATACTTGTCGCTCAACCACAACCATGATTGTCAACATCGTATGAACAACTCTAAGTTTCATTTGTATTACAAAATTCGAACCCTACAAACAATTAAAACATACAAGCTCACATATTCGATATAACAAAACCCATTTTCACTCAATTAACCAACCAAACCACAGGTTAACCATGTCCATGGCGGCTGGTAGTACTAAACCGCTGATGTATTAACGAAACCATTGACGTCCATAACTACGATGGAGACGACGGCAGTGTAGCAAGCAGGTAGGTACGAAAAATATGGCGGTCCTTAAAAATGAACCAAGCAGCTCCGGTACCGGAGTTATTATGTTTCTACGACAAATCCTTCGGAGTGCTAGAACTAGGCTTCACAAAAGCTATTGCACCAACGGTTGTGGAGGCGAAGGTAAGGTATATGAGTAGTGGTTGTGATGGTGGTCATCATCGGAGCTGTTTTCCGGTGGTTTATGGGAGAAAACGTAATTTGTTAAATGTAACGGATGCGGGACAAATTTGGGAGAAAATACCTACCACAAATATGTTATGTAATTAAGTTTTGAGAGGGACAATTCTTGAAAAAAACACATAGACCACAGGGATGATTTCTGTAATTTACTCTTTTCTTTTCGTCAAACTTAATCCTTCATTTTTATTAATATATGTTATTATAATAATCCAAAATCTCCCACGTACAAAGAGTTTTTGCATAAAGGAAATGGAAGTAAGACCATTCCCAACAACGAACGTGTCAGTAGTGTGTCAGTTGAGACACGTCAGCGCCACATCAACATCTCCCAAACTGACACAAAACTGACACACCCTGTCAACTCTGACGTGTCACTTTGATTCCACACACAGTTAAATAAAATAATTTAATTTAATTAAAAATCTTACATTAATTAATTAAAATTAAACATTATAATAATTTTAATAAAACATTACAATAATTTATATTTATATTTATATACTCCATATAACCTATCACTCTCGCTTGTTAAATATACTGCTTATCTGGTACAAGCCGAATGCACGAACCATTTCCAAACACCTCCTAAAAATAGAGGCTGTGAAGATAATAATCTTCTGAGTGAATCACAACAGTGAGACTCTCCGTATCTTGGCTGGGCAAGGAGGCAACTCACCGGAGGTAATTGTGACTTTTTTTTATTAATTTTTTTTTCACAATTTGCAAACTAATTGAGTTGAAGCCATGATCAAATAGGAGAAGAAAAAAAATAAAGAAAAAGTGGGCCCCACTCCTCTCATCCCTCAACCCGTAACCAAATCGATGCGCTGATATTAACGGCGTCAGTTGACACACCGATGCAACCGTTGTATGCGGTCTAATATTTTGTTTTAGAAAAGGCAAATGGAAGTAATATTATTTGTCATAATAAAATGGAACTCTATAACTACCGATAGATAGATACATAAAGGAAATGGCACTAACGTATGTCACATGTAAAAAAGAAAGTAGGTGAGCATGTTGTTAATTCAACATGCTAAGAAGACTTTTAGCCCTTTGTCGCTATATCTTTAATTCCTCTACAAAACCCCTTTTTGCTTCATACAAGTTTCCATTGGTAGACTCAAAGCCCTCTACATAATTTACAATAATATAACTTTTGCAAATGGAGAATTTAGACCACGATCCAAGTTTCGGAAGAGGTCGAGATCACCTTTCGGTTTCAACAACACATGAACACAATGCTAGGTGAGTTTTAGTAATACGTAAGATCGAGTACGATTTTGGCTCACGTGTTGTAGTGAATATAAGACTTCCCTCACATAATATTTTATTTTGTGTATTGTGTCAGGGTTCAAGATTATTCAAGAATGTTACAACATGTATATGCCGGGACGTTTTTCGTGATATATGTATCATTAATAGGATTCATTCAAGTCAAGTCTCAAAACCAAAACTACTCTCCTTTCGAAACTCATAGTTTCTTTATAATTATATCGGTGATCACATTACCCATCGCAGTAATCACTTCAGGGATTTTATTTTATACAAATGATCGTTTGGAACATACAAACAAGAAAAACACCTATTCTAAGTGTTACATACTCCTAAAAGTTGTATTTTGCTTTTCGACTATTCTTGCACCGCTCTCCCTTATCCCGGTATTGTTCCTTCCTTCCGAGCTTAACTGGATTGGGTATTTAATCATATGTGCACTCTTTGCAATCATGACTGTGTATAACTTTCGTGTCTATGCAAAGTTACTTGAGAAGAAAATTGTATCCGAATTTTCCGTTCATCAAATGGTTTAGAAAGACATGCAACATAAATATATAGATGTGTTATCTTACAATTGTCCTTTGCACCTTATTAGTAACGTAATTTATACATTACTATTGAAGTGTTTAATAGTAACGTTCTAATTATTAAAATCAACAAATTCCTAATTTTGATTTGTCCACGCAAACTGCTTGCATTTATGTGTGCGCGCGTACATGCATATATGATTTCTTAACTTATATGTTAATATAAAAATCCATAGATCTACGCATCCATATATAAATGATCTATCTGATGGATCATACCCGCGATTTTATATGTTAGACCTTTATCAACCAATAAATAAGTACGAAAAAATGTAACTAACGTCTTCCTCATCTCTTTTTAGAGATATAATTCTTATGAAATTCATCTTCCATTAAAAACCTTTGTTAAAACCTTTGTTTGGTTTGCAAGCAATCATAGTATAATATAATCCTAACTTTATTTTATAAATAAAATTAGATCTCTATAATATTAAACTAATTTACACTTTAACCCACTAACACTTGCTACTATATCATAATAATACTATTCAAATTTTAAATGTTTAAATGTTCTTATCCAGATAGCTTTCTCTCTAGAACCCCATCGGTGTACTTTTCATGTATGTTTAAACGTTCTTATGCAAATACTCATTAGTTTTCACTAAGGCTCCGGCTTTGCGCTCTTGATGACACCTTTCAAAGCACTTTCTAGTGTCCACTTTTAGTTTCCGAATCTCTCATTAGCATCACCAGTTTGCAAGCCTTTCTTATTTATATGCTCTCCCTTTGAATCTTCACTAAGGGCCTTTACTCTTTTGATTAGAGTAGGGGTTGCGAGAGAGTAGAGCATATCACCTTTCCATCGGTCTCGAGTTAATTTAAAGTCGTGACTGTTGTTGTAGTAAATAAAGTCAAAACTTGCAGGAAAAGAATACAAATTGTGGGGGCCGGTCCTCCAGCTGAACTACCGTATCCCAAACGACAAAGGTGAACAAGTAGCAATAGAATCATCATTTTCGAGGCCACTAAAGTATTAATTTGGGTTTATCTAAGGCAAATTGATAAAAAAATTTTTGTCAAAAAGTTGTAAAACTGTTCAAAAGTGTTAATCTAACAATGAAACAAGTTGATATGATTATATTTATTGTGTATTTAGTTTTCTGTTGCAGGATATAAAGTGTAACCAAGTGAAGCATAGAGATACAAGCTATCAAAGTTATACTGCAGGGGTGAGTTATCACTAATTGCAAAGATAAGGGTTCAGTTGGTATCTTATTTATTTTATCTGCATTTTGTATAAAGTAGATAGTTTTCATATTTTGTCTTATATGTAACAATAATTCTCTGTATTCTCTCATCTCTTCTTCGTCTTCCTGTTCATCTCTGTAATTCACATATTGGTTCAATGATTGTAAAATCTGAATATTAAAGATCTTGTGATTTTGAGTCTGTGTGAATGATAATTGCCTATTGGTAATTGTTCTTTGAGAGGGATAATATTAAAGTCTCTACTTAGAGCATCCACATTGAAAAAAAGCTTTTAAAAGCTTTTTTGTTTGCTACATCAATTTTTCATAAAAAAAGCTTTTAACAAAACCCTCGTCTCCAATAATAAAAAGCTTTTCAAAGTTTTTCTTTTTAAAAATCATACACACACACTTTTCAAAAAAGCTTTTCATGTATGACTTGAGATTTCTCAAGCTTTTGCAAAAATTTTTTTTTCATCCAACGAAGAAAAACTTTTCTAAAACTTTTTTGTATAAAAAAACTTTAGAAAAAACTTTCATTGAAGATGCTCTTAAAAAAAAAAGGTAAAAAGCCAAAAAGCCAACACATCCTCGCTTCTTGGGAAAAGCGTCTTAAGCTGTGAAAAAGTTGTTAAGCATGAGTTGTTTGGGTAGAAAAAAAATATAAAAAGTGCTAAAAAGCCAACACATCCTCGCTTCTTGGGAAAAACGTATTAAGCTATGAAAAAGTTATAAAGCATGAGTTGTTTGGGTAGAAAAAAAATATAAAAGGTGCTTAGCTTTAACTAAACACAATAAATTAAAAAGAAAGTTAAAAAGCTAGGCCAACACCACCTGAGTGCTGGATATGTTTGTTATGGTTTATTTTTAAGTGCTTTTATTCAATTCTTTTGTTATTGGTTTATTGCTATGGATGTATGAACTAATTAAGAACCACGAGAGAATTGGAGAATTACATCAGTGGGAGAGGTAGTATATTAGATCATTTGCAATTGTCATATGTCGTGAAGGCTCCACTGTGAGCCACGTCAGCCTCCACTGCGTATTATCGTTATCCTACTCGTAATGGTAACCCCTCCATTACACACCACTACAAACTAGGACCCACCTTCTAATTATCTTATATATATATATATTTTATAATACACTGAAAAGGAAAAAAAATATTAAAAAAGTCGCGTGGGGCCTGCTGTATCCCGTGGAGGTGTCGTGCTCGAACCACAATAACAACTCACCACGGTCTGCGTTGCGACTGTGGTGGTCGTGGTGATGTTGTGGAGGCAGCTGCACTGTAGCGTTGCAACTGGTCTTATATTAAGATTAGGTTTGTGGAATACTAAAAATAGAAATTAGTTACTCCATCCGTTTCATATTAAATGTCTTGTATTATATTTCAACGAGTTTAAGAAATTCTTTTGTCTGTTAGTGAATATGACTCTTTTACTCTTACTTTTTGCACAGACTCCCATATATCAGTTTTGAGAAAGGATAAATTGATAAAGTTAATTTGCTACTTTTGAAATTGGACATTTATTTTGGGACAAACAAAAAAGGAAAGCAAGACACTTAATTTGAGACGGAGGGAGAATAAAGTTAACATTTATTGTAATGGGTGCAATTTTGGAAAGTAAAGGATCTGTCACAGGACAACCCGGGACAGTCCCTGGATCCGCCACTGTCTTCACCCGCTAACAGCATCCGGTGAGTTTACATTTACAATATTATACTTCCTCTATCTCATAATAAGTGTTCACAATCAGTTTTTACAAAGTTTAGAAATTACATTGTCTAGTAGTGAAGATGACATTTTTACCTTTACTTTTTGCACAGACTCTCATGTATCAATTTTGAGAAAATGTATATTGAGAGTAAAGCCAATAGCATCCGGTGGGTTTACATTTACAAAGTTATACTTCTTTAGTTTCATAATAAGTGTCTACAATCAGTTTTTATAAAGTTTAGAAATTACATTGTCTAGTAGTGAAGATGACCCTTTTACCTTTACTTTTTGCACAGACTCCTATATTTCAGTTTTGAGAAAAAATATATTGAGAGTAAAATTGTAAAGTTAATATACTACTTTTGGTAGTTGACACTTATTTTAAGACAAATTAAAAAAGAAAATGTGAACTTATTTTTGGATGGAGAAAGTATTTAATATATACTATTTATAAAGCTTAATTTATGTTCTCTTTTTACAAAGCTTCCGAGAAAAATAATGCTCACACATAATTAAAGTCTGATCTTTCAGCTTATTTACCTATTGAGTCTGCACCTTCATCGTCTAAGATGAATTTACCACCAGATGAAGCAGCTATACTTTAACTTGAAGCAGATATATCTGAGGTCAAATTTTATAAGCTTATATTTGACCCCGAGTGTGATTCAAAATCCGCCGTCATCCCCAATCACCACCATATAGTTTTCCTGATGTGCTAACATGTATAATTACTTTGAATTAATGTCCAATCAAGAAATATATTTTAAAGTCTGATCTTTTGGCATATGACCATCCAATCATATCAGGTAAATATTTGACCAGTTATATGATATATGCTAAAATATACTAATTCTCTTTAAGTTTCTTTACATTATGAATGTATGTAACTCTGCTATTTTGGACGGCACATCTAGTATTCCTAATAACATGAAGGTTCACATTTACTCTTTTATATCTAATCATCAGTGTTATTTTTGACGTTTATTTCTTGTATTCACTAGTGAAATGTTTGCCAGGATCATAAAAGTGGAAAAAAATGTCACAAATGTAAGAAAAACAATAGAAAAACTGTTGTTTCTAGCACCAACTGTAAACAAAAATTCTATTGCATCCGGTTGCTCAATGAATGGTAAATTTGAAGTGTCCATTTTAGAGCGTTGATCGTTTTCTTACATTTTACACCAAATGTATCTCTTGAACATTCAGGTATCCTCAATTCAAGAAGATGACATTGCAACTTTGTGCCCATTTTGTTGTAGTAACTGCAATTGCAGCGAGTGTTTACGGTCAAGAATTAAGGTTTGTAATGTGTTCTACAGACACAATTATGTGGATTCAGTTCACGTTCTTATGTGCTAATGTTTTTACTTATGTAAATCAAATTCCAGACATAAACTTCAATGATGATGTGAAGTGTGAGCATCTTCACTATCTATTGGCATCACTCATTCCATTTCTAAAATGTATTAATAAAGAACAAATGGAGGAGCTAGTCATAGAAGCAGATTCTCAAGGTAATCATCTAAAAGAAAATTATTTTCTCACTTAGAAAAAAGCACGTTCATCCACGACTATCTCCTCCATATGTTCTGAATTTTTCTGTATATGGGTACCACTATCTTCAATAAAAGTAAAGAAGGGCAACTCTTCCATTGAGGAACGCATCTATTGGTTATTTTCTTCAATTAAACTTTTCTTCGCAATTAAACTTTTCTTCAAACTTTTCTTTCCAATTAAACTTTTCTTCCAAGTTAATCTTTTCTTTCAATCAAAAGCTTTTAGTCAGGTACAATTTTGCATTTCTTCCCATCGTCTATTCAAAAAGTTTCAAGCTACAAAATTTTACTTATGATTTATGTTTTACAACCCAGGTTTCACCTCTTTCTATTACATCATTTACTTTTAAGTCTTTTCTTATTAATGCATTGTACTTTGAAAGATCTATCCAGTTATAGCAATGAAAGTTGCTTATATCTAAACGACATTGGTATAATTGGGTAGATTATATAAAGTACAATGCTCTAGTACGAAGAAATGTGAGTAGGATGCTATGAATATGAAAAAAAAAAAAAATTTAATGAAAGTACATTGCTATTTCTTGCATTTAACCCTTTAAATATATCAACTGTCACAACATGTGGAATAATGGCAGGTTGTAGGTTATGAAGAAGACTTCTCCGGGAGGCAGATGATCATAGACAGAGTTCGCAGACAAAGTGGCATCACCCCCAACCCATCATTAGCGTGACTTGCCATTGACCGAATCTTGACCAAGGAGATTTCTCATGGAGTTTATGATATAGATAGTAGAAATGAACTTAGAGAACTTCTCCAAACTCCATTAACTTTTCTTCCAACTTTGCGGGTTCATATCTTGCTCATATGAACTTGGATTTAGTAAGTTTTATATCTATAGATTCTTGGTCATGCGTACTACAACTTTTGTTTTGAAAACTACTAGATACCAGGTCTAAATCTTGAGTTATAAAGTCATGAACAAGCTAAGTCTTTAAAGTTTAACTTAGGCCTTCTGTGCAACTAATTCTATTAAAGTACACACAGAGGGTCTTCATGTGGACTAGCCCATTATAGTGCACACAGAGGGTCCTTCATGCACACTTAAATCTTTTTGCATCATTTTATTTATTATCTCATCCTTTTCTTACTTTATGCACTTCAAAATGATTATAACTAACATAAAGGAAAGGTTTAACAACACTTCCATTGTTGGTCATGTAACAAAATGACCATTCTACCCTTTTTACCAATATTCTGTTTTTTCTAAGTTTTACAATTTCTCATAACTTTTACCCTCTCTTTCTTACTTTCTTAACATCCAAATTTAGGCTGTCACATATCAATTTTTGGATCATGTATCATTATCTGTTATTGGGTCTAATGTGATGTTGTGGGAGAAAAAAAAGGATGTTAGCCCACAAACTTGAACAAGAAAAAAACTATTTCTTTCTTGCTAACATCTAATGTAATGGGCTAGTGCACATGTAATTCTGTAATGGATGAATTTGTAAACTGAGAAGTATATTCTTACGATTTATGTTATAAAATCATGTTATTAATCATTTATATGTCTTCCAATATTATATAAAATTAGTACAAATATTATATAAAATGAGTACAAACATTGTACTTTTATATAGTACTTGTTAGCCGGCTGTTAGTCTTTTGGTGCACTGATTTTTATAAATCTGAAGTTTTACAAAGAAGAAAAATATTCTTATGATTTATGTTAAGAAATCATGTTATTACTCATTTAGATGTCTTCCAAGATTATATAACATGAGTACAAACATTGTATAATTCTATATAGCACTTGCCGTTGGTCTGTATTTGACTAAATTACTCTTTTAATGGACTTATTTTTTCAAACCTGAATTTGTAAAATGTAGAAATATATTCTTATGATTTATGTTATAAAATCATGTTATTACTCATTTAGATGTTCCAAGATTATATAAAATGAGTACAAACGTTGTATTTTTATACAGTACTTGTTACCAGGTGTTAGTCTGTTTTGGACTAAATTAGTCTTTTAGTGGACTTATTTTCATAAATCTGAATTTGTAAAATGCAGAAGTAAATTCTTATGATTTATGTTATAAAATCATGTTATTACTCATTTATATGTCATCTAAGATTATATAAAATAAGTACAGATATTGTATGATCCTATATTGCACTTGTTACCCGGGTAAAAGGTACTGGAAGACATCTAAGAAATAACATTGGAAGTACTATATAGAAATATATTTTTGGCATAGATGTTAAAATAGGATGAGCATGTAGTATTTTGGGAAGACTTCCAATGTGAATTTTTTCAGGTTTACAATGCAAGAATGTACCTACTTTTTAAAGATTTAAGCTGGCTTTTCTTACTTAAATTGGAGTATTGATTAAAGTATGGAATAAGAATGAATGATGCAATTATGCTTATTGTGTTATGCTTATAGAATGAATGAAGGATAATAGTGATACATTTTTATTTCAAAT
This sequence comes from Logfia minima, assembly GCA_963921325.1. NCBI lineage: Eukaryota > Viridiplantae > Streptophyta > Magnoliopsida > Asterales > Asteraceae > Logfia > Logfia minima. The sequence goes on from OY992764.1 coordinate 37,624,803, forward strand.
CAAATGGATTTAAAAGGTGTTGGACTGATTAATACTATTACGTCTCTTTATCACTCACTTGATGAAGGTTTTTGGAATAAGATCGAACAAGTCATCGGCAACAAAATCAATGGTAGCCGTTTACTCAAAATGTTGCAGCTACCAAAGGGAACATATACATTAGCCCAAGTGGTGAAGAGTCTACTACAACATTATGAGGCAGAAAGCGAATTGATGCATTTGACAAAATATACAATGAAGAGTCTACTATCACCTCCATGTGACTTTAGAGGATTTTTTGTTTTGAGGCATAAGCTTTGTATACCAATGATATTCTCAATCTACCAAGTTACATATTCATAGTGTACAATTTCCAATACGATGTCATAGTTTTCAAGATACTATTTCCTTTGTTATATTGGTAGATTTAGTACCTCCCTTTGACTAGGGCAAACCACTAACAACATTCAAAGAGTCATGATTATGATGCATTTGACAAAGTGTTCGGTTTGAAGGATAAGAAGAACATTAGTATAACCAAATAAAGAATTGCGCTGGCAGAGGACAGAGATGATGATCAAAGAATGAGAGCCGTACTTTTGTGTGTGGTTGCTTGTTTTATCATCTCATCCGGTGATAAGACATCCATTTATAATGGTTATCTCCAATTTATAAAAAATTTAGAAGATGTAAATAATTATGTTTGGGCAATGCACTTCTGTCCTTCCTGTGCCATGGGTTTAATGCACTGAGAAAATCAAAAAAGAAGAAAATTACCGGTAACCTTTGGGTTCTTTTGGTAAGACACGATTATATCTCAATTATAATTTTTTGCTTATATATATTTTTTCTATCTCAATTTATAATTTTTTTGTTGTTGTTTGTGAGTGTAGGCCTTTTTTCTTATTTGCGTGTCAAAGTTATGTTCGGTAATAACTATAAACACCTCTTCAGAGAATATCACAGCTCCCTTACTCTGTGACATTATAGTGGGTATGAAGCCGATATTAAAAAACTATAGACCTAAGTTTATGGACAATGTAATTTTTTTGTACTAAATTTACAGGATAATTTACATCCATTAATATTTATTTTTTTTTAATTTTATTTAAATTACTTTTAATTGAAATCTAATTTTTTAATATTTTGTATAAACATGATATCGTTGGCTGCCATATGACTAGATAAGGTTGCCTGCTAATATGTTTGTGCAAAACTTAGTTGGGACTCTTTTTCCCAAGGAAGATGAGTAATTATTAGATGAATATTCATCCAAAATTTTTGACATTTTTTCTAATTAAATTCTATTGTATTGGAGAAAAGTAAATAGTAATTAATAATAATAACAAACATTCATTTTCATTTCTATTAACAATTTAAGCGATTTAATCGATGTGCAACTTTAAAAATATGTCATACAAATATTACTTTTTAGGGTTTATGATTGCACTCTGATTTATTTGACTTTTGTACTTTACAAAATCACAACAAAATATTGATCAATACAGTTTCTTTGAAACTCACATTACTTTTAGCTTGTGTAATACGCGTTCTCATCTTCAATCCTTGTTCTAATTTATTTTTTTATCGACAATTTAGAAAATTACGCATTCATCCCTCGTTCAGTTGGATATAAAAATTTTACATAGCTATTTGCTAAAATATCAAAAGGGTAAAGATGTATTTACATATAACCACCTTTTTTATTCTATCATAAATAACCATTTACTTGGCAAAAAGTAATTCACGATTCATGAAATTGCTTTTTAGCTGTCCTTAGCAATACAATTTACGATTTCTTTTTCTTTCTAAAATGCATTTATTATTTGAAACGTGATTACTAAATAGAATTATTTTCACCGAAAGATGTATCAAATATATTTATATATGATTTTTATTACAAAAAGTACTCTATTATTCTTAGCAATCTTAACAATTAAAAAATAAATAAATATCACAAAAACTATAACCCTAAAGTTACTGGTTACTTATTACATAAGACATTTATATATATTTATCTATCTACTTACTTTCTCTGTCCCATAATAATTGTTCATTTTTAATTGTCACAAATTAATTTAAGAATTGAAATTCATATTTTTAATAGTGAAAATGACTCTTTTACTTTTAATTTTTACATAGACTCTGATATATATGTCTTGAGAAAAAGTATATTGAGAATAAATTAGTAAACTTAACAAATTAATTTTGAAAATAGACATTTATTTTAAAACAAACTAAAATAGAAAGTTGAACAATTATTTTAAGACGGAAGAAATATTTTATAAGAGGAAGCAACTAATTACTATAAATGGCCTCAAGAGATTACACTTCAACACCAAATAGTCCGAGACTATTCACTTACCAACTTCTTCCTCTCCTTTCCATAAGTGATCACGTCTATAGTCACTCATATCCTACTAACTATCTCACCCTCTCACATGTTCTCTCTCATTTTTTATAATCTCTCAATGGAATTAGCCGGAAAAGAGTAATAATACAATGGTTAGTTCTCTATTATTGCATTTTCCTTCCTTTTGTTGGTTTTTGTTTATGTTTATTTTTCTGGTTGAATCTACCTTTTTCTTATTCGAGTTCAGGGTGTGAACTCGGTTAAAACTCATCGCTTGCATTATTTCAAGTGATATGACTATATGAGTATGTATAGGGTATCTGACAGTTGGATCTTTAGAAAGTTTGTTAACTAGTTTCGTTTATTTCAGCTTGTTTGTAGAGGTGTTGTGTTGATGCAGTTTTGAAGAATAAGATAGATGATGATGATGATGATGATGATAATTGATACCATGTCAAGCGAAAAGTGATGAGGTAAGTTGGTAATATCAGTTTTATATTCTTATTTAAAAATGTTTCCACATATTTATTTTTATTAGTTTTTTTTTTTCTTCTCTTTTTACTTGTTTTCTTTATATCTTCTTGGACTTTCTATCAACAACGTTGGTTTCTTTGTACACAACAAATAAGTTTTGAGGTATTTAATTAATTTTATTCATGCATGTTTTTTAATCAAATTAAAGTTACATACTTAAGAATAAGCCGTTCATACCTCAAGTAAGAAGTTTGGTTACTTATTGAAATAGATCAAATAGTTGATTAACATTTTTGTTATTTTGGGTGGTACACGCATCAAACGCTGCTGAATTGAATCAATAATCGTCGATTTTCTGTTGTATATCTTTCATCAGTAAACTACTATCATGGATTAACAATAGCTTTTTAAAGTTAAGCATACACGACATACCTGGAAACTCATAGCTTTGCTTTTATCATTTTTGTCATAATAATTAGTTCAGGTTGATGAATGTGTACATATACATCGATTCTTGATTATATGTCTAATAGCGTCACGTAAAATCTAACAAAAACTGTTACGCACGGCCTATAATACAACCTAGACTACCAACATTCTAAAAGCTAACTCTTTTTTACTTTAATATCCTTTAGAAACTTACAGCTAGGCATAGAACATCTGCTACTGTCACAATTTTGCAAAAAGAGAATAACAGTCATCACTCCATCACCTGACCATTCCTCTTCTCTCTCCCAACCCTTTTTCTTCTTCTTTTTTGCTTTCTTTTTACTTTGAGATTTAGCTGGGGACCTACTCTTTGGACACCTCCTAAGGTGTAGTGAGTAACACATACACACAAATACATGAGGTAATGAGACTGGCACGTTTCTCTGCACACTCACACAGGTTGTACATCCAGGAACTCAAAGGTGTCCATTTAGAATATCCCTTTAGCTAAAGCTAATCTTTTAGGTTTGATCTTTATTCTTTGTGATGCTTACAGCCCTTGCAGATATATTCTTATCAGTTTATGTTGAAGAAAAATGATGGTATGATGTATCATGTCCTCAGAAAAAATAATATTCCGAAGGTACGTAACTCCCCTGCTCTAAAATATTATGCAGGGGTTTTTTTATGAAAAAGATTCACTTAATTTTAACCTATTCAATCCTATCAAAAGTTACTTTAACATGGTAAAAGTAATTACAGAAAATTAAAGAAAATGAAATACAAACCTTATTTAAAATTAAGTTACTGGAAAAAATAATTTAATAAAAAGCCTTTAAAAAGGAACAACTGTTAACCCTTGCAATGTGCCAATCTTGATGGCCAAGTAGTTGTCGATTAGTATTTTATTTAGATTTAGATTTTATATTTTATAATCTATCATTTATATTATATTTATATATATTATATGTAATAATGTTCTATTTTACTCTGGTACATCTTGTGCAACATAAGATACAAACATAGAAAATCAAATGAGTTGTTGGACATGCTATGAAAGTATTTAGTCACAAACAAAAGGATTTTATTTTAGCAAATGAAGTTATAATAAAATTAATTAAAAGATCTATTTAAGTTCACCAACAAGAGAAAATTGTGTGATGGAATATGTCAAAGAGAAAAGAGAACCTGTCATGATTGTACTGGGGTTAATGGGGATAATAGGAGCAGGGTGTGGCGGTTAGGTCATATCGAAGACTAAATGCAAAATAATATTATCCATTTTAAAGTAAAGTTTATTAGTTTCACTGTTTAACAATTCATCTAAATTTGCATTAAGGTAATTTCTAAATTTGAAATCTTATTTATCATATTAGTCATGTAAAAATAGTCTTACATAAGCATTTATTAAACGAATATACATAATTGTCAGAACTTCAGTTATGTGCGCTAAACTTCCTTTTGCTAAAAACTAACAATATCAACAATGTATTACTTTGATTTCATTAGGAATTCAGTTGATCGCTTTAATTGTATTACTCTGTTAAACCTCATCTTATTATTTTGACCGGAATACGCACCAAATAAAACCAGTCTCCTTTGAACAAACAACAAAACACCAAAATGCTGATCAAACCAGTCTCCTTTGAACAAATAACTAAACTCACATTTTTTAGGGATGAATAGTTCATATTTTCTGGGGATGAACGGTTCTCTCTATTTGGGAATACTAAGCTCACAATTAGTGTATGGTTCACATTTTCTGGGGATGAATCGTTAACATTTTCTAGGGAAGAATCGTTCACATTTTATGGGGATGAACAATTCACATTTTCTGGCGATGTCGGGTTCTCAATTGACTGTGGCTACATCACCATATACTTATGTCCTAATTTGAATTTTGCTATCTTCAATCTCCTTGGTGTAGTATGCAATGAAGTTTTGCTTGGTGTTGCCACTGTTCTCTTTGTTCTTTGTTAGTAGTACATCAAAGCGGAGAGAGAAGCAGACAAATCCAATTAGTTAAACACTCGAAACTGTTTCAAAAATGATGTGGTTTATGATACACCACAAAATTCATACAAAAGAATAGGGCAAAAATAGTCTCAAATAAATTTTGCACAGACATATCATATTAGGGCCTGTTTGGCACAGAGCTTTTAGGAGCTTAAAGCTTTTTGTTTTGAAAATTAAGCTCCTTTAAAAAATAAAGCTTTGTTTGGATACACAAGCTTAAAGCTTTAAGTTTGAAGATTAAGCTCCTATTTTAAAAGCTACTCCAACTAGCTTTTAGGAGGTTTTATGAGATATTTGATCATTTTACCCTTTAAAATTACAACTACAACTACTTCATCAAACACAGTTTACAAATAAGGCTCCATTTTGCAGCTACAGCTACCAGCTACGGCTAACAGCTAATTTTGCCAAACATACCCTTAGTAGACAACCTTTTCATATCATTTAACTACCAAACGATTGCTGTTGATACGAAAAATTAAAATATCATATTTCAATTAAAGGTTTTTAAAGTAATAATTCACATTGTCCTCTATATTTTTTAACATAGGTTTATGGTTATTTGATATTTAGAGAGATGTTTATATTTCTTACCAAACACAACTTTTGCACACAAATAAAACCTCTAATGGAAAACATAAAAAAATTATAAATTGAGACCTAAAGAAATATATATAAGCAAAAAATTATAATTGAGGTATAATGTGTCGTACCAAAAGAAATGAAAGGTTACTAGTAAATTCTTTTCTTTTCTAGTTTTCTCAGAGCATTAATCCATGGCAGAAGCACAGAAGTACAACTGCCCTAGCATAATTACTTACATCTTCTAAATTTTCTATAAACCGTAGATAATCACTAGATATGTATGTCTTATCACTGGATGAGATAATAAAATAAACAACCGCACACATAATTACTCCTTTCAACATTTGGTCATCATCTCTATCCTCTGCCAGTGCCATTTCCTTCAACTCGGTTATACTATGTTCTTATCCTTCAACGAACATTTTGTCACATGCATCTTAATTGCGACTCTTGGAAGTTGTTAGTGGTTTATCCACCGGTCAAAACAAAAATATCCTCCAAAGTCACATAGCCATTAATGTTAAACAATTCGTTTTCCAACTTGTAATATGTATTAGACTGTTCACCACTTGGGCTAATATATTTGTTTGCTTTAGTAACTGCAACATTTTTAGTATACCAACCTATGGTAGCTGTTTACTCGCTACGTTGCAGTTATCCAAGGAAATAGCTATATTATCCCAAGTGGTGTAGAGTCTAATACATCATTATGAGACGAAAAACGAATTGTCTAACATTAGTGTCCATCGCCACCATTTGACTTTGAAGGATGATTTTGTTTTGTCTGGGTAAATCACTAACAACATTCAAGAGTCGCGATTATAATATATTTGACAAAATGTTCTGTTTGAAATATAAGATCATTTGTAAAGTCGAACTATAGAAAAATATACTAGTAGAGGATAGAGATGATGGCCAAAGGATGAGAGCCTTACTTTTGTGTGTAGTTGCTTGTTCTATCACCCCATCCACGGATAAGACATACATTTATATTAGTTATGTTCAGTTAATAAAAAATTTAAAAGATGTAAATAATTTTGCCCAGGCAGCTGCACTTCTGTCCTTTTGCTTTGTGTGTAATACACTGAGAAAACTAGAAAAGAAAAAAAATTGTTGGTAACGTTTGTGATCTTTTAGTAAGACACCATTATAAATCAAATTATAAGTTTTTGCTTATATATATATATATATATATTTTGTTTTTCTATCTCATTCGTGTGACAAAGTTATATTTGATAATAAATATAAACATTCCTTCAAAGAACATCACATCTTTGTTACTAGGTGGTGATTGTTAAGTCAATGTCATAAAACCATAAGACTAAATATATGGACAAAATAAAATTTTGATACATACCTTACAGGATAATGTAAGCTATCAGTTTTACATCCGTTAATTATTGTTTTCTTATAATTTTATCTTAATTGAAATATGATATTGTTTACGTATGAACAAGAATTTATTTTACAGCCATATGACATCAAAAGGTTGCCTGCTAATATGTTTGAGTAAAAATTATTTGGGACTCTACTTGCCTTGTTGTTTTGTATAAACTTTGTGGTGTATGATACATCTCATCGTTTAGCAAAATAGTTTCAAGTGTTTGACCAATTTAATGTGTGTTTCTGTCTTTGCTTTGATGTACAATTAACATAACACAAAGAGAACAGTGATTGAATCAAGGAAAACTTCGTTGCGTAGTAGGCCAAAGAGATTGAAGCGACGTAGAAGTTCAAATTAGCAAAAGATTACATGGCGTTAAAGCAATAGAATTGCTTTAGGTTTCATGAACATACGTCATTAAATTAAATTATATAAGAATAGGAGAAAATTACTATATTTAAAAATTTTAACATTTAATGGTTAGTTATAGACAAAATCTTGATAAATATTCAATTTAGTTAACAATCTTACTCTATCACATCAACTTTGGTGCGAAGTGTAGTGTAAAAGTAATTGGTAGTTCGCTCAAACTAAAGAAAACATAGAATTCGCTCTAATCTTGTTTAAAAATAGTCACAATTCATTCAAAAATGGGAAGGAATTCGCTAAAATCAAGAAAAAAATTCACTACAATTCGCTTAAACAAAAAAAAAAACTATAATTCGGTCAAAAGCAAGAATTCGCTAAAACTAAGAAAAAAACACTACAATTTGCTCAAATGCAAATAATCATTTTTTTTTTTTTAGCGAAATTTTTGTATTTGAGCGAATTGTAGTGTTTTTTCCATTGCTTTTAGCGAATTCTTTGCATTTTAACAAATTGTAGTGTTTTTCTTTCTAATTTAAGCAAACTACCAATTAATTTCACATTGCGATTCACTCCAAAGTTAATATAATGGAGTGAGATTATTAACTAAATTGAATATTTATTAAAATTTTGTCTAGACGTTGAAAGTTAAAATCAACTATCTTAATAATTTTCTCTAGAAATATGTGTTCACAAGAGACAGAACGTGTGATTCCAATCATGTATTTGGGCAAATCGAGTTCACGTCTAAGCCGATCAAACAAAACTGTATCAAAAATGATTATAGCTCATCATTAACCCCTTCTTTTTCTATAACGTTGATAATAATCATTAGATGAAACTTCATACAATAATATATTATTTATCCATCTTTCTTTATAATTATAACACATAAAAAAACTTTTTAAGTTGTCTTAGAGTAGAATTAACAAATATAAAAGGTCTAAATTGCCTTCATAATTCCATTAAGTGCTCTGTCACTATTAATTACAAAACTTAATTATTTAAAAATTATAACTAAATACTTATACAATTATACCCTTATTCTATTTTTACACGGAAAAATACATTAGTTGGGTTCACCTAAAATTATGTGTACCTTAAATTGGTAATATTGACAATTTACCACTAAAAAGGTATTCATTGTACATGTCTAAAATTGTATGTCATTTGCATTGTGGACATTTATTTTGAAGTAAAAGGTTTTTTATGAAATAATATATGAGTTCAATCTTAACTTCATGTGCTTTCACATGTAACAACTGAATATTGCATGAATTGTGATACTTGGAAAAGGTGGCATTAAATTTAAAGGATCCCGAGTTAGAGTTGTTCTTCAGGAAAAACATTTTTGTAACAAATTATGATATTTGGAATCGAACTCTAATATTAAAACATTTTGTGGTGTTTGACTTGTAACATTAATTAGTATCTGATTTAAGTCCTTGAGTAGCGTACTTGGGTTGTTCATTACTAGGTCATTCTTTCTCGAGGGATATGGCCTATACGTCAAAGAAAAGGCATAAGTATTCCATCGGAACTTCTGTTGAGATTCTTCCGTTTGAGCCACTTCCTCATGCATGTTGAGTATTTAAGTTCCCGGCGGGAGTTTTGTTCCTGAAATCTTCCAAACTTCACCATTTTGCTGCATTTCCGTATATTTCTTCTCACCATCGACTTCTACACTTGGAAACCTAATTTCATCATTTTAAGTATCGAAAGTCCACTAAATTAACATTTATAATCAATGAAATTAAGGATATTACTAAGTATAAAGATGTATAAATTGAGCAATATCAATAATTAAATAAGATAATTTAAATTATATCCCAACATATATTGAGCTTTATTCTTTTATATATTGACTTTATAAAAATAGTTTTTAATAGTTATAGAAAATCTCAATTTGTTTACCATAAAACATATTATTTAGTAGGATTAAATTACTGTTAAATTCTCAACATCAAGACCCTCAAAAAATTGGCACACCATGTATAGTCGCAAAGCCTCCCGATTAAAATCCGGTAACTAAAATAGAATTGAATTAAACCGAGTATCTGTCTCTCCATATTAAACGGAGGAGGTTTTTTCTGTTCGGGTTATTCGGGGAGGGCGAATATTTTTACTCAGATGTACGCGTCCTAACTGGGGTATCCTCGTGACGGTCACCCCAATATGTGAAGCTAGTGAGGTTTAAACCTAAGACCCATTGTGAGAATATCTTTTTTTATTTTTATAAGGAATTCATGGGTTATGAAAATGGGAAGTTGATCTCGAGCTCTTCCGGTAAGGATACTTGGATCGTGGTCTAAATTCTCCATATGTAATACATTGGTCTACAAATACTCCCCCCTCCTAAATATATTGTCTTTTAACATAAATTTTTCAATTTAAAATAGTGTAGTAAATGTAAATTGTGCATTTATATTTAAGGTAAGTTTCACTTAAAATATTTTTAAAAATGAGTTATGGTTAGTAATAAATTAGGGTATATTTGATAGTTTAATGATTTTTTATAGTTATTTTTGACAAGTAGACAATCTTTTGAATAAATAAATAGTAAAGTAAATAATAAAATTGAGATGGAGGATATATAACCTGGGGGAGGGTTTCTTTTTATATAGAAAACGGTGTATTGGCTACAAATCTTTGTTAAGCGTTTTATGGGTTTGAAAGTCTATTATTTTTATTTGAAGAAGTTTAAAAAATGGTGTATTGGCTACAAATCTTTGTTAAGCGTTATTTATGGGTTTGAAAATCTATTATTTGTATTTGAAGAAGTTTAAAAGCTAAAGTTAAAGCTCATAAAAGTTTCATGTCAAAGAGACCATTGATGTACGAATTTATCTTTCGATGTTCTAGTATTTCAATAATTTTTTTTTCTGGTGATTTTTAAACATGTTTTAAATGATTAATTGGCTGTCTTTTACGGCTGGTATCCTATTGCATTAAAGCAATTTCATATAAATCTACATGCAATTGTTTAACCATCTTACTCATTGGCTCTTAGTGTCTGTGCATATGGCATATTTCGTGATCCTTGTGAATCGAAAACTTCTTTTATGTAACATATCTTGTTATCGTTAATAGTTTCTTAATACCAGAATTGGCATAAATTGTATTTTTCAACTAGAAAAATCTATGTGGGTTCTCGTCGAGTTTTTTACATTTTCTTCTACTTCGTCTATATGAAATTTCAATTTTCAAGTTACCACAAAAATTGAATCTGATGTTTGAATATGCTTGCTTGCTCTTTGTTCCATTGTGCACCATGCCAATTTAGGAATCTAAAGTAACAAAAAGTCAAGCATCCCAGGCAATTTCTTAATTAGTAGGCTAGAAACCATGCAGAAAAAGAGGTAATATTTCACTCTATTTCGTATGTAGTGTCAACAAAGAATATCTTTCTCAATCCCCTGTTTTCTCCTTGTTTAACTTTCTCACAAACTTAACTTCAAATATATATGGACTAGATTTAAAAGGCGCTTGTTCAAATTTCAAACAGGACTTGATTCAAAAGACATGACCTGAAACTAAAGGACAGGTTTCCCATGAAAACCAAAATAGATGTTATGCTTGAATATTGCAACACTGTTAGTAACTTTATTCCTTTTTAATAGAATGTCGATATAAATATAAGTAGTTCAAGTACGCTACATCATTTGCTTGATTCATCACAAGTCTCTCAAGATAAAACATTTTGCACAAGACATTCTCTTTGAGTAGGTTGGATATTCATCTTGAAGGTGTTTAAATCCTTCACGGTTGTGAAATTATATCCCCATCTTGTCAAGGCTTTTCATCATATGATAATCATTGTTCAAAGAGTTCTACTGATTTGTCAATATTATAGACTTATTGGGATTGATGTTTCAAATTCCTTAAGCAAGAACATCAATGATTAAACCAAACTTATGAATCTGATGAGTCAAACTGTAAGTTTTAGAAAAAAATTAGGTGAGTGTCAGTTCAGAGTCTGAGTAGTATGCATGGTCTGGATCTTACCATGTCAGACTGTCAGACCCCAATAAAATCATGACACGTTTAAGTAAGGTGGAAGCACGAGGCATGACGCGATCAATCAATAATTTTTCAAGAGCGTATGATTATCGCGAACATGTAATTTAGAATGCCATAAGAGTTTAGAATCAAGGGTTACAAGTTCATCGAGTTCAAATGATCGTTTTTCAACAAAACAATATGACTAGCATGTTCATCATATAACATAGGTTCAATGTTTTCAAAAGAAATGACATCCTATTCGTCGTGATGAGCAAGGGTCCCAAAATATGCATGCATGATCTTACTTCGCTGCTAATTCCCTGAAAGACATAGTTAAAATGATCAACAAAATTGTTGAGTGAAATCCACAGGTTTAAGACTATCATTTTAAACCGAAAGTTTAGTAAATGTTTCGCAACTCATATCGTGCCATCAATGGCTAGGAGTACGATGATGTATAGTTTAAAGTAATAAATAGTTGACGGTGATCCCTCGAAGGTTAGCTAGACCTTACGAGTTAAAGTGCCGACACCTAGGCCTATAACCCAACCACGACTGTTTGTGAATCGTTTGCCTTGGACATTTAAAATATCTGCTCCTCGTTTTGACATCCTGTTGGCAGTTAGCATGACTAACAAAAAGTGGGAGGAACGTCATCCCAATATTACTATTCGTATATTCAGTGGCTAGCGTCATCTAGCTAATGGTTACAGTTTGTAAGCATGAGGACTTCTATGCACTACAATTAGTTTAACGTAGGTTCGCACAATGATTCGTTATCAGTTTTTCAATCATCACATGAAAACAGTTTGTATGTAAACAGTACATATGTTTTTCACCCCAAATTAAAAAAGCAGTAGGATATGGGCTGTGAACTCACCTGATGAGTTGTGTGAGTGCTAGTGTTTAATTATATAAGTTTGCCCAAAATAGCCTCCTAGCACCCTATACGCATGAGGTCGTTTGTATAAGTAGATAGCTAACCGCGTATCTAGGTTTGTAAAAGTAGATGGCTACTAACTAAAATTAAACTGGATCATTTTCATAATCAAAAGCAGAAACACTTCAAAGTATATAACTTGGCAAGCACTCTTTCCACATAAACTGTTTTGTCACAACTCCAACAACTTTAAGTAACCTTACCACAATAAGAACATTTTCAAAAACAAAAGTGGAAACAATTCAAAGTATTTAACTTTACTAAATATCCGCTTAAATCAATTCAATTCTAACAACAAACCATAAGATATTAGTTTTCAAAAACACTTCAATTAAACACATGATTTCCATCAATGTGACAAAAACCTAAATCTACTACAAAACAGTTAGGGTTCACTACAAGCATCAATAACACATATTACAAACCATAAGATACCAGTTTCCAAAAACACATCAATTAAACACATGTTTTGATATGATGTCTATTTGGATAAAGCTATCTATTAATAATAAGTGTTGTATTAACAAATGTTGTTTCTTTTTCGTCCTGAATGCTCGATCTTAATAACATAAATGACATTTTTACCATTTTCCCTAAATTTACGTTAAATAAACATTTTTACAACGTTTTTTAGGTAAACTCTAGATAATAAAAAAAACATGAACTTATAAATTATAAGTTTACATTATGAATTTATAAAAATTATGTTTATCAATGATCCAATATGACGTCAAAGTGATACTAGTTCATTGTCCAGTCCTATTATCAAAATTATGTATAATCACTAAAAGAAAACTATGAATGACAATCATATCCCTTTGTGACAACCGTCACCAAATCATGTTAGACAACTTTGATTACTAAAACGAAGCTCGTCGTCTAATTAAACTTATGTGCTTACTTGATTCCTGAAACATAGAAAATGAGAAATTCTAAGAGTTAAGTGTGTTATCCATCTTGGTCATAACATGGAGTTTTTATACGAATTTTGAGTCTAGGTTTAAGTTCAATGAGTCTACTTTATGTTCCAAGTGGTTTCATGTCAAACCGACAAGTTTAGGTCATTCAAAAGATTTTTACAAAACAACTAGTCAAAGCTGTATTTGCTGTTCAGATTTTTGGTCGACTTTCCGATACCATAACTCACTCAATTTTACGAATTAGATGATGAGATTTTTACTGGTATTCTATATGTCTACTCATCCCAGTAAAAATTTCATAATTTTTCGACACATTTAAGTATTATAACAAAAATAAAACTTTCTGTTGCGCAAGCAATACTTTTCTGACTAGTTTATGTTATGGAATTTTATTAAAATAGTATAGAGAATACTTATTACTGAGAATACTTAACACATTGTAGGTTATGTCGTTTAAATTTGGAATCCTAACTCACTTGTTTAAGGTATTTGAAAAATAAACAAAGTAACCTTAAAATTTTGGACAGGAAATCAAATATATAAAAGTAAGGGCAAATCACCAATTACTTACACAAAGGACTTAAGGGCATACAAATTATTATTCTTGAGGGATAGTTCATTAGGAATACAAAGTCTGGTCATATACATTCCATCAATTGTGAGTTACAATGGGAAGGATTATATGCCTTGTCTATGTGTAACTTACACATTTCTTTTATTTATAGATTAACTGCTCGGATTATTGTGCACTTTGTTTCATCTACAATTAAGGTGAGTTTCGTGGCCCTTTTTTTTTCTTTTTATATATCTTGGGGGAAAATGATACTCAAAGGCTATTTCAAATACTTATGCTGTGATAATCATTTTATTTCTTTGGACAATTTGTGTGTTTTTAATTGCGTATGCGAGCATTAGTGGTTGAGGTGTACATGACTATGATATCTATTAAGCTAACTGTTTAGCTCCAGTTGGTAGGCGACATGTTTGGAAATATATTGTGTTGATGAAAATGTTGATTATGTTCGGGTTGAACATTCATATGCACTATATGCTGCTACGCTTTTATTTTACATCATTCTCCTACTCATATTCTATGCACAGCACAATACACTTATTACTTAAACCTACGAGCTCACTAACATTATGTTGACATTTTCGAGTATTCATTTTCAAGTAATAACAATAAGAACGCTTAAGGATGATAGATTCTTTACATAGCTTTAGTGAGACTTAAGGCTCGTGAATTGTTTTCTTTGAATAAATAACATTAGTACATTTATATGGATTTTGATGTTTTGTTTGGTTTGGAGATTGTTAGAAACTTGTCCTGAGTTGTGAGATTTTATAACTTTATGACTATGTTTCTGGTGGTATTGACTAACCATGATGCAAGTCGCCGCTTATGTCGGGGCTCGTCATGACATTTTGTGATGGTTTTTCATTTAGTGAATTCTCTATTATTTTATATCAATGTGTTATGACGATCACCTCCATCACGCCTCGCGTTTCCACCTAGGCAGGGTGTGACACCCTTAATAGACGGATTTTTAAACTCATTCTTAGTTGTTATTCTTCTCTAAGAAAAGCCTCTAAGTTTGTTCCTTACTCGACAAACGCGAGATAATGATGCTTCTCATTATCTTCTACGAATAACATTTTTGCAACATAATCCCTTCAACACATATATTATATGTTGATATAATCTTCTTAACATACTTTGTTTTAGCGTGCCCGCACCTTCATATAACAACATAAAAGAAGAATACTCACATATACATTAACTAACAACAAATTCCTATTTTAACATTTTTATAATCGACTTGTTTAACGAACCAGAAAATCTGAAAAGTTACTAATAAAAATTGACAACAACAATTATACATATTTATAATGAAATCATAAACAATTAAAATGGGTCGGGCCGGTGGACCCAATTATTCGGTATGACGTCAAAGTCATACTGGTTCATTGTCCGGTCCGATTATCAAAATTATGTTTCAAACACTAAAAGAAAACTATGAATGACAATTATATCCCTCAATAAACAGATTTTTAAACTTATTTTTAGTTGTTATTTGTGATAACCGTCAAAAATATCAGGTCAACACCGCACTTAAATTTCTAGTATCTCTAATTACGTTTACAACACTCTTATATCCTAGTGAAAAGTCTAGGTTACGACTCTTAAGTACCGAAATCTTAAGTTAGCGAAATGGTGTAACGTCTTAGGGAATTGCTTAACGGACTTTAAAGTTATGAGAAACATTTATATTAGGTTACAAAGTGACAAATAAAACAAATGAAATTTAATTTCATACGTCATCACAAAGTAATTATCGTATCATAAAAATCGAAATTTAACCGGAAATTCCGTAACTCGGTAAACGCGATCGAAATCGAATAATCAACTCGCGAATGTCCATCGTAAATGAATCAAATATATTTTGATGTAAATTATAAACATAGAAAATAAAATTTTATAACTCCAATTTTAACCATTAAAACATCACAATTTAACATTTCAATATGCACAAACTTATACCAAAATAATATGTAACATTTAAACCTTTAATTACTTAACATTTAATATAAAGTAAGAAAAATAAAAAATTTATACACCCTCGCCATAAAGCAGTCCCGACAAACCGTTTCATCACAAATTCAACAACTTTAACAAACCTTACTAAAACAAATCTCAAACATTTCCAAAATCTAAAGCATAAACAATACAAAGTATTTAAGTAGGCAACTACTGACAAACTGTTTCATAAAAAATTCAACAACTTTAACAAATATTACCAAAATTAAACTAGATCATTTTAATAATCAAAAGCATAAACACTTCAAAGTATATAACTCGGCAAGCACTCTTTCCATATAAACTATCTCGTCACAAATCTAACAACTTTAAGTAACCTAACCACAATAACCTTACCACAATAAAAACATTTTCAAAATCAAAGGCAGAAACAATTCAAAGCATTTAACTTTACTAAATATCCGCTTAAATCAACTCAAATTTAACAACAAACCATAAGATATCAATTTCCAAAAACACATCAGTTAAGCACATGTCTAATTGATATGATGGGTCGGGCCAGTGGACCCAATGATCCAGTACGACATCAAAGTCATACTGATTCATTGATCGGTTTGATTATCAAAATTATGTTTTAAAAAAAGCGGTTTGATTCGGTTCGGTACCGACTCCGTCTCGAGCTCATGCCTATTTAGAATATCATAAAGTATTAAGACTTGTGAAAAGAATTTATTAATTGGCGTAGAATATATTAAACTTTAAACACCGATAGATATAGTAAGATATGAAATAAATAAATAAATAAATAAATATATAAATAAAGAGTTTTATAAATTGTTAATTCGATATAATAAAATGTGAATCTCTCGTATGAGTGATATATGTAATACATGATGTTACTAAATAATAGATACAAAAAGAATGGTGATTTGTAGACTCCTATTTGTATGTGTACATCAGAATATGACATGTTTAATGTACAATATACAATCACTTCGATACATATTTATGGTGTACATATAAAAAAAAGTGTACACACTTCTTATTCAAAGAGTTCTATAAATGTACAATATATTAATTATTAAATACAAACCCATGTTTTTCCTCGTAATCTTTGAAGTCGTATTCCACTTTTTTATTACTCTGTTCTCAAGTGTCAACGTCTTACAACATCAAGTCATCAACCCACTACTGCTATTAGTTTATTGTTTTTTATTATATATCCAACCCGGCTCTCTCATTTGAAGCATTATTATATTCAAAGCATAAAATCAACTGAATTTAGTTATGCAACCGTGTTAATCAGTCAAATGTTTGAATTCCACCTTGAAATTTTTTGATATAAAACGTACAAGGTCAAAATCCATGTGAACCTTATTCATATCAAACGTTTTAATTAGAATATAACTTTATTATTATCTAGAAGTTATTTATTTTTACTTTCTAATAGTTTAGTCTCAAGTTCATTTGTAAACCCTGTTCATATCAAACGAGTTATGAGTAGATAGGGTCGGAGTTAATCAAATACATACATTTAACAATAATTTCAAATACCATCACGTACAATATCTAATTTGGGTGATGTAAAGAGAAAATCAAGTCATTCCCTCATTGTCTGTGGGTAAAAATGTATGATAATAAAATATAATATTGTTAATTAAATCACCTAACTCATAATTAATTCTGTGATATATGTTAAACAGTACAAACCATTTCCAAAACTAACGTAATCGAAGAAAATGATATAAATATTATTACACATCAAACGTGTCTCTGCCACATGAAACGTGAGAAACTGCAAAACGTTTAATTGAATTTAATTATAAATACGTTTTTTCAGTTAGCAAGTTAAACGAAATATGTCTTGGATTTTGGGGGAAATTACGAAAGCATGAACTATACTCTAAATGTGATATTGGACTTTTGACATAGCATATCAAAACGTAAAGCGTACGATTATTGATCTAGAGTGTTTAATTTCTATGTATGTATTTACACTCAAATAAACATGAGCTTAGTGTATGAAAATGCATTCAACTTTGTCAAAAAAACTATTGTGTGTATTGTCCTTTACGGACCTCTATTAAATATATTGAGCTTGTATGAACATGCAATTGTATATCACACCGACTATAACCGGTAATCATGTATTTTTAGCCTGTTACCACACTTTTTCAGTCATCTTCTCCGCCGGTTTGTGTTTATCACTATATCTTCATTTAAGAGTGATAAAAACGTACCCCACCTTAGTACCACCACTATATCTTCATTTCTTGAATCTCCGATGTTAAATACCCATTTCAGTAGTTGACTAATTGAAGAAATGAAGCAACTTTTTAGGATCACATGATTGATTTTGATGAAGAATTGATTGGACTAAATCGGGGTTTAGTTTCTGATGTGGGTTTTGAAATGATTTGATGCGTGAAATCCAATCATTCTAATTGAGAATAAATGTGAAGTGAGTCATCTGGAAGCAAGTCGGTGTGATGTGTCAAAGCTTGTGTCATTATGACCATAAGTGTGCATTTTGATTGATTTATTGTATCATAAATTTGGCTTAGCGGGTTACCACACTTCACACTTCAAATGTGGGTTTACCTTTTTTTTCTCGTCGGAAAAAAGTAAGGTCGCCGGAATTTCGCTGGAGAAGATGAACGGTAACATAAGTAACTTGTTAAGGGTTAAGTAGGTCACCCGATACATACAATTGCATGTTTTTACAAGTTCAATACCTTTAATAGTCCCGTAAATGACGATAGACACAATAGCTTTTTTGACAAAATTATATGCATTTTCACACACTAAACCCTACTGTCAACATGACAGCATGCATTTGTTCTCATTGCTGTTATTTATGAACTTGACCGGAAAAAAATAGTGCAGTCGTCAAACCAAACCGGTTCTTGACGTTAGTGAACCACCTCAATCTGTTTTGGTTTAACGGATCAAATCAAGTCGTGTAAACCCCTAGGCTGCATAAGTTAAAAAAAAAAATACAAAAAAGAATAAAAAATGAAATAAAAGAAATTATACATATGTTCACCCTTTATTAAAGAATACATCTTTCATATCATCTAAAATGGGTTAATGTTGCACACGTGATGTTCACTCTCAAACAAAACACTGTAGTACTCATCCTAAAATGTGTTCCAAGTATTGCTTGCATTAAGATGTTTATCACATTCCATAATTTGGTTAAGTACTGTTCCATATGCAGCCCAATATATGCCAACTAAAATGGGGCCAATGTGTGATGACGAATAAACAGGATAACGAAAATATTGAAAGTTAATTAATATATAGCTTAGGAGCATAAAAGCAAATATTGTAACAAAACTTATTCTCTTAATAAATACATAATACTCTAAGTGTAACCTACAAACAGGTTACACTCTAATTTGAAATGGACCATTTGCATCAGAAAACAATACACTGGTTACATCTTGGGGTTCTCATAGTAAAGAACATATTTTGTGGGCTTAAAGAGGTACCTAGAACCATATGTAGAACGAATTACATCGGTAAACAAACAATACTGCAACTTAACATATAGAAGAACTGGCATCACAGCAAATATGCCAATAAGGGTGGGAATCCATAGAAAACCCTTCCGATAAAGTACGAAAAAGCTGATACCAAAAACAACTGTCATCGTTGTTATAGATAGGAAGAGAGTTGCAAGACCTAACATCAGCTTTTTGGGTAATGATTCCAAGAAATCACGTTCAGCATATCGAGATGTAAGGATAGATAAGAACATGAGAATGGAAGCTGAAGATGCGAATAGCGAAATGGCATCTGCCACAACAAAAACTATAAAGGTTACCTTCGAACGAAACATCGGGAGACCACTGTTTTGGTCATAACCCCCTGGAATTGTAAAAGCTGCAGCAAATACTATGGTTGCAATAAGCGCGGCGACAACCATACATTGGTTCGCTGTTCCTTTCATCCACTCCTCACCTTTTGTAACTAGATCTTTGTGTTCTTGGGTGAATAACTCATGTGGTGTCAGACCATCTTCGTTCTTCATTTCTCTATAAGAAGGAGGGATCATATTCTTTACTTCCTACAAGAGAAAATAAAAATAAAAATAAAATAAAATAGTTATAGAACACTTAATTGTTATACTAACCTTGAACGAGGAACAAAGATTTATACCTCAAACCATAAGAGTTCTCGTTGCATTTGTAAAGCAACTCCTGACACATCTTGGCGTCGCCTTGTCCCAACTAAATGCAACATAGTGTTCGCATGGTCATCTTTGAGAGGAGTTATCATATCCTTCATTGCGCCTATCTCGTACAATAGGTTGTAGATACCCGCGTGACGATGTTTGATAGCAATGTGAAATATAGTTTCTTTGTTATCATTTACCTTCCATATGAGATCAGGGTATCGACGGATGAGTTCTACTAAAAAGGTAGTATTTCCCATTTCTGCAGCGATAAATAGTACCCGAGAAGAGTACGTTTCCTTTGCAGGCAATCCAATTATTTTCTTGGTTTCCTTATAATTGTGGGTAACGCGGTCCATAATGAGTTTATGCAGTTGCTGACTTTTATCTTCCTTTTTTTTGTTGTTGATAATCTTTTGGGTTTCTTTGTGCATTTTCAGAATATGTTCAAAAATGAGCTTTTGTAGTTGCTGAGCTTGATCTCCCTCTCCACAAACTGACTTGTTGTGTTGATTGATCGAATCAGGGGGCCCTGCACTTATATTCTGGGTTTCAACATGAATCCTCACAAGTTGTTCAGAAATGAGTTCATCTAATTGTGAAGCAATTTTCGAATCAGAATCAGCTGCCTGAACATTAAGTATTTTGTTGGCCCCGGCTGACAAGTTGTTATTATGTTCTGAAATGAGTTTTTGCAGTTGCATAGCTTCAACAACCCTTCCAGAAGCTGACTTGTCGTTCTTAAGTGAATCTGGGGGCCCTCTGAGTAATTTATCAATATCTTTCTTAGGCATTTTTGCAATATCTTCCCAAATGATTCTTAGTAGTGGTAATGCTTTACTCTCCTTTTCATGAGCTCCCATGCAAGAACCAATAAATCCTGAAACTGAACGCACCACAAAAGAAGTTAAATTACCGATCCCAAATATTTACGAGTAGAATCAATGATGATGATGAAGTTGGATTTTAGTAACTCGTTTGACAAAATATAACAGAATGCTATATATTAATTATGACTCAAAGTTTCTGACGTATATATCCATTGAAATTTTTGACAAAATGGCATTTCTACGGTGCAAATATCCATTAAAATTTTGATTATTACACTTATCAAATTTGAGCACCAGATTTGGAGGTGATCTTACTAACTAGTATAGTCGATCTACAAGGTTTTTAACAGGTCTCAATAACTATTTTTTATATGATGTACTTTTGTATTTAATAACTAAAACCATCAAGGAGTACAGATGTTACCGAGTACCAATATGATGGTTCTCCCGATGATTAAATTAAATAAGTAGAGATGTTTACCTGATTTGATAG
The DNA here is from genome assembly GCA_963921325.1 of Logfia minima. Taxonomy (NCBI): domain Eukaryota; kingdom Viridiplantae; phylum Streptophyta; class Magnoliopsida; order Asterales; family Asteraceae; genus Logfia; species Logfia minima. Next base: position 37,646,293 of record OY992764.1, read on the forward strand.
TTGTCTTGATGACATTAGATTTCGTTTCAGGAGATGGTTCAGAAATTTGAGCCAAATCTCCTTCGGGTACACTTCCATTACCAATTTCTGGATGCTCAATTTGAAACGGTTCAGGCTTTTGAGCCAAATCACCTGCAGGTACACTTTCATTACCAATTTCTGGATGCTCAATTTGAGACGGTTCAGGCTTTTGAGCCAAATCTCCTGCAGGTACACTTCCATTATCAATTTCTGGATCCTCAATTTGAGATGGTTCAGGCTTTTGACCCAAATTTCCTGCAGGTACACTTCCATTACCATTCTCTTGATCCTCATTTTGAGACGCTTGATGCTTTTTATACATCCACGAGCTGAGATGTTTACCCAAATTAATGATTTTCCTGATGAGATTAGACTTTGTTTCAGGAAATGCTTCAGGCTTTCCAGCCAAAACTGCGAGCACACTCCCCCTGCCAAGTTTTGGATACTTTTTCACGATCTCTAGTGCAACATCTAAAAAAGATTTGACAGGCGTTTTGTGAGAGAACATGTTACAACAAAAGAAACAAAAAAAGCAAGAATTTTTTTCTTTTACAACGAGTAATGGACATAAATTAAATTTCATCAAGTATTTAGAACATTTAATTAATAAAAACACTTATTAATAAGAATTATAAAGGTCTCAACTATGTATTTGGAATCATATATTTTGTTTAAATTAGTGTAATTGACACCACATCGAGAAAAAGAAATAAAAAAGAATACCAAATCTGGACAAAGACAATCTACAAAAACCCATAGTTGATGTAAATGTCTAATTTATCCCTTCAAGCCAATTAATGAACATATTGAACAATTCGCAGACAGTAGTTTTATTACACTTGCTCACTGCATACATAGAGACATGGAAGAATATACTGATTTTTTATTGTAATGGTATTATCGCCCATAAATGTGACACTACTCTTCAAAATAAGGAGGAGAGAATAGTACATAAACACATATTGTGATAAACCATTAAACACCAAAAAACTAAAATCTGTAATTGCAATAACAAGATACTGAAATGCTTACCAAACATGTCATTCTCCACGCATTTCTCAAGAAGCCAACCACGATTCTCATCTGTCCAGCCATTATCTCCCAACTCCTTGGAATTATCGTACATATACTTGACCACGTCATAATTTCCAAACACGGCAGCTGCATACAATGGCATCATTTGGCCTTCAGCACCAGGGATTGTCAGCGTCGTCCTGTTCTTTCCTAGCATAATCTTAACCATTTCAAGTTTGCCAGCCATAGCTGCTAAATAAAGGGCAGTGTTGAAAGTTTCATTTTCAAGTGTCAAGTCTTCCTCCTTCATCAAACCCACCAGATTTGTCACAAACTCTTCTGCATGTTTACCACCTTTTGCTGCAGATGCAGCAACATGCAGTGGTGTGTCCCCATTTTCAGTGATACAATACCTTACCAACTCCGGTTTCTTGTCAAGAATGAGTTTAGCAGCTTTCCAGTCACATGTAATCGATGCTTCATATAAAGGGACACCGATTTTGATGTATACTCCTCTATCTCCTTTAAATTGGTAGTTCCAATGCAAATAGTTAGTTAAGTAGTAATATATCCATCTAGGCATGAACAAAACAACCGAAACCGGTCAAAACCGGTTTTTCCAAAAACCGGCGGTTCGGGAACCGGTTTTGATTTTACCGTTGGGGAACCGGGTTCAAACCGGTTTTTCCGGAACCGGTTTGGAAAACCAGTATTTATAGCTGTTGGGGAAATAGCCGGTTTTTTCAAATTTTGACTGTTTTTTTTTTGTTTTTTTTACCACTTTGCCATCCTAAAACTAGTATAAATAGATACCTTGGGCTTAGTTTATTCACAACACTCAGTCTTGCTTATTCTAGTCTTTAAACACTCAGAACGCTTACGATTTACGTACGAAACTCTCAAAAAATTCTCAAATCCTCTAAAAACTCTCTCGAAACGCTATCAAAATGGCAACTCAATCTTCTTCAACTTCCACCGGTTTTGGTTCTTCAAATGCACCAACTATTGTTGAAGTTTTGGTAACCAAACGAAATCCGGAGATTTGGGTTAATTACGACAAAGTGTTATTGTCGGATGGTTCCACTAAGGCATTTTGTAAACGTTGCGGAAAATTTTTGAAAGCCGACTCCAACTCTACTTTGAAATCACATTCTACAAAGTACTGTGATGGTGTCAAAAGTAATCCCGAGTCGGGTCAAGCAACTATGTCACGGGATGGGGGTATTTTGACATACCAAGCGGAGCGGTGTCGAGAAGTATTTGCCGGCTTTGTGATTCAAGAAGCTTTGGCGTTCAACCACTTCGACAACCCTCGGCTTACTAAGGTCATTTTCAAGATACTCTTCAACCGCGATATAATCATGTAAGTCGTCTTATTCTTAGACGTGATGCTCTTAAATTGTGGAAAAATGCTAAAAGTCAACTAATAATCGGTTTTGAAAACTTAAATACAAATGTATCATTAACAACCGATGTTTGGTCGGCTCCTCATGGTTTATCCGGTTCTACCTTTGTGTTACCGCACATTGGGTTGATCCCTGAACTTGACAAATGGTGAAACGTACCATAGCTTTTGAAAACTTTGACTATCCTCACACGGGTAAAAACTTATTTTACATGTTACGAGATGTAATGAAAATGTTTAAAATAGAACAAAAGGATTTTCAATCTCGTTTGATAATGCAAGTAATAATACAAACGCCGTTCAAAGGTTAATACTAAAATACCAACCACTTTTGAAAAGCATTTTCTACCATAGTAGATGTGTTGCACACATCATTAACTTGGTTGTGCAAGACGGACTAGCGGTTCAACAAATAATGGTTGTAAAAAATGCGTATAAAACTATGTTATAAGATATATTTTGTTCGGGTAAGGCTAGATACAAAGATTATATGAGATTATGTAAAGAAACAGATTCCATTTTTTTAACCCCTAATTGGGACATGCCCGTAAGATGGAATTCGACTTACAACATGTTTATATGTGGTTTACGGCAACGCGACACTGTAACCGTTTTTCATGATCTACTTGTTCAAAAAGGCCTTGCAACATCATTTTCCTCCGACTATTGGGAGGTTATTCAAAAGATAACCGAATTGCTCAAAGTTTTTAAAACGACAACTACTTTATTATCGGGTGTTTATTATCCCATGAGTCATTTGGTACTTAAGCATATATATTTAATGAGTTCAAAACTAAGCGAATGCGAATTTTTTGGTGATGTATATGCAATAATGGTAGCTCCCATGGAAGAAAAACTAAGAAAATATTTTAAAGAAATACCACCGGTAATTAGTTGTGCCGCCGCTTTAAACCCGTGTTTGAACATTTCCGGGGTGGAATTACTTATCGATAACATTTGTTTTAATTTGGATTTGAATGATGAGGATCCATTTTTTGCACAAAATACAAAAAAATATTTTAACATATCTTTTAAAGATTTATTTGGTCATTATTTTCAAAAATTTAGTTCAACAACAAAAGTTTCTTCTAGTTCGGCTTCCACAATGTTTGCTTCATCTTCTTCCCAAGATCCAATGATTAACTTATATAATAGTTTAAGACAAGAAAACCATAAACGGGCAAAGGGTGATGGTGACCAAAGTGCCACTAGCGAATATAGGAGATATACCGGAACGGATTTTTTATCCTCAATACCTATAGAAGAATTCGAAAATTTTGATATTTTGGCTTGGTGGAAAAGGAGGGAATCTCAATTTCCCATTCTAACCATCATGGCCCGAGATTTACTAACTGTCCAAGCTTCTACGGTAGCTTCGGAATCCACTTTTTCTCTTAGTTGCAGGGTACTATCTATACGAAGAACAAAACTCACACTGGCCTCATTAGAGATGTGTATATGCTTGAAGGATCACTTAGACGCCGTGGAACGTATGCAAAACGTTTCAAATCTTGAAGGTGAAATGGAATACGAAAGAGATATACACGATATCGAGGTGGAAGCGGGTATGGCAATATCACTTTCCGATGAAGAAATTGCTCTCGATGAAGCTTCGCTAGAGGCTTCCTCCGAAGAAGATTTCGACATTTGAAGACTGCCCAAATTGAAGATGTTAGAAGAATTGAAGATTAATAAAACTTGAAGATTTTTGAAGATTATGAAGAATTATGAAGACTTATTTGTTTCAAGAATATTTTTATGAAGATTTAGAAGACTTTGTTTTAAGTTATTGTCAAGATATGTTTTCATTCCTAATGTACTAGCATTCTATCCAAAATTTTTTGAAGAATACGTTAGTTTTCCATAAAACGCTTAACGCTCGAAGAAGATTGAATTATATAGAATTATTGGTTTCAATAATATTTTTATGAAGATTTAGAAGACTTTGTTTTAAGTAAATGTTAAGTTATGTTTCCATACCTGATGTACTACCATTTTATCGAAATTTTTTTGAAGAATACGTTAGTTTTCCCTAAAACGCTTAACGCTCGAAGAAAATTGAATTATATAGAATTATTGGTTTCACTAATATTTTTATGAAGATTTAGAAGACTTTGTTTTCAGTTATTGTTAAGTTATGTTTCATACCTAATGTACTACCATTCTATCGAAAAAAATTTGAAGAATACGTTTCTTTTACCTAAAACGCTCAACGATAAAAAAAAAAAAAACCGAATTATATAGAAAACCGGTTTCAAACCGGTTTTTCAACCCAAACCGGTTACAATCGGTTAGGGTTTTTTCTCCCCAAAAACCGAACCGGTTCCAACCCGGTTTTTGAAAAAACCGGTTTTTGACTTTCAAATAAAAACCGGTCCGGTTTTTCAACCCGAACCGGTTTTCCAGAAAACCGGGATTTGTTCATGCCTATATCCATCTCATTTTTCTTTTAAATTTCGCTTTAATTACCGGTTAAGCATCAATTGTAATAAATATAATATAAAATATATGTGTATATATATAGTAATTCGCACCTGATTAACTATATTCACATTTATGAAAATGTGTATTTCCATATTCCATTATGAATAGTATTACAATGTATGAATAGAGAATGTATACTAAAACCCCCCAACAATCTAACGGGATGATATAGATAAAGCCTACCAACGCTACACATCATCTAATATGCCTTGCAGTTAGAGCGAAAAAATGAACGCTCAAACTAAACCTAAAGTCGTTGAAAAGTACTGAAGGGAGAGACCTTTGGTGAAAGATATCTGCATATTGCGAATTGGAGAGCACATGAAGTACACAAACTTGACATGTAGCTACATTTTCCCGAATAAAGTGAATGTCGATCTCTATCTGTTTGGTTTGGTGATGTTAAAGGTAAACAACAATAACATTGGGGTTATTGCATTTTGTCAGCTACGTACTATACCCCTTTGTCCCGAGGTCAGCAACCTACCTTTTTTAGAAAATGTGTATGGCGTGGGAATGTAATTTACTCTTATATTTATAGATTGGTGAGGTGATTGGCATGTGTTAAAACATGTGGCAAAAAGTGCACACATGGCATCTAACGTGGTTGCTTAGTAGTTTTCACAAAGTTAACAAATAAAAACAAACTTTGTCAAGGTTTTATCACATACTAGTCGGTTACATTATACATATTCGTAATAAAAATGGTGTGTTGCCGACCTCGAGACAAAAGGGTATAGTACGTAGCCGCCAAAAAGCAATAACCCATAATTATGAGGGTAGTGGAGTTTAAGAAGTAGGTTGTGTAACCAACTCATCTCAGCCAGTGCATAAGAAACACCGCGATATTCTGCCTCAGCATTCGACGAGAAATGTATGATGACGTTTGGAGGACCAAGAAACCAGGTTGTCCTCTAAGAATACAGAACATCTTGATGTCGATCGACGAGTATTCGGACATCCACCATAGTCAGCATCGAAATAAGCAATAAGACTGAGAGTCGGTGAAGCATATAGCTGTAAGCCAAGGGCATCTTCAAAGATGCCCTGAAGATTAAAAAAAATGCGCATGAGAGCGTTTTTTTGAGGCTCTCGAGGGTCATGCATATACAAACACACTTGATGAACATCGTATGAAATATCAGGGCGGGTAAATGTGAGGTACTACGGAGCCCTTGCTAGACTGTGCTATAATGAAGGATCTGCTACAGGTGGACCAATCGAGCTAAGCTTAGAGCTAGTGTCAAAGGGGTACTGCAAGGTTTGCAGTTGGTCATGTGTGCTCGATCAAGTTATAAAAAGGCTCCTAAAAATTGGCAATTGAAATGTAGTTCTATTCAAAAGGACATTGCGCATTCACGTGCAAATGTAACTATCAAGTTATCATGGAAGATATAGGTGATGGATTCTTTGCAGTTTTAGTGGACGAGTCACGTGACGTGTCTTGTAAAGAGCAAATGGCGTTAATTTTGCGATTTGTGAACAACAAAGGGACTGTTGTGGAAAGGTTTATCGGTATTACATATGTTTATGTTGTGCATTTAACGGATTGAAGACATTGATTATGAGAGATACAAAATCCGCATACTATGTTTATTGTTTTCCCCCGTTACAATTGGCACTCGTGTTTGTTGCAAAGACTCATACTGAAATTAACAATTTTTTTGATGCGGTTTCTCGTTTATTAAACAAGATTGGATCTCCTTATAAGCGACGTGATAATCTAAGAGTCAAACAAGCAACCAAAGTGAGTGTCAACAACATGTTTCTTTCATTCTATTTTAGTTTGTATTAACTATAATGTAATTGTTTTGTGCTAAATTAGTTTTGTTTTATGTTAAATTTAGGTTACCTTGAAACTGGGACCGGTCAAAATCATTAAGTCGGACTCTTTTGTTAAATTTATGTTTTATGTTTTGTAGTAATGACCTGGCCCCGGTCGGCATAGGTGAACATTTATTTTGTCATTTTCATGAAGTCAAATTTTCATGGACCACCTTACTTTGAATCCTAGATTCGCCACTGAATGGCTGTTCTGTCTCTATGGTACGAAATTAAGTTGTTAGACACAAGGGATTTCAGGGATTGACTTTAAGTGAGTAGGGAAGCTTTGTGTACATACACCGGATAGAGATCACCGGTACTGTCACAACATAGAAGAATTGGCGAGGCTTTAGATCTTTGACAGAGAAGCCGTAAGGATCATATTTCAAAGAACAGTTATTATCGATGGAAATCAACGAACATAAATGAGAATTTTAATGATATTAGGTGTGACAGAACATTTTTGAGATGTAAGGGATGCTAAGGCCTAAGGGTTGGAAATTGTAGTATGACCTATGTGTGAAACGGGTACGGTGGATGCATTACCAACTATTACACACAGAGAAGTGTTAATATTAAAAAAAGGTTTAAGAAAAACCTACATTTTAAGTGAGATGTGTGGTGGCGCCATTGTCCATAATCCATCCCGGGTTCTGAACGAGACATCGTATAAAATACTGCAGGCTGATGTGGTTAAACTGAATGTGGTGACCACATACCAGAATTCAACGATTGCAATAACGGAGAATTCAATACAAGGAAAATAACCTTTTTCTTAAATAATATTACGATGGCGGTTGTTGAAATAGAAGAAAGGTGGATTGGCAATAGCAATATAGCAATAAAGTTATTGATAATAGCAATAAAGATTATTGTAATAGCAAACTGGCGATGGCAATTTTCTGAATAATTGATTTGTTTCATCTGAGTTTTAGAATTGATATCGTGGAGGTCTTGATTTAATATGATAGGATTGGTTGATGGCAGCTTTGAATATCGCGTCAGGAAGAGAATCGGTGAGGAGGAATTTACATTGACTGGTTCAAAATATTATTACAATAAAAAAATTAATATTAAATTATAAATTAAAATTAAACATAGCGTGTGTAAAAAATTCTTTAAAAACAAGTAAAAAATGCATAGAAATTGAGCTATTTATATGTTTTCTCTACACAAATGAATTATTTATGGGGGGCCTACTTGCACTTGAGGGAAGATGCAAATAATCTTAGATACGCTCCGAGGAGAAAAGATGACGGTTGACAACGCCGAGAGTAAAGGGAAGATGCAAATAATCTTAGGATTAAATTTTGATATCATGAAAATATTTGTACTTCCATATTTCATTGTGAATACTGTTACAATGTATAAATAGATAATGAATATTACTCCCTCCATCTCAAATAAAAACACATAGTTTAATAAAGCATAATCATTACTGCTTTCTCTTTCTTAGTTTTGGTAGAACAGCTTTACCCTTAACTAATTAATTAATGCTTTCTTTAAAGTTTGTAATAATAATTTCAAGTAAGGGTGATATGGTAATCTCGATTAAACTTCCCTATCTATTTTTAGTATTCGAATGTTAAATTTGTGTAAGTTCCAATTGTAGGAATGTTGAATCTATGTGTCATTTAACTATTTAGAGTATTGATCTCTTTTCAATTAGCATAAGAGACTATTGTATAAACGTAGAAAGAACTTGATTCCTTTAATCACTTAACTTCTATTGCGATACACCAACTTTTGTTTCGAATTTCATTTCAACCACTTGAGTCCGTAATAAAAAACCAAGGATGAGTTATTTGAGGGGCAAAAACTCGATCTAGTACGTAGTACTTTACGTACTAGACGATCCACCATTCCTCATCATTAGTTAGACAAGTTATTTATGTAACTTCTAAAATTTGAATTCATAACATATAAGGTATGATTTCACATTATTGTGTCGTAAATGTGATTGCTATTTGTTAGAAAGTAAAAATCAAAACTTGTGCGGCGCACATTTGTTGTTACTAAAGCGGAAGCTAAAAAATGAAAGATGAGATCCCAATAAACAATATGTAGTAACTTTTTTTGAAACCTCTATTGTTATTTCTTATTAACAACTTCACGAGTCCCATAGTTGTTCATGGTCAAACATCACATTAATTAGCATCTAAACAACTTGTTTACATATGAACATTAGTAAAGTAAATGTGTATTTTGACTTAATTTGGCTTTGACTTATTACTAAAATAGTACTCACGACAAGCAATAACGTACGTCTGACAGTTAATTAGTAACGTGTTGTTATCACGTAATATAACTTTCTTTTTATATCGTACATCATAATTCATTTAGACATTCAAGTGGTCGTAAAAAGTTATCCATTAAAAAGAATATAAGTTACAAATAATGTATGTAGTCATTAATTGAGGCAATTGTAAATGATTGTACACTACAAAAGGGTACTGAATTTTGCTTCAAAGGGTTGTATCACATGCATTAATTGATGTATCACTTAAAATTTTGAGACCTTCTTATATGTGCATTATAATATAACTAGTATCAGACCCCGCGTATAATGTTGAGTGGAGATTTTACATGTTAATGTTGAGAGACACATGTTGAATGATACTTGAATGCAAGAATCATTGTTAATTCTTTAATGAAGTTGATTAAATTGTAATAGTTTAAATTATTGTAGTTATAAATTCAAAAATATGATATAAAAAGAAGAAAGAAGATATTAAAAAGTAATATTTAATTGAATGATTTATATATTTGATAAGTGGAAGGATAAAATGCTAATTTCCAATAGTCATATTTTTAAGATTAAAAAGGAGAGTTAGAAACCCTCTATAAGGGTTTTAGATATATATATATATATATATATAGAAATAAATATGAATTATTATTATTGTACTTAATTTATATATGTGCAGATTTATTTTGAAAAGTTAGTTATTACAACAACAACAACAATAATACCTAATCTCACCATCCGCTGAGTATGGGAGGTAGGATGTAGACAATCATACCTTTACCCGATGGTAGAGAGACTGATTCCAAAAAGACCTCCGACACACAAGAATATAATGTAGTAGGGCAAAATGGTATAAGTAAGAAAATAGATATATGTCACTAAATATGTATGTATACTAGAATATAAATAAATAGAATGTATATATAGGTATATAATGTGTGGCTATACAGTATAGATATCAATGTAATAACAATATATATAGGTATGATGAATTTGATATTAATATAAAACAGGGAGTAAATAGCTGTGAATAGGAACGTGTAATCGATATACGAGAATATATGAATGTAGTATGTATAAATATATATATATATATAGTATACCTAAATATTAGAGAGTACTAAATCTAAATAAATATATGTATATAATATAACAAATCTATGGGTATACATATAACATATACAATACGTATAAAATATAGTATAAATCAATGTAGATTAGTAAAAAGATATATAGTATATACCGCTACAATAATACGCCTACATATTCTAAAAGAACCTAAACTACCTACTTACCATACCCTACAACCTTAATCCTAAGCCTCCACGTGTTCCTATCAGAGGTCATGTCCTCGGACAGCTTCAGCTCCTTCATATCGAGTTTCAACTTATCCTTTCACCTAAGTTTAGGACTACCCCTCCTCTTCTAGCCATCAATTGTAATGTATTCTACTCTCCTAACGGGTATTGTCTGAAGTTTCCTCCCGACATTGTCTTTATATATCATTAATGATAGTCTCCTAGATCAACTCACGTGGAATGCGATCCTAGGCTTTCTCTAGGTCAAGGAATACCATGTGAAAGTCTATTTGTCTTTCCCTAAATTTCTCCATAAGCCTTATGATAAGGTGTATTGCCTCTGTTGAGGATAGTCCTGGTATAAAATCGGATTGTTTGTCTGACACCTTAGTCTCACATCGAAGTCTTGTCTCAATAATCCTCTTCTATAGCTTTATTGTATGGCTAAGTAATTTTAATATCCTGTAGTTGCAGCAACTTTGTGCATTGCCTTTGTTCTTGTAGATGGGGATTACCTCATTGATTTTCCATTCCTTTGGATTTTAGCGCTCATAAAAATCTTGTTGAAGAGATTTGTCAACCATCTCACTCCCTTGTCTCCTAGGCACCACCACAGTTCTATAGGGATTTGATCTGGCCCTACGGATTTTTTTCTCCCCATCTTTCATACGATAGACCTAACGTCCTCCTAGCTAACGTCCTCCTAGCTGATCCTCCTGCAAAACCAATTGCTTTGAAATTTTCTTCTAAGACTCTTGCTCTCTACTTCCGCCCTGGCTCTCTATTCTCATTAAAAAAAGAGGTGAAATATTTTGCCCATCTATTCGTAATTTCAACTTCATTTACTAAGCTTCTTTTGTCATCAATTTCGTTAACTTTGATGTTTCCTATATCCCTTCTTCTTCTCTCTCTAACTTTAGCAATCTTATAGATATCATTCTCACCTCTTTTGGGGTTCAATTTCCTATACAACTCTTCATACGCTTTCTCTTTTGTCTAAGGTAATGTCTTTTTAGCTTCTCTTCTAACTTCCTTGTACCTTTCCTTTATAGTAGTTCTATCTGCATAGTCTTCTCTCGATTAAAAAAAGACTCCTTAAAACTAGTCTGTTAAAATTAGTTACTAAACAATAATAAAGTCATAACAGGTCGTGTTAATTTAACCTATTGTAATATGGTTTTAATTAGTAATAAACTATTTAACAAGACAAAAGGTAAAATAAAAAATGCATGCTATTAGATCAACCTAAAAAGAGCTAAGGGTAAGGGTATGTTTGGTTAATTTTGGTTGGGTCTTAAAAATATATATCAAATATACGCGAGTGAGTTTACTCCATTCTCATTCTCATCTCCTATAGATATCATTTATACTGTTAATATTTCGATAATCTTATATATACTATAAAAATTATGTTATTTTTTAAAATTAAAGTTAAATTAATAAATCAGAATCTAATATTCATTATATTCTATCAAAATTTTCTATTTATTTTTAATCTTATAATTATCTATCCATATATAATAAATAAGGAATATCAATATCAATAATAATAAAAATTTATCGGAAAATTTGATAACAAATTGTACTATAAAGTTGACAAACCCTATTCCTATTCCTTTACAAATTACGACCTCTTTTTTGTATATATAAGTTCTTTTTATTTTTATCAGACCTTTGTTCCTCTTTAATATTTTTATTAAGATATCAAACATATGAAACATAATATTCTGTAGTTTCTGTACAAATTATATGATATATGTACTTCATTCGTAAGTATCAAAATACTAATCATGTTGTAGTCTATTATTCTAACTTAGTCATTTTATTTGTAGGTGTAAACTAATGTCAGTAAGACCATACCTAATGCTAAGTCAAAACCGACTGGTCACTTTGTACCAAATCAGCGTCACGTCAGCTTTTCTCGGGTGATAAAGTCTTATGGGAGACGATAGGCTTCGGAATTGAATGGAAATGATTCCTCTCTTTTAATTACCTTCACTGCTCGTGAATCCATTCTCTTTTTCTATTCAGTAATCATATGCAATCTGGTTTGCCCAATAGTTGCTTAACACAAATTTAACTTTTTTTGTCGGTAAAAAGGTTGTACACAATTTTATTTCGCTATATGGTTTCGATGTGAAATTTGCTATGGTATCTTTTAAGTAGATTTTTCCTAGCCTATCGAGAAACTATTTAGAAAGGTCTACACATCTCCATTATGAAATGGAGAATCCTAATATTTAGGATTCATGTATATACACAATTAACAAAGGATGCCAAATCATCCATTAAATTCTATGTTTCACCCTAGTTTATTTGATGCGTATATATTTTTTAATTGGCCTAGGTCAGTGTGTCTGGACAGGACAACCTAAAAATGGAAAGATGAACAATTATATTGGGACAGAGGGAGTAAAACTCTAAGCTCGACAATCTAACGGGCTAATATAGATATAGATAAAGCCTACCAACGTTATATATTATCTAACTGAAAAAAAGTTCAAACACTCTAACATTACGTATAAAAAAAATTCATTCACATGTTAGAAAAATCAAATAGAACATACTTTAACAATGTTTTCAACTTTTGTTAGCTTCTTATTTGAGTTTCTATTAATATTTGAACTTGGTAACATGTGATCTAACATGTAATCTTGTAAGCTGCGATTCTCACAATTTTCATATTTATTTATGTATTCTCATTCCGAATCATCTGAACCTAACCTTATATATGGTCATGTTGAATCTATCCTCCAATATGGTAATGTAAAAACTAAAAATATTACTCCGTAGTAAAAGAGTATAATGGAATGCATATAGTACCAGTAAGTAGATCTCGACAAGCTAGTTTTGGTGATGCTCGTTTCTTGTTAGCATCTGATGCAACTGAATTGTTAATTTCTTGCTTCGGCTGTGGATGGTGGCTCAATTTATTTATGGCTGCCCTGGCTAAAGGTGGAATGCTGATCCCCTGCTGCTGTTGCTGGTCGGTTAAAGGTTTCTTCTCATTGATTGACTCTAATTGCACATCTTTTTCAGCCATCGATCTGCAGCACAATCACAAGTCACATCAATAAAACCTGTTGATTGCTTCATATGACCATATTTAGATTAAAGGGCTTAATTGAATAATACATGTGCTTGATAAAATGATTACTATGTATGAATGAATGAGTAGATCAAAATTGAAAACGAATAATTCTCTGGATCTGATGCAGTGTACAAATAAACAAACACATATTAGACATGTTGATTCACCGGATACCAGGTTAATCTCCTCCAACACACATCAATTCAACGCATACCGCGGTTAGGAATAATTCATCTCAAATGATGAACACAATTTGAGAGAAAAATCAAATTTCATAAAAATGTCAACCAACTCCTCCATTACAACAAACAACCCTAAAAAGGAAGCATAAATTCGAATGGGCCTAAAAAGAACTACAGGTCAAGCACAAGTAAAAAAAAAACAAAAAAAAAACCATAAAGAACATAAAAATGTCCATAACTCCTTCCGGAAAGCGTTTTTGAGCCTGAAAAGTGGGTAAGCCGCCTTGGCTGCTTACTATGTTGTGCTCCTCGCTCCAAGCTTCGATTCCACAAGTCATGAGCCTAAAATGGAGACTCGTAGCCCAAGTTATGGTTATCTTTGCGAATCCCCTTTAGTCACCCGATCATGAACCTCTAGAAACATAAGGACCCGATCATCCACGCTTGAGCCCGCATCAGGATCTGATTAACTATGGACACATATTTTCAATGATTTGATTTATGGACTTTCTGTGTCAACGGCTCAATGCCAATAGAATTAGAAACTTATATGGAGTATAAATATAAGTAGTTCACCAGTGGTATTTTAAAATTCTATTACTCACGGGTGGCCCCATGCACTTGTCATCTTCTGTTTTATTATTATGTCTAATAAAGGTGTCCTTGATCCAGGATTGTTCCAAAGAAAAAAATATATCTACTAGTTTCATTTCTTCGTCCACATTTAACTACTGTAATCCAGGATTGAGTTGAGACCTGTCGCGTTTTGGACACTGATCATTAACATCTTGTTGTTTTTGTTGCTTCATTTATGCAGGACTCGTCCACATGTTTGGGACCTTTTGCGGATGCTGCAACGTGAAGTGTAGCTTCCCATTTTCAGTGATACAATACCTCACCAACTCTGGTTTCTTATCAAGAACGGTTTTAGCAGCTTTCCGGTTACATTTAATTGGTGCTTCATACAGAGGGACACCAATTTTGAGGTAATCTATTCTAGATCCTTTAAAGTAATTCCGATTCCGATGCAAGTTGTTAGTATCATATTAATCTCAATAAATTTTTCGCTAAGATTAAGGATCAATTCAAACGTACACTGCATATTGGCTTAGACAAAAAATACAGGGACGCAAGATAATAAAGGTAATGAAAAATTAATAAGAAAACCATCAAAGGTAATGAAAAATTAACAAGAAGAACCATCACTAAGATGGACTAGCGGTTGACGACTGATATCCTCACAAGAGGTCAGGTTTAAAACTTACTAGTTGCATATCTTGGGGGTGGCCAGCGAAAGGGTCAAAACGGTCACGGGAACACCCCAGTTTGGACGCGTACATCCGAATAAAAGTACTCGTCCTCTCCGAATAACGTGAACCGGAAAAACCTCCTTTATTTACCCGTTTTAAAATTAGGGATTATGGCAGGGGAATGCACCCAACTATTATGCAATGTCTATTGTGTGTATCCAACTCACGTTTGCTATTTTTAATGAATCCAACTTTCAAAAATTGTGCTTTAATGTATTATGTAGTTGTTTTGATGATGTGTCAACCTCTACGGATGCCACGTTGCAACTTAAACGGGTGACACGTCAGCAAAATAAATTAAAACACAATTTTTGAAAGTTGGATGCATTAAAAATAGAAAACGTAAGTTGGGTGTACACAATAGACATTGCATAATAGTTGGGTGCATTCCCATGCCCTAATCCCTTAAAATTAATAAGAAAATTACAATTTATTTAAAACAAGTATGCAACTCAAATAAAATATACAATCTTGCTCAAACATAATATATATATATATATATATATAGGGAAAGGATCTAGATGGAAGCTCAAGATCTTAGGAAATGAGGGAAGTAAATCTCAGCCACTGAGTTCATCATATATAACATTCATTTAAGATGAATGTTAGCTCATATTTTGTTATTAGACATCGATAAACGTTACTTAACATCATTTTTAATGAATTTTTAGAGATAACATTCACCGATAAATGTCGGTGTATAATAACATATATCATAAATGAATATTTAAGAATATTAAGTTGTAATTTTGAGTAACATCTATCACAAATGAATGTTAACATTTTCGAAATGTAAATTTTGAGAGTTTTTTTTTTATTTGAAACATAAAATTATAACAATGTTGTTTGACTAAATGATGTATATAATCAATTGCTTCATATTTCAAGCTTAAAGTTGATGAATCTTGCTTGAAAATCATGTTTCGATGGTAAATGGGTATCTGCTTCCCTACTTCACTCATTTTTTGTTTCCCTCTTGATCCCCACCACACACACACACACACACATATATATATATATAGGGGAGTGATCAATGAGGAATGGGTAATCTTGGGGGAAGAGGGGAAGTAAATCTAGGCCATCCGTTAACATTCTTCACGGTGAATGTTAATTAACATTCTTCATTCTTCGTGAAGAATGTTAATTAACATTCATCGTGACCAAATTAATATTCATCATGACCAAAATTAACATTCACTATGAAGAATGTTAATTAACATTCACCTTGAAAAATGTTAACGGACGCCCTAGATTTGTTTCCCCCCTTCCCTCAAGATTAGACCTTCCCTCTAGATCATCCCTCTCTCTCTCTCTCTATATATATATATATATATATATAATTAAAAGAGAATACGATGGAGGAATCTGAGCCCTTCATTATTTTTAGGGCTTAAGGTCGAGGAATGCACCCAACTATTACGTGATGTCTATTGTGTGTACTCAATATACGTTTGCTATTATTAATGCATCCAACTTTCAAAAGTTGTGTTTTAATGTATTTTGATGACGTGTCATCTGTTTAAGGTGCCACGTGGCATCCATAGAGGTTGACACGTCATCAAAAGTACTACATAATAAATTAAAACACAATTTTTGAAAGTTGGATGCATTAAAAATAGCAAACGTGAGTTGGATAACACAATAGACATCACATAATAGTTAGGTGCATTCCCCTGCCTTAAGCCCTTATTTTTAACCCTTTGCGATCCAACGATCTTAATTTCTTTCGTATAATTAAACTTTGACCCCTTAAACATTAATGTATCTATTTAAATTAATAAATAGACCATATATTTTATTCATTTATAAAAATTAAAGAGTCTATAAACTATAATAAAAAAAAATCGATCACAATATTTTATTCATTTTATTAAAATTAAATTCGTCTCGCATTATAACGGCTCTATAAACTACATAAAAAATCGACCAAATAAAAATTAAATTCAACCCGCGTCATCGTGGGTCTATAAAATATAAAAAAATCGGTCATAATATTTTATATTTTATTAATTTATAAAAATTAAATTCATCCGTCGTCATCGCAAGTCTATAGACTATATAAAAAATCGATCAAATATTTTATTCATTTATAAAAATTAAATTCGGACCGCATTTCGCGGTTTATAAACTATATAAAAAAATGGCCATAATATTGTATTCATTTTCGTCCGGTGTTATCGTAGGTCTATAAACTAGCAACGATCAACATTTCTTTCGTATAATCACACTTTCGACCCTTAAATATTTGATGTATTTGTTTAAATTAATAAAGTCGGTCACAATATAAAAAATCGACTATATATTTTATTCATTTATAAAAGTTACGCCTTATCGCGAGTCTATAAACTATATATAAAAATCGGCCACAAATCGACTTTAATATTTTATTGATTTATAAAAATTAAATTCATCCCGCGTTATTGCGGGTTTATGACCTAATATATATATATATACCCGGATCTAAAAAGAAGGAAATTTTGGAGGAGAAAGGGGATAAATATATATTTAAAACTATGATTAAGCAAAAAGAAAGTATGATTAAGCAAAAAATAAATATAATTTAAAAAAATGCTTTTTGTGATTCAACAAACATTCATCTATGATTCAAAAAACATTAAAAACAGTTATTAATAAACACTTTTGCTGAATCGAAGGGTTAATTTGTTGAATCAAAGGGTTAAAAAACTCTTCACTCCCTTCTCCGTCAATTTTTTTCCTTCTCCCTTGAACTCAATCATATATAAATAAATTTATTTTTTGCATAATAATATATTAAAGTTTTTAACGTAGGCTTTACATCAACAAGGGAGCCTTTGGGGGCTGAATTGATGGGTCCCACCCCCTCCTTTGTGGGCTGGGTTTTCCCATGATATGTCATATGCTTGGTAACTGCAAATAAGTCGGGCTTTTATTGAGCAACCCGACCATATTTTAGTCAAAAAATTTTTTGAGTTTGAACATAAGAATGCTCAAAATATATGAAGAGCCATATTCGAGCTTATAAGGGCTTATCGTGAGCCCTTATCGAGTTTTCAGATTGTTCAGGTATATTTGAAATAAATTTGGTTACTAAAAATGACATATAAATATTCAATATTTTTGAGGCGAGGTCAAGACGATCCTGAATCCACCTCGAGCCAAGCTTGAGTACGCAATTATGAAGACTCGTCGAGTTATCGAGCCACACTTGAGTTTAGCCTAAAATGTCTATCGAGCTCGAGTTCAGCTTTGCTCATTTGCATACGTGAATTATGGCAAGCTTGAATCCTTCTATTTGGTTTGACACATTTTAATCAAGTAGAAAGTTACATATTTTTTTGGTTTAATTAGTGAAAAGAAATGGTAATTTTCCTAATTATAATCCTGATCATCCTTCTAATTGCCACTAGACAATGATCAATACATCTATAAAAGTCAACATCACACTTTTGTCAACCACCGGCAAAACCGGGCACTAGTGTGTATAATAGCAGTAAATTACCAGTAAGTAGATCACGACAACCAAATTTTGGTTTAAATCGTTTATTGTTGTTAGCAGTTGAAGCAATTGAATTATTGATTTCCTGCTGCTGATTCAATTTAGCATGAGCTGCCGGAATGTTGATCCCCTGCTGCTGCTGTTACCGGTGAGTTGAGTGTTTCTTTTCATTGATGGAGTCTAATTGAACAATTTTTTGCGCCATCTGCACAATCACATCACTAATTAATAATATAATATATAGCCTCATAAGATATAATATAATATGATGATACCGATTGAATGATAATTATTATAACCTGTTAATTTCTTCACACCAAGACAATATAGAAATATAAATATAGTTGATGATTTTATTGGATAATACCTCTGCGAGCAAGCATTTATGATGAATGGATGTATTTGAAAAGCCTTGAAATGCAATTATTGAAGTTTATCCTATCATTAATTTATAAAATATAACAGCCTCACATCACTTGCTCAAGTCATTGTCAAAAAAGAGAATTAAAAAGTATATTGGCAATAATGGAAAGACGTAGCAATTTAATTTATATTTTCCGCAATTATTTTCCTATCAATTATATTTTCTCTTACAGGTGTCAGGTGTCAGCCTCAATTTATATCATAAACATTCTTGTATTGTCATGAACCCTGCCATTATAAACAACAATACAAAAAACATATAAGTTTTCATTACTGCAAACATTGAGCCAAATCAGTGTTTTAAATGTTAAGAGTTTATAATCTACAGATCATTCTCGCTAGGGAAACTATATTGACTCTCAAGAGTCATGACTTTTTTAAATTTGAAGTGCCATTGAATTAATGAAAATTAAAAAAAGATGGTAAAAACTCACCAAGCATGTGTTAGAAATCGGGATTATTGATTACTCGGATGATACTGAAAGTCGTGATTTACTTTCAAATTGAAATATTTCGTTGGTACTTACGAAATTCCAATCGGATAAAATTCAATATACTTGTAGAAACTAGTATGAGAATGTATGAGATTTTTAACCACTTTTCAAACGCGCAGCTCGACCCCAGCCAGGGGCTTTGCCCCTTGGACCCCGCTACCGGGGGCGCTGCCCCGGGACCCCGTTGGACCTAAAGGAATTAAAACAAGCGTGCACCCTGCACCACCGAACTTGTTTAATATTCATTTAGATCAAATTGGTTAATAAGTTTAATCCCATTACACTTAAATCATATTGGTGATTTATCACCAACAGCATGGTGTTGATGTGCAATGGAAATGGGTAGCTGATATTGAGCTCTTCCGGTAAGGATACTTGGATCGTGGTCTAAATTCTCCATTTGAATTTATTTTATTTTATTTGGTAAATATGCAGAGTACCCTGTTTTTAAATACTAATGTAAAATGTACAAGGAAACTGGTTTTGCAGCAAAGATGAATCCATGAAGGGAAAAGCCCAACATAGGTACACACATTGATACATAGCGTACAAGTCTAGTTGTGGTGGTTTATATAAAATTGGCCAAAAAAGTCATAGGTGTGATGTGTTATTTATGATGCAAATAAGATTTCTCTCTCCAAATTCATCTGAATAACTAAACTTTTTGCTGCAAATAAGTCGAAACTCGAAAGATTCGCTAGTTGGAGAGAGTTGCATATAAGCAAGAGTATTTCTCTCTCCGGATTCATGGTAGTGGAGAGGAAGGGGACGTTTGTGATCATTTAGAGAGGGAAATTGTCTGCTATAATTTTTATTTAATATAATGATATTCATTTTAAACTAAAATATCAAAGTTACCTTTTGACTAACATTCGACCTCAATAATAAATGTTAATTTCTTGTGGTGTTTCATTTGTTTTATATTAACTTTCAGTTCTTATATGAACCATACTCTTATTCAACATATAAATATAGGATCTTCTAAGAAAGAATTTCTCCCGCCGGGAAGACACGAATCTAAACTGGGACTTTTTGGTTCAAATGGGAGAAATTGAACAAAGATTTGGTGTAGTAATTTGTCCCGCCAAGAGGCTTGTTGAAGCCGGGAGAAGAAGTCTAACCGGGAGGAATTGAAATCTCCCTCCGGGAAGCCTTGTCTACCGCTGTGAAACTGTTGTTGTTGTGAATTTTGAAGCTTAATCTCATTGAAGCCCTAGTGAATTCACAACTTTTACCTAGCTTTTCTCTAAGAACCATGGGTAATTTTTGGTTGTTTTTGGAGGTTCAATCAACGGTTTTCTATTATTCTTGCTCTAAGATTGAAGATTCTTGTTAGACATTTGCACTATTCGGTTTGCATCTTTTCCATTGAATATAATGTTTACTTGCATTTTGTTTATGTCTTTTGTTGATTCTAGCTTAGTTATGAGCTAAGTTACTTTATATTCATTAGGATGATGCAAACTATTGATTAGGGGTGTTAATTATTTGATGTTTATAATTGTTTCATTAATGTTTGATTGAAGATCCAATTGTGGTTGAGTTTTATTTATTTAATTAACCTATTGATGAATCATTGGATGTTCTTGTGAACACTATTGCATATTTTTGATTTGTTATAATCATTTGTCTACGAATGATTATTGAATTGACGCGAACGCAAGATTTAAATAGATTAATTGATTAAACTCGGTTGTGGTTGAATTGAGTTTAAGTAGATAACTCAACTTAAGTTTAGTATTCCCGTCGAACGTAGTTTATAAGATTAATAGTTTATAAGATTAATAGTTCAGTCACCCAAATAAGTATTTTGAAAAGTACAATAACCCTTAAGTGCAAAACCTGAAAAAAGGAATCTGCTTTCCGTCTTTAAGCTCATCTTTAAGCTCAGAGGTTACTATCGTCTCCTCATTAACCTTATTATTTATATGTACAACTATAAGCAATTGATTTTACACTATCATTTTAGCCTATGATTTTGACTACTTTATTAAGAGCATCTCAATTGAGAGGTTTATTGAGATTTTTTTGACAAAAAAGATCTTTATAACGGTTTTTTTCTATTGGAGTAAAAAAACTTTTTCTGGCAAAAGGTTTGCCAAAATTAAGCATTTTTTCAATGACTCAATTACTTATTATTTATATGTACAACTATAAGCAATTGATTTTACACTATCATTTTAGCCTATGATTTTGACTACTTTATTAAGAGTATCTCTATTGAGAGGTTTATTGAGATTTTTTTGACAAAAAAGATCTTTATAACGGTTTTTTTCTATCGGAGTAAAAAAACTTTTTCTGGCAAAAGGTTTGCCAAAATTAAGCATTTGTTCAATGACTCAATTACTATTATTTGTGTGTGTAATTTTTAAATAAAAATAGTTTATGTGTATGAATTTTGATGAAAAAAACTTTTAGAAAGATTTACTATTCAAAGGTTTTTACTACGTAAAAACAAGTGTAATATGGAGTGTTAAGCTTTTAGAAATTGTTTGCATTTTAAAAAGCTGGTTTTATGCGCAACATACACACCCTAAACTTTTGCATTACTTTTCTTATTGTGTTAGGGAGTGACACATATATAATTCTTTCTATTCCAAAATAAATGTTCAAATGTTTAAATTTTCATTTTAATTTATTCTAAAATAAGTATTTAACTTTTAAAAGTAATATATCAATTTTACTAAATTTACTTATACTTTATTTTTTTCAGAATACTTATTTATAAAAGACCGTAGCAAGTAAGAGTAAAATTGTAATTTTCACTTACACAATGTATTGATTTTTCTTTTTTAAACTCTATCTAATATGTTGAGGACGGAAAAAATATATAAATAAAAGTTAATGCTGCGATATAAATGTACTTTAAACCTTAATAATGTACATTATGGTGCACTAGCGTAATACCCGCGCTATGCAGCGGAATACAATGCTTAATTATAAACTGTCACTCGACCATAGTCTTATATTATGTTATATTCTTCACGGATTATTTATAATGGTGACACAACAACAGTAGTTTATTTGTATGTAGCATTAAGGATTCAGGATACAATGACGAGTCTTATTAATATAACAAAATTAATATTAAATAAAAATTATATAAGTTATATTTAGAAATGTTGAGTCTTAATTTTAAGAATTTCAATAAATAAAATACTAAAATGCTTTATATATTAGTATAGATAAATGAATTTAGTACGCAGACTGACAGATTTATTTTGTACCCAATCTAGTAAGTCTATGCAATAAACCCTTATAAATCTTTACCTTTCTTAGTTTTTTTTCTTGAGCAGATCGGTAAGTTGTTTCTTAAACATATTTAATAGAGATGAAATAACGCATTTTGTCTATGAAAAACAGAATTTTTTTTTGCCAAAATTACATGGCATGTGAGATATATCAATAACGTAATATTTTTAATTCGCTCTGTCATTCTCTTATTTAGTTGTCACAGGACACTGTGTTTGCAATATCTTTTTATAAAATATTTGTAACTTCATGTAGTTCTACTTTTTAACATTCAGACCCGGTGCCTATGGTGCCCCGTCTTCCGTCTTGGGAGCCAAGTGGCTTTCGTCTTCGCTCGCCACTATAGGCATGGTCCCGTCTTGAGACCGTCCTATGGTCCTTTCGTTATTCTCAGCATGAAACAAGAACGAGAACGAGATGAGGTGTGACCAAATGAGCAACGGCTAATGCAATGGGCAGAAAGCAATGACCAAAAACAACCCAACGGCCAAATAAAAAAAAACATTTTTTAATTATTCTCAAACATTATATATACACATACATTATACTACATTTTTCACACACAATTCTCACATTTCCTACCTTATTTCATACAAATTATATTATTAAATTATCACACACAATTCTAACATTTCCTACTTTATTTCATACAAATATTATCAAACAATTATCACACCCAATTCTCACATTTCCTACTTTATTTCATACAAATTATATCAAACAATTATCACACACACTTCTCCCATTTACTACTTATTTACATCATCCTATATAATTCAAACACTTTCTATTTTCATCAATCGTTAAATGGATCACTATAATTATTCGGATGATTATTCCGATCTAGAAGAATTTGTAGCAAGTGTTGCTTCATACGATCCGAATGCTATACTCGATATTCTTGAAGTGTTAGAAGAAAATGAAGAAGACGAAGCCGAAAGTTCTCGGCAAAAAATACGTAAAAGGCATTAAAATAGAGATCGACTCGGTGCTGGCGAACGTTTGTGGCAAGACTACTTTGCACCTAATCCAACATTCCCGGAAGATTACTTTCGAAGAAGATATAAGATGAGCAAGTCATTATTTCTCTGTATATGTGAAGGTATAACGTCTTACTCTCAACTACCGCTACCTCCATATTTTAGTTTTTTTCATTAAGCGCCGGATTGTACCGGTACACTTGGTTTTAATGTTTACCAAAACTGCACTTCCGCCATACGACAATTGGCATACGGTTGTGCCGCCGATGCATTTGATGAATATTTACATATGGGTCAACAAACTTCATATGATTGTTTAGATAACTTTTCTAAATGTGTATTTCATTTATACTCGACTGAGTATTTAAGAAAACCTACACTACAAGACGTCCAACGTTTACATGCTAAACATGCGGAGTTACATGGTTTTCCGGGGATGTTGGGAAGTATTGATTGTATGCATTGGCCTTGGAAAAATTGTCCAGTAGCATGGAAAGGTCAATACACACGAGGTGATCACGGGCATCCAACAATCATGCTCGAAGCGGTGACCTCGTACGATTTGTGGATTTGGTAGGCTTACTTTGGTCCCGTAGGTTCGAACAACGATATTAATGTTCTGAATGAATTAGATTTGTTTAGCGATTTACTTCAAGATCGAACTCCCGAAGAAGGGTTTATTGTGAATGGGGTTGAATATAACAAAGGATATTTCTCGTTGACGGAATTTATCCGGAATGGGCGACTCTTGTTAAATTGTTTAAATGTCCGATCAAGGAAATAAATATCAAATACAAGAGATTCCAAGAAGCTGCAAGAAAAGACGTGGAACGAGCATTCGGTGTGCTTCAAGGTCATTGGGCGATACTTAAAAATTTGGCAAGACGATATAACATTAACAAGATAAGAAGACTCATGTACACTTGTGTGATTCTACACAACATGATAACCGAAGACAAAGGGTGCAACATATGTCAACTTGAGGAAGACTACCTCCGAAACCCGAATAATCTTCCGTGACGTTCTTGGTCGGAGAGGGTGGCAGTTCTTGCTCGTATGGACAAAGAATTACGCGATAGGTGAACGCATCATTCACTTCGTAATAATCTTATCGAACAAATTTGGAGCCTCACTTCAAATTTTCGTGTTCGAAATAATGTTACTCCTAACGAACCCACAAACGAAGACACGGACGACGAGTAATTGTAACATAGTTTTTCTTTTAATTATTGTAATGTTTTTTATCATTAATGTAACGTAGGCTTTTTTTAATTATTGTAAATTAAATTATTAATGTAACGTAGTTTTTTAATTATTGTAATTTTTATTATTAATATAAATTAGTTTTTAAATTATTGTAATTTTTATTATTTAATCAAAAATGTATTTGTATTAATATTTAAGAAATGACGTGGCGCTAATGTGGCACTGAAAAGTTCAGTCTTGCAGTCACCATATGAAGCGTTCAGTCTTAGGTCAATCTTGGGTTAGTTCTCAGTCTTAGCGCTGACGTGGAAGTCAGTCTTGCAGTCTTAGTTAGTCACCATAGGGAGTGGTCTCACAAGTCCTGTCTTCTAACTTTATGTTATGTTTTTTCTGAGGGCGTTTGAGATTACGTTTTAAAATTATTTTATAATTTATAATATATAATAATTGTGTTTGTAAAACGTAAAAAATCAATTGAGAGTGTTTGGCAATGTCAAATTGAAAAGCAGTTTTTCACGTTCTAAAATCTCTAAAACGTAGTTTTCAATAATCCAAGAAACAGTTAGGTTTTGCAATAGCTGATTTCTAATCCCAATCATTTTACAAAAATACCCTTTTATCCTACCATTTCTAATCTATTTGCAAACCACCGCATCTCAATCCTTCATGCTGGATTGATAAATTATGTATTCCGTATCGTATGATGTTATGAGGTTGATAAATTATGTACTCCGTATCTTATTATGGTATGAGGATGACGATACATATTTTAACATTCAACCCAGATCATTAAGTATTACATTACATTACAATTTACAATATATCATTAAAATAGTGACAAAACTTGCTGCAAGCTAATGAATGACAACTTTGCCCTCAAACGACGAAAGTCGTCTCAACACTTATTGTATCTAGGATGTCGTTACCAAATAAAAAAAGTAAATGACAAGACTACCCTTGCAATACAGTTTCTCCCGCCAATATTAGGGCTCGTTTGGTTACGGAAGACTCCCCTACTTTTTCAAAAGATTCTACAAGAAAACTTGAAAATTAGAAAATGTGTTCAAATCCGAATTTTGTAAAAAAAATTCTAAAAAAAGAAAAATTCCACCTTTACTCTCTATCGGAAACGGAAAACTCTATCCCTCACATCTGAACGCATTATCTAATTTTTATTGTTTTTCGTAGAAGTAAAACACTCCCCATTTCCTAAAAAAACAGAAAAATGGAGAAATTTTTCCACAACAAATGCGCGCTTAGCATTTCCAAATCACAGTCATCTCCTCAAAGGCTTCTAAAATGAGCAGAGCTACACAAACCAAATAATGGCGAACTCATGTGAAGTCAATCTTACCACAGTGTCAGTTCCAGCTTTTTCTATGTATGACCAATCTCCGACTGATGATTGAAACCTTGCACAACAGTAACTTTAACCCATCCCATCCTTTATATCATTTTTATTTTAGGGTGCTACTAAATTTACTATTTTTTTAATTTTTTATTATTAAATTATTATTACTTTTAGTCAAATCAATATCAAATCAACATATTTATTATTAAATTATTACTTTTTTATTATTAAATTAGTTTTTAAATTAAAATTATTATTAAATTATTATTACTTTTAGTCAAATCAATATCAAATCAACATATTTATTATTAAAATATTACATTGGAATTAGGGTAGTAAAAATGGAAATTTTTTTCAGTATGTTAAGCCACAGCCTTATTTTAGAATGTTGAATTTATTCTCGGCTGATTTATATATTGATGCCCTATAATTCTGTTTTACGTAATTAAAAGAAGAAGGAATGGAGTAGAGAAAAAAGAGAACACTTACATATGGGTGGTTGAAATTTGTCACCACTAATGCATTTCATATTCTTTATATACTCTCTAGTCTCTACTAACATATGATATCTAATTAGCTACATGGATAGCTTAGTTTCACCCAAAACCATCAAATTTGAATGGCTTGGGAATGATTCTTGTGCTTCTTCATTCAACTTCAGTATCTGATATGGGTGAGTTATTCAATGGACATGCATCATAACATATACATTTATTTTTTAAGGTTTGTAGGTATCTTCCGTTAAAACCAGCCTGTATCGACAACCATAGGCGTAGAGATATCAAGTACTCCTACAACCCAAAGAGTTATTGAGCAGATTGTCATACCTGTCGTCGAAGATGAAGAGTAATTCGGATCAACTTTTCTTCTTTTGGTTCCTTTCCGTTTACGAAATTTACTAGAATATGTGACTGTTTTTTCAAGGTTTGAATTTCCCAACCGAGATAACCATCATGAATTGACATCTATAATCATCGAAAATTAATACCACCACTAAAATTCGAGTATCCTTACTGAAAAAGATGGTGAACCACTTGGAAATGAACAACACATTACAACAGAGTAAGTTCAATTACGTGAACTTGTGCTTCACAAGCGATTTGTTGGCTTGTAATTTGTAACTTGGTTTATGTTTAATAATTTTTTAATTCATCATCTATGAAACTATAAATGGCTACCGGGCGATTACAGGTCCAACGGGGGAAGTGGGGCAGTTGGCCCCTCCCTAATATTTTCATGGAGCATAACTTTAAAAACTTAGGCAATCAAGGTATTTTACAAATTTACTATCTCTTACAAGTTTATGAACTAACAACATATTGACACAAGGAACAAATAACACTCCAAAAAATCTCACAAAATTATTAAGTTGAAAATTACCAACTTTCTATACTAAAGCTTTGGTACCATTGGGATCTCCCAACAATTAGGCGCAAATTAGACACATCAACCTCATCAATTAATCATTTATCATTGCAAATCATATGTTGATTTGCACTAGAATCTATGATCCAATTTTTATCATAAACCTTTGTTTTAAATGAACTGAAAATTTATTAAAGTTTGAATTAAAAATCACATTGCAGTTTACAAAACCTAAACCTGCCATGTTATCAAACATACTTGAACCATATAGGGGTTTTCCATTAATAACTCATTATCTTAGGACCTATTCACTAGTGAAATGAGAACTAGAAGAAACTTGTTCAGTGTTTTCATAAACAGAATTATTATCATTAGCAAGAAATTTTGGAGCTCCCTGGACAAAAGGTTTTTTTCTTATAACCAGGGGGTATCTAATGATATCATAACACATATCCACACTATGTCCAATCATGTTGCAATTGATATACTTAAGATTTGGATTTGGACCTCTCACAAACTTCCTATTGTTATTATTGAAACTTTTAGCAACAAAAGCAGTATTCAGAGATTAGTTTGAAGAATCACTAGAAGGTATACCCCTGTGAGATTCCTCACTTGAAACCAAGGCAAAGGTTGTCTTGATACTAGAGAGAGGATCCCTTGGTATAATATTACTTCTAATGGGTTGATATATGTTATCCAATTCTATTAAAAACTGCATCACAAGTACAAGTAGGAAGCTTATGGTAATACTCAGACACACTAGTACCATTTTGAATTTTTTTTCCCAAGATACAACTCATTAACATAAGTTAATCCAAGTTAGCACCACAGAATTACACATGTCCCATTGACCAGCAAGAACTTCATCATCATAAGTTTGTTTATCACATGTTCCATCTATAAAACCTAACTTATTTTAGTTCCAAGAACAAAGACCATTGATATGCTCCAGACATTATAATTTTCCGTCCTAGGCCTTAAGTTTTATTGAAACAAGTGAAATGCCAGTGGTGTCACTGGCATGGAGATATAATGGACATCTAAATCAAGTTTGTTGATCAATGTGACAGATGTCAGATTCTTCCCCATTCATTTTAGAAAATTGATTACCAATTTTTATTAATAGAACAATTTTTATTATGAACCTGAGATCTCTTACGAGTCATCTTGATGATGGTTTAAATAGATCTATTTTTATTTATAAAAATAACAAAGAAGTAAATCGGTAACTACAAATTTCTCTCACTAGAGTACTTAAAACCTTAATTATACTAAAAATCTATGTTCATTTATAATCACATGAACATAGAATATACGAGATGAAGAACTGAGGTTTCCGTCAATATTAAAACGAGAGAGAAAGAGTACAAATATGAACAGTAAACTAAAAATGAGAAAAATAAGCATTATATCTGATTATTCTCCGTAGTTACACCTGCATGGCTGCATCGCCTCCGTAATAGATTTTGTACAAATTAGAACTCTTATAACACTTAACATGTACATTAAAAACACCAGACTATATACCTCACCAATATAACATGCATACAACAAATTATATCAAACTAAACATTATAACATGTATTCTATCAATTTAAGATTGCAAAGTTAGAATGATTATTTCAACAACTTACAGTTTGAATAATTGTACCAATACACACTCAGAAAATTAATTATAATTGCAACTCTATCAAATTGAATTTCTAAACTAGTAAAAGATAAGTAGTGGAAGAATCTTTTGGTTAATTTTCCCATCACAATGTAAAACAGTTGCAAACGGCTTATGGTTCGTGCACCGCAACCACCACCACCACCACCACCACTAACCCGTGGCTCAGCAACCACCATCACCATTAAAACCGAAGTGTAATAATAGGAATCAACTGGAGGCTTCTCGGTAGTGGTGACTTCCGGTCATCTTTCCCGGTGTTCGGCGATACTGTCCAACTTCCTTCTCCATCAAAAACTAAGCAAACATCATTTTCCGGTGTCACCTATCAAACCAAGGAAGTGCAAAACATCGATTTAACACCTACTCGTAAATCGAACACATCTGTAACCTAAACCCAAAACGATTAACAAACCTTTAAATACACGAGGTTGGTGGTGGTGTTCGAGACTGGTGGTGGTGTTCTATAGTGTTTGTTTCCAGATCTGCAGCGTCAAGCTCCCTCAGATCTTCTATGGGGCTGTGTTTTCTCCGGTGGCGCGCCATCTCGGCGGTGGTTCTGGACCTTCGCATTGCCGGAGAACAAGAACAGAGGAGGCAGGGGCAAGCAAAGAACAAGGATGTTTATATTCATTTTTGGTTTTAATAATTCTGATTTTGTTATATTTGGGTTTTGTGGATCGGATTTGGTTATAGAATCAGCTTATATTATAAGTTTGTTCATGATGAGTTGCTTTGATTGGATACGTAGTTGTCGTTGAACTTGTGATGATTTCATTGGGAGAGAAATAGGAAAAAAATTTCTTTTTTTGTGCTTTTTTATGTTTGGGAAAAAGGACGAAAGAGACAGGTATTTTGGAAATTTTATAAATCTTAATTGGGAAAGTGAACAAAAGTTAAACAAAATAAGAACTGTTCTTAAACTTTTCATCAATTCGTCACGTATAAACCAATGTTGCGCAGTTAAGCATAAATAAGAACCGTTCAATTTAAAACATAGAGAACGTAATTTGATTCATAGTTGAAATTATGTCTTAGATATGAGTTACAGAAATGGAACGAGATTTTAGATCCATTGTAAGGAGATTTTTAGTTGGATAGATTGACGAGGGTATTTTTAGTTAGGATAAATGGAAGGATATTTTTAGTTGGATAAACTGATGAGGGTATTTTTGTAAAAATACTTTTAAGTTTCTTGTATGTACTTCATGTGTATGTTTGGTGAATTAGCTGTAACCTGTAGCTGTAACTTGTATCTTTAGGTTTTGAGCTTTTCATGAAAAACTACTTCTAGTAACTTTGGGATTTTGAATTTTTCATTGGATTTTAAAGTTACAGTTTGTACATGACAAACAAGACTTTTATTTCCATAGTAGTTATTTGTTCAAAAACTAAAAGCTAAAGGTCTTAAAAGCTCAATGTCAAACAACAATAAGTATTAGACCTGTCAATGAGGCAAGTTGGTCGAATCTTGTTATGATCCAAATAATTGATCGGTCCATTATTTAATAGATCGTGATCCGACCTAAGATTCAACTTATTCATGTACATGGATCTACGTCTACCCATTAAATGTAAAAAAGTATTTCTTTATTTTATTTTTATTATCGGTGTAGGTAAAAGTTAAAATGAATAAAATTAATTTAATTGAATAAGAATTAGATCATCGGTAACAAAAAAAAACCTTTTCATTTTTTGTCACCGTTGATAAGCTCTTCCGTTGCACTTTTGTTGTAATTTTTATAGTTGTAATTGATTGAAGGTGATGGCTATTTTCGCATATATAAATCATTTACATTTTTATGTGGTTTTTCGTTTAGACTGATATTTTCCTTTTATAAATCTTTTTTTTTTACTCGTAGTCCTCATTTTTACCAAGTTTATCATATTGTCTAACTTTTATTAACTTTCTCCATTTAGTCTTTGTAAAAGACCAAAATAGTCTCTCTTCTTCCTGTTTTCCTAACATAAAAAAAAGCACATAAAAAAGAAAAGACATATCTTTCTCTTGATGAAATCATCAAAAAAAGCACATAAAAAAGAAAAGACATATCTTTCTCTTGATGATATCATCAGAAGTTTAACGACAACAAAGTATCCAATCAAAACGACTCATCATGAATGAACTTATAATATAAGCTCATTCTATGACCAAATCAGATCCACAAAACACAAATATAACAAAATCAGAATAATTAAAGCTTGATCAAATAAAGCACTCAGCCTATCAAAACTTGATAATTACAATTATGGTAGCACAATAATAATTAAAATATATATATAAGCATCATATAAACGAGGTCCCGATCCATGTACACTATAACATAAGTAATCATATAAATCTTTGAATATTACATAAATTAATAAATACATCAGCTGTTACTTGAATATAAGACGATCACACATCACTCAAATAGGATGTTTCACATTAAAATTTATCATCAATTCACACAACAAAAGTTTTACATAAAAATACAATGTCATACAACACAAGGAATACATACAATGATACAGATGTTTTTATGGTCTAAATATACTTACTTTGGGATACGATAATGTCTCATATCTTAAAAACGGTATCTCGACCTCCCAAGTACAATGCCCAATCTAGTGATCATCAGATGAAAATCATTGGCACAAGCAGTACGTGTGCAAAAAAGCACAAGATGTAATAAGTAAACTTTGGGATCATATAATGGCTAGTGGAGAAGTACTGTTGCTGTGACGAGTTCTTTAAAACATCATACATACAAGACAGAATAACGAGATTCACACATGCCATAGCATATGCAGCAACAGAGATTATTATAAGGGGATGGGCACCGGACACAATAAGAGCTTGTTGTTCCAATGCAAACTTTCCTACAATGGCTAGTATCAATGGTATATACGTAACAAGCAAATATGCAATGTCTTTAGGATCTGTGTAGTCATGTAACCTGACATACAAAACAAACATAAATCAAAAACTGATATCATGAAATTAAGGTGTATTAAATCAAGTCCATTGTCACTTTTCTTTTCCTTTTTCGTAAGTATGTATTACATTTAAATCTAAGGTGTGTCAATTTCGCTTTAAAAGAAAGAAAAGAAGAAGGTGTGTTCAATTTCAATATTCGAGTGTTTTGCATTCAAAATTTAACATAAGCTATCTATATTGTTTTGAAAATCTAAAGTCTGCCATGAACACCCTATACATCCACATAAATCCGACCCTGGCAAGGGATGAAGCAGATGTAAAACGTAATTGGACTTACTCTGTTTTTTGCGACCCACCTTCTTTCTCAGTCAGGATAGTTAAAGCTGAATCAACGTCTGAACCTTGGTTGATCAATTCAACCCTGAACAAAACAATAGAGCGACATCTTTGAGTAAATCAAAGTATGAACAAGGGAAACAAAAAGAAGAAAAAGTAATCGAAATTACAACATTTCAACAGAAAAAGGATCAACTAAACCAAATGGGATGCATATATTAACTTACTGTTGAACAAGGATTGGATCATCAGTAGCAGAAATGTGTCTAGTCATTTTCTGTCAAATGGTGGTAAGAAATGGCGATTTCTTGGCTACAGTATTCTTTATACTTGTAGCAAAAATGAGTATCAATGGTGATGCATAGGGTTTTTGAAGGGAGACAGATTTCACAAGTTACCAATGCTTATGCATAGGGTACTACCATAAGTTTAACAAAAGTTTTAAATAAAGTGATGTGCATATATGACATTACGAGTCCATAAGTGATGTCATATATGCACCAAATATATAAATACTTCATTTAAAACATCACTTATGGACTCGTGATGTCATATATGCACATCACTTTATTTAAAACTTTTGATACTCATTTCTGCATAGGGTTTTGAAGGAAGAGTGGAGGGCAGGTGGTATGAAATTTAACTTGTACCGTACAACTTATCATATGGAGAGATATGTCTCTGTTTTCTCACAGTAACTGTTTTTATCATATACTCCTCCTATTAAGATAAAAGGCTCAAGCTTACTTATATAAACACTTCCTTAATATTCTCTTTTCTCTATATGAAAATATGCAAAGATATGATGGAACAGAACTGAGATAGTATAGAAATAGCTTATAAAATGCTTGATATAACTTTCATGCTTTTTTCAGTAACATATCAGAATGGAGGTTCCATTTTAGGAAAGTATACGACAATGCAAAGAAGCACCAATAAGAAATGTGTTAATACTTTTATACTTATGTCGTGTGTTTGTTAATGTTTGGGTACTAAAATTATATGCTCAAAGCTTAGGGACTAAAGTTGCAAAAAGAAATTGTGGACTATATTCAAAAGTACAAATTGACCATTTAACTTGACGTTGACCACCGGCAATCCATACGTATATATATAGATACAAATACACATACACATACACATACACATACACACTTAACTATGTGTTTTTAGTGTGTGTTATCTTCATCATCTAAACTTTATTTTTATTTTGTTAAATTGTGAAATTCGAATTCAGGGTTTCTTTATTTGCATTTTTTTGAGAGAGAGATTGAGGGGATTTCAACTGTAATACATAATCGGAAAATTTACTGAAACGACGGCCGGAGAAATTGGAAAATCGATGGGGGTGCATCTTCAATCAGAGACCGTCATGAATTTGGTATGATTAAATCCTTTAAATTATTCGTGGGTTTCTATATTACCTGTGGTTAAATGCTTGCTAATCTTGATATAATTTTCGGGTTGGTTTGTTGAATATGTTATTAGGCTATCACTGTTTATATAATCATATCATATCATATCATTTTGTTGATGAAATGATGAAACTATTACTTTTAATTTCAATCTTTGGCATAGAACCAGAACTCTAGTGTTAATTTTGAATTCTACTATTGTATAATTTTGAATACAGCTAAATGAATATTTTTGATGCTGTGGATTTAATTTTGAATTCTACTATTGTATAATTAGTGGGTTGTTTTATTATTTTGTTATTGTGTAAGCAATTCCTTTTTCTTTTTCTTTTACAATTGATGCTTTTAGGAAATGTGTGCAAGAGAGAGATACTTAGAGATAATGGGCCTGGTGAGAAGAGTGTGGTTTCTGTGAATAATCAGGCTGCAATTATAACCTATTTCAATTTCAATGTAGTAGGTGGTAATCTGATTTTAGTATTAAATTAAAATATAGCTGGTAATCTTATTTGTTATTTCAAGTCAAAGTTTACTCTCTTTTCTTTTTGATTCTTCATTCTCAGTTTTTATACGTTACCTGTTGATGCAACTAAGTTGATCTGTTACCAGTCTATGCAGTGGTATTCAAATTGATACCGATTTATGCAGCAACAAAAGTGAGACTTGGGCCTACAAAATGGGACCCAGTTCTACATTTCAATCATTGTGAAAATGACTTGCATGAGTGGCATGCCTGATCATCTCTTGAAACACATCCCCTACAAATGTGTGATTATCATACTTCCCTAACTAAGGTACCTCCTAATCTATATTCTGCATTCCCATTGACTTCATAAAAATTTTGAGTTTCAACTGTAGTAATCAGACCTAGTTTCTGTCGTAAACTTCTAAAGATCGTTCCATTATATAAAGTTCTATACATTTTATTCATAGATTAACTCTTCAAATCACACGATAGATTGTTCAGTCAAGGAAAATAGTAGCCACGTACACAGACATTCCAGATGTATGCATTTGAATTCCATGTTTCATATTTTTTGTCGGTATATGATATGTAGTTAAATCAATAAAAATTTCTTCTTTCGTATCTTCTCATTAACCACGTACACTTGTACTCTTTAAATGAGTCTTATTGTAATATTCACTACCTTGCAGATCTTGATTGGTCAACAAGAAAATGTAGAATTTGCTCTTGCAATATGCCAAAGTGAGCACTTAGTACTCTGTGACGCATTGCAATGACATTTTGTGATCTGTTTTTCTAAGTGAACCCCAGTCTGATTACACATCATTATAAAGGCAAAAACCTTTCATTTAGTATTCTTCTTTCATGTGTGAAAGTTTAACCAAAATGATCAGCAAAATGTAAGTGTTGCAGTATAACCTTTGTCAGAGAAAATGGGTTGATTTTAAGGCAATGGATGCGGAGGAACTAAGAAAAATGACCACAAAATGGTGGATTTCATTGCTGATTATTATAAAAACATTGAGTCTTTCCCTGTTCTTAGCCAAGTTGAGGTATGCCATTAATCTTGTAGGCCCCAAAGCCATATTTATTTTCATGATTACAGGTTTTGCTATTTCATAATAGTATGATTTAAAAAGCTGTTTTATATCTTATAGATTAATTATACAACCAATTTGTATTTAGTTGCAATTATATATTATATGAGGTAACTCATACACAATATTATTAAATGATTGGAGATTGCGTTGTTTATTGTGTTGTTGTTAGTTTTGGTTGCTTTTAAGTATTTAGGAGTCTTAAATGTTTTTCATATAGTAGCAAGGATATATGTGAAAGACTTTTTCCTGATTCTGCACTGATGCAGCCTCAATCCGTCGAAGCAGTTCCTCAAGGTAAACCTGAACCTCTGTTCTTTTGTTCTTTTGCATTATGCTGTTAAGTTATTAAGTTTTAGAGGTGCAAAACGGGGCAGGTTGAGTAACAGGTTCGGGAAAGGGTCGGGTTGACCCAAACACTTTATGTCCATATGATCACGAAACTTATAAAATCTCATAGTAGTATAATTCTTTTGAATAAAATGATTGACGGGGTTTAATGTATTAAAATTCAAAATAGACTTTGGATGACTTTCGACTCAGATCGGATCATTTAAGCTGTATCTTTTTAAGCAACTTTCTTTGTTATACCTTTTATTTCCACTAGAGATCAAATATAGCTCGAGTCGACCAATTGATAAGTAAATGGGTCGATATTGGCTGCCTATTATGAATATGATATTATATAACATTATAACATTTCGTATGCTCGTCTGATTTGCTATGCAGGAAAGCACTAACATGTTTTCCTTGTCATTGCAATTTGTATGTGATAAAGATGTTCAAACGAAGATATTGCCAGGGGTTTTGTCACTGACTGAGCCAGGAGTATTTGTTGATGTTTTTGAGCAGTTTAGAGAGAGAAGTAACCCCAAGTATGCTTTGTGGTTCACCTGACCACCTACTTCTTACAAGATTGTGCAGAAAGATATTATCAGAGCATGCAAGCGTTCCTAATAGACTGGCTTGTTGAGGTAAAACACTCACCATCATATCCAAAATGAGCAAACAGAATGATATTGGTAATTTGCATTGGCAATTTTCTTTTATGTGTTATATATTCCTTTAAATCAATAATTTCCAAAAAAATTTGATCGTCTGGACTCACTGGTTGAGAAGTTTATAGCTCCTGGTCCTGATGAATCGAATTGTTCAAGTTATGTTGAGAGAGAAGAGTTATCTAGCATTTTTCTTGGAGGTAAAATTGTGTTGTAGCTTCTGTGAATAATCATGTTGCAATTTTTAACTTATTTGCCTCTGAACGTGTCATTTGGGGTTGTGTCTTACCTCAAACTGGTCATATAGAAAGTTAGCTAAAAGGGGAATGGGTCAAAGTGTCAAACTGGTCATTATTTACTTGTTTGAGATCTTTATACACATTAGATTTAGATTATAGGTTATAACGGTAGTGCTGTACTGATACCTAAGTGGAAAGATTCCTACTTTGTTTGAATTTAGGAATATATTGTCTTGGGCAAATTAAAATATACTTGTACCCTATGATCACCGTGGCAACATTAATATAGACAAGTAGACTAGCATATTGCTAATAAAGAAGAAAAGATAGACTAAGATATACTTGTACCCTTTGAACAACCACTTACACAATTTTTTTTTTTCAAATCAACACAGATTTGATAGACATTTCTGGCCACTTTCATATTGACCAGCAAAACGTTAGTAGTACTTATTACTACCTTTTTAGTAGACTACCAAATATTTGTATCCTATGAATTAATACTTGTACCAGATGAATCATACTGGTACCACTTTTTCTTTAAGGATCCATGTTTACTACTAATTAAATCAGTTTTCCTTTTTACATTTTCCATATGTAGAGAAACAGAGTCCTCTTTATTTCTTTATAGTAAAAAATTTCCATGGAGAATTTAGACCACGATCCAAGTATCCTTACTAGAAGAGCTCAAGATCGGTTCCTGATTTCCACTACACATGAAGACCATCCTTGGCGAGTTTTATCTTTTGTTCGTTTTCATTTGTTCAATGGCAGTTCGAATTGAACGTAAGATTTTGTTTTGAAAAATTTTCGCTGAGTAAAAGGTCATGAGACGCTATGTAGCTTCCCTAGTGAGAATCATCAATAGATTATAAACTCTAACCTTTTATGCATTTTTTTATGTATTATACGTTTGAAAGAGTGATTTGGCTCAAGGTTTGCAGTACTGAAAACTATATCTTTCTATATTGTCGTTTATCATGCCAGGGTTCATGACAATTCAAGAATGTTATAACATGTATATGCGGGAACCTTTCTCATAATGTATGTATGATGTATCATTGACAGGATTCATTGAAGTCAACTCTCAAAAACAAAACTACTCTCCTTTCGAAACTCATGGTTTCTTTATAATCATGTTGCTGATCACATTACTCGTTGCAGTAATGACTTCCGGGATTTTATTCTATGCAAACAATCCTTTGGAACATACAAACAACAAAAACTTCTCCCTAATACATTACATGCTCTTAAAAATTATATTTGTATTTTCAACAATTGTTGCACCTCTATCACTAGTCTCGGTGTTATTCATTCCTTCAAA
The DNA here is from genome assembly GCA_963921325.1 of Logfia minima. Taxonomy (NCBI): domain Eukaryota; kingdom Viridiplantae; phylum Streptophyta; class Magnoliopsida; order Asterales; family Asteraceae; genus Logfia; species Logfia minima. The sequence continues at coordinate 37,684,186 of OY992764.1, forward strand.
GTTCAATTGGATCGGATATGCATGCATATGCACGCTTTTTGTCGTCATGGTTGCATACAACTTCCACGGCTACCTGCAAATACCGAAGAAGAAAGATATGTCCAACTTTGCATCTCATCAGATGGTCTAAAGGGTCGCGAGTTTAAAAGTCAAAACATTCGATAGTAATTATGTTTAAGCAATAAAACCGTTTTTTATGTAACTATTTGTAGTGTGATTAGTGTAAAATTAATACAGTTACTCTTTTTTGTAATCCTTTTGGTTCTTATTGTATCTATTTATGGTACAACTATAAGATATACAAAGCATCCAATTGAAACTCTTGTTGATTTTGAAGATAAGAGGTACAGATAGTCTTTTACGGAAAGAAAATTAAATAAAATTGTAGACATATTATTGAAGCGACGCCTGTTAAAGAATTGAGTTGACGAGATTTGAATATGATAACCTCATAAAATCCCCGTTTGTAGATAAATTTTTATAAAGTATTATTTAGATTAAATGATTAACATATACCCTTTACAGGAATTTTTTATTTTTACCACTAAATACGGATCCATATTCCCATCTCATCACTTAAGTGACTAAATAGTAAGTAACGTCTCAATTCCCGCGGTCTCCTATCCAAATAACCTGGAATGGTAAAGGAGGTTTCTTCTTTTTTCGGATGCTTTGCTATAAGTTATAACTAATGTAAATGTATAATCATTTAATTAAGACAAATGGTAAGGTGAGCAATATTGGTTTTGAACTGTTTACTTCAAAAACCGAACCGAACCTAAAACTGTTTAAAATCAAACGAATTTTTAAAACGATTTTTAGTTTTGATTTTAACCGAAACCGAATATGATAATTGGTTTTTGGTTAGGTGATTGATCTGAACATTGTAGATTCGATCGAACTGAAAAACCCGATTATAGCACATACCATTATACCTTTTATATCTTTTATATTATTTTTTAATAGTATACAGTTAGATGAATATCCCAAATTTTTAATTTCCTAACAAACTCTTCATTTCTCCTTCTAGATTCTTTTTATCTCATGCCTCTTTCACTTTCTTTGCATTTGGGGACATTTGCATGGATTGTTATAAGTATTAACTACAAACTTCATTAGGATTTGTTTTCGTTCCATGGAGTTAGTTGGGGCAACCATTAGTCTTCCACTACAAGAAAACTAGTGTTATATGACGCTCATTAATGTCCTAAAAGGGTATTTTATAGGACCTTTTACTTAATAGGACCAAGTACTTATGTGTCTCATATAAAGGCGTTGTAATAAACAAAAGGCGTCCTAATACACATAATACGACACTTATTTATTAGTCCCATAAATGTCTAATGCAACACATATGACGTCCTAACATACTAAATTATAGGACGCTTTTTGATGTTCTAAATTCTAATACACGTAGCCTGCTATCTTCTTTTGAGACACGCATAAACGTCCTAAAAAGTTTAATATGATGAAATCATACATATTATTATTACTCGTATCAGGACGAAGAAAAGTGTCCTAATACAAATACTTTTTAGGACCAATTTTGGCATACCAATACGATCCACGCATTTGATCATATTATTATTAAATAATATCAATAGCATCCTAAGAATTGCTTTCATTTAATACGATTCAATATTACAAATATAAAACAATATATTACCTAAAGTTATACTAGTTAGTGTCTATTGTTTATTTACATTGTACGAGTACAAATATTATTCAATAAATAAAAAGAGAATAAATTAAGTTATGACTCAAAGAATTCATTCAATAACGGAAGTGTTTAACCTAATAAAATAATAACATCATCCAAAATAAAGTTTACTAACGTACAATTATATGATAACTCAAGAGTATCAATCACACGAAAAAAAAATAACTAAAAAACATAGTTGTGAGTCCTCCCACATATTCCTCGCACCATTGAGATTTACCCTTAATTGGTAACATAGAAGACACGTTTGGAGCAGCCACCCGTTTTCTCTTTGCTAAATTAGCATATCATTTCATTGACATTGGTGCAATATATTGAGGACGATGTTGCTGTAAAAATTAAAAAAATTAAAATCCCATCAGATTAGAACTTATAGAAAATAAATAAATATGCAATAAAAATGCAGCAAACCTACCATCATGGGATGATGTTACGAGGATAATGTGCAGTTAATTGGTTCCTTAAACAAATAGTAAATTACATGTTTAATCATGATACCAATAATGCAGCAAACCTACCATCATTCATGACTTTATGATAAGTAAATTAAAAATCGTAGGCCAAAGCTTCAGAACATGATTACAGTATGAATCAAGAAAAATCTCAGGCTCTGAACTCAGAGATACAACAATAATATGGCTCCTAAACTTTGAGAAGGGATCATCCATACATATACAAAAGTTTGGCATGTGTATGTATATACATAAATACTTCATGAATGATGACAGTAACAAACACAAAACAATTGTTCCACTTAAACCCTTTCTAACCAATTCTATATCCATAAACATTAATTAAATTGAACAAACAGTACATATGTATACACACTTTAATCGTAAACTTTGGATCAACCATACATATTCAAAACCGTAAATATAGGAAATATAAGACCCATAAACATCACGAAATCATAAATCAAAGAGTATTTGAAGTTTTGATACCTAAATCGATTGTTTCTAGCGCACTCTCCTACTGCTGATGTCGCTGTTGATGCTTAAAATTGAGATGTCGATACGATTGGGTATTTAGTTAGGGAATGTTATTGAGGTTGTTCGTAACAGAAAGTGAGTAAGTATCGGTGAAATTGATTGAGAGAATATATTATTTGGGGGAGGAAACATATTATTTGGGGAGGGAACGGATCACCTATAATTATATATTTATATTTATATTTATGTGTAAATCAATGTTAATTTCATAAATTTTTTAGAAAAGTTTACTCATATGCTTAAAAGATCCTTACATGTAACTTGTAATAAGCTTAACAAAAATACTTATCTTTATAAAATTATAGATTTTATTTTAATGAGACTCATAAACATAAATATGCCATTGGTTGATTTGAAGAAATAGACAAAATAATATGTATCACATTAACGATGTTCACTTAGTTAAATTATTTATAAAACTATCAAACAAGGAGATTGATATGGAGTCATCCCTTCTTTCTAATAAAACTACACCGAGGAGATTTAAGTATATTTGAAAATGTTTTAATTTTAAAAGTTATTTGAGTAGAGTTCAAGTCGCCTGGAATCATTTTTGAGACGCGATGTCTAGCCGAGCTCAAGCGTAAAATTAGTTTGGTTAAGGTACCTTTTAATTATTTTACTTATAGAATGCAATATTATGTGACTATATCCATGTCGTTAAGATCTTCTAAAATTCGTGATCATATAATCAAGGTCGCAAAAGTCACTAGTCGGGATCTTGTAGGGACTAATCGGATTGGACTTTTTTAGTTTTCTTTTATATACAAAAAGTAAATTGCAAATTTTATGTGTAAATATATAAGAGAATCATATACAAAAACATAAGCAAACATAAACTTCAACATAATTGTCAAAACATTAATCTGATTTTGTCGTTGCCCAACTAGTTTGACAGACATTATTCCGACTTTGCCCGTTAAACACAAAAAATAACAAGTATATAAGAAAAATCAATTTTTAAATTACAATTAATGATTCGTAATACTAAATCATGTTTAAATTTTCGTAAGATAACATATTATAAGCACTAGTATAACTTAAAATAGTCACTTTAAAGGTACTCTTATCTTATAAGAACTAGTATAAATCAAAATAATCACTTTCAAGGTAGCCTTATCTTTTAAAAACTTATATAAATCAAAATAATCACTTTCAAGGTAGCCTTATCTTATAATAACCAATATAAATTAAATTAATATCTTTAAATAATTACTTTAACTATGTTTTCTAGAAATGAAGCCCACTGGTATGAACAACATGAACCAAGAAAGTGTTTGTCATATTTGAGTTGTACGTAGTAGTGTTAAAAAAAATTTTGTAGATAATGGGGATCGAACCCCAGTTCTTTTGTTTTGTCCTGTGAAAGACAAACCGATTGAGCTGGTACACCTATATTGAAATTATAAGTGCATTCTAGATATAAATAGTGTTAAGGTCCAAATTAGAAATGGTTAACCCTAACATAAGAGTGTAGGGAATTACAACGATGTTTATTGTTGTAATAAGAATTGCATATCACGTTTCGTATTAACCTCTATTATAATAAGACCTCGATAAATAACACTCATGTAAGACTTTGCATAATAAGACTCAAGTATCAAATGTTCTAATAGTCTATAATATAATAACACCTCAACCAACAAACGTCCTTTAAAACTCAATATATAAGACTTACATATCACGTGTCTTATTAGCCTTTACTATAATAAGACCTCGAAAAATAAGTGTTGTATAAGACTTAATGTTATAAGACTAAAGTATTAAGTGTTCTAATAGTCTATAATCTAATAGGACCTTAACCAACAAGCGTCCTTTAAAACTCAATATAATATGAACCACGTATGAAGTGTCCTATTAATCACTATAATAATAAGACATTAGCAAATAAACATCCTATAAACTTAATGTAATAGGACCACATATAAAGTGTCGTAACATATAATTCAATAATATGAACAAAAATTTGGAGCGTCCTATTAGATGTTTTTATAGGACGGCTTTCAAAAAGTGTCTCACGAAAAAGGTCCTATAAACCCTTTTTTGTTGTAGTGTTCTATCTAATTTGTGATGATATTGTGATGTATAACTTATAGTTCTTCATATAAGTAGGTTACAAGAAATGAAGTATGTATTTTAATTCGGGTTTTTTTGGTTTAAACTGAAAACCAAACCCAATTGGATTGTCTTTGTTTTGGTTATTCAAATATTTAAATGATTTGATTCAGTCTTTGGTTAACATCTCAAAATATTTTAAACCGAAAGAATCAATAAAATCGAAAATTGAGCCGATAGTTTAATCAATTAAGCGTAATAATAATCAATAAATCTTACAAGAAGATTGCGACACACGGTAAATCACGTTATAATGACGAAAACGAGTGTAAGCATCTAGGCTATGTGTTAAAAAGTGAATGAATTAATTGTCGTTAAAATCAACAAAAGAAAATGAAGCTACTTTGTCCCCCAAAAAACATTGATACATCAAATTCAAAGGAGGTTAATTTAGATTCTTTAATTCGAGATCCTGGTATACGACCTTCAATCTTAAGTTATCCAAGTGACCAACGTGATGAGATTAGATGAACATATATTAAAATTTGACCTTATCAACTTCAAAAATCAAAGTATCCTCCGACTCCTAGTGGTATAAACAAACAAACGAGAAGCTTTCAAAAGCCTTGGTTTAAAGATTCTAGTGGTTAGAATATTCTGAGAAAAAGAATGATGCATATAGTTTTCCTTGTTACCTTTTCAATAAGAAGTTTATTGGATGAGCCGGTTCTGGCAGATTTACTGCTCAATGGTTCAATAACCGGAGAAAGGTGAATTCTTGCAAAGATTGTGCTTTCCTCGTTCATGAAGGTAAGACAACTTCAACTCATATTTTCTTTGTTAGATGTTATCAAGATCTGAAAACTAATTGATTCAGATATAGAATGTGATAGAGAAACAACGACTCAAGAAATAATGGATAATAGACTACAACTTAGAACTTTTATTGAGATGATTAAATGGCTTACACAACAGGCTTGTGCTCTTTGGGGCCATCATGAACGACTTTGTTCAACAAATTAAGGAAATTTTTTTGAATTGATAAAGATTATTGCTTCTTATAAAAGAGTGTCGCAGGTGTTGTAAATTGGTGAAACTGTTCAATCCTTTGGATTTTTCATAGCAAGAAAAAGTTAAGCTAAAAGTTGAGTTGAAATATTATGAACTAGATGTGAGCAACCTTCCTGAGTTGAAAGAGCTTAGGACACTTTTTGAGTTATATAGAGGTTTACAAGAAACTGGAAAGTCGGAGTTTTACTCATTAGTTGATATATTGATTCATCTCATACTAACTCTTGATGTTTCAAATGCAACCGGTGAAAGAGCTTTCAACTGCAAGTTGTTTGATTCTTTACATTGAGAGGTAGATTGCTGATACATTTAGTACGGATAAGATAATAGTTGATTTCGACTTCGTGAAAGAAATCAGGGTCCAATTTCATATCCACAAGGTACATTATCTTATATTAGTTATTTTTTTGTAGTGTATGTTATATCAACATATAATTCATGTATTAGTGTTAATTATTTTTGTTATTCGTGATAGGTTACTTAATGACAAAATAGACTAACGTTGATGACTTTTGACAAGCATTTGAAGATTGATTTTGGGAAAATTTCCATATTGGTTTGAAACATTGCCATTGTAACTTACATTGATAATTAATCAGTTATATGTTTAAGATCGTATTAAATTTAAGTTGTTGCTTGAGTTTTACGTAGAGAAATATGGATTACAGCATGTTAATGGAGTCTAATTGAATACATGTAAAATCAAGTGCGGTGGACGAAGCATGGTTTTATAATTTATGTATGAGCCATATTGGTAATAAGATCTTAAAAGCAATTTTTACAAAAATGTGTCTCGATCGTGGCTCAATTTCAACTCTTGGCATTTATTTAAATAATAAAGTAAAGAAATTTGTTCCTGCATTTTAGTTAGTAGTCTCTTTGTATGATGATTGCATTGTTTAGAAGCCGGTAGTTAGGGGTGTTCAAAATATTTGTATATGAATCCGATATTCGAGTATCGAGTATCTAAAATATCCGATTTCGAATTATCCGACTATTCGAGTATGCAGACTTTTTGGGTTCGAGTATTGGGTAGTGATTTTCAAAATTTTGAAGAATTCAGATTTCTGAATATCCGGAAAATAGACTTTTAATAAATAAACTTTAGATTTATGTTACTTACTTTATTAAATTTTATTAATATAATCTAAATCTTGTAATAATTTAGTTTATCATTTGAAAGATTTGTCAAATGAGACGTGTTTATATGTTTAAGGATCAAACTGATGCATGTAGAATATGTTTTTAGTATTTTCGATAAGAAAAATTGAGATTTCTTTCAATTGCATATAGTTTAAACTTGTACTAGCTCATTACCTGTGCATCATACGGGATGCACAGTTGAACTAAAATGTATACTCCTCTCGGTGCATCCAGTGCGATGAATTGTGGAACTAAAATGTGTATTCCTATATGTTTGTGAAGTATAAGTTAGTACCAGGTTGAAGTAAAAAACTTAAATTGGATAGTACATGTACATAAATTAGTGAAGAACAAATTTGTTTTGTAAAACTCTACGTAAGGAGGTAATGCCTATTAGTGCCTTAGTGGTCAGCTCAAGCAATTGAAATGTGTAAAAAATGCCTATTATTTGTATAACTCGTGTACTGAAGCAAATATTTAATCGTCACTTTTCAACTCTGAGATGACTATCCACGGACCTATGAATCAAAACCTATTATTTGTCGCACACTACTATCAAGTTCAATTCACTTACTCATATACATGTTGCTCTTTATCATATCAAAAGATTGAGAAACTTAGATATGTATTATGGAATTTCGCGAGTTTCATCATCAAGGTCGCAGAAATTAAAAAAAAAAAGATGTTCATTTAACTTACTGAATTTTCAATTAAGAACATTCTTAGCATTCTGGTGGATCCACAAACTGGTAAAAAGCTATGCCAACACTGTGAGTATCGTTTAATGATTTTAACTTAATTTAGTCGGTAATATAGATCAGAAAATGGTGGTTTCTCAATGGTCACTGTCTAAGGTTGTTTCTTTAGTTGACTTCTAGCTTGTCTTAGTAGGCAGAATTCCATGAGCATTGACCTTTCTATTAATTTCAATCCAATCGAAAGATCCACATAGTACATTAATAGATGTTATAGAGGATGTCAGTAAAAGTGTGAAAGCTATTGAAATGTAATAGCCCTAAAGGATTCATTGAATAAGGATATGCTATATTAGAAAGCAGAGTTCCATGATCCTAAATAAAATACTATAGAATACATTAAAAAAAACATTATGGAAAGAAAACACATGAATGAGACTATGAGACCACGAAGATGAACATATATTTTTGTGTATCCGTCTTTTGTTTGTAAGTCTCTATAGAATCAATCACAAATTCGCATGGAGTGAGAATTACTTACACTTGGTGTGTATGCTTCTAATCTAACTTGCATTGGAAATAAATAAATAGGCATTCAAAGGATGATTTCTATTAGTCATTTCATCAAACACATAATATGCATGAAAATTTATGTGTAAATGGATAAACCGTATATTAAAATTCAAGTAAACTAAAGATTTGATCATGAAGATGTTAGTATTGACACTAATCCAGTTACTAATTGTTAATAGAAACCGTTGAAATTTGGATCCTAATTTGATGCGATCCGGTCAATTAATGACGCAACCTTGTTAATCCTTGAAGAATTTCATCAAATTATATTTTAAAATTTTTGTAAACCTTACTGAACTAATGATGAACAAAACACACACTGATATGAAACCGATGATGAAGAAATGGTTATTGTCAATTGGGACATCGTCAGAGTTGCCCCAAAAAGATGGGAAGTTAAGTGAATTTCAATATTCAACAAACAAATATATATAAAGTTCAATATTTAAGTGAATTATCATACAAATAAAACTCCTGTTATTATATTAAAAAATTAATTAGTACGTTTCACAATGTAATTACATAAAACAGAAACCATAAATTCATACCTTATAAATGCTTTTACTAGTGCCTCTTTCTTCTTTATTTCCTTGCTTGCTACTACCACTACATGATGTCGAACTTATTGAACCCTTTGATTCTTTCATATATTCATCAGCAACCCCGTGAAATACATTTCTAACCGCTTTTAACTGTCAGGAATCAGGACCATAAGTTTCTGATAAGAAAACTCAAGGAACGAATACTTATATAGAGGATCAAATACGACTGCTACAACTAATAATGTACTAAAATTAGCCCAAATATTTCTTGACTTCAAACACATTTGATCAGCTATATGAACTTCAACCACTAAAATCAGCCATCAGTAACAATTGAAGTCCAAGCATCAGAAGTTATAGAGATTCAACTAGGAAAACTAATTAAACTTTTCTTGCCTGAACTTAGCATTTCTTACATTTATGGGTTATAATATACTCAATTACTCATAGATTAACAGCCTGCTTCCTATTATGTTAGTGTTGGCCCAGTATAAGGAGTCCTATTAGCTTACATTTTGATGACGAGGAAGACTTTTGTCTTTTTTTGAAAGGCATGAATTTGAACATATTAAAAATGAAAACATATTACAAAACATGGCAACCCAAAGAGATGCAATTTCATCTTGGTTTGAATGGTGCTCAAATCCAACAGAAGCTTGCAAGTAATTATCTGTTGTAAAAGGGTTATTTCACTGTTTTAGCTCTCTAACGAAATTTATATTTATGTCAGTGAGTGTCATGGATGTGTAGTGAGGTGGTTTCAATTTTTTGTTTTTCTTTATGGTGACCTGTAATTTCGGGAAGACTTTCATCTAATGAAGAATAGAATGGAATCAAGGCAAAAAATGAAATTCGTGTTGGGTCAAGATTGAAGAATAATCAAGGAATGAAAAGCTAGAAATGGACTTATCTAACTATGATTTCTATTCCAAAACCATTCCACTTGAACAAATAATTTAAAGTAACTATCTATTGAGAAATAGGTGAAACTTTTTTGTGGTGTATTAAGTTAACCGGGTCTCTCAATAACACAACTGTCTTAAATACTCTCAAAGTCTCTACGCTTTAAGCTACGAGTCCCCTGGTCATAGAGACCGGTTCCAAAACGGGTCTAAGTGACCTTTCTAACCGGTCTTCATTGCTCTATGTGCACTAGTGTGTGGTTTTGATGTTGATGCTTCTAATCTGGATTAATTTGTTTAGATCGTGGGTTTTGAGGATAATTTATTTTAAATGAAAACACGGCTAGATTCAAGTTGATTTTTGATTGGATAAATGGGTTGAATAGTGTTAAACATGTTTTGGAACTTATGAATAGAAGCCGATATGTATACATAAGCTGGAGGATAACTGTATTTTAGAAATATAAAGAACTCAAGTATATAACTTTGTTATAGTTGCACTTGACCTCAACAATTGTCTATTTTAACATGTTTTGTGGGTTTTTGTGGCTAGAGTTTTTAGAAGCTTTTTGGAGCTTAAAGCTTTTTGTTTTGAAAATTAAGCTTCTCTAAAAATTAAAGCTTTGTTTGGATACACAAGTTTAAAGCTTTTAGTTTGAAGATTAAGTTCCTAATTTAAAAGCTACTCCAACTAGCTTTTAGGAGTTTTTTGATCATTTTACACTTTGATATTATAGCTACGGCTACTTTACTAAACACATTTTACAAATAAAGCTCCAGCTTGCAGTTACAACTACCAGCTTCAGCTTACAGCTAACAGCTATAGCTACCAACTACAGTTTTCAGCTATAGCTAACAGCTAATTTTACCAAACATACCCTTAGTATTATTGATTATAATGATTTAACTCATTGAGTTAATTGCATATTTGATTGCAAGATGGTTAATTTAATTGGTGGATCTCTGAGCCCAGTAGCGTAGCCATATAGCCCGTACCAACGAGGCAACGAATGGATATATGGCCCAAGTGTTGAGGTATAAATGGGCGGTCAGAGAGTTATTTTAGCTCTCATTTTTTATCAAACCAAAAAAAGGAATGCAAAGTTGAAATCGATTTATGAGGTACAATTTCTACTCTGAACCATTTTAAGGGGAATGAATGTACAACTTTAATGTTAAATGAAAACTTTTAGCAACTTCAATTTGTGGCTTTTTGTTAATAAAACGAAGACGTTGATTGGTGATTTTGATGTTAATGCTTACAATTTGAGTGAGAATTATGCGTTTTATACATTGTTCTATTATTATGAAAAACATGCGCTTCACAGCAGGCAACCAGACAAATATTTATATATATATGCATAAATAGTGATAGTATTAAGTTACAATATCATTTTTTTTTTTTGTTATTGATTTGTAATCATAAGTACTTAAGTTTCAAAATTTTATAATAAGAATAATAATGTATGAGCTTTAAAAATGAAATATTTGTTCTTTGATAAGATTTAATAATAATAATAATGTATATAGTCTAAATTTGTAATTTCTGTACAAATTCAAGTAGCTATAATAATTATAAAATGTCCGAGTTTTGATTAATTAATAAACATATACTAAAATAAAATAGTTAAATATGAATTTAAATTAAACTAAAATTTATAATGAAAGATCAAAATAGAAATTCAATATTTAAATAAAGTTTGTATAGCAAGAAATGGATGTAAGATTGTGATTCAACTACATGTGTACCTAATCTTGATTGAATTTATGAAAGCAAACTAATAAAAATGGCTGGCAACCAAAGACCGTTGACGGCGTTGGGTTTGACAGTTAAGGAAGGGGCTTATCAAATCGGAATCTCCACAATATTTGGTAGATCTCTACAATGATTTTTTGTACTTCTCTCATTTGTTATAACATTGAATGGTTTTAATTCATAATCTCTATTCATAATCTTCAGAGTAAATGTATATGTTTCTCATTTTGTAACTATATTAATGACAATTGTGGATAAGCTTTTAAAATGAAATATGTGTTACTTTGATAAGATTTAATAATAATGTATGTAGTTTAAGTTTGTAAGTTATGTAGAAATCCAAGTAGCTATAATAATGATAAAATGTCCAAGTTTTGATTAATTAATATATACAAAAGTAAAATAGTTAATACGAATTTAAATTAATATTTATAATGAAATATCAAAATAGAAATTCGATATTCGAATAAAGTTTGGAATAAAAAGTCATACTACTATTAATAGACCCTTATTAAATACTGGTTTTTTTTATTGGATGTTACATTAGTTTCATCGAAATAATGTTAATTAAATGTTCCAGGATGGTGCTTGGAACAGACATCAAGTCAAATGGTGACTTTCATATTTTGATGTTTCAACGATGATACTACTCAAAAGTTTCTTTTTGGCAAATGGTTATTAACTGTGGTATGACTTTTGGTTCCAATTTATTGTTGCATCGATGAAAGTAGGTGAGGAACTTGCATGGATGAAAAGGTATATAAGTTAAACTCGTCTAGAAAGGAAAGGGAATCAAACATTTATTACAAAGATCTTAACTGTAAATATCTTAACATTAAAACTCCTAGATCGATCCGTAAAACATTTCACGTTAAAATCCTTTGTGCATGGAATTTGCATGGAAAAAAGTAATAAGTGAGGAAATTATATTATATATATTAATACTCTCTTCAACTTCAACATATTTCCCTCATTTGTAAAGCCAACTTCTCCTGTATAAAAACTCCTTCAACTTCAACACATTTATCATCCCTTTAACTTTTGCATAGTTTAAACACCACTATCCTAATTACTTATTACCAAGCAACGATCAGCGTGTATATATATGGAGACAAGTATGACTATCGGAGATGACGGTGGGGATCGAGCGGTAGAGGTTTCCATTAGCATTCCAGCCGGACAACAACTTGCAACACCTAATCCAAACCAAGATGTTAGGTACATTAACCAAAATTCATTTTAATTCCTTTTTTTAATTAAATACATATATAGTACCTCTTTAGGTTGTGTGTGGTTAGGGGATGGCGTGAGCTTGTTTTGTCCAGGTGCAGTGAGTGATGAGAAGATACCGTTGGTGGTACTTGGTAGGTATGATGGTTAGGGAGGTGGTTTTACATGAAAGTCAGTCATTACGAAATTGTATTGTCGAACTTTGGTATATGAGTTCAGAATAATAATCTACACATCACCTCCTGTTAGTACTATACCATAACCCGCGGTATCAGAGGTAGTGTGAAAACGTTATGCTCGTGTTAGTGTAGGGAGCAACGTATTCCTCACACTAGTATGCATGGGTATAAGATCATCACACCATCCGCACCAATAAAGATGCTCAAATCACATGTGATATGTCTACACCGTTGTTCTTCCCACTATCTCAGGTATAATGTCGTTGATCTATCACCGATGTTATACACGAGGCTGTGACACGAACAACAGTGGTGGATGACGTCACCTGCGGTTTGAGCATATATGTCGGCGCCAATGATTTGATGATGTTAATTACACCTATAGTAGTGTGAGGATTTTTGTTTGTCTGCGATTGTGCTAGGAAGTTCTACTGATTTGACACATGGGATATTTTCAGCGTGTAGAATCTCATGATTTCGTAACCTTTTTCCGGAAATCTACGATCTGCTAACTAAAAATGGATTTGTCTAAAATAATAAATTACCTACCAACCGCGGCCCTACCCACTGGTAAGAGGAGGATCTTGTTATGAATTGATGTCCTTTGACCGCGGCCTTACCCACCGTATCTCAATTGGATTAGCTTATCAAATTTATTTAGTACTATACATTTTTGTAGTTATGCGATTTGAAAAATATATAGTTCGAGAAAAATTAATATTTTATGTTGAGTTTCTTTTAAATTAAAATTAAAATTCTTTCTGGTAGAATCATCATAGAATAATTAATCGTAATATTATCTTTATTTTATGTTTTTTCTTAATTAGTGTTTCTTAAAATTCAATTTCTTAAATTAGACATTGTTAAAAAGAAAAAAGTTAAATAAAGAGTGGATCCATAAAAGGTTTAGTTCTTTAGTTAACTATTAACAATATTAAATTGAAATTCATTCTTTTCGAAAAAGTGTTGATGTAATGCTGAACTGCAATTCAGTTATTCAGTTTTTTAATCTATTATTTAATAGTGATTTAACATGATATCTTTTTCATCTAATTCTAAACTAAGAGTGATTTGGTTTATTGGCGTGTGTAACATGTTGAGTTTCCAGACAAATGTTTAATATTCGTTATTTTAATTGAACTGAATTAACGGGTTACCATTATAGAGACAAAATTGCCGATTGAACAAGTACTTATACTACATTTGTTAAAGTTTTCCAAAATCTTATATGATTTTAAGACACACCCCAAGATTTTTATAAATCATTTTTGATTTGGTCGCCTGATCTAGGAGTTTTCATGTAAAGATATTTACTGTTTCCTGTATGTATAATTAGTACTTAATTTGTATTTAAGATGTTAATCAATATTCAATATATATATACACTCATGTTGGGTAGAATTTGTTTTTTTTTATGCCAGGGTACATGATAATTACTCGAATCTTAAAGATGTAAAGTTTTTACTACGTATGTATTATCTATTTATGGGAGGACTCATTCTATTGCACGAGTGCATACCCGAAAATCACACTCCTTATAATCCCACTTCGAATCCTTTTTTCATCATGTCCGTTCTTGTTCACACCATGGCTTTTATTATATTCGGCATTTTTTCTTGGATATATGATCGTTTATCATACTCGCCCCTTGAAAATATCATCTCCCCTAATCATTACAAGATCCTAAAAGATATTTTGCGCGTCTTGTCTATTATTGCGCTTATGTTGCTTTTGCCCGTGTTATTCAACCCATAAAACAATTATATCTCTTTGTATTTCTATTGTATGCTCATCATCAGCGAACTGGGGTTTCTGAATTGAATGTTCATTGCATCGAGAGATTCTTTGTAGTAATATATTCTGTATTGATACATATTTTTATTGGTTTGTTCTTTTGTATCAAGTTTAATAGATGTATATTCATTAGTGTTTTATCTTTTTTCATATTGTTGATATATGTTCTTGTGAGATTTGTAGACTGCCATTTGTAATACGACTACGATCACTTTTATTGGTGGTTAATTGTATTTTGTAGATGTTATTATATATTTTGTTGATTTGTTATTGTAAAAATTCTTAAATAAACATTATTATATCTGTCTCTAAAAAATATAGATTAATGAGATTTGTGACCAACATAATATATAGATCGAGTTAGTTCGTGATTGGACACATTTATCTATACTACTGCACAAGAAGTTTGACTCTTATTAATCTTACACAACTAGAAATAACTAATACAGTATTAGAAAGTGACTAACATAATTCTATATTTATTAAAATTATATTACTGTTAATGTCTAGTTTTAATATGGAGTATAATGTCTATGATATCACACACTTATTATTGGGAAATTAATCAAAATACCTTATATTTTGACCTTATTTAATATTTTATCCTCTCAAATCCGGAATTACCAAAAACTACGCTCCCTATGCAAAACGCAAACCGGCGCGCGCAAAACGCAATTGGCTTGCGTGTGACCGAGAACCGCATCCAGTGGCTGAGAAACGAAAACGGTGACCGAGCAACCGGACACGCAAAACGCAAATTGCGTGTTGCGTGAGCCCGGTTGCGTTTTGGGTGTGCCCGAAAAATAAAGTAATATTCATTCCTTGACCTGTTTTGACCTTTTTAAACTTGTTTTACCCATTTGTGAATTAATATTGATTACCTTGACCCATTTTGACATTTTTTTAACTTGTTGACCCATTTGTGAACTAATATTGATTACCTTGACCCATTTTGACACTAATATTCATACGTTGACCCATTTTGACATTTTATAACTTGTTTGACCCATTTAGAGACTAGTATTCATTCCTTCACCCATTGTGACCTTTTATAAGTTGTTTGACCCATTTAGACACTAATGTTGATTACCGTGAACCATTTTGACCTTTTATATCTTGTTTGATCCATTTAGACACTAATGTAGATTACCTTGACCCATTTTGACCTTTTATAACTTGTTTGACCCATTTTGACCTTTTATAACTTGTTTGACCCATTTAGACACTAATATTGATTTCTTGACCCATTTTGACCTTTTATACTGTTTGACCCATTTAGACACTAATATTGATTACCTTGACTCATTTTGACCTTTTATATCTTGTTTGACCCATTTAGACACTAATATTCATTCTTGACCCATTTAGACTTTTTATATCTTGTTTGACCCATTTAGACACTAATATTGATTACCTTGACCCATTTTGACCTATTATATCTTGTTTGACCCATTTAGACACTAATATTCATTCTTGACCCATTTTGACCTTTTATATCTTGTTTGACCTATTTAGACACTAATATTGATTACCTTGACCCATTTTGACCTTTTATATATTGTTTGATCCATTTAGACACTAATATTGATTACCTTGACCCATTTTGACCTTTTATATTTTGTTTGACCCATTTAGACACTAATATTGATTACTTTTGGTCAAAATGGGTCAAACAAGTTATAAAATGTCAAAATGGGTCAAGGAATGAATATTAGTGTCTAAATGGGTTAAACAAGTTATAAAAGGTCAAAATTGGTCAACGTATGAATATTAGTGTCAAAATGGGTCAAGGTAATCAATATTAGTTCACAAATGGGTCAACAAGTTAAAAAAGGTCAAAATGGGTTAAGGTAATCAATATTAATTCACAAATGGGTAAAACAAGTTAAAAAAAGGTCAAAACGGGTCAAGGAATGAATATTACCTTATTTTTGGGCACACGCAAAACGCAACCGGGAACACGCAACACGCAATTTGCGTTTTGCGTGTCCGGTTGCTCGGTCACCGTTTTCGTTTCTCGGCCACAGGATGCGGTTCTCGGTCACACGCAAGCCCACGCAAAACGCAATTTGCGTTTTGCGCGCCCCGGTTTGCGTTTTGCGTGGGGAGGGTAGTTTTTGGTAATTCCGAATTTGAAAGGATAAAATATTAAATAAGATTAAAAAATATGATATTTTAATTAATTTCCCTTTATTATTTGTGCATTATATATGCAAATTGTAAACATGTTTAATGCGTAAACTTTTTAAAATTTATTTAATATATATATATATATATAGATATAGATATAAATATATAGA
Source organism: Logfia minima (assembly GCA_963921325.1). NCBI lineage: Eukaryota > Viridiplantae > Streptophyta > Magnoliopsida > Asterales > Asteraceae > Logfia > Logfia minima. The sequence goes on from OY992764.1 coordinate 37,701,135, forward strand.
AACCAATGTTAAGTATAAATGCAAATTAGAATAGATCATAATTAATTTGATTACAAACTTTTAAGGATTAAAAGAAATCATTTATACTTTTAAAAAGTTTGAAATAGAATTGCTTTAGGTTTCATGATCATACGATTAAATTAAATTATATAAAAATTAAATTAGTAAAATGGTCAATTTTAACATTTAATGTTTAGTTATAGACAAAATTTTGATAAATATTCAATTTGGTTAACAATTTTGCTCCATCACATCAACCTAGGGGCGAATTGTAGGTGTAAAAGTAATTGGTAATTCGCCCAAACTAAAAAAAACATAGAATTCGTTCAGATGTAGTTTAAAAATAGCCACAATTCACTCAAATTGCAAGGAATTCGCTAAAACAAAAAAAAAAGTCACTACAATTAGTTCAAATGCAAGAATTCGCTAAAACCAAGAAAAAAACACTACAATTCGCTCCAAATACAAAGAATCAATTTTCTGGGTTTTAGCAAATTTTTGTATTTGAGCGAATTGTAGTATTCATTCCATTGATTTTAGTTAATTATTTGCATTTTCACAAATTGTAGTGTTTTTCTTTTTAATTTGAGCGAACTACCAATTAATTTCACACTACAATTCACTTCAAGGTTGATATGATGGAGTGAGATTTTTAACTAAATTGAAAATTTATTAAATTTTTTTCTATATCTAGATTGAAAGTTAAAACCGATTTTTTTAATAATTTTCTCGAAATTGTTTGTTCACAAGAGACGGAAGAATGAGTGATTTCAATGATGGTAATTGGGCAAATCAAAGACTGTATTAGTTCACGTCCAAACCGATCAAACAAGACTGTATCAAAAATGATTATAGCTCATCATTAACCCCTTATTTTTCTATAACTTTGATAATAATCATTAGATGAAACTTCATACAATAATATATTACTTTATCTATCTTTATAACTATAACACATAAAAATCTTTTTAAGTTGTCTTAGAGTTGAATTAATAAATATAGAAAGTCTAAAATGCCTTCATAATTCCATTAAGTGCTCCGTCACTGTTAATTATAAAACTTAATTATTTAAAATATATAACTAAATACTTATATGGTTATACCCTTGTTCTATTTTCACACAAAAAGTATGTATACTTTAAAATGGTAATATTGGCAATTGACCACTAAAAAGGTATTCATTGAACATGTCTAAAATTGTGTGTCATTTGCATTGTAGATATCTATTTGGAAGCGAAAGTTTTTTATGAAATAATACATGGGTTTAATCTCAACTCCCCTTGTACTAAATATGAGGTTACAGTTGGTTAAGGTTGTAAGAGCTCATGATTACTTCATTTAGATTTCAAATTTAAATTAGTTTTACAGCAGGCTAATTAACAGATGGGACTAAGATTGTGATTGGGCATATAATGACCCTAGTATAGTTTTTGGTTATATACAATGAAGTGATGAATTTGGAGACAGAAATACTTTTGCTTATATGTAACTCTCTCCAACTAGCTGAATCTTGCATCATAAGCAGAGCTGATAGAGACAGTAGCCTACATTTTGATAAGGAAAAAGATAAGAAGTTGTATACTTATACCCTATGCATCATCATTTTTTATGCGTTGAAGATTTTTTTTTTTTTTTTTTTTTTAACGGTGATAGACTTTTTTGGCCAACTTTTTATAAACCACCACAACTACTTTCGAGTTTGCACTTTCAAATAGACTTGTACCCTATGGATCAATATATGTACCTATTTTGGGCTTTTCCCTTCATGGATCAATCTTTGATACAAGAACCAGTTTCCTTGTACATTCATTCGTTCAGAGCTCAAGTGGATTGGATATGGAATCATATGTGCGCTCTATGTCATCATGATTACATATAATTTCCGCGGCTACCTGCAAATACTGAAGAAGAAAGAGATGTCGAACTTTACATCTCATCAAATGGTCTAAACGGTTGAAAGTTTATAAGTCAAAACTTTTGACAGTAATTATGTAAGTAATAAAACCACGTTTCATGTATACTTTTTATAGAGTGTTTAGTGTAAATTTTATACTATTAATCTTTTTTGCAAGAAGTGTTTAGTCATTTTTGTATGAATTCAGGGAATCTTCCATGTATGCAACATTTACGTCATTTTGGTTTAATATAAGAATATTCCAAAAATATCAATCCATCTTGCACTAGATGTTCGTATTAAATCTATTTTCACTATGTTATTTACACTAAATTCATATTAGTTAAATAATACAATTAATGTTTTAATAAGTAAAGCAATCTATTAATAACAACTAGTTATTATAAATTTTGAAGGTCTCAACTAATTTGTTTTAACAAAATGCTTTTTATAAACTAGTTTTTTACTTTTCATTTTAGTTATCACTAAGTGCACTAACTAAATTTGTTGTAAAATCGGGTTTATTAATAATGTTACATCAAAATTTTACATCATTTTATTAAATCAAGGTCTGAGTACTTAGATCGCATACAACGGTTGCGTCGGCCGGGAAATCGACGTGCGTCGGTCAACCAACACCGTTGGCAGTTGTTCGTCGGTCCGACGCATCGGTTTCTTGCGTGCGTTTGGCGACGAGCTGAGGGACGAGATGTGTGGGGCCCACTTGCTTTTTTAATTAATTTTTCCCCCATTTTGACCGTTAATCTATATATATATATATATATCCGTTAATAAACGGTTATATACCCGTCTTTTTAAAAAAAAATAATATATATATTTTTAAAATTTTTAACATATTTATCCTACCCCAAACACACTATAAATACACATACAAACTAACTTCAATTCATACACAATTTTCATCACTTTTTTACTATATTTACATACATTGTTCCACATAACTCTTCTGCATAATTTACACACAATTTTCATCCTCTTTCTACTACATTCACATACAATAATATACATAACTATTCTATATAATTCACACACAATTTTCATCACCTTTCTACTACATTCACATACATTATTTCACATAACTATTCTATATAATTCACACACAATTTTCATCAACTTTCTACTACATTCACATACATTATTTCACACAACTATTCTATATAATTCATATACACTTTTTATATTATTTATTTACGTTCAAAACATAATAGTTAATGGATCAATACTCGTCTTCAAGCTCCGATTCCGATTACGAAGAGTTTTTGACGGTCACGGCATGTTACGATCCGGTCGCGATGCTAGACATAGTTGATAGGTTGGATGAAGAAGATGAAGCCGAAAGTTCAAGCCGGCCGCCAAGAGCACCAAGAAGATACTTACCGAGAGATCGTGTTGGTGCCGCCGAACGTTTGTGGCAAGATCACCTTTCTCCAACTCCAACATATCAGCTGGATTACTTTCGTAGAAGATTTCGGATGAGTCGGCCATTTTTTCTCCGTATATGCGAAGGTATAACATCTTTTACTCAACAACCTCTACCACCGTATTTTAAATATTTCCATCAATGTTTTGCTGCTGCAGGTAAAATTGGTTTCAATATTTACCAAAAATGTACTTATGCCATACGCCAATTGGCCTACGGTATCGCAACCGATTCATTTGATGAGTACTTACACATGGGTCAACAAACATCATATGATTGTTTGGACAATTCCACCGAGTACCTTAGGAAACCAACACTCCAAGATGTTGAACGTTTACATTTGGCACATCAAGAGTTACATGGTTTTCCGGGTATGCTCGGTAGTATCGATTGTATGCATTGGCCTTGGAAGAACTGTCCAATAGCATGGAAAGGTCAATATACACGAGGTGATCATGTGCATCCAACGATCATGCTCGAAGCGGTTGCCTCTTACGATATGTGGATATGGCACGCTTACTTTGGTCTGGCGGGTTCAAACAACGACATCAACGTCCTTAATGAATCGGATTTGTTCAACGATTTACTACAAGATATTGCTCCCGCCGTAACGTTTAATATTGTGGGGACTCAATTTACAAAAGGATATTATCTCGCTGATGGAATTATCCAGAATGGGCAACTCTTATGAAGTCGTTTAAATGTCCGAGTGAGGAGAAGAATATGAAGTTCAAGAATTTTCAAGAAGTTGCAAGAAAGGATATGGAAAGAGCATTCGTAGTACTTCAGGGACGTTGGGCAATTATTAAACACCCGACAAGACCATATAGCATCAACAAAATACGTCGCATCATGTATTGTTGTGTTATTTTACACAACATGATAGCTGAGGACAACGGATGCAATATATGTCCACTTGAGGAAGACTATTTGTCAAACCTGGCAAATATTCCAACACGTTCGTGGAGGGAGAGGGTTGAAACACAAATGCGTATGGACAAGGAATTACGGGACTCGAGGGTTCATCATCAACTTCGCAACGCGCTTATCGTACACATTTGGCACCTACCTGAAAATTTCCGTCGTCGTAATTAGTTGATGTAATCATATTTGTTTTTTAATTTTAGTTTCTTTTATTTAAATAATTGGTAATGTTTTATTTAAATTATTGTAATGTTTTTATAAAATTTTATGTAATGTAATGTTTTATTTTAATTAATTAATGTAAGGTTTTTAATTTAATTAGTTGTTTTATTTAATTGTGTGTGGGGCCCATAAATCAAAGTGACACGTCAGGGTTGACAGGGGTGTGTCTGTTGTGTGTCAGTTTTGTATCAGTTTGGGTGTTGCTGAGGTGGCGCTGATGTGTCTCAACTGACACGCTACTGACGTGTCAGTTGTTGGAAATGGTCTTATGAAACCGATACTGAACTAAGGGTTTGCTCTGCAGTCTCTTTCGTCGTATGAAAGTTTTGTAGGTACATAAAGATGTGGGTCGAGGAAGCCTCAACAAAGGCCAAGAGATTTAAATATGAGAACGTGTTTATAAAATCTCAAACAAGATATCTAACTAGTTTAGAGAAACATTCTTAACAAGTATATTTATATTGAATTAGTAACATAAATCGTTTACAAAAAATATCAATTTACGACTGAATATACATAACTAAGATATCTATATCTAACTACTTTATAAAAAAATAGATAACTAACTAGTAAAGTCCAAACATGCCTTGCGACACCGATTTTAATAATACATGGGTTCAAGACCGACTCGATATGGTTAGGGACGTTCTTTTTTACGTATGTAGGCGCGCCGGGATCTCCGCCAAGAAAGAAGCACCCATGAACTTTTTGACTGACCCGTTGGATGCAAGATCCACACTCAGATCGGCTGGCGTTCTGATTTTTGGATGGGTTGGAGGGAAACATGCATGTGCCGATCTAACCGGAGTTTCCCCTCTCGTGGGTTTGAGAAGTACTGGGGGTTTTAAAGTGGGACATGCTGCTTTGAAAGCTGTCTTGTGCAAAGTGACAAAACACGAGAAAGCATGCATTGAAAATCAATACGTGTTTATACCTTTCGCGTTTGATACTTTTGGTTTCCTTGCACTAGAGGCGGTGGAGCTCCTCAACAAAATCCAACAGGTCATGCATAGTAATGTTATGACCCCTAGATCCATAGATGTTGTTTTCAAACGAATTAGTTTTGCAATCCAAAAAGGGCTAGTGGCGCAGCTTGTTGCTCGCTTGCATTCTACCTCTATGTAATGTTATCAACACTTGTTATCTTAAGAAAGTGTAAACATAGATAAGACTGCTGAAAGAGTAAAAATATTCACAGTTAGTTAAGATCTACATATATATATATAAACTTTTAAAGAGAGGGGAAGGAGTAGGGGTAGGTGACTTGGTGGTAGTGGTGGTGAGGGTTTGACAACCTTAATTAAGTAACGAAAGTCAGTAAAGAAAATTAGTAGCAAATAATATGCATGACTAATTGCCCTCCATTGCAACTGATAATTGAAAGTGACTATTTGGATCAGTCAAAACTTTATCCTCTATCACATAACAAAATAACAAGAACTATAAGTGGCATAAAGAATAGGCTTAAAAAACTCCTTTTGGCCTTTTCCTTCATACATTATAGCCCCACCACCACCCCTGGTATCTTCATGGTTCCATCCTTGTTAGCATAAATTTCTTCAAATTAAAATACCAGATTTTTAAACGCACATATAACTCTTAACGAAGATTTGTAAGGGTGTTCATCGGTTAGGTTTTCGGTTTTCTCGGTTTAATCGGTTCGGTTTATTCGGTTTTGAAATTTTTGGGAGCAAAATCGAAAACCGAACCAAAAACGAATTCACATTTGTAAACTGAACCGAAACCGAACTAAAAATCGAATTTGAATTCGGTTCGGTTTCAGTTAAAACTGAAAAACCATAAACTAATATACTCTATTATGAAATTCAGGGGTTGGGGCAAACGAAAAAACTCAGCAAACGAAAAAACTCACGATAACAAAAACAAAAATGAAGCAGCGGAGGGAATGGATGCTTCTCTGTTATTTACCTTTTACCTCCTTTGCAGCTCATGGTTTTCTATTTTGCCTCAAAATTTTCAACAAACCTTATATATATATATATATATATATCAACTGGGAATATTATATTCCTATGTGACTGATCAAACCGAGATATATATGTGTGTCTATCAATCTCCACATTACCTCATTCATCTAACGCCTTCATATATATATATATATATATATATATGTGTGTGTGTGTGTATAAAAGTGTATGCGTGTGCGTGTATTAAAGCGGCCCAAATGTGTTTCAAAACCCTAATTTTAATAAGTATTTATATAGTAATTTAATATATATATATATAAATATACTAATTTGTAATCGGTTTTGAATTCGGTTTTCGCTTAAATAGAGTTCAAAATTTTCAAAACCGAAAACCGAATTCAGAATTCGGTTTTGGTTTCGGTTTCGATCGATCCGAAACCCGTTTTTTAAATTCGGTTTGGTTTTATATCGGATTTTATTCGGTCGGGTATTCAGATTAAACGGTTTCAAACCAAATATTGAACACCCCTAAAGATTTGTAGCCAATACATCTTTCCCATAAAAAGAAAAATACCTTTCCCTGCGTGATACTCACTCCATCTCAATTTTATTATCCACTTTATTATTTTGTTTGTGTCAAAAGATCGTCTACTTGTAAAAAATAACTATAAAAAATCATTAAACCCTCAAATATACTTAATTTATTACTTACAATATCTCATTATTTTGATATTTTAAGTCAAATTTTTCTCATATATAACGACAAAATTTACATTTACTTATTCTATTTTTAATTTAAAATTTTAAGTTAGGAGACAACATATTTGAACGGAGGGAGTATTAGTAGACCAATATATTATATCTAGAGAATTTAGACGACGATCCAAGTATCCTTACCGGAAGAGCTCGAGATCAACTTCCCATTTTCATAACACATGAACTCCTTATAAAAACAAAAAATTATATATATATATATAGAGAGAGAGAGAGATAGATACTCGATTTAATTCAACTCTATTTTAGTTACTTGATTTTAATCAAGAGAGTTTTCGACTTTTCGTGGTGTGCCAAGTTTTTTAGGATAGGGTCCTAGAGTTGAAAATATAAGAGTAATTTAATCCCACGAACTAATGTTCCATGGTGAAGAAACTCCAATTTTCTATAATTAGTAAAAAAGAATTTATAAAGTCAAATGTAAAAGAATAAAGCTCGATATATGTTGGGATATGAAGTTACCTTACTTAGTGAGAATTAAAAATTAAGTTATATTCAGTAATAATAAATACTTTGATCGATAAGTTAAGTGGTACTTATAAATATAAGAGTTATTTGTTAGAGTTTGTGAGGAGGTCGAGAAAAATAGAGAGCGTATGAGAGTCGTCTCTCTCCGTCTCGTGGGATGGTGGTCTTGATGATCAATAACGACGGGAGCAGATGCCGTTATTGCAATCTACTATTGAGGGTGGTGTGAGGATGTTCAAGAGTGTTGACAGTTGAGTGTCTCCAACATGTAATATCTTTCATATAGTGGATGTTTAGTGGTTTACGGAGCCCGTGGTTTTTACCCTCCCTTGAGAAGTTTTCTAGGAAAAATGTCATGTGTCGTGTGTTCATTTAAATATTGGCTTATACATGGTTGTGTGATTTGTTGTGGTGGTGATCAATCTCAACAAGTGGTATATGATCAGGGTCGATCCCAACAACTAGTATCATATTGATGTTCGTGGAGAAGAATCACATAACCTAGAGGAAGCCAATACGAGAGAAAACAAAGAGTAATTTGTCATATTCTGCGCAACGACGGGAGAATTAATGGTGAGCATTCGTTAGTCTTCAGATCGTATTAAAGTTTGAACTATAGGTTCATCGGAGGTTGTCCTACGATCTGACCATTGGGATTTGTGATTGCGGAAACTGATAAAAAGATATAGGTTGTCAAAGTTTGTTGCAAAATTTTTGTAGATATGAGTTACGGAAATGGAACGAGATTTTAGATCCATTCTAAGGAGATTTTAGTTGGATAGATTGACGAGGTCTTTTTAGTTAGATAAACGGAAGGATATTTTTAGTTGGATAAACTGATGAGGGTATTTTTGTAAAAATACCTTTAAATTTCTGTGTATGTACTTCATGGGTATGTTTGTTTTTTTTAGAACGGCTTGAAAGATGTTAGTGGTTTAGGTCTAGCAGTGACATCCAATTGGGCAGTATGCTAACCCTGAGACCCTCATATTCCTCCTTTTTTTATCACCCGAAGGATGTAGGCTGTAAGATGTATGTTGTAGGCTATAGCTATAACATGTATATTTATGATTTGAGCTTTTCATGAAAGGCTACTTTCAGTAGCTTTGGGATTTTGAAATTCTCATTAGATTTTAAAACTACAGTTTGTACATGACAAACAAGACTTTTATTTTCATAGCAACTTTTTATTCAAAAATAAAAGCTAAAGCTCCTAAAAGCTCAATGTACAACAACAATAAGCAGTAGGCCTGTCAAAGGGGCGAGTCGGGTCAAATATTGTTCTAATTCAACGGGCCACAAGATCCAATTAAATGGGTATGGATATGGTCCATTAGTTATTAGATCGTGATCCGATTCAAGATCCAACTAATCCATGTAAATAGATCTAGATCTACCCATTTAATGTAAAAGAAAATAGTTATTCATTTTCTTTTTATTATCGATGTAGGTAAAAGTTAAAATGAATAAAACTAACTTACCACTAAATAAGAATTAGATCATCGGTAACAAAAACCAATCTTTTCATTTTCTGTCACCGATGATAAGCTCTTCCGTTCCACTTTTGTTGTAATTTTTATAATTGTAATTGGTTGAAGGTGATGGTTGTTTTCGCATATATAAATCATTTGCATTTTTATGTGGTTTTTCGTTTAGACTGATATTTTCCTTTTATAAGTCATTTTTTTTGTTTTATTTTTGACTCGTAGTCCTCGATTTTTACCAAGTTTATCATATTGTCTAACTTTTATTAACTTTCTCCGTTTAGACAAAATAGTCTCCCTTCTTCCTGACATAAAAAAAGCGCACAAAAAAGAAAAGATATATTTTTCGCCTAATGAAATCATCACAAGTTCAACGACAACAAGGTATCCTATCAGAGCGACTCATCGTGAAAAGAACCGACTCATCATGAAAAGAACCGATAATATAAGCTCATTCTATAACCAAATCAGATTCACAAAACCCAAATATAACAGAATCAGAATTATTAAAACTTGATCAAATGAAGCACTCAGCCTATCAAAACTTGATAATTACAATTATGGTAGTACAATAATAATTAAAATATGTAAGCATCATATAAACGAGGTCCCGATCCATGTACACGATAACATATAAGTAATCATATAAATCTTTGAATATTACATAAATTAAAAATTAATAAATACATCAGCTGTTACTTGAATATAAGACGATCACACATCGCTCAAATAGGATGTTTCAAATTAAATTTATCAATTCATACAACAAAAGTTTTACATAACAACACAATGTCATACAACAAAAGGAATACATATAATGATACAAATGTTTTGATGGTCTAAATATACTTACTTTGGGATATGATAATGTCTCATATTATAAAAACGTATCTCGACCTCCGAAGTAGAATGCCCAATCTAGTGATCATCAGAGATGAAAATCATTGGCACAAGCAGTACGTGTGCAAGAAAGCACAAGATGTAATAAGTCAACTTTGCGATCATATAATGGGTAGTGGAGGAGTACTGTGGGTTCTTTAAATCATGCATAAAAGCCAGAATAACGAGATTCAGACATGCCATAGCAAATGCAGCAACAGAGATTATCACAAGGGTATTGGCACCCGACACAATAAGACCATGTTTTTCCAATGCAACCTTTCCTACAATGAGTAGTATCAACGGTATATACGTAGCAAGCAAATATGCAATGTCTTTAGGATCCGTGTCATCCTGTAACCTGACATACAAAACAAACATAAATCAAAAACTGATATCATGAAATTAAGGTCCTTTTAACAGTTTATTATATATGCATATATGTCTTAAAACAAAATATTATACCTCAAACAAAGAAAAAGTAAATCACTTGCAAAAGCCTAAAGGTAATACACAAGACTCTATCTCACTGCCTATGCCACCTCCACCAATATGTTACAGAGTAGTTTTTAACAGCGATGTTGTGTCAATTTTCAATCGGACTATATCACAATATTGATTTGGGTCAGTTCTAATAATTTATTTAATTGAATTGTATAATTAAATAAAATGCTGGCGGTTAATACTAACTATATAGTTACGTACATTAATTCTTCAAACATTCTAAATGAATCAAGAACTACACTAAACATTCTAAGATGACATGTAATCTAAAAACAAGGATTTTGAAGTATTCAGTTAAAAAGTACTAACGTTTATGATATTCAGTTATTCACCAACAGCCCTCACCACTATCCCGTCCATCTCTACAAATTCTCACCAAACCTTATTTATTTATACGTTTACATTCACTTTTTTAACTTTCTAAAACAACAATGTACTCGTATAAACCTAAAGATAATTAACATTGATTAAATTTTTAAAGGGGACAAAATACCTTAAATACCATTAACTTTCTAAAAATTCATGCTCATGAAAAGTTGTGCGTTGTCAGCTGCCTCCTATATTGTTATTCAATTTCAATATTCGAGTGTTTTCCATTCAAAATTTAACATAAGCTATCTATATTATTTACTTTATTGTTTATTCTAAGGTTTAAGTTTTTATATTAACGTTTTCGTATTTTTTTATTGTAACGTTTTTTTTACCATAATGTTTTCCTTCTTTTTGTTGTAAGATTTTTTCTTATTAATGAAAATTTATTTTTAATGATTGTATTATTAGTCTTATTTAATTTATTAAAATGTAATTGTGTTTTTAAGAAAAATAAAAAAATTATAAAATAGTGGGTCCCAATTTTTAGTCGTGAGTAATCGTGAAAATCCCATTATGATTAGTCATGAGACGATTTTTGATCGTGCGAACGTGGCACCCACGACGGAAAATAACTACTAGAGGACGTCTTACCATGATCAGAATCATGAATTCTTCCTGTCTAGTGAACACATAATTCTTTGAGAAAATCACTAAAATGGTCAGTTTTAACTTTCAATGTGTAGTTATAGACAAAATCTTGATAAATATCTAATTTGTTTAAGAATGTAGCTCCATTACATCAACCTTGGAGCGTATTCTAGTGTAAAATTAATTGGTAGTTTGCTCAAACTAAGAAAGACATGGAATTCGCTCAACTGTTCTTTAAAAATGGTCACAATTCACTCAAAAGGCAAGCAGAAAACACTACAATTTGCTCAAATGCAAATGGTCATTTTTTTCTTAGATTTAGCGAATTCTTTGCATTTGAGCGAATCGTGGGGGATTTTGAGCAAATTCCTAGGCATTTGAGCAAATTCATTGGCATTTGAGTGAATTGTGGCTATTTTTTTAACAACATTTGAGCGAATTCCATGTTTTTTTAGTTTGAGAAAACAACCAATTAAATTTACTCTCCAATTCGCTCCAAGATTGATGTGCTTGAGCATAATTGTTGGCCAAATTGGATATTTCTTAAGATTTTGTCTATATCTAAACATTGAATGTTAAAACATTTTGATAAAGCAAATTAATTGTGATCTACAATTGTTTTAAATCAATTCTATTTCAAACTTTTAAATCTACAAATGTTTTTTTGTTTAATCCTTATAAGTTTGTAATCAAATTAATTACGATCTATTCTAGTTTGCATTCTTAACGTTAATTTTTATATGTTTTTATAAAAAGCTTACTCATTAAACATTTATACAATATACAATTTGCATTATATAATGCACAAATAACAAATATATAGTATTTAATGATGTGTGATTGTAACAACTCGTCCCCTATCGGTATAACAAAAGAAATTTGAGTCCTTTATAAGTCTAAAGTAGTGGGGTTATTAGTATCCTTCCAACATAATTTTAGTTGAACCTAAACGATACTTGAGTAATCCATTGCTTCCGGCTTTGAGGACCTTACATATGGTACAGAGTCATAGCCTCTCGGGGTGCGACGGGCACAAGGCTCGTGCATCTCCTGGAGTATGGATTATAGTTATTCATTATGTTTCGATCTAACGAGGACATCAGGAGTTTAATTGGGGGAGTTTGTACAACCCGTCCCATATCGATATGAGACAAGAAATATGAATCCCTTGTAAGTCTAAAGTAGTGGGCTACTAGTATCCTTTGACCATGATTTTAGTTGAACCTGAATAATACTCGAGTAGTCCATTGCTTTCGACATTGAAAAACTTTGCAGTGATATTATAAACATTATACTCCATATTATAAATAGACATTAACATTAATGTTTTTAATAAATATAAGGTTATGTTAGCTATTTCCTAAGAGTATATTAGTTATTTCAAGTTCTTTAACATAAATAATAGTCAAACTATTTACATAGTAGTATGGACAAATGTGTCCAAGAACCCTTAGAACTAACTCGATCTATTATGTTGGTCACAAATTTCATTAACCTATACTTTTTTGAGATGAATGTCTATAACAATGTTCATATAAGAATTACAATAACAAATCAACAAAATATATAATAACATGTACATAATAAAATTAGCCACCAAAAAAAGTTAACCATGATAGGAGTTGTATTACAAATGGTAGTCTACAAATCTCACGAAAACTTAATACAATATACGTGTTCTACACAAAGAAAGATGTTTGCAATGGTTGTAACAAGTCCCTGCTCATGAAAGTCAAATTGCAGTAAATAAATCAGTAAATTACATTAACCATTTAAATAATATATAAACCTTAGTAGTAACTTAATACCTTCTATCTGTCTGTCATGAAAGTAAAATTACAATTAGTTGGTAACTCCAAATCAGGATGAAGATTCTCCAAAAACCATGTCCAGTAATTGGTCTTCTCTGCTTCTACAACTGCATAAGCTACATGATAGATCCCATTATTTGAATCAACTCCAATTGCACTTAACACTTGACCTGGGTATGGTCCTTTCATGAAAGCACCATCTAAACCAATTATTTCACTCAAACCTGCTTTGAATCCCTTTTTAATGCACCAAAACAGATATATATATATATATATATTCATTTAAAAACCCTAGTTGGTGAATTAGGGTTAGGTTCTGCCTACACATCATGCTTAACAGTTGTGCCAGGATTGGTAGTTTGTAACTCCAAAATGTAATCTCTTAGAATTGAATATTGTTGTTAGTAATCCCCCCTCAATCTCTTCATTGCCAGATCTTTAGCTTTATAAGCTATCATTTTGTTTATACTCAATTGAAATTGTTTCTCTAAATGTTGTTGAAGTGCTTTACCAGTAATTGTTGGGTTTCTTTGAATAGTGTCACTGATTTGATTAGCTAGGAAAGTTGAAGTCCAAATTTTGAGTTCACAACTTTGGAGGCATTTATGGTCATCTATATAGGTTTTCACCATCCAGCATTCTTCATTTACCCCTTTAGATATATATAAAGTCTAAGGACCGGCTGACTTGTCACGTATTTTTGCATGACCTTTTTTGACGATTTTACCCTCATCACCTACCAATATTCCTTTTTGTCCTTTTCCTTTTCCTTTGACCTTGTTGACCTCTTTTTTTCCCAGTAATTGACTTATCATAAACATCCTTAACTAGACTTTTCTATCTCAACACCCATTTTCTTGCTAAATCCAGGTCTAAACCCAAAACTCCTAACCCTCACACGATTTTGGTCACTTTTTACAATCAAGAGCGCTCCCTTCTAGTTTCCACTACTTGTGCCATTACCAGATCAGTGATTTGTTTCTTAAAAGTAAATGCTTACCCCACAAAGAAATCACTCTTTAGTGTTTCATCACCCACTTTAGATCTCCTGAGTTTCTTCAACCTCATCTTCCTTTCTCTATCAACATAATTTCCATCCCCACTATCATACTCATCAAAATTAATCCCTACCACCTCATCATTAACAAGCATATCCCCAACATTTGGTTCAATTGTTATTCCATCTCATTCCACATTCCTATATGTCTTAAACTTGAACCCCGGCATATCCACCTCCACATCATGCACTTTGTAATGATCATCTTCTACAAAGTCATCATCTTCATCACTCTCTTCATTCAAATCTTCCTCATTTAACTTATCACTCTCTTCATTCAAATCATCACTAACTTCTTCCTCATCCAACTCATTAGTGACTTGTTCATTTTTATCATCATTGACTGCATCATTCAACTCCTCATTGACTGCCTCACTTATAGGCTCATCGCCTGCATCATTCAAGTCATCATTGACTACCTCATTCAACTCATTATTGACTTTATCATTCATATTAGCATTAAATTGTTCATTTAGATCAACATTGACCTCTTCATTCCCTAAATCTATTGCATTTTGATTTAATTCTGTAAAGAAAGGATCCAAGAATGGATTTTCATCTTGCCATCCCAAATACAAATTCTTTTTCACTTTCGTCTTTAGTTGGAACAACATTTCTAGAAGAATCATCTTCTATTTCTTCTATCACCACCTTACTCTGTTGTGGGGATCTCTAATAATTCCAAAGAGTTTTTATACCATGTTTAATATACACATATATAACCTTATATCTATCTATACAACTGATCAAATTCCTTATATCTTGATCACAAGCTAATGCTAATAGCCCACATAATCCAACTTCTTAAAATGGTACTACATCTTGTCATCTAGATCATACTCTAACTCTTCCACCATTTTTTCAAGTTCGTAACCAGAAAAATAATCTTGATCTACAAGATCAAAGTAACTAAATGTACCTCCAACATATTTTCTACCAGGATACTTTGAGAATGTACCAGCGATGGAGAAAAGAGTTTCGTATTGCTCTGTTTATAAAAAAAAATAAAACAATAGTCAGTGACAAAAAAAAATTAGGGTTTTATAGTTCAAAAAACCGACATTATATATTTACTACTGTATAATTGTCGCAATTCTTCGACAGGTATATATTCCCCCCGACGTAACCAACGAGCTTGTCCATTCTTGATGATAAACTATTTCGAACGATTTGAACAGGGGAAAATTTTCGAAGTCACGATGACAACCGGACGAGAATTGATTTTGAATGAGGAAGAAGGAAGAAGAAAATGGAATAAATTAGGTGGGAAAGGTAATTTTTACAGATTTACCCTCACGTGTTGGGCACATGTGGCCACTTAACGGAGAAAAACTAATGACATTTGGGGGAGGGATGAGGAGTGTTGCAAAATACCCAGTACATGGTAACAGATCGTGAAAAAAAGTTGGGAGGGACGAGGGGTGATAAAATGATGGACCACATGGGCAGGAATTGTAATGTACTCTTATTTAAATTAAAAACATTGACCAAATATTTTATTCATTTATAAAAATTAAAGAGTTTATAAATTATATAAAAAAATTAATCAAATTATTTTATTCATTTTATTAAAATTAAATTCGTCTCACGTTATAGCATATCTATAAACTATATAAAGAATTGACCAAATAAAAATTAAATTTGACATGCGTCATCTCGGGTATATAAACTATATATAAAAATCTGTCACAACATTTTATTAATTTATAAAAATTAAATTCGTCTGGCGTTATCGCAGGTCTATATACTATATAATAAATCGACCAAATATTTTATTCATTTATAAAAATTAAATTCATCCCCCGTTATCACGGGTTTATAAATAGCAACGATGAACATTTCTTTCGTATAATTACATTTTCGGCCCTTAAATCTTTAATGTATTTATTTAAATTAAAAAAGTCGGTCACAATATAAAAACATCGACTAAATATTTTATTCATTTATAAAAGTTAAATTAATCGGGTCTTATTGCTGGTTTATAAGCTATATAAAAAACTCGACCAGAAAATTACCACAATATTTTATTCATTTATAAAAATTAAATCCGTGCCGCGTTATCACGGGTTAATGACTTAGTTATAGATTTAAAAGAAAACTAGCTAAAAATATATTTAGTGTTTAGTTAATACAAAATTACCTATTTTAAAATATGACTAGTGTTAAATTAGTGTTTAACGATGTTTCATCACCAATTAAGTCAACCTCAGTATCGTTATCACATCTTAATAATTAACCGATTACAATTCAACACCAATGAACTCAACTTTAAAGACAATTCAAGTTAATGAAACCCTTTAGCGGTTTATCAACAATAGTTGTTCACCGAACCCTAAGACATTTACATTATGGAAGTCGTTACCCCTATTTGAACATTCGAATGATCAAGAGAAACCCTAAGACGTTTACGCTATAGGTAATGATTGAGAGAAACCCAAGGCGTTTACACAATAGGTTAAGGCATCAACCTTATATGAACATTCGAATGATCGAGAGAAACCCTAAGGCGTTTGCACTATAAGTTAAGGCGTCAACCATATATGAACATTCTAATGATCGAAAGAATCCGTAAGTCGTCTACACAATGGGTTAAGGCATCAACTCTGTACGAAAATCTGAGAAATCTGGAAAAAGAAAAAAATATGGGCAAGGCAAAAAATTAAAAATATAATAGTGAGTTTTAGCGAGGACACATGTCGTCTCTTAAAGTATTTATTAATAAAAAACAAATAAATACGTTTAGCGACAACTCATATCGTCGCTAAAGGTATTTACTTTAAACTACTTTTTGGTCAAGAAATTAAAGTGTGGGTCTGACCCTTTCGCGACGATATGTCGTCACAAACGACTTACAAAGACGAGTTTTTGGACTTTTGCGACGACGTTTTGTCGTCGTAAAATCCAATTATTCTAGTAGTGACTTTCAACTTATGATGTACCACCATTAAATATCTACGGTTGTTTAAATATAGAGGAATCGTTAGACTCTCTTTTTCCTCCTCCATATTTATATATTCTCCTTTATATCTAAATATAGAAATAGATGAGGTGTTTTAGAAGATCATTGGAGATTAGCTTTAACTAGAAAATGAACAAAAATTGACTTGGTAACAAAGTTACGTCAATCAATGGTTTAAAATCCGATTTTTTAGTTGAATCGGCAAAAACCTCCGGTTCCGGTCGAAACGGTCGGACCGGTCCAACCGGCCGGTTCAACCAGATTGTCAGATTACAGTACGTGCGTCAAGTCGCCAGATGATATACCTGTTGATACATCTTAGTGTGTCTGTCTGTTGGTCGAGTCTGTAATGTATTTGTAAATGTAATTGACTTTGATAATTACATTTTCTGTGTTCTGCGACACAAGGCTTGTGTCGCATAAGTTGTAGTTGCGACACAATTATTGTGTCGCAATAGTGATCTCTGCGACACAAGGCTGGTGTCGCATAAGTCGGCCAGATTAGTATAAATAGGCCTAATTACTTTGTAATTAGGTTAGACTTTTTGGTATTATTTTCTCTGCGTTTTTCAGCTGTAAATCTTGACTGAGAATTTAAGTAATACAAATATAAAGTGGTTCTTTGATTGTTCTTATTTGTTTTAGCTTTGTATTTGTGTTAGATTTAATCTAACGAATTCCGCGCGTTGGATTATTGACGATTTGATTATAAGATCAGACTCGGGATCTACAATTGGTATCAGAGCCATTAAATCTAAGGATTTTAGTGGTATCAAATCGTTTAGGTACGTTTTTAATACATATTTTGATTATTTAACATCTTTTTTGGTGTTTGATCTTCATTATAAGTATTTTGGAGCTGAAATTTGGAGTTATTGAGGCTAAAAATCTAAGCTTTTACGAAATTTTTTGTTAAAAAGGTTTTAGGTTACGAAAATTTTCGTTTTTGAGGTTTTTGACATCTGACAGCGCCGTTTTGCGACACAAGGCTGCGACATAACATTTGTGTCGCTGTAGGGTTTTTGCGACATTAACCTTGCGACATAGTAGATTTTGCGACATAACTTTGCGACACAGCTTGCGACATACGGTGCGCCATAGTTGTGCGACATACCTGTTTTGCGACATAATATTTGCGACATACTGTTGCGACACAGTATTTGCGACACAACTTTAGTGTCGCTATCTGTACTTTTGCGACACAACCTTAGTGTCGCATACTCCAGTTTCCAAAAAATTTTGAAAAGTCTCTCGAATCCGTTATAATGACTGCTTTCTACATCATCATCTCTTCAACAAGTAGGGGCAATGTTAAAACATAATAGTGAGGTGGGTTCAACAAATAAACCACCCATGTATACAAATGGTATGAATTATTCAGACTGGCGTCAAAGATTTGAAGCATTTGTATCATTTAATGATCCTGAAATGCTTATATATTTGGAGGAAAGATATGAACATCCGTTAAAAACCGGTGTTCATAATGGACCTATACCTGAAAAGTCCATTAAGTCTATGACTCCTGAGGAACGTAAGGCCTTTGACACTGAGAGAAAGACATATTCTGCTATTACCATGGCCTTACCTCAACAATTATTGAGACAATTACGACACCACAAAACTGCATATGATCTATGGACTGGTTTTGAAAAGAAGTGTGGTGGAAGTACTCAATATAAAAAGAACAAACTGGATCTAGTCAAGAAACAGTTTGAAGTCTTTGATATGCTGCCTACTGAATCTCTTGAAGAAATGTGCAGTCGATACTCACAACTTGTGAGTGAATTAGTTGAGGGAGGCGTTACTCTCGACAAAACTGATGTAAACAAGAAACTTTTGGGTTCCTTACCCAAAAAGTGGAATACTATAGTACTGTTGATGGAAAAAGACGAAGAGATCATGGATATGGAACTTGATGATTTGGTAGGACAGATTGCTGATGATCTTCTTGATATGCAGAAAAAGGAAACCAAAGCTACAGCACACCTTCAAAATCCAAAACTATATGGTGTGGATGTTCCTGCTGCAGTACCTCAAGCTGCTGGTTCTGCATTTTTCTCTGGGGGTTCTGGTGCTCCAAGTACTTCTGGTAGTTTTGGATATACTACCTCCTCAGGTGGAGGTGGTACCTATTCAAATTTCCAAGGCGCATCTCCTGCAGTTGCTGAAGAACATGCAGCTGTCTTCACTGCTTTCTTGTCTGCTCATGATGACTTTCTGTCAAACAAGAATAGTACTGTGAATCTAACTGAAAAAGACTTCAGTCAGATTGATCATGAAGAACTTGAGCGTATGGATCTGAAATGGAGTATAGCTATGCTCACAAGACGCGTCAAATACTTCTTGAAGAAAACTGGAAGGAAGAACGTTACTGATCCAGAAGAGAAGGGTCTTGGTTTTAATAAGAGCAAGGTGAAATGCTACCAATGTCATAATTATGGTCACTTTGCTCGTGAATGTGACCGTAAGAAGAACCCACCTTCTGGTTTATCTACACCTTCGCAGTATAATTCATCTGATAAGGCCAAGAATGATGAGAAAGCGATGGTTTCCGCTGCTTTGCTGCTTTCTAACAATGCTTGGGAGTGGTCTGATCCAGATGAAGAAGATACAGAACGAGCACTGATGGCTTAAGTGCATGAGGTAGATTATGAACCTTTATCCTGTGTATCATGCATTAAATTAACTAACCAGTTAAACATGTATAGAGAGGACACCAAACGTCTTAACACTGTTATCGAAAATTTAAATGAAACAAATGACATGTTGAGAAACAGTGATAAGACAAGTGGTGAAAAGTTAAAAGCTATTTTAGAAGAGAAAAAGGAACTTAAGGCTAAAATCTTTGAACAACAAGATGAGATTGGTAGCTATGTAGATATGCTATCATTTGTAAAGAAAGAACTTGTTGAATCTCAAATTGAGGTTCTAAATTTAAAGAAAAAGCTTTCTAACTTTTCCGCCTCCTCTCTAGTTTTTGATGAAATCCTCCAGGCACAAAGGACATATACCAAAAGCAAGGCAGGACTTGGTTATCATCAAGTCCCACCTCCTAAGGACTATCTTCCCATGCCTGTTAGGGAAAACATTAATGACTTGACACCTATCTATCCAAAGATAGATGTCAAAACTGTTAAAACTGCAGTTAGTATTAAAATAAGTAAGCATGAACTAGCTAAGGCTAAAAATGTCATCACTGTATCTCCACAACCTGAAACTAGTAGGCCCGAGCCAGTTAGGGCTAATACTAGTGAGTCTGAAACAAGTAAGACTCAAGAGGTTGAGAAAGTTAAGCCTGTTAAGGCCGAGATTCATCAGACTGAACTTATTAAGTCTGAAAATATAGTTGAGCCTAAATTAGGAAAGACTCTTTCTATGCTTCCTCGTGTTATTGAAGAGGAAATTGAAATTGAGGATATAACTGATCAAGAGTATCGACCAGTTAAGAAAAACGTCAAGCCTGAAAATCATATCATTACTATTGAAAGAAATGAACGGGCTATATCAAAAGGACAAGGTAAAGCTACGGCTGAACCTCAAAAGAAGATTGCTTCTAAATTGAATATTCAAAATAAATCTTCTAAACATACCTCAAAAGCATCCCCTGTTGAATGTTCACATCAATGTGAGTGTTCAACACGTGCTTCTTTTGGTCGGGCTCATCGTTTTATTCCTCAATTTCAATCTAGTGTTGAGCATCGATCTTGCTTCTACTGCAAGAAGCAAGGTCATTTGATAAATAATTGTCCTGTGCTTGCAAAGAAACAGTCTGGGAAACAGGTTTCGCGAGTCTCAAAATTTAAGAAGCTTTCAAAGAAGTCTATTTCAATGAAAGGCTCAAAGACTTCCGTCCCAGCTGTGAAAGTCAACAAAGTTGAGCAAAATACTTTGTCAAACCTAAAGCTCAAAGTTGTTGACTCGCAAGCATCCAAACCAAAGTAGCTTTGGAAGATTAAAGAATCTTGCAAAGATTCTACATCCAACAATAGTCCATCAGTCAAATATTCTACAATGTTTGAAAATAAAATTTTGACTGATGTGGTTGTTGTTGATGATGTCACTGGAGTACCGAAGACTATCAAGGCTTGGGTCTCCATTTCTAATTAATTTACCTTGTTTGTGGTGCCGCAGCAACCTGAATCTGTAAGGAATAGTAAATGGTATATCGACAGCGGTTGTTCTCGGCACATGACCGGTGATGTTTCCCTTTTATCTGAGTTTCATGCTTACAATGGAGGTTATGTGGCCTTCGCTGGTGATAAAGGGGGAGTTATTTCTGGTCAGGGTACGCTTACTAATGGAATGGTAAGCTTTGAGAAGGTGAATTTTGTAGAACAATTGCAACACAATCTTCTCAGTGTCTCTCAAGTGTGCGATAAAAAGTACACTACTACTTTCATAGACACTGAGTGTTGCATATTGAAGCCGGGATTTGTAATCCCTGAAGAATGGGTGCTACTGAGGGCACCTCGGGAGCGAGACACGTATATTCTTGACATGAGTACTGTGGAAACTACACAGCTCACATGTCTTCTATCTAAAGCTCCTGAGAAGGAATCGTTATTATGGCACAGGCGTATGGGACACTTGCACTTTCGCAAGCTGAACTACCTGATCAAGAATGATGTAGTGCGAGGTGTCCCTAAGCAATCCTTTGGACTGAATGATCACTGCGTCCCTTGTCAGAAAGGAAAGCAACACAAGAAGTCTCACAGACCGAAGCTGGCCAATTCAACTGAGAATCCCTTGGAGCTGTTTCACATGGATCTATTCGGGTCAGTCAGAAAGAAGAGTTTGGGAGAAGCTTCGTATTGCCTAGTTGTGACGGATGATTATTCGCGGTTTTCTTGGGCTTATTTTCTGAAGACCAAGGATGAAGTGCCTGAGATTCTCATCTATCTATTCGACAAACTGCAAAATCTTTGTGAGTTGAGAATCAAGAAGATAAGGAGTGATAACGGTACAGAGTTTAAGAACTCGATTATGGAACTGTACTGTTTGAACAATGGTATTGAACACCAATTCAGTGCCGCAAGGACTCCTTAGCAGAATGAGGTTGCAGAACGTAAGAATAGGACTTTGATTGAGGCTGCACGTACAATGTTATTTGAATCTAAGCGTCCAATCACCTTTTGGGCTGAAGCTGTGAATACGGCCTGCTACGTTCTGAATCGGGTGTTAACGGTTAAGAAGAAGAACAGGACATCATACGAGTTGTTCAACAACAGAAAGCCTAATCTACAGTTTCTTGAACCGTTCAGCTGCTTATGCACGATTATGCACACCAAGGAACGTATTGCTAAGTTCGGTGAAAAATCCTGTGAAGGCGTCTTCCTAGGGTTCTCTAACAACTCACCGAATAAACGTGTGTATAACCTTGTAACCAAGCGTGTGGAAGAACACTTTGAGGTCACTTTCTTTCACTACACTGACAATCCTCAGGGAAAGGGACCCGAATACTTGTTTGATTATCAAACATTGTTTGATTCCTTCAATCTTCCTAAGGAACATGAAGAAGAGGAAATGGTGACACTGCTTCATGGGTTGGATATTGTATCCAACACTTTACCTATTTCTGTGTTTCCACCACCTCCAGCCACACTCGCCTCTGATCATGTTATCATTAGTGACTCTCCGCCTCCACCTGTTACTGAGGCTGTTCCTGATTCTCCCAATGATGAGGAACCAATGTTTGAGGCTTCCGACCTGTCCCCTATATCTGAACCTGAACCGTTACCGGCATCTGATCTTGCTGACTTACCTGATCTTGAGCTCGAACTTGAGGCTGATTCTACGAACCTTGATTCTGTCATCGTTCCAGCTGAAATTCCAAGTTCTCGTATCAATGTGTCACATCCTGTTGATGCCATACTTGGTGACTTGCAAAAGGGAGTGTTAACCAGACGCCAACTTGCTGGTGTTGAATCCGCTTCAACGTTTTCATCTGATGCAGATATTGATCCTGTATGTCTTGCTTCGCAAATTGAAGAATGTTATCTATCACAAGTTAAACCGAAGAAGACTGATGATGCGTTGAAGGATCCATACTGGGTTGAGGCGATGCAGGAAGAGCTTCAACAGTTTAAAAAGCTGCAAGTATGGACATTTATGCCATTACCCAAAGGTGTTCATCCAATTGGCACTCGTTGGGTGTATCGTGTGAAGAAGGATGATCGAGGCGTTGTCATTCGCAACAAAGCACGACTAGTGGTCCAGGGTTTCACTCAAATAGAAGTCTTGGACTACGATGAAGTGTTTGCCCCGATTGCTCGTTTGGAATCGATTCGCATCTTCCTGGCGTACGCTTCCTTCAAAGGTTTTCGGGTCTATCAGCTTGACATGAAGAGCGCTTTTCTGTATGGTCAAGTGGACGAGGAGGTCTACGTCAAACAGCCACCTGGTTTTGAAGACTCTGTTCATCCGAACTACGTATGCAAGCTGGACAAGGCGTTGTATGGTCTTCATCAAGCTCCTAGAGCTTCGTATGAGAGACTTGCTACTCATCTGCTGAAGAACGGGTTTGTACGAGGAACGATCGACAGTACCCTCTTCATCAAGCATGAAGGGGATGATCTTTTGTTAGTGCAGGTATATGTGGATGACATCATATTTGGTTCTACCAAGGATGATATGTGTCGTGACTTCGAGAGGATCATGAAGTCGGAGTTTGAAATGAGCGCTATGGGGGAGCTAAAATTTTTCTTGGGTGTACAAGTTGAGCAGTCTGCCAAAGGGATTTACATTCATCAGTCCAAGTATGTCAATGATATGTTGACTCGGTATAACTTGACTGATTGTAAATCCTATGGGACGCCTTTGGAGCTGAATCATCACCTTGGTCTAGCAGAGGATAAAGAGGACTGTCCGGAAAAAGATTACCGATCTATGATTGGTTCTCTGATGTATCTCACTGCATCACGTCCGAACATTGTCTTTGCTGTCTCTCTTTGTTCCAGGTATCAGTCTAAACCTAAGGTGTCTCACATGAAGGCAGTTACGCGAATCTTTGGTTATCTCAAATATAGACCAACACTTGGTCTATGGTATTCTAATGAGAAAACCTTCGCGCTCACTGCTTACTCGGACTCGGACTATGGTGGATGCAATATGGATAAGAAGTCTACTTCTGGTGGATGTCAGTTTCTTGGACCTCGGCTCGTTTCATGGCAGTGCAAAAAGCAACCAACCGTCTCTACCTCAACCGCAAAGGCTGAATATATTGCTGCTGCTAGTTGCTGTTCCCAGGTTCTTTTGATACAACACTAGTTGCGCGATTACGGTTTACTCTTAACTATGACTCCTATTCATATAGATAATATTGCTGCTATATCAATTACACGTAATCCAGTCCAACATCCTAAGACCAAACACATAGAAATTAGGTTTCATTTCATTCGTGATTGCTATGAAAAACACCTCATTGATCTGGTCCAAATAGACACACTTAAGCAGAATGCAGACTTGTTCACCAAAGCTTTTTCCCGTGCTCGTTTTGATGAGCTTGTCAACATGATAGGGTTACGTTTCTTTAAAAAAAACAATTAATATTTGTGACCTTATACTGTTCTAATTGTTATGTTAGTAAAAAATAAAAAATAAAAAAAAAATAAAAAAAAGGGGTAAGTTAAGCAATAGCCATTCTTTATGCTTACTAGCATTAAAGAAAAGCAACGTTGCAACATCTGTTAAAGATGTTTAGTAGTGTCTGTAAACAACTAGGGATATGATAGTACATTAGGAGACATTCCTAAAACGACAATCTTAAGTTTTATCCTTGATATATCAGTAGGTTTATCTCGAATTTGTTATACATGTCCTTACAGACATCTGTCTACTTGCACGATGTATTGGTAGGCATTTTCATACTCCTCTTTGAGCACCTAAGAAATACCTTAATCTGTGTTTATTCTTTTGTGATGCCCAACATATGATGTATGACAATGGGTCTTAATTCTTATGTATCAGCTGGCCATGCTTCTATTAACTTGAGCTTGTATATGACAACATTTGGGGATTTATGTTGTCTGTTTCCTTTGTTGTACGTCTGTACAGACCTGGTCTCAGTCAGTATACTTTCAAAACCTAAGCAAACAAAAGTCAAAGTACTTTAAAGTCTTATAAAATCAAAGATACCTCACAAAGTCGCCAAAATGGTTTGACCAAGTCTGGTTTTGCTTACACCTGAATCAAGTTTAAGTCGCTTTGTTGTACGTATGTACAGACCTGTCACCACTGGCTTGATTCTTAAAAATGTTGAATTCAAATGCTTTCTCTAAATAATCGAAGTCTTGGGCATGTCTTGATACTAGGAGTATATCTATGTGGGATTCATGGAGACCTATTCACTCTCACAATAACTGCTACAACTTGAAGTTGAGTGTGTTACATGTTTAAGTGCACAAACAATACCGATAATCGTCTTGTTACGGACTGTTTCTACGGCTTGTTAACTTTGCTTGATAAATTTAAATTTGGACAACTATACTGATAATCGAATTAAAATTTGACCTTGTCTTGTGAGCCTGTCTTTCTAATATGATCCCTTAATAGACGCTTCTACAAATGTTCTTTTAATTTATTTTATCTTATTATTATATATATATTTCTTTTGGTTTCTGTTTAAAAGGGTCACAAATTAAAAAAAAAAAAAAAAAAAAAAAAAAAAAAAAAAAAAAAAACTACCCTTGATTGACTTTTGCGACACAACCCTTGTGTCGCACATTTGTGTTGCCAAAACTGCGACACAACACTTGTGTCGCAGTCTTATGTCGCAATGTGTATTTAAGGGTATAAATACCATCGTGTCGTTGTAATTAGTTTTAATAACTGCGACACAAGCCTGCGACACAACCTGGATCCCTACATCTCTGACGCAATCCTTGATTATTTTGACATTTTCTGTAGATTTCTGCTCGTTTCATCGCTTGTTTAGTGTTCACCTTACTCATACGCATCGTTAGGTATAACTTTTACTCG
Source organism: Logfia minima (assembly GCA_963921325.1). Lineage (NCBI taxonomy): Eukaryota > Viridiplantae > Streptophyta > Magnoliopsida > Asterales > Asteraceae > Logfia > Logfia minima. The sequence continues at coordinate 37,727,416 of OY992764.1, forward strand.
TTATTACTTCTTAGTTTTGATTACATTTGCGATTTAAGTTTCGGTTTTTTCAGGGTTTACTTTGTTTGACCAATTAAATGTCTTAGCGTGTTTCAATATGTGTAAAACTTGTTAAATACTGCTCCTGACATGCTCATGAACCTTCGAGGACCGATTAAACTCAAAAACCCCAAAAATTTTTAATCTGGAAAATCTGGGTTTCATCGTGTTCTTCATTGCGACACAAGATGCGACACAAGCGTTGTGTCGCAGGTTCTGTTCAGCTTTATGTCGCTGTCTTTCTGCGACACAATTTGTATGTCGCTGACATGTTCTGCGACACAATCGTTGTGTCGCTGAAAATCATCAAATTGATTTAATTGCAAAACTGCGACATAACTCGTTATGTCGCTGTGTTATCTTGCGACACAACGCTTGTGTCGCAGTACATTTTTATTTGAAAAATGTCTATCTTTAAAAACGTGTTTATGTCTAATGGCTTCCAAGTTTATTGTCCTTTTACAGATATGGCTCACGTTAATGCTTTCTTCTAGGAACCGAGACATAATGTCACGGCTTTCCTCGATGACGACAAAGAATCGGCGGCGCCGTACCGTCTGATGATTGCATTTCTTCGACGATCCAGAATATATACTGCTATCACGGCGACCACCACCATCTATCGCGATCATGTCTCAGACTTCTGGGCTAATGCCAGTGTCAACTTGGATCTCGAGTTCACCTGGATCATCTCTCGGGTTCAAGATCGTGAGATTGTTCTTTCTGAGCAGATCATTCGGGATTTCTTTCAGTTTCCGGATGACTCTGAGATGCCGGTGGCTTATGCTCAATCTTTTATTGCTGGGGGTATGGCTCGCCTCGGTTATCCGACTATCCCTCGCGATCAATACCGCAAGGCTTTTCTGACGAAGGTCTGGAGGTATCTTATGCATATCATGATAGTGTGCCTCTCCGGGCGAAATGCAAGTTTCGATGGCATGAGCCTCTCCACAGCATCCGCGATGCTTGCATTGGTCTACAACAAACCCTATAACATCTCGGGTTACATTTTTCGGATTTTGGTAGACAACGCGAAGGCCGGGGAAGGTCAGTGGGCTTTATACCCACGTTTTGTTCAATTGTTGATCAACCACTTGCTCCCGGGTTTACCGGTGGCTCCGCAGCACCAGTTTCGCCCTACACCGATGAATACCCGTATTTTCGTGGTATCCGGTCAATATGCTCGGGATGCACCGGTCCCGCCAGATGTCCCTCTGTTTGGACATATTGTAAATGAGGCCTATGTGTCTCCGGAGGGTGATAACTTTGATGATCCGGATCCTATTCCTAGGCCACTTTCTCCTCTGCCACAGGCACCGGTTCAAGAACCGCATCTTCAAGCCCCTCTCCAGCAACCACCTCCTCAACAACAACAACAAGCTATCAATCCCGATCCTCAATTTGAAGATCTCATGAGGGATATTGATGACATATGCCCCTCTCCTCCTCGGTCAACGGGCAAAAGGCCCCGTGAGGATGTGAACTTCATTGTCTCTGAGGACTTGCCTACTACCAGTCGTCCTCGTACCTCTTCGTCTGTAGGGCCTTCAGAAATTCAGACTCCAGTGCAACCTCATCCGGATATTATAAAGCAATTTTTGGAACGGATGGAGGAAATGCAGAAGACTGTGAACGACCAGGCTATTATCATTCAGTCTCAAGCTGCACTTATCGAGGCTCAAACTTCTAGAATTACAACCTTAGAGGATAAGTTTAGGGAGTTTGAGACCTGGTCTATTGGTCCGGGGGAGTCTGGTCCAACTATAGAACCAATAGGACCGGGGTCTGAGTCTGTAACTGAAGATGTACATATTGAACAATCTAATGAAATGCCCACTTTAGAGTATTTTCCTGTGCACCGGATTCCAGGCCAGCCAAGACCATTGGCTGTAGACTATTCTTGTGCAGACCTCTCATTTATACAACGCATGATAAATGAAGTCAATTCTGATAATGAAAGTGAAAATTTTGAAGAAGATGGTGATTTTGAGTTTGAGGAAGAAGGACTTAATGATGATGAGTTTTATGACGATGCACCGATCATTGAGACTGACTCTTCTGAGGATGAAAGTGAAGAAGAAACTGATAATGCATCTGAGGCTCAAGCTGAAGAAACATCTGATGCTCATGCTCCTGAAACTGAAGTTATTGAAACTAGAGCTGAGAGACTTGCAAATTGGTGGCCGCACGGAAAAGATGGAAAACAAGTGCCAGTTACCTGCAAATCGTACAAAGTCAGTGGAGCATAGACACGATTGATTAAGAGTTGGAAGATATCGAACGGGTTATTTATGATCAAGAGGTTAGATGGTATCCAATATTTCAAAAGATCATTCACCAAGCTGAGCACACTACCAAAAGGAGAAGTTTATCGTCTTGCTCAGCTCTCTTTGATTAACCCGTCAAATGATGATCGTGCCAATTTCATTTTGACTACTCTACAAAGGGAGATTCGTACCAAAAGGTACAAGTTTATCAAACCGACGCTGGGAACCAGAATTATCACCAGTCACCAATCAGCCTTTGATCAAAATGCGTTATCCTCCGGCTGATTGTTTAAAGAAGATTCCTCTGGAAACAGTTCCCCTGGACTTTCTAAGAAGATTTCACTACTGGGAATTGGATGCTCACACCGGTGAGGCAGTTCTTGTTTTTGTGCCTGAGACAGAGCAACCAGAGAAGAGCTCGTTGTATAATTTGAAGAAAACTCAATTTCGAGTATTTGATCCAATGAGCTTGATAAATTTCTCAGAGAAAGATTTGAGAAAGCTGTTCGACAATCCAATTCGCTTTAATGAGAGAAATGCAGTGAGTAAGAAGATCGCATTTCAATTTCAAATGATTGTGAACGTCTGTGTAACACATGGAATACACGCTGGCGGTGTATTTCCAGCAGTCTGGGTTTGATTGAAGATTTTGAAGACCAAGCTGAAGACACGGGGGAGTTTGTTGATACATCTTAGTGTGTCTGTCAGTTGGTCGAGTCTGTAATGTGTTTGTAAATGTAATTGACTTTGATAATTAAATTTTCTGTGTTCTGCGACACAAGGCTTGTGTCGCATAAGTTGTAGTTGCGACACAATTATTGTGTCGCAATAGTGATCTCTGCGACACAAGGCTTGTGTCGCATAAGTCGGCCAAATTAGTATAAATAGGCCTAATTACTTTGTAATTAGGTTAGACTTTTTGGTATTATTTCTCTGCGTTTTTCAGCTGTAAATCTTGACTGAGAATTTAGTAATACAAATATAAAGTGGTTCTTTGATTGTGCTTATTTGTTTTAGCTTTGTATTTGTGTTTGATTTAATCTAACGAATTCCGCGGGTTGGATTATTGACGATTTGATTATAAGATCAGACTCGGGATCTACAATACCAACACCAGGTACATGTCACTACTTATTAGTAGTTTTTGGCCCATTAATATTTCTGGCCCATTAAGACATCTAAATTAGGATAACACACTTAGTAATAGTATGGTTGCTGTTCTTTAATCTTCTGCTTGGCTGCCTGCTGTTGCTGCTATTATGCTTAGCTGCTTGATGTTCAAAATTTGATTACGACAAATCTCCATATTTCCAATCACCAAACACATACATTTCAACAGATCAACAGATATACACATCGATTCAGCAGAATTAACCGGTGGAGGGTACGATGGTGGACCGGCCGGAGGTGAGAGGGAAGGGTGCGGTGGTGGTTTTAAATTTAAGGTTAAGAACAAAAAAATGAAGAAGACACAAAAATGAAAATCTCGTTTCTAAACTTAGAGATCCGGTTAATAGCTTCCATTTTCCAACTTTCAAGAACTAAAATATACATATATATATATATATATAACTGGGTCAACGCTTGTCCTAATTACCGGGTCAACCCGGTTCGATCGGAAAATCGGCCGGGTTTGACCGAGTTTGAGTTGCAGGTTAACCCGCTCCTAGTTCGCCCGGACTCTTCTCGGGGTCACGGTCCGACCGGTTCGAACGACCAAGTCGACCCGGGTCTGAAAACATTGACGTCAATAACAAATGAGAGAAGTCCAAAAAATCTTTGTAGAGATCTTGCAAATATTGTGGAGATTCCTATTTGTCGATAAGCCCCCTCCTTAATTTTCAAACCCAACGCCCTACCACGGTCTGTGGTTGCCAGTCATTTTTTGTTAGGCAAATTTTTTTATAAATTATTTTTTGACAAGTTTTAAAATTTTCCTAAAATAATAATTTCGATAAATTTTATCAACAATGAGAAATGATAAAAGAAAAAAAAAATGCCTATGGATCTATACTTAGCCATCAATTAAATTTTCAATTTAAAAAGGGTTTAGATAAGGTGATCCGCTCTCTCCATTTCTCTAAAACTTAGTGATTGAAGTTCTCAATGTTGTGATCCAAGATGCAAAAGAAAAAAAACTATTTCGAAGTATTGATGGCTGCAAGGATAAAGTTTCAATCTTTTCTATCTTCATTTTGCCGATGATGCTCTCATCTTGGGTGAGTGATCCATTGGTAATGTTGAAAAACTATCGAGAATTTTCGCGTCGCCTTATAATGCATCCAAAGTTCGCTTGTTTTGGTGGTCGTTTAACTCTCATAAAAATCGTTAATTGGTAATCTTGAAACATATTACTTTTTATTGTTCAAAGTGCCTTCTATAATTGTAAACAATCATTAGAATATTAGAAGCAACTTCTTTTAGAGGTTCAATGGATGAAATTTTTTTTACTTGGGTTGCATGGAACAAAATGATCAGGCCTATGAAATATGTGGATTGGAATTGGTAGTCTAAAGCTAGCAATCAAGCTCTTCTTGCTAAATGGCGGTGAAGATATAAAGAGGAACCAAATGCTCTTTGGCTAAAGGTTATAAACTCAATATATGGAAATGAAGGTGCTATTGACCTTTCATGTAATCTTTCTAACTTTTCGGGTGTTTAAAAACATATTGTGAATTTGAACAAAGACTTGAATAAAGTTAATGTTCACCTTCCATCACTTTTTAAAAAGAAAATCTTGAATGGGAAGACATTAAATTTTGACATGAAAATTGGGTTGGTTCTATCACTCTAAAGGATGAATTCCATAGATTGTATTGTTCGAAAACCAAGAAAGAAACTATTGTAATAGAAACGAATCTTCATGTGGAGGCTAGCCAATGTAAGACTTGCAACTAAAAGAAACGTTGATAAAAGGGAAGTTGATTTACATTCGGTCAGATGCCCGGTTTGTGACGATGGCCTTGAACGGGATGATCACCTTTTTGTTAATTGCCGAGTTGCAAAAGACTTGTGGAGTATGATTTTCAGATGATGGAAATTACAATTACAGACGTTCTCAAGATTTCGACGACCACAAATCTTCCCGGAAAGCTTTGCATTTTTATCGACGTAGTTGTGTGTACTGCTCTTTGGAGCATTTGAAAACACCGAACGAAGTCAAATTTAAAAATAAGAAGCTGAGAAGACATACTATCGAAGATGATGTAATGACTTCTTCATATCTATGGATAAATGTGAATGTCAACTGATAGAGTGGACTAGTGATCCAAATTCGTCGATTTCCATCCAATTGTAATATTCAAGTCTAGGTTCTTGCTAGTTGATTTTAATTCAAATTTGATGTTCAAGAAGATAGATTCTATCAACAAATAAATGTTAGTTTTTCAAAAAGAATTGAATTTCAATCAATTAATAAGTAAAAGGAATCAAAAGTTTATTTTAACAAGAAGACTGAGTGAAATTCAACTTTATAAAAAAGGGGAATAAAAATATAAAATCAATATTCATTTACATAATTTAACTTGTAATCTTTTAGTGTATGGAATAACTTTTTCCTACCTATATTGAGGAAATTTAAATTATACCTATGCGTAAACGTTATGTTTAATAACACATATATTAACTAAAATTTTCATTTACGAATCTTAGAGGTATTCTCTCTCACTCATGTTTATTTTCGGTTTTAACGTGAAATCAGTGAATGTAAATGTATTTAAATATATATGACTCAAAGTCAATTATCTCTATTTAATATTAGGGTATGGTTTCGAGGGGCATCTGGATTTTGATTGAAGGACATACAATCTTAACTGTTAATTTTTATCATCAAGTGATCATATTCGTTATATCTTAACAACAATGTATTTTACTTTAAATGCGTATGTTCGTAAAATGTGTTGGTGCATTGAAACTAGAGCTATTGTCAAGGGGGAGTCTGTTGGTGCATATTGTGTGACAACAACTTCCAGTTTGTAATAGTCAGTTTTATAAGTCATTTTGTTAATCGTTATAATCGTTAACTTTTGTATTGTATGTATATTTTGTAGGTTTGTACGAACTTAGAAGTTGCTAAGTTTGTACGAACTTAGGTGCCTATATATACACAAGTCTGAAAATAGGATTTCAAGGGTTGAGGATCTGAGTTTCCAGGAGACTAGTTCGAATACTCTGTATTTGTAAGTCTTAGTTCGAATGTAATACAAGTTTACATTCAATAAAGCTTAAAAGTGATCTTTACACATTTGTATTACTCGTTTGTTATCGTTTATGTTTATGTGAGGATTTCGCACTCGTATAAACAAGATTACCTCGTAGATCTAGGTCACGGGAACCTACAAAATGCATTATTACAAATCCGAGTTGTTGATCACATAAATTAACAGCTGAGATTATATGCCCCTCCTTCCCTTCAAAATGAAATTACCCGTCTAATTTCAATCCGTAAAATTATTTTGGTAGTTACATGTTCTTTTTGTTCAGTCAAAGATATTGTTAGGACTACATATATCAATCTCCATTAAAAACAATATTTTGACAACAATGCCTTATTAGCTTTTGAAGCATATATGCATCACCTTTGATGGAGACGGGGCACATGAAGAGTCGCACATGACAAGTGATGAAGTAATAGAGACAGACAGATTCACGGGTCGTATGGATTGAATTTCACGTATGTTGCTTCTTTGAGTGTGGAAAGTACTACGTACACTGAGAAAATGAGAAGAAGGGTGACAAATGACGGGACCCACATATTGTATCACCCGTCTTTCTACAACCTTTATAGTTTTTAGTTAGACGCTTTCGTTATTTACTTTATTTATAACGGTTTATTTCACTTTTTTTTTTTTTACAAAACAATTGTTTTGTTGTTTTTTACTAAATTAGATTATTTACAAACGTATTAAATGACATATGAAAGATTTAGAGTCGAATTAATTAGAATGTTGAATTAAGTAAAACTAACCATTTTTTTCTTTATCTTTATCATAGTAACAATTTTAAAAAATTTATATACTTATGAAACTTGTAAAAAATCATACGTTAATATTAGAACGTTTTGTTACTAGCGTTTGCTGGGAATTCTAAGGGAACCCGAACAACGTATACTAACACACACCAACAACAATAAAAATGGATCATGAAATCACTAAACAAGCAATTAAGATAATAAATACAAATACGAACATCGATAATATATACAGACGTGGTAAAAAAACAAAAAGTTACACAAAAGGAAAGTAAAAATATTCGAACCAAGTAACAATAAATAAAGTAAATACAAATAAAATTAAAGAAAAAAAAGAAGAGAGAGCAAAACTAGTACTTAATAATTTTTTTATCAGTGATGAAAATTAAATCTTGAAAAACCAAAGTTTAATTATTATCTAATGATTAATGTACCAGCTAATAGTTAGTAAACATTGTTAGTATCTACAGACGAACCCAAAATTTGTACACACTTTCTATAATCTATCACCATCATGACTATATTATTCTGCATCAAGGTATCATCACCAAGTGTTCACGTCAATAAGAATTGATAAAGATCGAGACAAACGCGGAACTTTACGCCTCTAATTGAAAAGATAGAGAGGGATTATCTTTTAAGTCTTTTTTGAAAAGGTTCACAACTATATATACTTGTAACACATGCATGATCACTATTGGTTAGATATATATCACATAATCAGTAGTATATTTGTACATTATGCACCAATAGTCATCAATACACATATTCACATATTCATCAATACACTAAAGATGACTCAAATCAGGTAAATATCAAATGGATTGGATGGTGATTGCATAATAGCGTTTGTAAGAAAGTATATATGTGTGATCACATTTTGTCCTATGCAATTTTATTTTAAATTTTTTTAAAGAGAATATATATCTATAAGAAGTCTAACTAAAGGGCAATACAAATAAGCAAAAAGGGAGGAACACCCAAACAAAAACAACTAAAAACCAACCATCACTGTAGCAACCAGCTTACAAACAACAGACTCGCGAGAAAAAACTACAACCTAAACAGGCATCCTGATAACTAAGGAGGATGCACGTAAGACTCCATCCTTGGCCAACTTATACTACGCAAATTAAACCTTGGTACATGCAAATTGAGAAATTTGCCAGCTCTTAGTCTTTTTTTTAGTGTTTTTAAAAGTAATTAATTTCAAGCGAGGTAAATAATTATTTAATTAAAAAATTATTATATAAGTTAAACAATTAATCAAATCTAAGGATTCAGATACTTGATGAATATATAATGTAAATGATTAAAAGAGATAATATGTGTCTTATATTCAGGTTGAAAATTTTTAAATTATATGTCCTTACTCTTCTTCCAAAGGTAGTTAGTTATTCATTACTCATTTATCCACCATAAAGAGTTGTGATACATTAAAATATGTACCAAAAGTAAACATATATAATTACTGTTACTTGTACCGTGTGTTATAATTCTTTGTTAGATACTTTTTAAGCACATATTCTAGCTATACCAATCAACAACTTTTTTTAATAAAAATCGATAATCTAGCAACAATTCTTTTTTATTAGCTACAAGTTAAATAAGACTTGATGGAGTAATATATAGGAAGTCGGTGAGGATCAGAAAGATTTTTTTGGCAGTATGCTATATTGCTATACCATCATCACTACAAGTTGGATAAGAATTGATAGGGACAGAGACAACCTTTACTCCTCAGCTCTAATAGAAAAAACAAAAAGAAGAATTTGTAACTTAATTACCATCTAAAAAGGCTTACAAGTACTTGCAACAAAAGCATCACTATTGGTACAAACATTATATTAATTATGCCCGGATTCAAGATTCACGCAAACGTGCACAATAATTAAATTGCTTAGTACCTATAATATTTGAGCTTAAGACCGTCTAGTGTCTACATTGGCACTGTTTTCAGTTGGTTCGAGACATATCACATCATAAGAACTAGTAGTGTATTAATTTGTATATTATGCGTCAATAGTCAATACCGTTACACTAAAAGTTGCTCCTGGCACCCAGCCATAGCCCCCACCTCGAAGATTTTCATGCTTTAGTCGCTACTTAAAGTTATAATAATATAGTTAAATGAAAATTTTCGAACTTGAGGGTTAACAAAGATTTAGTTTGTACCCATTATCTATACCAGTACCCATATTCTTCATAAAAACCCTCCATTGTTGTCCCCTGCATGATTCTTAGTAGACAAAGATATTCCAAATGGAGAATTTAGACCACGATCCAAGAATCCTTACTAGAAGAGCTCCCATTTTCATTACACATGAATGCAGTACGTGCTCGGTCAGTGTCATTTTCTCTTCATGTTCATATTTCATTTATTCGGTTATAACCGTACGTACACTGTATGTCTTTGCTTTCGAATGCATCAATAATATCAACTGCTTATACATAGCTTTTCAAGCTCATTGGGTTTGAAAAATTCTTTAACCCTAACTTTGAATTGCGGTTTGCTCTGGGTAGAATCTTATTTCAACACAAATTTCACTATGCATGAGATTCAGTACGTATAGTCCCTTTCGGTATCTACAGGATTATACCTAGTCATTGGCTCATAGATTTAAATGTCAGATGGCATATCTGAGTTTGAATTTTTTAGTTGTTACTTTACCAGTTTATCATTACTTTGAAAACCTAAGATATTAATTCAAATATATGTGCAAAATACCCATAATGTCTTTAAATTTAATAATCCCAAATTAATTAAATACCATAATGCCCTTATAGTGAAAACAAGACTCCGATAGACATTTAATTTAATTTTGTTACTATTACTTTTTTTATTTTTTTTTGTAATTTGTTGTTTAAGTATATATATGCTTTTAAGTATTTCCGTTAACGTTTTGCTTATTATGTCAGGGTTCATGATTATTCAATAATGTTACAATGTCTATATGTCGGGACCTTTCTCATAATGTATGTATCATTAATAGGATTTATTCTAGTGAAGTCTCAAAAGCAAAATTACTCTCCGTTCGAAACTCACGGTTTCTTTATAATCATGTCAGTATCGCAGTAATGACATCAGGGATCTTATTTTAAACAAACGATCCTTCGGAACATACAAACAAGAAAAACTTGTCTCCAATACATTACATGCTTTTAGAAATTATGTTTTTATTTTCAACCATTATTGCGCCTCTGTCACTAGTCTTGGTGTTATTCATTCCTTCTAAGTTCAATTGGATCAGATATAGGATCATATGTGCATGTCATCATGGTTGCATTCAACTTCTACTGCTACCGAAAATTACATAAGAAGAGAGATATGCCCAACTTTGCTTCTCATCAAATGGTCTAGCTTCTAAAGTGATGAGACTTGTTAATTATGATCATCTGCAGAGATTATTTAACAACGAACATTCCAATGTGTGGAATTTATATAAAGACAAAATCAACATCCGGTAATAAAATGATGTGGGATTGTTTTCATTATTGATATAGAATTCGGTTTGAACAAATATGAACTTTAGCATAATTACAAACATATAGATGTCCTATCTTTTGTTATATTATCTCGAATTTTGAGTTGCCTAATTAGAATTTAGATTAGCAAGTCATAATTTGAATGTGGGAACTTTGTTAAGTTACCTAAATTCGACATCTCTAGGCCAAACCTAGATTATGACTAAGAATTTCTAAAATTGTGCTAAAGTCTAGAAAATAAAGATGTAAACCTTATGTGAGATATTTTAACCGCATCATTGATTAGAATCATAATAGATGTATATGATTATGAACGAAACTTATACCAAGTTGTAAGATATGTGGGGGAAGTTTTGTTAAAGAAAAACAATAACCCTAATTGATTGTGAAAAAGTGAGAACTTCTGCACAATAGCATGAAAGTATGAGGGTGTTTTGCAGCTTGATACAAAGTTAATGATTAATGATAAATTAACTTTTTGAAAGGTTGAAGATGGAATTTAGTTGATGCTATAATTCTACTTTATTTTAGCCAATGTTGATCAAGTGTGATACTTGTGGAAGTGTTCATAGACTTGACATTAGAGAATTATGAGTAAGAATTAAATAAAAACATTAGAGAATCATGAGTAAGAATTAAATAAAAGTTATCATTCGTGTACTATGGCATATATGATATTGTACAAGTTATCTTGATATCTAATACACATGATATCAAAAGTTAAAGTGGAGATGTGTTGAGATAATAACTTTAGTTAATGCTAGATTTGTTAGAATTTACCATCAAGTGAGAAATGTTCCGACTAATTTACCATCAAGTGAGAAACTTCTCTATTATATGAAGAAAACCTAACTTAGTTGACTGGAGATCCCTAGATTTCAAAAAGGACAACTTAATTATATAAATTGGGTCACCATGGGGGAGTTGTTACACTTCTTAAACCATTTGAGGGAGTTAGTAATTCCTAGTATATTCCTATAACTAATATTAATAGTGATATGAGGCTAAGAATGAGGCTTTCAATGAGTTCTAGAGATATAAGTATAAGACATTTGGAGATCTCTTAGAAATCACCTACGTAAAGGAGAAGTGAGGTCGTTTCGAAGGGAATTAATGGGGTACAATTCCTAATAGCTCTCGCAAAATCAGACTAGTGTTTCAGGACCTTAATGAATATGACTATGAGGACTAGACCATGCCAAGGAGAATCCTGTTTGAAATATATTTTCGTCTACACAAATGACATAACAGCTTAAAAACATAGCGTCTACTGTGAGACTAAGTGCATTTTGTAAGGAAATGTTCAAAGGGTAACACCTACCTATTTTATGCAAGATTCAACTGTTGAAAATTTTGTCGGAACTTGTGTGTTTTAGAGATCGAATTCCATTCATGTGGATGATTATTACAAAAACTAGGTGAAAATAAGATTTCACGAACTTTGGACTTATATAATTATGAACATATATAATTATTATTTTTAATATTTTGTATGGTTGTGTAGTCGGTGGCCAAGGCTTCATAACGATATATTAAATGTCTAAAGTAGATTTTAGGAGAATGAAATATCGAGCTAAGGTGAATGAGAAATCGTGTTATTGATATTGTTTTGGTTATCAATTTCATTCAAATGGAGGATCATTGAAAAATTAGTATGTTTGATGACAATTGATGATAAAAGAATTGAAAAGTTGCAACTTAATGTAACTTGTAATGGTTGTAACTAATGTGATCTATTTTGAACATAACTTATGAAATTAAGTGATAATTAATTGTCATTAAAAAACTAGTTTTTCGCATTCTCTTCTCCATTACACGATATAATAGAGAAGTTTTTCTATTATTAAGTGATGAAATATATATATGAATCTTTAGAACAAAAGTAACACACATATATATTTATATATGCAAAGCAAGTTTACTGTGTTTTGTTGTAGTCACATTTGGATTGACAATTTTGACTAGGCTATGAGCAAATATTTAGGTAAGCTTAGTACAGGCATTTCGACAAGATTTTCAGGTAATGGTTCAAGTCTGGCAGTACTACTGCTTTAACTGTTGTACCTTAGAAAATAAACGGCGAATATATTTTAAGAAAATCGTGCCAAATACGAGTCTCGACATATCATTGGTTGATTTTATCCTTTTATTTCTACTCATTCTTTTTGTTTTATCTCATTCGACTATAGTAATTGTATGAAAATTAATGTTGTATTAGACGGTTTGTAATTATATTGTATTGCGTTCGTTATTATAATGAAACTTTATTTGGGTATATAAATTTTCCCTACATGTTGTAGTTTATTCCATGACCATCCAATCTTTCATAGCTCTAATTATAACGATTGTATTTATATTATAAATAACTGTACGAAATTATTAAACAAATTGTAATTTATTTTTCGGCATAATATAGGGTGAGGATCAAGAGGGAAATAAAAAAATGAAGGAAGTAAGGAAGCAAATACTCATTTACTATCAAAACATGATTTTCAAGTAAAATTCATCAACATTAAATTTTGAAATATGAATCAATCAATTATATATATTATTTAATCAAACAATGTTGTTGTAATTTTACGTTTTAAACAAAAAAAACTCTCAAAATCGACATTTCCATAATGTTAACCTTCATTTGTGATGAATGTTACTTAAAATTGCAACTTAATATTCTTAAGCATTCATTTATGATAAATATTAACTGACTATAACATTTATAAGTAAATATTATCACTAAAAATTCATCAAAAAATGATATTAAATAACGTTTATCAAATGCTGAAATTTAATTCTCCCCTATCTTAATATCTTAAGCTTCTCTGTGAACTTTTCCATATATATATATATAAACTATATATTCATTTATGTATTATTTTTATGTACCGATAAATGAATTCGTTTCTCACTAGTTTTGCACTTAATTGCCAACAAACCAATTATTGTTGGTATTTAAATTTATCAACGACTCTTTTTCGTGGCTAATATTCTGATTACCAAAGATTTGACGACAACCTGAAATCTAGCAATGGCTTCATTATTTGTTGAAAATTTACCACAATGGACTGGGTTGGGAATGATAAAAGAGTAGAGAATGAGAGAGAAGCAATAGGATCTTTCCATTTTATTATAAAATTCATTTTTACTTTAACTTTTAAAATTAAATATCTCACAAACCATATATCAATAAATTATGAAAATCACATATTCGGAATTAGCATTTTTGTATCTTTAATTAGAGATCTCACAAGCTATACTTCCGACAACTTTTTATTTTTTTGGCGAGTCTTAAAAATATAATCACATGTGATTTATGATACAAAGTTAAAATTGGTACACGATTATTTATTCATGATATACCTTTAATTAACACGTGATTACAACTGAATATTTATTCACATGAATATTATAAATAAAAATTTTAAAAATTGAATTTGTTTTCAGTAAAAATCACATGTGATTGATAGTTTGATATGTGATCATATATGATTCGACATATAATCACATATGATTTGGTATATAATCACATGTGATTTTCAATTAAAAATTGATCTTTGATACTTAACATACTCATATATGATAATTCAATATGATTATTATTTAAAATCACATGTGATAGGAGATATAATCACGCGTGATTATTATTTAGTGTTTAAATCATATGTGATTTAACATTATTAACTTTTAAAATCCATTAAGAAATGGGGAAAAAAGATTTCGTCGAAAGTATATCATGTGAGATCTCTAATTATAGATAAAATGACGTTTATTCTAATGGTGTAATTTTTATAATTAATTGATGTACGATTTGTGAGATATTGAATTTTAAAGAAAAATGTCAAAATGAGTATTTGAACTGGAACAATCTTATTTGTTCTCCCATTCTCTAGTTTTTTAGCATTATGGTTTATTGATTCGTGATGCGGTTAACTTTAACGTTTTTCTATTGTATAGGGTTAACTTTAAAATTTTATATTGTATGATATAAACTTACTAAAACTCATATTGTATGTTGTATGTCACTTGAAACCGAGACTTGAATGACGTGTAACCGGTTAAGCCTTGTTGGCAGCCTACTCAGATCCATGTATACTGCCACGTCGAAAATTTGACCCGAAATAAAAAGATCCATTTTTTTTTTTTTGAAAAAAGGCAAAAAGAACTTTTATTAAAATATATCACAATGTTACAAATAGATCATATATGTCCCCTATTTATCCAATAGCTATTTTACAAATGCTATAAATACTTCATCTCATCTCAATCTATATTATACCACAAATAATATTACCACGCCAAACATTATCAGTAATATACTCCTTTTTTAATACCATGCCCAGATCTGTCCACATTCTTCCAGTATATATATCCATATATCCACTTTCATTAGTTTCATTGTGTTGTCACTCAGTTATCTCCACTTTTCCTTGGATCATTTACCCATTGAGACCATTCTAACTTTGTTGATTTCAGCCTAGCTCTCATCCACTCGAAACTCCGAATCTGTATTTCTTGAAACAAACCCGCGCCTCTTAAAACCTTTCCTCCAAAAACCTTAGCATTTCTATTTTTCCAAATCAAATACAACGTGATCCATAAAACTCCAGTCCATAATTCTGTCACCATTTTGGAACCGCCACACCTATTTTCCAAGTCCAACAGACCTTCTAAATCCAAAACATTAGACTCCCCTATATTCCACCAACCAAACACCTTGGACCATACTAACATTGACTCACGACACACCACTAGACAATGGTCTATTGTTTTAACAGAATCTTCACAACATGGGCATAATAATGAATGTAAATCGATACCTCTTTTCTCCAACTCCATTAGCACCCGTAGCCTCTTCTTTCTCGATCTCCAAGCAAAAACATTGACCTTGTTCGGAACATATTTCACCCTTAGCGTTTTTTGAACCGTATGTCCCACTATCAAGATCACTTGGTCGATTCTCCTTGCCATTTTACAAACCGTGTAAACCTGTTCACCATCCACCTTCCATTGCCACTTATCACATCTATCGGGGACTAACACAATTGAACCAAGCAAGTTAATCAAATCTTCCCATTCCCCATTTGCCCGTCCCCTTAGTGTTCTATTCCAATCTCATTCCCACACCCATCGATTATCCACCCATTTACCCCTTTCTTTCACTACCACCCTTGTTTTTAAACCCTAAAATTTGCCTCTTTTCAGTGTTTTTCATTTCCTAACTACTTCTTCATCAGTTGTCAATTTACCGTATCTCTATCATCGTCACTACACCAATCATCGACATTTCTTTAATGAATTTCCTTTTCTGAAAACAAACAGAATGCAAATTTGGTGTTACCATCTTTTCATTGGTCAAAATTTTTCCAGCAAGTTAAAGAGACGGAGTTCCGGTCACGGCGGTCATGTGTGTACCGAATCACGATTTTCCGGCCGAACATAGATCGGAAGCCGATGATAATGATTTTTCATCCGGAAAATGAATTAATTAAATCCGGATCTTAAAACGAAATTTTAAAACTGAGATCTTGAAAATGAATCTTGAAATGAGTTCGATTTAGATCTGTAAATCAAAATCTGGAAACCAAAATCGATTTCGATTTAGATGTTAAAGGAAGCAGTGTGATTGAGAGAGATGCTAAATCATAATCTATTAATGTAGTGGAAACAAGTGGTTTATCTGGTGATGTTAAAAAGGATGTATATGAAGATGAGGAAAGGTGAATCCACACAAAAATAACTCAAGAGAGCAGCTTGAAAATTGCTTCATACTTATGGCTCATTTTTCTTTTCGGCAACGGCAATCCTCCACCACGTGGTAAGTACTACTAATTTTATTCATCTTTTGTTTTTTCATAATACAATTATTAAGGTACAATTTATTTTTTTATTAATTGCTCGTGAATCATGATTAAATTTGTTTTTCTTATCTATTTTAGATGAATGATTGGTTGCTATTTTCTGGGCAGTACTAAACGGTTAGGTTAGATGGAAATGGAGTTTGTAATTTAAGATGAATTTGGTATGGAAATGGAATTTTTAGAAATGGAAATGGAATTTGCAATTAGTTATGTCCGTGAGTGATTGAGATTGTAACCAAGATTATGGAAATGGAAATGGAGTTTGTAATTTAAGATGAATTTGGTATGGGTCGGTTTTTTCTTTCCGGTCCAAATCCAATTTAAATTGGTATATGAAAAATCTACGTGTCATGTCACGTATTACGAAATTGAGTATATAAACAGATATAAAACGGTTAACCGAGTGTATAAATGGGTATTACCGACTACCTGTTGTTCAAGTGACACACAATATATAATAGGAGCTTTAATAAGTTTACATCATATAATATAAAATTTTAAAGTTAACTTCATATAATAGAAAAACGTTAAAGTTGACCACATTACGAATTAATAAATTTTTTTCTTAACTTTCTTCTTACCACAATAGGCAACTTTCGTTGGTAAAAGTTATTTAGCAAGAACATATTTCCCACAACCAGTTTTCGTAGCTGATGAGTTATTGGACGACAAACAAATTGGCATACGTACGATGATATGATCTGATCTGTTCACCTTTCTCTTTTCACCTTGTCAGTGTGTCAGCACATAAAAGGGTCCCAATACCCTCACCCCCCCTAATGATTAAATATTCCCATCCTATCACTTTATTCACCATACTTCTTATCAAGATTCTTTCCAACTATTTATTTATTTTTTATTTTTTATTATTTTAAAATAATATATATTTAGTAAAAATTAATATTTTAACAATTAAAGCTAAAATTATTTGACGCGACCAAAACAAAAGTTTAAATTATTTGACGCGACCAAGCAAAAGCTTTAAATTATTTGACGCGACCAAAGCAAAACCTCTAAATTATTTGACGCGACTAAAGCAAAGCTTAAATTATTTGATGCGACTAAAGTAAAAAAATAAATTCCTATATAAACGAACCTATATAGAATCATTTTTTCATAACATTCAAAACTTACAAACTTATATCGACTCATAACCTTATAAACAATCTCATACGTTACAATTCTTACAAGAAGATATGTCGAGTGTATCATATTTTTCCACTGATAAGGTATACAATTTCATATAATGGTACTCTAAATCATATTATGTTATCATATTTTGACTAAATACCTTCTCAATTTCAGGTGTTCAATAATCGTGAAGAATTGATGGAATGGGTGAAAAAAGAGGCACTTTCTCATAAACAAGTTATTGTCATCAAAAGATCAAAAACAAAAAATGGTTACTTAGCCAAGATTATATTTATGTGTGAACGTGGCGGTGTATCCAAAAGTAAATCAACGCCCGAAAAAAGTATTCCATGTAAAAAAATTGACTGTAAATTTGAAACGGTAGCAAAATTTTCAAAGACAAAAGGTGTTTGGTCGATAACGATGATAAATGCAGCACACAATCATGAAAGTATAATGTATATGGAAGGTCATGCATACGCTATGCGACTGACTGATGATGAGTTTCATTTAGTTGCAGATTTGTCAAGAAATAATGTAAAGACTCATGAAATTCTTACCACGTTGAATGAGCGGAATCCAGAAAATGTTTTTTCAAACACAACGATATACAATGCAAAAGCAAAACTTGTGATTGGGCATATAATGACACTAGTGTAGTTTATGATTATATATGATAAAGTGATGAATTTGGAGACAGAATTACTTTTGCTTATATGCAACTCTTTCCAACCAGCTGAATCTTATATGTTTGCATCATAAGCAGAGCTGATCGATAGAGACGGTAGCCTACATTGTGATAAAATACCGTATACAGTCTTCATTATCACCTGAGCTTCTTTTTTCTACTTTTCCAATTTAATTATTGTTTTACAATATTACTCCTTATTTTGTTTACTCTTAATTTCTTAGTAATATTTTCACTAACTAGTTTTACGTACGTACAAAGTCGATTTGATAACATAACATTTAAAGATCTCTATCATTTATTTTATTTTCTCACCTTACACCTTAAGCTTATTATATTTAATTTTTAATTATTTTCTTCCTTAAAAAGCTAATAAATTCACTAATAAAATAAAGTTATCAAAGCATCAAAACGTATTAATATGTTTGTGTAACAAATTCAGAGTAATCGTATAATCGTGTTATTTTTATAAAGAGGTGAAGACCTCAATATATACAAGATTACAAGGCTAGTAAAATAGGAAACCAGATCATCAATCAAGTAAACAAGATAAACTAGCAAACTTAGACTATCCTATCTCTAATCTCTATCAGTTAGAACCACTAGCTTTTAATTCCCTAGAATTATATATTCAACTTAAAAGTTGTAATTCTGAAAAAGATTTTGTAAATTTAGAGGATTATTGATGAAAAACATTACTTTTGAAAGGAAATCCAACCTATCAAATTATATACTACCTATATTTTTAAAAAAATATTCCAGATTTAATATCAATATATCTCAAAATAAAAAATAATAAAAAAACAAATTAAATCAGAATTCTAAAATAGAATAAATTTAATAAACAGCGATATCAAATATTTTGGGCTTTATGTGATTTTTTTTAACAAACTCAACTTAAAAAGCAATGTCAAATTTAACTATTTAAGTCCCGTATGTTTTATTAAATTAAGATGTTAACAATTATTGTATTTTTTGATCTTGAAAAAATACTTCGTATCAACCACAATTAAGCAACATATAAAGATCATGAAAACAAATTATATACGCTAAGCTGGATAACACATCCAAAGTGGTTACACACATTTCAAAGTGGCATAGAATTATTATGGGTGTACATAAGAGAACTACTAAATTTTGTGAAATCAAATCACTAAAACATCTTAAATTTTTAAATTATTGTTGATTACGTAATGTTAATAGTTAAAAATTAAAGATTACATTTATATTAATTTCAATAATATATAAATATAAAAACTAATAAGATTAAATTACCTTATAGTTACTTGCTCTTTTAATTATACATTATATATTTATATTTATATTCTTTTTTTTTAATTTAAAATTAATATAAATAATAAATAAAATCCAATCATTTGATTATAGCTAACCAATCGAGTTTTTATTTATAATATATATTCAACGTGTTTGAACATTTATTTAAAAGCTTACATAGAATCAACAATGTCGTTCTATTATAGTTATTATTCGTAACATAATTATTATGCTAACGAATGAAATTGACGAAAAAAAACTAAGTTAGTATAATCATTATCATTATGCCAATTATCAGTGTCAACTACTAACATATCTATTTATTACCGATGTTTAGTGCAGGTCTTAAACTAGTTATCTAAATGATATATTTAACTTTAGCAGGATGAGTAATTTAAATTTAGTATTTTTAGTTTCAGCCTTCAATAAATTTTTTCTGAAAATCTAGGACCTGCTAACTAAAAATAGACTTTTCTACTCTTTTTCATTCTTTACTCATTTATGAAGGTCCTTTGACCGCGGTCCTACCCATCGTATTTCAATATCCTTCCATATTTAATTTCTAAATTTATTAATTACCTATATTACAATTGGATTAGCGTATCTAATTTATTGAGTACTATACATTTTTGTAGTTCTGCGGTTTGAAAGTATATAGTCCGAGAATAATTTAATACTTCATGTGAGTGTTTTTTAAGTTAAAATTTTAATTCTTTCAAGTAGAATCATGATAGAATAATATGTTAGTTTTATTTTTAAATATAAATATAATATTATCTTTTTTTTAATTAATAATTTTAAAAAGTTAGTTTTTAAAGTTATGCATTGATTGAAAAAGAAATCAAATGAAGATTGAAGTTAAAAAAAGATTCAGTTTCTTCAATTTATTATTGACAGTGTTCAATTTTTGTTTAATTTTTCTAAAAAAATATTGAAGTGATGTTGAGCTAACAGTTCAGCTCTTCATTATATCGTTGAGAATAGTCTAACATGATACATTTTTCATCTAGTTCTAAACTAAGAATTATTTGGTTTATTGGTGTGTGTAACATTTTGAGTTTCGACCCAAATGCTTAGAATATGTTATTTTTAATTGAACTGAATGAACGGGTTACCGTTATGGAGACTAAATTCCCGATTGAACAAGCATTTTTACTAAGTTTGTCAAAGTTTTTCAAAATCTTATACGATTTTAAGATACATCCCAATATTTTTATAAATTGTTTTTGAGTTTGGTCGCCTAATCTAGGAGTTTTCATGTTAAAATATTTACCATTTCGTTTATGTATAATTAGAACTTAATTTTTATTTCAGATGTTAATCAATATTCAATATATACATACACTATGTTGGTTATAATTTGTTTTTTTTTGGTACATGATAATTACTCTGAATCCTAAAGATGCAAAATGTTGCTTACATATGTTAATCAATATTCAGTATATACATACACTCTGTTGGTTATAATTTGTATTTTTTTGGGTACATGATAATTACTCTGAATCTTAAAGATGCAAAATGTTGCTTTGTTAGATATAAAATAGGATTTGCATTTCTAACATCTGAGACACTAATAGTGAGACTTTAATAAATAAAGTCTCATGAACTGTTCATGAGACTTTATCTGAGACTTTAATAATAAAGTCTCATGAACTACCTGAGACACTATCTGAGACTTTAATAATAAAGTCGCGGGTACTGTTCATGAGACTTTATCTGAGACTTTAATAAAGTCGCAGAAGCTATTAAAGTGACTATAAATACGTTATTTCTATCTCATTTGGAAGAGCTTGAAAACGTCCAGAACCTGAGCGATTTGTATGTGAGATTAACAGAGAGTATAGAGAGCTTGTATTCATTCAGTTATCATTCAATATAAGCAATTGACTATTATTCGTTCATATACACATATACATACATTCGGTTCACACTCAATTCACGTCCAAATCACTAGATTCGATCCAACAATTGGTATCAGAGCATTGGTTGAAGGATTTGGAAGTAATTACACGGTTCAATTGCAAGAATCAAGCTCAAATTCAAAGAAAATTGCAAAATGGGTATTTAAAGAAGAAAGTTCGTTTTTGTGATCAAAGTCATCAAAATTGTGTGTTTATGTACAATTAAAGCATCAACGAAGCTTCTAATAGTGATCTACAACAAAGAGGAACAAGAATTCACGGTGAAATCATACAATTTCTTAAATTGGATTCAAAAGTTGAAAATGGCGGTTAAATTCAAATAGGAGGTGTTCGAGATTGAATCTGATCAATTTAACCGATCAAAGTGTTCTACTAGTGTTGAGGATCATAAAGGAATCAACTGCAGGTTTCAATTTCAAGATTTGATTCAAGTGCAAAATTCTGTTCTTCACGGTCTGAAGAACAGCCTCTGAGACTTTGTTCTTATGAGACTTTATTGACCTGCGACTTTGTTATGAGACTTTGTTCTTATGAGACTTTATCTGCGACTTTATCTCTGAGACTTTATTCATGAGACTTTAGATGAGACTTTATCTTGAGACTTTATATTTGAGACTTTATCTCTGAGACTTTAAAAGATCCATTCAAGCAACAATTTTATGATGTCGATTGATAATGCAAAGCATAAATACTGCAACATCTTTTATGAGTATCCCCAACCAGATAAAATGACAGAATACAAATTAATAGTGTTTATTAAAATGTTGGAAGAGGAACTTCAAGGATGTTATTCGAACATAACAAGTGTTCAAAAATTGAGTACTGAGAAGTCAGCTGAAGTTAAGAAGCTTCAAGACCAAATTGAAATACTTCAGGCTGAAAATAAGAGACTTAAATCAGGATTGGGAAGTAAAGGGTTAGAAAGTGTGAATCAAAATTGGGAAGTGAAGTATTTGGAAGAACATGCTCAAGTAGTCAAGCTGTTAGCTGAAAAGTCAAATGCTTTGCATCAAGTCAAGCTTCTTGAAACTCAAATGGAAACATACTCTGAGGTACACTCTAAAAGTCTAACTAAGTGTCAAAACAAATTAAACTCAGAAATTGAAAAGGTTGATAACCTGAAAAAGGAGCTTGCAAATAATCTTGATATTTTAAAAACTGTGACTCGGGAAAGGGATGTTTTTAAATTTCATAGGGATGAGTATCTCATTACTAATGAGAAACTTGAAAAAGAAAATAAATCTTTAATAACTGAAATCCTTGAAATTTCATCTCGATGTAAAGCATCAAAAGACGTTGAAAATCGTGTTAAACAAAGGTACGATCATGCAATTAATGAAAAGATGAGTTTGTTAAACAAAATCAAAGAACTTCAAGATAAATTGTTTAAACGTGGTCAAACTGATCAAACCATTTTTCTCAATAAACCTAAGAATATCAAATTCTATAATCCAAGAGAAGGATTGGGTTTTGAAAATCCATGCTATTTACAAAAAGCTATTTCTAAAGTACCTACCATGTATAACTACGGTGACATGGGAAGTATTTTAAAAATGTTCTTTGTAAAAACAACTAATGAAGAAGAACTTATTGAAAATTTCAATAGAGCAAAAACTGATAATGCACAATTTTCATTTAATTATGAGAAATTAAATGAAAGTTATGGCACAAGGAAAATACCACTTTCTGAGGATTATTTTTCAAGTTGTTCAACACCTGTTATTGATCAAGATGAGGTTATGGAACAAGTGGTTAAAACAAAACTTTATATTTCAAATTTAATTTTGAAAAATAAAATTTTTAATCTTGAAAAACAAATAACCACTCTACAACTAACTTTTGATCAAGAACGAACAACTCTCTTACAAACTATTGAACAGCTCGAAAGTACTTCCTCTTCATCTAGTTCAGCATCATTATCAAAATCTACCCATGAACTTGAAATTATGAAGACCTTAGGAAAAGAATTTGACCAAAAGAAAGCTTTCAATGTCAAGAATAGTTTGAAATCTCAAGTGAATGTTTCAGGGAAGACTTACACGGATAAGTCTTCCAAACCACTTTCAAAAAGGATTTCTCAGTTCACCAACTATTCTTTGCAAAAGAATAAGGGTTATTCTAAGAAATCACATTCACCTGGAACATTTACTCAAACGAATTTTCATCATTCAGATTCTTATGCTTTCAACACTTCACGTAAATCGGTTTCTCAATTTCCAAAGAAAACCAAAGTTTGGAAATCGAAACGAAGCTTTTCTAAACAATCTTCCCAACCAAAGTTATTTCACTACTCAAGAGTGAAGATGTTTGCTCTTGCACCACAAAATGTTTCTTATCCGGTGCAAAGATATAATGATTTTGTAAACCCTATTCCCAAAAGATCTCATTCACCGTTGATTCCACAAAACTTATTTCGAAATGAAACACCGAGTTTTAATTCAAAATGGAATTCAACGTCTTTAAACCAAATAGACACAGCTTATAAATGGTTTTCTAAATTCTCAAAACCCATTGGTACTGTGCTTAAATGGGTTCCTAAAGTTGTTGTCTAGTTTCTCAGTGACTTATGAACAACTCAGTTCATAACTCGGTTTTAAAGTGATTTGACTTATGAAAAAATCGGTTCATAACTCGTTCTTCAAATGAAAATGGTTTCTGAACATTTCAGTTCAAACCCGTTTTAATTGAAAAAGATCGAGCTCCCGTTATACTTTCTTCTGAGAAATGTATGTTATATTTGAGGGGGAGCTCGTACAAAATCAAAACTTCCAAGTGTTAAAACTACTTTTCTTTATCAAACACTTTGAAAGATTTTCAAAGCTTTTCGGTGCTCATCACCTTGAGGAAATTTTCTTGAAACATCAAACCGACGAAGTTCATATCACAACATTGTGATACAATGATCAATACATGATCTATTGTTGGCAAATGCTGCAATCTGCACCGAGTGTTATAGATTTCAAACATCTCCTATGATCTACCAAAACCGGTTGGATCTACCACAGGAGCCACCTTCCATAATTTAGGATGCAAGGGTATCTTAGGTCTAAGTGAGAGGATTGGTGGAGATTAACATGCAGATCAACATACTTTCAATATTGCCAAATGAAAAAGAGGGAGGAGTTGAAAATTGTGAGAGATTGAGTGAGGAGTGTGTGAAAGGGTTAAAAGAAAAAGAAAACCCTTACTAAACAAGAAATCGCCGGGTAGCCACATCTACTATCGGATTTCATTCGTTGATTTCTGGTATTGAAGAAGACATCATGGACCCAGTGATGCAATGCACATTACCCTCCTAACCACTCAAGTACTTCTTAAAAAGTCCTTGTTTCAATTTCTCACGGAGATTTAGCACATAATCTATTGACATCTCATTTGGAGATTGTTAATATTGAAACAAGAGGAAATTTGCTCCAGTCCCTGACTTCATGTCATGCACTTATTGAGTCTAGATCCTAATAATATAAAAGCATTTAGGACACAAAGTGTATTTTTACACACCATGTCTAAGTGACATTATGCATATCTATGTGATATTGCCGGAACATTCATAGTGATACCTAAAATGGTATTCCACAATGATTGAATGGACATCCTACCAATGCTAACATCAATGCCAACATTGAACGTAGGTCACTCAGTTGTTTCATTCTAAATGTTTCAATTAGTGTGTTAACTGGTAATCTATGTGATCCAGGAGTTATAGTGTTTTCAGAAATCTGTTTTCTGAAAATACAAACAACTTTTTCTTGATTTATTCAAGAAAAATAGTTGTCTTACCCAAATGGTTACAAAATTGATGTTTATTTGAAGTTTACTATCATTTTCCGCATCACTATCCCGAGATAATTGATTTGATAGTATTTTCAATATGATGCTTATTTAAAGATACAACATTCAACGGAATTCATGATGTTCACGATGTATCATAATCATCATGAAGGGGAGAAAAGAATGATTGAAGTTACAAGCTCAAGTGCACTGAAAAGAAAAGAAATAAAGTTAGAAATTATGTCAAAGCTAAAAGTCAAAAGCTCCAGAAGTTCAGATATACATTTAAGGAGGAGCTAGAGCTAGAATTAAGAGTCAAGAAGTTCAAAGTCAAAAGAAAGTTCAAAATATAGAGAAGACTGCTGACAATTTATCTCAAAGAAGTTTAAAAGGAAAGCGTACACAAGAGAAGAAGTTCAAAGTCAAAAAATCGTATGTGAAGAAGAGATTAAAGAGGAAAGAGAAAGCTAGAACTCAAAAGAAAGTTCTAAATTCTCCATGTCAAAGACATACAAGTACAAGAGTTAGAAGACAAAAGACTTCTCAAATAAAAAGGCAGAAATTACAAGATTCTCAAGACTGCAAAAGAATTCAAGATCAAAGAACATACTCAAAGATACAAGATACTAAATCGTAGGGGGAGATTGTTAGATATAAAATAGGATTTGCACTTGTAACATCTGAGACACTAATAGTGAGACTTTAATAAATAAAGTCTCATGAACTGTTCATGAGACTTTATCTGAGACTTTAATAATAAAGTCTCATGAACTACCTGAGACACTATCTGAGACTTTAATAATAAAGTCGCGGGTACTGTTCATGAGACTTTATCTGAGACTTTAATAAAGTCGCAGAAGCTATTAAAGTGACTATAAATACGTTATTTCTATCTCATTTGGAAGAGCTTGAAAACGTCCAGAACCTGAGCGATTTGTACGTAAGATTAACAGAGAGTATAGAGAGCTTGTATTCATTCAGTTATCATTCAATATAAGCAATTGACTATTATTCGTTCATATACACATATACATACATTCGGTTCACACTCAATTCACGTCCAAATCACTAGATTCTTCACATATGTTAATCAATATTCAATATATACATACACTCTGTTGGTTATAATTTGTATTTTTTTGGGTACATGATAATTACTCTGAATCCTAAAGATGCAAAATGTTGCTTACATATGTATCTTCCATTTATGGGAGGACTCATCTTAATGTAGAAGAACATACCCGAAAAATACACTCTTTATAATCCCACTTCGGATCCTTTTTTTATCATGTCTGTTCTTGTTTATGCCATGGCTTTTCTTATATTTGGAATTTTGTCTTGGATATATGATGATTTATCAGACTCGCCCCTTGAAAATATCATCTCCCCTGGTCATTACAAGATCCTAAAAGATATTTTACGAGTCTTGTCCATTCTTGCGCCTATGTTGCTTTTGCCAGTGTTATTCAACCCATTAAACAATTATATCTCTTTGTGTTTCTATTGTACGTTCATCATCAACAAATTGGGGTTTCTGCATTGAATGTTCATCGCGTTGTGAGATTCTTTTTAGTACTATGTTCTGTATTGATACATATTCTTATTGGTTTGTTCTTTTGTATCAAGTTCAATAGATGTAAATTCGTTAGTCTTTATCTATTTTCACGTTGTTGATATATGTTCTTGTGACTGCCATTTGCAATACAACTACAATCATGGTGAACTTGTTTTGATAGTTAATTATAGTCTATACATGTTATTATATATTTTTTTGAATTCTTATTGTAATTCTTATATGAACATTATTACGGACATTCATCTCAAATGGCAAGAATTTCTGTCAAATGTCTAAAAATTCGCTCAAATTCTCACATTTCGTTCAATTGCATAAAATACGTTAAAAACCAAGAAAAAATACACTACAATTTGATCGGATGCTAAAAAGTCGCTAACATTAAGAAAAAAACACTACAATTCGCTCAAGCGCAAAAAGTCATTTTGTCCTTGGTTTTAGCAAATTTTTTGTATTTGATAATTTTCTTTACGAATTATGTGTTCATTAGAGACGGAAGAATGAGTGATTCGATCATGGTAATTGGGCAAATCAAGTTCAAGTCCAAGCCGATCAAAGAAAGCTGTATAATAAATGATTATAGTTCATCATCATCCCCTTATTTTTCTGTAACTTTGAATAATCATTAGATGAAGTTTCATAAAATAATGTAGAACATATTTATCTTTATCTAATATTATTTATAAAATATCTCTATATATTTGAATCTTTTATCTTAATACATAATTAAAGTTACTAATCTACTCTCATTCTACTCATAATCGAAAATGACTCTAAATAGGAAAATATCTTATTCCAATTTAATATCTAATATTTAATACATATAAAATATTTGTTAATCAGTTGAATTATTATCTGTATAATGATGTTTTTTTATTATTATTTATAAATAAAATGCTATGTGAAGAACATACAATTGTACATAATAAAACTAAATAAATTAGTTGACGTCGTTGCATTGTGCGGACATCACGCTGATATTTATAACACACATAATATATTTTTTTAAGTTGTCTTAAAGTTGAATTAACAAAGATAGAAAGTCTAAATTGCTTTTATTTCGATTAACTGCTCCCTCACTGGTAATTATAATACTTAATTAATTAAAATTTATAACTAAATACTTATACGGTTATACCCTTATTCCATTCTCACAAAAAAAATATATATTGGTTGAACCAACCTAAAATAGTTTGTACTTTAAAACGGTAATATTAACAATTGACCACTAAAAAGGTATTGACCGTACATGTCTAAAATTTTGTGTAATTTGCATTGTGAATATTTATTTTGAAACGAAAGTTTTGGTGAAATAATATATGGATTCAATCTCAACTCTCCGTAATTTCACATGAAACCGCTAAACATTGTCTAAGCTATGGTCTTTGGGAAAGGGTGATATCAGATCTAAAGGATTTCGGGTTACAGTTATCCCTTAAAATAACATTTCTGTGACAAATTATGATATTTGGAATCGGACTCTAATATTAAAATATTTTGCTGTGTTTGACTTATTAACTAGTGACTTATGAGTTATATATGTCTACTTATGACGACTTCAAAACATCATAACAAAATCCTAATTAACGTCTACGAACAAAAAAATTGAGAAGTTGTTGCTTTTGTTTTCAGTTGATGATTATTAGTTATGGATTTATGGATTATAATGTACCCTAGCCAATGCATATTATGTTATTGTTAGCCCAGAATAAAGAGTCTGATTATCGCATTAACGGATGGACTAAAGGCTCATGAATCGTTATAAAAAGAAGAGCCCAAGTATATATTTGGGCTGTAAAGGTCTCCTTTAGCTTACATTTTGATGATGATTAATAAAAATTAAATAAACAAAGTAAAAAAGTAAAAAAGAACGATGAATAAAAAAAGAAGAGAAGTGTATTATTCATCTTACCGATGAGTTATTATAGTTACAAGATAGTTTAACCTATAAGTAATCAATCTATTTCATGTTTATTTATAAAAAAGTTAGAGCTTTTTGTCTAAATGAAGAATATGATAGAAAGAAGGGGGAAAGAGATATTGATTTTGGGTCAAGACTAAAGAAAAATCAAGGAATGCAAATTAAGCTAGAAATGTATATTAACTACGGCCAATGGAGAAATACGTGAAACTTTTTTGTGGCTTATTGTAGATAAAAGTGGCACGTTGATATGAGACGTATACTTTTGGTTTTTGTCGAGGATTTCAGATAACCGAAACCATGTTTAAATTGAGGTTGAAAATTTTATTTGACAAAGGATTGAATAGTTTCAAACATGTTTTGGAGCCTTTCAATAGAAGCCGGCATGTATGTATGTGATAGTTGGAGGCAATATCTTTGAAAGGTCTCAAGTAAAGAACTTCTATGAAGTGTTTCACTTGACCTAAACAATATACTGTCTATTCTAAGTTTCTAACATGTTTTTTTTTTGTTGGTTTCTGCCTCTACTATAAAATGAAGCGTACTTCTGATTTAAGTCCTTGAGTAGCGTACTTCGATTGTTCATTACTAGGTCATTCTTTCGTGAGGGGTATGGCCTATACGTCAAAGAAAAGGCATAATATGCAAGTTTTGAGTATTCCATCATGACATGCAATGTTCGGGAAACAAATAAAAAGGCAAAATGGTAGGTTGGTAGAGTAGGGTGAATTGACCAATAACTTTATATCCAAATTGATTGTAAAGATAATGAAAAAGAATATTACTTGATTTAATAATATAAGTTACAAGATCCTATATTTATAAGTTGAATAAGAGTATGATTCATATAAGATAAAAATAAACATAAAATAAATGAGACATCAGGGGAAATTGAAATTGAAGTCAAATTTAGTCAAGGAGTAGCTTTGATATTTTACTTCAAAATGAATATCATTAACTAAATAAAAATATATAGCAAAGAATTTCCCTCTCTTGATGATAACAAACGTCACTACCATGGTTCATCTGGGATATAAAGTTATTGATCAATTCACCCTAATTAATAATTTTCGCCACTCTGTTTTCTCAGAACCAGTCTTTTTCCTTTTTATTTTATTGGTAGTTACAATCCCTCTCACCAAAGTGGCTACCGTTTCCCTTGTTTCCACAACTCCCCTTGTACTAAATATGAGGTTACAGTTGGTTAAGGTTGTAAGAGCTCATGATTACTTCATTTAGATTTCAAATTTAAATTAGTTTTACAGCAGGCTAATAAACAGATGGGACTAAGATTGTGATTGGGCATATAATGCCACTACTATAGTTTTTGGTTATATATGATGAAGTGATGAATTTGGAGACAGAAATACTTTTGCTTATGTGTAACTCTCTCCAACTAGCTGAATCTTTGCGTCATAAGCAGAGCTGATAGAGACAGTAGCCTACATTTTGATAAGAAAAAAAGATAAGAATTCGTATACTTGTATCCTATGCATTATCATAAATTTTATGCGTTGAAGATTTGAGAGACTTTTTTGGCCAACTTTTTATAAACCACCACAACTACTTTCGAGTTTGCACTTTCAAATAGACTTGTACCCTATGGATCAATATATGTACCTATTTTGGGCTTTTCCCTTCATGGATCCATCTTTGATACAAGAACCAGTTTCCTTGTACATTTTACATTAGTATTTAGTAACAGGGTACTCTGCATATTTACCAAAAAGAAAGGAATAAGAAAAAAGAATTCCAAATGGAGAATTTAGACCATGATCCAAGTATCCTTACTGGAAGAGCTGAAGATCAGCTTCCCATTTAAATTGCACATCAACACCATGCTTGGTGAGTTCTTACATCTTTTTTTAATTTTCATTTATTCAATGGCACTTGAAATATAAAAAAGTCATGACTCCTGAGAGTCTATATAGTTTCCCTAGGGACAATGATCAATATATTATAAACTCTGACATTTGAAAGAGTGATTTGGCTCAATGTTTGCAGTACTGAAAACGGATATGTATTTCATATTGTTGTTTATAATGGCAGGGTTCATGACAATTCAAATATGTTACAACATGTTTATGCGGTGACGTTTTCCGTGATCCACGAATCATTAATAGGATTCAAAAATGCTTTTTATAAACTAGTTTTTTACTTTTCATTATAGTGATCACTAAGTGTACTAACTAAATTTGTTGTAAAATCGGGTTAATTAATAATGTTACATCAACATTTTACATTATTTTATTAAATCAAGGTCTGAGTATTTATGAAATCGACACTGAACTAAGGGTTTGCTCTGCAGTCTCTTTCGCCATATGAAAGTGTTGCAGGCACAGAAAGATGTGGGTAGAGGAAGCCTCGACAAGCTAAGGACGAGAGATTTAAATATGAGAACGTGTTTAAAAAATCTCAAACAAGATATGTAACTAGTTTACAGAAACATTTTTAACAAGTATATTTATATTGAATTAGTAACATATATCCTTTACAAAAAATATCTATTTACAACTGAATAAACCTAACTAAGATATCTATATCTAATTAGTTTATAAAAAAAATGGATATCTAACTAGTAAAGGAATTGTTGATTGAATAATTGAAATCGGTAGCGGTCCAGAATATATTAATATTTGTAAATGTAAAATATTCACAGTTAGTTAAGATCTACATATATATATATAAACTTTTAAAGAGAGGGGAAGGAGTGGTGGGGTAGGGGTAGGGGTAGGTGACTCGGTGGTAGTGGTGAGGGTTTGACAACCTTAATTAAGTATCGAAAGTCAGTAAAAAAATTAGTAGCTAATAATATGCATGACTAATTGCCCTCCGTTGCAACTGATAATTGAAAGTGACTAATGGGATCAGATAAAACTTTACCCTCTATTACATAACAAAATAACAAGAATTATAAGCGGCATAAACTATAGGCTTACAAAACTCCTTTTGGCCTTTTCCTTCATACATCATAGCCCCACCACCACCCTGGCATCTTCATAGTTCCATCCTTGTTAGCATAAACTTTCTTCAAATTAAAATACCAGATTTTCAAACCCATATATAAGTCTTAACAAAGATTTGTAGCCAATACATCATTTTCATTTTCTACAAAAAGAAAAAAAAAACACTCCCCTGCATGATACTAACCCTATCTCAATTTTATTATCCACTTTACTATTTTGTTTGTCTCAAATGATTGTCTACTTATAAAAAAATATATAGAAAATTATTAAACCCTCAAACCTTAATCTATTACTAACAATAACTCATTTTTTTAAAATATTTTAAGCCAAACTTTTCTCAAATATAATGGCAAAATCTACGTTTACTTGCTCTATTTTAAATTGAAAAACTTAAGTTAGAAGACAACATATTTTGAAGGGAGGGAGTATTGGTAGACCAATATATTATATGTAGAGAATTTGAACGACGATCCGAGTATCCTTACTCGAAGAGCTCGAGATTAACTTCCCATTTTCATAATACATGAACTCCTTATAAAAATAATAAATAATATATATACATATAGAGACAGATAGTCGATTTAATTCAACTCTATTTTAGTAACTGGATTTTCATTAGGAGAGTTTGCGACTGTACGAGGTGTGCCAATTTTTTTAGGACAAGGTCCTAAAGTTGAAAATATAAGAGTAATTTAATCTCACTACATAATGTTCTATGGTGAAGAAATTGTGATTTTCTGTAATTTATTAAAAACCTTTTTATAAAGTCAAATGTAAAAGAATAAAGCTTAATATATGTTGGGATATGAAGTTACCTTATTTAGTGAGATTTAAAAATTAAGTTATATCGAGTAATAAATACTTTGATGGATAAATTAAGTGGTACCTATAAATATAGGAGTTATTTGTTAGGGTTTGTGAGGAGGTTGAGAAAAATAGAGAGCCTATGAAAGTTGTCTCCTTTTGCCTCGTGAGGTGGCGATTTCGGTGATTCAATAACAACCGAAGCATATAACGTTATTGTAATCTACCGTTGAAAGTGGTACGAGAATATTAAAAAGTGTTAACAGAAGAAATAACTATTCTAAAAGGATTTAAAAGTGAAACCAGAAAACAACAAGATTAATTAATCAAATCAAAGCCGTAATTACTTTCAGCTTGTAATCAAATTCCAATATTCTCATTAATAAATCAAAACCCTAGATCCATTATTGAATAACTTCAATTCTAGTTCGTAACACTTTCTGGTTCTATGCCAAAGCTTGAAATTGAAAGTAATAATTTTATCAACAAAATGATATGATATGATTATATAAACAGTGATAGACTAATAACATATTCAACAAACCAACCCGAAAATTATATCAAGATTAGCAAGCATTTAACCACATATAATTTAGAAACCCACGAATAATTTAAAGAATTTAATCATACCAAATTCATGACAGTCTCTGATTGAAAATGCACCCCCATCGATTTTCCAATTTTTCCGGCCGTCGTTTTACCCAATTTTCCGATTATGTATTACAGTTGAAATCACTCAATCTCTCAAAAAAAATACATATAAAGAAAACCCTGAATTCGAATTCACAACTCAACAAAATAAAAATAAAATTTAGATGATGAAGATAACACACGCTAAAAAGACATAGTTAATTGTGTATGTGTACGTATATATACGTATGCATTGCCGGTGGTCAACGTCAAAGTTAAATTGGTGTGTATGTTAACTGGGAAACGGAGTAGTCGGTTTTACAAATGATGTGTCATCAAGTCAAATGGCCAAAATCCCCTCTTCACTCACACACACTCATCGTGTTCTATGTGAAAGAGAAAAACAAACCCGTCTCTGTTTTCCCCCTATCAAAACTTGATGATTACAATTGTGGTAGTACAATAATAATTAATTAAAAATAAAATATGTAACCGTGGGCCTCGGTCCATCATCCATGTAAACTATAACATATAAGTAATCATATAAATCTTTGAATATTATATTATATAAATTAATAAATAAATCAGCTGTTACTTGAAATATAACGATCA
This sequence comes from Logfia minima, assembly GCA_963921325.1. Classification (NCBI taxonomy): domain Eukaryota; kingdom Viridiplantae; phylum Streptophyta; class Magnoliopsida; order Asterales; family Asteraceae; genus Logfia; species Logfia minima. The sequence goes on from OY992764.1 coordinate 37,761,325, forward strand.
CACATCACTTAAGTAGGATGTTTCAAATTAAATTTATCATCAATTCATACAACAAAAGTTTTACATAAAAATACAATGTCATATAACAAAAGAAATACAGTACAATGATACAAATGTTCTTTATGGTCTAAATATAGCTACTTTGGGATACGATAATGTCTCATATCTTAAAAACGGTATCTCCGACCTTCCAAGTAGAATGCCCAATCTAGTGATCATGAGAGATGAAAATCACTGGCACAAGCAGTACGTGTGCAAGAAACCACAAGATGTAATAAGTAAAGTTTAGGATCATGTAAAGGCGAGGGGAGAAGTACTGTCGTTGTGGCGAGTTTTTCAAAACATAATATGCAAAAGCCAGAGAATTGATATTCAGAAACGCAACAACAAATATAGCAACAGAGATTCTCACAAGGGGATGGGCAAGGGACACACCGATAGCTCGAATGAGTAGTATCAACGGAATATACGTAGCAAGCGAAAATGCCTTGCCTTTAGGCTCTGTGTAATCATTTAACCTGACATACAAAACAAACATAAATCAAAAACTGATATCATGAAATTAAGGGTGTTCTTAACAGTTTATTATATCTGAATATATGTCTTAAATACAACGTATTATACCTCAAACAAAGAAAAAGTATAGGATAAAATGGGATATTTACTCGGAACTAATTACCAGCAAAAAGCTTAAAGGTAATACACAAGACTCTATCTCACTGCCTATGCCACCTCCACCAATATGTTTCGGAGTAGTTTTTAACAGCGATATAGTGTCAATTTTCAATCGGACTATTTCACAATATTGATTTGGGTCACTTCTAATAATTTATTTAATTTAATTGTATAGTTAAATAAATGCTAGCGGCTAACACAAACTATATAATTAGTTACCGATAATTCTTGACATTCTAAATGAATACAAGAACTACACTAACCATGAAAACTAACATGAAATGTAATCTAAAATCAAGGATTTTGAAAACTAACATGACTTGTATGTTAAAAACAACGATTTTGAACTTTTCAGTTAAAAAGTACTAACGTTTATGATATTCAGTTCTTCACCCCAGCCCCCACGAGTATCCCCGTCCCTCTCTACATTTCATTTTTTTTAAGTTTCTAAAGCAACAATGTACTCATATTAATCTAAAGATAATTAACATTGATTAAACTTTTAAGGGGGGCAAAATACCTTAAATACCATTAACTTTTTAAAAATTCATGCTCCATGAAAAATTGTGAGGGGCAGCTGCCCCTCTTGTCCCTGTTGGACCGGTAATCAGCTAATCGCCCAGATTACTAAGTATAGTTTGACAGATGATGAATTCAAACATTGTTAAAGTAAAAACCAACTAACAAATTACGAGCCAAAAATTTTATGTTGTTTATCCAGGTGAAACAGTAACTGTGAGAAAACAGAGACATATCTCTCCGTCTCTCCATAACGGTACAAGTTAAATTTCATACCCACCAGCCCTTCACTCTTCCCTCCCCTCTTTCTCTTTCCCTCTAGCCTCTCCAACTCACTCTTTACCCTCTTTTCTCAATTTTCACACTCAAAATCTCCCTTTTATTATAACTTAAAAGAACTAATCCAAGTCCACTGGGACTTTTCTTTTCCTTTTTTATAAGTATGTATATGTATATGTATATGTATTAAATCTAAATCTAAGGTGTGTCCAATTTCGCTTTAAACAAAAAAATGTGTCTGCTGAAAATTTAACAATAGCTATCTATATTGTTTTGAAATCTAAAGTGTGCCATGAACATCCTATACATCCACATAAATCCGCCCCTGGCAAGGGATGAAGTAGATGTAAAGCGTAATTTGACTTACTCTGTCTCAGTCAGGATGGTTGAAGCTAAATCAACGTCTGAGCCTTGCTTGATTATAGATGTCAATTCAAACCTGAACAAATAAACAGACCCACATCTTTCAGTAAATGAAATTATGGACAAGGGAAACCAAAAGGAGAAAAAGTAATCAAAGTTACACTTCATTTTCGACGATGGGTATGAAAACCTGGCCAATATCTCTTTGGATAGTAGGGATCCTTGGAATCTCTCTGCCTATGGTCTCCACGGAGTCAGCTAAAAACCTTCATTCAACCAAAACATAAATTTTCAAATATATATGCGCTGAGAAATAAATACAACATGTCAATAGAAAAAGGATCATGGTTAATGTACCAAACATCTTGGTTCGGATTAGGTGCAACTTGTTGTCCGGCTGGAATGCTAATGGAAACCTCTACCGCTCCATCCCCACCGTCGTCGCCTCCCATAGTCATACTCGCCTCCATATATATATATTTGCTGATCGTAACTTGGTAATAAGACACTGGGTTTAACTTATGCACTGAAGGGATCGTAAAATTGTTGAAGATGATGGACAACGAATAGTGTTTACAGATAATGTGGAATAAGGGTTTATAGGGGGGAATTTCAGAGGGGTTTTAACGAATAGGCTTTACAAATAATTTTAGAGGGGTTTTAAAATTATGACATCACTTAGTGTCACTATATATATAATGACATCATCCTAGTGAATCACACTAAGTGATGTCATAATTTTAACCGACTACTCCGTTTGACTTGATGACACTAAACCGACCAGTTAACGTACATTCATAATAAATACGACGATCACACATCACTTACATCTGAATGTTATGTATTTAACCGACTACTCCGTTTCCCAGTTAACATACATACCAATTTAACTTTGACGTTGACCACCGGCACTGCATACGTATATATACGTACACATACACAATTAACTATGTGTTTATAGTGTGTGTTATCTTCATCATCTAAATTTTAATTTTATTTTGTTGAGTTGTGAATTCGAATTCAGGGTTTTCTTTATTTGTATTTTTTTTGAGAGATTGAGTGATTTCAACTGTAATACATAATCGGAAAATTTGGTAAAACTACGGCCGGAAAAATTGGAAAATCGATGGGGGTGCAACTTCAATCAGAGACTGTCATGAATATGGTATGGTAAAGATCTTTAAATTATCGTCGGTTTCTAAATTAAATGTGGTTAAATGCTTGCTAATCTTGGTATAATTTTCGGGTTGGTTTGTTGAATACGTTATTAGTCTATCACTGTTAATATATTCATATCATATCATTTTGTTGATGACATGATGAAATTATTACTTTCAATTTCAAGCTTTGGCATAGAACCGGAACTCTAGTGTTACGAACTAGAATTGAAGTTATTCAACAATGGAATTAGGGTTTTGATTTATTAAAGAGAATATTGGAATTTGATTACAAGATGAAAGTAATTACGGCTTTGATTTGATTAATTAATTCTTGTTGTTTTCTGGTTTTACTTTTAAATCCTTTTAGAATAGTTGTTCTTTCTGTTACAATGACATTGCAACTATAAAATCGATCGAGAGGAAAAAATACAGCTAAATGAATATTTTTGATCGTGTGGATACAATAAGTATTAATTTGTGGATTGTTTTAGTTTTTTGTTATTGTGTAAGCAATTTTTTATTTTTTTTACAATTAATGTTTTTAGGAAATGTGTGCAAGAGAGAGATACTTAGAGATAATGGGACTGGTGAGAAGATTGTGGTTTCTGTGAATAATCAGGCTGCAATTATAACCTATTTCAATTTCAATTAGTAGGTGGTAATCTGATTTTAGTATTAAATTAAAATATAGCTGGTAATCTTATTTGTTATTTCAAGTCAAAGTTTACTCTCTTTCTTTTTGATTCTTCATTCTCAGTTTTTATACGTTACCTGTTGATGCAACTAAGTTGATCTGTTACTAGTCTATGCCGTGGTATTCAAATTGATACCTATTTATGCAGCAACAAAAGTGAGACTTGGGCCTACAAAATGGGACCAACTTCTACATTTCATTTATTGTGAAAATGACTTGCATGAGTGGCACGCCTGATTATCTCTTGAAACACATCCTCCACAACTATGTGATTATCATACCTTCCTAATTAAGGTACCTCCTAATCTATATTTCTGCATTCCCATTGACTTCATAACAATTTTCAGTTTCAACTGTAGTAATCAGACCTAGTTTCTGTCGTAAACTCCTAAAGATCGTTCCATTATATAAAGTTCTATACATTTTTTTCGTAGATTAACTCTTCAAATCACACGATAGATTTTTCAGTCAAGGAGAATAATAGCCACGTACACAGACATTCCAGATATATGCATTTTGATTCCATGTTACATTTTTTTGTCGGCAGGGGCAGAGGGAGAAGCTGCCCCCAAATTTTTTCGAAAATACATTAAAAAAATTTTTTTAAGGTATTAACGACATATTTTAAATTTTTGCCTCCTCAAAACTATAGAAAAAAACAAAATAAGTTTTGTTTGCCCCCTCCATTTGAATTTTCTAGCTCCGCCCCTATTTGCCGGTATACGATATGTAGTTAAATCAATAAAACTTTCTTCTTTCGTATCTTCTCATTTACCAGGTACACTTGTACTCTTTGAATGAGTCTTATTATAATATTCACTACCTTGCAGAACTTGATTGGTCAACAAGAAAATGTAGAATTTGCTCTTGCAATATGCCAAAGTGAGCACTTAGTACTCTATGGAGGTGACACATTGCAATGACATTTTGTGATCTGTTTTTCTAAGTGAACCCCAGTCTGATTACACATCATTATAAAGGAAAAAACCTTTCATTTAGTATTCTTCTTTCATCTGTGAAAGTTTCGCCAAAATCATCAACAAAATGTAAGTGTTGCAGTATAACCTTTGTCAGAGAAAATGGGTTGATTTTAAGGCAATGGATGCGAAGGAACTAAGAAAAATGACCACAAAATGGTAGATTTCATTTCTGATTATTATAAAAATATCAAGTCTTTCCCTGTTCTTAGCCAAGTTGAGGTATGGCATTAATCTTGTAGGCCCCAAAGCCAGATTTATTTTCATGATTACAGGTTTTGCTATTTCAAAATAGTAAGATTTAAAAAGCTGTTTTATATCTTACTAGATTAATTATACAAACAAATTGTATTTAGTTGCAATTATATACTATATGAGGTAACTCATATACAATATTATTAAATGAATGGAGATTGCGTTGTTTATGTTTTCTTGTTAGTTTTGGTTGCTTTTAAGTATTTAGGAGTCTTAAATGTTGTTAATATAGTAGCAAGGATAATGCGAAAGACTTTTTCCTGATTCTGCTCTGATGCAGCCCCAATCCGTGGAAGCAGTTCCTCAAGATACACTTGAACCTCTGTTCGTCTGCATCATGCTGTTACATTATTAAGTTTTAGAGGTGCAAAAAGGGGCAGGTTGAGTAACAGGTTCGGGAAAGGGTTGGGTCGACCCGAAACACTTTATGTCCATATGATCACAAAACTAATATATTCTCATATTAGTATAAATCTTTCGGAAAAAAATGATTTACAGTGTTTAATGCATTAAAATTCAAAAATACACTTTAGATGACTTTTGACTCAGATCGGATCATTTAAGCTGTATCTTTTTAAGCTACTTTCTTTGTTATACCTTTTATTTCCACTAGAGATCATATATAGCTCGAGTCGACCAATTGATAAGTAAATGGGGCGATATTGGCTGCCTAATATGATATTATATAACATTATAGCATTTCGTATGCTCGTCTGATTTGCTCTACAGTAAAGCACTAACATGTTTTCCTTTTCATTGCAATTTGTTTGTGATAAAGATGTTCAAACGAAGATATTGCCAGGGGTTTTGTCACTGACTGAGCCCAGAGTATTTGTTGATGTTTTTGAGGAGTTTAGAGAGAGAAGTAACCTCAAGTATGCTTTGTGGTTCACCTGACCACCTACTTCTTACAAGGTTGTGCAGAAAGATATTTATCCGAGCATGCAAGGAATCCTAATAGACTCGCTTGTTGAGGTAAAAAACTCACCATCATATCCGAAATGAACTAACAGAATGATATTAGTAATTTGCATCGGCAATTTTCTTTAATTGTCTTACATATTCCTTTAATTCAATCATTTCTGAAATAAATTGATCGTCTGGACTCACTGGTTGAGAAGTTTATAGAGCTCCTGGTCCTGATGAAGCGAATTGTTCAAGTTACGTTGAGAGAGAAGAGTTATCTAGCATTTTTCTTGGAGGTAAAATTGTGTTGTAGCTTCTGTGAATAATCATGTTGCAATTTATAACTTATTTGCCTCTGAAGGTGTCGATTTGGGTTGTGTCATACCTCAAACTGGTCATATAGAAAGTTAGCTAAAGGGGGAATGGTTCAAAGTGTCAAACTGGTCATTATTTACTTGTGTGAGATCTTTATACACATTAGATTATAGGTTATAAATGTAGTGCTTTACTGATACCTAAGTGGAAAGATTCCTACTTTGCTTGAATTGAGGAATATATTGTCTTGGGCAAACTAAAATATACTTGTACCCTATGACCACGGTGGCAACATTAATATAGACGAGTAAAGTTGAACACTGTTAAAGAGTTTTTAGCCACGTAGACAAGTAGACTAGCATATTTGTGATAAAGAAAAAAAGATAGACTTAGATATTCTTGTACCCTATGAGCTACCACTAATACAATTCTTTTTTTCAAATCAACACAAATTTGATAGACATTTTTGGCCACTTTCATATTGACCAACAAAACGTTAGTAGTACTTATTACTACCTTTTTGTAGACCACCAAATATTTGTACCCTATGATTTAATACTTGTACCAGATGAATCATACTGGTACCACTTTTTTCTTTAAGGATCCATGTTTACTACTACAAAAAAATCAGTTTTCCTTTGTAGTTTATACATTTTCCATATGTAGAGAATCAGAGTCCTCTGCATTTCTTTATAGTTAAAAATGTCCATGGAGAATTTAGACCACGATCCAAGTATCCTTACTGGAAGAACTCAAGATCTGCTCTCGATTTCCACTACATATGAAGGCCATCCTTGGTGAGTTTTATCTTTTGTTCGTTTCCATTTTTTCAATAGAAATTCAAATTGAACGTAATATTTTGTTTTAAAACAATTTCGTCTAGTAAAAGGTCATGAGACACTTTATAGCTTCCCGAGTGAGAATCATCAATAGATAATAAACTCTAACCTTTGATTCATTTTTTATGTACTATACATGTGAAAGAGTGATTTGGCTCAAGGTTTGCAGTACTGAAAACGTAAATCTTTTTATATTGTTGTTTATCATACCAGGGTTCATGACAATTCAAGAATGTTACATGTATATGCGGGAACCTTTCTCATAATGTATGTATCATTGACAGGATTCATTCAAGTCAAGTATCAAAACCAAAAGTACTCTCCTTTCGAAACTGATGGTTTCTTTATAATCATGTCGGTGATCGCATTACCCGTCATAGTAATGACTTCCTGGATTTTATTCTACGCAAACAAAAACTTCTCCGTAATACATTACATGCTCTTAAAAAGTATATTTGGATTTTCAACAATTGTTGCACCTCTATCAGTAGTCTCGGTGTTATTCATTCCTTCAAAGCTCAAGTGAAGCATGCATATGTGTGCTATTTGTTGTCATTGCATACAACGTCCGCAGTTACGTGCAAATACCGAAGAAGAAAGATGTGTCCAACTTTGTATCTCATCAAATGATCTAAAGGGTTGAGAGTTTAAAAAGTCAACATTTGAAAGTAATTATGTTTAAGCAATAAAACCGTTTTTTTATGTAACTTTTTGTAGTGTTATTAGTGTAAAATTAATACAGTTACTCTATTTTCACTCTATTTTCTAATCCTTTTAGTAATTATTGTATCTATTTATGGTAAAACTGTAAAATTTGCATATAAAGCATCCATTTGAAACTCTTGTTGATTTTGAAGATAATAGCAGTTGAACAAATGAGTAATCTGATTTATTCAGCAAAATTATTTGGTACAGATAGCCTGTTAGGGAAATAAAAATAAATAAAATGATAAAGACAACTTTATTGAAGCAATGCCTATTAGAGAATTGAGTTGACGAGATTTGAATAGAATAACTTCATAAAATCCTGAACAATCCCCGTTTGTAGATAAAATTTTATAAAGCATTATTCATATCGAATGATTAACATAAATCCTTTACAGTGATTCTTTATTTTACTACTGAACACATATCCATATTCCCATCTTATCACTTCACTCACTAAATAGTTAGTAAAGTCTCAATTCCCGCGGTCTCCTATCCAAATAACTCGGATTGGTAAAGGAGGTTTCTTATTTTTTTCGAATAATTTGTTATATGTTATAAGTAATGTAAATGTATAATCATTTGATTAAGACAAATGGTAAGGTGAGGTGAGCATTTTGGTTTTAAACAGTTTATTTTGAAAATCGAGTTGAACCTAAAATTGTTTAAAATCAAAATGATTCTTAAAACGGTCTTTGTTTGTCTTTTAACCGAAACAGAATATGATAACCGGTTTTCGGTTCGGTGATTGGTTTGAACACTGTAAATTCGGTTAAATCGAAAAATCCGATTGTAGCACATACATTTATACTTTTTATATCTTTTAGATTATTTTTTAATAATATGCAGTTAGACGTATATCTCAAAATTTTCAGTTTCCAAACAAACTCTTCATTTCTAGTTCTAAGTTCTTTTTGTCTCTTGCCTCTCCCACTTCCTCTCCTTTTAGGGATATTTGCATGAGTATTTTAATTGGATCTGATATGGAGTGTTAATAAGTATTAACAAATGAAACTTGGTTAGGATTTGTTTTCGTTCCATGGAGTTAGTTGGGTAACCATTAGTCTTCTATCTAATTTATAATGATATTGTGATGCATAACTTATAGTTCATTTTATAAGTACGTTACAAGAAATGCAGTATTGTATTGAAATTTGGGTTTTTCGGTTTAAACCAAGAATCAAACCCAATTAGATTACGGTCTTCAGTTTGGTTATTTCAAAATTTTAAATGGTTCGGTTCGGTCTTTGGTTAGCATCTCAATAAAATCAAGTTAAATGACGAAAAAGAGTGTAACCATCTGCGCTATGTGTTAAAAAGTGAATGAATTAAATGAACATAAAAAAACACCCTTTTTCTTTTGAAAAAATTATCCAAAAGAAAAAGTTTTAAGGAAAATGTCTCACAAAAGCGCAATACAGAGGTTGCGAACACGTGTGTCCAAGTTGCGAGTTGCAATTTCTAGGTTGCGAGTTGCCGATGGCCAGCTTGCTAGTTCCAGAGTCGGTGGACGGATCGCAAGCTTTCACTTTCGTTGACCTTTTTTTTTGCTTTTGTATAAGAAAAGTTCAAAACATAATATGTTAAAATGTAACCTCAAGTTTAATTGAAAAATAGAAATTTTTGAATATAGAAATTGTCAACGCAAAAACGAATTAAACATATTAATAAAGGTGTCAAATTTTTAACAAATAAAGAGTTCACTTTTTATATTATAAAAAGGGTTTAAGCCATAAATTGACAATGTCATATACTTTTTATACCGAAATGAGTAATGTACCCATTTTATTACTAATGTACGTTACTATACTAAGTTACGTGGTACTGTAAGTAACATGTTGACCGATTACCAGCTAAACCGGTTAATTTTTACACTCCGGCCCATTTTAATAGAAACGTGGAAAAAGATACTGATTAGGAATTATCTTATTGTGGGCTAAACCCACAAATTAGCAATATACTTTACTTTTTGTATTGAAGTAAGTAATGTATCCATTTTATTAGAATAAATGTATCCGATGTGTCATGCCTTGTCACCAAAATGTATACAAGACTTAAAAGATGTATACCTTGAGTATATTATTCACTTCAATACAAAAAGTAAAGTATATCGTCAATTTATGACTTTAATCATTTTAAAAACTTAAAAAGATGCGTAAGTTATCTGAGAAAGTTAAAAGTAAAAGACCATATATATGGAATTTGAAAAAAAAAAAAAATAGGCAAATTGCCTATGGGTGTTTGCTAGCACATTCGTCTAGTCCCAGATTTTCTGTTCACGACCGACATGTCGAGTGACTCCTAACTTTACAAAAGTATAGTAGTTTGAAGTTTAACGAATTTATCATAAAACGACTCGACTACCCGAATCACTCCACAACTCAGAATTCCAACCCGGCGGTCAGTGGCCGGGAAACTCCGGACCACGCAACGACGATCCATGTTTTAATCTTCGCATAGATAAAATGTTGTTAACGGGAAAAAGAAAAGGAAGTAGGGGGACTGGTCAGCGGTGCATATATTAATACAAATGGTTTAACACAATGCATAAAATAAAAAATAATATTTCTAAAGTTAAAGAAATAATGTGGCAAAACTTTTTACCCCGAGTTATCATGTCTGACCTTCTATGTTCTATACCCCTTCCACGTTACTCTCCCTTATGAGAAACCCCCAATGATAGCCTGCCACGTTTATCAACTCATGGAAGGTCCAACGCAATTGCTTTGCCCATATAAATTCAGTGATAAAACCAAACGTCCAATTGTAATATTATAAAAGAACGTACAAGGATTTATGTAGAAACAAGACACCCTAAAAGTAAACCTAATTTAACTGATAATGGATTAATTAGCATGACCTTTTATTAATATTCATACCATGAAATAACAAGAATAATAATATAATAGAAACGCTAGAGTTATAAAAAGTTAAAACCTCACAATGATGCTTGATGTGTCAAAACATCGTTAAGAAAGAAAGATAAATAAATATAAAAAGATTTTGATTAGTTCATTTACTTTCTCATATACATTGCGTCAGAAAATTCGTAACCTTTTTTTCGAACTACACATCACTATCGGCCATAATAGACAGTTAGACACTGTTCCAACGCGTATTCATTTCCTACAAACACTCGGCCACGGAACTTGACTCATTTTATTTCATCATTCTAACATTACCAAGAAGAAGAAGCGTTCTCATAAATTACAATCAAAACCCAAGGTAACGATGACGATCACTCTCAACTACGATTCAAGCATTCTTCCCACTTCGAAGGCCAATCTCCAGCACACGTTGCCCAGTAAGCTTTATCAATTACAAATATTTCATTTATTTTTTTCTTTTCAATATTTAATAGCACTATCTCACATGATTTTTAACATGGGATTCTCTTGTTTTTCAAGGCTGCTACCCCCTAACAGCCGAAACACGAGTGATTCGGACTACAATTCCCATACTAGTACCCCAACAGGAAGACATGCTGATCATATTGCGATTATCATTCCAGGCACAAGCTACGAACGTCCACCAACACCAACACCATTTACATTTCGTACCCATAATCCGACTCATGCACAGTAAGTTCCCTTCAATTTATTGGTTTCTTTTCTGTCACACCTGAGTTCCTACACTCACTCAGCTGTAGCTCATTCTATTCTCAAGAGATCTGATTCTGTCAATTAGATGGAAACTAAATAATGCAAATTGTTGTTTGTGACGATGTCAGGTTCCAGACTTATCAGGGGATGTTGCATCTGTTATATGCAGGGGCGGTTGTGGTCATGTATTCATCTATGGCACAAATAACTCAACTCAAGTTTCAAAACAAATAATCTCCTTTTGAAAGTCATGCCTTCTTAGCCCATACCGCTGTTATTGCATACACCATCGTTATTCCAACTTCAATTCTTTCTTTTTATATGAGAGCTCACTTAGAAACCACGATCAAGGAACAATTCTATAGGATCCTGAGAAGTGTTTTTTGCTTCTCGGGCATTCTTGCACCTCTCTCGCTTGTACTCGTGATGCTCATTCCTCACGGGGTTGACTGGATTGGATATCTAATCATAGTTGCACTTTTTGCAATCATAGTTGCATGCGACTTCAGGGGCTACATAAAGTTATATCTAAGAAAGAGATTTAGGGGTGAGTATATACTTTACTATATATAGATTTGTGCATGAGCATGTTAGAATCAACAAACTTACTTGTCCGAGGTAAGACTTTATTTTGATCGAAAAGAAAAAAGAAAATTAATTGTCATAGTAGTTAAATTTGATCTGGCAGAATTTGTAGTTTTAGTACAAATTAAATATGATATCTTTAGTAAGGTCCAGAAAAAAAGCACACAGAAATTTTTGTAAACATAGCTATTAGCTAGTTACAAGATATAAGTGTGTCGAAATGTTGTTTGTTTTGTGGATTTGGGTCGCAATATGATTCAAGTTGCATACCAATTAATGCATACATACAAAAACATACACCTACAAACAAGATAATAGGCTTACGTCTTCCTCTTTGGCGTTTTTAACTAAGTCCTAACTGAGTTTAGTTTATTTGACAGGGAATGGATTTTTATAAAGAGCTGATACAGGATTCATAAAACATTAAGTTTAGGCAAGTGATTCATCTCCAATGAAGTTTAGGTTTTTCCTTGTAATTTAAAAAAAAAATAGAAAAAATAGGTACTTTTAAGTTTTTGATTTACTTGGTTCGGCCTGCCATCCGCGTGATTTTGGTGTTGTTGGTTTGGCATACACTGTATTGATTTCTGGACTATTGATGCATTTATTTTTTATGAACATCTCTTTTTGCATCATATAGATATTAGATGTGGCAAAATGGGTAGGTCAAGTGAAATTGGGTCTGGGTTGGGTCGGGCAATGCAATTTTGGTAACACGATTTTTGTTTGTCTGTTTATTATGTTTATTGTGTATATCATTTTATAAGTTACATGCAGAATATATCAATCTTAAAGATTCCATAAATGGATATTGTGGTTTTAGCATGCACTTCATCCATCCAATACGATACATTGTTTGGTTCCTAAAACAGAATGGTTCATATTTGTATATACCTCAATTTGTTCATAATACAACCTTTATATAATTCGTCTGAATGTCAGAGTTGCCTATGGTCCTGTGAATTCAAAACCATGTATATATCTAGCAACTTTTGACAGATCACATTCTTAATAATTCGTGCTCACTACATCACCAATTTCACCTAAATTAATTATAGACACACATAAAGCGGTTGCGAATATTAAAAAATAAATAAATGTGTATGATTACACTATACAAAGGTTTAGTGATTCTCCTAGTATATCGTACTCTTTTAGAAACAACAACGTATGTACTTACAATGGTCGACAAACGGATTGCATAGAAGGATGGGGTATCCACTGTACGTCCAGCAGCGTTATATCAAACAATACGATTGAATCTTCATCAAATTAATTCATTTGAGCAATGAATCGGTAGTATGAGTTTTGTATATATTGTTTGGTGACGTAAGTAGATAAAAAACGTCTGGTGAATGGTGACTTGTGAGGAAGAAAGCAATAATTTAAGGGGGAATTGGGATAACTCTATGTATAAAATAGGTAATTACATATTCAGCCCCTTTTAACTTTTATTGTACATAATTATTATTCGTGCGATTCCCTCCACACAATATAATATTAACTTAAGGAAAATGATAAAGGGAGCCATAAGACCTTTTTTTAAAATGTTAAAACATGCATAAAAATATGTACTAAGATAATAACTAACTTTTTGTCCCCCTGAATTTTATTTTGTCCCCCTAAATTTTAGTTAAAGTACAATTATTTTATGCATGTTCAAATATTTTAAAGAGAGCCCTTAGGGCTTCCGTTAACAAAGCCCCTTAACTTAATGTGTAGGATTCTAGGGAGAAGCTTAATTTTGTAAGGAAATAAAAGAAGCCAATGAAGAGGTGACAAGTTTCCCCCTCATTCTCTCCCCATTTCTCTCCAATTATCCTTCATTCTTTATTCTCCACCTTTATTTTTTTTTTTTAAATTCGGATTTTAATTAAAATAAAAATTTTAAATTCGTTTTTTTTTAAATTACGATTTTTTATGTTTTTTCGGGTTTTTTCGTTTTTATTTGTATTTCTTCGTTTTTTTATGGTTTTTTCGTTTTTCTTCGTTTTTTCACGTTTTTCTTCGTTTTAACTAAATTTTTTTCACTTTTTTTCGTTTTCTTTGTTTTTCTTCGTTTTTTCTTTTTTATTCATTTTTTTACGTTTTCTTCATTTTTTTACGTTTTTATTCATTTTTTTTACGATTTCTTCGTTTTTTACTTTTTTTTCATTTTTGTTCATTTTCTTCAAAAAATTTTTACGTTTTCTTCGTTTTGTTACGTTTATTTACGTTTTCTTCGTTTCATTTACATTTTTTTCACTTTTCTTCGTTTTTATGATGCACTCACACTTAAAATCCGATGCGTTGATTATTATCATATAAGTCTAAGTGCATCATGGTTATAGAATATGATGCACTAACTTATACTTTTATGATTCATTGTAGATATGAACTTTGTTATTTCAAAATCTTGGTGTATCATAGTTATAAAATATGTGGTATTGTAGATTTTGAAAATTCATTGCATCATATTTATAAGTTATAAATGTCCCCAATCGAGTAAATATACAATAAACATTATTATATAAGTATAAGTGCATCATAGTTATAGAATACGATGCACTAACTTATACTTTTACGATTCATTGTAGATATGAATTTTGTTATTTCAAAATCTTGGTGTATCATAGTTATAAAATATGTGGTATTGTAAATTTTGAAAATTCATTGCATCATATTTATAAGTTATAAATGTCTGCGATCGAATAAATATACAATATCATTATCATATAAGTCTAAGTGCATCATAGTTATAGAATATGATGCAGTAACTTATACTTTTATGATCCATCGTAGTTATAAACTTTGTTGTTTCAAAATCTGGGTGCATCATATTTATAAAGTATGGTACTGTAATTTTTTTAAATCCATTGTATCATATTTATAAGTTATGAATATCTATGATCGAGTAATATACAATATCATTATCACATAAGCGTAAGTGCATCATAGTTATAGAATATGATGCAGTAAACATCATTATTATATAAGTCTAAGTGCATCTAATTATATAATATGTTTCAAAATCTGGGTGCATCATAGTTAAAATGGGGAAGAACGAAAAAAAAAAAAAATAAAAAAGAAAAAAAAAGAATGATAAAAACGAAACAGAACGGAAAAAACGACAAAAAACTAAAAAAATGTAAAAATACGAAGAGAAAATGAAAAAAAAAACGTAAATAAATGAAGAAAAACGATAAAAACGTAAATAAACGAAGAAAAACGAAAAGACGTAAAAAAAAATGAAGAAAAATGAAGAAAAAAGAAAAAACGTAAAAAAACAAAGAAAAACGAAAGAAACGTTAAGGAAAAAGAAGGAAAACCGATAAAACGTAAAAAAACGAAGAAAATGATAAAAACGTAAAAGAAGAAAAAAATGTAAATAAACGAAAAAAACGTAAAAAAGTTAAAAAGACAAAGAAAAAATGATAAAAACGTAAAAAAAAATGAAGAAAAACGAAAAAAACGAAAAAAACGTAAAAAAAAATGAAGAAAAATGTAAATTAAACGAAAAACGTAAAAATAAACGAAGAAAAACGAGAAAACAATAAAAACGTAAGAAAAACAAAGAAAAAGCGATAAAAATGTAAAAAACAAAGAGAAATATGAAAAAAAGAAGAAAAACGAAAAAAAAAAAAACAATTTTAAAAAAATTAATTAAAAAAAAATTTCAAAAAATTGATAAAAAAAAGGGTGGAGAAATAAGAAAGAAAGAGAAACGAAGAAGAAAAATGAAGAAGGAGGGTGGAGAAATAAGAAGGTAAGAGAAATGAGGAGGAGATTTATCCCCTTCTCATTAACTTCTCTTCCTTTTCTAATAACTATAACTTCTCACAAGAACCAATTGTTAAAAATAGATGGTATCCTTTTAGGAGAATTGATAATTTCATCACATTGTTTAACAGTAACTCAAGAATTGCTTTGGGCCCATTTCAAATGAAGTTGTTGAAATTGTGGCCTTCAATCTACGAGTATGATTTTGTCGATAAACCTTTCCATTTATTTTTTTAATTTCTTTTGTGTTTCTTTTCAATTGATAAAGGTTTTGTTGAAATTGAATAATAATTACAAGGGTATTACTAAACTGCAATCACTGTCGATCATCTTTATAACTTTAATTCATCTAATTTAACAAGAGAGTTTATAATATGGATTACCAACATATTTTCTTTTTTATCTTAATATTACCAATATACTATTTTTATTATCAAAGTCAATAACATATTTTTTAACTTGTTTCGAAGTCACATTGTGTTAATTAGTAACTGGTTCAACCGATAACATTGATTTAATAAGCCATTTTCATTTTCTTAATAATGTCACCTTGAAATTTAACAAAACACATGTATTACCACTGCTACCAACGTACTTTTCTTTTAGGTTACTAATGTACCAATTTTATTACCAATGTTAACAACAAACTTGTTAAAACTGTCTCGAGGTCACTAATTTGTTAACCAATGGAGTGATAAAAGTACCATGCAAATTCTCTTTGCTGATGAATTATGGCTGGAATATGAAAATTCTCGTATACATGAACAATCTACGTGGATGCTTTCTTACTTAAACGAAATGACATGGCAATGACATGTCATAAAATTCAACTTGTTACAGGTTAAAAATTAGTATTTTGGTGACATCAACACAGTTCAAACAAGTATGTTATCGACTTTGCTGATAAAAATGGTATGTTGTTGATATCTGCAAAAAGAAAGAAAATACATTGAAGATTTGTATCATAACTCCTAAATGAAAAATGATATTCGCATTAAATAATGTATAAAAATAGACGTTGTTAGCTTTCAAATATGAACTACAAATATATGCATGTGAAAGTTGAGGATAAATCTAGTTTTCATGGGCAAGGAAATTAATTCATTGAAACGCATAAGTTTGGCATATATCTGTTCTAATTCCTAGAATTAGCTATGTATCCTGTCGAAACGCATGGGCAAGGAAAAATCTAGTTTTCATACAATTGTCAATACGATATATCACTGAAACGTTAAATTTTATTAAATCTTAAAGATTATAAAGTTTTAGAACAGCTTTCAACTTACTTAATTAACATTTTCGAAATACATTTTTTCTAGAGAATAGTAAGACTTTACATATTACATATATATATATATATATCTATACCGTCCTTGTGGTTTTCATTTTCTGCACGTATATATCGTCATATATTATTGTAAAATTACTAAAATAATTCAAACGCACGTACGTCCCCGCGTGGTATGAAATTATGATCAACTTTATGTTTGAACCACCTAAAATGATCTAAATGTCCTTGTTCCTTTATAGTTAATTACTTCTATCAATTAGTTCTATTATATGATCAAATTTACTACAAACACAAATACAAATCTTGAATTCAAGCAAACTTGAACAAGCTCTGCTTCATCATCATCAGTACTATTATCAACATCAACATGATGATCATCATTATTAGCATTATTATCATCAACACTGATATAAGAATATTGGTATTCTAACTATATCTTAAGACGTATTTAAATCCTCACTGTAACTATTATGACCATTTAAAGAAACAATTATTTATATTTAGTCTACCAGTCAACAATCAATAATATTCTAAGACAAAAAAACATGAATTGAATGTGGAATAATCAGAAAGACGAGGTGCCTATGAGGTACGGAAAAAGATGTAGTTATTAAATATAGATATAAAAAGTTTAAGTGATATTTATTTTCTAGTTGATTAAAAGGGGGATTTAATTTTTTAGGGAGAAAATAACGAAGCTGTTTCATATATTATAAAGTAACTTATGTTATAATGTGTATGAGTTTAGACATTACAAGTACACAATCCTAGTTTGAAACATAACATTTATAATTTTATATTGTTTTTTTTATCCTATCTAATTTTGTCCCGTGTAGGACCAAAGTTGTAAGAAAGTAGCATAATGAGGGGAAGAATGCAATTGTGCAAGAGTTAACCATACAAAGAAGAATGTCAAGAAAGTTTGGTCCACTAATTTGAGGCGGTATATCGCCTAAACTCCGGAAAAGAAAAAAAGAAAAAAGATATAATTGGATAGGTGCCCACGTCGAGAAAGGAACCGAACTTTTTATACTTTTGAACTAACGTCACGCCCTGACATCAAATTCTTAGCGAACTACAATGACGTCAAATTCAAAGCGAATTGCAGTGAGGTCACAAACAAACCATAATCAAGGTCGCTAACAATTTTAGCTTTTTTTCCTTTTTTTTTTTTTTTTTTTTTTATAGAAAAATTCTGTTAATCGTCTAAAAATGATTCAAGTTCAATATATTAATTATAATTACTTAATTTACTATTTAACACTCACATGATCATAATTTTCACTGTATTATCACAATTTCCAATTATGCTTCCTTACTAAAATAGTATGTTTAGTAGCTCCATTAAAACTTTTTACGATTCCTATTTGAGAGGAAGAACAATTTTTACATTGTGTAACACCCAGTTTTTTTTTTAAACACTTTATCCAACAATATGAATAACACGTTTCATATATACATAAACATTTCATTGTTTACAAACTTTACAAACAGAAGATCTCTTTTACAAAACACCCCCTTCGCAATATCTGAGCATGATTCAACGGGAGTAAACAAACACTTACTACCAGCAGTAGCAAGTACACCACTAATCGCGCTACGGCTCATTCCCAAGACCTTCCTTTCCCTTACTCGACCCACATGTATTATCAGCAATAACAGAAATGGGTAAGCACATCGGCTTAGTAAGTAACAGAATCATAACATTGATATAAGATAGAAATCTTATAATTACAGTAACCACGTTTATCACTTTACTCAGTCAAACCTCACAATCATAACACTGGGTCATTTATGTTCACTAGCATAAGGGTGACTAGTGGTACCACTGTTAGGTCATTTATGACCACTCAGCATAAACATAGCAACATTCACACTATTATGCCATTTATGATCACCCAGCATAAAGAGGGCTGTCATTTATGTCCACTCAGCATAAATATGATTCACATTCACACTATTATGCCATTTATGATCACTCAGCATAAAGAGGGCTCACTTTACAACACAGCTATTGCTGAATCAATACAGTACACTCAAGTACTTCTGCTGAATAAATACAGTACACTCAAGTACTTCTGCTAAATAAATACAGTACACTCAAGTACTTCTGCTTATCAGGATATTCTCATTCAATCAATTAATATCCTTCTATTACTTACCTGGATAATCGTGAAATTCGGTAAGCTTCCAACCTCGCACAGCAAAACACCGGTCTGTACACAAACAGACATAATTAAACTCTTTTATAAGTCTAGCGACACTAGCATTGTGTCGCACAACATACTCCTGCGACACTACCATTGTGTCGCATAACATAATCCTACGACACTATATTGTGTCGCAATACCCATTATTGCCGCCTTTAGCGACACAGTCATTTGTGTCGCAGACATTCCTTCGACACAACATGCAACACAGCAAGCGACAGAACCTGCGACACAACCACTGTGTCGCAATGAAGAACAGACCAGATTCCAGATTCGAAATTCTCGAATTTAAACATGTGATACTCAAATTAACTCGTTCTAGTCCGTTCAATTCACGCAATAACACTTATAACACATAATAATCAAAGTCTTACCTCAAATTCACGGTTCAATTGCTCAAATTTTGAGTTTGAAACCCAATTTCTCACTTTTTCTCTCTTTTTCCTTGTTTCTATGTTTAAACCGACTTCAGAAGCTCAAATATGTTTCTGTAAATGTTTAGGCAACGTATATGTATATATAACCCATCAATTACACCTAAGCACCTCAATTAATTTCGATCAGATCCGTTCTGCGACACAACCATGCGACACAACCCTTGTGTCTCAGAACACCAAAATTTTAAAATTTTGGGATGTTACACATTGACATGTTTATTTTAGGAATAAAGGCATAAAATAACAACGTAATTTCATTTTTGTTTTAAAGTGGATAACAAACTGATTTTATTATCAAAGGTAGATTATATACCGATTAAAAAGTGTTATGATTAGTGACCAAACATCGTTCGGCTTCAGTGCCGATTGTGGGGATCGACTCATCACTCGCCGATTGTCATAAATAACTCGCTGACAAAGACAGGATCTAGCCACTGGTGGTAAGAGTCATAGTTGGAATCATGATGAGGATGATTTCGGGTTGTATGAACACCATTAGAGAAGATAGGAGAATGGTGGTTCTTTTAAGAGCATGGAGAACATGACAATTGTGTAGATATTTTGTGCGCGAAGATAATAATAAGCATATGTTCATATTACTAGATTTTTCCCTATTTATAAAGGACAAGGGGTCATGCACAATATAGAAGCCAATGGGCTAACTATGTTGGGAGCACAAATTATAGAGTACACCATCAAATCTCTCAAGTTTGGTACGACAAGTTCATCAATGTCTTGTCAAATTGTCCAAGCTCTGACATGAACATGTGTCAAAAAATCATCAAGTATAATAGCCTGACCAAAACCCAAAGTCTTGGCAGCGAACCTACGACAATAAACTTGCTAGCAAAATAAGAAGGATATTTTTGAGATATACAAAAACATGCATGCAAAGTAGTTAACAAAAAAAAACTATCATTGTGGCTGGCCAATAAAAATGCAAGATATATCGCTTGTTGTCACACCGATTTATTTATTTAATTTAATTTTTGAAGAAAACAACTTAAATATCATGTATATGTACTTGGATGAATACATGCATATATAACTCGACCAAACATAGTAATCCCTTAACACAACACTTAAAAACAATTGGACAACTCAAATTACAAAAATAACACTTACCCATCTCAGCACCAAACCCATGTTTTGAATATCATTTTCAGACCGTCTAAACCTTTTCAAAACATACATATATTATACCATTATAAAGATATTCAAATTACTTTAATGTACAACTTTTACCTATTTATAAAAGGCAAAACACGTCTATTTAAAACCCATTAAAAACTATCAAAAACCATTTTTGGTTGCTGAAAGTTCAGCAGATAGCCCCAGCAGGCTGTTTTATGTCCACTTTTCTACCAGTCAAATACATCCGTTTTCAACAAACCTTATATCATTTATAAACATTTGACCATACATTCATTAGATACTTTTAGTTTTCTCGAGAACACAATACATCAACCTTTACAGCCTCTCAAAAATTGCCAACCTTATATCATTTATAAACATTCGACCATACGTTCATTAGATACTTTTAGTTTTATCGAGAACACAATACATCAACCTTTACAGCCTCTCAAAAATTGCCAACCTTATATCATTTATAAACATTCGACCATACATTCATTAGATACTTTTAGTTTTCTCGAGAACACAATACATCAACCTTTACAGCCTCTCAAAAATTGCCAAAAGTAGTTTTTCGGCTTTTTACCCAAGTTCCCATATCGATCGTTTTCGCAACCTATTCAAACCACATATTCATATGACTTAAAAACCTTCATTTTCACTTCAAAAGAACCAACATGTTTGACACCATAACATACTTACATATTTACATCATTTACAACCAAAAGCCATAACCACATTTGACTCGTTTTGACACTTACAACAAAATTTGGGCGTAATATAACAAGTCAGGTAACCACAGTTATGATTTAAAAAATAACACTTCCATAACTTATTACAAGTACTCATCCACATTCCGCCTTCATAATGCCTTTCCCTTCCCAACGATCATTCTTCTTACCCGACCCGCTTAAACCTACAAACACGACATCACTACGGGGTAAGCTTGTAATCTTAGTGAATATATAGGCAATTAAACACATGAATTCACAGTCATAATGTACATATATTCAGCACAATAAATTAGCTCACAATGGATCCATTCTGCTTTATGAAGTTTATCGCCTTTTATGCAATATAAACAATATAAGCAAATATAACGTTTATATACAACCAACAAATTAAACACAAGTTAAGAACCCATAAACAACCAATTCAGCTTCATTATCACATGAAATCTCTTACACGAATGCAATCCAATTCCATATGATCTTCCCCGTTTAATCCCCATATACTCACCTTCTTAGCATAATGATGTTAATTTGCATACTTGAACTTCCAAGCTTCTAGTACCTAAACACACATCACATAAATATTTAACAAATGTACTAAGAATCTAATTTAATCATTTCCGACTCATTACACAATCCATTTACTCTTCCAATTTCTTATGACCAGTTTGACTTTTTAAAGTCAACCCTCAATAACCTAACTAGTTTAAGTCATATTCCTTCCTATCAGCTTACCATCCTTAAAATCAATTATATCATTTATAATACCATCAAATGAACTTTCTTAAGCTAACAAACTCATGGATTATCCTTGTCTTGTTACAAATTCAACTTTTTATACAAACCCTCATGAACTAGCATAAAATTTCTGCCATAATCTCTTTTAAAATGAAGAACAATAATTTCTTCACATGTAATAACATCAAAAAGAGATAACCTACTTTTATTCATTCAAAATATTCACCCAACTCATTAAATTCTTATAATCACCATATTCTTCAACTTTTAGGATAAAACCACGAGAATTAGGGATTTACCTTTAGTTTAGGTGATAATTATAACATTATTTTTACTTCTAACGCACGAATTGGTGATTGGAATTGATTTGTTATTCCTTCTTTGTCTGCCCTCATCGCTCTCTTTCTCTCTAGAAGTATTAGGAACTATTTGTGTGTGTATGTGTATTTTAGTTATATTAAGTTATTAATAGATTTAATATGTATTTATAACCCCAATCCCTCTAGTTTCAACCATTTAGACACTCGTCACTTAAATTAGAACTCATGACATCTATATTTATATGGCTTAAATACTTCACAACCCATATTATACATATAATTATATAGCAACTTTTAAAATAATGCATACACATATATAATAATAATACCTTAAGTTTTTGGGTGTTACAACTCTCCCCCTTATTCAGTTCGTGTCCTCACGAACCACTCATGATACACAACCGGGAAATACACCATCATCAACTCCTCGGGTTCCCTAGTAAATTCGGAACCTTACTATGTCGTCATTATACCTTAAGTAGGGAGATGTTCTTGTTTCTTAGCTGCTTAGTTTTCCAGATCAAGTAGTTTAATCGACTCCTCAACATAATTTAACTTATCATTTATTTCAATCTCCTGCAACCACACATAAGTCGCCTCATCAACTAGGCATTTCCTGAGTTGTGACACATGAAAAGTGTCATGAATCGCGTTAAGCTCTTCAGGTCATTCCAACCGATAAGCTACTCTCCCGACTCTAGCTAAGATTGCAAACGATCCAACATATCTCGGGCTTATTTTCCTATTTTGTGGAAGTGTATAATCCCTTTCCAAGATGATACTTTAAGCATTACCTTGTCTCCCACCTAGAATTCAATCGGCCTTCCCCTTTTATCGGCATAACATTTTTTTTCTGTCTTGTGCCATTTTTAATCGTTCACAAATTTGGTCAATTTTTTAGTTGTTTGTTGTACGACGTCAGTACTGCCTGATTTTCTCTGCCCTACCTCACCCCAACCAATTGGAGTTTTGCTCTTTCTATCATAAAACATCTTAGAGGGTGGCATCTTAATAGAAGAGTGGTAGTTGTTGTTGTAAGAAAATTTTGCGAACGGTAAATGAGTATCCCAGCTACCTCCAAAATCAATGGCACAAGCCCGGAGCATATCTTCCAAGGTCTAAATAGTATGTTCACTCTAACCATCGGTCTTGGGGTGAAAGTCATACTAATATGCAGTTATGTACCCAAATCTTTCTAGAATTTCCTCCAAAATCGAGAAGCAAAGCGAGTATCTTTGTCAGAAATAATAGAAATCGGCACTCCATGTCTAGTACAACTTATCGAACATATATATTTGCTAACACTTTAGAAGATAAGGACTCTTGAATCGGCAAAAATAGAGCACTTCTTGTCATCTTGTCCACAATTACCCAGATAGCATCATACTAAGTCTATTTTAGAAGAAGACGAAGAAACATGAAGCCAAAAAGTGACAAAGAGATCAAGACTTTGAAAAAAGACTTGAAGAGTCCAAGAAAAGAAGATATGATATTAGGAATGAGAAGATTAAGAAGATGAAAGCTGGTGGAATTATAGATGTTAAAACTTGTGAATCCTCATCATTGTCTGAGGGAGACCAAGTTAATTCCAACAAAGAAAAGATTTACCAGAGTAAAGTCTATTTCAAGAAGAAAAGCAGCAAGGCAATCCAAGTTTGTGGTGGATTCCAGTGACGAAGTGTATGTAATTGGGAGTGGTGGTCCCTAGGAAAAGAAGTGATGCAGAGGTTGATGTTGAAGATCGAGAGAAAATGGAAACTGCAGATGACCCAACTCCAGAAGAAGAGCCAGCTCAAGTAGGCATCTCCATAACCACTAATATACCTGATCCTTCAAGCTCAAGAAGTGATCAGATGCCATCAACATATCAATTAGATAAACAAGGGTTGAAGGATCTTTATAGAAACCCAGAAAAACAACTTGCTGTAGAAGATGATGAACTAAAGAAGAAGAAATCCAAATCAATAGTATTTGATTACCCTTAAGACATGCTAGATGAAGATAAGACATTTTCTAAAGAAGCATTCCACATGGGTATCACTTTGGAAGAACTCAAAGCCATCAATCAAGCCAAACTTGATGCATACTCCCTTTATCTCATAGATAACATTAGAGTTCAAAATGAAGAAGATTCTATTTCTGCTTGGAAGTTGAATATGACTCTAGAAGAATTCAGATCAATTACCGCATTTGAAGAGAAAGAGAAAACATAAGCAGAATGTGACAACCGTCAAAAAAAATCTTAGGTCATTAACGACCTTAAATTCCTAGTCTATCTAATTTCGTTTACAGCACTCTAAAATCCTAGTGAAAAGTCTAGGTTATGACTCCT
Organism: Logfia minima; assembly: GCA_963921325.1. Classification (NCBI taxonomy): domain Eukaryota; kingdom Viridiplantae; phylum Streptophyta; class Magnoliopsida; order Asterales; family Asteraceae; genus Logfia; species Logfia minima. Next base: position 37,786,151 of record OY992764.1, read on the forward strand.
TAAGTACTGAAACTGTAAGTTACCGAAATCGCGTAACGTTTTATCAGATTGCTTAGCGGATTTTAAGACCGTAAACCACATTAAATTAGGTTACAAAGTGCCAAAGAAAACAAATGAAACTTAATTTCATTCATCAACACAAAATATTTATCGTATCGCAAAAATTGGAATTTAATCTGAAGTTCCGTAACTAGGTAAACGCAACCGGAAATCGTTATTTAACTCGCGAATGTCAATCGTGATCGAATCAAATACTTTTTGATGAATGTTATAAACTTATAAAATAAAGTTTCATGACTCAAACTTTAACCACAAAAACATCACAAAAATCGGAATTAACCGAAATTCCGTAACTCGACGAACGCGACCCCAATCGAATAACCGAAACTCGAATCCGAAAAACTAATACTTGAACACCTATTATAAACAATCTAAAATACAATTTGAATTATTTTAGAAATTTAGAACATCAATTTTTATAACCCTTATATTAAGCATAAAAACAACACAATTTAAAGCTTTGAAATGTGCAAGACTTGTGAGATTTTACAACAAATAAATATCACAAATAATATATATGATATTTTTTTAAAAAAATAAACATAATAACTCATTTTGATGCCCAAAAACCGGCCTCCCCCTTTGACCACTCAAAACCCCCACTCACATATCAAGATTCCATGCAAAAAGCCATCTACACTTACACACTCTTCCACTTTCATCATTTCTCTCATTTCCACTTTCAAAAACACACACAATTCTCTCTAAACACACACTTAACTCCAGCAACTTATCATCCTTAAATCATCTCTTGAAAGGTGTTCATACACCTAAACCAACATTCCAAGGTATGAACACCATCTTTAACTTCCATTCTTGCATTTTCATACTTTGAATCTTGTAAAAACATGATTTTTATGCCTTTTACCATGGCTAAAAATCTCATACAAGGTTTGATGGTTTGTAGGTTCCCTTACACTTGTTTAAGTGTTAAAACAAAAGGGCAACCTATGATCAAACCGAAAATCAAACCGAAAAGTCGACTTTTTGATGTTATAGAGTTTATTTACATGTTCTTGCTAGAATAAATGGTTAAAATGTTAAAATATGTTTATGTTTCTGTAAAACACATGTTCATGCATAAAAGACAAGACTTCAATCTTTGGATGAGGTCTAAAAATCGTTTGGTAGTGAAATCACACCAAAAAGATCACTTTGTCATGCATGCAATCTGTCCAGATTTTGACCCTACTTGAAACGACCATAACTCAGTCAATAATGGTCCAAAAATTGTGATTTTTCTTCTGGAATTTAGCTTAATGTCTTACCTTTAAAACCCCACTGGTCTCACTCAAATCCATGGAGTATTCGACCTCCAAATGTATCACACAAAACTGATGCGCAAATAGCTACCTTGCTGTGAGCAATCTTGTTGTGATACATGTTCATGGGGCTTAAGGTGTTCAATAAATTCAAAAAAAATTGTTTTTAGACCCCTAACAAGTTTATCTCTGTATAATAAAAAGATAGTAATTTATCTTGTTGATCTCATATTCTTAGAAAATGCATGAACACCATGCATTGTTATAAGCTTGTAAATTTCAAATACTTGTGTTTTGATGATTCAAAAATACATAAGTGATACATAAAACGTCTTAAAATTTTGGGGACTATTTTTCTCAGTACTAGATCATAATAAGAGTCTTGAAAATAAAAATGGGAATTTTTGGGAAAACATAAGTATTTTTCCTAAGTTAATGCAAATAAAGCCTACAAAAGGGGAAATAATCATGAAAAATAGTTTTAGACATAAAATAATTATGGGAAAATTCCAGTGTCAAATGTTGGGAACCAAAGTTTCATTACTCAAAAAGAGTTGAAAATTTTACTCAAACCTAGAAATGGGTACAAAATGATCAGGTAAAAATTCCAGAATTTTTCGTGAATAATTACTATTTTTCCCATAATTATCCTACTTTTTAGACATAAAATGGTTATAAATAATCCATAAATCTAAAAATCCCCAAATTTTCACAGAAAATTTTTGAACTATATTTCATGTTTCATACCAAGTTTGATAATTTTTAGATGTTCTATTCATATATTTTCATTATTTTGTTGACAACTCGAACAATTACCGGCAACGTTAATTAAAGGGAAATTCGAACTTTTTCGGCACTTTGTAATTTAATTAGCTAGCTAAGTAATCCTAACAAACCTTACTAGTCGAGAAACTAATTAGAAACCTTGTGTTCTTAGGAATTGGATAGGAGTCAAACCCGGTCGGCACGCGCATTACATCCATCCGTACGCTCACGCTCAATAGTGAGTTTACACAGCCCCTCTTTTTAACATGTTACTTAAATGTTTTTGGGTGAAAAGCATGCTATATGATTTAATATTTATATTTGGATTACAAATATTATTCTTATGCTTTACTTGATTTACGAATGCTATGCTTATTTTTCGAATACTTGACATGGTTAAAATGTCGTATTGATTACAAATAACTTCTTGAATGTTTGAAGTTTATACGAACATGATTATATGCTTGTCTTCTATCGTATCTAAAGTCCCCGGTATCTCTACACGACCATTAACTCTATATGAGCCAAATGATGCATATGAATAGTACTATTTGGGAGCGAGACCACCTCCCCACTCACGCGGCCACGTGAGTGCATCCCATCATCCTAAATGCTAACGATAGGGCATCTCTCTTTTGGGGCAAAGGTTTATCGGTTGTAGGTTTGGTTGTGGACTCAAGCATAATAATTCATTGTGACTATAGACGATAGCATAGAGATTCATAAGCGACTATAAACGTATCACGTTTCGACTTTTGAAACGATATCTCTTTGAAACTATAAACTTTACAACCCGGGCTTTACAATGACTTTGTCATTTGAAATGATGTCTCTTTTAAACTATAAACTTTACGACCCGAGCTTTGCAATGACTTTGACATCTGAACGATATTTCTTTGAAATTATAAACTTACGACCCGAGCTTTACAATGACCTTGTCATTTGAAACGATATTTCTTTGAAACTATAAACGTATGACGTTTTGTCATTTGAAACGATTTTTGTTTGAAACTATAAACGTATGACGCTTTGTCATTTGAAACGATATTTCTTTAAAACTATAAACCTTACGACCCGAACTTTACAAAGACGTTGTCATTTGAAATAATACTTCTTTAAAACCATAAATTTAAAACCTGAGTTTTACACTATAAATCTTTGTGGTTATGGACAATGATAGACGTGGTTTCATAATAACGCTTCGCATTCTTATGAACTTCGACATAATAAACCGTTGAGATTATAAACGTTTTGATATTGATTTGATGATCCATTGACTTTATAAACGTAACCTGAATCTATTAAATGCTACAATATGAGTTTTATAAACATAACTTGAACTTATTAAACACTATATCTTGAGTTTTATAAAAGTGAATTGAACATTTCTTTGAAAATATGAGCGTGGCGTTATGAATGAATTACGACTTTTAATTGAGTTCCAAAGGGAATCACTCCTAAATGAATCTCGTACTTAAATAAACCTCTTTTGCAAACAAAACATCGATTCACAAATGAATCTAACTATCAAATAGGTATCGCTCTTAAATGAGCCTTGTTTTAATGAATTACTTTTTATAACTATCCGCGCAATAGCGCTTGACTATTCTAAAAATTGATCTTATGAAATTATCGGATGATTTTCGTCATTGTATGTGCCTCGGTAGTAAACAGATTACTTTTGTGAACTAATCACGTAGTAACGTGGAACTTCTAAACTAAACTTTGTAAACTCTTGAAAAGGGTCTTTCCTTACGCAAAACATGTGTACTCACCAACTATGTTTCATAGTTGACATGTTTATTTTTACATGCTTTTCAGGAAATAGTAACAACTTGTCTATTGAAGCTAAATCCATTATATGAGTTATGCTGCTGTAGCGTTACGGAATTTTGTCTCCTTGGATGTAATCGCATGTTTAGATTATTTACTTTTGAGCTGTAAACGCTTGTAAGACTTTATGTAACGTATTAATTGTAGACCTTTGAACGGTGATCTTTTGTAATTTTCGATTATGAAATCATTGTACTGTTACATCTCGTGTTTCCGCTTTAGCGGGGTGTGACACAGAACTCTTGAAGATGATGCTGGGAGATTTGGACTTTATTATCTTCAGGCATATGTGACTCACTTAAGTTCTACTATGGACAAAAAAAAATTAAAGAATGATAAAACGAAAAATAAAGAAAATTACTACGACATAAAATGTTAAAGCAATGAAAGAGACACCATCACACATGGTTGTCTCCAAAGTTCTGCTAGCAGATAAGTCACACTTTTGAGCAAGCAAGGTTGATTGCTGAGGCCAAGAAAGAAGAAAATAAGAAAGAAGATAAGCAATTTGATGCTCATGTACCTCATCCAAGATCATCCGATATTGTTGATAGCTTCTATCTATCAAGAGAGGTAGCAAGATATAAGGATTGTTCTAAGAGAAGAAAACACTCATTAGAGATTGTGAAGGTGATGAAATGCAATAATGAAGTGATTTACATCACTAGGGTAGATGGAGCAGTCGAGAATGTTAGATTGTTAAATCTGTACAACTTTGATTTTTCATAATGGTTAGAGATACAAACGTATTATCAACACATGGCAGGAGTCTCTAAGGATGCAATGATGAATAGATTGCAGGAGTTGTTTGATAAAGCTTCCAGGTTAGAAGGGGCATCACAAAGAAATGTGTTCAAACTTATTCCCAAGCCCAAGCATAAGAAGGTGGGCCAACTCAGAATAATAAGAAGTGATCCTATTCAACGAACTCATTTTGGCTAACCATGTCAACTAAAGAAGAAGATGAGATTTGATCAATTGATGAAAACACCTACTATCCCTGTTGTAGATACTTGCTCACCTATAATTACTAGACTTCAACATTGGAATCAAGTGTGTGAAATAGTGTGTGAATCGAAGTGATTAGTGTCAGTTCATAGTAAATATAGAGCAATAATATCAGTAGACAAGCATTCTCTTGTAACCAACTTTTAGAGTGAGTTATTAGTTGATAGTGTGTGTAATATGTATTTAATTAAGTTTATTTCGCAACTGTCTTGTAATTTTTTGATTCATTCAAATAAAAGAATTATATTGAAAGTTACTATATGTTCTTACTTATTCCTTGGGTTTAACTTATAAACAATTAACTTAAAATTTAAAAAGATTGTATCCCCCTCCATAACTTCTGTTGTTACTTTGACAAACATAAATCTATAAACTTGATCACATCATCAATTATACCGGATCTCCCCATGGATAACGCGAATAATGGCCCCGGAGGAATAAAAAAGTCAAGTTTCAATGGTTCTAAAGGCTAAAAAAGGGATAAGTACCTGAAAATGCAATCAACTAAGATCTAACATTCGTAGTGTGTACTAACTACTCGAGTGTTCATTGTGTGTAACAAACTAATTTTTATCATACAATGTATGTAAAAAATGGACTACACCAGGTTTCATGCCACGTCGATCTGATAATTCATTTTTCAATTTCATTTTAAACCTAAATAAATGACATGTAAAATCTATCGATCAATCAATCATCAATAAATACTTACTTATAAAATAAAGTTTTCTCTATCTGATGTGGCAGCTTTTAATTCATGTTTAGTCTCTTTTTCCAGCATGTCAAATCATTATTAACTCTTAACCTTCATTATGCCACGTCACTAATTTCTAAGCATCTAAAAAAACGCCCATGATAATCGCTTGTATTTTCAATTATTGGCTGACATTGTATTTCAAATTTCAAAATTCAAACTATAACAAAAGGTATCATCCATAATTTAGATAAAGATTGTTTCCTATCCTCCATAATGTTCAATTATACCTACACTTCCTTGCTTCCTCTGTTAGTCAATTGCAATCATCGCCAAAATCATAAATTTTTTAGGGATAACTAGAGTTTCAATTCAAGCCGATTTTTGTCCTCGAAACAATCCATCAGTTTTTGGGTGAAATCATAATATCGGTAACGTATGTAACAAGATATTAAACTCGATAGTTTCATCAGCAGATTAGAGATGAAAATAAGTGAAATTGATGTGTTTTCTGCCAACTATTACTCAACATGCTTCGAATGAATGATGGTTAGTGTATGAATTTGATTCTCTTTGATGATTTTTGACAAAAGGATGTACAAACTTATGACTTTTTTCATATGTGTGCCAGGTGTTCGATGATTTTCCTCAATGAATAATGAACTTCATATATCTAAATATAAACACATGTAGATTTTTTTTATTTATCATTATGTTACATACAATGACAAATAATGTGCATTGAAATTGATATGTGCAATTTAATGTCACAGTACAGTTTTGAATGTTTGGGTGAACTTATTATGATTATGATCTTATCAATTATTTACGTAAAATAATCATGTTAAGGAGCAGATGTAAGATAACTGATTGTCGAGATATGAAATTGTTTGTGTACAATGACAAGAAGAAGCAAGAGCAGTTGGTCAACTTTGAAACTATCGATTAGCCATCTGCTTAGTTGTTGTTGTGAAGGCGATGAAAGATTACTTGTTGCTGAATTATGCCACATGAGACCCTTGCTAAACACCTATTTCATTGTAAGTTAGTAGAAAGATATTTTTTGAGTAAGTTACTTATGACATTTCAAGGAGTGAAACCAATTTTTTTCAATCTTGAAACGGGGGGGAAACACAACCTAGCCTATGGGCAATGCGGTTACAGGTGACTTTATATCTCGCAGAAGCTCTAGAATTTTGTACGAACAAAGGACATGTTATTAGCAGACCTTAACGCCTATAGAATAGTCTTTGACAAAGTATGATTTTACCCTTTATTGTAGCTAGAGGTGGCAATTTCCACCAGCTAATCTTTCAATGGGTCGGTTTGAATTATGTTTTATCTCTAATGGGTGGGTAAATTTATAAAGATTAACTTAAAAGGAAAAGGTACAAATAGGTCGAACAATCATCTTAACTTGTCTTGCTTCAGTTGCCACCTGTACAAGTTGATTTTGTTCGGCCGTCATTAATAATTTTACTACAAAAATTATAATTTAACCTGATTGCTTTTGGAATACATTTGTTGGATGAAAATCCAAGACTTTCTTGCTTTGGGTTGATAAAGAACAGTAGGGACGGAAAGAGTTACAGTACAAACTTGGCAGTCACCCCTCCTGAATATCTGAGGACTGGTATTATTATCTTTTTCATGACATTGTTATTTTTCTAGGCAAAATGAGTTCTGTGTATTTTTGAAAGTGTGAAAAATATTGCGAAAAATATTGCTTTTTATTGGTAACGGGTTCAGGTTGAAATGGGTCATTTTTTGTTTGGGGTGTTCTTTTTATTGCAGTTTTTATTGTGGGATATCATGATCTTGAACTCTTGATATTTTTTCATTTTATTTTACCTTGATTGTGTAGGGAGGGTTACGCCAGAAAGTATGATATACAGTTTCGGAACCCTTTTACTTGACCTTCTAAGTGGGAAGCATATCCCACCTAGCCATGTATGTGGTGTGCACTTCCAACTTTGGATACATGTGTCATACCAATATGGAAATATAATAAGTTAAATTATATGTATGTTCGTTGCTATCAGTAAACATGGAGTACTAGATTGTGCTTGGTTAGATTCCCTTTGTTTAGTCAAAGGGTCAGATGATACGCTTATCATCTAATACTTGAAATATTATCTGAATCTATCAGGCCCTTGATTTGATAAGAGACCAGATCATCAAATGCTGATTGACTCTTGCTTGGAAGGTCGAAATCTCTAATGATGATGGAACCGAATTAGTACACTTAGCCTCGAGGTGTTTGCAATATGAGCCTCGTGAGAGGCCAAACCCAAAGTCATTGGTTTCTGCTTTGATTCCTGTACAAAAGAAAACCGAGGTAAATATGTTATTTCATCATACGATAACATGAACTTTTCACCTTATAATGTTTTCATGTCTACAATGAGTCTTGGATCCAAGAATTTTTACAGGGTATAACCAACCTTAGCAAAAAGAAAAACAAAAAGTCATTGATTTAGTTTTCTGTGCTTTATTTTCATGCTTCTGATTCGTATTCTTATGCAAGTTCTCATTTTAGTGGTGCAAGTCTACAACTTTTACCATTCAACGCAATGGTTTGATTTTAAGTTGGTATAGAAGTCTAAATATGTTTGCTAAATGTTCTGTTTGTTTAAGGCGATATGACAAAACTAAGCGTTTTATTTCAGTAAGCTTGCATTGTTGGTGGCAGGAAAACAATAAATTTAAAAAGAATTCTTGCTAAGGTCCTTGCATTGTTGCCAAAGGATTTGGAAGGGAGAAACATTTCCATATTATGGAACTCATATACAATTCCATATTGGTGACAAAATGATTGAGGCAAAAACGCTTGACGGGACCAATGTTGGAACAAGTAGTTGTGTCCTACGAATGTTAATATGCCTTTTCCATAGACGAATATTGTTTAGGTTTCAACCAATATAGTTTAGAAAGAAGTTTCACAACATGTGTAGCTTTCATTTTTTGGTCTTTACTTTTTACTTTTTATTATTGGTATGTTTAGCATTTTTGAAATTCGTTGTTTCCTGTATAGTTTGGTTCATCTTAATAATCATTTTCATTTTCATTTTCAATGATAAGTGCTTATTTAAGTTAACAACATTAACTCATCGGGATACTTAAAAACTAAATCTAACTGAATTTACAAAGGTCGTGCATCGTACTAGCTTATGGCCTAGTAATAATATATAAAAAAGAAAAAAACTAATTTTATCTCTCTAGTTCCATAATCCATCCATCCATAATATAATATATAAGAAAGAAAAAAAAAACTAATTTTATCTCTCCCCTTGCCGTACTTCTTCATCCCCAAATTCATCCACCACCACCATCTTCAAACCCTAAACTTACATCCTTATCTCTACTCTCTACAATCTTTATCATTTTTTGATAATTAAAGACACGAACAAATCATTAAATTATCTTCAAGGTTTTTATTTGCAACCAAATATTTCTTCAATCGTCTCTCTCTCAGTCCGTCACCCTCCACCACAACACTCTTTCTCTACTTCCCTATCTCACCTAGATACATCTCCATCACCACCACCATCATATTACTATGACATCCTTATGGCAAAAACACCCAAGAAAGAAGATCATGCCGGAGTTACAGATGCGGTCGAACAAACAAAGAACCGCCGAAGTTGCAGGTTTGGCCAGAAATATGAAGATCCGCTGAAGTTGCAGACATACGTGGCCAAAGAAAATGAAGACGGGCTTGAGCGATTCGGGAATTTAACCGAAGTTATGTGGCCGGATCTGAGTTTTGAACTGAAGCATAAAGAAGAGCTAAATTTTCTTGCAACTTAAATCATCAATAACCATATAATAATGAGGGTTTTGATAAAATTTAAAAGGATTACAAAACATAAATACTCCGTACCTAAATATACTCGTGAGTATGACAAATCGATTACGTATCCGTCCAAGATTTTAAGTTATTCGAAATGGTTAAATTACGAGTATTACTAAACATACTAGTTTAATAAATAGAATATCACATTAAAAATTGTGATACTGGATTAAAAATTATGTCACGTGAATATTGAATAGTAAGTTTAGTGAATTTAATTAGTATATTCGGCTTAGCTAAAATTACGTTATATACCCCCGTTATTAAATCCCCTGCACTTGAAACTTCCTGGAGTTGCCTCACAGCCATTAACTTCAACAAAACAAATACAAAACCTAAATCACAAATTTCTTCATCTCTTTCTACAATATTAGCCGAGTCTATGAAATGGTTTTAAATTAAAAGCCTTAAAACTGTTTAATTTGAGAAACTGCAAAGAATTTGCTGAGCATATGAGAGCAAAACCCCAAATTCTTCATTTTTTATAGCGATATCAGTTTCTCTCTCTACCTTATTTTCTATCTCTAAAACTCAAATTGAACCTCAACATTATGTGTATGCATAATCGTAGCTACTGGATACCATACATTTACTCGCTAGTCGGTGAGTTCTGTTTATAATGTTTGCGTAATTCTAAACCCTAGTTCTTTCAAAATGACTGTAATTGCACATTGCGTTATGTAAACTTAAAGGTTAAAATGTTGGAGTAATATGGTAAGGTTATACATGTTAATATAATTATTGTGTTTATTATTTGTTCGCAGAGTTGTTTGTGTGATTTTGAGACTGGGGAATCCAAACGGTATCATCTCTCCTGCGATATTTTTAAGACTGGGAATTCCAAAACGGTGTTATCTCTCGTGCGACGGATTATACGAGGACATAAACCTAAAATATTCATCGCTGATAGCAACTTCTCTTTCTCTACAGGTACATTCTCAAACCTTGCTTTACCTCTTTAAAACTCAAATTAAATTTCAAATTACGTCTATATAAGTATGTATAATCGTAGCTACTATTTCTCCTCAACTCCAATCACTGTATTTCAAAATTACGTTTCTTTTCTTGTTCCTGAAATGTTTAATTTGTTATGCCTATTATTATTATTATAATTATTATTTTTATTATTATTTTTTTTTTTTTTTTTTTTTTTTTCTTTTGGAGGTAGTAGTTCCAAAAGTTAGTCATGGAGAATTTGCGCAACGATTCAACATCCGAGTACCTTCCTATTGCTCCTCCACTCCAATCACCGTAAATTTCAAAAAATAAAAATCTTTTCTTTCTCAAATGTTAGATTTATTACGCCTAATTTATTTATTTTTATTTTACTTTTTTTTTAGGTTATTAGTTGCCAACAGCCAAAACCACGTGGAATCTACCAACAACGGTATAAGCATGAACGATAGCGATTCAAGTAGAAGACATGATGAGGTTGTTATTCTTATTCCCATTAACGATATTGAAGTAGAAGAAGATCAATGCCGACCACCGTTTCTCACCTCGACTATTCGCCCTCCACTGTAAGTTCCTTTTGGTTGGTGTCTTTTGAGAGGGGAAAGTTAATAGTGGTAGGGGTGTTCAGTATTTTAATGCAACTCCAAAAATATGAATGTAGAATCTAAATGAATTCGAACGAATTCTAAATCTTCCAATAATTGAACTCAAACCCGAATTGAATTTAGAATTTGGTTTGTAATCAGTTTTCAAATTGTTGATTTCCAATCCTGACCGAATCAAATTCAAACATTTTACATTTGCAACAATAATTAGCTTAGTTTTAAATATCAATGATAGATGTTGGTTGTGACATTAGGAAGATGAACCAGTTTAGGATGTTAGATGACATTAAAAAAATACGTAATAAAATAATAATAAAATAAAAATAGAAAGGGCTCTGTTTTTATTAATATATCCCTATTAAGTTTAATCATCTGAATATCCTATATTCCTATGTGTGTTTGATTTTTAAGTATAATCACTACGATTCTATATATGTTTCTTTATCTTAATTGCTATATATTTGTGATTAAGAACTCTTATGAGACGAAGGAGATATGGTTATGCTTATTTAGGTGGTCGTTAATGGTGAGGCGGAGAGAGTGCATCGTTTTGTGTAGTTTTCTATGAGACTATGACCACTATTTTTTACCTCACTTCATAGTTTGAGGTTTCAGATGTGTGTTCTTCATATATATACTAGGAAAATAAAATACTAGTGATATTCATTTCCATTTTATTGCTTATGTTTTATGTCAGGTTTCATGATAGCGAGGGAATGTTGTATCTTCTATATGCTGGGGCTATTGTGGTCATGTATCCATCATTGTTACAACTCGTTCAACTCAAGTTTCAAGGAAAACAACCACCTTCTGAAACTCATGCAGTTTTATTCCATACGGCTGTTGTTGCCTATACCATTGCAATACCAGCTTCAGGTCTTTCATTTTATTTGAGAGCTCGCTTAGAAAGTACGATCAAGAAATGTCTATACGTGATCCTTAAAAATGTTTTTTGCTTCTCGGGCATTCTTGCACCCTTATCAGTTGTGCTCATTTTGCTCATTCCTGGTGGATTTAACTGGATTGGATACTTAATCATACTTTCACTTTTTGTAGTCATAGTTGGATGTAACTTCGGTGGTTTTATAAAAGGTTTATTTGCTAAGAAAGATGATGCATCAAAATTGGGAGCAGTTTATGGGGACGATCTATAAGTTATTTACTAAGAAAGATGATGTACCAAAATTGGGAGCGGTTCAAAGAGAGGAAAAAGCACAGCATTCCATATTAACCATCTGTGGGGTCAAATGATTTTATATATATATATTTTGTAATTAAAGGCAACAGTTTGTGTACTTTAGTTGGTTGGTTGGGTTGTCTGTTAGTAGTATATTAGAGGTTATGTATGTATTCCCATTGCTTTTTGGTTTTGCAAGCCCTAGGTTATTTCCCCCTTTTCTATATCTTTTTTGTTAATTCTTTTGGGCCATAAAGTGGGGGGGATTTATATGGATATTAGAGTACGAGGAGTCGTGACATTGTTTTTAGTGTTTGTTTTGAACAATATGAAGATGAAGAAGACTAAGTTTAAGAATTGAGGTAGGGAAGAACATTGAGTTTCTTCATTTTTCTTTGAAATGGCAATTAAGTTAATAAATTTAACGGATAACACAACTAATTAATTATAATGAAATGCATTCATAAAATTAAAAAGTTATATTAGAAGTCCTAAAAAAACGTAAGTAAAAGAATAATTTTAACACGATATAGTTTAAACAAACCAGACAACCAAGTGTTACCCGATCATGATCCCTAGCATAAGTTCCACGATCATCCCATCACAGACAGAGCAAGGACAATGTGTATTTTCAAATTCATCTTCAACTTTTTTGAACTATTGTATTTTTTTAGACTAGCTATCAAAGGGTATTATTTGCCAGTTAAGATTCTTAGCTATTTATTAGAGAGTGAATACTTAAGGATGAAACATTTCTTTATTCTTTTGCTCGTTGAAGTGACACATGTTATATACTCAGTGAGATTAGACTTAGATAGTTATGAATAAATTGTACATCAAAATATCAAAGCCCAACAATCAATCTTTCTCTATTTATATAAATTTGAAAAACGAGAATACGTTATCCTCGTGATCACATAACATCAAAAAGAAACAAAAGAATCAAGGGTTGCCCTTGAAACAAATTAGATGAACATGTTGACTTGAGACACAATGTCTTTTATCAACATTCACGTAGGAACACTCACGAACCCTTTCTATAAGTACGTTGACAACAAACTTGAGAAAAAGTAAAAGGAAACCATTAGTTAAATACTTGTCTCGATGGGAACTAGTATTTGGCGCACGTGTGAAACAATTAAAAGCTGAGGATACAAATGATAAAAAGCATGGCAAGCTATTTGTCTTAGACCACATTTAGCTGTAGAAAAGTGATCCATCTTGTAGAAAAACTGGGTAAATAAATATACGATACACAGTTATTTATAATTAGGGTGAGTTTAGGTCAGTTATGACTTATGAGTTGGTTAAACAAAAAAAAATCATAACTAACATGTCAGTTTATCAGAGATTAAACTCATTGGTTGTCAGCTAACCAGACATCTGTTAGTTCGTCTTTATGGATCGATTAACAATTAATCATTGATTTTCATGAAATTAAAAAAGGATAAAATGCAACATGATGGTAAAATTAAAAAGAAAAGTTGGAATGTAAATAAAACACATCACTCTTGGCTTTAAGACATAGACCATCATTTATCATTAACATCGGTATTTCTGGGTGTGTGTGAAACTTCAAAACAAAAAATTAATGATTAGGCGGTTAGCGTTTGAGAGAAAGAGAACACGTGTTAATTTTGTTACAAATGATATCTCGTCTTTCCTATATGTTTTTTAAAGCTATATATTTATATATGAAAAACTAATATATATATATATATATATTAATATTGGTCTTTTTAGTTAATTTGTGTCGGTTTAGAGAGGTTAACTGTAACCGACTCAAATTAGTCGATTATTAGAAAAATCAAAACTGAACCGTCAATTAATTATTTGGTTCGATTAATTGGATTCAGTTAATTGGTTATGGATCAACTATCAATTAACTTTGCTCACACTTATCTAAAATATAAAATTCTTGTCACGATTAACTTACATACATAAACAAAATGTATTTTGATAACATTGATCTCTCTAAAAGATTTGCATATATATGCATAGCACAAGAGTGACATTTATCATACGCTTTTTAATTTGTATGAGTTAATAAAGACTACAACAATACATTATTAGAAACATTGTATTAAGTTTGCAAACTAAATGAACATGACAGTATTGCAAGTAAGCTTAAAACTGGGAAAAACAACCAAAGGAACTAATAAAATCGTAAACATATAAAAATTTTGAGCCGGATTTCGCAAGAAAATCATTTAGCAATCACATGTTCTCCTTTTTAAGTTGCAAAACCCTCATGTTACGTGATTAATGTCTTCACACTTTTTGGTTTTCAAAACTTCAAAAAGCATGATGATAAATTAAGCTTGTGTAGTGGTGTTGATTGTTTTCGCTTGACAACTGTTATCATCGTGTTCACGAAAGTAGACAACAAGTGTTCACGTTATAAACGTTATAGTAAAATGGATGTTAGATCAAATATAATGAAAAGTTGTATGGTTTTTTTTAGTTTACAAATTATTAACATCTAAATTTTTTAAAATACCAACTAAATGTCTATATGTTATTTTAATATTGGTGAGCAAAGGACCGCGCGTGTGGCCTCTGCACCTATTTCCACGATGGATGAAGATCGTTTCCATTAACTGAGTAACCTTCCTACATGACCAGTAAAGTTAGATTAATTACGACCATTAGATTAAATGACAAAATTGTTCAAATTGTTCTTGTGTTTGTATAAAAAATCACATTATTCTTAAGTTCACGGAATGCCATCGATAATCCCATCTCCACTCACTATCATCCACTTCAATACTTCATTAAATCACATCAAATGTTCAGAATACCCTCATCTTCTCTACCATTCTCCTTAAACTCAAGTTCAACGGTAATATCATCCAATCATCATTATCATTATCAAAACTATATTTTCTACAAAACCTGTTTACACAATTCAAAACATAAACAAATACCAAAATACATCAAAGGTATAATAGTCATTTCCTTTTCTTTTTACACACAAAAGCCTCTCTTTTTTTCTTTTTCATTGCCTGACCCACCTTCCTGTTTCTTCTCCACACATTCTTTACTATATACCCACATGTTTGTGGACAAAGAAATCTTTATAAACTATCACCATCAAAGTTCACAAAAAAAAAAAAACCTACCTAGAAGGCTAAAACCCACTTGAAATTTGAAGGTCGATGATATTTGCTGTTTGAGCAAGTTAGTCAACTCAAATTTCATTTCTTAACTTTTCAGTGACGTCATCATCTTTCTTTGAAACTTAATTTCTTTAATTTCATACTATTCAAGAGTTCAATTTAATGTATTTAGTACCAACATAACACCTGCTGCTCTCTAAAATTCATTACCGGCGATGACCACGTTGAATACATCACCGGCGGTGACTTCACCCACCCTTATCATGGTGGTTTTATAACCGTCACCACTTGCCACTAATCACCACCATAGTTCCTACCTGCGGTGGTTCTATCACCGTCGCCAAAATGAGTTTTTTGGTTTTTGTCTCAAAAGTTCAGATGGTGAAATATGGTAACAGTGACGATGGTGGCGTGATGGTGAGAAGGTGTTGCAGGTAGGGGGACGGTGGGAATTCGTGACATCCGTGATTCAGATCTAGATTGGGTTTCAATTGGGATAATATATTGTATATTGTTAATTTTAACAAGAAAAATAATTTGAAATTTATTCCGGTCATTTAGGGGTTTTTTTTTGGAAAGAATATTTAATGGAGCAAGTTATGCGAGAAAGAAGATGGTATTTTCGTAATTTTAATATGATTTAATGGAGTAGGTTAATAGATTTGATAAGTGGATGATTGGTGAGAAAATCCTTATTATATCTAAAAGTGGATATAAGAATGCCTAATTATGCTTATGTGGAACCAATAAAATTTTGACAAGTATACAAAATTCATATGTGTCATTTTCTTAAATTTTCTCACATTTAATATGCCATGTCATTAAATGTTATGTGGAATTATTTAAATTTTAAAATTAATTTAATTTAATTAATTACTATTAAATGATATTAAATTTTCTTTATAACTTAACAAAATTAGAAATCTTCCTCTAAAAAAATTAAAAATAAAATAAAAATAAAAGAAGTAAATATATAATATATATAATACATAATGAAAGCAGCAACATCAATTTCGGAAGCAGTAGGTAAGTTGTATGGTATGTGCTATAAATACATAAATTCTAAAATACATAAATTTGAAATTTAATAAACAAGAGTACGTAACTGTTGTTGACACAGATAGGGGAACTACAAAAAAACTAAGCATATACATTAACCTAATAAATAAACAATATCATACTGCCGTGCATCGCACGGGTTTTAGCACTAGTATAACGAATATAGGAATTACTAGGTGTGATATTTTGTAAATTTAAGGATGAAATGCGATTATTTTGACAATTTTTTTGAAGAATAAATAGACGGTTAGGAGATCAAAAGTTAATTTCTCCCGCTTATAACTGATATTTTATTATCTCCGTTTCAATCAAAATGTTTAATTTGAAAAAAGATCTTTACTTATTACTTACTTCACAATTCACTTATCAAATATCATTTTATTTAAATTATTGTTTGATTAGTTAAAATAAGAAGTGAAAATTTATTTTGAGAATAAACAAAATAATAACATGGTAGGGAGAAAGAGTAACCCCGTAAATATTTTCCCTCCAAAGATCACCAGTTGACTTGTCGCTCTATTTCCATCCCACTTTTCTATTCCCTACAATTTCTTTATTCTCTCTAATCTTGACTCCCCAAATAGTAAAAAGTACAGATACAGATCCAGTTGTAAAAGAATCATCACTACAAGGTATTTAGGTTTGTCAATGATAAATGATACCATCGTGCATGAGTTTTATCATTGCTGTTCGATTTTCTTTTGAAAATCAAACTAAATAAGTTGTCGCCAAACAAAGCGCATCAATGACCAAAAAGAGATACTCTATAAAAAGTACTAGAAATATTTGTTATCACGGTTCAGGGTTATGAAGAGCTCTAGGACGTTCAATGCATGAGATCAATGGTTAAACCGACATACTAGAAATATTTGATACTGCAATTTACAGATGCCTAACCTATAAATTTTTGCTAGTGCAACGGTTAACTGCTCTTTTGCTTTTCATAAAGTCGTACTCAAAGTTCAACTAGAATATTTTGAAATATCTAAGGAATGATGTAAAGTAAATGATATAGATCAGTGATCACTGGTCAATGGTTATTGTATATTGATCTTGTATCTTGATTGATGTTTCACACAACAAGGACAGAATATATTTTCAAATTTTTCTCTGACTTGCTTGAAATGATTAGACTAACTAGATCAAGCAACAAGTTCAAGTATTTGGTTATGATGTTTCTCACAAATTAGATGCTAGTACTTTACCGAACAGAACATTCTCATCTTCTCGGTGTGAATATAATACTTTAACAAATTTTATATACAAATTATACTTAAAATTATTGAGCCCAAAATAAGTTTATTTCTGTCAATCATGTAATACACCCCACAATTTTTGCTTGGTTCTTGAGATTTGTTAAGCACACCCGAGGCTAATTTGTGGTTGTTGGCCTATAGCAAAGCATAGCTCATCCCCCTCTTTTGTTAATGAAAGTTAAATGGCACGTGATTTTTGGACATGAAGGAAATGAAAAAATGACGCGCGTCGGTATTTCATAACATACCTTCCACTCACCTTCTAACTGGTGAAATCCCGGACAGTGCCCCGAGCAAACTGTGTTTTTGGAAGATAAAAACTTATTTGTACATTTACTTATTGTGATAGATAATAAAAAGTGTTACGAGATGCATGATGATAGATAATAAAAAAAAAAAAAAAAAAAAAAAAAAAAAAATACATAGGAAAGACAGTTACCAATTAAGGGTAGAAATGCTTGAAATGACTCAAAGCCAACAAGAAAATTTGAAACTAACGTGCAGGGTGTGCCGTTGATTTAGAGGGTCACGTGTCATAATTTCATATAGACCCTCAATTGATGCTTTCATTCAAGCTTTGCGTTGAGTCAAAGAATTTTATAAAATTGATTAGTTGAATTATATCAGTTAATTTCGGCTACCTACAAAGTTTTTGTAACGTTAAATTCATATTCATATACTAAATATATTTTCAATTTAGAGATGAAAATTGATGAATAAAAAAAAACAATAATTAAGTAATACTTTTTTAATCAAAGTAATTAGTAAAAAAAATTATATAAATTAATTACATTGTTTAATTGCCTGTAAAAGATTTTAATAATAAAATCTTTATATAGGAAAAATAAATGCTAAAACATAACTAGTAAATGATTGAACTCACAACTAACCATTTAAGATAGCACGTTGATTTCTGCTGGACCAAGTAGACTTTTATTTAGTTCTTTGGTATAAAAGATAAATAACAACAATGAGATTACGATTTGGACCACAAAATAAAATGAACCCTGTGCAACTGTTCCTGTTGCACACCCTTTGGGCACGGCCTGCTAACCTGCACAATAAATTTTGGGGGTCAATATGAAAACCCAAGGTTCATATATTAGAGTTTTTTTGATAAATATCAACCGTACACTTGAAACTAACCTGCAAGCCGAAAGCTTCAATTCCACATTCAGTTGTTCGGTATTCACCGATTTTACTCTAATTTGCATCACATAAGAATGTAAAATATCCTCACAAACTTGAAACCAAATCCATCTAAAATCTTAGCATAAGAATGTATACTTTATTGAATAGGAATGAGCCTATATTAAAAATAATCCAAATTTAAAACATTACGTCATACCAATCCCAACGGAGCAGAAAAGGCTTAGACACCATTACACCAATTACAAAATGAATGTCTACTTTAAAGCTAACCTGAAGATGAAACAATTGTAGCAGTCGCATTTGGAAACGTAGCACTAACGCATCAACTCTAAAGGAAAATCATAAACTCTAAAGAACAAATAAATGTAACTGAGCTTCAAAAGTAAAGGAAAAAAGAATAACTCTAAATAACAAACAGTACAAGTCTTGTACCAAAACAGATAGCAAAAATCTCAAGGACATGATAATATTCTAAGTCGGAATGACGCATGCCATCCATTGTAGACAAATTCAGAATATGCATCCAATAACACATTTTCACATAAAAAATGGTGAAGTTTAACCAAAAATTTATGAACAAAATCTAAATGCAGAAACCAATAAACTAAATAGCAAAGAAGAAGGATAGTACCTAGACAATTCTCTACTCACAGTTTCCTCTTTGGTTCCCATAATATTCCATCAACGAAACATGATTCGAACCCAAAACAAATAAGTTTGACATTGTAAAAAGTTCCTAAATAAAATTTGAATTTAGGGATACCCGAAATAACTGAGAACAGCTTTTGGAAGGGTTCCAAGTTTTCATTATTAGACCAATGATGTCCATGATGCATTAGTTTTTCACCATCGCCATATCCCTAGTCAACAAATAATTAATTTAACAAATAAATTTTTAATCAAATACAGCAAATAAAAATTAATAGAATGTAACTATTAAGATTTATATATAGAAATACCAATCAGCTCCCGACCCGCCCATGTTACCACATATAGTAACCTACTTAATATAGTATAAGAATAGTTAATTACCAACATTCGGAAAATTAAATTTCCCCATTAGCTTTTGCTGCTACTGCTCAGCCCGATCTCCTAATGTAAGTCTATGATTTTGTAATCAATGCTTTCATTTTCATTATTGATCCAGTCTTTTGACCTGAGACAGTCTTCGATTTTCTGCACCATAAGTTTTTCATCAGGCCAATAATCAAGAATAAGCTTATTACAAACCAGATGACTCAAGATTTGTGACAATTTTCCCATCTGCATTATTTAAGTTAGTCTCAAGCTATGATGTAAACAATCTTGAAATGTACACAACCTTGAAGAATTAACAAAGACATGTTTAAAAATATCAAACTCCCCATTCTTTTGTTAAATAATGAAAACCCCCGTAAATAGAACATATTATTAATCAACTATATATAAAGTACAATGAATACCTAATTAAACCCTAATAGACTCTAAGCCCGGGCCACTCTAATTTATCATCTAATACTCCCTGTAATCCGAGCGGCGAAATCGCGAAAGCTCTGATTGATTTGAAAACTAAAAACATAAAAGCAATAATTAATTCCTCGGACAACAAGCAAAATCACTAAAACAACAATTAATTTGTTGTTGAAGACATCCGACAGCAAGCGGTAGTTAATCTTCAAACAGCGGTAGAAGCAAAAGCAAAGCAAAGACAATGTCTTGCTTTTAAAAAAAAATTGCGGCAGGCAGATTCAGGGGATGCGTTTGATATCCAGCGGAGGTGATTTTGATGGGGGTTTGTGCAGAATTAGAAAACGAAGGAACGAGGCTAATGGCATCAGTGACTCAAATTGGTTGAGAAGACTAAAACAAGTAAGCAAACGATTGAGATAGAGGATTATGATATTGATTTGATACCAACATTAAAGTAAGAAAATAACAATAAAGAGATAAGGGAATATATTTGGAAAGGATCTAGATTTTTAAATAGAAGGGAAACAATTAGGGAAAGAATGGAAACTGCTTTTTTTTTTTTAATGAGCCTAAAACAAATTAATTTATTTTGTTTATTAGGATTTGAAAGGGACTGACGAGAGCAATTTAGGAGGAATGTTAGAATTAGTTTGACTATTGCAATTTTAGGTGATGACCAATATATATCAACAAAGTGGACTAACAAAAGCCAAATTCGAAAAAAGAGAACTTTTAGATCGACGGAGGAAAAGAAAGAAAATCCAGAGATAGCAGGTGACAAATAGGAGAAAACAATTTTTTTCTTTTTCTTTTTCTTTTCTTACGAGAAGAATAGATAGAAGGTGACAACGGTTATGGTGTGGTTGCAAATTGTATAAAGAGGGAGAAGGAAATAGCTTTTAGAGAATATTGATTTGACGGGTTTAGTACGGTTGGAGGTTGTGGCTGCCATAGAGAGGGGCGGTTTAACTCAGGATCATACCGCTCTGATACCATGTTAGTTAGATAATGAAAACCCTCGTAAGTAGAACATATTATTAGTCAATTAGTCAACTATATATAAAGTACAATGAATACCTAATTAAACTCTAATGGACTCTAAGCCCACAATCGGACTTGGGCCACTCTAATTTATCATCTAATATCTTTTTGGTGGGTTTTCAAATACATTGTGAGCCTATTATACACAATTAGGCGTGTACAAAAAAACCGAAACCGAAACCGAAACCGAAAAAGAAACCGAAACCGAACCAGGTCAAAATCGGTTATTGACCAAAACCGGTTTCGGTTATTAATAACCACCGGTTAGTAACCGGTTTGGGAATTAGCCATTTGAACCGGTTATCGGTTCCGGTTAACCGGACCGGTTATTAACCGGTTTTTCCTAGGTTAGGGTTATTAAAAACCGGTTATTAACGGTTTTTCCTAACCGAACCAGTTTGTAACCGGTTGTAACCGGTTATGATCGGTTTCGATTTTTCCCAATCGGTTTCGGTTCGGTTATTAACCGGTTTTTCACAATAACCAGTTTTTGACTTTTGACCAATAACCGGTTCGGTTATTGAACCCGAACCGGTTTTCGAAAAAAAACGTAAATGTACATGTCTATATACAATACACAAAAATGAATCTAATAATGGTTATCTAAACAACAACAGATCTATTTTGTTATATGAAAATTTAATGACGTGTTTAAATTCAAATTAAAATGAATAATTCCTGTTCAATTGAAATCAAATTCAACATAATATAATTCTTTTAAATGCAATGACATGTTTGACAAGTATATTAGTCCTATGGGGCAAAAGAATTGATGGTCTCTTACGTAAACTCCAACCCATAAACTAATAATGTGTCTGTCTTATAAATTGATTGTTAGCATTTGGTTAAATCATATGGATAGTCCAATTTGATTTCCAATACATAAACATGGTCACTAAAAATAATCTAAAATCCAATTAAGCAACAAACTTCAATATATGAATCTAGCAACTTCATTGACATACTATAATAAGGACATTGGTCAAGTAAATATCAGATTTCAGAAGACACATGCCAGATCAAAAGAAAAAAGAAAAATGCATTCTGCAAACCGAATTTTCACCAAAGTTCGATTAGCCCATCAAAGTAAGTAAGGATGATAAGCTACATGTATATGGCAAGATATATCACTAATAGTATAAGTTCTTTAGGGACTTACCATCGCTGCTAGATCAATACCCAATCCAACAATGCCCTGTGGTAAACGCTCATTAGTTTGACCTTGAAATGAAATTTTTGAAGGATAATAATGTCTATAAGCAATTCGAAAAAATCAAAGAATTTGACAGGCAAACAAAATTGGTCTTCACCTCAATATGTTCATTAGTTTCCAAATATTATTGACCAAGAATGCCCACATAAATTGCCTTTTCATCTCCAAATGAACCTGCAAATTGCATCTTCTGCTCCGGATTCTACATCACACGAACCGTTCCTATGGATAAGACGTCTTTCATGAAATTTAGGTTCTACATTCATTTCGTTAGCAATTTCTTTAGCGGTAGTTATAGCATTTTCAAATCCATTAACTCTATATTTTATAAAGAACTCAACAAGACCTACTAATTGTTTTATTGCATCTATAATACATATATCTTTTATTTGCATATTTTTACTAACGGAATTAACCGTGAATAATACATCATACCAAATAACCATCCCCAAAAAAAACTCAAAATCAGTTAGTTCATGTGTAGCTAAACTTTCAGCCTCACTTTTAGCTTTAGGATCACTATTAACATCATACAATTTCCATAATGCATTTTTTAATTGAGGTGCTTGATACCTTATAACTTTAACACTTTCTATTCGACTTTCCCAACGTGTTTGTGATAATGATTTAAGAGTTAAGTTTGGTAAATGATCTAATAGGATTTTCCACCTTTGAGGGGATGAGGAAAATAATGAATATATACGTTGCACAACCCCAAAAAGTTTGGTAGCTCCGCAACAAGAAGTAGCCATATCACAAATTAATAAATTTAAACTATGACAACCACATGGTGTATAAAATGCTCTTGGATTTATATCTAAAAATCGTTTTTGCACTCCATTATGTTTTCCTTTCATATTAGATCCATTATCATAACCTTGTCCTCTTATATCATTTATATCAAGTCCTATTTTATTAATTTCATTCACAATAGCATCAAAAAGGCCTTTACCGGTTGTATCATTTACTTCTAAAAATCCAAGAAAGTATTCCATAATATTTATAGGACTAGATGATATATCTAAACATCTTAGTATAATAGACATTTGTTCTTCATGACTAGATTTTTTTTGAGTAAGTAATCTTATGTTTGCCACCAATGCTAAATGAAACAGTAGGCATAGAAGAAAGTCTTGCACAGTCGCATGGAATATATGTATACATATCTGCAAAGTTGGACTCATTAAATGAGAATCCATAAATATTATGAAGTTGGCTTTTGATTATATGAATACTCACGAGTCACGCCACTGAGTTATATTAGATCCTATGATATGATATTATAATAGAAGATGGTGATATGATATTATAATAGAAGATGAGTTATAATGCATTTGATAATTGATATATATTATAATAGAAGATGGTGAATGTGGATAAAGGAACAATAAGTCAATAAAACAGTTACATTATTTTGTAAAGCCTTTTAATAGTTTGTATATATTACAATAGATAGTTTGATGACTTTGATAGTTTGTATGTTTATGTTTCTTTTGCAAACTTACAATATAATGGCACTTGTTTGATTTAGCCTTCTTTATTTTTGTAGATTATGGATCCTAAAGATAAAGCATCCTTACAGGCTCAATTTAATTCTTCGGTCCAATCAAATGTAAGAGGCAAACTAGATAAAGCAAGGGTAAAGCGGCTTTACCCTTGAGCCACCCCTGTGTTTGGTTCAGTCAAATCACCCATATCGTGTGCAAACAATATACAGATAAAAATACGGAACGTTACCTTACCTAGAATTCACTATAATGTCGTTATAAATGGACCAAATTGGTGATGCATGTGGTACACATGTGAGTTTTCAACCCTCATGGTACAAATTAATTAATCAATGCATACTCTAAGGGAACGAAAGCAAAAATGAGTAAAGAAGCAAGATATATATATAAAAAAATAAATAGTGAACTCATGGCTGGAGTTTCCATCCATGAACTTTTTAATGGTAATTTAATTATATTTAGTCAAAAACAGAACTAAAAATATCAAACACAAAACATTTTGCAAAGTCAAAAAGTACCAGCTTTTTTAGTTTTGCGTGACTACTATTTTCTAGCAAACAATTACGATGCCGACGTCGGATTGAATTTGTACATGAAATAAGTGTTGTATACAACATGTCAATTAAAAAACAAATATAAAAATCAAATGACTTTGTACGCCTAGGATCGAAAATTAGGATTAAAGGGGTTGATTGATGAATTGGCTCATTGGCTGTATCGGTGGATTTTCTTAATTTTCAACTAATTTAATTTTTTAAATATAAAACAGGCTACAGTACTCGTGTCATTAATCAGTTCCGGGTTTACGAAGAGATCTCAGCCGTTCAATTCATGTTTAATTTGGACTTTGATCCTCAGCTGACCCTGATTAATTCCGCTTCATCGACCCATGAAACTACAAAGACTACGGCAAGACCAACGAACCTTCCTCATTCAACCCAACTTTCCAATATATCTATATAATGTCGATATGATTCGATTCAGTTCAATTCAATTCTAACATATAGAAAACCTCAAAACCCAAATAGTTTAACAATTCAATTCAATATATATACAAAACCTCAACATATATTCATCTGCATTTCAGCTTTGTTATTAAAAACAACGATGGCCAATTTGATGTACGATTCAACATCCGAACAACTTCCTAATTCTTCTGCACTCCAAGCACAGTAAGTACTAGAGTATATCAATTAAGCTCTCTTCATTGTGTGATTTATGCCTAACCTCGTTTTTTGTTTTATTTTTTCTTTAAGGTCGGCGGTTATCGGCAGCCAAAACCACCCATCGGAGTCCCTCGATTTTGTCATTCCCATTAGAGATGATGAAGAAGAAGATCAACGCCAACTACCATTTCTCACCCGGACTACTCAATCTCTACGGTAAACCTCATTTTCCTTTTCTATTTATTTACTGAGCTTATTACTGTTGTTTTTGGCCTGCTATGTTTTGTTTGGTTTGGTGTCCCCTGTTCTTAAATTACTGCTGTCCAGAAAATTTATTTAGCGAGTTTACTGGAATAATATATTTGTTGTTTTTCTTAATATAAGAATTTATTATTTTCCTTCTTTCTTTTTCTTGTTTTTTCTTGTAATCTTAATCTTAACTTAACTTAATTGGGTATATCGATTCCTAATATTTACCTCTACTTTAGTTTTCACTACAATTTTAACTTTTACTTTTATCAATTTACCGTGTTTATTTAAAATATTTATCATTTATTTATGAATATTAATTAATACTTTTATATTAATTTTTAATAAAATCTCTAAGTCTCGTATTGAATCTTTTATGTTTTTTTTTTCCTTTTCAAAGCACTTAATTATCGGTATCATATTTGTAGTTTTATTAATTTTGTCAATTCTAGCTTGATAAAATAGAAAGCGATTGTTTTTTTGTCGTAGCCTGCAACTGCAACTGTCACCACATCCATCACCAACGGCCAATACCAAAACTAAAATAAAATACCATCGATGTAACATAAAACCCAAAAATAAGAATACCTTAAAAACTTAGATCTAGTAACTATATAATTAAATGAAAACAAAATTGAATCTCATTACCACGAGATTTGTAAAATCTAACATAAATCCTTATAAACACATGAGATGGGATGGTTGTTTGCTAATTGTTGTGGCGGCTACTGATCGCTGACGGTGTTGGTACAAAGAAAAGACTTTTTATGGGTTTGTTTTCTGGGGGAGACGAAAAAGTCTTGAATGCAAGGGCTTGGGTTTTCTTTCATTTGATTTTAAAAACTAGGAGAGCTTCTTGGCTGTGCTGCACAGCCCAGACCCTGCGGAGAGAAGAGTCTTATATATCGGATATATATGTTTGGCTTAAACAACGGAACGCCTTTTGTTTTTTTAAGAAAAAACCAACATATTATGCTAGTAATAGATATGAGGGATCGAGCATCTGCACAAAGAAAATCCACTACCCAAATACAACCAAAACACTATAAGAGAGCATGAACCCCTTACTGACCAAACTTACCCAATTACATCACAATTACAATTGAATAATTAATAAGAAAAGACACGCACAACCCATGACCAAAACATTAGACTTCTAAAAACCAAACACATTTCCTAGCAGACTTTCCTTGCGGCAGTAGACTTCTAAAATACCTCTATCAAACTTAGCAGTTAGCAGATTACCCAACAACCACCTGCAAATCAATATGAACCTCTTCCTGAGTGTTCTCAGGAAATCTTTCACTTATTGCATCTTCTCGAGATCAACTTGTACCTGATCTAAACTTCATAGAATATAACAGATGATGAATTTCAATAACATGTCCACGCTTTTCAATGTGAAGCTTTGACAAAATTCTCCACAATTTTAACCGTAAAGTTTTTACAAATTTGTGCACAGTTTCTGGTGTGAAGTTTTCTCTATTTTGTCCACACTCAAAAGTGTGGAGAATTTTGTAACGCTAATATAGTCCACGGAAGAAAAAGCGTGGACTCCAAAATTACACATAGTTTGTAGCGTAGAGATACAGTAAAATAATTGTGGAAATTCACTCACTTTGTTGTAGTGAATTTACTATAGTAAAAACTTCCACCTGAACGTGTGGGTAAACCCATACTCGTTTCATTCAATTCTTTATATGAATCTTCATCTTGATGACTACATATTGGTGAGGAATAACAAGTTAGGTGGTTATTTTTGTGCTTCATATATACTTGTACAAAATAACACTAATGACATATACTCCCATTTTGTTGTTCATGGTTTATGTCAGGTTTCATGATCACCATGGAATGTTTTATCTAATATATGCCGGGCTTATAGTCATCATGTATCCATCATTGGAAGAACTCGTTCAACTCAAGTTTCAAGGCAAAAAATCTCCTTTTGAAACTCATGCTTTCTTAGCCAATACGACTGCCATTGCGTATTCCATCGCTGTTCCATCTTCAGTTCTTTTATCTTATATGAGAGGTCGCTTAAATAGCACGATCAAGGAGCGATTCTACATGATTCTAAAAAGTGTTTTCTGCTTCTCGGGAATTCTTTCACCTCTCTCGCTTGTGCTCCTATTGCTTATCCCTCACGGGTATAACTGGATTGGATATGTCATCATATTTGTACTTTTCGTAATCATAGTTGGATGCAACTTCGGTAGTTATTTTGCAAGAAAGATGTATCCAACTTGGGAGCAGTTCAAAAGGATGATCGAGAAGCTATTTTCTACGAAAGACGATGTATCAAAGCTGGAAGCAGTTCAAAAAAATGACAGTTCCCAACATTCCGCGGTCAATATCAGTGGCTAGTAAAAGGTATTACTCTCAACATGAACGGAGCAGCTAGCATCAAACGTTTGTCTATATTTAATATTTGCCAGCAAACGCTAAACATTATTGATACATGTAAAAGTAGTGGGCCAGAGGGTACGGAAATATAGGAAGCAAGTGGATATAAGAAAAAATATAGAAAGGAAAGTGGCGTGTATATGAAAATGTAACAAGGCAGTGGAAATGTGGACGGACAGTTATTTGATAGAGCACTCAGAGCGCATCGATTTTTCTAAGCATTCATCGCTTTTAACGCCAGTTTGGTCATTTTTAGTCAGTGTTAAAAGGTTTACTTTGAGCGGGTGAAAGTGTGTTTTTTTCATTTTATGTTGTTTATTTAGATTGTATTAGTGCAGATGAATTTTGAGGTTTCTTTTTCATGTCAAATTTAATACTGAATCACTCATATTTTCGACTTCTCATGTTGCTAGGGATGAAAAGGAACGCGCCCACTTATCAAAACTTGTTTGTTTAAACCGATGCACAATATAATTTTCACTTTTATAGCGCCTAAAACCAATTTAAATTCACAACAAAAGTAAAAGTAAAAAATAAAAAGATAAAAGAACAAGATTTATAAATAAATAAATTATGTAGTTAAGGTTATTATTATAAGAAAAACAAAAAGAGAATCAGTGGAGTATTTACACATTTTCGCCTTATTTTTTCTCAAAGTTAATAGCACTAAATTTACTGATCGATCTGTTCTATTTCATTTATTTATTATTTCTTTTCTAATTGATTCTAAACTCGAGAACAAAAGTGATAAACATCACTTTCTTTTTTAATCCAAGTTTTTAAGTCTGTTTCTAGAACACTGAATAAGCAATCTAAGGGGCTTGTTGTAACATGTTTATTAGCGATTTTTTCTATGTCGTAAAAGTATATATCTTTATATGAATAAATTATAAGCATATCCAAATATACATTACTAGTTTCAATCCCGTGCGATGTACGGTTATATAGATTATGAAATATTTATTGTTTTATTGTTGATGTTTTATATTCGAAATTTTTATAGGTTTAATAATTTAATATTATTTTTCATTTAATGTTTGAGTAGGATTCATAGATTTTTTAATTAATTAATATTACATTCAAATATTATCTAACTTTATCTAAATCTCTTTTGTAGTTTATCTTTTAAATTTAAATAATTATTTATTTTTAAATTATGAGAGGTCGCCACGTGTCATTTTGCCTATGTGGCAAAACATAGAGCAACCTTTTATTCTTCTTTAGTATATATATAGATATAGAATAGATATGCATATTAAAAGGTAAAGTCTTTAATTTTTCTCAAAGACATCTTTTAAGGAAAAAAATGAATGTGATAGTTATAATATGTAGAATTTATTAATTGACTACGTTGAATCTAATTTTTTTACTTTTTACGAAAAATTAACAAATATATAATCTTGTTTAACATACTACACAAATCATACTTTTTATCATTAAAGCTAAAATAAATATTTAAAAAATGTTGATAGTACGTCATATTTAGAAAAAGTCAAGGAATTCTTATCAATGGTATTGGGGGCTAATTATCATCAGATCAGAGAAATAATAACTAAGAAAATGAAACCAAATGAAGTGTATAGAGTATGTCATATCCAATAAATCAAATAGATATAAACATGTTTGCTATGGAAGACATTTAAGAAAAATGGGGCAATAATGTAACACTACAAAACAAAATTTGTTCACTACTCAACACAACTAAGTATCAGAGTATATCATTAAATAATACTACGTATGTGTTTTGTTAATAACATACGCAACGACTGTGTTATAATAAGTTATAGCTATCAATTAATAAATTGTTTATATTTATAATAATAATAATAATGAAAAATATATTTTATGTATTAAAAGTTGTACTATAATCTCTCAAATTATTTATGATAATCAAAATTTAAACGTATAATACACCAAGCTTATACATAAATGTTTCTCATAGTAATTTTATTAGGAGTTAGCTTGGGACAAAACTGTTATCGAATCGGTTGGTATTAGTTATATTTTTTGGTACTAAAGTGAGTATCGAATGTCTAACTATTTGAAATGGAATGGTACCAATACGATTATGATACCAGTATGGTTATGGTACCGGTGTGGTAAGAATGATAATATACCGATTTGGTACTGAAACTATAGTATTCCACGAGTTCATGTGATTAGTGTATAATATGATTCTTTTTATAACGGCAAGAAGCTAAACTTATTTGATCAACGTGACATTAACCCGCATCAGAGATTATCTATCTAATCAACAATTAGCTTGACATGTTATCTAGATTCATCTGATTTTCTATATCTACGTTTGTTCATTAATATTACTTCAATTTCATTAAATTACTTGCAAATGAATAAGTGTTATGTAATTATTTACCTATTCACCAAATATTCAAGTTGCCTTGCAAAGACTACTATGAATTCATTTTTTTGCCAAAGACAGTAAGTCACTACCAAACCTGGCCGATATAAAAAAGTGAGTTAAATCTGAATAACTAAAAGCTTGATGGTTAAAGCTTATTACTGGGGAAGCTATGGTACTAGAATTAAATAAATTGCCTTCAACAATGTACCAAATATTCTTCTCGTACACGCTCTTGCCCGTAGAGAAAAGCCAAGTAAACATAGTAAAAATTTTAAATCTAAAAGTATTAAATCTTTCAAGCTTTAAACAAACTGTAATAGAAGTTTCAAAACATAAACCGACATGCTTTTAAAAAATCATCAAGAATTTATTTTCTTTTTCCTTTTACATTTTGTTTATTTACCGAGCGCCTCTTCAATTGCTATAGTTAAAATCAGAAATAGAGTAACTCAGCACTCATTATATTAACATAAATACAAGATCATATGGAGGCAAAAGAGTAGGGCTTTTCATATTTCGGGATCGAGTACTAAACTGGAAAATACCGGACCGTTTGAAAAGTTGTATATATAAGTACTGAGCACCGAACCGTTTGAAACCGGGTAGTATCGGTTTTGTATGTTACTGGTAGGATACAAGTACGAGATCGGGAATGCGGACCGGACCCTCACCCCTAGATCTTATCGTTATCATTTCCCTACTTTAACTAAAAATATGTAGAAAGATGTTACATTTTCGTTTAGCCCAACAAATGAAATGGATCAACCCAGTGGGCCAAAAGCTAAAATATTCTATAAACATAGATGTCAAAAATAACAGCAACTATTTAATTTGATGTGTATTTCAATAATAAGGTTAATTGTTAGATCGATCAAATTATTTTCAATAATAAGATAAGATAGTCTAACAATAGCTTGAAAAGTGTTTGAATTCGACTTCTATGGAGGTATATATATGACCTATGATATCATTGAACAAATTTAATTCATAATATTTATAACTATCAAAGTAGATGTATTTGTTTCTCATTTTGTAACATTAAGGATAATCATGTATGAGCTTTTAAATGAAATATTTGTTCTTTGATAAGATTTAATAGTATTGTATGTAGTTTAAGTTTGTAATTTCTGTACAAATTCAATTACCTATAATAATCATAAAATGTCCAAGTTTTGATTAATTAATAAATACATGCAAAAATAAAATAGTGAATATGAATTTAAATTAAAATTTATAATGAAAGATCAAAATAGAAATTCAATATTTGATTCAACATATTTCCCTCATTTGTAAAGCAACTTCTCCTGTATAAAATGCCTTCAACTTCAACACATTTACCACCCCTTTAGTTTTTGCATAGTTTAAACACCACTATCCTAATTACTTATTGCCAAGCAACGATCAGCGTTTATATATATGGAGACAAGTATGAGTATCGGAGGCGATGACGGTGGGAATGGAGCGGTAGAGGTTTCCATTAGCATTCCAGCCGGACAACAACTTGCAACACCTAATCCAAACCAAGATGTTAGGTACATTAACCAAAATTCATTTTAATTCCTTTTTCTAATTAAATACATATTTAGTACCTCTTTAGGATGTGTGTTGTTAGGGGATGGCGTGAGCTTGTTTTGCCCGGGTGCAGTGAGTGATGAGAAGATACCATTGGTGGTACTTGGTAGGTGTCATGGTTAGGGAGGTGATTTTACATCAAAGTCATGCATTACGAAACTGTATTGTCGAACTTTGGTATATGGCGAGTTCAGAATAATAATCTAAATATCACCTCCTGTTAATACTATACCATAACCCACGGTATCAGAGGTAGTGTGAAAACGTTATGCTCGATTGCTCGTGTTAGTGTAGGGAGAACCGTGTTCCTCACACTAGCATGCATGGGTATAAGATCGTCACACCATCCGCACCAACAAAGATGCTCAAATCACATGTGACATGTCTACACCGCTGTTCTTCCCACTACCTCAGACAGATGGCGTTTGTGAAATCTGGGTTTGTAGATGGGGATGGAGTGACGATGTTATACCCGAGGCTGTGACACAAACAACAGTGGTGAATGATGTCACCCGCGGTTTGAGCATATATGTCGGCGCCCATGATTTGATGATGTTAATTACACCAATAGTAGCATGAGGATTTTTGTTTGTCTGTGATTGTGCTAGGAAGTTCTATGATTTGACACATGGGATATTCTCAACGTGTGGAATCTCATGATTTGGTAACCTTTTTCCGGAAATCTAGATCAGCTAACTAAAAATGGACTTTCCTAAAATAATAAATTACCTACCAACCGCCCTACCCAGTGGTAAGGGAGAATCTAGTTATGAATGTCCTTTGACCGCGGCCTTACCCATCGTATCTCAATATCCTTCGATATGTAATTTCTAAATTAATTAATTACCTATATTCCAATTAGATTAGCTTATCTAATTTATTTATAAGTACTATACATTTTTTTATTTCTGAGATTTGAAAATCTATAGTTCGAGAACAATTAATATTTTATGTTGAGTGTATTTTAAGTTAAAATTAAAATTCTTTCCGGTAATCATAGAATATTTAATCGTAATATTATCTATATTTTTGGATGTAAGGTTTTTTTTTTTTAAATTAATGATTCTTAAAAGTCAAAAATTTAAATTAGACAGTTAAAAGAAATTAAAGAGGACCAGAAAAATTCATTTCCTTAACTAATTATTAACATTATTTAATTTAAGTTCAATTTTTCCGAAAAAGTATTGATATGACGCTGAGTTGACAATTCAATTATTTAGTTCTTCAATTGACCATTTAATAGTGGTTTAACATGATACCTTTTTCATCTAATTCTAAACTAAGAATTATTTGGTTTATTGGCGTGTGTAACATTTTGAGTTTCCAGACAAATGTTTAGAATTAGTTATTTTAATTGAACTGAATGAACGGGTTATTGTTATAGAGACAAAATTCCGGATTGAACAAGTACTTTTACTATATTTGTCAAAGTTTTCCAAAATCTTAAATGATTTTAAGATACATCCTGAGATTTTTATAAATCATTTTTGAGTTTGGTCGCCTGATCTAGAAGTTTTCATGTAAAGGTATTTACAATTTCCTATATGTATAAATACTACTTAATTTGTATTTAAGATGTTAATTAATATTCAATATATATATACACACACTCAAGTTGGGTATAATTTGTATACAATATAAATAGCTTTAAACGATCGGAGTGAATTTTGTTACTGTAATCTACTGTTGAGAGTGGTTTGAGGATATTCAAGAGTGTCGAGAGGGAAGTGTTTCCAACTTGTATTATCTTTCATATAGTGGATGTTAAGTGGCCTATGGTCCCATGGTTTTTACTCTCCTTTGAGAGATTTTTCACACAAAATATCATGTATCAAGTTTTTATGTTTCGTGTACTCATTTAATTATTGACTTATACATGGTTGTTTGATTTCCATTACTCTAATCTACCACATCCGTCCCTAAATTTGTACTTCGTAGCTCTTTATCACATTTTACTCTTTAGTACTCTCTTGTTATTTTGAGTTAATGCACTCAAAGGTCATTGTACTTTTCAAAAAATATTTTAAAAGTTTAGTTATTCAAATGAACAAAAACTAGTATACTGAAATAAATGAATAGTTTTATATAGTACAATAAGTCAAAAGCATAAATTTGTCACTACAATGATCCCAATAGACAAAAAAATAGTTTAATGGCTCAAATAAACATTTTTAAAAAGTACAATAACCCTTAAATGCAAAATCTGAAAAAGGAATCTGTTTTTCATTTTTAAGCTTAAAAGTTACGATCATCTCCTCATTAACCCTTGTTATTTATATGTACAACTATAACCGTTTGAGGATTTATAGTTTATCATTTTAGCCTTTGTTTTTAACTACTTTATTAAGAGCATCTTCAAATTGAGTGGTTTATAGTTTATTATTTTTCCGATAAAAGGTTTGTCAAAATTGAGCATTTACTCAATGACTATTGTGTGTAGTTTTTAAATAAATAAAAAAAGTTGTTTCTCTTTATGAATTTTGATGAGAAACCCTTTACTATTGAAGTGTAAAATGTTTTATTACATAAAAATAAGTGTAATATGATGTGCTATTAAAATACTTTTTTGAAACCAGTCAATTCATTATGAATGCTCTAACTTAGAAGGGTGCCCTAAAACACAAACAACACGTATTATTTTATATGATAAACAAGAGTATCATTATCGATAACTATGTCTAATGAAAGAAGTTGTCCTTAACTTTATAACAATAACATTTTGGATCTATATGAAAGTTATAGAAACCTAACGGTCTTTGTTAAAAAAAGTTGTAAATGTATTAAAAGTTAAATATGAAATCACTATTCGCTATTAAAATCATATATAATAATGAAAACTACATATTTTTAATTTATGCTATATACCTACTAATTTTACTAGCAAATGGCCTAACTTTGTTTACTGCACAGTCAGTAAAATCAATGAGCTGTGCCTTAGAGTATAAGGAGTTGTGACCTTTTCGTCACAATATTCAGTAATAGTGTTTACGGGGAACATCATTGTTGAAAAAGGTGGAAGTGGAAACAGTGTTCAGGAATTTCTTTTTGATTTTTTTATTTGTTAGAAAATTCAAATAATGTAATAAATAGATATAAATAAAAAATTAATTAAAATAAAATCATTAAAAAAAATATAAATTTAATTTACTCATTTTAAATTTAATGAGTTTAACCCAATTAAAAGAATTTTAAATAATGGTCATTAAGAAAAAAGAGTTCACTTTAAAACTGAGGTCCAATTTTAAATAAGCTCATTTAAAAAAACCTGACATAATCTAAACATCTCCTATCTTCTTCTCATTCTATCTGCTCTCCTATTTTCTTCTCCTTCTCCTTCTCACTACCGCAATCCCTCACTTTCTCTGTTTCAAAATAAGAAAATAAAACAAGAAAAAGAGAAGAAAAACAACAAGAAAAGAGAAGAAAAAAGAAAGAAAAATACAAAATTCGGAACACAGCATTTGCGGCGAGACTTTGTGCCCGGAACTCCGATCGGAACTTTGGCCGGACGCTGTCCGAGAGTAAAAGAACGGCGTTCCCGACGACGTTCCGATCAAGAAACGTGCGTGTTCCTCCCCACTCCTTGTGCTCTTATTTTTCAATACTTATGTTAACTAACTTAACTCGTGTTTGCGATTCTTAAATAACTTATTTGTTAATTAAGTTGTTAAAAAGCAGATAACAATGTTTGGATTTTGGAATATGCAAACTGATCATGCATTTATGCTTATATATTTATATATTCAAGGTGAAATAAGTAGTTTTGTTTGTACATTGTTCCAAAATGATTATTTTTATATGCATCACATTTACATTACACTATTACTTATAAAGCGAAATTGTTTGTATTTTAAAAAGCTGATTATATGTATTTATTATAGATTTTCATGTAAAACATAGTAACTTAAAGTAGCTGTTTATATACGCAACATAGACAACCCAAACTTTTGCATTACTTCTCTTTGTGTTAGGGAGTGATAGATACACCATATACATTATTTTTTTCGCTTTACAATAAGTGTTTAACTTTTTATTTTAATTTATTATAAAATAAGTATTTACTTTCAAAAATAGTTTATTAACTTTATAAATTTATTTATAATTTCCATATTTATAAAATCGATTTATAAAAATTTATGTAAAAAGTTAGGGTAAGACTGTCATTTTTATCTTACACAATATACTAATTATTTATTTTTAAAATTTTTTTTTGTACAATCTGATAATAAATATTTATTATGAGAAAAAAAATGTATAAATAAAAGTTATGCTACGATATACATGTACTTTAAACCTTAATTAATGTACACTATGGTGCATAAATGAATATAGTAAATCTATGCAATATAGCTCATTTATCTGAACCTTCTTTATTTTCTTTTTGTTTCTTAAACATATTTAATAGAGATGAAATAACACATTAAGAATAATTTTTATTTTGACAAAATTACTTGGCGTGTGAGGTATATCAATAACGTAATATTTTTTATTCGATTTCTTATTCTGTTTTTTTTTTTGGGTTAATTATTTTGTTATGTAACTAACTTTATATTTTTTATTATTGTATGTGACCACCTTTAAAACTTGTTATTGTATGTATTGAACTTTACAATTTCGTCTATTGTATGTAACGGGTGACCGGATGACCGGAACCACCGGTTTCGATACATACAATAGACATTTTTACAGAGTTCGATACATACAATAGATTTTTTTTACAAAGTTTGATACATACAATAAAAATTTTTACAAAGTTCGATACATACAATAGACATTTTTTCAAGAGGAACAACCGGATACCTGTGTTGGTCTTGGATAGTCAACAAAACGTTTAATACTACTAACAACAAATGTAAATAGACAAACAATTCAAGTTTAAAGTTTTCTTTTATTGATAAGAATCAAATGAATACTTTACAAGGTTTGAATGCGGAAACAGACTAGACAAACTAATCTAATCAAACCTAACTTGTGACAAATGGTGTCAACAGCTTATCAGCGAGAGGTTCGCTGATAAAGCTTTGTGAGCAACACTTAACATATAAGTGAGGGCACTTGGTTCACTAGTGAGAGGAACGTCAATATCACAGGTTGATCTTAGAAAACAAATTTTTGGACATTTAATATTGTTGTTGAGTGTTGTATATATACTCTCACACAATGAGATATAAGTACAACACGTGGCAACACCATATTGGTTGGGACAGTAAAGTAACTTCCTGTATATGGAAGTGACAGTACATCCTAGGATTAAAGTTTATACAATACTTTATTCCTAGGTTTACAGAAGAAGGTACAAAGAATTAAATGCAAATGTACAATAAGTGAACGTACATATCTTGAAAAGATATGCACGCTATCTTTGTAAGCTGCATAAGTTGACCTTCGTATTGTACAATGGATATTTGTCAGATCCACTGTACCTTTGGATAAGGGCATAACACGCTGGTTAATAGGGCAGTAATGATTTCCACATCATTGATCTGCTCTCTGTCTCTGTCTTCAGTCTTTGACTTCAGCAAATGGGACTTGTTGTTTTCAGCGGCAGCCTTTTGTAACTCTGAAGATAAGTGCTCATCAGCGAATGATGAAGTCAAGGGATACTTCAAGTTACAGGGGAATCACTGCTAACACATGCAGTGAGTAGAGCAGAAAACAATATATTCTAAGTGTTTCTGTTCGCTGATCAGGTATGATCAGCGACAGAATCTCTTATTCTACTCTAACTTGTTCACTGCTAACTGATGCAGTGAACTACAAGAACACTTGAGTGAATTTGTCATCTATAATTACATTTAGTGACGTCTTTGACCCAACAACCTGCTTATCCGGTCACCTGTTACATACAATATACGAAGTTGTAAATTTCAATACACACAATAGCACTTTTAAAGGTAGTTACATACAATATTAAAAAATGTAAAGTTGAATACATAACAAAACAATTAACCCTTTTTTTTCTATTATCACAGGACACTGTGTTTGCAATATCTTTTTCTAAAATATTTGTAACTTCATGCAGTTCTATTATTTAACACTCATAAGTCCCATCTTCTAATTTCATACTACGTTCCGGAGGGAGTTTGAGATTGCATTTTAAAAATATTATTTAATAATTATGTTTGTAAAACATAAAAAATCAATTGAGGGTGTTTGGCAATGTCAAATTGAAAAGCAATTTTTCACGTTTTGAAACCTCTAAAACATAGTTTTCAATAAGCCAAGAACCAATTAGAGCACAAGGAGTCGTAATCTCCTTGTTACAGTGTTCAGCAACAATATTGTTGCTGAAAATGGAGGGAGTGAGAACAATGTTCAGGAATTTCTTTTTAATTTTTTTAATTGTCAGAATATTCAACAAATTTATAAAATAGAAGTAAAAAACAATATAAATTAAATAAAAGAAATTGATTTATTAAAAATAAAAAAGTTACATGTAATCTATTTTAATTTAATAAATTTTAGCCCAATTAACATATTAAATATGTATAGCCCATTAAAAAACTAATTCTAAAAAATGAGCCCATAAAAATGGGCCCATTTTAATAACTTAATATGGTTATCTTCCTGATTTTGGCTGCACGCACAGGACACCGTCATCTTCTTCACCACCATCTTCTTCTTCACATACATACTCACACAAACACACAAATCATACATTCTTCAAATCAAAAATAAAACATGAATATAAACAAGAAAATAAGAAGAAAAAAGGAGAAAAGGAAAAAAAACGGAATACAACGTCTATGGGGGGACGCTGCCGCCGGAACATTGACGGGAACTTTGTCCAGAACGCTGCCCGGGAGTGGGGAAACGGCGTTCCCGACGCCGTTCAAGTCGGGGAACGTGCACGTTCCTCTTCACTTCCTGTGCTCTTACTGTTTGCAATCGCTGAGTTCTAATCGCAATCATTTTTAGAAAATAACCTTTTATCCTAGCATTTCTAATTTATTTGCAAACCACCGCATCTCAATCCTTCATGCTGATAAATTATGTATTCGGTATCTTATTATGCTACGAGGTTAATAAATTATGTACTCCGTATCTTATTAAGGTATGAGGATGAGGATACATATTTAAACATTCAACCCAGATCATTAAGTATTACAGTATATCACTAAAATAGAGACAACTTGCTGCAAGCTAATGAATGATAACTTTTCCCTCAAACGACGAACGCAGTCTCAAGACTTATTATATCTAGGATGTTGTTATCAAATAAAATAAGTAAATGACTGATAACGCGTAAAAAGTTATGTTTTTTCGCACGTTATCTTATCTATAATAATAAAATAATTAACATTTTAATCCAAATATTACATTTATTTGCTTTCTTGTGCTAATTAGGTAATTAGGAAGACGATGCTGCAAAATTCACTAAAAACGAGTAAAAACCGAATAAAATATAGCATAGTCAACATAAAACGATTTGCTCGCGTTCTGTAACATCCCAAAAATGTCAAAATTTGGTATCCTGCGACACTAGGGTAGTGTCGCAGATGGTGTTAATGCGACACTAATACAGTGTCGCATGATAGTGTCGCATAACGGGGCTGAGTGAAATAATTGAGGAGCTTAAGTGTAATTAGTGGTTAATAAATATGTAAAACTCGTTTAAACGATTCTAGAAACATTTAGAAAAAGTCTGAAGTCGGTTTTAGAGAGAGAACAGAGGAAAAAGAGAGAAAAGTGAGAATCAAGTTTAGAATCTCAAATTGAAGCAATTAAACCGTGAAATCGAGGTAAGACTTCAATTATTATGTTCTGTGATTGTTATTATGTGTTTTGAACGGATTGGAATATGTTAATTCGATTATAATATGTTTGAATTCAAGAAATTTGGATTTGGGGTCAGGCTGTTCGTCACTGCGACACTAAGATAGTGTCGCAGGAAGGTCTGCCACACAAAATGTCAGTGTCGCTAAAGTCGGCAATATTGAATATTGCGACACAAGGTTAGTGTCGCTTATGGTGTTTATGCGACACAATGGTAGTGTCGCATGAGATTAAGGTGCGACACAATGGTAGTGTCGCTAAGCCTATAAAAGAGTTTAATTTTGTATGTTTGTATACAGACTAGTGTTCTGCTGTGCGGGATCAGAAGCTTATTGAAATTCGCAATTATCCAGGTAAGTAATAGAAA
Source organism: Logfia minima (assembly GCA_963921325.1). Lineage (NCBI taxonomy): Eukaryota > Viridiplantae > Streptophyta > Magnoliopsida > Asterales > Asteraceae > Logfia > Logfia minima. The sequence goes on from OY992764.1 coordinate 37,826,057, forward strand.
GATATTAATTAATTGATTAAGAATATCCAGAAATTTCAAGAGCACTGAGTGTAATGTAATGTCAGCAGAAGTAATTGAGAAGTATATTGTGTTCAGCAATAATCGTGTTATTATTGAGCCCTCTTTGTGCTGAGTGATCACAAATGGTTTAGTTGTATTATTATTGAGCCCTCTTTGTGCTGAGTGATCACAAATGGTCTAGTTGTATTATTATTGAGCCCTCTTTATGCTGAGTGATCATAAATGGCATAATAGTGTGAAAGTGAGCCCTCTTTATGCTGAGTGGTCATAAATGGTACAAAAGTGTAAATCTGAATTATTCTTATGCTGAGTGGTCATGAGGGGTGTGATAAAGTGAATATTAGCCATATTTACGCTGAATGGACGTAAATGGTTTAATAAATGTTACTACTGGCTGTTTTTATGCTGAGTGATCATAAAAGACCCAATGTTGAGATTTTGAGTGTTGATTGAGTAAAGTGATAAATGCAGTTACAGTGTTTATAAGATTTCTATCTTATATTAATATTATGATTCTGTTACTTACTAAGCCGATGTGCTTACCCATTTCTGTTATTGCCGATATACAGGTGGGTCGAGTAAGGGGAAAGAAGGTCTTGAGAAGGAGCCGCAGCGCGGTTAGTGGTGTGCTTGCTACTGTTAGTAGTAAGTGTTGATTACTCCCGTTAAATCATGCTCGGATATTGTGAGAGTCTTTTGAGAAAGAAAGTTTACGTTGTAAGATTTACAAACGATGTAATGTTTGCGTATATATAAAAAGTGTTAATTTTGTTATAAAAAAATAAAAAAAACTGGGTATTACACGTTCTAATCATCCGTTTGATAATTTTATGGAAATTATCCTTTTTCAACTTCAAATTAAAGAGAATGAGATTACGATCGCGTGGGTTTAAGAATCGCTAAAACGAATAAAAAACGAAGAATTTAAAGCGAAAACAAGCAAAGTCGACTTACGATACCGGTGATACAGGCCAATCCAACCGTATACGGCTCGGTTTGAACCGTATACGGCGTAATCCAACCGTATACGGTTGGGTTTGAACCATATACGGCTCAAACGAACCGTCTACGGTTCACGCGACCCGTATGTCAGTAAAAATTATGTCTTGGTACGATGCGTACAATACGGACCAGATTTTCGAAGGTCAAATACAGTTTGTTTGGTCAAAATACAGTCCTGTGTCACCTCTATATACTAGAAATAGCTTTTCATGTAAAGCTCAAAACCTAAAGCTAGAGTTACAACTTACAGCTACAACTACAACCTACAACTACTTCACCAAACACACCTTATATCTAATTATTCTCAATGGCTACACCTGCATAACTCAAAACCTAAAGCTAGAATTACAACCTACAGCTACAGCTACAACCTACAACTACTTCACCAAACACACTGTATATCTAATTATTCTCAATAGCTACACCTGCATCGCCTGCATAATAGACTTTGTACAAATTAGAACTCGTATAACACTTAATGTATACATTAAAAACACCAAACTTATATACCTCACCGATATAACCTGCATACAACAAATTATATCAAACTAAACATAATAACTTGTATTTTTCCAATTTAAGATTGCAAACTTAGGATGATTATTTCAACAACTTACAATTTGAATAATTGTACAATACACACTCTGAAAATTAATTATAATTGCAACTCTATCAAATTGACTTTCTAAACTAGTAAAAGAGAAGTAGTGGAAGAATCTTTCGATTAATTTTCCCAATCACAATGTAAAACAATTGCAAACGGCTTATGGTTCGTGCATAGCAACCACCACCACCACTAACCCGTGGCTCAACAACCACCATCACCATTAAAACTGAAGTGTAATAATAGGAATCAACTGGAGGCTTCTCTGTGGTGGTGAATTTCCGGTCATCTTTTTCGATGTTCGGCGATTTCCGCTGTCCAACTTCCTTCTCCACTTGTAAATCGAACAGATCTTTAACCTAAAACCCAAATCGATTAAGACACCTTTAAATACTCGATATTGGTGGTGGCTTTCGAGACTGGTAGTGGTGTTCTATAGTGTTTGTTTCCATATCTGCAACGTCAATCTCCTTCAGATCTTCAATGGGGCTGTGTTTTCTCCGGTGGTGCGCCATCTCGGCGGTGGTTCTAGACCTGTGCATCGTCGGAGAACAAGAACAGAGGAGGCAACGGCAAGCACAGAACAAGGGTGTTTATATTCATTTTTGGTTTAAATAATTTTAATTTCGTTATATTTGGGTGTTGTGGATCTGATTTGGTTACAGAATGAGCTTATACTATAAGTTTGGTCATGATGAGTTTCTTTGATTGGATACGTTATTGTCGTTGAACTTTTGATGATTTTATTGGGGGAGAAATAGGATATTTTTCTTTTGGGTTTAGTGCGTACGAATGTACTTAACTTTGGTCGAATGTGCGTAGTGTGTACCCAACTTACGGGTAGTGTATTTAATGCACTCAAGTTTCAAAAAGTGTGTTTTAATGTACTTTGCTGATGTGTCGTCCGTTTAAGGTGCCACGTGACATCTGTAGAGGTTGACACGTAATCAAAACATCAGCAAAGTACATCAAATAACGATTTTTGAAACTTGAGTGTATTAAATACATTACCCGTAAGTTGGGTACACACTACGCACATTCGACCAAAGTTAAGTGCATTCGTACGCACTAAACCCTTTTCTTTTTTGCGTGCTTCTTTATGTTAGGAAATTTTTTTGGAAGAGATGGTCATTTTATAAGACTTACGGAGAAAGTTAACTGCAGTTAGACAAAATGATAAAATTAATAAAAATTGAGGAGCGAGGTCAAAAATAAGAACAAGAATTTATAAAGGGAAAAAATCAGCCAAAATGAAAAACCGCATCAAAAAATGTAAATGATTCATATATGCGAAAACTTGTTCAAAAAAAATAAGAGATGGGTTTCTGCTCCCGATGATCCAATCCTTGTTCACAGTAAGTTATTATCATCCATCCAATTATGGATTACATTATAATGTTAATTTTAAAGCTAAAATTTGATTTTACCGATTAACGTATAAACACTTGATGCTTCGATAATCAATCTCAAACAACCGAAATGTGCTTTTAGTTTCCCACAGAGCTCCCTTTGACATTTTTATTAACTTTAAAGCAAAATAACTTATAGAGTTATGGACTTATAGTTATACTTTATGCATAAACGAGCCGAGCATGAGATTGATTAGACTCGAGTTCGACTCGTTTCGAGTCTAGTATATTAAAGTTTGAGTTGAAATCGTCTTATATTATACAAGCTCGGACTCGACTCAATTATTCCAAAACGATATTTATTTCATCATTATTTAATTAATTTATAATATTTATTTATTTTTTGTGTAATTTTTAATTATACATATATATAATGTGTGGCTATGTAGTAGATATCAATGTAATAATATATATATATATATATATAAGTATAATGAATTCGATATAAATATAAAAATGAGAGTAGATAGTTATGAATATAGAATGTCATAATGTAGTAAATATAAATGTAATTTATATATATATATATATATAGCGGAAGGATTCATAGGGAAGTTCCAAATTTTGGGGAAGGAGGGAAGCAAATCTTAGCCCTTGATTTTTTCATAAAAAAACGTTATTAACATTCATCACAAATGAATGTTAACAACATTCATTTATGATAAAATCAATGGTTGAGATTTACTTCTCTTCTTCCCTAATTTTTTTACTTCCCTATTGACCCCCACCCTATATATATATATAATATAGTATATGCAAATATTTGAGAGTACATAGATTTAACTATATATATTGGTTATTTGGATCTATTGTCAAATTGCATTCATACCAAAATGGTTAGCAACAAACTGACAAATCTAATACATTGTCACTATCTTATATTTATAGATTCCTCATACCTTCACTCCTGTAATAATAAGACTCTGTTACGCTTAAAATGTATTTTTAACACAAACGGTATTACATCACCATTCAACAATAACAACACACTTGACTAATGCAGCTTGGGATTATACACATGAACAAATCAATTTGGAAGATATTGAGAAAATACTACAAAGGAATGGTAGTACTCTAAAGAAGTTTGGTACCATGCCATACCCTTCGATATATTTTAGCACCCTGTCAACAAATCAATTGATTTAAGACGAGCTTTTTTATAATAAGTTTGCTTTACGTGATGAACAAACCAAGCTTATATGAGTTTAATGGATGAGCAAAGACATGCATACAAAACTGTTATTCATGCAGTTGATGGAGACAGCAATCACGGTTTTTTCCTATACGGGTATGGTGGAACTAGAAAAGCGTATGTTTGGAAAACATTGTCAGCTGCTTTACGTTGCAAAGGGATATTGTTTTGGATGTGTTGTCAAGTGGGATTGTAGCTCTTTTATTAAGTGGTGGACGAATCGCCCCTTCTCGATTCGCAATACCCATTAATCCTACTGAAGACACATTTTGTTGTAACACACTTGATAGCAATTTGGCATGATTACTAAGAAAGACTAAACTCATAATATGGGATGAGGCCCCGATGGTATATAGACATTGCGTTGAAGCTTTAGATTAGACGTTGTGTGATATATGTCGACTGAGTAATCATAATAACATGGACATGCTCTTTGGTGGAAAAGTGGTAGTCTTTGGTGGGGATTTTCGTCAAGCGGTACCTGTTATTCCTCAAGGAAAAAGAGAGGATATTGTTAATGCCTCTCTAAGTTCTTCTTATCTTTGGAGCCATGTTATTGTTCTTAAGCTTACAGTAAACATGAGACTACATGGAGGAATAGAAAAGGTGATACAAAGGATACAAAATCTTTTGCAGATTGGATATTGAGTATTGGTATTGTAGCAATTGGTGAACCGAATGATAGAGAATTTTTGTCGTCACCCCAGACGAATTTCTAATTACATATGTCAATGATCCCATTGCTTCCATTATTGCCTCTATATATCCTAACTTTATCAAAAACCTTGGAAATCCAGCTTACTATCAAGAGCATGCAATTCTAGCACCGACCCACGATGTTGTGGACATTATAAATGACCGTATGATGAAGTTTCTTAATGGTGATAAACAAGTGTCTTAAGCTCGGACGGTATTTGTCATTCTGACCAGGATGCAAATTTCAACAACGATTTGTACACATCTGGTTTTCTCAATGGCATTGACATTGGGGGACTACCTAAGCACAAACTAATACTCAAAGTTGGTGTCCCAGTAATGCTACTTCGAAATGTTGATTAGGCAGCGGGGTTATGTAATGGTACAAGGTTACAAATCACGAAGCTTGGCGAAAAATAATTGAGGCAAAAATCTTGACGTGTACCCATGCTGGAACAAGAACTTGTGTCCCGTGAATGTTAATTGTCCCTTCTGATAAACAAATACAAATACTGTTTAGGTTTCAAAGAAGGCAGTATCCATTGGCGGTATGATTCGCAATGACCATAAATAAGAGTCAAGGACAATCACTTTCTCATGTCGATTTATTTTTTCAACGTCTGGTTTTCACTTATGGAATTATATGTTGCACTTTCAAGAGTTAAATACAAAAGGGACTAAAGGTCTTACTTTGCAACAAAGGCAATCCACGTCGTTTACAAAAAAGTTTTGCAAAATTTGTAGTTTTCCTACTTTGGCTTGTACTATTTCATTATTACTATTTTTTAAATTTACAAATTCGTTATTCCAATATGGTTTCATTTATGTTCCTAATTATTTTTATTTTTAATGAAACTTACACTATTTAAGTTAACGATAGTAATTTACTGAACTACTCACAACTAAATATATAACTGTATTTTTTAAAGTGCTTATGGCAGGGGAATGCACCAAACTTTTGGCGGATGTCTATTGTATGCACCCAACTTTACGGGTATACATTTAATGTACTGAACCGGGAAAAATGTTCAATCGATGTAGGTAACCGGCTACTTAGCTGGTAAACACCAAATTTTTCCACATCAGCTGCCACCTGTGCCACATTTTAGCCACGTCATCGTCCACCTGGCGCCGGTTATCTTCTCCGGTCAAATTCCAGCTATCTTCTCCGATCAAACTAGGGTTTTTAAAATTTTTGAATTTTTTCATCAATTTTATCATCATTTTCTTCGTGTTCATCTTCATCTTCTTGTTCTTAATGATTCTAGCATGTAAAAACTACCTTGAAGCACTTAATTAAACATAAAACAATCATAAAAAATTTTCCCCCAAATTTACATGAACCCTAATTTTATAAACATGAGAATGCCACAGAAACAAGATTAACTATAAACATGCCAACGACAAATCAAAGACCAAGACTAGACATGGATTTTATTTACGAGGAGGAGTTGAAAGCTTGAAAATAAGGTAAGCAACTTAAAATAATAAGCCCCACCCAAATATCGCCGATGGTTTCAACTGCAATCTGTCGTCATCCTCGACCAAACAAACACCGCCGTATCCTTCAATTCTCGTCTTCATCTTCTACTTCCGACGGTAATCATCAACATGAAACAACACAATCACAATGATCATCTTATTTGGACGACGTAAAATCCAGTTTCCGGCAAACTTTTCCGCTGCCACGGAAACCGTCATTTCTAGATTTAAATCGCACCGTCGGAGACTCTCCATTGCGAAAAACCGATTCGCTCGAAGAAATCCGTAAAAACCTTTCCGTATTCCGTCGCTCCGACACTAAACAGCCGCCGTCGTCATCTTCTACCTCCGATGAAGCTTCTAAAACAATGCCGTCTTCTCTGAAATCGATTGCAAAAGGAAAGAAAGAAGTATTGACGGACGAAATGAAGACGGAATTCGTACGATCTTATAGTTATGGGGAATTAGGGGAGAATTGATGAAACTAAGGCCTGAAGTTAAAAGTAATGAGAAAATCGGGTTCTCGTTAGTAGAGTTAAATGAGAGGTTAAGGAAATTTAGGGTAATTAAGGAGAAAGATAATGAAAATATGAATGGTGTACTGTCTGGGTTGAGATCACGTCTTCTGTCATTGCAGATTTCACAGGTTGAAAATGAGAACAAAACGAATGCAGGTATATGAAATCAAGTTAATTGATATAATGTTCAAGATCATCAAATAAGTTATGAAACTGAAGACCAAAGTTATGAAACTGAAGGATGACCGGAGATGACCAAAGTTAGGATTGAAAAAATCAAGAATGGAGGATGACCGGAGAAGATGACCGGAAAACACGTGGCGCCAAGTGGACGATGACGTGGCAAAAATTTGAGTTTTACCTGTGACATGGACTTGGTAGCCGGTACATTACATCGAACGAACATTTTTCCCGGTTAGATACATTAAATGCACTCCCGTAAAGTTGGGTGCATACAATAGACATCCGCCAAAAGTTGAGTGCATTCCCCTACCATAAGCCCTTTTTTAAATGGTGATGTTTCGCACGGTCTTAAAACTTAATATACGAATATAATCTACCAAATTGATGGGTATAATATAGTATATACAATTCCATTTATATAATCGATGAATTTAATTTGTTACAAATTTAACCAAATTAAAGAGTTGATGCATCACCATGAACAACTCGCGCGGCACTTCTGAGTTCTGACTGAAACTTATAGTAGTACCCTATGCATCATCATTAGTAACTTGTTAAATTGCGGCCGATCTTCCTAACAGTGGCTGGACCCACTTCCACACTTTATAGAATAATAGTACCTATGCATCATCATAAGTAACTTGTCATTACAAGCCGCCAAGCGCCCAAGCCGGTCTTCCCCAAGCCGGGCCCAATTCCACACTTTATAGAATAATAGTACCCTATGCATGATCATAAGTAACTAAGCCGCCAAGCGCCTAAGCCAGTCTTCCCCAAGGCCGGGCCCACTTCCACCACTTATAGCAACCGCCCACTTCCAAAACTTATAGCAGTACCCTATGCATCATCATTAGTAACATGCATCATCATAAATAACTTGTCATTACAAGCCGCCAAGCGCCCAAGCCATTTTTGATAGTCATTTCTGCTACAAGTATAAAGAAAATTGTAGCCAATAAATAGCCATTTCTTACCACCATTTGACAGAAAATGACTAGACACATTTCTGCTACCGATGATCCAATCCTTGTTCAACAGTAAGTTAGTATATGCAGCCCATTTGGTTTCGTTGATCCTTTTCCTGTTAAAATGTTGTATTTATTTCTCAGCTAATATATATTTAAATATTAATTTTTTGCTCGAATGAAGGTTTTTAGCTGAATCCATGGAGACCATAGGCAAAGAGATTCCAAGGATCCCTACTACCCAAAGAGTTATTGGGCAGGTTCTCATACCCGTCGTCGAAAATGAAGAGTAATTTCGATTTCTTTTTCTTCTTTTTGTTTCCGTTGTCCATAATTTCATTTACTGAGAGATGTGGCTCTATTTTGTCTTAAGGTTTGAATTGACATCTATAATCAACCAAAGTTCAGACGTTGATTCAGCTTCAACTATCCTGACTGAGAAAGATGGTGGATCGCTAGAAATAGAGTAAGTCCAATTACGTTTTACATCTGCTTCATTCTTTGCCAGGGACGGATTTATGTGGATAAATAGGGTGTTCATGGCACACTTTAGATTTCAAAACAATATAGATAGCTTATGTTAAATTTTTAATGGACACACTCGAATATTGAAATTGAACACACCTATTTTTTTAAATAGCGAAATTGGACACACCTTAGATTTAGATTAAAAAGGAAAAGAAATATGCCAATGGACTTGAATTAGTTCTTTTAAGTTATAGAAAAGATTTCGAGTGTGCAAATTGAGAAAAGAGGGTAAAGAGTGAGTTGGAGAGGCTAGAGGGAAAGAGAAACAGGGGAGGGAAGAGTGGAGGGCATGTGGTATGAAATTTAACTTGTACCGTACAACTTATCATACGGAGAGATATGTCTCTGTTTTCTCACACATACTGTTTCACCAGGATAAACAACCTCAAATTTGTTGGCTCATAATTTGTTACGTAGTTTATACTTTAGCAAATGTTTGAATTCATCATCTGCAAAATTATACTTAGTAATCTGAGCATACTTAGTAATCTGGAGATTAGCTGAGGACCCTGTCCAACATGGGAAAGAAGGGCAGCTGCCCCCTCAATTTTTCATGGAGCATGAATTTTTAAAAAGTTAATGGTATTTAAGGTATTTTGCCCCCCTTAAAAATTTAATCAATGTTAACTATCTTTAGGTTTATATGAGTATTTTGTTGCTTTAGAAAGTTAGAAAAATGATGTAAACGTATAAATAAATAAATTTGGGTGAGAATTTGTAGAGAGGGACGCGGACAATGGTGGGGGATGTTGGTGAATAACTGAATATCATAAACGTTAGTACTTTTTAACTGAATACTTCAAAATCGTTGTTTCTAGCATACAAGTCATGTTAGTTTTCAAAATCCTTGTTTTTAGATTACATGTCATGTTAATTTTCATGTTTAGTGTAGTTCTTGTATTCATAGAATGTTTGAAGAGTCAATGTACGTAATTATATAGTTAGTGTTAACCGCTAGCATTTAACTATACAATTAAATTAAATAAATTATTAGAAGTGACCCAAATCAATATTGTGAAATAGTCCGATTGAAAATTGACACTATATCGCTGTTAAAAACTACTCCGTAACATATTGGTGGAGGAGGCATAGGCAGTGAGATAGAGTCTTGTGTATTACCTTTAAGCTTTTTGCTGGTAATTAGTTCTGACTTCTGAGTAAATATCCCATTTTATACTATACTTTTTCATTGTTTGAGGTATAATATTTTGTTTTTAAGACATATATTCATATATAATAAACTGTTAAAAACACCCTAATTTCATGATATCAGTTTTTAATTTATGTTTGTTTTGTACGTCAGGTCACGTGACTACACAGATCCTAAAAGCATTGCATATTTGCTTCGTACGTATATTCCGATGATATACGTCATTCTAGGCAAGCTTGCATTGGAAAAACAAGCTCTTATTGTGCCCACTGCCCATCCCCTAATGAAAATCTCTGTTGTTGCATATGTTGTGGCGTGTCTGAATCTCGGTTTTCTGGCTTGTGCGTATTATGTTATAAAAAGCTGGCCACAACGACAGTACTTCTCCCCTCGCCTTTACATGATCCTAAACTTTACTTATTACATCTTGGGCGTTGTTGCACACTTACTGCTTGTGCCGATGATTTTCATCTCTCAAAATCACTAGATTGGGCATTCTACTTGAGAGGTCAAGATACTATTGTATTTATATGTGAAACTTTCATTGTATGTGATCGTCGTATATTCAACAGCTGATTTACTTATTTAATGATGTAATATTCAAAGACTCATATGATGATATGAATATATCTTATAGTTTACATGGATCGGGACCTTGTTTCTATGAGATGCTTACATATATTAATTATTGTACTACCATAATTGTAAATAGCAAGCTTTGACAGATTGAGGGCTTGATTTGATCTTTGTAATCCCCTTCCTACATTTTCCCTCTAGATTAGGAGTGTCAATAGGACGGATTTTGATTTAAATCCGCTCCGCCCTTTTGATGTGACTCAATAAGCCGAAAAAGTAGATCCATAGGCCCAACAAGTGATTCAATGTGTCAATCCATCTAGATGAGTCTCTACTTGAACGATCCATGACCCGTCTAGGTCCGCCAATTAAAAATATAACCAAGAAAAACAACAATTCTTTTTAGGAAATTAAATAGTACGCACAATTATATCTACAAATAATACATATTTTTTCATTAGGTTAGAACTGTTATATATGAAATGAAGTCTATGTTAAGCTTCGTGCTTTATATATATATATATATATGTATGTATAATGGATGTAGTAAAACCAATAAATAGTATATATCTATTATCACAACGTTTTTGATTAACTCGAGACATTGATAATACTAGAAATGAAAATTTTGCTAACATGCTAACTGATCGAAATGATCCAAACACCTAGGACATACTTCTGTTACAATGTTTTGATATTATCAGTTGAATGTAAGTGACAAATGAAATTTTCCTAAAGATATACTAGGTTGTTTTGTGCTAATAAGCTCGAATCCTAGAAGACCTATTTTCTTTCATGCATTTTGTCAAATAGTTTGTATGCGCTATAAATATTTTATAAATATTTACAATGTTTTTATGTATAATATATAGCTTATTATAGAAAAACTAGTATTTTCTGAAACTTAAGTGAATGAATTTCAAACTTTGTAATAAAATAACAACATTGCTTACTGAAACTGCTATAATATTGGGAAAAAATACAAATGTCACCCGAAGAAAAAAAATATCGCAAACACCTAAAAAAGTTATGCAATTTTACTAAAAAAAATTTAGTACGTTAAGTATCTTATCTTATAAAGTATTAAAGCATAGAAATAAACTTTCAGGTTTTGTTCATTTTAACTTTTACCACAACGATAGTAAAATAATAATAATAAATAAATATGTTTTTTTGAATTTAATGGGTGGACCTAGATTCATATCTATTAAATGATTCAGTTGGATCTTGAGTCGGATCACAATTCATTAATTATTGGGCTAAATCCAGGTCCATTTAATCATTTTCAAAACCCACTGCATATTGTTATTTATTGTTGTTTAGTACCCTTTTGTTGGTAACCTTTTCATCATTTTCCAGGTTTATTGTTGTTTAAACCTGGAAAACTTATTTCAATTGCTTTTACATTATCATACAGATCGACATAATCGACATAAGCTTGAAATTGCTTTGCTTACCTTTTCACAAATTGTTTATTACTTTGTTGAGGAAGAATGCTAAAAACGTGAAACCACATTTTTTTAAAAATAATTATCGTATACTCCTCCTATAAGATAAAAGGCTCAAGCTTACTTATATAAACACTTCCTTAATATTCTCTATACGAAAATATGCAAAGATATGATGGAACAGAACTGAGAATAGCATAGAAATAGTTAATAAAATGCTCGATATAACTTTCAAGCTTTTTTCAGTTAAATATCAGAATGGCGGGTCCATTTTAGGAAAGTATACGGCAATGCTAAGAAGCACCAATAAGAAATGTGTTAATACTTTTATACTTGTTGTCGGTTGTTTGTTGATGTTTGGGTACTAAAACTATTATGCTCAAAGCTTAGGGACTAAAGTTGCATAAAGAAAGTGTGGACTAAATTCAAAAGTACAAATTGACCATTTAACTTTGACGTTGACCACCGGCAATCCATACGTATATATATAGATACACATACACACTTAACAATGTGTTTTTAGTGTGTGTTATCTTCATCATCTAAATTTTATTTTTATTTTGTTAAATTGTGAAATTCGGATTCAGGGTGTTCTTTATTTGCAATTTTTTTTTCTGAGAGAGAAGTTGAGGGGAATTCAACTGTAATACATAATCGGAAAATTTAGTAAAACGACGGTCGGAGAAATTGGAAAATCGATGGGGGTGCATCTTCGATCAGAGACTGTCTAGAAGTTGGTATGATTAAATTCTTTAAATTATCCGTGGGTTTCTAAATTACATGCGGTTAATGCTTGCTAATCTTGATATAATTTTCGGGTCGGTTTGTTGAATATGTAATTAGTCTATCACTGTTTATATAATCATATCATAACATTTTGTTGATGAAATGATGACTTTTAGTTTCAAGCTTTGACATAGAACCAGAACTCTAGTATTACGAACTAGAATTGAAGTTATTCAACAATGGAATTAGGGTTTTGATTTATTAGAGAGAATATTGGAATTTGATTACAAGCTGAAAGGAATTAGGGCTTTGATTCAGTTATTTAATTCTTGTGGTTTTCTGGTTTTACTTTTAAATCCTTTTAGAATAGTATTGATTTTGATTTCTACTATTCTATAATTTGTGGGTTGTTTTAGTTTTTTGTTATGGGGTAAGCAATTCTTTTTTTTTCTACAATTGATGTTTTAGGAAATGTGTGCAAGAGAGAGATACTTGCAGATAATGAGACTGGTGAGATTGTGTTTCTGTGAATAATCAGGCTGCAATTAGAACCTATTTCAATGTAGTAGGTGGTAATCGATTTTAGTATTAAATTAAAATATAGCTGGTAATCTTATTTGTTATTTCAAGTCAAATTTTAACTCTGGTTTCTTTTTGATTCTTCATTCTCAGTTTTTATATGTTACCTGTTAATGCAACTAAGTTGATTTGTTACCAGACTATGCAGTGGTATTCAAATTGATACCAATTTATACAGCAACAGAAGTGAGACCTGGGCCTACAAAATGGGACCAAGTTCTACATTTCGTTTATTGTGAAAATTGCTTGCATGAGTGGCACGCCGGATGATCTCTTGAAACACATCCCCTACAACTATGTGATTATCATACTTTCTTAATTAAGGTACCTCCTAATCTATATATTGCATTCCCATTGACTTCATAACAATTTTGAGTTTCAACTGTAGTAATCAGACCTAGTTTCTGTCGTGAACTGCTAAAGATTGTTCCATTATATAAAGTTCTATACATTTTTTTCATAGATTAACTCTTCAAGTCACACGATAGATTTTTCAGTCAAGGAAAATAGGAGCCACTTACACAGACATTCCAGATGTATGCATTTGAATTCCATGTTTCATTTTTTATTCGGTATACGATATGTAGTTAAATTAATAAAACTTTCTTCTTTCATATCTTCTCATTAACCAGGTACACTTGTACTCTTTGAATGAGTCTTATTATAATATTCACTACCTTGCAGATCTTGATTGGTCAACAAGAAAATGTAGAATTTGCTCTTGCAATATGCCAAAGTGAGCACTTAGTACTCTATGCAGCCTCAATCCGTGGAAGCAGTTCCTCAAGGTAAACCTGAACCTCTGTTTTTTTGCATTATGCTGTTACGTTATTAAGTTTTAGAGGTGCAAAAAGGGGCAGGTTGAGTAACAGGTTTGGGAAAGGGTCGGGTCGACCTGAAGCACTTTATGTCCATATGATCACAAAACTTATATATTCTCATATTAGTATAATTCTTTTGAATAAAATAATTTACGGGGTTTAATGCAATAAAATTCAAAAATAGACTTTGGATGACTTTTGACTCATATCGGATCATTTAAGCTGTATTTTTTTAAGCTACTTTCTTTGTTATACCTTTTATTTCCACTAGAGATCAAAAATAGCTTGAGTCGACCAATTGATAAGTAAGTGGGTCGATATTGGCTGCCTATTATGAATATGATATTATATAACATTATAACATTTCGTATGCTCGTCTGATTTGCTCTCCAGGAAAGCACTAACATGTTTTCCTTTTCATTACAATTTGTTTGTGATAAAGATGTTCAAAGTTCAAACGCAGATATTGCCAGGGGTTTTGTCACTGACTGAGCCCGGAGTATTGGTTGATGCTTTTGAGGAGTTTAAAGAGAGAAGTAACCCCGAGTATGCTTTGTGGTACACCTGACCATCTACTTCTTATAAGATTGTGCAGAAAGATATTTATCCGAGCATGCAAGCAATCCTAATAGACTGGCTCGTTGAGGTAAAAAACTCACCATCATATCCGAAATGAACTAACAGAATGACATTGGTAATTTGCATCGGCAATTTTCTTAATTGTGTTATATGTTCCTATATTCAATCATTTCCTAAACAAATTGATCGTCCGGATGCACTGGTTGAGAAGTTTATAGCTCCTGGTCCTGATGAATTGAATTGTTCAAGTTACGTTGAGAGAGAAGAGTTTTCTAGCATTTTTCTTGGAGGTAAAATTGTGTTGTAGCTTCTGTGAATAATCATGTTGCAATTTTTAACTTATTTCCTCTGAATGTCGAGTTGGGTTGTGTCATACCTCAAACTGGTCACATAGAAAGTTAGCTAAAAGGGGAATGGGTCAAAGTGTCAAACTGGTCATTATTTACTTGTCTGAGATCTTCATACACATTAGATTATAGGTTATAACTGTAGTGCTATATTGATACCTAAGTGGAAAGATTCCTACTTTGTTTGAATTTAGGAATATATTGTCTTGGGCAAATTAAAATATACTTTTACCCTGTGACCACCGTGGCAACATTAATATAGACAACTAAAGTTGCACATTGATAAAGAGTTTTTGGGCCGATAGACAAGTAGACTAGCTTATTTGTGATAAAGAAAAAAGACAGACTAAGATATACTTGTACCCGATGAACTACCACTTATACAATTTTTGTTTTCAAATCAACCCAGATTTGATAAAGAAATTTTTGGCCACTTTCATATTGACCAACAGAACGTTAGTAGTACTTATTACTACCTTTTTAGTAGACTACCAAATATTTGTACCGGATGAATCATACTGGTACCATTTTTTCTTTAAGGATCCATGTTTACTACTTCAAAAAATCAGTTTTCCTTAATACATATTCCATATGTAGAGAAACAGAGTCCTCTGCATTTCTTTATAGTTAAAAGTTTTCATGGAGAATTTAGACCACGATCCAAGTATCCTTATTAAAAGAGCTCAAGATCTGCTCCCGATTTCCACTACACATGAAGACCATCCTTGGTGATTATTATCTTTTTTTCATTTTCATTTGTTCAATGGCAGTTCGAATTGAACGTAAGATTTTGTTTTAAGAGAAATTTCGTTGAGTAAAAGGTCATGAAACGCTATATAGCTTCTCTAGTGAGAATCATCAATAGATTATAAACTCTAACCTTTTATGCATTTTTTATGTATTATACTGTGCATTTGAAAGAGTAATTTGGCTCAAGGTTTGCAGTACTGAAAACATATATCTTTTTATATTGTTGTTTATCAACCCAGGGTTCATGACAATTCAAGAATGTTACAACATGTATATGCGGGAACCTTTCTCATAATGCATGTATCATTGACAGGATTCAGTCAAGTCAAGAATCAAAACCAAAACTACTCTCTCGAAACTCATGATTTCTTTATAATCATAGTGATCGCATTACCCTTCGCAGTAATGACTTTCGGCATTTTATTCTATGCAAAGAATCCTTTGGAACATACAAACAACAAAAATTTCTCCTTTATGCATTATATGCTCTTAAAAAGTATATTTGTATTTTCAACAACTGTTGCACCTCTATCACTAGTCGCGGTGTTATTCATTCCTTCAAAGCTCAATTGGATTGGATATGGAATCATATGTGCCCTTTTTGTCATCATGGTTGCATATAACTCCCGTGGCTACCTGCAAATACCGAAGAAGAAAGATGTGTCCAGCTTTGCATCTCATCAAATGGTCTTAACGGTTGATAGTTTAAAAGTCAAAACATTTGACAGTAATTCCTTATGTAACTTTTTGTTGTGTGATTAGTGTAAAATTAATACAGTTAATCTTTTTTGTAATCCTTATGGCTATTTATTGTATCTATTTATGGTATAACTGTGAGATTTGCATACAAATCGTCCAATTGAAACTCTTGTTGATTTTGAAGATAAGAGCATTTGAACAAATGCCTAATCTGATTTATCAGCCAAATTATTTTTGGTACAGATCGTCTGTTAGGCAAAGAAAAATAAATAAAATTATAGACATATAATTGAAGCAACGCCTGTTAAAGAAACGAGTTGATGAGATTTGAATATGATAACTTCATAAAATCCCTAACAAATCCCCGTTTGTAGATAAAATTTTATAAAATATTATATATATTGATTGAATTGAATGATTAAAATATATCCTTTACAGTAATTTTTTATTTTACTACAGAATACAAATCCATATTTGCATCTCATCACTTCACTCACTAAATAGTAAGTAATGTCTCGATTTCCCCGGTCTCCTTTGGTAAAGGAGGTTTCTTCTTTTTTCGGATGTTTTGTTATAAGTTATAACTAGTGTAAATGTATAATCTCTTAATTAAGACAAATGGTAAGGTGAGGTTTTAAACCGTTTATTTCGAAGATCGGATCAAACTTAAAACTTTTTAAAACCAAATCAATTCTTAAAACGATTTTTGATTTGGATTTTAACCGAAACCGAATATGATTACTGATTTTCAGTTCGGTGATTGATTTGAACATTGTAGATTTCTTAAAATTGAAAAAATCGATTGTAGCACATATCATTATACTTTTTTATATCTTTTATATTATTTTTTTAATAATATACAGTTGGGTGTATATCTCAAAAAATTCAATCTCCAAATATACTCTTCATTTCTCTACCTAGATTATTTATATCTCTTGCTTCTCCCACATCCTCTCCTTTTAGGGATATTTGCATGAGTATTTTAATTGGATCTCATATGGATTGTTATTAAGTATTAACTACTGAAATTTGATTAAGATTTGTTTTCATTCCATGAAGTTAGTTAGGGCAACCATTAGTCTTCTATCTAATTTGTTATGATATTGTGATGCATAACTTATACTTTTCATTTTATAAGTAGGTTACAAAAAATGTAGTATTGTATTTTAATTTGGATTTTTCGGTTTAACCGAAAACAAAACCTAATTGGATTATTATCTTAGGTTTGGTTATTTCAAAATTTTAAATGGTTTGATTCGGTCTTTGGTTAGCATCTCAAAATATTTTACATTGAAAAAAAACCGAACTGAAAAACCAATAAAATCGAAAATCAAACCAGTAGTTTAATCAATCAAGCTTAATAATAATCAATAAATCTTAAAAGAAGATCGTGACACTCTGTAAATCCAAGTTAAAATGATGAAAAAGAGTGTAAGCATATAGGATATGTGTTGAAGAGCAAATGAATTAAGTAAAAATCACCAAAACAACCTTTTTCTAAAAAAAATTAAAAGAATTATCCAAAAGGAAAACATTTTAATAAAAATGCCTCACAAGTTCACAATACATAAGTTGCGAACATGTGTGTTCAGGTTGCTAGTTGTAATTGTCGGGTTGTGAGTTGTTGATGGTTAGTTTGCTAGTTGTCGATGGTCATTTTGCTAATTTCGAGTTCCAGAGTCATTGATCGGATCACAAGCTTTCACTTTCAATTACCTTTTTTTTTTCTTTTGTGTACAAAAGGTTCAAAACATAATATGCATCTTATAATATGTTACAATGTAACCTAAAATGTAATCGAAAATAAAAAATTTCGAATATAGATATTGACACCACAAAAACGAATTGAACATATTAATAAAGGTGTCAAATTCTTAACTCCATAGAATACACACTAAAGGGTTTGTTTTTTAAATTTAAAAAGGGTTTAAGCCATAAAATGACAATGTTGTCTACTTTTTGTACCGAAGTGAGTAATGTATCAATTTTATTACTGATATACGTTACTAACTCAGAGTTATGTGTTATCGTTAGTAACATGGTGACCTATTAGTGGCTAAACCGTTTAATTTTTATAATCCGACACATTTTAATAAAAACGTGGAAGAAAATGTTCATGAGGAATTTTTTTTATTAAGAGTTAAACCTACAAATTAACAATGTACTTCACTTTTTGTACCGTAGTAAGTAATATACTCATTTTATTAGAATAAATATATATGATGTGTCATGTCATGTCACCAAAATGTATACAAGTAGCGCCATGTCAACAACAATGAATAAAAAATTGTGACAATTCTTATGGTAGCACATAACTCATGAGTTATTAGCGTATGTTATTAATAAAATGGATGTATCAATCACTTCGGTATAAAAAGTGAAGTACATCTTCACTTGATGACTTTAACCATTTTAAATTTTTTTAAAATGTGTAAATTTGAAAGAAAGTTAATGTTAAAGAGTATAGAGATAGAATTTGAATTAAAAAATGGAAAAATTGCTTATGGTTGTTTGCTAGCACATTCATCAAGTTTCGAATTTTCTATTCACAACCGGGCAGCCAAGTGCAGCCAAGTGCAGAGCCTCTGGTAGCACAACCGAGACAGCGACGGGTTCTCTGCCCCTACGGGGATGGAGCAATAGAAGTTTTGAGAATTCAAGAGAAGGTCACGGCGAGACGAGCCGTTTATCATTACGATAGGTGTCAAGTGAAAGTGCAATGATGTATGCAGCTGAGGCATCCTAACAGACCGGTAGACTTGAAACTTGTCCCTATATGACCCGATCAATTCGATAGTAGAACTAAGAATAATAATGGTAAAAATAGAAACAATATTAATAGTAGTAGGATAGTAAATAGTTAAAGATGTCTGTATATATAGAGAGAGTTGTTCAAAAAAATAATATAGATACAGAGATGGGTATGAATATTAGCAAATATATATATGCAAATATATATAATACATGTACGTATATCCAGAGCTAAATAAGAATAATATATATATATATATACATATATATAATAGTAATAGACGTATGAATAATATAAATATGTATCTATCTACCTAAAACACCATACTAATCTATCTTATCTATACAAAAAACACTTTACTCATCTATCATAAACCTATCAAACACTTTGAGCAGATAAAATATCTATCTACCTAACGCCCTACTTACTATTTAAATATATATATATATATATATATATATATTTGTTTACCTAGAACACTCTACTCGTCATTCCTAATTCTAGCCCTCCACAAATTCCTATAAGAGGTCATGTCCACAGTCAAGAGAAGCTCATACATGTCGAGCTTCAATCTATCCTCCCACCTACATCTTGGTCTGCCCTTCTCCTCGTGTCGTCGATAATGAGATCTTCCGCTCTCCTAACTGACACCGTTTGCAGTCTCCTCCTTATATGTCCAAACCATCTTAGTCTTTTTTCTCTCAACTTGTTGATAATTCTCCCAACTTCTAGTTTCTCCCTAAAAACTCCATTATGTATCATATCTAACATGGTTTTACCACATGTCCATCGTAGCATACTCATTTTAGCCACTTCCATCCTCCTTTCTTGTGCCCTCGCATTGGCCAACACTATGCTCCATACAATATCGTAGGTATAATTGCTACCTTATAAAATCTTCCTTTCAGTTTAAACGGTACATTCTTGTCGCACATGACGCATGTTGCCGCTCTCCATTTCAACCAACCTACCCTTATACGGTGGGTCACGTCCTCATGTATCCTCCCTAATTTGAGTAGCACCAAACCCAAGCATCTAAAAGACTCGTGTGGGGGTAGGATCTGGTCCCCAAAGCGGATGTCCACTCCGTCGTACTGCTCGTTCTCTTTCTCATCGAAGTTACACTGTAGGTATTTTGTTTTTGCCTGCTAATTCGTAAGCCTTGATCTTCTAAGATCTCCATCTACTGTTCTAGTCTTCTATTAAGCCCATCCTTGATTTCCAAAACTAGAACAATATCATTAGCAAAAATTAAACACCACGTGATGTCTCTTGTATCTTACGCGTGAACGCGTCCAAGATTAAGGAAAAATGTATGGGCTAAAGGATGATTCCTGATGTAAGCCTATTTCTACTAAGAAATACTTCGTGTTTCCCATTGGTGCCAAATATTAATGCAAAATGGTT
The DNA here is from genome assembly GCA_963921325.1 of Logfia minima. Classification (NCBI taxonomy): domain Eukaryota; kingdom Viridiplantae; phylum Streptophyta; class Magnoliopsida; order Asterales; family Asteraceae; genus Logfia; species Logfia minima. The sequence goes on from OY992764.1 coordinate 37,846,491, forward strand.
TAAGACAATGCATAAAATAAAAAATAGTATTTCTAAAGTTAAAGAAAAAATGTGGCAAAACTTTTTACCCCAAGTTATCTGCTTGATGAAAAAACCTCAATCATAGCCTCTCACGTCTCAGTGGCGTAGCTATAATTTTTATTTAAGTTCGGTCAAGACTAAATATGAAGTACCAAAAATGAAATGCTACGAACGATTATAAATAAGGGTTAATAGACAGATCGAGTATCAAACTTTGCGTAAATGTTCACTTTTCATGAACCATCTTTTTTTCGTTACAATTCCATGAACGTAGTACACAGGTTGTTCACTAAGATAACCAGTCTAATGAAACTTGTTCAATTTCATGAACTTGGTGACTGGTGACTAGATAGTAACCGACTTGGTGTCTACATAAGCGCCACGAACACTCTAGCTTGGCGAGTACTTTCCATGTAATTTGAAAGTTCATAAAGGGTATTAAACTTTCCAACAATGTTCAATTTGGGTAACTAACTTTTTTTTGTTTATAAATGGTAATTACTTTCCAGTATTTTTAACAAACGTAAATCTACTTGCATGTATACAAAATTAGTTATCTTGTCCGCGACTTCGAGAATTTAAACATGAATTTTTTTTAATAGTGTTTTAACTTCGATCAAGAAGATTGAAGTGTTACGAAATTAAGATAATTTTTCACATGTAGTCATGCGTTTTATTTTTTTTATAAACATTTCCTATAATGTCGTTCATTATATTTTAGGACTGGATATAACGTAGTTCGTTTATAAACATTAGTTATGTAGTGTATGTCAATATTATACACTTAATAAAAAATAGCATTAAGTGTGTTGATAAGTTGATAATTGTATTATGCACATTTAAACCGTTATCATGACTTGATGGATGGAACCAAAATCGAGTAAACAATTGCAATAATAGGAAATATAAAAATGATAAACGATGAGAAACTTAGTATAATGTTTATATAATAATTAGAAATAAGTACCACTATAAACACACTTCGTTTACATTTAACAAAAATGATGAAGGATCTTGAATAAAGTAGAATTTTGTTAGAAAAATAGGTTGGTGTTGAATTGAAAATAAAGTCTAGTTTCTAATTATGTATACATCATGAGAATTCTTGACCAAAATTTTAACACTTAATATTTTCCCAAAGTTTAGTTACCTAAGTGTCAATAAAATAAGATAGTTACCCAAACTGAACATTTTAGCAAACTTTAGTTATCAAAGTGTCAATAAGAAAAGATAGTTACCCAAACTGAACATTTTCGCAAAATTTAGTTACCTATCTGTCTAATGATAAAAACCACGTCAAAAAAATAAATGCCACATGTACACTTTACCGGTGAATCCGGATGGCCTAAAAGTTTTGACAGGTTCCAATAGTCAGTTCATGGAATTGTAAAGAAAAGAAGATGGTTCATAAAAATGAACATTTACGCAAAGTTTGATACCCAATTTGTTTATTAACCTTATAAATAATCAATAACATATATAATGATAAAATAAAGCTCGATAGTGTAAATTATTTATGAACGCTAGATTGTACAATATGACAATGAGAGCTATCATATTATAAATTAATTAAACCCTTATACACCATTAAAATAACAATATTATTCGTGCAGTAAGACCACTCCCTATCATAGTCCTCATTCTCCGTGTTGATTGCCACCTCACCTTCGTCCTCCGTCCTCTGTCCTCCCATAGGCACGGTCCTGTCTTAAGGACCGTCCTAGAGGTAGCCGTTCTGGCAAGAACTGGTCGATGTTTCATCCTGCGTGCGTGTGTGTAAACAGCTAGTATACAACGGCTAGCCTGATAAAAGAAAAAAAAATTCACTCCAAACACCTATATATACACATACATTATAACATTATATTTTACACTCACTTCTCATCATTTCTATAGAATTCAAGCACTTTATATTCTTTTATCAAATCGTTAAATGGATCACTTCCAAAATTCGGACGAAGATTCCGATCTAGAAGAGCTCAAAACAAGTATTGCTTGTTACGATCTGAATGTTATGCTCAATATTCTTGAATCGTTAGAAGAAAATGAAGAAAACGAAGTCAAAAGTTCTCGACCAAAAATACGTAGAAGGTATTTACGTAGAGATCGTCTCGGTGCCGGCGAACGTTTGTGGAACGACTACTTTTCTGAAAATCCAACATTCCCGGAAGATTTTCGAAGACAATTTCGGATGAGCAAGTCATTGTTTCTCCATATATGTCAAGGTATTACGTCTTACTCTCAACAATCGCTATTTCCTTATTTTAGTTTTTTTCATCAATCGCGTGATGGTAGCATGGGAAGGTCAATACACACGAGGTGATCACAGGCATCCAACAATCATGCTCGAAGTGGTGGCCTCGTACGATATGTGGATTTGGCACACTTACTTTGGTCCTGCAGGTTCGAACAACGACATTAATATTCTTGATTAATCTGATTTGTTTAGCGATTTACTCCGAGATCGATCTCCCTATTCAAGGTTTACTGTGAACGGGGTTGAATACAACAAAGGATATTACCTAGCTGACGACATTTATCCGGATCGGCGACTCTTGTTGAATCATTTAAATGTCTGATTGAGAAAAAGAATATCAAATACAAGAGATTTCAAGAAGCTGCAAGAAAGGAAGTGGATCGAGCATTCGGTGTGGTTCAAGGTCGTTGGGCAATACTTAAAAATCCAGCAAGACCATATAGCATCAACAAGAAAATAAGAATCTTGTACACTTGTGTGATTTTACATAAGATGATAACGGAAGACAACGGACGCAATATATGTCAACTTGAGAAAGACTACCTCCGAAACCCGAATATCTTTTCGCGACGTTCTTGATCAGAGAGGATGGAAGTTCAAGATTGTATGGACAAAGAAATACGCGATAGGCGAATGCATCATTCACTTCTTAATAATCTTTCACCAAATTTCGTGTTCGAAATAATGTTACACCTAACGAACCCACGAGTGAAGACATAGACAACGAGTAATTGTAATTTTTTCTTAATTATTGTAATTTTTATTATTATTGATGTAAGGTAGTTTAATTTAATTATTGTAATTTTTTATTATTATTAATGTTACGTGGATTTTTTTTAATTATTGTAATTTTTTATCATTATTAATGTAATGTGGTTTTTTTAATTATAGTAATTTTTTATTATTAATGTATTAATATTTAAGAAATCACGTGGCTCTGAAGTTGACTTCAGTCCTGAGTTCTGGGTCGTCATGATAGGCAGTGTTCAGTTCTAGATCAGTGTCACACCCCACCTAGACGGAAACGCGAGGCGTGACGGAGAAGATCGTCATAAGACATTGATATGAAAAAAATAGAGACTTCACTAAATGAAAAACCATCATAAAATTTCATGACGACCCTCGACACAAACAACGACTTGTATCGTGGTTAGTCAATACCACCACAAACATAGTCATAAAGTCATAAAATCCCACAACTCGGGACAAGTTTCTAACAATCTCCAAAACCAAACAAAACATCAAAATCTACAAAAATGTACTAATGTGATTTATTCAAAAACAACTCTTGAGAGTTTGGTCTCACTAAAGTTATTTTAAAAAAACTCCATCCTCCTTAAGCATTCTTACTATTATTACCTTAAAATGAATACTCGAAAACGTCAACATAATGTGGTGAGCTCGTAGGTTTAAATAATAATTGCATTTGCTATGCATAGAAATACGAGTAGAACAATAGTGTAAAATAACAGCGTAGTAGCATGTAGTGTATAGGAATATCCAAACCGAACAAATCAACCGATTCATAAACACAATAGATTTCCAAACATGTTGCCTACCAGCTGGAGCTAAACAGTTGGCTTAATAGGAATAAAGGAATCATACTCATGTACATATCAACCACTAAGGCTCACATACGCAATTATGAACATACAAATTGTCCAAATACATAACATGATTAGCATATCATGAGTATTTGAAATAGCCTTTGAGTATCATTTTCCTCCGAGAAATATAAAAAGAAAAAGGGGGCCACGAAACTCACCTTATTAGTAGATGAAACAAAGTGCACAATTATCCGAATAGTTAATCTATAAATAAAAGAAATGTGTAAGTTACACATGAACAAAGCTTATAATCTTTCCCAGTTTAACTCATAATTGATAGAATGTATATGACCAAGCCTTGTATTCCTAACGAACTATCCCTCAAGAATTATAATTTGTATGCCCTTGAGTCCTTGGTGTAAATAATTGGTGATTTGCCTTTACTTTTATAGATTTGATTTTCTGTCCAAAATTTTAGGGTTACTTTACGTATTTTCAAGTACCTTAAACGAGTAAGTTAGGGTTCCAAATTTAAATGACAGGACCTACCATGTATTAAGTATGCTCAGAAATTTTTCCATAATTTTTATTAACTCTTTAATATGTTGATTGCGCAACCAAAAGTTTTATTTTTGTTGAAATACTTAAAAGTCTCAAAAAATTATGAAATTTATACAGGGATGAGTAGACATATAGAACTTATACCAGTAAAAATATCATCACCTAATTCACAAAATTGAGTGAGTTATGGTATCCCAAAGACGACCGAAAATCTGAATAGCATATACAGTTTTTACTAGTTGTCTTATAATAACCTTTTGAACGACCTAAAGTTGTTCATTTGACATGAAACTACTTGGAACAGAAGTAGACTCATTAAACTTAAACCTAGACTCAAAATTTGTATTTAAAACCCACGTTATGACCAAGATATGGCCTTGCAAAGTTGATACAAAATTCTATCCAGATTTTGATCGATTTAGCCCAAACAATGCCTTTTAACCTAGAATATCATATCTATAATTATATATCTAACATAATGTCATCAAATCTATGTTTAATATTTTATTTAAATGTTTTTAATCACAATAAATTCCCATCAATTCAAGTAACATTAAAATCAAAAGAAGTATCAATTAAATGGTGAAATAAGAACACTTACCGAAAGTTTCAAAGAGAAAATTGATCGATCTTGTTTCTTGAGAGTTTGATGAAAACAACAATGGTGTGAGGCTAGGGTTTTGAGAATTTCACTAAAGGGAAGAGGAGAGAAAAAGAAAAGAGGCTAGGGTTTTGAAAATAATGAAATAAGTAAACTTACTTAAGAAGGAATAGTTATTTAAATTAGGTTTAACATTTTTTTTGTCATTTTTCTTAATTTGGGCCGGATTTAATATTTAAATAATTTTATTTTTTTAAAACTTTATACTATGTTATATTCTTGCATTGTTATATTCTTGCATTGTTATCATTATTATTATTAGAAAATAACGCTTTTGACTTAATTTATTTATTTATGGCTTAATCACCATATACTGTCTTCGGTAGGTATCTACAATGCTTAAGGACATGTTAAGAGAAATAATTTAACGTTTTCGTAAAAACGTGAATACTTAGAGATTTCCTCGAGATTAATACAAATAGAGGTAATAAGATGGATAACACACTTAACTCCTAGAATTTCTCATTTTCTATGTTTCAAGAATCAAACAAGCACATAAGTTTAACTAGACGACGAGCGTCGGTTTGGTAGTCAAAGTTGTCTAACCTGATTTGGTGATGGTTGTCACAATCAGTACTCAGTCCTCGTGCTAATGTGATACTGATATGAAAGTCAGCCATCAGTCCTCATAACATCACGATATAGAATGGCCTAAATCAAAACAAAAAATTAGGATGAATCTCAAAGCAACTGAAATGCATCTAAAGGATAGCCAAACAAATCAGCAAAACACATAACAGTTGCAACTTGCTAATTGACCATTAAATTGAAAAAATAATAAGAAAATACTTGATGTGTTGATAACAAAGTTACTTACCAAATCATGAATCGCATATAACAAAAATTAAATTGGTTACCAGCCATTCTCTTAGCTAAGTTTCTTAAGAACCTAAATTGACAGCATTTAAGAACTTAAGATAAATATCAAGAAAAAAATCAACTAGATGGGCCAATCTATTTTCAACCTCAAAATTTAGGGTTACTACAATAAAAAAATTGATGGTCGGCCTTGTCCCTTCCTAAGTCTCTAATGGCTACGCCATTGCCACGTCTATCAACTTATGGAAGGTCCAACGCAATTGCTTTGGCCATATAATAAATTCATTGATAAACCTAAACGTCCAATTGTAATATTATAAAAGAACATAAGTAAACCAAATTTGACTAATAATGGATTAATTAGCATATTTTATTAATCTAAACATCCATATCATGAAATAACATAACAATAACAATAATATATTCCTTAAGTACCAATCAAAGTGTTAATTTTAATTATAAATACAGTTTTAAAAATCTCTACTAACTATATATTTCACCAATCAAATAGCATCTCTATCCACTAAGATAAATTTAGATTGGTTAAAACATGAGAGTGAACAATTATCCGGGACAACTCAAAATAGTAATGTGAATACTTAAAATGGAACGGATACAAAAAATTAAAAGCGTGTGATTGATGTCATAATCGCAAAATAAAGAAAGATAAATTAAAATAAATTAATTTTAATTCGTTCACTTACTTCCTCAGTCCCATTGCGTCAGCAAGTTCGTAACATTTTTGGAACTACAGATCACTATCGGCCATAATAGCTACTTTCTAACACGTATTTTTTTCCTACAAATAGTCGGCCACGGAACTTAACTCATTTTATTTCATCATTCTAACATTACCAAAGAAGTGTTCTCATAACATTACCACAGTAACGATGATGAATAATTTCGACTACGATTCAAGCATTCTTCCCACTTTCGAAGACCAACCTCCTGCACACCATGCCCAGTAAGCTTCATCGATTATATATATTTTTCAATGCTTAATAGCACTATTTCACATGTTTTTTTAACATTATGGGATTTTCTTGTTTTTCAAGGCAGCTACCCCCTAATAGCCGAAACACGAGTGATTTGGACTACAATTCAGATACTAGTACCCCAACAGGAAGACATGATGATCATATTGTGATTATCTTTCCAGGCGCAAGCTATGAACGCCCACCAACACTAACACCATTTACATTTTGTACCCATAACCCGACTCATGCACAGTAAGTTCTCTTCAATTTCTAGGTTTCTTTTCTGTCACACCTGAGTTCCTACACTCACTCAATTGTAGCTCATTCTATTCTCAAGAGATCTGGTTCTGTCAATTGGATGGAAACTAAATACGCAAGTTATACTAATTTCTACTTTGTTGTTTGTGTATCATGTCAGGTTCCAGACTTACCAGGGGATGTTGCATCTGTTATATGCAGGGGCTGTTGTGGTCATGTATCCATCTATGGCACAAATAACTCAACTCAAGTTTCAAAACAAACAATCTCCTTTTGAAAGTCATGCTTTCTTAGCCCACACCGCTGTTATTGCATATACCATCGCTGTTCCAACTTCAATTCTTTCTTTTTATATGAGAGCTCACTTAGAAACCACGATGAAGGAACAATTTTATAGGATCCTAAGATGTGTTTTTTGCTTCTCGGGCATTCTTGCACCTCTCTCGCTTGTACTCATGATGCTCATTCCTCACGGGTTTGACTGGATTGGATATCTAATCATAGTTGCCCTGTTTGCAATCATAGTTGCATGCGACTTCAGTGGCTACATAAAGTTATATCTAAAAAAGAGATTTGAGGGTGAGTATATATTTTTACTATATATTGATTTGTGAATGAGCATGTTAGAATCAACAAAATTACTTGTACGAGGTAAAACTTTATTTTCATGGAAAAGGAAAGAGAAAATAAATTGTCATAGTAGTTAAGTTTGATTTGATCAGGCAAAATTTGTAGTTTTAGTACAAATTAAATATGCCTAGTCGCGTCTTGCGCGATTCGACGGTTATGAATATAAAATATGATAATAATTGACCGATAGTCGTCTTAATGATAATGATTGTAAACTTTTATTTCAATTTCATTTATATTTTATGTTATCATTATTATTTATTATTTATTTTATATTTTATATTTCAAATAAAGATAATTATAAAGTTTATAAATTAAAAGATACAATTAAGTATAGATTGATTTGTTTTTAGTTTTTATGTTTATGTATTATTGAAAATGACATAAATGTAATTTATGATCTTTCAATTTATAAACATTAAACCTTATAAATAAATGCTTTATAAGGGTTTAAAGATATCTATACTAAGGTGATGCGTATTTCTTAAAGAAATAGCATATTTGAACAAAACTTTCTTGAATAACAAATTACTTGAAACCAAACAACAAAATAAGGTATAGCTTCACAAAAACAGAAGTTACCAAGATAAAAAAATTCACCACTCTAATTGATAAAAGCAAAGCCACCGCAATCAGAGATAAGGAAACACTCTAATCCACCACTATAATTGATAAAGTTTTCACCACAATTATAGATAAAGGAAATAAAGATTTAAGATTTCCCCACAATATTTGAGAAAGGCAAAGTCACCACAAATACTGATAAGAAATCACTCTTAACCACCAAGATCACATATCTATAAAGGTAAACAGAGATTTTAAGAGAAATAGATATGCTCTATTCAATATTATTCAATAATCAAGTATGAGTTTTCATTACAAGAGCTCCCTATTTATATAGAAAAGCTAACTTACTCTAAACAAAACGTGACAAAAGAACAAGCAAACAAAATGGGGAAAGCACTGACAATTAGCCAATAAGGAGAAAAGACAAAATCTGTCAAAAGAATGTCAAAAGTGTCATTTTCCTGCTGAATTATGTTTTGCTCCACCCATGATAAAATGTAGCCAGTGAGAAATGAGAATCCTCCTGGAGCAGCCTTCCTTCTCTAAACAACCACACACACATGTTAAGCATGTGACTTGGCCTAGTTATTGATAGCATTAATAGTTTGAATCGTCTCAAATAATCAAGCTTTACTGAAGAAATCAACATCTAAAGCTGGTTGAACTAGAACTTCTCTAAGCTAGCTGAACTAAGAGTTCTCTAGAGCTGGTTGAACTAGAGTTTTTGTGAGGTGGTTGAACTAGAGTTTCCTTAAGCTGGCTAAAATAGAGTTTTTCCTAAGTTGGTTGGTCTTCATTTCTTCAAAGTTGGCTTGCATTGAACGATTAAAACTTTATTGTCTAACAAAGCTACTTTAGTTTAAACACCGAAGTTGTGTGATCCTTGACCCCTCATAGTTGGCTCCAAACCCACTTTCAATGTGGGAAAGAGATAGTAACATGATCATGGCTTGACCAGATTCGAGTATCACAGTGTTAGTGCTTTCATGAATCAAATTGGTTAGCACACCCGTATCATAAGGTCTAAAAACGAAACACCCAGAAATTTTTGTAAGCATAGTTATTAGCTAGTTACAAGATATAAGTATGTCTATGGTGTTCAAATAGTCAGGTTTTAGTTATTCGGGTCGGTTTGTTCGGTTTTCATAAATGATAAAACCCACCCACTACCCAAACCGAAACTACATAAACTCAATCAAAACCAACCAAATAGCAATTGGGTTAATCGGTGGAGCCGTAAATTCGATTTTTTCTTGTAACAGTTATAAAAGAAAATTTATAGAATTTTACGCAAACTCAACTTTGGGTTGCAAACTCAAATTTTTTTTCTTCATAAAATACAAGTATAATATAAAGTCTTCATAATAAATATTAATATATCATTGATCATGAGCAATCAACTCGTTACTCGTCTGTTTCTAATTTAGTTACCTAATAGTAGTTTTTTTAAATTCTTAAATGGATTATAACAATGAATATATTAACAAATAAATAAAATTTGTTTACTAACAAACTGGACACGATGAAAAGGGAGAAATCACATGAAATAGTAAGTTTGTGAAAGAATTTTATATGTACCTTTACGTCAGTCACAAAAATAAAGAAATGGAGTAGGATGTTAATATTTATAGTCTAGTTAACTTTATCCATTAATTAATTCATACATAGAAAAACAGTATATTGATATTATAGCGGGTCTCGGGTGGGCTCCGATATGAAATTTTCATCCAAATCTGAACCAAAAAACTAATTTCAAATATCGGTTAAAATCAAATACCTTAATCAAATTTAAATAATCTATAACCAATTAACCCAAATCTATTTGAGTCGAGCAATTTTTCAGTTCAAACCGTTTAATGATTAAAGTTGTGTCAAATTTTGTGAAGAACTCATGAACATCAACAAAATAATAAAAAAAAAATAGTAGCTAGATAATATGATCATAAATAGATTCGATGACTCAAACTCTAACCGGGAGAGAAAACGGTAGACTCAAAGATATTATGAAAATATAAAAGAATAATGACAAAATTACAAGCCTTGTATATTTAAAATATTAGCTAACTACAAATTAGTCCATGCACTTATTAAATTTACACTCTGCACCCTTCATAATTTCAGTCATCAACCTGCTGCTCCCACCAAGGTTCCACTAATGCCACTAAAGCTACAAACCTATTAATAAGAACAAGTCACGTTACAACTTACAAGATTCAACAGTTCTAATTTTTTGTTAAAACAAGTTTCCAAAACCTATTAGTTACAACCAAAAGTTCATTGGAACTGTATCAATTTTTGCTTTTCAATTTTTTTTCATCCTAAAGAGCAATACTTAAAAGTAAAAAAAAATGAATGGATGTTGAAGAAAGACTTCCCTGAGCACCAGTCTAGTCTCTTTCTGTTACTTTCTAATCCCTAAAAGTCGTGACAAAAATCTGGATAACTAACGCACCAAGTTGAACAGCAACTGAGCTGCAAATACTTCCCTAAGTATTATTTATTTAGATCCCTCCATATGATGCATCTAGAAGTTAAGAACTGACTGCGACATCAATAGAAAATTAAAGAATTGAACCATAACCTGCTTATGATGACTGAATAACTAAATTTTTCAGTGCCACATTAGTATCATGTTATTTCTTAACTATTATTACAAATATATTTAGATTAATAATAAAAAAGTTAAATTAATAATAAAAATTATGATAATTAAAAAAAGTACGCTACATTAATAATAAAAGAGATTACATTAGTTAAAAAAGTACGTCACAATAATAATAATAATAAAATATATAACTAGCCCGAATTCGTGTCTTCGTTCAAAATCTCGTTTCACTTCATCCCGAATGTTGTATAGAAATGCTTGTTCCTTGGGTGGCAAGCTAGGATTGATTGAGTTGTTGAGAACCTTGAACACCTTGAACATTAACTTCTTTTTATACGTCTCAGCTACTGTTTCCATTATTACTTGTTAAACTTGTGCGGTTCTAAAAAGTTGGGCGCGGACCTCGTCGGCCGAACAACGTGAGAATGTAGCATCCGACAAACATAGGGGCATTTAATATTAGGTTTGAAACCGTTTGATCCAAATACCGAACCGAATAAAAACCGGTATAAAACCAAACCGAATTTAAAAAATGATTTTCGTATCGATCTGAACCGAAAAATGAATTCAAAATTCGATTTTCGGTTTTGAAATTTTATGAATTTAGTTTAACCAAAAACCGAATTCAAATTCGTAATATACTTTACCTATTTGAAGAGAGTAAATTCAACCGGTGGTAATTTGAAGAGGGTAAATTCAAGTCTCTTAATGTATTAATTATTTGCAATATACTTTACCTATTTGATGTGAATTTATTTTTCTTTTTGTAGAATATGCAAAAGAGTCAGTGGAATCAACCAGTGGTAATTTCTAACTCTAGCTAATTATATTTGAGTGTATAAAAGTTTCTGTTTTTAATTTTTACGTTTTAATGTATTTTTCTCGTTAAACAAAGTTCAAATAGTCTGAAGTTAGCGATTTTGAAGTTGGAAGATTTCAAAGATTGATAGTTGATGACTTGTAGATTTTAGAGTTTGGAAGACTTGATTAATTTTGTTTAACCTAGTTATCTCTATCATGTGTATATGAAAAGATAGTTGTTTTGGTTTGTTTGCACTTTAAATTCCATTTATTAATGCTTAAATGTATTTACTTCGTCATGGTTTAATCTAAAATATGTTGAGCTTTGTTTGCTAATGGTTATTTTGGTTAAATTATGATTTTTTACGGTTCTTCAGTTTTAACCGAAACCGAACTGAATTCAAATTCAGTTTTCGATTCACTTAATAGTTTTGCTCCCAAAAATTTCAAAACCGAATAAATAGAGAAAACCGAAACCAAACCAATGAACACCCCTAGACGAACCCGAACTTTTCTGGCTTTTACGACTTTGAGCCCAACCGGGTGGACGATGGATCGGGTCGTCGGTTCATAAATGGTCCAAGTTTGGTTAACATTGCGCGGACGGATCGGAGCATCTTCGTCTTCAAGATTGATCGAAACGTCTTCATCTTCAATGGTTCGTTTATTGCTCATAACACCTTCCGGAAAAAAGAACTGCAGGATATCTTTTAAGACACGCCATGTGAACTCATAATTAAAGTTCCATTTCGTACGACTTTTAAATCCTTCACGAGCCGCCAACATAATGTTTGAGTCGCTCGTACTGCTTTGCCACTCATCTTCATACTTTTGGTAGATGGTTTGAAAAGGCTTGACGACTCGTTTGAAGTTTGACCATTTACCGGTAATTTGATCAATATTACGTTTCTTATCAACATAACGGTTGTAACTTTCTTTTATGACTCTCCATAAAGAGTCACCTGTTTTTGAATTCCCGATCTCTCCACTTTGAGAAGCGTCAACCCACCTTTTCCGCCAAAATATCGCTTTCTTCCGAGGTCCACAATACTTTTTTACTTTTTCATTTCTTTATCCATTTAGCCAAGGCTTCGGCATCGGATTTAGATTTGCCTACGACTTCGATATCGAGATTGTGGGTTTTGGGGAGAGATTGCTAACGAATTGGTTATAGGTGTGAATTGTACAAAATTCATGTTACTTGGTGAAGGGTTGCTCGATTGAGGTGCAGAAGACAAATTCGCCGGTGAATAATTCGTATTTGGAATATGATTGTTGATTGAGTAGTTTAAGAAATCATTTGATTATGATTGAGAATTGTTGTGGTGTTGTTTAGGCATTTTTAAGTAAAAAATAGTAGTAATTGTTTGATATAATTTGTGTGTAAAATAAGTTGAGATTGTCATAGTTGTGTGTGAAAAAAAAGTATAATTGTTTGATATAATTTATGTGTAAAATAAGTAGAGATAGTGAGAATTGTGTTTGAAATAGGGTGGCAGTTGTATGTATGATAATTGAGAAAAGTGTAAAAAAATAATAAAAAATTAGTAGTCGTTGCCACCCGTTAGAAGTGGACATCACATGTACCCCCGTCCTGGCTCCATCTCGCAGAGCACAAAAGCTCCTGAACGATCACCAATGACGCAACCGTGCCTATAGAGTTCTATCAAGGATGGTCGTCCTTAACCAAAAAATGGAGGACGGTATCCCTTATAGGGACTGGTCTTACAGAGTAGGATATGTTTAATCAATCAACGAAGGTTTAAACAAATTAAACTTAGACATAAGTTTCAACAATTCCTCTCTCAAATTTGCAGTTAAATGGACCAAATAAATCTATTATTCCTCAAGAACTTTGTTTTGGTGAAATGATTTTTAACTTCAAGATAATACTTCCAAACAATTCACACATAGTTGAGTTGATAAAAAATAATTAATTTAAAGAAACATTTCCCCATAAAAGGCTGCCAATGAAACAACGGCTTGACAAATGTAAATAAAAAACTATCAATAATTAAAAGAAGGTGTTTCCATGATAGCAATAGACATTAGGATTCTAAGATTTAACCCAAAAAAATCAAAGCTAATTATAAAGAAACACTTCCCTGAACACCACCAGCTCAAAATATGATTCGAGAACACAAACTCTAACTGGGAGAGAAAGACGATACAGATTCATAGATATAACTCTCTCCGGTTCCACTTAAATTGTCCAGATTATTACTTTTGGTTGTCTTATTAGAAGTGTCCACTATAATGTTTAATAAATAAATAAATAAAAACTTTAATGAGTATAGATGATATTTGATTAGTAAAAACTATAGTTAGTGGAGATTTCTAAAATTGTGTACATAATCAAAACAAACAATTTAACTGAGACGGAGAAAGTACGACAAGATTAAAGCAAAATGACAAAAGTAGAAGCCTTATATGTTTTCCAATAGGATATTCTAAATGAACACCCTAATGTTCTTGGATGTACACCTTGTGTGAGTGTACAGTGATACGTGACAGTCTCATCACCCCCTATATGTGTGTGTATGTGTTAGTCACGTCACACTCTAGGGATGTTCAAAAAGTAAACCCCTTTCCAGTATTACCAAACTACAAATTAGTCCCTGTACTTATCAAATTTACATTACACCCTTCAGAATTCTAACTATCAACATGCTACTACTAAGTTCCAGATTACCATTATTGCCACTAAAGTTGCAAACCTATTTAGTAAGAACAAGTCACGTTACAACAGTTAAGATGAATGTAATATACATCATATTTTTATCAAGTTGTGTAATATTCTATAAAATTAAAACACTATAAATTTAAAAATTTGTAAAACTGGGGTGAAGAGTAATTATTAATAATTAAAGAGTTATATTTTATCTTAGGTTTAATATAATTGATTTTATTTTAAGTCGTTAAATAATAAAGTTAACATAAGTCAAATAACATTGGATTCTTGTTTGATTATTAGCTTAAAAGTCTAAACAACTAGATACAATGTATGATTTAATCTTGCATCTAAAATAAGTCTAGATTCATATGAAAATCTTTGGATACCATATTATTGTATCCTACTCATAACTTGAGTTTAATCATCAATTACTTACATATTAAATCACCATTTGTCTCTAAATTAATGACCTTTTCATATAAGACCATCCACTACATTTGATAATACAATTGCAAAAGAAATTCTTGAGTTTCTCCCTCTCTCCCATCAAATTCTAGCTTAAAAATTCTGCTAACTTTTGTTTTTTAATTTGCTATGTGTTGATTCATTTTGGTGAAAAAACAAGGTTACTTTTGGTGTCCAAGTGTAAGGTAATGTTTATGTGCTCAGAAAATAAAGGATATTACATACTCCGTATTAGAATGTGTTTTGTGCTCATACTTTTGTATTTGCTAGATTTGATTTGGTGATCGTATTCCTTTGGAGATTATTTCATTTTTGCAATTGTTGTGATTGGAGATAAGGTACGGATATTCTAGGTGGTACTAGGATCATTTCGGTATAATCATTCCTCTTAAAAATTTGTTTGAATTGTGTATAAACGATATTGGTATGATATGCTTATTTGAAAATTTGTTTTGTTTGTTAGTCCTTAAAGGTTATGATTTTCCTCATCCTTGATTTACTAACGAAATTGTTAATAATGTTGTAGATTGGGGAATCATAATACTTTGGTCTTTGGAAATTGTGTCAAAACCCTCTCTTGAAAACCGATCCAAAACCAGTCCTTAAAGAGGTGCGTTTGGGTGTTACATTCGATATGGTGATTCGTATGAGTGTTCCCCGATTCATACGCTCGTATATCTCCCTGGAGTATCCGTTGGCCCTAAAAATTTGATATAATCACATATTATGAGTCATGATGACTCGGCTAAAATTTCGTGAAAATCGGATGGTCGGAAACGTCGTTTTCAAGTCAAAATATAAAACTGAAAAATTCTGGTCTCAAACAGGTTTTGGTCATTTTCAAGTGTTTCGAGTGTCGTTATCAAACCAAAACTTTAGGGGCAGTATCTTAAACATTATAACATTTCTAAAGGTCCGGGAATCAGTTTTGGACTTTGGAAACGTATTTGGTAATTTTAAATGTATAAGTCAGTTAAAACAGTGGGCGCGTTCTTGTGACACTGTTAACGCGGCATCGACCGTAGCGTGTATTTTGTTATATCTACGGCGCCTCCTCTTGATTACCCGGTAGTTCGTACGAGCTCTCTATTATTACATTATTATAAGATGCGTACGGATCGGTCCTAGCTATTTTGTTTGTTTGATGGTGGACGTTAATCGTAGTGTCATACGAACGTTAGACACCGAAATGAATGATTAGTGGAGTAGCGACCCTATGATTTCATTTGATATTTTGTTACTTATTTGTTGACTCTTGGTGCATTATTTTATGATTATTAGACTTTATAACATGTTGATATATGTCGGGAAAACTTTTATATATGGACATATAAGGATTTTGAAATTTTACATATTTTTTTTGAAAATAGGTTTGTTTTGAAATGAGTATGAGCATGTCATATTATGTTATACTCTTGTCTTTGTTAAATCTGCTCACTGGGCTTTGGCTCAATCATATTCCCTTTTCGTTTTTTTCTCTTATACAAAGTAATCAAGGGGGTGTTGGGAACGAGGGAAGAGTGTAGAGTTGAAGTGAACTTAGCACCTTTGTCTTAGAGTTTTTCAAGCACTAGTACTTTGTTTTTAGTTTATTAGTATTTTTTGAATATTGTCGTTTGACTTTGACTCTGGTTTGACTTTGAATGAGATTAACGCATTTTTGTTTTTTAAGTTCCTTTTGATATCATTTTATATGCTCGGTAAGATAAGGGTGTTAGAATTTGCATACCGATTAGTGCATATATATGAAAACATACACCTACAAACAAGATAATAGCTTTACGTCTTCTTTTTTGGTGTTTTTTTAACCGAGTCCTAACTGAGTTTAGTTTATTTGACAGGGAATGGATTTTTATAAAGAGCTGATTCGGGATTCATCAAGCATTAAGTTATGTCATGTGAGATGTCTAATCGAATAGGGGTGTTCAATATTCGGTTTGAAACCGTTTAACCCGAAAACCGAACCGAATAAAAACCGGTTTAAAACCAAACCAAATCTAAAATTCGGTTTTCGGATCGATCGAAACCGAAACCGAATTCTGAATTCGGTTTTCGGTTTGGTTTTCGGTTTTGAAAATTTTGAATTCGGTTTAACCGAAAACCGAATTCAAGTTAGTATATATAAATAATATATATATTAAATTAGGGTTTGTGTCTTTGTTATCTCTTTCTTATTTGAAAATACAATTGTTTTGGTTTGTTTGCACTTTTAATTCTACTTATTAATGCTTGAATGTATGTACATTGTATGGTGTAATCCTACATATTTTAGGATTTGTTTGTTAATGGTTATTTTGGTTAACTTTTGATATTTTATAGTTTTTCGGTTTCAATTCGGTTTTAACCGAAACCGAACCGAATTCGAATTCGGTTTTCGGTTCGGTTTCGGTTTGGTTTTCAAATCTGAATTCGGTTTTCGGTTTTGCTCCCAGCAATTTCGAAACTGAGAGAACCGAACCGATTAAACCGAGGAAACCGAAAACCGAACCGATGAACACCCCAATAATCGAAGAGAAAAAACGTTGATTTTTATGGTGCAATTTTTATAACTTTTTGACTAGCCGGTTGTGATATATTCAATTTTTTAAAATGTGGGGATTTTATTATTTAAATTAAAATGGACGGTTGAGATTGATTCTTCCATTCTTACAAAAAATCTCAATCTCATTTGAACTTAATTCTATAAATATTAATTTAATCTGTTAAAAAAATACTGATAATTGATAGTATGCCTTTTTGGAGAATTTATAATTTCATCATATAATTTAACAGTAAATCAAATGAAGTTGTTTAAATTGTGGCCTTCAATCTACGATTACTGATTTTCTCAATAAACCTTTTCATTTTCTATTTTAAACTTTTTTATTTGAACGAACACCTAATCAATTGATAAAGTTTTTGTTGAATATAATAATATTTACAAGGGTATTACTAAAGTGCCATGACTGTCAATTGGCTTTATAACCTTAATATATCTTTATTAAAAATATTTTATGATACAGATTACCTACATACTTTCTTTTTGAGTTTGATGTCATCAACATACCATTTTTATTATCAAAGTCGACAACATACCTTTAGTTTGCCTCGAAGTCACCCTATATTACCGGTAACCGGCTCAACCGGTAACTTTCATTTAATAAGTCATTTTCATTTTCTTTTAATGCCACCATGAAATTTAAAATACGTGTATTACCAATGCCACCGACATACTTTTCTTTTTGTCCACGGTGACCAACATACAGGTTTTATTACTAATGTCAACAATTAACTTGCTAAAATCGTTTCAAGGTCACCAATTTGTTAACCAGTTAACGGAGTGACGGACGGTCGCTAGATACTGGGTTTCAAGTCACGATTTAGTTGTCATAATATGGGTTTCTTTGATTCGTTTTGTTTATTTTTCTTCTTCCCCCGATTACGCCGGACTTACATATGGTTAACCGGGGATGTTGTCACCCAGAGTTACATTAGTGGTTTGCTAACTTCAATTCAACTCCGTCATATACATAATCTGTGATTATATCACATTCCATCTGATAAAACCACCATGAAAGTCGTCTTCTTAACGGTACTAACAAACAATCCCATGGAAGTGATAACATTACTATGGAATTCTCTTTGTTAATGCTATTATCAACAACCATCACAAACACTTACAGATTTGATCGATTGGTCGGAGAAGATGAATTATGGATGGAATATATGCTGGAGAAGATGATTGAAATACGGAAATCCACGTATACTTTAACAATCTACGTGGATGCTTTGTCCCTTAAATGAAATGATATGGCAATGACATTTCATCAAATTCAAATTGTTATAGGTTAAAATAAATATATTGGTAATATCAACACGATTCAAACAAATATGTTGTCGACTTTGGTGATAAAAAGGGTATATTAATAATATAGGAACAAAATAAAAAGTACGTTGACAATCCGTATTATAAACCCTTAATGAAAAATAATAATTACATTAAATAATATATAAAATTGGATCTCGTTTGCTTTAAAATTTGAACTAAATATATTAACATCTAGTTTGTTGTAATCCCTAGAAGTAGCTATGTATCCTGTGGAAACGCATGGGCAAGGAAAAATCTAGTTTTCATACAATTGTCAACAAGATATATCACTAAAACGTTAAATTTTATTAAATTTTAAAAGTTAAAAAGTTTTAGAATAGCTTTCAACTTTACTTAGAGCATCTCCAATGAAGACTTTTTTTAAAGTTTTTTTTATGGGGTTTAGTGCGTACGAATGTACTTAACTTTGATCGAATGTGCGTAGTGTATACCCAACTTACGGGTAGTGTATTTAATGCACTCAAGTTTCAAAAAATCGTTATTTGATGTACTTTGCTGATGTGTCGTACGTGACATTCGTAGAGGTTGACACATAATCAAAACATCAGCAAAGTACATCAAATAATGATTTTTGAAACTTGAGTGCATTAAATACACTACCCGTAAGTTGGGTACACACTACGCACATTCGACCAAAATTAAGTGCATTCGTACGCACTAAACCCTTTTTTATGTAAAAAGGCTTTTGAAAAGCTTTTTATCATTGGAGCAAAAGTTTTTTTGTGCAAAAGCTTGAGAAATCTCAAGTCATTCATGAAAAGTTTTTTCGAAAGAGTGTATATAATTTTTGAAAAGAAAAATTTTGAAAAGCATTTTAGACGTATTTAAATTCTCACTGAAACTGTAAAGATCATCTAAAAAACAATTATTTACTTTTAGCCTACCCGTCAACAATCAATAATATTTTAAGTCAAAAAGCACGAATTAAATGTCGAATAATTGGAAAGACGAGATGCCTATGAGGTAGGGGAAAAATCTAGTTATTGAAAATAGATATAAAAAGTTAGACAAAAATTTATTAATGTATGAAGTTTTTTTAAAGAGTATGAAATTATAAATTTTAATCGTTTATTTTTATCAAAATAATTAAATTTTTAACATTCTTAAAAATTAAATATTTCAAAAACAGCAAATTAAAAAATTATAAAAATAGTATAATAAAAACAAACGTTTTTTCCTCTTCGATTAGAGATCTCACATGACATATTTTCGACGAAATTCTTTTCCATCTTTTGATCAGTTTTGAAAATTGGTAACACATGTGTTACCAGCGACTATCACATGTGTTACCACCGACTATCGCTTTAACACATGTGACAGTCACATATAACATATTTATTAGTCAATCGAAACACATGTGTTAACTCACAAAAAATAAAAATAAAAAGTTCATCGAAAGTATACCTTGTGAGATGTCTAATCGAAAAGTAAAAAATGTTTATTTTTATAGTGTAATTTTTATAATTTTTTGAGTTGTCATTTTTGATATATTTAATTTTAAAAAACATGAAAGGAAAATGATTTTCGTTATCTTTAATTAAAATGAATGATTGAGCTCAAAAATTTATATATTTAAATTAACTCACTTCTAAAAAGTTAAATGATAATTATTATTTTTTAGTTTATTAAAAAGAGGATTTGACTTTTTCCGAAAAAAAAAAGCGAAATTATACATTATAAAGTAACTTTATGCTATAATGTGTATGAGTTTACACATTATTAATTCACAATCCTAGGTTAGAAACATAATATTTATAATTTTAACTCGTTTGTTTATCCTATTTAATTTTGTTCTGTGTAGGACCAGAGTTGTAAGAAAGTAGCAGAATGAGGAGAAGAATGCAATTGTGCAAGAGTTAAGCATACAAAGAAGAATGTGAAGAATGAGAAATTCAGGGGTCAAAGTGCAATATGTTGTCTAAACTCCGGAAGGGAAAATAAAAATAGATAAATGGAGTCTGGGTTGAGTTCTGGAAAGGAGGAATTATAAAGAGTCTGGTTTATGGTGCGCACGTGGAGAAAGGAACAGAACTTTTTATATTTTTAACTAACGTGACGCTGACATCAAATTCTTAGCGAACTACAATGACGTCAAATTCAAAGCGAATTGCAGTGACGTCACAAACAATTACCGTAATCAACGTCACTTACGATTTTAGATTTTTTCCTTTTTTATAAAACATTTCTATCAAATCGTTTAAAATTTTTGCCGTCGTTATTTGAGAGGACAAACATTTTTTCACACTGATATATCTATTTTAAGATTAAAAGGTTCACTGTTATTTCAAGATAAAAACGAATCAATTTATTACTAAGAAAGGAAATATACAAGTGAAAAATGTTACGATTAGTGATCAGGCATCTTTCGACTTAAATGCGAATTATAGGGATAAACTCGTTACTTTTTCGTTGACTTAAATAACCTGTGGGCAAAGATAGTCATCTAGTCGCGGGTAGAGGTGCTCAAAAAAATCAATTTGCATTTTCAACTGTTGAAACCGGTTTGGGGAGCTATTCGGTGGATTGTTTCATGCTATCTGTCGGATATCCTTTGTGCGGTTGATACTAGCCAATCCAAATTGATTTTGGCCTTTTTTGATGTTTTACATGAGCCTATTGTCCATTTTAATAGTATATATATGTAGTAGATGTTGAAGTTTAGTTACAACAACCAAATTCTTAAAAGTTTTGATGAAATTCTAATAACACTCTCAAATCGCAAAAAACGCAATATACACTTTCAACTCTCAACTCTCAAACACAATGACATCATCATGTGGGCAACTACAATCTTCCGTTGGTGGGGGGGAATTGTCTAGTAATGCTACAGTTGTTTCCGTCATAGCAAGAAACTCGGATATTTGGTGTAATTACGACTTCTGTGAAATTTTGAGCAGTCCTAGAAAAGATCGATGCAAAAATGTGAGGCTTTTTTAAGGAAACAGGAAATACTACTTTGAAGAATCATTTAACCCTCTATTGCGAAGCGGTGAAATATGGGTCCGGCGACAATGATGAATGACGCTACGATTTGGCAATACGAAGCGAATTTGGTGCGGCCTAGGATGACGAAGTTTGTCATACATAAAGTTTTCCTTTGACCACTTCGACAATCCACAGTTGACGAAACGCATCCAAGAAACGCTATAACCTCATTATACACATGTAAGTTGTTCAACTCTTAGACGAAACGTTATTAAAATGTTGAAAATTACTAAAAATGATATGATTTTAGGTTTTCAAAATATAGAAATCGGTATATATTTAACTTGTGATATTCGGATGGCTCCACATGGTTCACTAGATTCGTACATTTGCGTTACTGCTCATTAAGTTAATCCCCATACGTGAAAAATGATAAACCGTATGATTGCAGTTGAATTATTTGGATATCAACATATCGGCGATAATTTATATTAAATTTTACATTATGTGATAAAAAGTTTTAAACTAGAAGGAAAATTATTTCTAATCTTTTGATAATGCATCCAATAACACCGCCGCCGTTGGACAATTAAAAATAAAATATAAACCGGCTTGCAATGGTGTATTTTTTCATAGTCGATGTGTTGCACATATCATTAACTTGGTTGTGAAAGATAAAATTAATTGTATTGCAAACATAAAATAAAGTTTTTAAACAAATGTTACGTGATATTTTTAGTTCAAGTAATACTAGATACCATAAATATATGAAATTTTGTGTTGATTCGAAAAACCTTTGGTTAGGTCCGAATTGGGACATACCTACTGGATGGAATTCGACATGTAAAATGTGGTTTTAAGAAAAAAATAAACTTTAAAGATGTTTCATGACCTTCTTACGAAACGTAATCGGGCTACACCTTTTCCGGAGTCAAGTTGGCAAACTATCCAACTAATTACCAAAATGCTTGTTGTTTTTAAACAAGCAACTACTTTTTTTGTCGGATGTTTTTTATCCGACTAGTTGTTTAGTGTTAAACCAAATAATTTTAATGTGTTCCAGAATAAACTAGTTTGAAATTAAGGGAGGCATTTTTGAACATATGGTATAAAGTCAAATTTATAAAATATTTCAAAGAAAAGCCTACCGTTATAAATTTTTTCGCCGCTTTAAACCCGACTTTAAATGTTGGTGAGGTTGAAACTTTACTTCAAAATATTTCTTATGATTTGGGTTTGTTAGACGAACACCCGAATTTCGCAGCAAATGAAATTTCCAACTTTAACAAAGTTTTCCAAAGTTTATTTGATGTCTATTTATCAAAGTATGGTTCTACATCCCTTCATGACGGCATTCAAAATGAGACGGCATCCGGATCAAGTTCGTACAGCAATAACGATATGATGTGATTACATAACACATTTTAAGAAATGAGAATACGAAAAGAGCTCGATCAAACACTCCTAGTAGCGAACTAGGAAGGTATATTGGTTCCGACTTTTTGTCATACTTCACTATTGAAGAGATTAACAATTTAGATATTTTGGCTTAGTAGAAAGAGCATGAAGCTCAATTTTCAATTATAGCCGCTATGGCCCGTGATCTATTAATCGTCCAAACTTCTACGGTAGCCTTGGAGTCCACTTTTTCGGTTATGGTCGGGTTATTTCACCAAGAAGAACCAAACTCACCCTTTGTCGGTGGAAGTTTGTATCTTGATGGCGTTGAACGAAAACAAAACATATCACCACTGGATGGGGAAATGGTAAGGGTTGAGCAAGAGAGCAAGCGATTGAAATGGGATTGTCGGTACCACTTACAGCGCATGTAACATCCACTCTACCTAAATAATTAGTTTAGATGCTTAATATAGGATTAAAATGCTTAAGTATGGCTTATATGCCTATTTTATACTTAATTAGGAGGAAATATTTTCTGGAATATTAATATTTAGAGTTTTAGATAATTTCGTTACGAACGCGTAGGTGAAAACCTCATCAAAAATGGAGTTCCGAGCGAAAAGTTATGCAAGTTTTAGTATTTATGGTCAAAATGGGTACAAATCGGGTCAAACCCGACCCAACCAGGATTTTAGCTATTTTAAGCCCCAAATGCACGAATTTTAACTCCATTTTTCTTTCCCTTTCATCTCTAAACCTCTAGAGAACTCTATGTCACACACTTAGGTGTTTCAACAAGAAATTGAAGTAATTCTTGCAAGATTATTGAAGATTCAAAGGTATACTCCCTTTTTCCCTAAAATGCATTCAATTGGAGTTCAAGAAAATATAAAATTAGGGTTCATGTTGAAGATGATGAGCTGAAATCTTGAGATTATGTATGATAGTGAGTAGATTATGTTAAGTATCTTGATATTTAGCTAGATACATGAGTCAATTGCAAGATAGGTAGAAACATTAATGAATGCATGATCTTATTAACATGTTTTCTGCCATATTTTAGAATAATTGTATAAAATCAAGGAAAAATCGTTTAGCGGTTAATCAAGTGGAATTTGAAAGGTATTAATGTCTATTGTGTTTTGTATTTAAACCTTGTAAACTAATTTTAGCCTTAGTATGGGTAAAAGTCGAACTTTCTACAGGAACCTACTGCTGAATTTAATTATGACAGCATGTTGTTGCTGTCTTGTAATAGTCATAGAAAATCGAGAAAAAATCCTAAAAGTATGTATAAATAGACCCTGGAAAGGTAAGAGAAAGATATATAATTCATATTTAGAAATGAAATGATGATTTTGAGTCTAAGATGGGTAAAACAGGTCTGCAAGTCAAAGTTGTACAACGAGAAATTAAAGTCGATTTGATAGAAACAAAAAGGATTAGTTAGGTTGATGTTGTGCAATGCTTATGGAACTTGTTATGTGAACTCCAGGTGTTGTTTAAGACTTTCTTGAAAGCCTTAGGAGTGTTATCCGGTCATTGGTTGGTGTGGAAGCAAATTTTTCATTTTGGCATTCGGTTTGACTTAATCGAATTAGACTGTGAGTTTACTTATGTGTTATATACGTATATATATTATCCTTTGTGCTATGATCCTTGTTGTATAATGCTCAAAGAATATGGAGTTTTGTGGGAGAATGGTGGTTCATTTGAGAGCATGGAGAACATTGCAGATACGTGGATATTGTCTGTGTGAAGATAATAAGGTGCATGTGTCCATATTAGTAGGTTTTTCCCCATATATAAAGGGTAAGGGGCCAGGCCCAACATAGAAGCCAATTAGTTGACCTATTTTAGGAGCCCAATTATAGGGGACACCATCAAGTCACTCCAGTTCGGTATGTCAAGTTCATAAATACGTATCGAACTTATGAATATGTTTAGGCAATAATCTGTAGGAGCTGAATACAGAAACAACAAACACAGAAACACAAATAAACAGATTAACTAAACAAAACCCGAGGCCCATGTTTGACACGGTTCCCTTTAAAACTTATTTCGCGTAAGTTTCCCAGGGTTCAATGGTGCAAACTGTTATACAGCCGGAACGGCTGTTTAACAATGTGCAGTATTCATTTGAGAGAGAATGGGTCCAAATTGGTCTTAATTCGTGTGTTTAAACAAAGACCCCAAGAGATGTATTTATACTTGTATTACGAAATCGTTATAATAATAACAAAATCTCATAACCGAATCAACTAAATAGATTTATAGAATCAATTCCAAAAAATAGATTTGGGTTTTCGCTGGGTCAAACTGAATCCGCTTCGCTCCATGGATGAAGTTGGGTTCGCTTCGCTCCATAGGTCGTGGGTCGGGTCAGAAAATCTTGGATCGCAGCAAAAACGGGAATTTTTTGAGCTGCATTCGTGTCCACAGGTCGTGCGGGCACACCATGGATCAGGAGCCCCGACCCGTTTTTGTGCCAAGATTTGCACCCCCCCCCCCCCCGCGCGTATGAGTTGGAGTAACAAGTGGTGATAAGGTTATTGAACAAGCATCCAACCTTTTACTTATAAACCACTCAAAATTTGATCCTATTTTCGATGTGGGACAAGACTAAAAACCCAGATTTTGTAGTTTCAAACCCTTCACTTTGAGCTTCGATATCTCATTCATCTCTCATCAACTTTGGACATATCATACTTCGTTTTGAAGCTCTTGTCATGAGCTACGCAACCATATAAAATATTACATCTCATTATTACATTAACATGTAGATAATTAGGTCCAAAGTTTGGGAAAATACACTATGTATTTCCAATTTTTCCAACAATCCCCCATATGAATGGAGATCGATAGAAATTGCACACAATTATACTGAAATCTCAACAGTTGAGTCTTGCATAGGATAGGTAGGTGTTACCCTTTGAACCTTCCCTTGTGAAATGTAGTTAGTCTCCCAGCTATCAGTAGACGGTGATGTCTTTGAATTGATATGTTGTTTATGTAGACGGCAATACATGTTCACACATGACTCTTCCTGACAATGTCAACTCCTCATAGTCGTGTCCTTTATGGTCCTGAACACTAGCCTGGTTCTGCAAGAGCTCTTAGGAATTGCGCCCCCCACATTTCCCTTCGAAGCGACCCCACTTCTCTCTCAAATAGGTGATTCCTTTTATAACTTAAACCATTATAGTTATTAAGAAATCATTAAAAGCCATATGCTTAACCTCATGTCACTATTTAATATAGAATGGACTAGGAAATTTGTTTAATTCCCTTTTAAATTGTTTAGTTACGTAAGTAACTTCCCCCACAGTGACCTCCCTTCATTTATACAAGTAGGTTGTCCTATTGAACCTAGATCTTGGGATCTCCAGTCACATAGGTTAGGTTTCCTTTGTATAAACTTATTCGTTTAAGGGCTTTAGTCCCATTCCTCTCGACGACCTATAAACTACTTCTCTACTCAAGCCTTTAGTTAGCGGATCCGCAATATTATCAGCTGACTTCACATAGTCAATTGTGATAATTCCAGTTGAGAGTAGTTAGTCGTATAGTGTTATGTCTACGTCGAATGTGCCGAGATTTACCATTATACATTATGCTATGAGCTCTACCAATCGCCGATTGGCTATCACAATGTATACTAATGGCCGTTACCGGCTTAGGCCATCTAGTTATATCCTTGGTAAATTGACGTAACCACTCTGCCTCTTCCCCAGATTTGTCCAAAGCTATAAACTCAGATTCCATCGTGGATCTAGCTATAACTTTTTGTTTGGACGATTTCCAAGATACAGCTGCAACTCCTAGTGTGAAAACATAACCACTAGTTGCTCTAGAATCCTTTATGTCAGAAATCCAATTAGTATCGGTGTATCCTTCTATTACAGCTGGATATCTTGTGAAATGTAGTCCATATTCACGAGTGTATCTTAAATATCTTAGTAATCTTGTTATACTTTTCCAATGTTCAGTACTTGGATTACTAGTATATCTACTTAGCCTGCTTACAGCATAAGCTATATCAGGTCTTGTACAACTCATCAAATACATTAGACTACCAATGATTCTTGAGTACTCTAGTTGGTTAACACCTTGACCTCTATTCTTAGAGAGGTGTTGACTTATATCAATTGGTGTTCTCGCTACACTTGAATCACCCGAATTAAATTTCTCAAGAATCTTATCCACGTAATGTGTTTGGTGTAAGATAAGAACCTCTTTGGTCCTTGTGATTTTGATTCCAAGAATCACATCAGCCAAACCCATGTCTTTCATGTCAAACCTTGCTTTCAGCATATCCTTTGTAGATCTTATCATTTTATCATCACTACCTGTGATAAGCATATCATCTACGAAGAGACATAAAATGACGTATCCATTAGTTGTGTCTTTCATGTAGACACACTTGTCACATTCATTGATCTTGAATCCATTTTCAATCATCACATGATCAAACTTTTGATGCCATTGTTTAGGAGCTTGTTTTAGTCCGTACAGTAATTTAACAAGCTTGCATACTTTCTTCTCTTGTCCTTTGGC
The DNA here is from genome assembly GCA_963921325.1 of Logfia minima. NCBI lineage: Eukaryota > Viridiplantae > Streptophyta > Magnoliopsida > Asterales > Asteraceae > Logfia > Logfia minima. The sequence goes on from OY992764.1 coordinate 37,874,085, forward strand.
AACAAAACCCTCGGGTTGTTCCATGTAAATCTCCTCTTCTAAATCCCCGTTCAGAAAGGCAGTTTTTACATCCATTTGGTGAACTTCCAGATTTCTAATGGCGGCTATAGCAAGTACCATTTTAATGGAAGTTATTCTAGTCACGGGCGAGTAGGTATCAAAAATAATCTATACCTTCTCGTTGTCGATAACCCTTGATTACCAATCTTGCTTTGTATTTATCGATGGTGCCATCCGTATTCATCTTTTTCTTAAAGATCCATCGATATCCTAGAGTTTCGCATCCCGGAGGAAGATCCACCAGTTCCCACGTATGGTTTTTTAAAATAGAATCTATTTCACTTTTGATGGCTTCCTTCCATTGAGGTCTTCGGAAGAAGTAATGGCTTCTCGATATGTGTTTGGTTCATTTTCTACCATGAAGGAGACAAAATCGGGACCAAACGATTTATCAACTCTAGCTCTCTTACTTCTTCTCGGTTCAACTTCCTCTTCTTCCGATTGTTCGTGTGTTTCTTGACTATCTAATCTTTCATCAAGTCTAACCTCTTTAGGTTGTTCATACGAAGATAGACAAGGAAACACATCTTCAAAGAATGAAGCATTACGAGATTCCATGATAGTATTCTTGTGAATATCAGGAATTTTAGACTCATGCACAAGAAACCAATAGGCACTACTATGGTGAGCACATCCAACGAATATGCAATCCACAGTTTTAGGTCCGATCTTTATGGTTTTAGGTGGTGGAACAGCCACCTTGGCCAAACACCCCCACACTTTAAGGTATTTGTAAGAAGGTTTTCTACCCATCCATAGTTCATATGGTGTTTCATCCTTCTTTCTTCGAGGTATCTTATTTAAAAGATAATTAGCCGAGAGTATGGCCTCACCCCACATGTTCTCATTTAAACCAGAACTTACTAACATGGCATTCATCATTTCTTTCAAGGTACGGTTCTTTATCTCGGCAATACCGTTTTGTTGTGCTGAGTAGGGAGCGGTGAATTCATGTCTAATCCCATGTTGTCCACAAAATTCAGAAAATGGGGATACATATTCACCTCCTCTATCACTTCTAATCACCTTGATTTTCTTGTTAAGTTGATTCTCAACTTCATTTTTGTATAGCACAAATTTATCAATTGCTTCATCTTTACTTTTAAGTAAATAAACATAACAATATTTTGTGCTATCATCAATAAAAGTGATGAAATACTTGTTGCCACCTCTTGTTGGAGTTGATTTTAAATCACAAATATCCGTGTGCATTATATCAAGTGGTTCAGTTTTTCTTTCAACCAAATAGAATGATGATCTAGTAAGTTTGGATTCAACACATGTTTTACATTTGTGATTTGAGTCAATATAGAATGTTGGTATGCAATTTAACTTAATTAATCGACGAATGAAATTAAAATTAACATGACCTAGGCGGCCATGCCACATATTAGAAGAAGAAAAGGAAGAAGACTCAAGCATATAAGTAGAACTAGTAGTAGTCTTATTCATATCACTCTTCACAACCATTACATTAAGCTTAAACATACCATTAAGGGCATATCCCTTACCAACATAAACACCACTTTTGGTCAACACGACCTTATCAGACTCAAACACAAGCCTAAAGCCAAACTTATTAAGCAACCACCCGGACACGAGATTCTTACGAATCTCGGGCACATACAACACATTAGTCAAAGTAAGCTCTTTGCCGGATGTCATCTTCAAGATCACACTTCCTTCACCCTTGATTTCGGCGGTAGCCGAGTTTCCCATATAGAGTTTCTCACCATTAACAACCTCTTTGAACGTGTTGAAGAAGCTCTTATCGGAACACACATGGCGCGTGGCGCCAGTATCAACCCACCAACCTATGGAATCAGTTCCTACAAGGTTCACTTCCGAAATTATCATACTTAGATCGGAAATCATAGCCACAAGTCCCATCACATCCTTCTCTACCATGTTGGCTTGATGAGGTTTCCCACGTTTTGGCATCTTACAATTGGCAGCCCGATGACCCGGTTGGTCACAATTGTAGCAAGTTCCTAGGAATTTCTTTTTCACAATTCAAGCTTTAGGACCTAGGTTGGATGCCTTCCCTTTGCCCTTGTTATCAACATACCCTTTCCCTTTGCCCTTGCCTTTGTAGTTCTTAGAAGATTGACCATGTTCAACCATATTAGCTTTAGCCGAAGCGGGCGTATAGCTATTCTTTTGAGCCATCTTGTTGTCCTCCTCAATAGGAAGACGAACAACAAGGTCTTCAACAGTCATCTCCTTTCGCTTGTGCTTTAAGTAGTTCTTGAAATCAACCCAACTCGGTGGCAACTTTTCAATCATAGCAGCAACTTGAAAAGTTTCACTAAGGGTCATTCCCTCGGCATGAATGTCGTGGAGCATAAGTTGGAGTTCTTGAATTTGGCTAATGACGGTTTTAGCATCAACCATCTTATAGTCCAAGAAACGAGCAACAACAAACTTTTTAGTCCCGGCATCTTCGGTCTTGTACTTGCGTTCCAACGACTCCCATAGTTCTTTGGCAGTGTTAATCTTGCAATAAACATTGTACAATGAGTCAACCAAACCGTTAAGAACATAGTTACGGCACAAGAAATCCGAACGCTTCCAAGCATCTATCGCACTCACAGCTTGAGCATCGGTCTCCCCATCATTCAATTGAGGAGCAGATGCATTCAAGAACCTAGCAAGGTTCAAGGTGGTCAAATAAAAGAACATCTTTTGTTGCCACCTCTTGAAGTTCAAACCATTGAACTTCTCTGGTTTTTCAGCATGATTAACAACCGAGTTAGGCAATGGAGCAATCATGACAGGAGTAGTCACAACAGAAGAAGTGACGATTGGTTGGGCAGCAGACATCCTGAGATTACATAAATGTAACATCCCAAAAGTGTCAAAATTTAGTATCCTGCGACACTAGGGTAGTGTCGCAGATGGTGTTTATGCGACACTAATATAGTGTCGCAGAACGGGGCTGAATGAAATAATTGAGGAGCTTAAGTGTAATTAGTGGCTAATAAATATCTAAAACTCGTTTAAACAATTCCAGAAACATTTAGAAGGAGTCTAAAGTCGGTTTCAGAGAGAAAACACAGGAAAAAGGAGAGAAAAGTAAGAATCAAGTTTAGAGTATCAAATTGAAGCAATTAAACCGTGGAATTGAGGTAAGACTTCAATTATTGTGTTCTGTGATTGTTATTATGTGTTTTGAACGGATTGGAATAGGTTAATTCGATTATAATATGTTTGAATTCAAGAATTTTGGATTTTGGGGTCGGACTGTTCGTCACTGCGACACTAAGTGTCGCAGGTGATATTTATGCGACACTAGGATAGTGTCGCAGATGATATTTATGCGACACTAAGATAGTGTCGCAGGTTGTGTTTATGCGACACAATGGTAGTGTCGCATGAGATTAAGGTGCGACACAATGGTAGTGTCGCTAAGCCTATAAAAGAGTTTAATTTTGTCTGTTTGTATACAGACCAGTGTTCTACTGTGCGGGATCAGAAGCTTATTGAAGTTCACAGTTATCCAGGTAAGTAATAGAAGGATATTAATTAATTAATTGAGAATGTCCAGAAAATGCAGGAGTGCTTGAGTGTACTGTAAGGTCAGCGTAAGTAATTGAGAAGTGTGTGGTGATCAGTAATAATTGTATTGTTATTGAACCCTCTTTGTGCTGAGTGATCACAAATGGTCTAATTGTATTGTTATTAAACCCTCTTTGTGTTGAGTGATCACAAATGGTATAATTGTATTGTTATTGAGCCCTCTTTATGTTGAGTGATCATAAATGGCATAATAGTGAGAAAGTGAGTTCCCTTTTATGCTGAGTGGTCACAAATGGTACAAAAGTGTAAATGTGAATTATTCTCATGCTGAGTGGTCATGAGAAGGGGAATAAAGTGAATATTAGCCATATTTACGCTGAGTGGTCGTAAATGGTTTATTAGTGTTGTCGTGATATTGAATGTTGATCGAGTAAAGTGATAAATGCAGTTACAGTGTTATAAGATTTCTATCTTATATTGATGTTATGATTCTGTTACTTACTAAGCCGTTGTGCTTACCCATTTCGGTTATTGCTGTTATACAAGTGGGTCGAGTAAGGGAAAAGAGAGTCTTGGGAAGGAGCCGCAACGCGGTTAGTGGTGTGCTTGCTACTACTCGTAGTAAGTGTTGATTACTCCCGTTAAATCATGCTCAGATATTGTGGGAGTCTTTTGAGAAAGAAAGTTTATGTTGTAAGATTTACAAACGATGTAATGTTTGTTTATATATATATGAAAAGTGTTAAATTAAAAAAAAAAAAAAAAAAAAAAAAAAAAAAAAACTGATTGTTACAATAAACAACACAATAAATCAAACTGAAAATGTTTGTTCCAAAGATGCTGTAAATATAAATTACAACCAAACAAGCGATACTTAAACTGGGGTTGCAGTTAATTGGTAACTGCTGTAACAGAATTAGTATGCTTAAATATCCAAACAGTTAGCAACGTTATATGTTAACTGTTATATCAAAGAGACAATGTAAAAGAAGCTGTTAGCAACCTTGAATAATTTGCTCAAAGAAGCTATTTAAATCAAGGTGCTAAACTAAACACGATTTGAAACAAAATAGCAAAGTTTGTTCACCTTGAGACAAAACCAGTTTGAATCAAAGTAGACAGAAAACCGCAAGACTGTTTGTAATCCTTTATATAGACTGAGTTTGCAGCAAATAAGTAGCTGCTGTAATAGTTTCTGTTAAGGATCCAGTTTGCAGGAAACCACAAGACACTTTATATTAAAAGGTAAACAGGAAACAATGTCTGCAGTCTTCGAATAATATGCCTAGGAATGGCTGTTTAAACAAGACGTGCAGATCAGAGGATGTCACAGATATGTTTCGTGAAACTAAATAAGTTATAAGACTGCAGTCTTCGAATAATATCGTTTTTGTGCCAAGATTTGCAACCCCCCTCGCGCGTAGGAGTTGGAGTAACAAGTGGTGATAAGATTATTGAACAAGCATCCAACCTTTTACTTATAAACCACTCAAAATTTGATCCCATTTTCGATGTGGGACAAGACCAAAAACCCAGATTTTGTAGTTTCAAACCCTTCACTTTGAGCTTCGATATCTCATTCATCTCTCATCAAATTTGGACATATCATACGTCGTTTTGAAGCTCTTGTCATGAGCTACGCAACCATATAAAATATTACATCTCATTATTACATTAACATGTAAATAATTAGGTCTAAAGTTTGGGAAAATACACTATGTATTTCCAATTTTTCCAACATAATCTACCAGAGATATTCACCCAGGGCAACAACGAACATGTAAGTCAAAATCTTGTCCAAGCTCTGGCATGGACATGTGTCAAAAGACCTGCAAAAATAAAATAGTCAAACCAAAGCTAAGAACCTTGGCAGCAAACCTACGACAATAAACTTGCTAGCAAAATAAGAAGGCCACTAATCTGATAGTTAGATATGCAAAAATAGGCATGCGAAGTGGTTAATCAAAAGAACTACCATATAGGTTGGCCAATAAAAATGCATGATATATCGCTTGCACAATTGGATAATATATTATCATTTCCCCCAGTTCAGGATGGTAACTTTAATAAGTACCATGTTGAACTTATTATTGTGTCGTTGAACATGACTAATTTGGGCATGATCCTATCAGCACTCAACTAGGATCAGGGCTTGTATTTGATTTGAACCGGTTTTGTTGTTTGTTTATTTGTTATGACTTAGAAAATTCTAGATTGTTATTTGTTGCCGCCAGTCATGGGCAGACTTCTCGATACCCTGCTTCGACCAATTTGGACTGATCTAGCTTTGGCCAAGTTGGTGGTTGCGGTGGATCTCTGCCAGGGGAATTGCTAGAATTCACCTCTTGATGTGGCAGGACTGCCATTACCGTCTGGACTTACGGGCCAAAGTGACCAGGCACAGAGGTTTCTTGAGCAATTGGTCGAAGTGAAACACAACGACTGAAAATATGCTTATATGATACTTAGCATGTATATGTTGAATTGAAAACTGAAACATTTCAAATTTGAATATGAAATATACTTGAAACTGAAGTGAATAATATTTAACAAAATGCAAGTTATTGGCAAGTTGTCAAATACAAAACACCTTATTTGAGGCAGAGGGTTTCTCATACAACAAAGTTATACGCTACATTTTTGGTGTAAGTAATAAATGGACTGACTCAAGTGCCTGTTGATCCAATAACTCCTACTCAGCCTGATCCATCTTCTTAGGCTTGATCCCTGAAAAAGGTTCGTGAAGCTTTTTTCTAATTGATCTTCGGTCTACATCTTCCAAAATCCAAAATCATGGTCGTCAAACTTTTCGATCTTTACTTGTCCATCTTCTGCCATTGTTCCCGATCTTCAACTGCAGTTCTGATACTAGTTTGTTGGGTGGTATTCGACCAAGACCAAACTATTTAGATCCCATTCTGTAGTAATGAAGAATACAAGATATAATGTGGTTGGACTCGATCAAAGTGATCGAGCTTAATACACGGTCGAACTAAAGATATTGATCTTATCAGGGAAAACTGCATGTCGTGTGAAAAAGATGATCTTGTTTACAATTGCAAATGAGATCTATTTATATAGTAGAAATTAGGGTTTTTCCTTCATGAGCCAAGCCTATGGGCTTCCACCTCCTCAACATAATTCTAATTCGAGGAATGTTGCCAAGCTGCAATCAGACTGACAACCTATGAGGTTGTCAACCTGTCAGACTGACAACTTGCATTCTGTTAGAACATGTCATACTAATAATCTGCATTCTGCTTGGAACCTTTTAGACTGACTCCTTTGTGCTCTGGCTAGAGTAATCTATGATATATCTACCCCTCCACCTAAAAGGCTACATCAGACTCCATACCCACAATAGCATATCCTTATTTAACAAAACCTTGCTTATTTCAAACCACTTTTAATATTATGTGACTGTTTGGTAAGGAGCTTTTTAAAGCTAACTTTTAATCTTTTAATTGTTCAACATAAAAATCTTATTGAAAAATAAATCTTTGTTTTGTGATAAAAGGTTAGTAGCTTTATGTTCAATCGAAAAGTTTTAAATTCAAATGCTATGTTGAGGAGCGTTCCATCTTACGTGAAACTTTTGATATTGATATTTACACTAATACCCCTCTACAATTTAATAGGTTGCCTAATTTTATTAATTTATTTATTAACTTTTTATTTATCTGTGTGAATATATACGTCAATGTGTGTCAAAAAAGATCAATGATCAGTGTATATACTCTCGAGTTGATATATAAAAGAGTGACACAATTCTAGATTATAATTGTTATGAAGTATTATAATAATAATAATAATAATAGTAAAATATTCTATTTTTTCTATGACGTACCTCAAATATAAAATATTAAGATTTAGATTATGTATCATTTAAAAATTTATTGTTCAAAAAATAAATATTGCACTATAAATTACATAAAAGACACGTGATGGTATAAGTGGATGGATAGTTCAAATGGGTGACATGTTAAGTAGTATGAATGTATTTTACCTGAAAAAATATTTTTATATTATTCAATTAATTAAGTATTTTATTTATACATAAATATTATTTTATTAAATTACTTTGAACTATGTTTATTTATATTAATGTTCTTTTATGTTATTTTACACTTAAAATTCATAACTACAACTGATTTGTCAATCTATTCTATACAAATAAAGTTAGATTCTCCAGCTACAACTTACAACTACATATTACAGTCTACAGTTTATAGTTTCGATCTACAGTTACACTCTACAGCTCGTTACAACTTACAATTATTTTAGCAACCAGACCATGTATCTCACATTGTGTATAATAATTTAATGGATGTCCAATTTTAAATGAGGTTGAAATTGTAAAATTAAAACATTTAATATAGACATCATCAATATCAAGTCGTTGCATTAAACATACTCATTTTTTTTTCTCCAAAACGAAAATTGAGCTGGTTCATTAATAACGAAAAATATATATCCACATAAAAATTATTCATATCCTAAAAAAGCGGCACTAATTCAAAGAAAAGAAAGGGATAAAAAACGATAAAAACACATTCTAGTCACGCAACCCCTAATACTATTCCATATGCTTATCTTATACCAAAAAAAAAAGGTTTTGATTTATCTTATACCAAAAAAAAGGTGCAGAGTTTATAAATTACTTTATAAGGTTTATAAATAAATAAATAAACCCTACTATAGCGTGCTCTCAACTATGAAAACACGCAAGGCGATTCAAGTAATCCTACTACAAATCATGGACAATTTGTCATATCCATTACCAATGATGAACAACAACAACAACAACAACAAGCACCTCCTCCAGATACCAAGTAAGTTAATTTGCCGTAAATTTTATATTTTGCGCAAGCAATTAATATTTTTATTCATTCTTGAAAGGTTTAATTAATTGTAGCTCCCAACAAGCAACCATTCTCATAAATTATGCGCGATAATAATAAACGAATCATGAGTCATGTACTTTTAACACGTTGGTTGATCAGTTCATGTTTCTTGAAATAATGTTGGATTAGTTTCATTTTCTTTTTTGTGTTTTGGATCATATATAATATCTTGATCTTGATACTATCTTATGTTTCAGGTTTGATGACAATGTTTTCTATTCGCCTGGCATTTGATGTGTACTGATGACGGTTATTCTATCGATACCCGTTCATATCATCAAAAAGCAATCTGAACCCGATTTTAGCAACATATTTTTGGTTGCAACAATTGTGGCTGGACTTACGGGTTATATTGATCGTACGGAAAACATCCATGAACAAAATCATATACAGGATCCTATAAAGTATCTTTTTCTTCTCAATAATTGTTTCGCATCTTTCACTATTGTTGATGTTAGAATCCCTCAGAATCTGATCAAATGGATTGGCTTTTCAGTTAATAGTGGTATTTTTGTAGTCGTAGTTGCATGTAACTTTATTCGCTACATGAAGTTGACTAACAAGAAAGATGTACGCAATTTGGAAGATGATGATCAAGTGATCAAAGAAAGACAAAAGCAACAATCTTGCGAGACTATAATAGCTATGTGAATATATAAGTATTTTGTTCTTGATTTGATTTTCATCGTGGTTGAAGAACGTTTTATAATTCATGACATGTATTGTTCTATGATTTTTTATGGGTAACTGTTATTTGATCAATACATGGTTAATTTTATAATTACTCATTCAAAATGATGCTCCTTTTCGTATGATTTTGTTATCTTTTCATGGCTCGATGAGCATTGATTACTGCTATTTGGTTTAGGGTTACGTCTCATTCAATTGAAGTTTCATAACACAAAACAAAATGCTGTTTTTTTCATTGCTGTATTGGCTGCTGGCCTTGTAATTTATGTGAACTGTTACTTTCAATAATTGTTGAGGAAGACTTTTCCCCCTTATATATAAAATGTCTGGTGCTTCTCTTCAGTACTTGCACCTGCATTACTTCAATTGATTTTCATGTTGCACACAAGCTTCATTGGATTGGGTATATATATGGTTAATAATGAGAAATATGCATCATGTTTAAAAGATTATTAGAAGATCCAAGAAGATATAAACGAGAATCATCTGTGAGTAGCTACTTGCAAGATTTAACTTAAGTTTACAAACAATATATACGTTGAGGATATGCATTTCGTTTAAAATCGTAGGGTAGCGTCTTTGCTTTAGTTGTGACTCTATTTGTTAGTAGGACTTTTATGGTTGGATCATATGTTAATGTTACATCTGACAGGTTACAGAGTTTATCTTTGAAATACTCTCCAGTAATTTTGTATGGTTCATCCAAAATAGTCATTGTTGAATGTTTTAGTTTTAAAAGCCAAAACCTTTAACTGAAATGCTGCTATGTAAAAGGCATATAGATCTTTATCTTCAACCTTTTAAATTTTAATGTTGAAGTAATTTATTTTTCTAATGAACAGAGCATACAGCCGCTTATATTACAGTCAATAATGATGATCATATGCTACAAAGTTCCAGAACATTATGTCAATATTTATACAAAAGTGCAAAACAATATTATATATACATAGTTGCAAATCCAGAGGCTTTGATGAAACAAAGTGCTTAATTATATTTCATATATAATATATATATATATATATATATATATTAAATCAAGAGAGACAGTTATAATAAGTTGTAGCTTGTTAAGAATGAGGGTGGCTAATATTTACGAGTATTTTAAAATTTTAAGTGTTTTTGGATTCGATCACTATACATCAAAACATGCTAAAAGTCACTTATGACAGACTCGTATGTCCAGAACATTTTATACTATGCTTAATTCACTTATTTTTGTTTGTTACATCTGAATATACATGGAACATAAACGAAATTATTAGTGAGTTAATTTGGCCCGACCAGTCATAAAAAGCATTCATTTCCCCTCTATCAGTAAGTATTTTAGATTTATTTATCTACAGATGACTAGTTACAACTTAGAACATCCAAAAGTCTAGACTATTTTGATCCTAAAAGGTTTTTCTTTTTGCAACCATTAAATACTTAATTCGATGTGGAAAGACTTAATTACACTGTTCATTCCTGTGGTCTTTCAAAAAATACACTCGTAGTCCCTTGTAAGTTTTTTTGGCACTCGTCATCCCTGTCATTACCAAATGCTACACCGGACATCCTTTGCCCTAACGCCCGTTAAAAAAATCCGTTAGTTTTGATCATGTGCTGTGCACATGAGGGTATTAAGGTCATTTCCATTAACTTTTCTCTTTAATGTTCATCTTCCCCAAACACAACACTATTATAACCCCTGTGTTTGCAGATCTCCACAGCCATCACCATTATAACCCCTGTGTTTGCAGATCTCCACCGCCAACACTATTATAACCTCTTTAATCGAAGAGACGTTAATATAAAATTAGGGGAAAGTGTAATGCTACTTCCTTTTTAGCTAAGCTTAGCGTAGAGTATAGAAGAAGAACGTCAACTCTTAAACGCAATCAATCACATGAAACACAACCACCATAATATTTCTATAATTCTATGGTGCGTTTCCCCCTTTTCTCTTCGATTCATTCTCTCAAAACCCTAATTTCCCCCTTTCTAATCACCCGCTATGCAGAGATCTGAAAGTCATAATTTCAGCAACATTGATACTTCCTTATCAGGTTTTCTACAATTTTATATGTTTTCAGTGAGATTCTTTATATTATATATTTTTTTCATTGAAAATAATGCTAAGTTCGAATACAAATACAAGTTATGATTTATAGCGAATTGTATATTTAAATTGGCGTGTAATTGCATGAGATCTACAAGACACTTGTTTAATTTTAGTTTGAAGATTTGTGGTAATAGTTTGCAAAGGTAACAAATTAGATGCATGTATGTTTGATATACTGCGTGTATATATGTGAATAAAATGATAATTCTTGAAATGCTTGTTTTCAGTAAGTGTTATTGTTTGTATGTTCAGATATTTGTTGTTGATTCAGTTTCAATTGTAATGCAGGGAATAAAGTATTTGATGCATCACAATATGCTTGTTTTCAGTTGTGTTTGGGGAAGATGAACATCAAAGAGAAAAGTTAATGGAAAGGACCTTAATACCCTCATGTGCACAGCACATGACCAAAACTAACGGATTTTTTTAATGGGCGTTAAGGCAAAGGATGTCCGGTGTAGCATTTGGTAATGACAGGGATGACGAGTGCCAAAAAAACTTACGAGGGACTACGAGTGTATTTTTTGAAAGACCACAGAGATGAACAGCGTAATTAAGTCATGTGGAAATGGAGATTTGTGTCAATAAAGAATTGTATATGGCGCAGATATGAAAATCTAAAAGCTGAGGATACAAAAGATAACAGTCGGCTAGCTGTTTACTTAATTAAAGGGTGGGGGAGCAAATAAAAAGAAGTCTAAGGATCATAGCGCAAATAGAGGAAAAAGTTAATTTCTCCAATTCACTTTAAGTATTCAGTCAAATTGAAATTAGGGTTTTGCACAAATCGATGGAGTGCGATTACACTTCTGTAAAAAGTACCACCAAATCGTTCACTTCTTTCATTAATGAACCTTTCTTCATGTAAGTTTTCTGCATCTATTCTTTCATATACATATATATTTGAATTTGAATACTGTTTCACTGATGTAATCCAGTTGATTAGTTTTTTTTTTTATACATGTATAGTTGATTATACGTGTATGTGTATGTATCTATGATAAACATATTTTAATTGTATTTTTATTTTTTGTGTTTTATGTTAGGTCGTCTGATAGTGCAGTTAAACTGTTTAATGTGATATGTGCTGGATCTCTTCTAGTTCGATATAATGTGACCGTACAGCTCCTTCGATTGAAGTACTTAGGAAAGGAACAAACGCCGTTCGACACACATGGATTCTTGATGAACACTTCTATAATCGCATTTGTCACTGCTGCGATGTCGTCAGTAATCATGTTTTATGATTACCTCCCATTTATGAATAGGAGACCGTTCTCACCTGCTGTTTCATCGGTCTTAAGGATTGTCGTGTTTTTTTCGGGTGTTCTTGCACACCTCTCACTGTTGATGGTATTAATTGCAGGCTAAGTGGGATTGGGTACTATCTTGTCTGTGCTTTTCGTAGTTGTAGTTGTCATATGGTTATCTAGGTTATGTTACAAAGGTCGTTAGTATCAGTTGATGATAATTGGTGTATTTTTTGTCATTAGTCTTGTATTTGTCTTTAAAGACAAGACACATATTGTACATTGAATATCATGGTAATGCGATGTTACTTTCTACTTGTCTTTATCTAATCTTTTGTATATTATTGTTATATGTGGTTGTGGTGAATGTTCTTTGTGTTCCTAAGAACAAAGTTTTGTTAGGCATTTGTACATACTGTTATATGTAGTTGTGGTGAATGTTCTTTGTATCCCTAAGAAGAAAGTTTTGTAGGTTGTAAAAGGCGCTAGATGGGGTGTATACGGTTTTGACCTTGTAGGGAGTACTCAGCTGAGTCGGGGATTAATCGTTGGAGTACTCGGATTTGACCTTTTTTTAATTTAAATAAAATATAAAAACAGAATGTACTTGAAAATAAAGTAAAAAAGCTAATTAGTGATAAATAAGTAATATAAGTTAAATATGATTTTCAAAAGCTAATTAGTGATAAATAAGTAATATAAGTTAAATATGAATGATCAAAATGTAGATTTTTGTACTTTTTTGAAAAAAATGTGCACCCTCACTTTCAGTCTTTTTCTCTCTTCTTCTCTCATTTTCTCCTTATTTTTTCATCATCTTTTTCTCTAACTTCACCAAACATTTAATCTAACACTCCATGGCCGGAAATTTTTACTCCCCTCATCGGAATTCCTCAACCGGCGCCGGCGCCGTTGCCGGAATTCCTCAGTCGCCAGATTTTGACCACGTTTGACTGTTGACCGAGTAATTATTCTGATTCAGGCTAGGTGGAACGGTCTATGGCCAACCAGCAATTATCTGGCGAGTACACGGGCGCCTAGGCTGACTTTTACAACAGTTGGCATAATATAAGTTCAGTTTCTATCATTTTATAGTTCAGTTCAAACCAGAAATGGGGATCGTATTACGTAGACGTATAATCACATTATGTTTAATATGTGTTCAAGTATCATATTTCATTCTATAGATGTACTAAGATTTGAAGTTTGAAACGTTTGGAAACCCTTTTACCGATAATATGCTTGATTGTTGAAATGTTTATCAAGAATAAGGGCTTCATATATCAAATTGGGTCAAGAACCTATAGTTTACGTGGGTTTTGTGTGTTCTATTTTTGAAAAACTTCCCATTCTGTCTTTTTGGATAACCTAACAAAACAGGCTGTGAGTTGTGACCATATTAGAAACTGGAAAATAAAGATAGACGAGTTGATTGGCAATTTTAATCAGGAAAGTTGGTAGAGAGTGCCGTGATTACTATTTGTGCAAGTGTCTCCTTAAATCAAACATCTAATGCATATATAGACTTCTGACAATTGTCTCTCTGAGTTGGCTTCTTGTTGTATAATGTATCCCTGCTGGCTTTTGCATGTAATGTTTACTTGTATTATGCCAGCTCTTTGTAATTTGGTTTTTGCTAATTCTTTGGACTGATCTTTACATCAACATTTCATTTCGACTAAAGTTAGGTGATTCCACAGGAAAGATTGAATCTGATAATGTCATAAAGTTGTGATGTTTTTGTATGTAATGTGGCTATGTCATATTATGTTGGAGAGGCTATATCTCACCTTACTTCATCACCAACCCCAAGAACCAACAATGTGCACGAATTAACAAAATCTTTATTTTCATTTTCAGAAGCAAAGACCATTGTTGATTGTTGTTGAAGAAGATATCTAGAGTCAGCCAAATAGCTACCGTCATCCGTAACAAAATGTGTATTGAGGTATGAGGTATCATCTTGTGATGGTGTTTTCCAAACAACTTAAAAATTGACCATCAATTTATTGAATCAGTTTATATCTGTTGTCTTTGTGAGGTTGGCAGTGCACACAATCACTTGCAGTGCTGTTATTGTCAGGAAAACATTGGACCTTGATTTTGTAAATGATGCTCCTAAATGTTCCCTCCTTTTGTTTTCTATTTACATACACACGTGCTATAATTAACAATGAGAGGACACAATAACCGAAAATTGCCAGATGGTCTGAATAATTTTGTTGTCCCTAGGCCGAAGCTTGTGGCGGAGGATTGATTTGTTACTTGAGACATGTTTTGATTCCAAAGTTATATATTTCATTTATTAGTCGGTTCTTATTCTGATACAAGTGTTCTAGTCTGAATGCTGTTTGAAACTTCACTTGTTCATTTTGACTATTAGATTTTAAATCAATAAACCCAAGTTTCATCTGATGCAGGTACGTAGAAGTTTTCCTAACTGTACGTTATACCGGAGCATTGGCCAGTTAAATGGCCACTACAGAAATGAAATTATATACGTAGTAGTTAAACTCCTTTCATACACTTAATAGATTCTCATTTTAGTATGGTTGGTCAAAGATAAATAAATAGTAAAGTTATTTATATAATAAGATAGCAATACCAATTAATTAAGTAGTTGCTCACTTTATACAAGTTTTCAATGGTACCAAGCCTAGTCAATCACGTACGTTATCATCTTTGAATCTATCTCTAGAGTCTAGACTCTATGTGATTTTCTTCGGTGTTTGCTTCAATGTTACCCGCATCTTTTGCTCTGATTGTGGTGATGAATCTCAATAGAGTTCATTTAGGTGGATCTCCCCCTCCCCCCACCAGTAACCGTGTGAAGCTTAATTGTGATGCATCTTATAAACAACATCGAGCTGTCTTTGGGGCTCGATTATCTTATGTTCAGGTGAGATATGGTCCGCTTCTAATCCTTTCATGGCTAAACTCTTAGCCATACGAAGCGGTTGTCAGCTAGCTAATACTTATGGTTGGGAAAACGCCATTATAGAATCTGATTCAAAAATGGCTATTGCTTTTGTTTCTTCAGAAGCTGATCCTCCATGGGTCGTAGTAGCTGTTGTGACTGATATAAAAAAGTGGGCATCCCAACTAGCTTTATCTTTCTCATGGGTTACATGTCAATGTAATTTAGCGGCTCTTCATGTCTCTAATATAGCGTTTATTCTAATGTAAACTTCACTTGGATGTAAACTTTCCGGTTGAGCTTTCCTCAATTGTGAGGAGTGATATTGCTTAACTAAATAAAATTTGGGCTTAGGCCCTCTGTTTGCTAAACAGAAAACGTCATCGTCTATTTAGTCCTAAGTTGATCTATGCGTTGTTTTATATATATTTGTTACTTTATTATTATATGATATAAATAAATTGCTAATATGATATTTTTCCGCTAAAACAATTATTTGTCTAATGGGATTATTTATATTTATGATTATGTAACCTCTCCGGTAGTTGATTCATGCTATAATTAATTTCAACTCCATATTTTAGTTTAAAGATCGAGGTCCCGGACATTTAAACTTAAAGATGAAATATCAAAGAAGTAAATTAGACAATAGAATAGTGAAACAACAAATTAATAGAAAACAAGATTAACTTTACAAAGATAAACATCTGATGAATTAGACAATAATTTAAGAAGACACATATAAAATTCCGTTAGACAAGATTTGCTTTTGTTTCAAAAATATTCTTCTAAACCTTATCCTAAAAAAAATCATATATATAGGTTGGGAATCAAAAGAGAAGTGAAAACTTTTATTTTTATATTTATGAATTATTGAAAGGGGCACAATTATAATTTTTATTTTTTCAATTTTTAAACATTAACTAGGTTATAAACCTGCGATAACGCAGGTCGAATTTATTTTTCTTTTAGTTAATTTTTTATATAGTTTATAGCACAACGAATTTAATTTTTATAAATTAATAAAATCTTTAGTCGATTTTTTTATATTATGATCGACTTTTTTAATTTAAACAAATACATAATTATACGAGAGAAATTAAAATCGTTGGACTCGCGGGACGAATTTAATTTTTATAAATGAACAAAATATTTGGTCGATTTTTTTATACAGTTTATAAGTCTGCGATAAAGCGGGACGAAATTAATATTTATAAATGAATAAAATATTGTGACTGATTTTTTTATATAGTTTATAAACCTGCAATGATGGAGATCGAATTTAATTTTTATTTGTTCGATTTCTTTATGTAGTTTATAGACCCATTATAATGCGGGACAAATTTGATTTTAATAGAATAAATAAAATATTGTGGCTGATTTTCTTATATAATTTATAGACTCTTTAATTTTTATAAATGAATAAAATATTTAGTCTAATTTTTTAATTAAAATAAATATATCAAATATTTAAGGGGTCAAATGTGTTATTGTACGAAAGAAATTAAGACCGTTAGATCGTAAATGGTAGAAAACAGTGAAGAGCTAAGATTTCTCCATGGTATCCTCTTTTAATTATATATAAAGATTTTATAAGGATTTAAGATATTACTTAGGCATGTGCAAAAGGGCAGAAGCGGACCATACCGGCCCGTACCGAGAATAAAAAAAATACGAGTTATA
Source organism: Logfia minima (assembly GCA_963921325.1). NCBI lineage: Eukaryota > Viridiplantae > Streptophyta > Magnoliopsida > Asterales > Asteraceae > Logfia > Logfia minima. The sequence continues at coordinate 37,891,212 of OY992764.1, forward strand.
GTACCGAGAACCATACCGAATGTTACCAGTTCGGGTCTAGGCCTGTGCAAAAGGGTAGAACAGGACCATACTAACTCGCAGAGCACTGACCCACACCAAGAACCAAAAATACCTGAAATAAAAAAACGAAAATTGAATTGATAATGTATATTGATTCGATACCCGTTCTCTTCTCCGATTCTTTCTGTATGTACAGTTTTTTTTCGTAGGCCTAATTATTACTGCAATGTCATGTTTACCTGAATAAACCGTATGCGTGCACACTTTAATATGATAATAATAATAATATATAATGCATACACGCACATCTGTAAGGGCAAACATGTAAGTTTCTAACGTGATCACTTGTAGCATTAAATCTCGGCCGTTCAGTTTTGTGGGAATTGAGATCAAAGAACACAAATGGTCTTGAAGGGCAAACATGTATATGAGCATTGGGACGTCGAACAATCGATACCATGTAGCTAGGTCCACCAAGATAACATATAATATAATAATAATATAATAAAAATAATAACAATTTTTATATTTTGATATTATTATATAATTAAAAAAGAATATGATCGAAAAATCTTAACACTTTGCAGATCTATAAACTATATTAACAAATTAACTACAATATTCTATTCATTTATAAAAACTATATTCGTCTCGCATTATTACGGGTATATAACCTAATAATAATAATAATAATAATTTACACGGACAATGGGAATGTGATCATTTATCTCGGCCGTTCAGTGTTGGGGAACTGAGATCAAGGTTCTTGGAGGCCAAACATGTAAATGAGCATTGGGACGTCGAACAACCGGTACCATGTGGGTCCACCAAGATGCAAAGATTGACAAAAGGAGTCGTTCACAAACTTTAGTGAATCCAAAATTAACATATTAACATACAATAATAACAATAATAATATATACACGATGCCGTTCTAAAAAAAATAATAATATATACACGAACATCTGTAAACGCATGTTGGACTTGGACGCCCACCAAGACGCATGGCAAACATGTAAATATTGGACTTGGACGCCCACCAAGACGCATGGCAAACATGTAAATATTGGACGCCCACCAAGACGCAGGGCAAACATGTAAATATCGGGACCCCACCAAGATGCAGGGCAAACATGTAAATATTGGGCCACCAAGATGCAGGGCAAACATGTAAATATTGGGACGCCCACCAAGATGCCAATCCTCCAGGATGAGCACTTGACTTAGTAAATCCAATTATGACATATAATAATCAAATAATAATTAATTACAATAATAATTAATAATAATAATAATAATATACACGCGCAAACTGTAACCACGGACTCGTTATAAATAGATTCTAATTTGTTTCGTTAACAGAACATATATCCCATATACTTCTCCTCCGAGCCATGGACAGTAAGTGCTAGAGTTCACCAATTAATTTTCGCTCACTTTACTTATTTCTCAACGCTTGATTTATGTCTAATTTGTTTTGCTTTTCAATGTCAGTTCTTCCCAACAGCCAAAGCCCATTACAATCCAACAACGATATTAGCATTGAAGATAGCGATTCAAGTAGAAGACGTCATGAGGTTTCCATCCTGAAGAACGGTGACGAATGCGCACACCCATTACAGTAAGTTCCTTTTCCTTTGTTTCGTTTTCTATTTGACGGCTTTATGTTTTACCAAATCTTTGTTTTTCTCTTCTTTTCTAGCTGTCGTCTTTCTAATTATTTAAGGGAAATGAAATGAGTTTGGTTCAAGAGAGAAAAATCCTCATAAGATAAAGAAGGGAAATGATAAAACCTAGCATGACATTTTATGTCACTCAATGTCACTTTACTAATTTTAATTTCTCTCCTCATACTTCCTTCTTCTACACCCTGCCACCACTCATCACCTTTCACCACCTTCTGCAACTTTCTTCCGTCGCCATCAACCGAATTCTCGCAGCTAGATTTTGGATATGTTTTACTTAAATTTTTAGTTTCATTTTTTTTTGCTAACTAATTTTTTTTTTCAACTTGTAAAACCTAAATCCTAATTTTTAAACCCGAAATTTCTAAATCTTAAATATAAATCCAAAATCATTCTTTTAAATCAAAGACTCCGATGGAGTGTAGGAATGGGGGTGGAGAAGAAGAGGGAGGGTAAAAATAAAAGTGAAGGGTGTGTAGATTGTGTAGATGGAAACTGATGTTATGTTTCATTTTCTTTACTTCTACCTATATTTTTAAACTAATTACAAATTGTCATCACTTATTAACCATTAATTTATATTAACGTTTCATCCAACGGTTCGGATTTTATTCCATCCTTTCTCTCCCTAACTTCTTTTCTTTTTTATTTCTTTATCAAATTAAATTTTATACCCATATTTTTTACAAATATAATTTTATACCTAAAAAAAGTTATAAAGTTATAACCTATACGAACACAAATCGCAAATACCGGTTACGTATGCTTTTTTGCATTTTACATCTGCTCGAGCCACACGAGACGTGGGCGGGTACACAATCTTGTGTTTGGGACGCAAATCGCAAATTGTGATTTGCATCTAGGCATTTGCGCTTGCGTGTGCCTGAGCCAAAGCGAGCCATTGCCAGGTTTGCGATATTGTGTATGGGACGCAAATTTTTCCTATGCCTATTTGCTATTTGTGTGTGCTCGCTATACAAGATTGCATACCCGGGCACGACTCGCATGGCTCAGGCACACACAAGACACATGGTCCGGATGCAAATTGCGATTTGGATCCTGACAGAGATAATTTTTATAAACTCTTTTCTTAATAAATTTATATTTATTTTAAAAAGTGGATAAAAAATAATTTCCCTTTAGTTAATGAGTTTGTAGAGGTATATATATATTTTTCTTTTTTATTATATATTTTTTTCTTTTCAACTTAATCGACTACTTTATTCTGAGCTTTTCTTAATTATGTAAAATCAAAAGATGAGACTATAAAAAAGAACTAGTGGATGATACATATTATGATCATGTTTATAAACCATTTCTCTTTATAAATGAGGTTTCTCAACTGTGCATTGCTGTGAAATTTAAATATATACATACATATATATATATGTATATATTTATAGTAAATAAATTTATAAACCATTTTATAATATAAAAGTCAACATATTAATATTTTTAATTTATATTATATTTATATAAATAGGAGTTGAATATATAATTAATTCTAATTTTACAATTAACCTTTATACATATCTTGTATTTTTCATACTTTAACGGTCTAGCTTTAACATTCCCCTTTCATATCAACTATTTAGGTCAACTTTGATTATACTTACTCTTGTTTATTAAATGTTTATATGCATAGTTCAATTGTATTTTACGCTTACTAATATTTACTATTTCATTTCTTGACAATTCTATATTTTCTTTTTACAGTTAAAACAAACATCCGTATAACTAATTTGAATAGCTTTTCCTAGTAATATAAATATATAATCATTGTTAGGTTTTTTAAATTCTATATCTATAATACATTTTCTTGCAGTTAACAATTTATATTGAAATTTTGATAGTTCTTGAAATCTTCATATGATTATGAAAGAAAATTTATAAAATATTGGCCTATAATTGTAAGAAATAAATGCAGTTTCAGTAATTACTATAAATTATACTAATGTCTGAAAACGATAAAATGGCTTAATTTTTAACATCGTGCTACTCTAACAGAAAAGAAAGCATACAAATATCTTATTTGTTTTTTAATAAAAAATAATTTACACTTGAAATTTTTTGATTGACAAAAAAAAAAAACATTCATCAAATTCCACAAATATAGAGAGAATCAATTAACTCTTATACATACCCTTTACTTTCATCATCTTAACCGTCTAACCACTTACCACTCCTCCATATCAACGATTTACGTCAACTTTGATTATACTCACTCTTACTTATCAAGTGTTTTTATGTGAAAATCTCATGTTCTTTGTGATAATCCTTTAGAGTTTGATGATCTGAATCTCCTACGTTTGTTTGATGTTAAATAAACTTGGGTAGCATGTTAAGATTGTCATTTGAAAGTTGAATCCACTATATTTATCGGGATAAAGATAACTATTAGTGGTATTTAGTGGATAGTAAGTTTTCTTTTTCTTCTTTGTGATTATAAAGTTACATATTTTTATAAAATATATTTTTAAATAATTAAAAGAATTTTATAAGTTTAATAAAAATTACTCTGTACTTTGTCACTATCAATTTTAGTAAAAAAAATTTTAGTATCGGTCGAGACTAACATTCTGAGTTTAATTTTAATCGTTCGATATACATAAATAATAAATTTTAGTTGAGCTTTAGAAAGTGATTTCATTTTTCTTACATTTGTTAAATATTCGGAGTTGGAAGTTATTAGTATGAACTACAAATAGATTAATTTTTAAGATGATAAATTGGACGACATAAATGGAAAAACGATTGAAGATTTGATATATTGTATTTGAAGATATTATTTCGAAGTTAATATGTCAGTTGATGAAGTTTGACAAATAATATTTTGACGATAAACTTTAAATACTAATATTTTATATTATTAAAGAAAATTACATATTATATAAGTTTTTATATACCAACTTTTGGATAAGCTTATGGTGTAGTCTTCATACTTATTTCTCCATGGTAGCATCAAATGTGGAGTTTTTTCCCACGTTCTTAAGCATATGGTATAGTCTCCACTATTTTGTCCACACTTTTTTGTAACGGCAATATAGTCTACGGAGGAAAAAGCGTGGACTCCAAAATTACACACAGTTTGGAGATACAATTAAATTACTGTGGAAATTCACTCACTTTGTTGTAGTCAATTCACTATAGTAGAAAGTTCTCCTCCAACGTGTGAGTAAACATATTCGTTTCATTCGATTATTTTTTATGAATCTTCATCTTCATGACTACATATTGGTGAGGAATAACAAGTTAGGTAATTTTTGGGCTTCATATATGCTTGGACAAAATAATACTAGTGACATATACTCCCATTTTGTTATTCATGGTTTATGTCAGGTTTCATGATCACCATGGAATGTTGTATCTATTATATGCCGGGCTTATAGTCATCATGTATCCATCATTGGCACAGCTCGCTCAACTCAAGTTTCAAGGCAAAAAATCTCCTTTTGAAACCCATGCTCTCTTAGCCAATACGACTGCCGTTGCGTATTCCATCGCTATTCCATCTTCAGTTCTTTTATCTTATATGAGAGGTCGCTTAAATAGCACGATCAAGGAGCGATTCTACATGATTCTAAAAACTGTTTTCTTCTTCTCGGGAATTCTTTCACCTCTCTCGCTTGTGCTCCTATTGCTTGTCCCTCAGGGGTATAACTGGATTGGATATGTCATCATATTTGTACTTTTTGTCATCATAGTTGGATGCAACTTCAGTAGTTACATAAAAAGTTATTTTTTAAGAAAGATGTATCCAACTTGGGAGCAGTTCAAAAGGATTATCGAGAAGCTATTTTCTGCGAGACACGATGTATCAAAACTGGAAGCAGTTCAAAGAGATGACAGTTCACCACATTCCGTGGTCAATATCAGTGGCTAGTGAAATGTATTACTTCCAACATGAACGGAGCAGCTAGCATCAAAAGTTTGTCTATATTTAAGTTTTGTAGGTCAAGGTTTGTATAAGGACATCTATTTATTTACTCTGTTTTTGAATTTTGTAAGTTGATACTAGGGTTAATTGTTTCGTTATGGTATTGAACTTTATACTTTTTATTATTGTATGTAACCATCTTTTAAAAGTGTTATTGTATGTGTTGAACTTGTAATTTTCGAATATTGTATATTGACTTGCCTCTTTTAGCTTTGTCAAAAAAGAAAACTTTCCTTTTTTGTAGTAGTAAAAAAAGGAAATATTACATACAATATATGAAAATCACAAATTCAATACATACAATAGCACTTTTAAAAGGTGATCATACACAATAGTAAAAAATGTAAAGTTCGATACGTAACTAAACAATTAACCCTTTATACTATTTAAATTTTTGTCAACCTAGCTTTTAGTAATATTCGTAGAAAGATATTTGTGATTCGCTTATTTACCTAATAAATATACCTTTAATCAAATATCACTATGAAAGCTTTTGAAGACTAATACATCTTTTAAATTTTTTAACATATTGGTAGGTTAGAAAATGTAACAAGAGACTAGGGTATGTAATATACAGAAAAAGAGTGGCGTATAAAAGAAATACTCTCTCCGTCTCAATTTTATTTTCCTCAAACAAAAAACATGCAGTTTTCTTAATAAAGCACAATCGGTACACCTTACTCTTTGTAAGAAGATAGTTTTATCCTTAACTTTTTACCCACCTTTTTATGGTACATATTTTACACTCAGAGGCAAAAAAGGAACTTTAGTTAATTATCCTATTTATTTTTGAACAATTAAATTGGGACATCCAAAAAGGGAAAGATGGACTATAAATTAGGGACGAACGGAGTATATATCAAGGGATTAAAGATGTATAAAAATAAAGTACGACATAGATGTCGTTTACAACATATATCTATACTCTTTTATTATATATTATCATATTTGTCTAAAAATAATATCAAAAATATCTAAATTACCTTTATACCAATTCAAACATTATTTATCTTAAATCTTTAAACTTTATATCACTTCGTACTTTCTCTCACGTTCTTTAAAATTAAATATCTCAAAAATTGTTAATCGAAAAATTATAAAATTTACATACATAAAAATCAACATTTACTCTCTTCGATTAGACATCTCACATGATATACTTTTGACGAATTTTTTTTCTTTCATTTTTTGAAATAAAAATGTAAGTGTCTTTAGTCAATTACTAAAAATTATTTGTGTAATCTCGCATAATCACAGGTAAATAAATTATATATAATTAAACAGTTATTACTTTAAACAATAAACATCTACATATTTCATATAAATAATAATTTCATATTTGAAAACAAAAAAATATATTTATCCGCTACAATATGCAAACACAATACTAGTTATATATTATATGCATAGTAACAACTAAAAATATTTGAAGAGTTAATATATTCTTCCTTTTTACTTTTCTACATAAACATAAACATTTATAGTCATTATTAATTCTAAACCTTGTTGCCAGCAAACGCTAAACAATGACACATGTGAAGTATGTTTGGTGACACGTAACAGTAGCAGTAGCAGTAGCAGTAAGCAGTAGCAGTAAGCAGTAGCAGTAAGAAGTAAGCAGTAGCAGTCAGTAGTAGCAGTTAGCAGTAGCAGTTAGCAGTAGCTGTTTGTTTAAAAAAAGTGTTTGGTAACGTAGCAGTAGCAGTAATTATAAAGTGTAAAATTACGAAAAAAGACATACACATTATTTATAATGTACTCATGTTATTTTTGAGGGTATATAGGTAATTTCAGAACCAAAATGTTAGTTGCTAGTTGAAATGCTTCCTCATCAAGCATTTAGCAGGAAACGGTTAGACAATTTTCAAACTCTAGTTGTCTTGTTGTCAAACAAGTTTTTCAACCAAATTGCTAACTGCTAATCACTTATCGCTTCAAAATGCTTTCAAATACTTGCTACCAAACACAACCGTAAAAGTAGTGAGCGGGTGGAGTACGGAAATATAGGGAGCAAGCGGTGTTTTCTTCTCGTCGCAACACGAACTAAAAAAAGAAAAAAAAAAGCAAAAGCGAGTACGATATACAAGTGGGGACCACATAATATTTTAATACTTCTTTCATTTTCATATTCATATTCATATTCTAATTATTCTGCAGATACAGCCAAACGACTTGCAACAAAAGCTCACTATTGGTACAAACATTATATTAATCATGGCCCAATTCAAGATACAACCAAACATGGAAAATTAATTATTTAAAACATCTTCAATTTTGATCCAAGTTTTTAAGTCTTTTTCAAGAAGGTAGAACACTGAATAAGCAATCAAAGGGGCTTGTTGTACATGTTTATCAACGAGTTTTTATGTGTCGTAAAAGTACATGTTTATCAACGAGTTTTTAAATGTAATATTATTTATTTTATTGGATAAATGTACGCAGTTATTAAAGTTTATGTGTTAGTTATGTTACAATTTGATCATGCAGTTAACTAATTAACAATTATCGATATGATTGGTACAACATAAGAAAAAATGGATTAGATAGTTAACTAATATATTAAAATTATTAATACAATTAATTCAAATGTTAAAAAAAATAACAATTAATGATGGTCATTATTTTATTTAGTTTATTTTATTAATTTTTATAATGAGAAAACAATAGCAATTAATGATGGTCATTAATTATACCAATTAATAAAGTAAACATTGACAATTAATATGACATTTATGATACAAAGATACATTAGCAGTATATAAATGGAAACAAAACTCAGAAAAATTCTAAGCTTGACACCTCAAAATTTTGTATATGTCGCAAGTTATGATTAGAGCTACATAAGCACACTCATATCCTCTTTTAGTTAATAATAGATAAGAGACATATCAATATACATTATATGGATATTAAATAATAAAATCTTTAATTTTTTTCAAAGATATCTTTTATGAGCTATAATTTAAAAAAAAAAAAATGATTTGATAGCTATAATTGTTTAGAATTTATTATATAATTACGTTGAATACAATTTACATTTTACAAAAAATATAATCTTGTTTTACAAAAAATTAATTATCCTTACATAACAAGAGACAAATATATAATCTTGTTTAACATACTACACAAATCATACATTTTATCTAGGTTTTGAAAACCGGTCCGACTTGTCTGGTACGACCGGTCGAACCGAAAATAACGAGAAAGCCGGCCGATATGAAACTGGTTATGGACCACCTTTGATCAAGTCAACGACCGCTAGTCGGACCGGGAACCGGCCGGTCAAACCGGAACCGGAACCGGGTTCGGACCGGTTTTTGATTTATTATTTATTTATTTTTATTTTTTTCTAAACCGAAATCGCGTAAGTAAACGTTCCAAATTAGTAAGTCAACCGTGATCAAGTTGGAATTACTTTGTGTCCTTAGCTTAGAATATATAGGAGGTCATGGTAAGCTTTGGTTTGTCTTGCCACCAATGTGGGACAAATTCAACACTAAAGGAGAATAAACACAACAAAAATGTCTACCCCATATTTTGAACCTCTAACCTGATACTTTTTGAATGATTTGATTGGCAACTAATCTAGCTATTACTTTGTGATATTGTTGTAATTATTACTATTTTCTTACTAGTTTGTAAATGGTTATTTTAATAATTTTTTATTTAGTATTTTTAATGATTATTTTGACAATTCTATAATAAGTTCATAGTCATTATATGTTTCATTTCAAAATATCATAATATATAATTGGAGTTTTAAAAGTTTGAGGTATAAATTTTGAAATGTCATATATTTTCACTCGTAATTTAGATTAAATCACCGTTTTTTTCTTTTAACTATCGTATATTTTTCAAAGAGGATTTGTTCTAATAAAGTTATAAAAGTTAAGAAAAGTAAAAAAAAAAATAATTATAAAAAGTCATAAAAAGTTGTAAAAGTCATAAAAGTCATAAAATTTTTATAAAAACTCAATAAGTCAAGGAAAGTCAAAGACTGGTCCGACCGGTCCGACCCTAACTGAAAGGTCGACTAATCCAACTTAAAAACTGATTTTTAAAACATTGCATTTTATTGTGTCAAACTTCGTGCAATAATTATTTAACTATGTTTTGCTCTTTCTTTCGGATATGTTGAATTATTAATCGGCAGCTTTTACTTTTTATAGTCAAACTTGGTGACCCGTGATACGTAAGACAATAAGTAAACGTATAAGGTTATCATCAGTGTTAGCATCAAATATAAAGTACTTATTTTTCATCTTTTATTTTCTCTAAAGAAGAATTAGTATTCTTGATGATATATTTTTTTAAACAGTTGCAAATGTCATTAGAAATAAACTAGCAAGTACTTAGAAAATTACAAAATATTATCTAACAAAGAATTTTAAATCTATTAATTTCAAAAAACGTGAATCTTTCTATTTCTACTAGAAAACCAAAAAAGTAATAACTAAAAATGTGATCAAAAAGATCTTTCCGATGTCATTCCTTCTTGTCGAAGACGAGTTGATTGTGAAACTTTCAAATAACCCAAAGAGAGACCCCAATAATAGAATTTAACACCAATTTCCTTGAAGCTCTAATACTCATATTATCAAGTCATGAAAGCAACTCCAGTAAAGAGCTCACCGAATTTGGGTAATGATTGACCCATTTGAAAGTTAAATCTCAAATGGTTGTTGCTAGATCACATGCCCAAAATAAATGGTGAGACGTTTATGGATGATTTGAACCAATAGGGCAAGCCAAAGAACTTACCTTAACACCTTTTCGGCTAAGATTCAATTGAGAAGGGATACAGTCTCTAAGAAGTCTCCAAGTCAAAATGTTTACTTTGCTTGGATTAGATTTACACCAACGGGTAACGGGAGCTTCATACGGGAGGATAAGGTGATTGATGTGAAGTCGAATATGTTGAACGGTGAAGATTTTTTTTATTAAGAACATTACATTGCCACTCATCTATTGCTTCTTTTAATTGAACATTAGAAACCAAATTATGTAACTCTTCCAAATGGCTTCCTATAGTACCACCAGTTATTGGACAGGACCAACTCCACATCCAATCACCATTCCATTTTTCACTAACAAGGCAATCTTAGTTTAATTCTAGACGGAAAAGTCGGGGATATTTGATTGGGAGATGAGTGTCACAAATCCATGAATCACGCCAAAAATTAGTACATGTACCGTCATTCACTTTACGTTTAAGAATGGAGAACGGGATTATACCTTTTTCATTCAAACTATTGATCGATTTCACTATGCAAGCCCATAGCCACGACATTGGGAATAAAAACAGGAGTCGAGATCCCCCGAATGACCATGGATATATGTGATAACTCACATCCACAAAGAGTGTTGTTCATGAACAAATCTCCACCTTCATTTTTGGATTAGTGCTAGAATAAACACGTTTAGACTTCCAATGCCAAGGCCCCCTTGTGATTTAGGAGCAATAACCGATTTCCATGCAATCCATGGTATCTTGAAAGCCTCTTCTGTGCTTCCCCAAAAAAAGTTTGATCGAATTTTCTCCAATGTGTTATTAACTTGAATCAGCATTGGGAAGATTGATAGAAAGTATATCCCGAGCGAGCCTAAAATCGAGGAGATCAAGGTCGATCTACCACCAATGGAGAGTAAGCTAGATTTCCATCGAGATAAGCGTTTGTTGAACTTATCAATGATAAGAACCCACCTGTTGATCTTTGCCGTTTTAGATCCGATCGGTAAATCCAGGTAGGAGAAAGGGAGACATTGAGCTTGGCAACCGGTAACCAAAGCTAAATTGCTCACTTCCGTAAGATCCACTCCGACACCATAGAGGTTGGATTTGAGCAGGTTGAGTTTAAGGCCCAATACTTTGTAGAAGCGGTTAAGAAGATTCAACACATTAGAAATATTCATACTAGACCATTCTCCCAATAAAAGCACATCATCCGCAAAAAGTAAGTGAGAAACGTGAAGAGAATGTAACTTAGCACCACAATATAATCCTGCATTGATAACATTCTCTATTGCAACATGCAATCATTCCATAACTAGAATAAAGAGAAATGGGGATAGGAGATCACCTTGCCGAAAACCTAGTTGGAGATTGAATTCAATGGAGGGCTGCCATTTACTAAAACAGCAGCTTTAGCCAATGATAGACACCCGCGAATCCAAGATCTCCAAGTATGGCCAAAACCCGTAAATTGTGATACTTGATCAAGAAAGCCCTATGAAATGGAGTCTAAAGCTTTCTCGAAGTCAATTTTAAGAATCATTAACTTCTCTGTCTTCCGCTTAAACCAATCAACGATCTCGTTGACCATAAGAGAGTCATCAATAATCTATCTTTGAGAAATAGAAGTTGTTTGTTCACTACTTATAACAGTTGTTATAACCTACGATAGTCGAGTAGCAAGAATCTTTGCAATGACTTTGTACTGAGCACCGATAAGGCTAATCGGCCGGAAGTCCGATACGACAAGAGGATTGGCTACTTTAGGAATTAAAGTAATAAAGGAGGAGTTACAACCCGAGGGAATTTTACTAGAATCGAAGAAGTCCCGAACATAAGCGATAATATCATTTTTGGGAGTGCTCCAATAACGTTTGTAAAAGGCAAAAGTAAAGCCATCCGGACCCGGAGATTTGTCGGAACCACAGTCCCAAATGGCTTTTCTAATCTCTACTTCAGAAATTGGTTCTTCCAAAAAAGAACACCGATGAACAAAAAACGAGTTGTATGACTCGCTACGTCTTAGAACCTTTATCCCTTCAAACCGAGAAAACTTTTCTTGAAAGAATTTTAGAAACACTTCTTTGATGTCGTTCGGGTTCATGATCCAAGTACCTTTTTCCATGATACCGTTAATAGCAAGTTGGCGTCTTTTCTTATTGACGATATCATGAAAGAATTTCGAGTTTTCATCGGCCTCAACTCCCCGTTTAACCTTTGCCTCCAACCGATCCTCATTTTCAAGTTGATGTAGTTTAGTTAATGAGTCTTGTCTATATTTCTCAATACGTGATCACCTCCCCCTGCTTCGAGTATAGTCTCAGCATATATCGGCTATTGATTGCAACAGAAGGTCCTTTTCAATCCCTTTAAAGCTTTGAAGTTTTTAGCCCAAACTTTGATGATATTTTTGAGTTACTTCATTTTTTCTTTAAACATTATCTGCATATTGGAGTCATCTTTGCATCGAAAATTGTCCCAAGCATTCTTTATTGCAACGTCAAATTAAATTAGGAGCCTGCAACCAAAAGTTAAAGAGTTAAAATGGGAGTGGATCAAAATCCATATGAGAATTTTGCAAAATAATGGCCCGATGATCTGAAATCATTCTATCGATAGCAGTTGCGTGAATGTTTGGAAGAATTGTTGCAAGGTTGTCGGAAATCTGAAAGCGGTCAAGCCGACTAAGGACCATATTAGTATTCAATTTATTTAATTTAAGCATCACTATTAGACAAATTTAATGGAAATTTCCGAACAAAGATTTAATTTGTAGCCACCATATCAGTAGTTCAGTACCCATTATTTTTCATTGTTCGACGTCGTTTCATTACATTTGAATATTTTAATTGATAATTTACTTAAGCTGGCTAATATCATAAGAACTCTAAATACTGTTAGTAAAATATGACTGATTTATTTAAAAAGTCTTTATCATTAAAGCTAAAATAAATATTTAAAAAATGTAGATAGTACGTCATATTTAGAAAAAGTCAAGGAATTCTTAACAATGATATTGGGGGCTAATTATCATCAGTCAGATAAATAATTAAAAGAATAATAACTAAGAAAATGAAACTAAATGAAGTGTATGTATCCAACATGTTTGCTATGGAAGACATTTAAGAAAAATGGGGCAATAATGTAACACTACAAAACAAAAATTGTTCACTACCTCAACAAAAATTAAGTATCAGAGTATATCATTGAAATCATGTGTTTTGTTAATAACATAAGCAGCGACTGTATTAAGTTATAGCCATCAATTAACTAATCATTTATAATAATAATAATAATAATAATAATGAAAAATATATTTCATGCATTAAAAGTTGTACTATAATCTCTCAAATTATTTATGATAATAAAATTTAAACGTATAATACCCCAACATTCCGTGGTCAATATCAGTGGCCAGTAAAAGGTATTACTCCCAACATGAACGGAGCAGCTATCATAAAAAGTTTGTCTATATTTAAGTTTAGGACTTATAGTATAGGAATGCATTTAATTTTTACAGGATTTTTATTGTATGTACCTAATTATTTGTATGTGTATTTAATGTATTTAACTGGATAAAATGGTCATTCGATGTAAGTTACCAGGTACGTCACCGTAAAGTGTTTTCCGGTCATCTTCTCCGGTGAATTCCAATCATCTTCTCCAAAGATTGAAACTTTATCGTGAGTATGTTAAAAAGATTGAAGCTTTATCGTGGGTATGCTCTCATTTGTACAATCAGGGGGTAAGGTATATTATGCGTCTATTTGATGATTATAAGATCAATTTCTTCTAAAAGTCTTCAAATTGAGTTAGGGTTATTGTTAAGGTTAGTGTTTATGATATCAATTGAAGTGTTGATTTGATTATTATGGGGTTTTCTTATAGATTAAAGTATCTAGAGTTTTAATTTGGTAAATATATAGGTCCATTTATATTATGAAAGATCCACAAAAGATATGAAAGAATAGTCATTTTAGAGGAAAGAGTTGAAAGGCTTATGCGAGAGAACACTTTCAATCTCCGGAGAAAATGATCGGAAAACACTTTACTGGTGACGTAGCCGATAACTTACATCGAATGATCATTTTGTTCGGTTAGATACATTAAATACACATACGAATAGTTGAGTATATACATTAGAGATCCCGTAAAAGTTAGATGCATTCTCCTGCCATAAGCTCTTTAAGTTTCGTAGGTAATGGTTTGTATAAGGACATCTATTTATTACTCTGCTTTTGAATTTTGTAAGTTTGTTTTTCGCAAATATGCATATCATCCGTTTAATTTTAATTTTTTCGGTTATACTATTTTAGTTTTTGTCAAACTAGCTATTAGTAGTATTCATAGAAAGATATTTGTTATTCTTTTATTTATCAATTCAACTATGAATTTTTTTGAAAGTATGGAAGTACAAATCTTAACGTCTATCTTGATCAAAATAACAAAAACCTCACATTTTAAAATTTTAATATCTCAAAAATCGTTATTCAAAAAATTATAAAAGTTGCACCATAAAAAAGTTTTTTCCTCTTTGATTTGAAATCTCACATGACATAGTTTCAATGATTTTTTTTTTTCATTTTTTAATGAGTTTTTAAAATTAATAACACACGTGTTATAATTAGTAAACACTGTTACTGTTAATAAGGTGAATAAGTTGAAACCATACTTTCGCCTTGTATTTTGGTTTCCTTGATTGTCTAACACATGTTCTCCTTTATGATTCCATTTTGGATGACAGCTGAAGTCTTGCCGGAAATTTTGTGTTGATATTATATTGTTATTTGTAATTGTAATTCTAGGAATCGTAGCCTACTCATACAAGTAAGCTCAACACACCCTTTCTTCTGTACACTGCTTTTACTATTTTCTTTTTGTATATCTTCAAACTTCAAAGGTCTCATTTTGCTCGGTGATAGACATTCATACCTGCATATGATCTTATCAACCGATAAACTACTTTCTTTGGTCAATATAAACTATGTCAAAACTGCTTATACTTTACTAAATTATACTCTTGAAATCTGATTGATAGTTAACTTTTTTTAATTCTCAGGATTACAATGTTAAGTATCAATCGCACTTCTACCTCACATCTGTGGTAAGCTATAATCATTAGATAATAAACTTAATTTACATGGTTATTTGTTTGTACATATCAGCTCTAATAGGACCAATTACTCCACCTGTTAGCATCTTCTAATCGATGGAATGTTTGTTGATACAGCATATGGTATTGTTATGCTTAACTAATTAATTTATTTAAATCTGATTATGCATTATTATATGTAATAACAATAACCAAAGTTGGAATTGTTATACATTTATTTTCAAGAAAGTCATTTCCCGCTTTGGATCCGTGTACAAGAGAAGTCATTGTCAATGTGGCAGGGGGCGATGCCGAGGATATCAATCATGCAATTTTGGCTGCTCACAAAGCTATTGATGATGGATCGTGACCTAAAATGATTGCTTTTGTGAAACAACACTTCCTATCGTATATTTATAATTTCGTGACATATAAATTAAATAAATATCATTTTTGTACAACATTACTGGAAAGGTAATGTATAATTCTTCGATTTGCAAATTGGGAATTAATTTGTGTACCCTCTTCATCTACAAAAATAGGTTATACAGTAATATATTGTTTTTACTCGTTCAATAAGAATTCTCTACTTCTACCTCTTTTACTTGTTCTTCATCATTATTTTATGACAATATTAAAGATAATAGAACTCTTCTTTTTTTTTTTTTTTGCAAAAAAATTTGAATATATTTAAAAATTAAAAAATCGATCTTACAATTATTATCATAAGAAATAATTTTACAATAATACGGTTTGGTTCATATACAAAATTCTTATTGTAGAATAAAGAAAACAACATTTTAGTCAAATAGTGAATTAGTAATTTTGCTTGCATAATTATAATCATTTAATTAAAATTAAAACCATCTCACTTTTTTAGCTAACAATCCCTCCCACTCCCTCTCCCTCATTACCCTGCACAAGCAGCAAACTAGCATTCTTACTATTCACCACCAAAAAATATACCTGCACCATCAAAATTGTGATTGTGCATCATCGGAATTCTAACTGTGCATCATGTATTGTCTTGTGCATCAGTTTTCTTAATCTTCATAGTAGGGGTGAGCAAAAAAATCGAAAAACCGAATTGTAACCGAAATAACTGAAATAACCGATCCGAAAAAATCGAACCGAAGTTAAAACCGACGATTCGATTTTCAATAATGTAATAACTGAAATTTTCGATTCGATTTGATTTATACATAAAAATCAAACCGATAATAACCGAACCGATATTTTTCTATTATTTAAAATATTTATTTACAATTTTATATATATTATATTTAATACTACTCTAAGTCTCTAAGTCTATAATATAATTAAATACTAATTACATGTTTTGTGTTATTGTATGTAAAATAGATAAGTATTATATTACAATAGTTGATGACACTCATCAACTCTTCAAGCATAAATCGATGATGCTCTAGTAATCCAATTAATTCATAGTTCTTTCTTAACCAACAAAACCATAATCGTTAGTTGAATCCAATTTGTAGTTCATTCTTAACCAACTAAACCATAACCATTAGTAGTAGCTGAAGGAGGAACATCGATCCTAGAGGCATTGTTAGGGTTGGTGATCGGTTGCTCGTTATCTGCCATATCTGTTTTCACAACAACAACTCAAAACTTGTTAATCGTTAGTACATATCTACTAACCGATTCACAACCAATGCTAAATCCCATACTCAGAAATATTTGACATAACACGATACAGATTTGGGAGTGAATACTTTACAATACTCACTTCACCCAAATCTATGCTCTGATACCAACTTATAACACCCCACTTTCAATCAAAGAATATAATATTAATAAACTCGGAAGCATGAATTTAAAATACACTACCTTAGTATATATATTAAACATTAAACATAAACAGTTTACATTTCCCATAAATACACCGTATTCAAACTGTTTAAAACTACAAAAGTCGGGGTATTATAAAATTCACAAAACAAGGTTTATTACAAAAACCATATCAGAGACCTAAAGCGCAATCAAACATTCCATGATCATCCATTCCCTCCTGCTCCCACAATTAATCAAAACATATCCTGCAGGAAGTAAAAAATGAGGGGTTAGCACGAAGCTAAGTGAATAGATTCATCACACTCCATTCAACTTAGCATAACAAGCTGTTTAGTCCAAATAATCGTAAACACACATATTTCAATGAGGATCGGTGGCTCTGGGGATATCATAATACCCGGGGATTCCCCAAGAATACTTACCGTCAATCCGTATGGCCAATACAGAATAGACCGATAACTAATGGTTATTAAACTCATACACAGGTTTCAAACACAACAAATGAATCAAAACCTTTGTAAATCACATAATGACCAGAAGTCCAACTACACGTTGACCTCAATAACATAGTACACATTGGTTCACATATCACGTAGATTAATAATCAATAATCAAGACTAAACAGTCTAACACACATCTACGTTTACTTGTTGTAACCAAATAGTTACAACTAAATCAAATGATGAGTTCTGAATCCACTCACCGATACCTCTGACGTCTCCACACTCAGGATTCTTATATCATTGAGTCTTACGTTGATCTGAGACAGAAAATCATACACAAGTTAGAAATTCGTTCCATAATTATCATTATAGCCTAATTATCCAATCAGGTAATCCCTGAAGTCTAGGCAAACAATAGTTCAATCAAAAACGAAATTAGAAAATCCCGCAATGACGTTTAAAACTGAAAAATGCCATTTTCGGGTCCTAGATGACCCCGAATGGCCAAAAACTACCTAGGCTAATAACATATAGCCTTGATTACTAGGTCGTTTCCGAATGACCATGCAAATTTCAACTAAATCCGAGTTAGTGAGATTTTTACAAAACCGCGTCTCAGAAATACTTTACGCATTTTCAAAATTTGCAAAACAAAATTCTCGGTTCGCAAGTCAACTCGCACAGCAGGAATCTCAGTTCGCAGGTCAACTCGGTTCGCAACTCGGTTCGCAAGTCAACTCGCATCGCAAGTCAACTCGCTTCGCGAGAATCTTAGTTCGCAGGATGAACTGAGAAGTGCGAACTTCGATGCTGCAACAGGTTTTTCGAATCAAAACTCACCAAAACTTCATAATACTCAATTCTATGGTTTCTAATACATCAAGTAACATCAAACAACACCTAATAACAACATATCAAGCCTCAATTTGATTTACCCACTCAAAATCAATCAAACTTACTTTTCTCTTCTTTTGAAAATTAAAGGATTGATAAACTGATGCAATAGGATATGGAGGATGGTGGTTATGATGTTATGAATTCGAATCACAAAACACAAGCTTGGATCTAAGTTTGGTTATTGGTTTCTTGAATTCAAGTTATTTCAAATGAAATCAAGAAGAAGACATGAGAATATATATATGAATCCAAAGTCGGTTTGCAAGGTCGGCTTGTAATAAAATGGTATAATTTTATACCCGTCCTAAATCTTTTGTCTGGAACCTGAAAACCGTTTGCGAGAAATAATATTTTGTTTTACCGTCATCTATAACAATTTAAAACGACTAATATTTCACTAGCCACAATAAGTCAAAGGACTTATTTATCTACGTTTCACAATAAAACATATAATACATAATATTAAATAATTTCTAAAACAATTAGATAATCGATTAAAATAATAGAAATTACCAGACCACAGGAGAGGATGTTACAGTTTTGCCCCTCAAAAGTAGTTAATGTGATTTTGACTAATAATTAAAAATTGATCTCATCGTATGTATATAACACTTCAGATTGTGTCTTATTTGTTTTACAATAAAGATTGTTTTACGATAACCAACCCCACCCTCTTTAAATATAAAACATAATACACTTGTTTTTAATGATCATAGGTTCAGGGTTATGGAGAGATCTCGGTCTTTCAATGCATGACATTGAGGAATGTTAATTAAAGATACTAGTACTCGAAATATTTGTTATCACGGTTTAGGGTTATGAAGAGATTTAGGACGTTCAATGCATGAGATCAAAGATTAAATTACATACTAGAAATATTTGTTAGTGAAATTTGCAAGCCCCTAACCTAGAAATTTCTCTTAGTGCTGTTAGTGCAGCGGTTGACTGTTTTTTTTACTTTTCATAAAGTCATGTTCAAAGTTCAACTTGGATATTTCAAAATATCTAAGGAATAATGTGAAGTAAATGACGAGGACCAGTGACACATTTGTCATATGTCATTGGTTGGTTATTGAATACTGATCTTGTATCTTGATCGATGTTTCACTTAGCGAGGACAAATTGTATTTCAAATTTATCTTCGACATGCTTGAATTGTTTACACTAACTAGATCAAGCGACAATAAATTCAAGTATCTAGTTATGATGTTTCTCACAAATCAGGTACTAGTACTTGACCGAATAGAACATTTTCATATTCTCGGTGTGAATATAATACTTCGATAAATTTTATGTACAAATTATACTTCGAATTATTGAACCTGAGATAAGTTTATTTGTGTCACTCATGTAATACAACCCACAATTTTTGCTTGGTTCTTGAGATTGGTTAAGCACATCCGAGGCTAATTTGTGGCATTGGCCGATAGCAAAGCATAGCTCATCCGCCTCTTTTGTTAATGAAAGTTCAACGGAATGTGATTTTTGGACATGAAGGAATGAAAAAATGATGTGTGCGGGTATTTCATAACACACCTTCTACTCACCTTCTACTTTCATAAGATAAATACAATAGTCAATAGATATGCAACTTATTGTTAGTCATTGTTCTATCTTTTTTATTGTCTAGGTATGTAACAAACTAAAAAAACCTTGTTTAGATATGCAATATGGTAACTAGTTACCGAGACAACCGGTAAACTAGATTTTGTAAGTATTTTTATTTTTCTTTTTAAATATGACGTGGTTAATATTCATTGGATAAACTGTATGGATCAACAATGTACTGTAAAAATTTATTCCATGTATGCAACTTACCCTTTTTATTTAACTATTTTTACAAGTAATATAAAACATAATTTTTTTGTTGAAATAAATAAAATAAAAAATGGTAAATAACATTTATTTTCTAAAAGTGATAGCGACCTATTTTAAAAATGGTTTAAAATTTATAACGACTAGAATTGTTTGTGTAAGTAGAAAAGCGAAAAGGAAGAATATATCAATTCTTCAAATATTTTTAGTTGTTAATACACATGTAATATATGTTGTAAACAACACTTATATTGTCCCCTATTTTCATACACCCCACTCCCTTGATATATATTTTTATTTACGTCACTCTTTTTCTATATACTCATACCCCAAGGTCTTGTTACATCTTCAAACCTATCAATATGTTAAATTTTTTAAAAGATGTATTAGTCTTGAAAAGCTTTCATGGTGATATTTGATTAAAGGTAAATAAGCGAATAACAAATATCTTTCTATGAATATTACTAATAGCTAGTTCGACAAATACTAAAATAATATAACCGAAAAAATTAAAATTAAACGGACGATATGCATATTTGCAAAAAATAAAATTACAAAATTCAAAAACAGAGTAAATAGATAGATGTCCTTGTACAAACCTTTACCTACAAAACTCAAACATAGACAAACTTTTTATGATAGCAGATAGCTGCCCCGTTCATGTTGGGAGTAATACCTTTTACTAGCCACTGATATTGACCACGGAATGTGGTGAACTGTCATCTCTTTGAACTGCCTCCACTTTTGATACATCGTCTTTCGTAGAATTTAGCTTCTCGATCATCCTTTTGAACTGCTCCCAAGTCGGATACATCTTTCTTTGAAAATAAAGTTTTATGTAACTACCGAAGTTGCATCCAACTATGATTACAAAAAGTACAAATATGATGGGATATCCTATCCAGTTAAACCCGTGTGGGACAAGCAATACGAGCACAAGCGAGAGAGGTGAAAGAATTCCCAAGAAGCAGAAAACACTTTTTAGAATTATGTAGAATCGCTCCTTGATTCTGCTATTTAAGCGACCTCTCACATAAAATGTAAGAACTGAAGATGGAATAGCGATGGAATACGCGATGACAGCCGTATAGGTTTAGAAAGCATGAGTTTCAAAAGGAGATTTTTTGCTTTGAAACTTGAGTTGAACGAGTTGTGCCAGTGATGGATACATGATGACTATAAGCCCGGCATATAATAGATACAGCATTCCATGGTGATCATGAAACCTGACATAAACCATGAACAACAAAATGTGAGTATAAGTCACCAGTGTTATTTTAGTATACATGAAGCCCAAAAATAACCACCTAACTTATTCCTCACCAATACGTAATCATCAAGATCTAGATTCATATAAAGAATCGAATGAAACAAATATTTTTATCCGCTTGTTGAGGCAGAACTTTTTACTACGATAAATTCACTACAACAGAGTGAATTTCTACAGTTATTTAATAGTATACTCCGCACTTTAAACTGTATGTAATTTTGGAGTCCACGCGTTTTCTTCCGTGGACTATATTGGGGTTACAAGATTCTCTGCACTTTTAAGTGTGACAAAATAGAGAGAACTTCACACCAATAACAAGTTCATCCACTAAATCTTTTTTATAGGTCCATCTTTTGATTTTGCATAATTAAGAAAAGCTTAGAATAAGTAGTCGATCAAGTTGAGCTAAAACTCGATTCAGCGTACTTTTTATCACCCTACTATAACTGAACTGTTAGGACTCGTTTCCTCTATTCATGTTAAGAAAAGCAAAAAGTTATATGTCTCTACAAACTCGTTAAATAAAGGGAAATTATTTTTTTTACCTACTTTCTTAAATAAACATAAACTTATGTCAAAAAAAAAGTTTATAGAAATATGCCCCATCCAGATGCAAATTGCAATTTGCGATTTGTGTCCAGATCATGTGTTTTGTGTGTGCCTGAGCTATGCAAGTCGTGCCTGGATACACGATCTTGTATTGCGAGCATACACAAATCGCAAACAGGCGTACGACACAATGTAGCGTAAACAAAAGGTACAACATTCCCTCGTGAGCATGAACCCTGTCATAAAACAAAAACGATACAATGGAAATGATATCATCAAAACACCAAATTTGATGTTGCAATGTGAAAACATCTCCAACAAATATATCAAAATTTAAATTATTTTTGGTGTAACATCAAAAAGTTTAAGGGCAGAAGGTCAAAAAAGATATCATTTCATTTTTGGGTTTTATGTTAGATCTATGGTTTTTTATTTTAGTTTTATTTTATTTTTGAGGTTAATTTTCTCTATGGCTTTGATATGTGCTCAAAATACTAAGATGTGACTTGTGAGGAAGGAAAAAACTTAACTTCAATATATGTCACTTAAGAACTCGGAATTATTCAATGTCTAGATCCCATGATTCCATTAGTTCACAGGAATATACACATGTCCAATGTTTATATAAGGTTATATAATGAAACCTCTTCGGCCAGTTTGTCCGTCAAGTTATTTTGAACATTTGTAACTAACGAACATGATATACTGTGCTATGAAGATCGAAAAGTTCAAAGTGAACTAATTTATTCCTTTAGTATAATAATTAATATTTATCTGTTTTGATTTTGCACCGAAGTTGGTTTGGAATGAAACTTTCTGTGCATAAAGTTGACAAAATGATATTTTTAAATTTCAACGACTACGTATTTGCAGAGTTTCTTATAAATATGGTAAATGAATTCAAGAAGGTAGCAACTGAGGTATGGAATATAGTTGGTGGAAGATTGATTCATTCAATTGTTGTTCCAAAAAGTAAATATATAAATACTGCGATTGAACAAATATGCAATTGACTAGCTTAATCTTTCAGGTTACGGGTCTCCATTTACACTCAAAAAAGGCCTTGTGGCAGTCGGGTATTTGGGTGACAGTTTACCACATTTTGTGGAATCGAAACAATAAGGTTTTTCTTAAACAAACTTTTATCATCTGTTATATTCTATGAAGTTTAGGTCAGGTCATACAAATTGATCTCGAGAAGATGCAATAAGTGAAAGATTTCCTGAGAAAACTCAGGAAGAGGTTCAAGTTGATTTGCAGGTGGTTGTTGGGTAATCTGCTAACTGCCAAGTCTGATAGAGGTATTTTTAGAAGTCTACTGCCGCAAGGAAAGTCTCTGCTAGGAAATCTGTTTAGTTTTTTTTTTCGAAAAGCAAAATGTGTTTAGTTTTTAGAAGTCTAGGTTGCGTTTAGTTGAAGAAAAATGTGGGATTTTTCTAGAAAATTTTTCTAAGAAAAGTGAAAAATTGAAAAACGCGTTCAAAATGAGCATTTTCTATAAAAGTTTTCCAAGAAAATGAAAAACCATTTTTCCATGTTATAACTAAGAATTGGAAAACAATGATTTTCACTTTTTCACCTTTTTCCTTTGTAACACTCCCTCTACTTTTCTAAAATTTTCCAAAACCTTTTAAATTTAACTAGTTTTTCAAAATGGAAAATGTAGTAACATTTGAACATGTTTTTAACTTTTCTAGAAAATGAAAACTCTTCTCATTTTTTAGAAAATCAAAGATGAAAAATTTGAAAAAAATTTCCACAACTAAACGCACCTCTAATGTTTTGGTTTTGGGTTGTGTGTCTTTTCTTATAAATTATTTATTATTTAATTGTAATTGTAATATAATTGGGTAAGTTTGGTCAATAAAGGGTTCATGCTCTCTTATCGTGTTTTGGTTGTATTTGGGTAGTAGATTTTCTTTGTGCAGATGCTCCCTCATATCTATTACTAGCATAATATGTTGGTTTTTCTTAAAAAAACAAAAGGCGTTCCGTAGTTTAAGCCAAACATATATATCCGATATATAAGACTCTTCTCTCCACAGGGTCTGGGATGCGCAGCACAGCCAAGAAGCTCTCCTAGTATTTAAAATCAAATGAAAGAAAACCCAACCCCTTGCCTTTCAAGACTTTTTCTTCTCCCCCAGAAAAAAAACCCTTAAAAAGTCTTTTCTTTGTACCAACACCGTCAGCGATCAGTAGCCGTCACAACAATTAGCAAACAACCATCCCATCTCATGTGTTCATAATGATTTATGTTAGATTTTACAAATCTCGTGGTAATTGGATTCAGTTATAAGATCTAAGTGTTTAAGTTATCATTTCCTTTTTGGGTTTTATGTGAGATCTATGGTTTTTTATTTTAGTTTAATTTTGGCTGTTGGTGATGGATGTGTTGAAAGTTGCAGTTGCACAGTTGCAGGCTATGACCAACAAATAAAATTCCCTTTTTTTATTTTATCAAGCTAGAATGGATAATAAAACTACAAATATGATACCGATAATTAAGTGATTTTATTGAAAATTATATAAAGGTATTAATATATTCATAAATAAATGATAAATAAACAATTTAAATAAACACTGTAAATTGATAAAAGTAAATGTTAAAATTGTAGTGAAAACTAAAGTAGGTGTAAATATTTAGAAATCCATATACTCATACTCAATTAAGGTTATAAGGAAAATAAATCGTATTTTAAGAATAACAGCAAATATATTACTCTAGTAAACTCAATAAATAATTTTTTTAAACACAATTTTATCACCTCAAAAAACAAAACCAAGAAGTACAATTACTAGAAAGATCCCCACCCAAATTACAAGCACTAATTTAAGAACAGGGGACACCAAACCAGAGAAAACAAGCCAACACCTACAAAACATAGCATGCCAAAAACAACAGCAGTAAACTCACTAAATCAATAGAAAAGGAAAATGAGGTTTACCGTAGAGATTGAGTAGTAAGAGTCAGAAATCGTAGTGGGCGTTGATCTTCTTTTTCATCATCTTTAATGGAAATGACAACATCGTACCCTGACCTATCATTGCTGGACTCCGATGGGTGGTTTTGACTGGTGATCACCACCGACCTTAAAGAAGAAGTAAAATAAAATAAAATAAAAAACGAGGTTAGGCATAAATCGCACAATGAAGAAAGCGTAATTGATATACTTTAGTACTTACTGTGCTTGGAGCGCAGAAGGATTAGGACGTTGTTCGGATGTTAAATCGTAGTTCAAATTGTCCATCGCTCTCTTTGCTGATAAAACCGAAATGCAGATGAATGTTGCGCGTGTTTGTTTGAAAAGCCATTAGATTGTCACTTGATAAATATACGATTATTTAGACGCGAGGAAAGATAGACGGAAACTTAATATGGTTTGTAATTTGGGAACGAAAACGACTTTACAGTTTGACGATGACCACTTGTTCACTTTAAAATTTTGCTATAAAACCCTCATACTTATGTAAGTTTTTTATTATAAGTGAGTTACTTAAAAACCGCAAGTAATATAAAATAATAAAGTTTGTAATGAGCATAACTTGTTTAAACTTTTGCAAAATATTCGGTTTTAAGTAAAATAGTATATAGAAGGGATGTTTGTGTTAACTTATTATGGGAGCTTATAGCTAAATTTTATTAGATAGAGGCCATCAAATAAATAAATTGAGAATCATGTTGATAACTCAGAATGTTTCAATGTGGATTATTATTACTTAAATGTAGATGGTATGAAAGTTGTGAAAAGGCAAAGTGTCATTTTATCAAGAATGATGAAGAATGTGACTTTCCAGTGTCAAAGTGTATTTTTGTTTTCAAGCTCAGTCTACTTTGCAAATGATAGTTGTATTTTAAAATGTATAAATATAGGTTTGTTAGTGATAGTGTTATTGTTTAGTTTAGTGTTTGATTGAGATATCCATTAATTCCCTTTAGGTATGCCTAAAGTATTTAATAGTTTTTAATTTAACATTAATCGGAATGAATATTAACTAACATTCACTACGAAGAATGTTAACGAGAAAGTACAGGGGTTGATTTGAATTAACTCAATCTGAATGGCTAAGTCTGTGTATATACAATTAATAAATGTTCATTAATTAATATTTGTTCCACAGCGATTGTGTACAATAAGTTTTTATAAGTCTTTGAGTGTTAATTAACATTCATCGTGATATTAGCTTAATATCTTAACATTCATACAGATGGTGAATGTTAGTTAACATTCATCATGATATTAGCTTTGAATGCCTCCAGGGACTCAGATGAGGAAATATGTCGCTCATGTAGCTTTGAGTGAAGATCAAAGGCAGTGTTAATGTCCTTGGTCTTTTTCAGTGATCCTATCACCCCAAGGAACTAAATTCTTATACAACTGGGCGTGTTCTATCACTTTGCCAAACAAATCACCGATGAACTCAAAAGCTTTGTCCCTGGTCTCCTTCAGCAGGTGAACTTCCTGCTTGGAGGAAGCGATATATTGCATAACCAATCGTCGTGTACCTGCATAAGAAGAAACATCATCTCTCTGAGATGATTTTTTCTATTTTTGGATCAGAGAGAGGTGAAGAGGCCACTGGTATGGTGGTTGAGAGTTTTAGGAGAGGTTCATTTATATTCTTCTTAGGTTCAGAAGGTGGTTGGGTTTCTAGGAATTGGTCAACTAGAGCACCTAATTCCAGTGACGGATCAGGTTGATGATCTCCCCCAACAATGAGGAAAAAGTATTAAACTCTTTGATTGGTGAATCACCCTCAATGTCAAACTGATCCCTGAGCGTGTTTAATGATTGCTCAGTTGAATGAGCAGGCTTTTTGTTTCATAGATGAGGTGAGGGTATCATTAGTGTCCCCCAACATAGTTGGTTCGACATTGGACACTGAGATATCCATATATGTGACTCCCTCATCATTACCAACTGGTGGATCATTAGGAATAGAAGATGAAGCTTGTAACTTGCTATTGTGACTGTAGCGAGTCATTGACAGCTTGTGCAGTGTAACATGAAGGTGGAATAGAAACCTGTGATTAAGTCAGGTATGTACTCAATGGATTACTGGATGTGAGTGTGTTATCACTCACCAGTGACCCTCACCCTTTTGATGAAAGGGCATCTTTTCATGAAGATGCCAAGTAGCTTCGGGTTTGACTCTCAGATTGGATGGGAGAGACATCCTGAACTTTGTTGGCTGCAGTTTGAGCTACATCGGTTGTTTGTAGTTTTCCCCTTTTGAAATCACTAGATTTTGTGGAATCAGTGAAGTGGTTGAAGCTTTGGGTTGGTCAAGATTGCCCTTAGTGACTGAAAGTACATTCACTAATTCAGTCTTGGCGGCTTTTGACGTCTTTTTTGTTATGCCCTGGAACCTTTGATGACCGGGGCTCTAATTTGGATATTTTCTTGGTGATTGGTGGTGATAGAATGTTCTTGGATGGTGGGACCTCACTGGCAGTCACTAGGGTGGTAATCAATGACTATGAGGTAGATGATAGTGAAGAAATGGAGGTTGGATGCAAAATTTGTTGCTGATTTTTCATTAATGGAGGCAAAGACACTGTCGTTGTTTTGAAAATACGTGTACTCCCACCATGGTTGGACCAAAGTCTTGGAATGTCAAGCCATCATAGTTATCAAATTTGCAAACAAGAACGACTTTACAATTTGACGGAGACGACCACGGGTTCATAATTTGCGCGTGTTTTGTTTAATTCTTATGTTTTAAAGTTTTCTCATAAAACCCGTTATACTTATGTAAGTTTTTTTTTCATTATAAATGAGTTCTTCAAACACCACACGTAATATAATTACTAAAGTTTGAAAATGAGCATAAATCGTTTAAACTTTTGCAAAACATTTGGTTTTAAGTAAAATAGTATATAAAAGGGACGTTTGTGTTAACTTATTATGGGAGCTTATGATCAATAAATTGATAATCATGTTGATAACTCATAAGGTTTCAATGTGGATTATTACTAGCTAAATATGGATGGCATGAAAGTTGTGAAAAGGCAAAGCGTCGTTTTATCAAGAATGATGGAGATTGTGACTTTCCAGTGTCAAGCTGTATATTTGTTTCGAAGCTCAGTCTACTTTGCAAATGATAGTTATATTTTGAAATGTATAGATATAGGTTCTTTAGTGATGGTGTTATTGTTTGATTGGGATATCCATTAATTCCCTTTAAGTATGCCTAAAGTATTCTGTAGTTTTTTAGTTTTATTTTTATAGTTTAGCGGGGCTTTTAATTTTAAGTCATAAGTTAATCCCGGAAATGAGGTCATGATCTTGGGAATCAGACCACAAACTTGGACATGCCGTTTGCAAATCATGTTTGCACGCAATCCACAAACTGTAAATTTGCAGTTTGCTAATGGGGCGGGGTACAAAATCGCAACTTTTTTTAACAATTTTTTTTATTACTTTAAAAAATCAGATAATTTTTTTAAAATTTTCCTAAAAACAATATGTAAACTTATAAGGTTGTCATCAGTGTTATCATCAAATATGTAGTATTTATTTTTTATTTCTCTAAAACATAATCTTTATTATTGATCATATATTGTCGGTCAATTAGATTCAGAAAATTAAATTTGGGAACAAAGAACGACTTTACAGTTTGACGGAGACGACCATAGGTTCATAATTTGCGTGTGTTTTGTTTAAACCTTAAAACCCCATGGATCATATCGAGGAAATATCATCCTTTAGAATGGGTCGATCCAGGTGGTCTGTAGACTGTGTTACCACTGGTCCTTGTGAAGAGGCAAACTGATTGCCCATTTGACCGTGCTCTTATTCCTTTGAAAGGAGAGGAGAAAGCCAAACTCAAACAACAATGTAGTCGTTGTAAGGAAATCAATTAAAGCAGAACAAGAAACATATCAAGATCCACCTCAAGGTCAAAATCAAAGATAAATGTCAAATAGTCAGTGTCACAACCGACTCAGTCTTTTTCTAGTGTTCAACTGAGTATCCCTTAAAATTATTGTAATTTCTGAATTTATGTTATGTACTATTGAATAATGTTATCAATGTTTTATTCCTTGTGATTTATTTGATTTGATAACTTTTCTTATCTTTTATCCGTTTGGATAAAATACTAAGAATGCATGAAAAATTTGGGAAAGCGTTTTTTCTTTTCCTTCAATCAACAAAAATTGAGAGTATTTTTATGAGTATGCCTGAAACCACCTGATGATCATCTTATTTTAGGGTCACAATATTTATAGAAATCTTAAGAATTATGAAAATCTCAAAAAATATTATTCAAAACGAATAAAAAAAAAAGACATTTTAACCAAAAATGTAGAAAAGTCGAAAACACATGAAGCTTCGAATTTAAGGACATAAACAAGGAATTCATTATCTGCGCGCTGTGCCGTGTTTTTTAAAATCCATTAGATTGTCGGTCGATAAAGATGCGATTCTTTTGTATGGAGGAAAGGTAGACGGATGGTTCGTTTACGGCCTGCCTTGTATTTGGGAACAAAAACGAGTTTATTTGTGTAAACACCTTAAGTTTTGAAGTTTTGTCATAAAACCCCTTATACTTATGTAAGTTTTTATTATGAGTGAATTCTTTAAAGACCGCAAGTAATGTAATTAATAAAATTTGAAAATGAGCATAAATCGTTTAAACTTTTGCAAAATATTTGGTTTTAGATAAAATAGTATACAGAAGGGGATGTTTGTGTTAACTTATTCTGGGAGCTTATAGCTAAATTTCATTAGAAAGAGACCATCAGTCCAATAAATTAAATAAAGTTTTTAGATAAACTTATTTGTAGAGGTTTATTGCTTTAGAAACGTCGCAAGTTCACACTTGAGTTTCGCACGTTTACCGAAACGACTTTTCTTCTAATGGTCATAAGCAACAACTAGTTTTTACGATTAAATTCAGGCTACAATTAGTTTTGTAGTGTATGAACTTTAAGTAATTAAGTTGGTAATGAACCAGTTCGACGTCGTTTTCATTACACATTAATTTGAACATTCTAATCGATTATAGGTTAACGTAGCTAATATCATAACGACTCTAGATACTGTTAGTAAACATTATTAACGTACACTTTATAGCACCAAATATAAAGATTTTTTTTTGGAACTTTCTGAATAAAAAGAATCAAGATTTAAATATAGAGATTACTTGTAGAAGAAAAGAGTTGCAACAGCTGTAACTTCCTTCAAAACACACGTAGCAATTCATCGTTTCTAAACATAATTAAAAACCCAAAAAGCATCGTTATTGTATATCATTCTTATTTTATTGAGTTCAGTTAGTTAAAAAGTTTTTTATCATTAAAGCAAAAAGAAATATTTTAAAAATAGTGCGTCATATTTAGAGAAAGTCAGAGAATTTTTATCAATGATACTGGTGGCTAATTATCATGAGAGAAATAATAATTATAAGAATAATAACTAAGAAAATGAAGTGTATATAGTATGTCATATATAAGAAATCAAATAGATATAAACGATGAACTTGCTATGGAAGACATGTAAAGAAAATGGGGCAATAACGTAATACTAAAAATAAAAAATTGTTCACTACCTCAAACAAACAACTATCGGAGTATATCATTAAAATCATATGTGTTTTGTTAATAACATACATAGGGATTTTCAATAGAAATAGACTTTATGATAATAAAATTTAAACGTACAATACATCAAGCTTGTAAACGTTCCTCATAGTAATCTTATTAAGAATGAGTTTGAGACGGAATCGGTGTGGAAGTAGTCAATATCAATTTTATTTTTGACACTAAGTACCGAATATTAAACCATTTGAAATAAAATAATATCGATGTAGTAAATACGATAACATATCGATTTATTACCGAAAATATAGTACTCCACGAGTCCACGTGATTAGTATACAATATGATTTTTTTTATAAAAGCAACAAGCTAACCTTATTTGATCAACGCAACATGACCAATAACTGATTATAACCTGCACTAGAGATTATTTATCTAATCAACAATTAGCTTGACATGTGATCTAGATTTATCTGATTTTCTATATTTACGTTTGTTCATTGATATTACTTAATATTCATTAAATTACTTACAACGCTCAAGTGTTATGTAACTATTCACCTAGTGACCAAATATTCAAAGTTTCTTTCAAAGACGACTATGAAATCCATTTATTTTGGCCAAAGACAGAAATCACTACCAACCTGGCTAAAATAAAAAAGTGACTTAAATCTGATTGAGTGGTTAAACTTGTTTATTATGAATAACTAATAACTAATAGGTTGATGGTGAAAGCCTACTACTGGCGACGCTATGGTACTAGAATGTAATAAATTGCCTTCAAAAAGTGTACCAAATATTCTTCTCGTAGTTTTTGCTCATAGAGAAAGCCAAGTAAAAATAGTAAAAATTTAAAATATAAAAGTATTAAATCTCTCAAGCTTTAAAAAAAACCTAATAGAAGTTTCAATATATAAAACGAACCAATTCCAATACTCTTAATCATTAACGACTTATTTTCTTTATTCTTCTGCGTTTTGTTTATTTAAGAAATAAAGTAACTTAGCACTCATTATATTAACATAAATAGGTAAAATACAAGGTAAAAAAGTATGACTTTTCATATTTCGGACTGAATACTAAAACGGAAAAATACCAATATTAAATTGGAAGTATCGTCTTCAGAGAAATTATATATATAAGTACCGAATATCGGACCATTTGAAATCAGTCGATACCGATTTGATACGTTACCAGTACAATACGAGCATGAGATCGAGAATGCAGAACGCATGCTCACTTCTAAATCTTATCTACTTTTAACTAAATATAAAATACATTTTCGTTTAGCCCAATAAACGAAATGGATCAACGCAGTGAGCCAAAAACTAGGCCCGTTTGTACATACTTGAATGCCAAAAGGCTAAAACCCTTGATCGCTTCACCTCACCAGTTCATTTTTGGGCGTCGTCTCTCTCAGGTTTCAACTTTTTCTCTCTCTCGTTCAATTAAACTCGCTGTATGTATATCTATCTAATTATTGTATAACATTCATAAACTAGGGTTTCAATTTTATATTTATCTTTAAATCCGTTGATTTTTGTTATTGGTCGCATCAAATCTGTATATCTATGTCTTTATAAATAAATAGAAAATATTTAGATGATTGATGTATTATTTGTTATTTAAGTGTTTTTAGGTCATATATGAAGTAGAAATTACTGTAAACTGCAAAACACATGTTAAGACATACGTCTATGATCTTTTATTTTGCAGAATAAAGGTTAGGTGGTTACCATTGTTTTATTTTGGAGAATTATTTACGTTGTTTGAATAATAGTATACATTTTTTTTTCGTGATCAGAACAACTGATTGGTGCATTGACGGCAGGCAACAATGGTGCACGTTTCGTTTTATCGCAACTGTAAGTTGTGTCATCCCCTTATTGCTTTCTTTTATACATACGATTTGATTTTGTTGAGGGTTACAACCTTAAGCTTGTTTTTAAGTTTACGTTTTAGTCTTGTGAGTGTGTTGATTCCAGTTTTGATACTGTTGCCTGGAAGATGAGGATGTATTTCTGTTTAAAAGAACTCTTGATTATCTATATAAAAGTTTTCATTGAAGCTAAGCCAACGTATATTAATAGATTCCATGATCCCTTCTTGTAATCAAAATAACATTTCCCAATGTTTTTTTTCATTAAAAGTTGCATATAAACATTGAGCCAGTTTAATGTAAGAGTAAATTTCTGGTAATGGAGAATCTGATATTATTGAATGTGACTTTTAAATCATTATATCTAATTCATGGAAATAAATACTTGAAGTGCACATAGTAAGGAGTGTGATTTTATCTAAAGTTGTTTCATTTCAAGTTTATGTATTATTTTTACTACTTAATGAAAATCAGATCATAACAAGGTTCTAATTATTTCAGATGGTAAGACTTTCAAGAAACCTCGACGTCCATATGAGAAGGAACGACTGGATGCTGAGTTAAAGCTTGTTGGAGAATACGGTCTGCGATGTAAGAGGGAACTCTGGAGGGTGCAGTATGCTTTGAGCCGCATTCGTAATGCAGCAAGAATGCTTTTGACCCTTGAAGAGAAGGATCCACGTAGGATTTTTGAGGGTGAAGCCCTCATGAGGAGGATGAACAGGTATGGGCTGTTGGATGAGAGTCAGAACAAGCTTGATTATGTCCTTGCCCTCACTGTGGAGAACTTTCTAGAGCGCCGCCTGCAGACTCTCGTTTTCAAGACTGGTATGGCCAAGTCCATCCACCATGCTAGAGTCCTCATCAAGCAGAGGCATATCAGGTATGAATTTTAATACGCAGGATCATTTAAAATGTTATTAACTGCACTGAGGTTAATTTGGGTATTCTTTTCTATTACTATGATTGGTTTGTTTCACAAAAGCACGTAAACTGGACCATTTGGGCAAAGACTGAAACAGACTGGAGAGTTTATATGTCAGAATGTTGGGCTGGGTTGACCTGCTAATGTTAATTTGGCCTGGCCCTTATCAATTTTTTTAAATAATTAAACGCTTAAGTATGACTACAAAAACTCTTGACCTATGCCATTATCATTTTTATTAAGTGGAAGAAGTTGAAATAATCATCAGATTATTATCGAACCTGACTTTGATTTGTTATCCAAGCTGTTTATTTTCCTCTATCTACTATTATTCTGTATACTACTAATTATGAAACTAAATCTGTACTCTTTAAACTGTTGGTATACTGTTGTTTTTCATCCAATAATCAAATGGAAATAGTCTTGGGGATCCTCAATATAAAGATAGTTTGAGTATTGCTCTTTTATGGACTGGTGTTTGTTGGCCATTGTTTTTACCAAGCATTTATTAACTTTTGGATTGTATGCAGGATATAATGCTATAGTCATTTGAGTTCGTTATTTTTCTTGTTCAAACTGGCTTTTCATAGTATTTTCAATCAACGTTATGTTTCTTACTTAATACATCAACCTCTTTTGATTTATTCAAGTATTTACACTTTTTCAGGCCATAATTATGATGTTTCAACTTGATTGTGGTTGTGATTACAGGGTTGGAAGGCAAGTGGTGAACGTTCCATCATTCATGGTTAGAGTTGATTCCCAGAAGCACATCGACTTCTCTCTTACTAGTCCGTTCGGAGGTGGTCGACCTGGCAGAGTGAAGCGAAAGAACCAGAAGGCTGCTGCAAAGAAGGCAGCTGGTGGAGATGCTGAAGACGATGATGAAGAATGAGCTCTCTGCCAATTTTCCTTAATGAAAGGTTTCCGCTTTCTAGTGGACCTTTATTACAGAATCTGTTATCTTAGGAAAGTTTTGGGTACTTTTTCTCTCGTGCTGTTTAGAACTTGATGATGGTGTCTGTTGATGTCTTTGAGTGATAAGGCTACTACGCTTTATGTCACTGGGTCATTAGTGATGGGATATTGGGACCTTTAACCTAAACTTTGTCATTGTTTTTGGGGTTTTTCTAATTAGCCAGTGATCCGCTTATAGGCTCATCTAATGGTTTCATGTTAGATATGATTGCTTATTTCCCAATCGAGATGAACATGTTTATCATAAAAGAAAACTCAGATGTAAAACTGCATAATCTATGTAATAAGAATGAAGATAAGACTTCTGTTATCCAAGTATTGATAATATTCCGTTTGATGGATTTATTGGTAGGTTAGGAAGACGTTGATACTTGCAAATTATAATTAACAAAGACAAATTACGTACATATGGATTGAGACTTGAATAGCTGAACAAGTTAGACCTAAAATATATTGGTGTCATGCTCTAGAAAAACAAAATGATTTCAAGGGTGGAAACAAGTCTCGATTGTTGTATCTTACATTGCCAGAAGTAGGTAAAAACGTAACTTGTATCTCATAATTAAACTTGCTTGTCAATGGCAAAAAAACATACCTAAGCCCTCAAGCTCAATAACTTGACAAGAAAATGTTGCAAAAGGGACCTTTGTAAAGTAAGGGTGATGAAATTTTTGTTTAGGCAAGGTATCTGCATGATAGAACATGGCAAATTCAGTTTTTGTAGTTGATATACAGAATAGTCATGCAGGGCAAACTCTAGAGACTAGAAGTATTCGTCACGTTGGGTCTCACAGTCCTTGAGTCAACTTTCTTTCAAGTAATACCGTAAACCAAACTAAATATATTTCAGTTGAACCCAAGGAAGCCCAAGATGAATTTGGTCTGATGTCAGTTTCAAAGAGAAAAGTCATATGGAATATTTTATGGTTCCCCTTTGGAATTTGAGAAAAACATTCATAAATTTAGCAGTTGTGGTTTCTTGAGTTGATCTTCACCTATTTCTCTTCAGCCTTTTCTGAGCTCATTTTGAAATAAGTCGAAAATAATCAACTTCAATTTAGTACTTGGATTAGGAGAAACTATCACCATTTTTAATATACAAATATTAGTAATCATCTTCAATGATAGAAATTTCATATAGTTAGAACTTAGAAGTACCGGGAAAAGAGAAATTAACAGAATTAAATAGGATAACAGAAGTAGGAAATGGTTAAAAAATAAATATACAAAAAAAGATAAGGTGCATTTTAGAGTGGAACACGTGACCTAACTATTTAAATCACAGAGAGCTAACATCAAACTTAATAAGTGGAAGAAAATAAAAGATGGTCTAGAAGAGAACGGACAAATAGTAACTAATTGTAACTCGTGTACTATTATTTCATGCAGGATCAAAAGTTGTAGTACCTACGACCAATATATCACAATTTGGACATCAACACGACTCGTAGTTAAAGCATGTAACTTTCCATTTAGGGCTTTTAGACCAGTGGTTATTTATGTGATTGAAGTCGATGATGGTTAGAAATTATTCGATCGATGATCTGACCATATGCTCTAGTAACATGCAATTAATTGATTATGGGTGTAATAATGCATCCTAATCTAATAGAGAGGAATAATTATTAAATATGAAAATGTGATTAATAATTTACAAGTTAAAATTATACTAATAAAAGGATTCATTAACTAGCTTCTAGCTAACTTAACAAACATAACAAAGTTTTACCTCTAGGTATATTCTAGCATTGTGGAGACAATTTTCGTTATTTAAATTAGCCGTAAACTCGTACTGGTGAGAAATAAATTATTTCAAATGAAATTGATTGAATAGGAAAAAAATTTACATCAACAAAGAACAAATAAAGGAAGAAAGAAATTATTTAACACCTTGTTCCACTTATATCAAATATATCAAAATTTGCTAAATGGATACCTATGTTAGGATATAAGTGTAAGTTTTGAAAACAAAATAAAAATAAATGAGATTTTGTGCCCCGGCTTCTAAACAATTTTAGTTTTTTGAATGTGAAAAAATAAAGAAGCTATTGCAATGGCTGAAAATACTAGACCTACTAATGAGACCAAAACATAGAGGAAGATAAAATTTGTCATAGAATGGATACCTCAATTTATTATTTGTACATTTTATTATTACTTATATTTATATTTTATTAATATAGAGATATCTCATTATATATAAAAGATATCTTATCAAAATCTGAAATTATTATTACTTATTATCTAAATCTAATATTGATAAATATAGATATATGGAATGTAGTTTTTCATCTTTCTACATGAAAGATTTGAAAAGATATGGATGAGACATGTTTTTCTCTTGTTTTCGTACTTCATTTTCTAAGTAAAAATTCTTTTAAAAATAAGTAAGATTCTATTTATTTAAATTTTATTTATATTGAAGGGTTTGTTAGAGTTCCGTCTAGGAGGGATTCTTACTCAAAATAGGATTATTGTAATAGAAAGATATTCTATATTTTATATATTTAAATTATATATGATGAGAAGAAGATATTTTTCATTTGCTTAATTTGACTTCAGTCAGTTTATTTCCGAAGTAACTCGCATCAACTAGCACTAGTTTAATGTGAACCTTTAAGAGTAATTCATTAAATTGGTTAAATCTAAACTAATAATATATCATTCGTATGATCTCACTAAGATAGCCAGAT
Organism: Logfia minima; assembly: GCA_963921325.1. Lineage (NCBI taxonomy): Eukaryota > Viridiplantae > Streptophyta > Magnoliopsida > Asterales > Asteraceae > Logfia > Logfia minima. The sequence continues at coordinate 37,928,467 of OY992764.1, forward strand.
GTATATAGATAGACCAACCGGATCTATTTGAAAATAGCTAGAATATAGCATTTTTGAGAAATTTTCGGTGGAAGCCACTTATATCAAATATATCAAAATTTGCTAAATGGATAATGTGTTATGATATAGGTGTCAGTTTTGAAAGAAAAAAAATAGTTGAGATTTAGTGTCCTCACCTCTAAACAATTTAATTTCTTGAATGTGAAGAAATAAAGAAGTTATTGCGATTATCGAAAATATTAGGCCTACTAACTGGACAAAAAAGAGGGAAATGTAAGATCTTTCATAGAATGGTACCTCGATTTAATATTTGTACATGTTATTATTATTTAGATGTTATATTTTATAATATAAAGATATCATATTACATATAAAAAAAATCTAATTAGCATTTGAAAATTAGAAATTTAAATTATTATTTATTATCTAAATCTAATATTAATAAGTACAAATATAAGTATCTAGATAAGTGAGTTATAAAATGTAGCTTTTCATCTTTCTACAAGAAAGATTTGAAGAATATGAATGAGATATTTTTTTCTTCGTCTTTTTTGCTCTTGTTTTCGAATTTCATTACTAAGCAAAAACTCTCTTCAAAATGAATTAGATTCTATTTATTTAGATTTATTTATATTGAAGGGTTTGTTAGAATCTCATTCATCATAGTCAAAATAGGATTATCGTAATAATAAAAAATTGTATGGGGTCAAATCAATATGCTCAAAGCAAAAAAATATTTGAATATAAATCTCATCGATATCATCGATCTCCTAAGTATCATACCAAATACAATCAACCGAATCACTTTTTTGAGAAATAAGAGACATCTATGTTAAAAAAAAAAAAAGGTAAAGTAAAGAGATCTATTCATTGATAAGTGTGAAGTCCCGTTAAACACCAAACAAAAGATTAAAACAATAACCACAATATGAAGAACACAAAGAAGATAATCATGAATCCCTAATCTTATTATTGATCAATTAACAAGACGGATACAACTTTATGTATCATGGTTTACAACCTTAGGGATATCGAATCGATCTTTCTTTATTAGATCGTTCACATGGGGAAACGATCTCAAGTTATGAGATCGGGTGTTTACCCTCATAAAAAAACACACTTCAACAATGTCTAGGGATCTCTTTATTTATAGAGTCCATCTAGACTTACAAAGGAAACCTAATTGTATTAGGAAACTAACTCTTTTTAATCTTTATCTTTATCTTTTTAAGCAAGTCTTCTAGAATCCTCCATCTTCTAGAATTCCATGATGTCGATCTTGATCCTTCATGTTTCCTATGTAAATTATCAGTTTATATTTTGTATCATCAAATCAATAAATCCCAACAATAAGAAAAAGAAAAAACATGAACTGGGACTGGATTGATGTTAAAATACAATATCGAGTTGCAAGAAGTGATTCGATTGATGATGAAAAAAGATAATTATTGGTTTAGTTCTCAACCTTAATGATAGAAAATATGATTTATAAAATTTTATTGAGTCTGACTCATAGTGATCATTTATCAAAGAATGACTCTGGTTATTAAATGATTGAACAACCGGGAGCAATTTACTTACGATACTTAGTTGACATTCATACAACTTATGTGTTCTTGTTCATTCATATAGCAACGAGATGGACTTTATCGACACTAAGAATGGACCAATAATAAAATATTGGATGAAAATTTCTTTTACCTATTTCTCTAAGCAATATATCATTAACACCTCTTCCCAACTTCTATTGATGTACATAAATACTTATATATTCACGACTTGTCTCAAACAAGAGAAAAAAACAAGTATCCTATTTTTTATGGATGTTCACCATATGTTCTCTATGGTAATTGAGTTCATGAATTATGGTCAACAAACAGTACGAGCCGCAATGATTACCTTATCACACGCGAATCGTTTACCTGTAACTATTCAACTTGAGTTGGGTTAAAAACAAGGAATGTATTTGTGCCATCACGATCTTCAAATAAAGTATTTTCTATGGTAGCACCATGAATAGTGCATAGCAAAGCAGCGCCCAATACACCGGCAACTCTCATCATATGAAATGGGTTCGATATCCAGTTTTGAAATCCTTGAAAAAAGAGGATAAATCGAAATATAGCTATTACACCAAAACTTGGCACAAAGAACCAACCAAACTAACTTATGGGTGTCAAAAATAACCGAATCCGAAAAATCGACACGACTTTAATTGGATTCCGGTTAACGGATTGGCTTATTCGGTTAATCGAACCCAAATAATCCGAATCCAAGTAACCCTAATCTTATTTGAATAGGATTGGGGATAAATGTTTTTGAATTTGGTTAACCCGAACAACCCGAATAATCTAAAAATGTACTAAATATACATATGTAATTCTATATATGTGTTATGTCATTTATGATTAATATGAGTCTATTTACATACAATGGATATATACATCACTTATAATTTACCTTATGTTCAAGATGTCAAAGTATACAAATTTATCTTATTTGGGTTAAAACACATTACTCAAATTTGAATCAATCCGAATAACCCGAATCCAAATAATCCAAATCTTATTCGGTTCGATTTCCGGATAAATTATAAACTTGAAAAATCCAAATAATTCGAACCGAATAATCCGAAACCTGAACAGTTTAACCGAACAACCCTTCTAGACTGACCTAGGTGGATAAATTAAGAATACATAAACAACAATGGCAATTGGACCTGAGAATGCAATTGCAATATAAGGTCGCAATTTAACAGATCGGACAAGTTTGAATTGACGTAATGTGAAACCTATTAGTCATCGTAAAAATCTTCTTGTGCTTCAAAACGCCATTGAAATAGCTACAAGAAAAAAACAATAGGTTAGACCAACCTATAAAAATGAAACAGTCCCTACATAACTAATCATTTGTAATAATAAATCTTTTTCTTGTTTGGTAACTTTACCAAGGCTAGAAAATGTAGAAAGATGTTATATAGTCATCGTAAAAACTGCTTCGACCAAAAATTGGGCGGAGGAGTAACATTTAACTAGAAAATGTAGAAAGATGCTATATTTTCGTTCAGTCCATTAAACAAATGGATCAACCCAATGGGCCAAAAGCGCTAGGTCCATTAATACATACATACATGATACATGAATACCTAAAACCCTTCGTCACTTCACCTCACCACTTCATTTTTGGGCGCCGTCTCTCTCAGGTATCAAGCTTCCAATATTTTTCTTTCATAAACGCTGTATTTATATCTATCTATTGTGTATGTATATCTATATTTATACTAGCATTCATCAAATAGGGTTTCAGCTTGCCCTTTTTTAGCTATATTAATTGTTATTATCTGTCTACTGTAAGCATCAAATCTGTATATCTATGCATTTATAAATAAAAAGATTACAATGCTTGATGTGTTATTTATTTAGTTATTATTCAAGTATTTTTGGGTCATAAGTACAAATTACTTTTAAACTGCAAAACGCATGTATATATATACGCCTGTGTAGTGTTAGTAGATTTGTGTTGCACTATGAGCTATAGTTATTAGTTAAATAATATTATCTTGGTTACGTTAGGTGGTTACTGTTGTTTTATTTTGGAGAATATTATTTACTTTGTTTGAATAACATTGTACTTATTTATTCATTAGCAGGAGAAATCAACAACTTGTTAGTGCATTGACGGCAGGCAAAAATGGTTCATGTTTCGTTTTATCGCAACTGTAAGTTGTGTCCTCCATTTATTGCTCTCTTTTATACTTATACATGCATAATTAGTTGACTGTACACCTGTGTAAATAGGTAGATGTATAATATATGATGCTTAAGCTGTAAATTTATTTGTCTTTCTCTTATGTTTCTGTAACTTGGCTTTATTGTTTGCTGCTATGATAATACATTTTCGTTCGAACATATATAAGGAACTTATCAAGGGTTTATGAATAAGTTGTATGAGCTTGTTGGTAACTAGGATCCTAGAATATTGAACTTGATGCCTGTGTATGACACTTGTGAATTTAGTTATAAAAATATGATTTGAGTGTTCTATCACCTAACAATTGTTTTTAGGTATATTTTGAAGGTAAAGCTTTAGACTTGTGATTGTCTTCAATCCAGTTTTTATAATGTTGTCTAAAAGATGTGGATGTATTTTTCTCATTAAAAGGATCTTGCTTATCTTTATAAAAGTTTTTATCAGATTTAGGCCAAAGTATTTCAAAAGATTTATAGATGTCTTCTTGTAATCATATAAACTTTTCCCTTTTTCATAGAAAGTTGCATAAGAACATTGAGCTAGTTTAATACAAGAGTAAAATTCTGATAATGGAGAATCTGATACGATTGAATGTGACTTTTAAGTCATTATATCTAATGCATGGAAATAATTACTTGAAGTGCACATAATAAGGAGTGTGATTTTATCTGAAGTTATATCATATAAAGTTTCTGTTTTATTTTTTCTACTTAATGAAAATCAGATCATAACAAGGTTCTAATTATTTCAGATGGAAAGACTTTCAAGAAACCTCGACGTCCATATGAGAAGGAACGACTGGATGCTGAGTTAAAGCTTGTTGGAGAATACGGTCTGCGATGTAAGAGGGAGCTCTGGAGGGTGCAGTATGCTTTGAGCCGCATCCGTAATGCAGCAAGAATGCTTTTGACTCTTGAAGAGAAGGACCCACGCAGGATTTTTGAGGGTGAAGCCCTCATGAGGAGGATGAACAGGTACGGGCTGTTGGATGAGAGCCAGAACAAGCTTGATTATGTCCTTGCCCTCACTGTGGAAAACTTTCTAGAGCGCCGCCTGCAGACTCTCGTTTTCAAGACTGGTATGGCCAAGTCCATCCACCATGCTAGAGTCCTCATTAAGCAGAGGCATATCAGGTAAGAATTTCTATACATAGGATTATTTATATTGTTTTGAACTGCAATAGGGTAAATTTGGGCTTTCTTTTCTATTAATATGATATGATGATTGGTTTATTTCACAAAAACATGTAAACTGGACCATTTGGACTAAAAGTGAAACTGACTGGAGAGTTTATATGTTAGAATGATGGGTTGGGTTGACCTGCTAATGTTAAGCCCTTACCAATTTTTGTAAATATAAAACGATCAAGTATGATCACAAAAACTCTTGACCTGTGGCATTGCCATTTTTATCAAGTGAAAGAAGTTAAAATAATTAACAGATCATTCTTGAACCTGACTTTGATCTGTCATGTAAATTGTTTATTTTCCTGTATCTGCTTTATTCTTTATACTAGGTAGTAATAGTAATAGTGAAACTAAATCTGTATTTTTGTTTAATTGTTGGTATATATTGTCTTTTTATCCAATAATCAAATGGAAATAGTCTTGCGGATCCTCAAAACATAGATAGTTTTAGTATTTGTCTTGTATGGACTGTTGTTTGTTGGCCATTGTTTTTACCAAGCTTTTAATAACTTTAGGATCGTGTGCAGGATATAATGCTATTGTCATTTTGATTCGTTAGTTTTCTTATTTAAACAGGCTTTTCGTAGTATCCACAATCAACTTCATGTTTCTTACTTAACACATCAATTTCTTGATTTATTCAAGTATTTGCACCTTTTTTCGCCATAATTAATATTTTCTAACTTGATTGTGGTTATCATTACAGGGTTGGAAGGCAAGTGGTGAATGTACCTTCATTCATGGTAAGAGTAGACTCCCAGAAGCACATTGACTTCTCTCTTACAAGTCCATTCGGAGGTGGTCGACCTGGCAGAGTGAAGCGAAAGAACCAGAAGGCTGCTGCAAAGAAGGCTGCTGGTGGTGATGCCGAAGACGATGATGAAGAATGAGCTCTCAGCCCATCTTGTTTTGTAAGGTTTCCTGTTTATTATTTTTAGTGGACATGTTTCTTTCATCAATTTACCTGTCATCGTGGGGGAAGTTTTGGTTACTTTGGTACTTGTGCTGTTAAGAACTTGATCATGGTCTGTGTTAATGTCTTCAAATGCTAAGATTACTAAACTTTACATCATGGGATCATTAATGAATGGTGTATTTGCTTCAAATGCTAAGATTACTACAATAACCTTACCTGACCTTTAATCTGGTTTTGCTAATAAATCAGTGATACCCCGTATCCTCACGTAACGGTTATGTTTTAGAATAGCGTATTGTTTATTTCCCTTCTGGAGACGAACGAAATCTTGACAAAATAAGACTTAATGGTTAAAACAACCAAAGCTACAAGGATATACAATGAAGAATGCAACAGACAAAATTTGTCAGTGAGGTACCGCTCACAGAAGTACGTGTAATCACCTCATAGAGGCACACTGGGTACGGAATAGTTAAAAAAAGATCAAACTAGGTACGGATAATACCATGAAGACTACAGGCACACCATGGACTAGTGTGATGATCTAATGAGGGAAACTGAAACGTTAAACGGTGGACTTTTGATCATAATTTGATACACTTTTAACTATATGTTAGAGGGAATGACAATTTGTGAAACTGTGTGAACGGAATGGTAAGTTTTTAATTTTTAATTTCACACATTACACAACTTATCTTAATCATTATAACAAAAGATGTAAGATGACACTATTTTTTTGTTTACAAACAATTTTTTTTCTTTTTCAATTTTGCGTATGAACAAATTAATGAAATTAAATCTAATCTAAAAGTAAAAATTATTATCCAAAATTTTCATAAATGTATCCTTTTAACATCCACAGTAAAACTACTGGGACTATACCAACCTATGTTTAGATAATATATATGAGCTTCTTTTTTCTTCTAAAGTAAAAACCTACTTTTCGTTTTTTTCCTTATGAGTTATTGGACCTTTGTTGTTCTTCAGAACCCTTGAAAGTTGACTTTTTTGTCATTTGAAGTCATTATTCGCATTGTTCTTCGATATAGATTTAATTTTTTGACAATTTTTTTTATTTTTTAATTTTGTATATGAACAAATTAATGAAATTAAATCTAATCCAAAAGTAAAATTTATTATCTAAATTTTCATAACATCGAAGGTAAAACTACTTGCACTACTAGAAAACAAGGATTTTCCAGCGATAAATAGTCGTCCGTTAAACTACTATATATCGCCCCGGAAGACCTATTTTGGTGACAAGTCGTCAGTGAAGGGTTGTCGATGTTGGTCTATACCTACGACATTTTTGTGATGACAGGTGGACCCCCTAGTTAATTAGTTTGACCGAGAAAAAAATAAAATAAAATGCTTTACCGATGATAATATGTCGTCGCTAAACTAGTTTATTTTATTTTTTATTTAAATTAAATCACATACTGACGACCACGTGTCGTCGGTAAAGCGTGTCAGGTTTTGGTCATTTGTCGTCGCTAAAGGGGTTTAGGGGCGACATGTCGCCTCTAAAGGGTCCTGCAGTTATTTACAGCAGGTTGCTGCTTTTGCGTTATTCCAAGCTTTTACCCTACATTTTCGTCCCAATAGCTTTTAACCTGTTTGAAACACAATTTATAACTACTTTCCGCACTTTTCAAATTGATAATGCAAATACGCAAACAATTAAATTCCAGATTAATATTGTTCAAGATAATTTAACAACCAACTAGTTAAAAAAAAACAAACAAACCAACAAATTCGAACAAAGTAACAAGTTCTAACCAACTAGTCCTAACAAACAACCCAAATATAATTGTTCAAAACGCCAACATAAAACACAAACTTACTCATCGGAATCTTCATCATTTTCACATTCTTCACTTTCTTCTTCATCATCATCATCATCTTCGTGTTCTTCTATGACCTGAAAGGTAGGAATATCTAGAGCCGATATGTTATATTGTCTCAAGGCGACATGCATAGAATTTAGAAACAGGGTTTGATTATGTATAATTCGGGCTTGAGATTGCACTTAAGTCTGCAATTGGGTTAGCAATTGGGTCTGTTGAGTTTGACATTCCATAACTTGAAGAAGTTGTTGCGGGGTATAATAATTCGGTGCTTGTGAGCCAACACTTTGACTCGAACTTGAAGACCCACATGAGAGCTTTCTGCCCCGTCCCCTATTATGTCCTCGCTTGGACCCTAACTTTGACTCCATTACCTCCTCTTCGCTCATGGGCTTTTTGACTACCCGCTTGTGCCGCCATCTCATTCACCAATGTCTCCTAAAAGTAAAAAAACAAGAATTATAAGTAGTTTACCAAATCTACACAATTCTTTATTAGTAATGACTCATTTCTTAGAAACTGATTTTTGGCTGTATCATTATACCACTCTTGATTTTTATTCTTATGCATTTTACCAAAAGTCTCAATGATACTTGGATATCTACCGGTGTCGGTGTTTCGTTGTAAACACAAAAACATAAATATATAATAACAATTAATCCAATTAATCAGCACACTATAATTTTATATATTTACAAACAACAAGTATAAAGCAAGTTACCTCTGTATGTCATAGAGCAACATATGATTTGGTTCCATGCCCACTCGGGTATTTTTGCTTCTTCCGGTTGTCTTTGTTTACTTTGGACCGTTTGACGCAGTTTCTGGATAGAAAATGGTCTACGTGCTCTTGCCATAAGTCAATATTCATGTTCTCTAGTGGAAATCGCCTGATTTCCCTAGGATGCTCATACCCTCCCACTCCGTGTACCATTTCTTCTTAAAGATATATATGTGATTTCTGTATCGCTCCATCAAGCTGTTGTGAACCCCTACTCGGATATCTTTAGCAAACGGCCCTTGCAAATGAGGTTGCATATCAAAGTACGTCTGCATTTTAAAAAATAAATAGTTAGAATATTTACAAATTTATAGTAACATATTAAACAAGTTAAACCTCTATCTCCGGCCAAACGGAGAATTTCAAAGCAGCCGGAACTGCGTCACATGATTTATAGCACTTGGGAATCAGATCCACCAACGTCCCAAGAAGAGTAGAGAAGCGGGAGGCATTAGGCCCAACCGAGTGGTACGTCTTTTGGTCGTAAAATTCAAACTCTATAGGAAGCGGTCTGTAGTTGTTAGCTTCTAAAAGTGCTCGTAGCTCCCGGTTTTTTGTAACACCACGCTTGGGAATATCACCTGTTAAATTCAAATGAAAAAATTAAAGCGTTACAAGTAATCAAATAAAATATAACATAAAATACAAGTAATCAAATTCAAGTAAATAATATTTCAATGTCTTACTTTCACACTCCGTCACAACCAGTGGATCGCAATTGCCACCATAACTTCTCGAAACAGTTGCCATCTACAAACTCAATAAACATATAAAGCATAACTGTAATAACAAATCATCAAATATGTAACCAACATAATGCAACCAACATAACTAAAACAATTACATTGAAATTAGTGTTATTTTACATATAATAATTACTAATCAATCCGACTCATCACTAGAACAGTAATCCACTTGACATTCATTATCTGAATCCACATCTTCACTTTCAGGACCGCCAAATACATCAGCATCGTCATCTTTATTATCAATAAAATCATCATCTTCACGAACCGAATATTTTCGACTGCATCAACAATAATTTCCGTTGATTGGTCATCCCCATGCAAGCTTGAAAAAGTCAAAGTATCTAAATTAGCATCCAATTCAAGATCAGATGAATTGGTATCATGTATAAATTCTTCTTCGTTCTCTTCCATGTCTTGTCGTTCCCAGAGCTTTCAATGATTTGCCTCTTGTACGACCATCCAATGTTGTCGTCGGGACTGGTCTTCAAGGTAAAACACTTGCTTTGCTTGTGTTGCAAGAATGTATAAAACTAATTCCTTTTCTAATTATAGGATTTTGTATTAATTAAATACTATTATTTTTATTAATATTTAATTAACACAAAATGTAATTATGATTAAAACTAATATTGTTTATATTTATTTATTTAGTTAATTAAAAATATTATACATTTAAACAATATTAAATTAAAAATAAAATTAATTTTTAATTGCTACAAATAATTATAATTATAACTATATTTATAATTATTTTTTATTAATTAAATACTATTTAATACATAAAAAACAAAAATAGACATGTCGCCGGTATACATCTTTAGCGATGACTCATTTATTTTAAAAATAAAAAACTCTTACCGACTACATATGTCGTCGGTACAGGTCAACCCGGGAAAACTTTATTCTGCCACCAAACAAAAAAAATGAAAAGAAAATGAAAACTCCTTTACCGACGACACGTAAATGGTGGTCAAAGCCAGAGGATATTTTATGTAACATCCTCTCTTGCGGTCTGGTAATTTCTATTATATTAATCGATTATCTAAATGTTTTAGAAATTATTTAATATTATGTGTTTCATTGTGAAACGTAGATAAATAGGTCCTTTGACTTATTGTGACTAATGAAATATTAATCGTTTTAAATTATTATAGATGACGGTAAAATAAAATAATATTTCTCGCAAACGGTTTTCAGGTTCCAGACAAAAGATTTAGGACGGGTATAAAATTATACCATTTGAATTACTACAACCGACTTTGAATCTACATATATGTTCTTATATCTTCTCCTTCTTTCCATATTTAGAAGCTTTTCAAATTCAAGAAACCATAACTTGCAAATCAAAGAAATCACAACCAACTGAAATCAAAGCTTGTGTTTAGTAAAATTGAAACCAAAGACACCAGAATCATCATCATAAGCTTCATCAATCAGCTTCCTTGTTCTAATTAGAAGTATGTTTCCATTTTTAGCAAACTACTTGAAAATTGGTGAATTATTGGTTGTAGGATGTTATTGAAGCTGAAAAGTAGTTATTTGATGCCTATTTGATGTTAGGAAGTTTGTGTGATTGAAAGGAAATCAAAATATTGAGTTTTGGGTTGAAAAAGTATGATTTTCGACTAAACAGCGTCTCAATTCGCAACTTGTGTTCATCTTGCGAGTTGACTTGCGGTGCGAGTTGACTTGCGAGTTGAGTTGGCTTGCGAGTTGACTTGCGAGCCGAGTTGACTCTGCGAGCCGAGTTGACTTGCGAGTTGAGTTGGCTTGCGAGTTGACTTGCGAGCCGAGTTGACTCTGCGAGCCGAGTTGACCTGCGAGCCGAGTTGCGAACCGAGATTTTAGACCTGCGAACTGAAATGTGCGGTGCGAGTTGAAACCTGCGAACCGAAACCCTGCGAACTGAGATGTTGACTTTTTGTCTTTTTGTGCAAAATGTGTTACTAACTTTTGTGAAAATCTTAGGCAAAATTAGATTTTGATGAAATTCGCATGGTCACTTGGAAACGACCTAATACACAAGACTATTTATGTAATAGCCCCCCCCCCCCCCCCCCCAGTTTTGGCCATCCGGGGTCATCTAGGACCCGAAAATGACATTTTTCAGTTTTAAGCGGTATTGCGGGCTTTTTCTAAGTTTACTTCTGATTGAACTTTTGTTTGCCTAGACTTCAGGGATTACCTGATTTGATAAATAGGCTATAATGATGTTTATGGAACGAACTTCTGACTTGTGTATGATTTTCTGTTTCAGATCAACGTAAGACTCAGTGATATTAGAATCCTGAGTGTGGAGACGTCAGAGGTATCGGTGAGTGGATTCAGAACTCATCATTTGATTTAGTTGTAACTATTTGGTTACAACAAGTAAACGTAGATGTTTATTAGACTGTTTAGTCTTGATTATTGATTATTGATCTACGTGATGTGCGAACCAATGTGCTGTATGTGATTGAGGTCAACGTGTAGTTGGACTTCTGGTTATTATGTGTATTACACAGGTTTTGATTCATTTGTTGTGTTTGAGACCTGTGTATGGGTTTAATAACCATTAGTTATCGGTCTATTCTGTATTGGCCATACAGATTGTTGGTAAGTGTTCTTGGGGGAATCCTCGGGTATTATGATATCCCCAGAGCCACCGATCCTCATTGAATTATGTGTGTTTACGATTATTTGGTGTAAACAACTAGTTATGCTAAGTTGAATGTTGTGTGATGAACCTATTCACTTAGCTTCGTGCTAACCCCTCATTTTACTTCCTGCAGGATATGTTTTGTTTAATTGTGGGTGCAGGAAGTGATTGGTTGATCAAGGAATGTTTGACTGCGCTCTTGAACTCTGATATGGTTTTGTAATAAACCTTGTTTGTGAATTTTTATAATACCCCGCCTTTTGTAGTTTAAAAGTTTGAAATTGGTGTAATTTAGGAATTGTAAACTGTTTAATGTATTTTAAATTCATGCTTCCGTGTTTATTAATATTATATTCTTATATTGAAAGAGGGGTGTTATATTTTATCTTTTTGCGGACCTTTAGCAACAACATTTGTGTCGTCGTAGTAGGTGTCATCGCTAAATGTTGTTTTTCTTGTAGTGTCGTACTATACCATCACTGATGAAGGCTAACGAAAGTAAATATTATTAGTTAATAATGATCGAAAATATATATTTGACTAATATTTATTTAAAAATTCATTGAAATACTATAAGTTATTGAATTTTATGTTGTAAACTCGTTAATATTCATTAAATGAACGTCATGATGAATGTTAATGAGTTTATCACTTAAAGTTAGTTTATTAATGAAATATTCTATCAATGAATATTAGTCAAATACGGATTACTGATAACATTCGTCAGCTTTATAGGAATTTTAGTAACATTCAGTCATGATAAATGTTAATGAATTTTATAATTTAACATTCATCAATTAATGTGTAACCTACAGAAAAATTCATCAATGATATTTAAGATTCATAGCATTGATTGTGATTAGTATTTACTAATTTTTTTATTGTATTGATAAATATTAGCTACTCGTGATGAATGTTATTATTTCCTTGTTTCTTCGAAAAAATACTTCCTTGCTACTCCCCATCCTATATAATATATATATATATAGTACCCGGATCTAAAAAGAAGAAAATTTTACGGGAGAATATGAAAAAATATATATTTAAAATTATAATTCAACAGAAAACAAGTATGATTCAATAAAACACAAATATGATTTCAAACTGATTCAAAAAATTATTTTACTTAATTAAAGTGTTAAAAAACTCTTCTATTTTTTACTAATTTATTCTTTTCCTTTAAACCACTTCTATATATACCATTTATCGAAACCAACCTTTTTGATTTTGAGTTAAAGTAGTGAGATTGTACGTGAAGAGGTTTGAGAAGTCTAATTTAAATATGAATAACTCAGCTTGTTCAAAATCTTTAGGAATGACTTGGCGATGTGTTATTAGGGGGGCCCAGGAATCTAAACTCCTTTAAAGATTAAAGTTGTCGGTCTTTTTGACCATAAATAATGTTTTCTAAATTGTCTACTTCGTTCTATTTTATTATTACTGGGTACGGTTTTGACCATGTAAAATACAGCCCATAATATATATATATATATATTTTTTTGAAATGTGTATATGTGACTAACTCTCTCTCTAACCATACTTTTATTTCTATCTTTATGTATATAAAGGAATTAAGAAATCTTTTCATGATATTTCTTTAAAAAAAAAAAACTTATTTCCAAATATTTTTTTAAAACTTCATCTCTATAATATTTATCCAACTAAATTTATAGTTAACAATCACTTTATTTAATTCTATTATAAATCTTTTTAAATCATTAATTAATAAATAGTTTATTATAAATCATTTATAATTGAAAACATATTTATAATATTTAGTAAATTTGAAATTGTTAAAAATATGTAACAAACATATTTAACATACATAACAAATATAGTAAGAGTAATTATGTCTAGCTTCTTTTATTTATCTAGCGATCGTAGTCCTAACTAATTGTAATTGTTAAGTTGTAGTTTATTATTTTAATATGTTTATCATTAATGAATGTTGTCTTTTTATTTGTATTATTGCATGTATTTAATTTAATTATATTAATTAATTAGTTATTAACAATTTAACAATATTATTTAATAATATTAATTAATTAGTTATTAACAATTGACAATATTAAATATAAGAAAACATATAAACCTGAATAACAAATATATTAAGTATGATTTGAAGTTTTTAGAGGATGAATAGTGTTCCTCTATATATAGAGGAAATCTGACTTCCTCTATCTCTATCTCTAAATATAAAGGAACTGTTGGAGTACATTTTTCCTCCTCTATCTCTATATTTAAAGATAGATGACAATTATAGAGAAACATTGGAGATGATCTAATGAATGTCCATAAACAATAAATTATATTAAAACAAACTGACATAACTTACTGATAAAACACAAAATTAAATATTTATCACTCTCTTTAATAACTTTGTGTTTTTCACCAATCTAACTACTTGTACACTATTCACTGATCACGGTACACCAATGTTCTAACTACTTGCACACTATTTATTGATTCCAATACATCAACGTTCGAACTCTTGATTGATCTCAACATAGTATGTAACATATGTATCTGATTACTAATTAAAATATAAGTGGGTAAGAATGAAAAAAGAAGATATATATGAGAAACGAAAGAAAAAGAGCACATAACCCATAAATGAATGAAACGTCGGTGAATAGTTAAAGAGATGTGCTATTAAAGTTACTAACATGTCAATTAGGTGTCTACTATGTTAAATAGTTTGTTCTTAAATTATTGTGTAAATAATATTTTATTATTATTATTTTTTAAGAAATACTACATTTATATAAAATTTACAATGAGAAATGATATAGTACATGAAATGGACCAATTCTAAACACTTTTTATTTCTCTTTCGCTTCTCTCTTTATTCTATTAGTCTACATTTTTTTTAAAGTTTTTTGTGTAAAATATTTGTGAATATATCATTTTTTTTAATTAGATTTCCTATTCTTTGTGTGTACTTTGATCCTTAACATGTGTCATTTCAGGACACATAGAAGCGAATATTTGAAGCTTATAGGGTTATATGTGTTTTTATATAGTACTCTTATATATATATATATATATAATATAATATATAGTAATGAAATAGAAATAAATTTATTTTACTATCTATACTTCGGAATTTTATTTGATTGTTTGAGAATAAATAACCTGGTAATTAGGTTTTTACAACAATTAGTTGTGTTTCGACATTTTTTTGTTGTTGCTATGAACCCGTACGTGATAAGAACTTTAATTATTTAATTGATTCACTTGTCAAACTTCTATTTTTGTGAACAACATTAGTACAAACTTTATAACAGTCCGAGTTAAATATACTAAAATTTATTCGAGTGAACACTCCCTAGCTAGTTTATGGTTTCCGATTTGTCTACCATATTTATAAATTTAATTTGAATTTTAGTATTTTGATTTATAAATACATTATAAAAATAGTTATGAGTTAGGATACTTATTGTAATTGTCCTAGACCACATGGAGTGGTTCATTGTGGAGCTTTCGTGCAGTCACCACGGTTCATTACGAACAGAATCATACCGTGATGACCTGTCATCATTAAAAAATTCATGGGAGAGGACGGAGCAAACACAGAACTCACGCCCTTATTTAACTGTTTTTTATTTATTGTTTTCACTTTCTTTGGCTGTAACATCCTATCATTCGGTCTGGTAATTTCTATTATTTTAATTGATTATCTAATTGTTTTAGAAATTATTAAATATTATGTGTTTTATTGTGAAACGTAGATAAACAATCTTTTTGACTTATTGTGACTAGTAAAATATTAGTTGATTCAAAATTTGTAAGTTTTTGATTTTCTGCGACACAATGGTTGTGTCGCAGGTTGTCTGTGCGACACAATGGTTGTGTCGCAGGACTGTGTCGCAAAACGGGCTGAACTGAAATTAATTAAGGAGCTTAAGTGTAATTCGATGTTAAATATATATACACGCCGCCCAAACACTTCCAGATCATTTCCTTACGTTCTAAGTTAGTCCTAAAGTGAAAAACAAAGAGAATTAGAGAGAATTGAGAGAGAAAGTGAGAATTGACTTTAAATCAATTAATTGAAGCTTTTGATCCGTGAATTCAAGGTAAGGATTTGATTATTATGTGTTGTTATTGTTTATAAGTGAATTGCACCGATTGGTATATGTAAATTTGAATATTATATGTTTGAATTCGTGAATTTCGAATCTGGGAACTGGTCTGTTCTTCATTGCGACACAAGGTTTGTGTCGCAGGTTGTGTCGCATGAATGTTCTGCGACACAGTTGTTATGTCGCTAAAGGCGGCCATATTGGGTATTGCGACACAATGTTAGTGTCGCAAGATTCTATTGTGCGACACAGTGGTAGTGTCGCAAGGGTTTGTGGTGCGACACAATGGTTGTGTCGCTAAGTTTATAAAAGAGATTTTTGTTTTACAAATTTTGAAAATGCGTTAGTGTTTTTGAGAGGCGGTTTTGTGAAAATCTCACTAACTCGGATTTAGTTGAAATTTGCATGGTCATTCGGAAACGACCTAGTAATCAAGACTATATCCTAATAGCCTAGGCAGTTTTTGGCCATCCGGAGTCATCTAGGACCCGAAAATGGCATTTTTCAGTTTTAAGCGGCATTGTGGACTTTTTCTGAGCTTATTTCTGATTGAACTTTTGTTTGCCTAGACTTCAGGGATTACCTGATTGGATAATTAGACTATAATGATATTTATGGAACGAACTTCTGATTTGTATTTGATTTTTTGTTTCAGATCAACGTAAGACTCAGTGATATAAGAATACTGAGTGTGCAGACGTCAGAGGTATCGGTGAGTGGATTCAGAACTCATCATTTGATTTAGTTGTAACTATTTGGTTACAACAAGTAAACGTAGATGTGTATCAGACTGTTTAGTCTTGATTGTTGATTATTGATCTACGTGATATGTGAACTATGTGTACTATGTTATTGAGGTCAACGTGTAGTTGGACTTCTGGTTATTATGTGTTTTACACAGGTTTTGATTCATTTGTTGTGTTTGAGACCTATGTATGTGTTTAATAACCAGTGGTTATCGGTCTATTCTGTATTGGCCATACGGATTGACGGTAACTGTTCTTGGGGGAATCCCCGGGTATTATGATATCCCCAGAGCCACCGATCCTCATTGAATTATGTGTGTTTACGATTATTTGGTGTAAACAACTTGTTATGCTAAGTTGAATGGAGTGTGATGAATCTATTCACTTAGCTTCGTGCTAACCCCTCAGTTTACTTCCTGCAGGATATGTTTTGATTAAATGTGGGTGCAGGAGGTGATTAGTTGATCAGGGAATGTTTGACTGCGCTCTTGGTCTCTGATATGGTTTTGTAATAAACCTTGTTTTGTAAATTTTATAATACCCCGTCTTTTGTAGTTTTAAACAGTTTAAATATTGTGTAAATATTGAATAATGTAAACTGTTTATGTATAATGTTTAATATATAATAAGGTAATGTATTTTAAATTCATGCTTCCGAGTTTATTAATATTATATTCTTATATAGAATGAGGGGTGTTATATTGGCTATTTAATTTCTTGTTTACGAAATGAAAATGAAGTGGGGGAGATGAAGTGAAGTTGAAGAAGTCAAGAAGATGAAGATAAAGTACTCAAGTGTCTGCTGTTCTTTTGGTGTTTAACTTGATGAGCTTTCTATTTTGGGATTTTTTTCAGTCCAACAATTAGCCAATAAGTTAAATATACAAAATTTAATTGTATGTTAATTTTTTTTCTTTTAATTTATAACAAAAATGAAATGTATAAAAATCTTTGAGTTTTTTTTTATTATTTAATGTATCTTCTATTTTATCAAATAATGTATTTTTATTTTATTAATCAATAAGTAGTTTTTAGATTAATTATAGTGTTTTTATTTAATTAAAAGTAATTGTATTTTTAAGTAAAGTGAAAAATAATAAAATAGTAGGTCCCAGTTGTCTGTCGTGAGCTATGGTGAGTTTCCTACTGTGGTCAGTGGTGGATGACAATTCGTCATGACTGACGTAGCACCCACGACGGGTCACTATATCCGTCATGACTGCGAATGGTCTTATAGAGTGTTGATGAGAAAAACTTTGTTTTATATTTAAATATTATAAAGTTTTGATCAAGTTTGTCTTCTATTTGTTTTATTTTATTTTATTTGTTATTTTTTTGAATTTTTTCTTAATTTCAAGACTCTATCATAAAACATTGTTTTATATTATTTAATATTAGTCTTGTACCTATGCAAAGCAGCGGCACCGAATGATTTAGTTCAACATCATATTTATTAACGTGTGATGTTAATGTGTTTTATGGTGTTTATTATGTATCTTTATGTTCAGATATTAGGTATGTGAGGGAGACAAATAAAGTTATTGTGTGAGATTTCTAGTCAAAAGTGTTTATTTATATGTTATATGTGTTATTATATAAGTAGGTTAAAAATGAAATAAATGGATGAGATTAAAAGTAATATAATATAATGTTTTAAATTTATATTACTTAGTTTAAAAGAGGTGAGTTCATTCAAGTATAAATTTTTTTAAAAGAATGAAAGTGCCAATAAGATTACGCCATTGGGAAAAAACTCATTTTTCCTCATTTTTTTTAAATTTAAATATTTCAAAAACCGTAAGTCAATAAAATATAAAAATTACACCATAAAAATCAGCGTTTTTTCCTTTTCGATTAAGATCTCACAAAGTATACTTTCGACGAATTTTTTATTCTTCATTTTTTGTGGGTTAACACATGTGTTATGATTAACAAAAGTATTACTCGCGGCTATTACATGTATTATCAAGGATTATCACATGTGTTACAAGCGATAGTTGGTACTAACACATGTGATAGTCGTTGGTAACACATGTGTTATTTGTTTATAGCACATATATTACCATTTTTCAAAACTCACCAAAAAAGAAAAAAATAAAATTTCATCGAAAGTATGTCATGTGGGATCTTAAGTCGAAGAGGAAAAAATGCTGAGTTTTATGGTGCAATTATTATAATTTTTTGACTAACGATTTTTGAGATATTTAATTTTTAAGAATGTGGGGGTTTTGTTATTTTGATCAAGATAGACGGTTGAGATTTGTACTCTTATACTTTCAAAAATTCCATATTTGAATGATCTTTTGTCTAATTTTAAAAAGTGAAATAGTGAAGAAGAGATAAATACTTTATATATTAGTATAAATAATAATATCTATGTAGATATAAAATAAATGGAGTAAGATTCATACACCCCTCATTAATGGGGTGTATGAGATGAGGGGTGTATGAATCTCAATTTAAGGTATCACATCACACGACCATGTCACATCATTATTATTTTATTATTAACATTAATTTTCAACTTATTTGATTTTTCTCTAATATCTTTTAAAATATAACTTTTTATAAAATTTCAAATATACCGTTGTGACGTACTTATTTTTATTTACGTTTCGATATAAATTTTATTCAAAACTGAGTCGGTTAAAAATTAATGTATTTTCTCTTTAAAAATTTCAAGTTTTCAGTTTTTTTTGTTTTTTTTTGCTTTTTACGATTTTTTCATTTTTCTTCGTCCTTTTTATGTTTTTTTCCGTTATATTTATGTTTTCTACGTAATTTTACGTTTTCTTTGTTTTCTTTACGTTTTTCTTCATTTTTTACGTTTTTCGTGTTTTTTTATGTTCTTTTTCGTTTTTCTACATTTTTTCGTTGTTCTTCCTTTTTTTACGTTATTCTTCATTTTGTTCGTTTTTCTTCATTTCTTTAACATTTTTCTTCGTTTTAAAAAAAAACAAAAAAAAAACGTTAAAACAACAAAGAAACACGAAAAAATGTTCAAAATAAAGAAAAACGTAAAAAAACGAAAAAAAATATGAAGAAAAACGAAAAAAAATGTAAGAAAAACCATTAAAAACGAAGAAAACGTAAAAAACGGAAAAGAACGAAGAAAAACGTAAAAAAAAACGAAGAAAACCAAAAACTTGAAATTATTTTTTAAAAAATACATTATTTTTGACCCGACTCAGTTTTGAATAAAATTTGTATCGAAACATAAATAAAAATAAGCACGTTACAACGGTATGTATGAAATTTTATAAAAAATTATATTTCAAAAGATATAAAAGAAAAATCAAATATGTTCAAAATTAATCTTAATAATAAAAGTGGATAGTGTGATGTGACAAGGTGACAAATCTTAAAAGGGTGTATGGATCTTAAAAAGGGTGTATGAATCTCAAATCTTATAAAATAATCAGATTATAGATAGAGATTATTGTTTAATAGGTTAGGATGCTGACAAAGGATGAAAAGGAAACAACTATTTAAAAACTATTACTTTTTTTATATTAACATATTACTCGAATTAGTAGTTAATTAATTAAATTGAGTGGATATTGCTACTAAAATGAATTGTGCATGTAATGAAATGTTTGACAAAAGTGATCACCACTTCTCCTTTCCTTTTGTCCAGTAGTGTATGCATCTACCGCTGTTGCTTCCTTTATTCTCCTTTCTTTTTAAATTGCAGTTTGAGGTATATGAATTTGTATTGTTTTTATTCCATATTAACTTTTGATCTATGTTCTTATGAGATTTTTAGTAATTAATACATCTTAAGTTTATACTTTTCTGCACCAATTATCTTCCATAAATGGACATATATAAGTATATGTGAGACATTATAGTATTCCAAAGTAAATATATTTGAAAAGGAAACAAATTAGATTATTTAGATATTTCAAGTGTTCGCTAGATCTCATGTGCACTTATGATTTTGACCCAAAACACACAAATCAAATACAAAACTCAATACTAAAATCTTTGTAAGTGCTGTCATTGCCATCTTAGAAAAAATAATATTAATGGATTTACTTAATGTTATATTGATATTAATTAATAATAATAATAATAATTTATTACTCTTTAACTCCTTCATCCTCGCACTTAATAATAAAGGTAATATTTGTTGGTGTACACAAATACGAGTAACGATTAATCTGATGCTTTCATTTCAATAATGGAGATCTATGACACTATTGTTCAATATTCTCATAAACGGACCGGATAACAAACCGGTCACTCTACCGGTTCACGGGTCCAAAACCGGATATATATTTCGATATAAGTATTGTATTATTAATGTGTAACTCATTAAAATACGCTTTTCACTACATTAATTAATATACATACTAAGATAACGAACATATATAATCATGTATATCGCAATTACAGCTTATATTAAATAGTTTGGTTTGATAAAATCAAGAATTTACATCATATAATCATCATATCATATCATATCATCTTATATATAACAACTGCTATTTATTTTAGACAGTTGAATAAATAAAGCTACAAACTTACGGGAGCCAATAACTACAAAACAGAAATCAAGATTAATGAATGAAATACAAAACTTTTGACATTTTATCTGAAACTACTTTTATTTTAAGAAATTATATATTTAAAGGTACTTAAGTATATCATTTTATTTTTATAGTCAATTCATATTTGAAAATAATTTTGTAGACCGCTCAAATAAATTATTTTGTTTTTGTAGACCATCCAAATTTGTATATTGTTTTATGTATATCAAATTCAACTAAAAACTAATAAAAAAATATAAAGGAACACAAATACCTCTATATTTGTTAATTAACATTATTTATATTATTTTAGTTTTATTCAAATATATGGGTATTTATACCCTTTTACACTGTTTCGATGAGATTTTAGTTAGATTTGTATATACAGAACAACATACAAATTTGGGTGGCCTACAAAAATAAAATGATATATTTGAGTAGCTTACAAAATTGTTTTCAAATATGAATTACCTTCAAAAACAAAATAATATATTTAGATAGCCTTCAAATATATTTTAACTAAATGACCAATTAAAGTTCCAAGTTTAAGATTATTTTTGTTGACCTATGATTTTACCAATTTTTATTTTTTTTTCACTTTCAGATTTATTATGTTATATATATCATTAATCTACCTTTGAGTTTCTTCGTATTATTTAACTTTATATAAAACTCTTATGATTACTTTTCTTTTACGGGAAATTAACCAAATTATCCAATAGTCTCATAATCGAACAGGATAACAAACCGGTCTACCGGTTCACGGGTCTAGAACAGAATATATATTTATATACACAGATTTATATCACATCTGAAAAGAAGAATACAAAATAAGTCGCGGGCCAAACTTTAGTGTAGATTGTAGAAAACATATATCATCCCGCGAGAAACCGTGGGCTATAATTTAGTTTGAAGATAATAAGTCGCCAGCTGTGCCACCCCTCCCTTGTTGGCTGCGCTCAATTTGTGAGGAGGAACGAAGACCACCTTTTACTAGCCACTGGCAGTTGATACGGTATGCGGTGAGCTCTCATCTCTTTGAACTGGTAACAAGCTTGATACTCTTTTTCTAAGGAAAGAACTTTTTATGTAACCACCAAAGATCCATCCAATAAAAACTAATAGAAGTGCAACTATGATTAAGTATCCAATCCAGTTAAACCCATCAGGAATGAGCAACACAAGCACAAGTGAGAGAGGAGCAAGAATGCACGAGAAGCAATAAATGCTTTTAAGGATCGTGTACAATATTTTCTTCCTCGTACTATGTAAGCGAGTTCTCGTATAAAATAAGGGAATCGAAGCTGACATAGCAGTGGCTAATGCAACAACAGCCGTATAAAATAAGGCACCATGAGTTTCCGAAGGTGATCTGTTTTGAAACTTTAGTTGGGTGAGTCCTATCAATGATGGAAATATGCCAATAATAATCCCGACATACAAAAAGTCCGACAATCCCTCGTGAGCATGAACCCTGTCATAAAACAAAAACAATACAATGGAAATGATATCAAAACACCAAATTTGATGTTACAATGTGAAAAAATCTCCAACAAGTATATTAAAATTTTTGTTCTAAAATATTCTGTCTTCATTTATTGTTCCTAATTATATTACTTACGTTACTGTTTCTCAAACATCCTGAAAGACTGTTCTGAAAAAAAACCCATCATCAACAGCAGTAGCAACCCAAAAACATTTTCCAACAACCACTATAATTTATAATTAAATTAGAAATACAAAGTTAAAATAAATGATTAAACTTCTTTTTTTTCAGTCCTGCTACCCACAACATTTATAGGATCTAAACTTGATACTCTAAATCCCAATTTGAGTCTAATTGGAAAACGATGCTGTCTATCTAAAGTGGTCCTTTAGGATCTTCAAAGGTATGTTGTAATTAATTTGGAGCAGTGGAAGTAACAACCATAACCTTCTTTCTAATTTTAACTCAATTTTAAGTAACAATCATAAAATTTCTGAAAAAAAGATGATAAACTTAAAATCATATCTGAAAGCTCACAATACTAGATCTGAGATTTAAAATTACACAGCAACATCACAACTTAAAATCAACTCTGAAAAAATAAAATAAACCCTAAAGCTCAGAATACTAGATCTAAGATTTAAAATTACACATTAACTTTAAAGAAACCCCTCAAAAACGGAATCTGCCCCAAAAAATGAAAAGATGATAAACCCTAAAAGCATATCTAAAAAATACCCTTAAAAACTGATGAGAAATATCTTAAGAAAATCGATGAGAAAAAGCTTTGCTGGTGTTTGCGAGGAAAAATGGTTGCGGGGGAGGGTGGTGGCGAGTGACACTGGCGGCGAGGAGACTACTGGTGTGGCCGTAGTGGTAGTGGTAGTGGTGGTTAGGATGAGTGGTGGTTAGAGAGAGGTTGGAGGATTTTTTTCTAGAGAAAAAGAAAGAGAATGAAATAATGATTTAAAAGAGAAGGATGGGTTTTATATATTTACCGGTTTAAATTTGATTTTTTATAGGTTATACTGTACCTCCTTAGTTGTTTTTATTGATTTGACTATTTTTAATGTAAAACTCATTTTAGTATTCGAGATTATAATCTGACACCTATTTTCACTCTTTGACATACATTCACTTCTTATCAATCAATCAATTTACATCATTTAACCTCTTATTTAATCATCTTTTTCCTTCTACTAATCTATAATACTCCCTCCGTCCCAAATTAAGTGTCTTGTATCAAATTTTATGGAATTTAAGAAATTGCTTTGTAAGTTAGTGAATATGACTCTTTTACCCTTACTTTTCTCACAGACCCCATGTATCAATTTTAAGAAAGGATAAAATAGTAAAGGTTAATTTGCTATTTTTGGAAGTGGACATTTATTTTGGGAAAAACAAAAAAGGAAAGCAAGACACTTAATTTGGGACGGAGGGAGTATATTTTATGTTAAAAGTTATATTTTTTTTAAACAATCAATTTTGTTACTAGTTTTTTATACTTTAATATATTTTTTACAAGAGTTTGTGATAATTATTCCTAAGTAATTCTTTTATAATAAAATTATTTTTTTCTAAAAGATTTCATTTTTTTAAATGCATGTTTCTTTACAAAAGATACTTTTGTAAATATATAATAGCTCAATTTTTAAAGATATTCCCAAAACTCTATTCTATCTATTTCTTCGTATTTTATTATTTTTTTGCAATACATATAAATATTTAATAATTTGTTACATATGAATAATATTGATTATAAACAGAAAATGAAAATGAAAAAAAAAAAGAAATAAAACAAATTCATATTATATAGTTAATAAGTATTTCATGTCAAATCAGAAAATCATAATCATGATCCAATACTACGTTTTAACTTTAATAAGTTTAGAAAATTATATTAATATGATCAGCTCAAGCCTTTTTTATATGTACAAATAAATACTCCGTAAATAGAGGCCACCTTTTAAGGAAGTAGTAAAATAAAATAAAAAAAAACGAGTTTAGGCATAAATCACACAATGAAGAAATCGTAATTGATATACTTTAGTACGTACTCTACTTGGAGTGCAGAAGAATTAGGAAGTTCTTCGGATGTTGAATCGTAGTGCAGATTGTCCATCGCTCTTTTTGGTAACAAAAGATGGAGATGAATGTTAGAGACTCAGAGGTTCTTGCTAATATAAAGTAAGAAAATTTTCATATATGTTATAAAACTCTTATAATTGCATATATATATCCGATGGCAGAAGAATGTAGGGTCACATTTGTTATCGAAAAAAAAGGTCTGTAGGGGCGTGAAAGTAAATATAAATATAAAATAAATAATATAAAAAGGTTTGTTCACGTGGAGCATGGAATTTAATTCATTTTTAGTCCTAGCAACTATTCAATTTAATTAATTAACTAATACTCACTCACTAAAAAGTAAGATGTTAGTAACTATTCCCTTGGTAGTGAGATGTTAATGTAAAGTAAATATAAAACGAGTAACCTTTTTTAAGTACTTTTTTCCTTGTCATCCTTTGTCAACATCCTAATCCACTAAACAATTAACTACAATCTTTTATATACGAACCCACTAAACAACTAACTACAATCTTTTATATCTAGTACATAAATTTTATTATCTATATTATTATATAATACATTAATTTTTTTTGTTAATATATGAATAACTATTTTACGCATACAATTATTAAAAAAAATTTATAAAAATTTATAAAAATTACTAGTATATCTTAATTATTAAATTCTTATTAATTCTAACATTATTAAACTATAAACTAATTAAATTTTCATTATTATAGATATTGTTAGATTTTTTTAAAAAAATTACCATCTAATGTGAATAATGTTTAACATCAAAATTCAAAAAAAAAAAAAACAAACCAAAAAAAAAAATTAGTGAAATTCAAACATTTATACACAACTAACAACTTCACAAATTACGATTTGTCCAATAAACTACTCCAAAATCTTATAATTGCATATATATATATATATATATAGAGTAGGGATCAATAGGGAAGCAAAAAAATTAAGGAAGGAGGGAAGCAAATGTCAACCCTTGATTTCATCATAAATGAATTTTAAAAATTATAAATAATTTAAAATTTTAACATTCATCACAAATGAATGTTAAAAATATTTGTTTATGAAAAAATCAAGGACTAAGATTTGCTTCCCTCCTTCCCTAAAATTTTAAGCTTCCCTATAGATCATTTCTCATATATATATATATATATATATTGAGGAATGATCCAGAGGGAAGCTCTAATCTTGAGGGAAGGGGGGAAATACAATATACACCATTGATTCACTTATATTTTTAAAAGTTGGCGCCCTGTTATGATTTCTATTTCCCTCTGTATATTTACAGGGATGAGGGCAGTAATGTCTTTTTACGTTTTTTATAATTTAATTTAATTTTATTTTATTAATTAAGTAAATACAAATACGATGCAGTATATGTATCGTAAAATTCATCACGCTCATTCTTGTTACTGTTTTCGTCATTAATCACAATCAGCAACAATTTGTTTTTCTAATTTCAAATTCGTGTTTCCTAATTTCAAATTTGTGTTTTCTAATTTCAAATTAATTCTCAATTATGTTAATGGTGAGTTGCTAATTGTGATTTCAGTTATTACTAATTGAGATTTTTCTTCGATTTCAAATTTGTTATATTAGCATATCATATTCTAAACTGTTGCTTGAGGTTGACGACTCGATTACCAACGTACTACATCAAAGAATCAAAATATTGATCAAAAACACTATACTAGATGACGCCGGAATGTAAATCGGAAGACAAAAATACAGTAACTTGGAACTTACTGTTGAATGGTTAGTAAAAGAGAATCACATTGTGAATGCACGACAACTGTTTGATGAAATGCCTGAGAGAGATTATATGTGTTGGACTAGGTTGATTTCGAGTTATCTTAGCTGTAAGTGTTTAGAGAAATGAAAAGTGTATAAATAGAATTCATATATACCTTATTCTAATGTCAATTCATATGGAGAATCATATCTGTAGTTGATAACTTTGTCAGATATATTAACATTCATCAAGTGAATGTTAAATCATAACTGTAGTTGATGAATGACTATAGTTGATGAATGTTAGTTAATATTTCACGTGAATGTTAGTTAACATTCACCTAATGAATGTTAAATTTTAAAAAAAATTATCAAGTACAGTTATGATTTAGCATTCACCTGATGAATGTTAAAATTTTAAAAAAATTATCAACTATAGTTATGATTTAACATTCACCTGATGAATGTTAAAATTTGAAAAAGATTATCAATTACAATTATGATTTAACATTCAGCGTGATAAATGTTAGTTAATATTTCAAGTAAATGCTAGTTAACATTCACCTAATGAATGTTAAAATTTGAAATTAAATTATCGACTAGAGTTATGATTTAACATTCACCTGATGAATGTTAAAATTTGAAAAAGATTATCAATTACAATTATGATTTAACATTCAGCGTGATAAATGTTAGTTAATATTTCAAGTAAATGCTAGTTAACATTCACCTAATGAATGTTAAAATTTGAAATTAAATTATCGACTAGAGTTATGATTTAACATTCACCTGATGAATGTTAATATATCTAACAAAATTATCAACTACAATTACAATTTAACATTTATTGTGATGAATGTTAGTTAATATTTTATGTGAATGTTAAATTGTGATCATGTGATTGTTGACTAGTAAGTTTAATAAATATAATAGTACATTGAGCTTGTCCCTTTAAGAGCATGCTAGACATAGAAGGCTGCTGGAAGTACATTTACAAGTACACAGATTCAATGATGGGTCAATTATATGTTTTAACTATAGATAGGTCGGGATTCGTATATAAATAGTTTTCCATTAACAGATTGTTACCTTAATTTATGTATACACAAAAACACTATGCAATGTTATATTTATTTTCGTAATGATGTTTTTTTGAAACTTTTGTTTATAATAGAACTCATATGTACCTTATTCTAATGTCAATTCATATGGAGATTCATACGAAGAATACACTGAGTAGTGATTTTGCAAATTGTTTGTTTATAAATTTTGAATGATTGAGAATCATGTTGATGACTTAGAGGGTTTCAGTGTGGATTATTACTACCTAAATGTGGATGGCAAGAAAGTTGTGAAAAGGCAGAGTGTCACTTTATCAAGAATGATGATAGTCAAAATAGACTTCCTCAAAAGCACATCCTAGAATCCTACATCTGCAGAAGTGGCAATTTCTACCCGTTTATGTGGAAAAGGGTTTTTTTGAGCTTTATCTAATGCTAATGGTCAAATAGGTGAATTCAAGAGCTCCTAGATTGTTTCTTAAAAGCACCTGGATCGGTACAGTAATTCTCCATTAGAATCATATCTAGTATATTATATAAAGTTCAAAAAAGATAGTAAGAAAAGGTTAGCAAGTTAACCAAACCCGACCAGCCCAGTTCTGACCCATATACTAGCATTTACCCATTTAAAACCCTTTTACAAAAAAAAGATTAAAACGTTCATGAACTCTTCATGGTGGTGAATGAAAATTCTATATCCAATAATGTTATAAATTAACGTTCATGGGGAATGTTAGTTAACATTCTGTGGTGAATCTTAATTAACATTATGTGTGGTGAATGTTAAATTAACATTCAACATTGTTAGTAACATTCTGTGATGAATGTTAATGAACATTCTATTTGGTGAATGTTGATTTATATTCTCTGTGGTAAAAATCACCACTATTAGTTAACATTCACCATGATGCAATGCAGGAAAATGACTCTAATAATTATTTACTTTTGTATGTTTCAGCACAATACTAAATTGATATAAAGATGGGACTATTTAGCGGTAGTATATGGTGGCATATTATTTTTGTAATTTTACTGTCGGGAGACATTTTGTATTTTGTTAAGTACTACTGGACTTGTAAAAAGCATGTCCTGTTTTGTATTAATAGGAGAACCAAGAATATGTACAGCCATATGTTTGTTTTAGCATGTCCTGTTTTGTTTAATGGTTACCTTGGCAGTATACTGTGTCAAAAATTGTTAAATTGATATACAAACAAACTACATTTGTAAGAAAGTTGTAAATTAACATTCATCTGAAGAATGATAATTAACATTCTTTGTGGTAAATGATAATTAACATTCTTTGTGGTGAATGTTAATTAACATTCATCAGATTTATCAAAGTAAATGAAAATTTTATATCCAATAATGTTATAAATTAACGTTCATGATGAATGTTAACAAATATAAGAGTTCATGAATAAATATTGTAAAAAAGTTGACAGTTTAATACAAAAATAATAAAAAACAGTTAACATTCATATGATGAATGATAATTAACATTCTTTGTGGTGAATAAGAATGTTAATTATCATTCATCAGATTTATCAAAGTAAATGAAAGTTTTATATCCAATAATGCTATAAATTAACATTCATGATGAATGTTAACAAATATAAGAGTTCATGAATAAAATATTGTAAAAAAGTTGACAGTTTAATACAAAAATAATTAAAAAACAGTTAACATTCATCTGAAGAATGATAATTAACATTCTTTGTGGTGAATGTTAATTAACATTTATCAGATTTATCAAAGTAAATGAAAATTTTATATCTAATAATGTTATAAATTAACGTTCATGATGAATGTTAACAAATATATGAGTTCATGAATAAATATTGTAAAAAAGTTGATAGTTTGATACAAAAATAATAAAAAAAAACAGTTAACATTCATATGATGAATGATAATTAACATTCATGGTGGTGAATGTTAATTAACATTTTTTACTGTGAATATTAACAGACCTGGTGAATGTTAATTACATTCACCACATAATATGTGTTCCTTAGAAGCTCTAGTAACATATCAAAAGTCTCGTTAGAAGTGCCACCAATGAATTTGATATGATACAAGTGTAATGTGAAGGAATAAGTGGAATGCTTGTAACCAGGGTATAGTTCATAACACATTCTTATAACAACTTGTTATATGGATTACCCTTAATACTGTGATCAGAATTTTGGTCAAGTTTAATAATATCTCCATCAACGGTTGAATCCATTTCTTGCACATTATCAAAAGGCAACAACACAATTCATTAGCTAAGTTTGGTCAGGTTTACAAGATTCATCATCACAACAACAATACAATCTTATAATACATATATGTGCAACAACACAATTCATTAGCTAATTTCAATATCACAGTTGGATGAGGACATTTTCTAATCAAATGACAATACAAAAACATCAACACTAAAGTGCATTACAACAGTGGCAATTATTACCCAAATGAACACCTATCTAATTTATATAAACACATCTTCCAAAAGGATTTGTTTGAGGGAAGTAGTCACATCTTTCATGACTCACTTAACCAATCAAAAAATCAATTTCCACCATAGAGAATGTCACTGCAACAACTAGACAAGAGTCAAACACATTCTCTATTGCATCCATCACCAACACAGAAGCGAATATACAACATACCATCATTCCAAAACAAGTAATCTCACCATTTGTTACTTAAATCCAACAAAATAAACCAAAAACCTGTTGTAACACCTGCATTCTTATTGTGTTCTTCCATATCTTGTATTCAATGTCTAATTCTGCAATTTATTTAGATGTTGGCATGACTGAATGTGAAGATAAAACAAATTGATTAAGTAAATACATGTATTCATAACTGAATGTGAAGTTAACATTCATTGTATACAATCATATAACATTCAACGTATAAAATGAATTTTCACATCAGATTCATTCATTATCAAATCTAAAAGACAACACAAATTTTTACATCAGATTCTATGTGGCGAATGTTAACATTCACCACTGTTAGTTAAAATTCATCATGGTAATAGACTTTGTGAATGTTAATAAACATTCTCTTTGGTGAATGTTAATAAACATTATTAATATCTGTTAGTTAACATTTACCAAGTCTTGGTGAATGTTAATATACATTCTATGTGGTGAATGTTAATTAACATTATTAACATCTGTTAATAAACATTCATCATGCTACCAAGAGAATGTTAATTAAATCTACAAAACAAAATCAATTGAACAAGGTAACAAGTTACAAACTTTAAACACAAAATCATTATTAACATTCATCATCTCTAAATCATTATTTTGAGCACCAACACAATCATATTAATGAATACAAGACTCAAAAATAAATTATAGAAATATTTGATATGGGTATTTCTTACCAATTTGATCTTCATGGACTTTTGAGTGATGCTTTATCGACTTTTGACTGACATTCATATTTTTCTTCAGCTTTTCTCATATTTCATGATGCAATTATACCTTGAACCCTTATTTTGGTTCAATCAACGTTTTTATAATGAATCTAGTTCACTAATCGACGTTATATTTGGTGTTTGTTAATCGAATTTTGAATTCTGAAGCCATAAGTTTGCTGAAATTGGGGATTTTGAGTGCTAAAATTGAGAATTGTGAGTGCTGAAATTGCGGATTTGGAGTGCTGAATTGGTGACGAGTGATGAATACATTGTTTTTGAAATGAGTATTTCGCGATCTCTTTCATAATTTGAAGCCCTAATTTCTCAATTGGAGAGACATTATCTGTGATGAACACGCTCCTGTGTGTTTTTTCAGCTTATATTATTTTTTTAATCAAACTAATAATTAAATTACCATAATGCCCCTCTGCGTTTTTATTTAATGAAGTGATCTAATGGTTAAAATTCACTTTCCCCTTCCCTTAAAATCTTTACTTTCTCATTGATTACTCCCCTATATATATTTATAATAATAGATTTCTCCGGTGTAAAAGGCAATATTTTGAATGAAGGTGAGGTCACATTTTGTATTGATAAAAAAAGAAGTTTGTACACGTGGAGCGTGGAAACGGTTGCTGACATGCATTGAACGGCCGAGATCTTTCATAAAGAGAATTTCCTAGTACCGTTCCTTATTTCTTCCATGATGAGTAGGCCTACCGCCTACGGACAATTTCCTGAATTTTAATTAGTTGAAAATTATGAAATGCGATAGTGCTATTTTGTTGAGTTACTGAAACGCGTAATTTAAAGTTAGTTTTAAACTTAAGGGCTAATTGAAAAAAAAAAAAAGTCAACATAAGTTAACTGCTTCAAGTCATACTCACTCTTTTCTTTGAAGCTTTGTTTATGTTTCTTATAGTTATTGTCTATTTATTTGTTTAGAATTTTTGTACTAAATAGAAATATAATATAAATTTGTAAATTCATTTAAACAAATACTAATAACTACTAAATAAATTCTATGAAATAAAATTTAAAATACAAATACATGTATTAAGGTATACTTTATTAATCACGCTCAGATTCGAACGCTATCTCATATTTTTATGTAAAATAATAAATAAATAAATATGATTATGCAAATTGTGAAAGTTAATAATTTTTTAAGCTATACATGTCGAATGGTATTTTGCTTCAGAAAACTCATATAACCTATGCAATTAAATGATTTGTTTAAAACTCGACTTTTATTCTAGTACACGTTCCTCATCTCATCCATGATGACTATATGAGTAGCCGACTTTTATTTTTAAGACCCATCGTCTATTTATTTGTTTATTTATAGCAGTTTATGTGTAACTCATATATTTAGGTACTAAAAGAATAAGCTTTTGCTATTTGGTCATTGTGTTTACACGGAACGCACCACTTTAACAACCAATAATGGCCTCAGAGATTTTGCTATATTACGACAACAAGAATTGTCTTTGTGGACTAATAATTAAAACATATAAGAGTCTTGGACATGCTCAGACATAGAATTTAGTGTCGTCCAAATATATTAACTAATGAAAATTTAATGACATAAAATTAAGCACTTTTTCATAAATAAGTTATCATTTAAAAACAAAAAATAATTACTCGACTAAAATTATATTTATTTGTGAGCGCTGTGATATATCTAAAAGTAAATTAATGTCCAAAATAGTACTATGTGTAAAAAAATTAACTGTAAATTTAAAATGGTAACAAAATTTTCAAAAAGCTATTTTTTCACAATGATAAAGTGAGGCAACAACGAAGCTATCATAGGTTCAACATTTGACTGTAGTTGGTTGTAGGGGTGTGAAAAAAATCGACCCGACCTTAATCCTATTAAGCTTAATAGGGTCGGGTTTAATAGTGTTAAAAAGGCATAATAGGGTTCGAGTTGACCCGATTAACCCGAATATATATATTAGGTTTGGGTTACAGGTAAATAAGAGAATTATAATCGGGTACGGGTTTGACCCGATTTAGCCAATGGCTAATTTTTTTTTTTATTTTCTTTTATAATTATCCCAGCTCAAACATTATTCATCCATTAGGAATAAAAGCTCTAAACCTTAAAGATTAACATTACGTTTGATTGAATATACGACTCCTAATTCCTTCCCTCTGTTTATTCATTTTAAATCTAGTTCATCATGTTACAAGTAATAGCTCTTCAAAACCCAAGAAAAGGAAGATGGTGGTAAGTAATAAACCAACTTCATCATATTAAAAATAGTACCTTAATATATATTTTACGTATTTTAATTGTAAGTTAAAAGAGTTTACACTTTTCATGAGTAAACACATACATATGGAATCTATTAGTATGAATAGATATGATCTATTGGTGTTAATGTTTATTTCGGTTATATTAGTATGCTTGAATATGATCTATTCAAACTATGTTGATTACTTATGATAGTTATTAGCTACTCGTAAAATTATACGGATTAACCCGAAACCCAATTTAACCCGTCCCAATCAACCCGTAACTCGTTTAACCCGAACCCGAACACCCGATCGCTTAATTTGAAATTCTAACACCATCAGTGGAAAGTCGGTTTCCTCTAACCCGTAACTCGTTTAAACCAATTCTATAATTTTAAAAGTTTTGGTTTCTTATGTATTTTTAATGCCGCCATTGAACTTCAATCTTCCATATATAAAAAAAATCGTTTTACATGTATACTTGAACCATATGTATTTTACGTGGTTGTGCATCACCACGGGTAACCCTATGACTTTTATGATGTTCTGATCCAAACTATCCAATCGATCCTACTTATACTTTCCTATTAGAATACAAAATAAAAATTGATGAGATTTTTGCATCTACTCACATATGGGTTTGTGCAGTCTGTTATGCGGTTGAAACAACGGTCAACAAGACATATGGTTTGTAATTCAAGAAACACGTGATATATATTGATCCGTGCATATAAAGACCAAATAAATCACTACTTCGTATAAATGCAAGTCCTACATATGTCATAAACGTAACATTTCTTGATATATTATGCTCATCTGTTCAGGTTATACATTATAACCAATTCATGGGGCGGTTGGAGTATCACAGGGGGGAGTGTAACGAATCCGGATATTTGGAGTTATGAAGGTGTGGCTGGATTGCATATTTTCTTTTCTGGATTGTGCTTTTTGGCAGTTATCTGGCATTGGGTGTATTGGGATCTAGAAATATTTTGTGATGAACGTCTTTTCTAAACACATATGACCCATAATGGAGTTTTGATTACTTAAACCGTTTTTTGTACTTATGGTCCAGGTAGTTATAAATAAATCTTGGTTCATTAGACTTGAGCTTCTAATTCTTTTGGTGACTTGCTGATAAAGAGTGTATATGGTTCAAAGGTTTAGGATTATATGTTCGGTTTGTGTAAATTATAAAGGTTTATAACAATAATTTACGGAGTATATAGTTAAACGCCTATAACAAATTTGCAAACTAGAAAGGTTTATTATCTCTTTTAGATAGTTATTAAGATTAAGATAAGATGATAGTGTTGAACTTAGAAGAAGCTTATGTGTTTACGACATTTTTGCATGGTCCATGGGTTTCAATTAATACTTATTACACAATAACTTCAAAAAAAAAAAAGGTATCTGGGATCCTTCACTCAAAAATAACACATATCAACAACAAAAAGAAAACTAAAAAATCTGGACGCTCTACGACTCGAACCCAGAACCTTTCCTATCATGAATGTCAAACATGACGGGCATAAACAACCAGGATAAATTTGCTAATGCCAACGTATTTGTATATTATTAAAATTTAAATATATAACAAATATTAAACATGACGGGTACAAACCACCAACATAAAGCTGCTAATGCTAACATATTTGCATATTATTAAATATTCACTTTTCGCCAAATTGTAAATATGTTTGTGTATGCCATGGTGGTTAACATAATAATAATATATTTATTTTTTCTGATTTGGTTCCATTTACCAAAATGAATCCATTAAAAGGAATTTGAGGTGTATTGTTGGGTGCTTTGATGTAGTGATCCTAACCACCTTCAGGGTTCTTGGGAAACGTAGGAATTTTGTTTCATTCAATCTTAGAAAAGCAAAGAAAAGACAGTTGTGATGGATCGAAACTCATAGTTTTCACTTGACATTCAAACAGAAATAGGAAGTTTAATCTTAAGCAGGTGTACTCCATGTGCAAGCCAAACTCCGACTACCAAAGCTCATGTAATATGTAATTTAGATAGCATATATCGACTTGCTAATGGTATTCTTAATTCAAATTTCCAGTTAAGAAACCAACATTTTGATCTTACACAACCCGTGCGTACACAGTTACAATCTAGTATGAGTACCGCAAGAGTAAGGGGTGCGTTTTGTAACGAAAAAATATCTTCATTTTTTTCTGTTTTTCTAGAGTTTTGTGTTCCGTTAAACTAGTAGAATTTTAAAAAGCGCATTCAAATATATGGGATAGAGTTTTATTTTCTGTTTTTCTAGAGTTTTGTGTTCCGTTAAACTAGTAGAATTTTAAAAAGCGCATTCAAATATATGGGATAGAGTTTTATTTTTCAAAATAGGAAAGATAGGATACCTTAAATTATGACTTTCCATTTTCTTAAATAACTTCACTAAGAAAACCCCAAACTTGAACATATTTTCTAACTTTTTCATTTTCTTAGAAAATATAGAGAGAAAAGAAAAAGTTTTCCATAACCAAAGGAAACCCAAGTTTTCTGTAAGGTTTTACTTTTTTTGTTATAGTTTTCCTTTTTACCGCACGCTATCAAAAACATGACTATGAGAGAGAGAGAAAATTTATCGCATGTATTACTGTTCTACCCCAACTGGAGTACAAGTTAAACTAGCATAATTATGGGATTCAAGTCCCAAGTCAATGATGCCAAATTAGTTACAAATAACCCAAATATGACATGCAAAAAGTATCAACTGGCAAAAACCAAGATATTGTATTATGGACACAAGAACCCAGAGGATACATATTCACTAGCGTTAAAAATTTCCACAAAAACCACACTTCCCCTCAACTCCAACCAAACTAAGTGTTAGGAAAAAATATAATAAAAGGGGGCAAAAATGAAGCCATACAAAGAAAACACGGCCCCAGCCTTTAATCGAATACACACATCACACACCATACAAATATACAAGATTCACAAGCAAATTAATGGACCGAAACAGACTCACTCTTTATCATCATCCTGCCACTAGTCGTGAATAGGAGTACCCGTTCTTGCTTGTGATATACGGTTCGCATATATTGTAACTAACCGCAATTGTGTACTGTTGAGACCTTCTAAATGCGGCAAAAAGGCTTTTCCAAGCATTATGTAGATGTCTACCAGACAAAAAACAACAGTCTGCAGTACCAACCAACAAAAATACCATGAGTTTGAAGTTCAGCAAAACAGAATGATTGTGATAAAAAAAACAACCAATATCCCACCAATTCATAAGCAAATGGGCTAAAACTGCCCCCTCTAGGAAATATTGTTGAAACTACTGAGTAATTTACCTTCCGAACATCAGCACTTTGGTTACCAAAAGCATCAAAAAGAGCAGGTAAGAAAGACTGTAACTGAGTCGTTAGTTCCTCCTGGGAAAGCCTACCCACAAGCTGAAGGGAAGAGATAGTCTATAGATTTCAGATACAAATATGTGCATTGGACTATACATAAAAAAGTGGAATTTCACTTGCGTAGGATAAAATAATGGATTCTGTAAGAAAATTTGATTTCACGAGAATCTACCTTAGTCAAACAGTTTATAGATGTAACAAGAGTTTTCTCATCTTCAGTAACCAATAATGGGACGATAACCTACACAATGTCAGATGGTGAACATGTATAATATAACGCAAATGTATCACAATAAGTGTGAATGTTAGCTAAAATAACAACATTGCAACATAGAATAACTTACACTCAAACATCTAAAAGGATCATACTGAGACAGAACACCAGTTATGCAATGTTCTGCTTCACTTGATACCTGCATTTATAACTCAAGAGCGTAAGACACAAAAAATCTTCTTTTAACAGATGTGACATAAAAAGTACAATGCGGAAAAAGAAATCACAAAATAGCTCCTAAAATTATCCAAAATGTAAAAAATTATAATCTTCCCAATAGTCTGATAGGAACTTACTTTTGGGACTGGATCCTTTGTAAGATGTAGTAATTTTTCAATTACAATCTCAACAGAATCTTCCATGGCATCTTTCTGGAGGAATCAGAGGATGAAAGCTTAATGTCAGACAAAAACATCTTATAAATAGTAGCAATTAAAGAGCATACCTGGTTCTTCAGCATTTCAGCTATCAACGAAAGACCAAGCTCTCGAATTGATGGTTCAGGGTCATCCAATATCTCAAGGACAACCATCAAAATTTGGTTGAAATACTGCAAATATATCAAAACAGTAAAAGTTTATCAGTATGCTTCTTCCTACAAGTTGCTATTTGCTAGTACATTGTATGCATTAATGATTGATTTATTATAACCTTGGTCCATATGGAGGAATCATTGGCCACAGAAGCATCAACCAACTGCTGAAGGGCACTACGTTTGGTTGTCGTATCACATTCATCAGTCCCATAAGAAATCTAAATGGGCAAATAAGAAAATGAGATCACAATGTTAGCAGTGTATCAATAGAAAAAAACTGTTGCTCCTTCAGAACCTGAGCTCACCATATGAAGAATTTGAGGGATGCTTGGTCTAGTATCAGGAGCAGAATTGATCTGTAAAGCTGCAAGTTTTGAAAGACTATTTTCCAAATCAGGTGCACCCTCAATGTCAATATCACGCTTAACTGCAGCATGTTGGTTATCAGAGCTAACTAGTCCATTGAGACGAGGTGTCGAAGTAGTCTCCATGTTAGTGTTGCTTTCTAAATATTCTGACCACTTTGCATCCTTAACATTTGAACTATGCACACCGTTATTAGAACCAATATACAGATTGTCTTCACTTCCATCAGCGGCTGCTCGACTAGTAATTTGAGTGGATTCTTGCGCGGAACCCAATCCCCATTTCTTACCACTATCACTATCCATGGAACTGCCGGAATACCTTCCAAATAAGGGAGTCTTCTTTGACACTGCAATATATCCTTCTTCAGAAGAGGTGCCAACAACATCGTATGGGTCATAAGAGGTTTTAGAGCGTTGTCTGTCTTTCTTCTGTTGCAGATAATTCATCAAGTCGACTTCAATACGAGGTGTATGTTGCTTGAGTGCTCGTCTTAGAGAATTTTGCTCTTCAACGGATAAACAAAGAATATAATTTAAAACAGACGTCGAATCAAAATGAGAGTATACAGATATGATGCATGTTATAGCTGCTTCCTTCAATTTTGTATTTTTGTCATAAACCAATGGTGCTAATTTAGCAAGCCATAGCTTTAAGATGCCACTATTTCCAGCACCCTCGGAATTTGTTGCGTGTTTATTGAATGAAATGATAGCAAATTCAATTACAGCCAGTTTTGCCTTGGGGGATCGTTGTTCATCTAATGACCGGAGCAAAGCTGGCAACAAAGAATCTACACCATACGTTTTACCAACAATTTCTAAAGTTGTTGAGCACGGTTGTCTTACCAATTCCTTCGGATCAATTAAGCGAGAGAACACATGGGGTAATATTCTTTCCATGTAACTTTCGAAGGGTCTTCGACAAGCTGGAATGATATCTGCAAGTGTTGTCAGAGCTGCTTGTGCCACTTTATGGTGGGGATCATCCAAGTGTTGAAAAAATAACTTCATTACTTTCTCGAAACTTTGTGTAACTTCTTGAACTCCTTTAGGGCCTTGCTGGAGTAATGTGCGAAGATAGTTAAATGCAGAAACCCTAGCATTCCAATCAGAACCAGAACTGAGACCATCACTCAGAGCATCATTGAGAGAAGCTGGGCCCTCGGTATAGCTTGACATTTCTCCAGGAGAGAACTGGCTCTCATCAAAGCTCCTGCGCCTGCTTGAAGCCATTCTCCCAGGTACATTCTTCCTTGATAGCGGTCTTTGAAAATTGGGTACATGACTATTATGCGAGTCCCTGTACGGCGTCTCTAAGTAGTGCCTATCGTTATGCAAATTCACTGATCGTCTGGCCTCCCTATAATCATGGTTATCTTCAAACGAGTTTCTCTCTTGTTGAACCTTTTCAGAAGCTCGTCTTGCTGAGTAAGATGAAAGTGATGACAATGTCTCATTCCCAACATTACCACGATACGAGTGTTTAGCGGAATCCCGTGAAGCCTGAATCTGAGTGATGATGTCAGACAAGACCAAACCGCCGTTACGATTGTTACCTTTTGAAATACCATGGGTGGTTGTATCTAATGATAAAGAACTGGTGAGACTATTGGAAGCAGGAACAGCAAGAGGGAATGGTGGATCACGAGATGAAGGCGGGTCCACTCCTGCACTAGGGGCAATAAAAGTATAAATCTGGCCATTCAAAAAACACACTCTATGTGCACCAAGAATCAATTAGCACTTAATGCATCACATTACCTAGATCGAGGCTCGATGATCTAACTCGCCCGGAATCTAAACCTCTCAGCATGCTTTCAATGGCTGTAACCTTCTGTTTGCTAGCATGCAACACACTTTCTAGGCTACGTTCTGTACTCTTGTTTGTGGATTTTGATTGAGATGAATAAAGCCCAGATGAGAGAGAAGCTACAGAGACAGACGGTAAGCTTGCATTTCTGTCCATTGCAACAATGGCTGAAGTTCCATATCCAGCTAGATTAGAGGAAGCAGTATTATGTGCTGTTTGCGGATTCCTGTCACGAAGTGAGGGTGACGCATGCCGCCTGTGCATACCCCCATCCTCGTCGTTAATTATCTATGCATACAATAGTACCTTATTAGATGAGAAAGATTTTACATTTTCTAAAATTAGTAAAAAATAAAAAAAAAACAAAAGATGGTACAGGGAAGTCAGCAGAAGATTGTTGCCAAATAAACACATACCCTTTGAATGACAGGATCGAACAATGAAAATAAGCGCCGTGAACGATCAGGCCAAGTTTTAGAAAACATTCTGTAGCATGCTCTAGCAGTTGACCGTACCTGATTTGCTTATATGTTAATTACCTTCAATAAGCAAATACTAACACGTGTATCAACAAAAATAACAGACCTCACTCATTGCATCTCCCACACAACATTTAATAAGGTCTTCATAAAGGTCAGCTGACCGTTGTATCTCAGGTGCATCAGCCCAATATTCCAGAATCAACAAAGCATATTCACAACATCTGTAAGACTTATAAAGTGATATTAGCATCAATGATATATGATAATGATCGTGACTGAGCCGTGATTAGAAGAGGGGATCAAAACCTGGCACGAAGTATCGAACTTCGGTCATGTTTCGCAGTTTCAGCTACACGAGGAAGTATCCGGGAAACTTTGCAGTTACGCAACATCTGGAAAAAGAAAAGTAAGAAGTAGTTCCGTATAATGAAATAAGATACAAAGAATGGAAACATAAAAGAAAATACCGTTTTTATGCAGTTATCAGCAGACTCTGCAATTACAAGTACAGTTATCACGACAAGTTTGAAAAGTGCCTGAATGTGAAATCAAGGGTCAGATAGATATTAGTCATGTCCAGAGCTCTTAAAGAACGAGATAAGTTTGTACTCACAGGAATGAACATCTCTGCAAAGGCCTCAAAATCTCCCAGAAGCTCTTTGGATAAAAAGTTCAATAAGTGGCAAGCCTGACATGAGTTGTACGAAGATATTTAGAATGCTTCATCATAAAAGGCACACGTATCTTGCAACGACACAACCAGACACCATAAGTCAAAAATGTTGTATCAATCCTAAAAATTTAGTCTCTTGTTCTCATGTGATTCTCTCACTACACCAAGGACCACTTTAACTAAAGTTCAGACTAATTTAGAAAAATTAACTAACATGCATGTGATTCCATCATACCTGCTTAACTATGCTAGATCTTCTATCAGCTAACTGTGTGCTTAGAGGACCAACAAGCTGCTTCAGAAGTCCACGGAAACATGGATAGTCAATTGCACCTGATGTGAAACAATGAAAGGAATGATAACGATAATGATAATGATAATGAGCAGTGACAAGTTACTTTTAGATATATACATATACATACATATATATATATTAAACTACAGGGTAAAAAAAGCCGATGAAATTCAGTGACAACACTAAAATATTCCATATGTACCTCCAATGACAAGGCCTTCAACTCTTTGCATGGCACCAATGCGGAGGGACCAATCTTTCTCTGGAACGAGGATTGAAGCAATCTTCTCAAACTCACGGATCAGCTCCTTTTCTGAGTAGACTTTAATTGGGTCGACCGGCTTTTCAGTGACATCACTTTCACCTGAATTATCTATTATCAGTACAAGTAAATATTGCACAATGACAATGAACAAGTCATCAACAAATAAGTTCTAACACTCACAAATGGTGTCACTGTAAGAAAAAAAATGAATTGTGTCAAACCATCATTCCATCCAATTTGTACCAATTTAAATTTAAATATCATATGAATTAATTGCTTATAGTATTAAATATATAAATAGATATAATGAATGTACATAGAAGAATACTGACATGAATGGGAACAAGCTAAAGTTTATGAAAAAATATCTAACCTACAAAAAGGGATGCTTCACGAGAAGAAGTTTTGGCCTTAGGGCTGCTTCTTTTGGGATTAGGATTGGAATGCTTGGCAGCAGCAGGAGCATAAGTATTAACTCGTATATCTGAAGAGCGTTGTTTTGGTTCAATTCTTTCTAGTCTGGCATTAATATCTTTAACCTGGAATCAATGCAAGTCAGAAAGTAAATTTTAGCACAATACTAAGAGCATACATGCGGAGAAAGAAAAAAAATAAGTAGGTTAAACTCTAAGTACACCCGAACATATTATGCCTTTAAACAGAAAAGTGTACAGGGAACGTCAGCACTATCTGGTGTATTGCTTTCACGTCATTAGTTTAGGTTATGTAATGGTTTGACGTAGATGCCCATAAGTCATGTACCATAAAGATAACGATCGCCAACTACAATACACTTCTCTATTTGGTAAAGAGTACATAAGCAAGACATACAGTGTATAAAAGCAAAACTAGAACAAATGAACAGAAATGCTAGCCCAAATAATCACCATTGATGACGGAAGCTGATGCCGATGGAGTTCTTCACGAAATTGAGGCCCAATTTGAGCATACATCTCCTGCATCAGAAGATAGATGTTAAAACAAAATCATTTTTAGAATGATTGACTAGAAAGTGATAATTAGGTAGCAGTATGGCATTTAGATAGATAATCCGTAGGATATTACACAGGCACGCAGCCTAATACAATATAGTTAAAGAACTATTTTCCCTTCTCTAAATGACTTCCAGCCCCAGTCATTTGCTAGTCAAGCGTCGTTCTGGTACTAATCTAATCTGGAATCAGCTATTGCTTTAAGTAAGGTTATACAGAAGTTATTAGGTAAGTTAAACAATACTTACTCCATCTCGAACAGAAAAAGTATGAGGTGTCAAATGATTTTACTTATAAAATTCATATTCATCAAACGCTTTTGCTTGAGAGAAAAAAAAAAGTGTCCGCTAATGTAGTAGTAAATCTTGGTCTCTATGTGATTATGACACACACACACAAACAAAAACAAAAAAACACAGTTTTACAAAATATTAATTTCACTTACGTATAGAACTTAGTCGCCATAAATACTAGCATATAAACAGCTAACTAACCTCAATGCATAAAATGGCGGCTTCTCTCACACCTGGATTAGGGTCATATAGCATCTGTAATATCTGGTCATACGAAAATGACAGGGGTGCAACTATAAGCATTAGTCTGATTTTTGCATGTTGAAACTATCAAGCTAAAAGCCTCATAAAGCACTAGAAAACAACATACAGGAGGAAGAATAGCACGTTGCAGCGGTAGCTCCGTAGATGCAAATAGACCAATGGCAGATGTGACAGTTCTTGCAAACTCTTCTCTAACTCTCCAACTTTTGTGTGTCCAAGCATTAGATCCAGCTCTTTCAACAATAAGAGTTGGAGAAGAAACCTGCACCACCACCAAGATGCAAGCAAGTAAACCTTTCAGCAGTTTGCTTTCAGTTATACATAACTAAAAGCTTTTGTACAACCACCAATCTAAATACAACAGAATCGCTGAAAACAAAGAATACTACAAAGCTAGAGAAGGTGACTGCATTAAGGATAGAGCGATGATTAATTTTGAATATACATCTACAAATACAATAAACAAAACAAAACTAAGCCCAAATCATTCAGAATATATCACTAAAGCCAAAAATTACTTATCATAAAACTCATGTAGGGACTCTTAACGATGTATTTTTCCATCACAGCAGTTAAGTTAGAATGCTTAATATGACTGACATCGCAGAATTCTTAAGGAAAATACTATAGCTAATATGGGTTATTCTGGCCGTTTTACATAATTACTTATTTGTGATGAGAGTCGTGGATGTGTGAGACAGACGGCCTCTTAGCATAAAGCCAGAGTAATGAGCATACAAAGACTTCCCTCCCCAATCCAACAAAATTCAGTAAACCTAATAGCCCCTTCTATACTCCTATATAAAGTTGCATAGTCAAATCATCAGTCTTTTAGAAATGAGGTCACAACAAGCGGCTAATTTACCACATATCATGCAAGAAAGTATTGAGCAGCATTTAACTCAAATTGGACCCAGAGATAAGTTCCGGTTTCCCAGAAAACAGAGTACTTCAGAGTTACACATTTAGGATCTCCCCCTCTTAATACTATAGATCATGAAACAAGACTGAAAAAAGTAATTACATACTACTCCCACTGCGTCCCGCTATTGGTCAATTAATCCTCAGTAA
This sequence comes from Logfia minima, assembly GCA_963921325.1. Taxonomy (NCBI): domain Eukaryota; kingdom Viridiplantae; phylum Streptophyta; class Magnoliopsida; order Asterales; family Asteraceae; genus Logfia; species Logfia minima. Next base: position 37,972,443 of record OY992764.1, read on the forward strand.
TAACAATTACAATGCAACTTAACCTCCACATATTCATCAATCTACTCATAATATCCCAAAATTCTACCTACTCAGAATATCCGAAAATTTCTACCTAAAATTATACGAAACTGGAATCAAATAGCACTCGACTGTTACAAAAAAAAAAAAAGAAAAGAAAAAAAAAAAACCAACCAAAATAACCAATTACTAATTATTTCATAATTCAAACCATAACCAGACAATAGAAAGCAATAATAGCATAAATTCATTATCTACAGATCTCTCCCTACTAATACCCTATCCAATGTATCCAACATATACATACAACATTTTTATATCTATAACCTAAATAAAGCACCGACACAGTACCTGCATGAGAGTGAGCAAAAGGCGTCTAGCAGCATCACGAACTGGCTGTTTGGCATCACCTAAACGTTCAACAGTAGCAGGAACTAACGAATTAAAATGAAGCTTCAAATGTTCACCAGAAAGCACAGCAGCAGAATCAAGCGCTTGTAAACCTCCCTGTGAAACCCTAAAATTATTATCTTTTAAGAGATCTAAACAAATATCAACAAGTGCTGTCACTTCTGAAGATGATAAGCTCTTTCTAGAAGCTTCTAGAAGTTCATGAAGTCTCTCTACTCCGGCCATTCGTTCTTTCGTATCCTTAGCGCGTGCCATTTCGAGAGCTTCCTCCATTGTACGGACTGTTAGGTTATAGATATAGATACAGATCTGATCTAATATCCAGATCCACTAAGACGTCGTTAAATAGATTAAAGTTAAGTGTGTGTTAGTTTGTGTTACCGGCGACGGTGGTGATAGTGGTGGTTGGAGAGTGACGGAGACAGCGCACAGAAAGAGAAATGTGAAAAGCGCTGCTGGATCGACGGACGAGATACTATATAGAGGAAAGAGAAATGATAAATTGTTTAATGGAGTATTTATTTATGTACAGTTTTCAATGACTGCTGAGTTTCTTTAAGAACAACTTATTACTTATTATTATTTGTTGTAGGAAAATAAAATTATTATTATTCATTTTTATTATTAATGTATAAAAAACAAAAGGATTGAATGTATTTTCATCAAATGGTGTTATAATAGTTTATTTATTAAACTTTTAATTTTTTTCGTTTTGTGTTTAAACTTTTTATATGTTTTATCATCTCAACTTACTGGAGATCAAAATATAACCTCTATAAATTGTTTGATCATTTAAATAACTTTTTTGATAGTCGCTAACCTTTTATCTTAGTCAGGTATTGGACAAGGGTTTAAATATAATTTAATCCTTAATATTTTATTAAATTTTTAATTTAATCCTTCAATTTCTTTTCTCATAATTTAACCCTTTAACTTAGAGTTTACTAATTGTTTATTTATTTAAAATATAAGTTTAAAAGCTATTTACTTTAAAAATATATTATTATCTAATTGGTTATGTACATGTTAAATGTTTTATTATTTTAACAAAGGGTAATATTTTTATAAAATTATTGTATTGTTTGTACATTTTTAAATCAAAAAAATAAATATAAATTTAGTTACAAATAATAATATTCTATAGGTATATCTGGTGAAATAGTTGTAGGATGTAGTTGTAACTGTAAGCTGTATATGTTGTAGTTGTAGTTTTAGGTTTGAAGCTTTTCACGAAAAACTACTTCTACTAGCTTTGAGATTTTGAGTTTTTTATTCGATTCTAAAATTACAAGTTGTACATGTCAAACAAGACTTTAATTTTACATGAGTTTTTTGTTCAAAAACTAAAAGCTAAAGCTCCTGAAAGCTCATAAAAGCTCTATGTTAAACATGGCCTATATTAATGTTACATCATATAGCTTTTTGGATATTTGAGTATATATAATAGGTGCTTATAAATTAAGTACAATGTGTATTACAATTATTTTTATAGTGTTTTTAGAAAAAATGTGTTTTTATAATGTTCTCATGTAGAATAGTTATACTTTAATTAAAAGTTATTTATAAGGGATGTATATTGTTATTTTATATAACAAGTTTCAGAGAAAGTTAGTTTTTAACATGTGATATAATAATTATTTATATTAGATATGATATGAAAATATATTACAATAATTTGGTTTAAAATATATATAAGAGTTTGCAGATAAAATCATTACTTACATGAAACTACATGATTAAACTGATTTTTGAAAGAATTTTAAAAGTATTAACTCATGATAACATGTCATAATGATTTTTCTAACGAATCATTAAAAGTTAAAGGATTAAAACATGAAAAACGAAGTTCAAGGGATAAAAAAAAAAAAAAAAAAAAAAAAGAAGTTGAAAGTTTAGTGATCAAACCATTCTTAACCATCATAATTGTACGTAAGAAAGTACTTATTTGAAACAATGATATTTTTATTATAAATAGCTAGTTTATTAACTGCAGCTACATGGGATTACACATGATTTTTTTTTTTTGTAGTAATTGAGTCATTCATATAAAGACACTTAAATTCTTATTGATTATAGGTAATTTATTGTTAGTATAAATATAAATAGTTATAGTTATGTGTAAATAGTTGGTAACGTAATACTCCATTAGTTAATGACAACAATTTATTTCTAAAATGTGAATTGTAGTCTTTAAAGTTTTGTTAAATTTAATAATTTGTAATGTTATATAATGTAGGCAATGCATATATCATATGTAATCATTTTATTAGGAATCTATAGTTAATAATACATTAGTCACTTTAAAGATTTAATAATTAATATAACTTTCCTGGTGCATTCTATGACTTTTTAAATATTTCGGAACTCAAAAAACGTAATATTAGTAAATGTAAACGAAGTCAAGTTAAGTAACGTTAAAGTCAAATGTTTGAAAAATATAAGAGTTTAATTATAAATTTTATCTTAAAAATTGTCATGTAACTTAAACTTAAAGGATTGATATGTAAAGGGAAAGGAGCAAATCGAGATACTAGACAAAGTCCTGGATATGCCTTTAAATATAAAAATTTGATATAGAGAATAACTATAGCCATCCAATCAAAAGAATGAAATTAATCTAAGACCAATATTCTTCTATGTTGTTCCCTTTTATATATTAAAAGAAATACTAATTATGTATTATGTAACATAAAACTCATTTAATTTTTACTTCTTTATTGTAATTGACTTTTAGATCATTACTAACACAATAAATTCAATTTTATATATAAAATTTATTAAACAAAATCGTATTAGTTTACAACATCTTTAATGTAACTTTTTTAGTTAAAAAAGATAATATTTTAAAATGTGCTGATATTATATATTAGTAAGGATTAAATCATTTTGTCACCAACGTAATCTCCTTCATTTTCTGAGATCACCATCCTACTCATTTTAATGCTAATGTCACTAACATACTTGTTAAAAAAAATTCAATGTCACCAACCGTTAACCGGTAACCGGAACAACCGGTTACTTTTCACACGTTGCACACATATACTAAAAGGATTAAAGTCATTTGTCACCAACCTACTTTCCCTCATTTCCAAAATCATCATCCTACTCATTTAATACTAATGTCACCAACATACTTGTTAGTTGTCGTGGTCACCAACATACTTGTTAATCAATAACGTTAATGATTAATTTGCAATCATAATTGTGTAAACACATGAAGATTAGTTCCAATAGTTACCAAAATTTATTTTCATAAACTAATATTGGATATAAACTTTCTATAAAAAATTTAGAATTTTTAAGTCAATATGTATTTTCTTTAATCTAATACAAAACTATTACTAAAATGGAGTGTTTAATCATGAAAATTAGCTCACAAGGCTAAAAATTATTGAAACTTTTTCTGATGTGTTTATATCAGTAAATAACACCCCACAACAAAAATTATATCATTTGAATTCTTTTTAGTATTTATTTTAATTCGTGTGTTTTTAATCTTAGTATATTGGAAAACCGGATTTTATTGCTCCAAATGACTTGAACTTTTTAAGATTAAAAGCATAAAAATTAAAATAAATACTAAAAAGAATTTAAATGATATAATTTTTTTTGTGGGTTGTTATTTACTGATATAAACAGCTCAAAAAACGTTTCAATAATTCTTGGCCTTGGGAACTAATTTTCATGATCAAACACTTCATTTTAGTAATAGTTTTGTATTAGATTAAAGAAAATACATATTGACTTAAAATTTCTAATTTTTTTTACAGAAAGTTTATATCCAATATTAGTTTATGAAAATAAAATTTGGTAATTTTTGGAACTAATCTTAATTTGTTTACACAATTATGATTGCAAATTAATCATTAACGTTATTGATTAACAAGTATGTTGGTGACCTCGACAAGTAACTAACAAGTATGTTGGTGACATTAGTATTAAAATGTGTGGATGGTGATCTCCAAAAATGAGGGAGAGTAGGTTGGTGGCAAATGGTTTTAACCCTTGACAATTTCATGTAAAAAAATGTTTCCCAGTCAAAAATAGTATGTTGGTGACCTGAACCGGTAACTAACAAGCATGGTTTTGAAACCCGAGTTAGACCAGCCGGTTCGATCAATCTGACAGGGAACCGGACTACTGGGCGGCCCAACTCTACCCAGTTGAACAGTGGTTTTTGACTCCAATCAAACCGAACGGTTCACTGGAGCGACCCGGTGAATTGGACCGGGTTTGAACAGTTTTTTTTTTTTTTTTTTTTTTTTCCGACGGGAACCACATAGGTCAACCTCCAAATTAGTAGGTCAACCATTGTTAGGTTGGAATTACTTGTATGTCTGACTTAGAATATATGGGAGCTATAGTAGGTGGTGGTTTGTCTTACCACCAATGTGGGACAACTTCAACATTAAAGGAAAATAAAACACTAGAAAAATATCTACCCTATGTTTCGAACCTTAGACCTCATGCTTGTTGAATGGATTGATTGCCAATTGATCTAGCAATGACCTTGTAATAATTTTGTATTTATAAATGATTATTATAAATTTTCTAATAACTCTTTTAGTGATTATTTTGACAATTCTACAATAAGTTAATAGCCATTATATTTCATTTCAAATATCATAATTTATGATTGTAATTTTAAAAGTTTGAACATATAAATTAAAGTAAAATAGTCGAAAAAAATTAAAAAGTCAAAAACTAGTTCGACCGGACCCGGAGGCTCGGCTGGGTCAATGATTGACCCGGGTTTCAAAACATTACTAACAAATATGTTAGCAATATTAATATTAAAATGAGTAAGATGATGATTTCACAAAATACTTTAACTCTATTAATAATAATTTTAATTGTCTAAGAATCTAAAGTACTTATAGAACATTCACATGCTAACTTTAATACTTAAACAATGCAAATTTACTCTTTGCCCTTATCCCACAAAAATAATAAAAATATAAACAATTATGACATTTATTCTCAAATGTACAAGAAAACTACCTATAAAGTCAATATATTATTTAAGAAAACCAATTCACACACACTTATGGAGGTAATTTATGGAATCAATAAATATAAATAATTTGTAACTACTTAAACATATAAAATCAGTAAAGTCAATATATATATATATATAGAGGTCAAACAATCAACAAAGGAAAACAATATTACTCAATTTGTTGCAATTAATATATGGAAAAGGTAATATAGATGTTTTTAACCCGCTATCAAATGTTAAAGATTTTGATAGTATTTTTCGTACTTGAACATTAAAAAAAGTTATGAAAATCATATTTTATTTCATATACACAATAATATGTAATTTTTTATACTAAAACTGTATAAATATCAAAATTTTCAAACAAAAACTTATACGATCGAACTTTTAACATTTATAATAATGCTTTACACTCTTCGAATTTGAAAATTAATAGTATCGATATTATTATTCAAACTTTTTTTATCTACCAATCACATTTTTAGACATGTATGCATAATTAGACATATCTATTATTTTTCTGAATATTAAATTATAAATTATCTCTCCTTTTAATATACATGTGTGCTATTTTGACCTTTCTCCACATTGATGATTTGATTTAAAAGGCCAGCATGTCGTTTTGCAGCTATTATTCTTGTCAATTGAGTTTTTTGGTACAATAATACACACATGCTTGATTTTAATTAAAACAATACTTAATTATCAATCATAACACTGACCACGTACATGAATCTAACGATGATGTGACAAACAAGATCTTGGCAAATATTATGATCTATAATATAATTTACTTAATTTTTGCTATAAAGCTAGAAACATCTTATAAAGTTTGTTACTAAAGAAAATGGTTGATGCTATCAAAGCTGATGGGTATATTTAAAGTTTCAGGGGTTGTTTTGTTTGTTAATAAATATTACTATGGTTATGAGTATGTATATGAATATGGATTGGATGAGTACATAATTAACGTGTAAACTCACCTTTTAAGATGGGTTTGACGTATTTTTAAAAATAGCTCCAATATATTTATTTAGTAAAAATGTGATATTGATCAATGAATTCTTTTTAAGAACAATAATCTTTTTATAGGCACCTCTATGTAATATATGCATATCAACAATTATAGTTAGTGTAATTTCGATTCTATAAAAAGATCAATAATTTAATTTTACGGCTATTAATTATATGGTCTTCTATATATACGATGAGGACGTTAAAATGTTATTTGTCATAAGTCTTTCTTACAATGTTCATTAAATCTATTGAAGATGTTCGCGTCGAATATTCTTCATCTCCACCATACACCCGACAATCATCATGCAAGTATTTAGCAATTTATACAGAAAGTAAGAAAAAAATCAAAATGGACATTTTTGAAAAGTTCCATTTTGATAACTTTTATCCTTCTTTTTTCAGCTTAATGCCTTTATGGTAGTTCATTTTGCAAATCACTATAATTAATTCCAATTTTGTCACAAGTAGTTTACGAAGTACTTTTTAAAATGATCGACCTTTGTCATTGTATTTAGTTGCATTAATCACTAACACACATATTGTCATTTACTAAGAAGATATGCAATATCCTTGTGACCCATATTCATATCTATACTAATATATAATGTATTTAGTATTTTATTTTAAAATCACTTCAAATATAAAAAATGATTACGCATTGGCCCAATTTAATTAATACAATATTTCAATTATCTTAATAATTATATTTTCCATTAATAATCTATTACTACTATTATCTAATATAATAGTATATAGTACATATAAATCAAATTCCAATATTCTATATAAATAAATAATGGACACAAAATTCATAAAAGTAGACACTCAATTTTTAAAATAATGTTTTGTTTTTATCGTTACATTGCACAGATGCTACGCTAGTCTAATACAATGTACCCTAATATAATTCAAATATGTTTATTGAATTGGATGTGGTCTGAATGTTACATCATTAGTTGAAACAATATAAAGTAAATGAGAAAGTAATAGAGGACACTACCCTTAGAATGTTGGATATAGAATTGTCAAATCACTTTCGTGGTGTACGGAGAAAAATACATAATGTATATAAAAATTAAGCTTAAGCTTAATGTATTAGATGTTTTTACTAATCTTACTAATCAACTACTTACATGACACAGTTTCCAATGCAATATCACAATTTCCAAAACAATATTTTTTTTTTATTAAACTAGTATATTTAGTAATACTCAATTAAGCTTAAGCTTAATGTATAAATTATCATCTTTAAATATAATCGGCAATATATAATAAATTTTTGATGATGTTTTAGTCGTCACTATTTGTTTATTATTACCGAGTAAAATCTACAGAAAATGATCAAATCAATGTGGTGATGATTGTGGCAGTGTGGTACTCTGAAAAGAAAATACATTTAGAGAGAATGTCAAGGGTCGTATCTTAGTCATCAAGAGTCAAACATACAACATATGGTGTTCCCTTCCCTTTTATAGCAAACGTCAGTTTATGATTGATTGGAAACTAACAAACCAACATCGTCGGTTGACAGTGAAATCTCACCAAAGCCATAAAAAATGTTAGTTAGTATGTCGGTTACAACATCATATTCAAATTTTGATGATTCGCTAATATTGCCATAATCATCAATCAAACGTTTGCCTTACACGTACAAATATTATTAAGTAACAAAAAAATGAACTCATTGGTACACTATGTAATTATTGTTGATTATTATTATTATCAAATAAATAAATGTATAAGTGTCTATTAATAACATAAATTTGGTGATCACAAATACTATATAATGGCATTGGTTGGTTGTGAACGAATAACTACATACAATTTTGTATGCTGTTAAATGTCAACTCATTTAGACAACGAAAGTTTAGAGTGTGTGTGACCCTGTTTTTATTTATTCATTTATTATTTATTATTAAATATATGAATAAAGATAAATTAAAGGAAGCAGTTATACTCAACTACCAATTAGGCAATTACTATTGAACGTGAGCTACTTGGTTCTACTTTTAATGTAGTACTCGAAGAGTAATTACTGATCCTCACTAGGGTCTATTTGAACTGAATTATAATAATAATTATTTGTATTACAGTTTATTGCAATATCTTAATTAATTTACTCACGTATTTTCTATATTTACAGAACTTATGATAAGTTTGACAAAGACAATAGTTATAAATATTCCAAAAATACAATTACACATCAATCATCATGACAAGTTGCTACTTTTGTTTTTGATAGAGTTTTTAATCAGTATGCTAGCTTACAAGACCATCTAAATACGATGCATTTGCTTCAAACCTTTTTTAAAGTTTTTGAGTGGTGATTTATACTATCATTTTTCATTTATACATCATCAAACATATTTTATGGGATTACACTATAAAACACTTATGCGGTTATATGGATTATATCTATTTAAACAAATACCTCGACAATTTCCAGTCGTTAAGACAAAGAGTCCACTAAGCATATCGTGAGTTGGAGCAGAAATGGGATCTCCAATAGTTGGAGACAAAAGATTCATACGAGAAAACATAAGTAAACGTGCATCTGCTTGAGCTTTCAAAGATAAAGGCACATGGATATCTATTTGATCCCCGTCAAACTATGCATTGAAGTCGTTACAAACTAATGGATGCAAACAAATAACATGCCCTTCCATTAAAATATGAAGGAATGCATGTATGCCTAATCTATGCAAAGTAGGAGCTTTATTCAACAATACATGATGGTCATTCAGAATTTCCTAAAGTATTTCCCATACATTTGGTTTTTTTTTTTTTCCGAATTTGACCGCGTCTTGATTGAAGGAATTCCTAAAAATCCAATGAACAAGGTAAATAGAATTGATATAATTATTGGAAATAACATAGTCTTATCCGATTCATAGGGATACAAAAAACTCTTGGTATTGTCAAAATTCAAAATATAGATAAAGGGTTGGATCATATTTTTCACATTCTCATCAAATTTAATACTTTATTTGAAAAAAAAGTAAAACTTTCATTCTTCTTCATTTAGCAAAGGAACGTGTTTTTAGTTATTTTTTAACCTTCTTTACCCCCAAAGAGATATTGAATACAAGGGAGTATTACTTTTTCCACTGTAATTTTGAAAAAGAACGTTTAAATATCCTTCAAAAGTAAGTAAATAGATCCGACACATATAAAATGTAGTTAAGCTTGCCGTAGACCAAGCTATTATTGCAAAAATAGGTGAATACAACCAACTATCATTAAGGATTTCATCTTTGGACCAAAAACTAGTAAGAGGTGGAATACCGCAAAGAGAAAGTGTACCTAATAAAAAAGAATTTTTAGTAATTGATACATATTTTGTTAAACCTCCCATAAGTATCATGTTCTGGCTTTTTTCTAGACAATATTCAACTAGAGTTTCCATCAAATGAATAACAGATCCTGATCCTAAAAACAATGATGTTTTGGAATAAGCATGAGTAATCAGATGAATAAAGCACTGCGATAAGACCTCATACCTAAAGTTAACATCATATAACTCAATTGAGACATTGTAGAATAGGTTAAACCCCTCTTAATGTTTTTTTGAACAAGAGTTAAAATAGCTCCTAAAAAAACTGTTATTATCCCTTAAAAAAAGATAAAATTCATTATGTGAGATATAACTATAAAAAGAGGCATAAGTTGAATTACAAATTTTTTTTCTAATGCTATAAATATAGTGGTGCATGAGTTATTATCTTTTTTTCAAAACATCTTATTTTAATACAAATGTACACAAATGTATATTATTATACATACACAAAAATTCCATAACTCAATGATCTAGAATATATGTTCCCTTTAACTTGACAACGACATCCATACTATAAGCAACAACTCCAACAACAACTCCAACAAGTTACATTTTAATTATAAATAATTAATATTATATCAAAATGACAATTATTTATATTTTATAAGAATGAATACAAAAACTTTATTGGACCATATCCATTATTATAGTATAAGGAAACAAATATTGTTACTAGCATATTCCATTTTAGTATAATCTAATTTTTCGATTTAACATTTCAATGTATCTAAACTTTATTTAAATAAGAACATTTATCAATCATCGGTAGCAAAGTCATTCATATTATGTTTTTAAACAATTGACAATAAATTTCATTTTCCGCAAAGATTATGATAGTTACATTATGAGTTTGGAATTAACTGTTTTCTTATTTAGGAATTTAATTTCCATGTAGCTACAATAGTGACCCAATTGACTTTGACACCAAATAAATCATGAAAAATATTATAGTTTTTGGGAAAGAATTGATGTTGTTGATGGACAAATCACAAATATGGAAGATAAGTATAACTTCATGACAAAGCCAACCCACCAACACAGCCTTTTTTAGGATATATATTAGTTTTGTCATGTATTTGTCAACAAATTAATCATACCTACACTAGACAGTTAACATCAGTCATTTTCCAGCAAAACAAACATAACAATTTAATCAAAATTCACACATAACAGTTAAATGGTTCTCTTTTTTCTCCTTTTGTGTGCCTTCATATGTAAATTCAACTAGTTAGAAGTGAGAATAGCAATCTTTTTTCTTTCTTCAACAAGAAACAAAGCAGAAAACTTTCACTTTTGGATGTACACTGATCTTTATATATTGTACAGTATATAATTAACAACTAAGGATGATCCCTTTTACAGTCTGGCTGGTCAGATGGTAGTTAATATAACAAGGGCAAAATTGAACTTAAAAAAACTATTTTTATCAAAAGAAACACCTCTGCCATACCAGATCAACAATATCAAAAAGATAAAACTATTTACACTAAAACTCGTAACTAACTTATTAAAGCATCATTCTTAAGTCATTGATAAATAGAACCCAAAAACCATGGTTATAAACTATTTGAGGTCGCTAGTGAATACTTTGTACATTATTCATTACGAACAACTCCAACATACATTATATGGTATACTATCACTTATTGACCTTATATATAAAGCACAATGCCATCTTGGGTTCTGCAGCTAACATCTGCTTGTTGACTTCTTTTGGTCTTATGGATGTGTATATTTGGGTGGTGAAAGTAAGATATTAGGTTTTCCATCAACTTGAAATTCAGCAAGCACAGACGCAATGTCGGGTTTGATGCAAAAGGGATTCTGCTGCAAGTCTAAATGCCCAAGTTTCCCTAAACAAATAGCAAAGCATTAGAATTAGAGATTAGAGGTGGCAAGACAAGCGGGTCGGGTAATGTCAAAATGGCTATCGGTTAAAACTAGTCTGAGTCGGGTTACCATAAACACTCTTTTCTTCATTTTCTTAAAGAATAATGAATGCGTTAATTATAATGACAAAAACAGAACAATTACAATAATAATACTATAAGTTTTTTTAGATAAAACTATTTACAAGGTTATAGGCATTAAAATTAGACTTTGGATAACTTTCACCAAATTTCCCTTCTAGCTAACTTTTTTTCCATGATTTGACATTTTGACCCATCTGAGATGAAACACAACCTAATCAACCCATAAATAGGTTAAAGGGTTAAATTGCGATCTTTACCGGACATATTTGAAGTTTGTATTCCACTTCCCTTTTGTGTAAAGATAGTAAAAGAAAATAGGATTGCTTACCATTGCAGCTTTGATGAATGAGCATATAGTAGGTACTGACTCCACAGGTATCCAGTTACTGCTTGTTTTCACCGAAACAAGATTTGGAGCATTTAACATTAACTTGGAAAAAGAACTTGCCGTTCTGACTCCACCACTGTTACGACTATGCAAGATTCATCAATATGAGTTCTTTTTTATTAATGGTACATTGTTATATATATAACAACTTATAAAAGAACCCTAGTAATATGGTGAACCTTACATCGATGCTGGCAAGACTCAGCTTTCCATATATTTCTCTTTGTGCAGATGCGAAGCCAGGTAACCCCAATCCAGTCCCCCTAACATCAACGCCTTGAATACCCGAAAGTAAGAGTCTTCCCAGAAATGTCCCAAATTCGATCCTTTGAAGCCTTGTTATAGAAAGTAACCATTACACATAAGATACATCAAAGCTTAAAAGGAAAAATATGGTTCTTAAAGTGCATACGACAAGAGGGGATTATCTCCAATAGAGAGAAATTTTAGCGGAACAATTAATGTAGTGAGAGCCGATAATAACTGACTTGCTCCGTAATGCGAGAACCAACAATTTTCCAAGTATAACTCAGCAAGGAGAGTGTCAGATTTAGATTTCTCAACAAAATATGGAACCAACGTTCTACAATTATAAAATGACATGTCAGACTAGACTTTAACATGGTATCTTTGAGTCATTATCTATTGGAAATGTTAAAGCAACTCACCCAATCCCGTCATTTTTTAGAGGATTACTACTTAAATCTAAGACCTCCAAGTTTGGCATATAAACCATAGCATACTTAAGGCAGTCTGTATCATCTTTCTGCAAATTGTTGGATCTGCAAACACCAATGTGTCAAAATCTGATAGAACCCAAAAATGATATTGCGATAAAGCAAACGAAAACAGTAAATAAAGGAACCAAATAGGTTAGTTGACGTTCACGACATCAACCGGCCCTCCCTTTTGACTTACCTTCGAGAGGCACGCCGCTTTTGACCCCTATTTACAGAATAACTAAATTATGGTTGCATACTTCTGCAGATGTTTTTCCCAGTAAATCTGCTGCCAGTTGGTGGTTGACTCATCCTGTTGAACACCTTTCCATCTTAATTTATATAATGTTTTCCATGCTATTTCAAACTTCTCAAAGCTGCAAAGTTATATATATTACATTCTTCAACTTACAAAAACACATTTCTTAAAACCAAACCACATAAAAACCTTTTCCGTTTTATTGATTGTTTTAAACAATCATCAGACGAGCAGTCCTCATCAGAATTAACAGATGGCCTGCAAAGATAGCAAATCAAGCTCTTCAATAAATATTTAAAAACCACAAAAACAACTACCAGAAAGATCACACATACACACCCCTGTTATATATGAATGGATTAAAACAGGTGTGTATTAAAAGTAATTTTACGGTTTTCATATTAATTATTAGTTTGTTTTTCAATTGAACATGTGCCAATGTTGAAGTGTGATTTGATCGTTCACATATGAATTAACACGTAACATTGTAGTTCTCGTGGTTCTCAACTTTTTTGTGGTTCATATTTGAACCACGCACACACATACATTTAATTAAATGAACATACATTTCATGTTGTAAGTTCTGCAATGCCAGTGGAGGTAAGTTTGGTATGATCTGATTAAACAATTCAGGAGGAAGAACATAAACAAGATGTAAATTCCCATTTTCTTCTGCAAAAAGAAACACAGTAATAAATCTCAAACAGTACTTTCACAAAATTTAATCAAGCAATGAACTTTTTAAACCAACATCAAAGCTTAACCCTAATAAATAAACATTAGCCCCAAATTGAACTCAAACAACTTACCATCAAGGACTGCGTCTTTAATTGCCCCAATGCATAAAGTGATCAAAGACATAGCTTTATTCATACTTTACCAAGTTCCGTTACAAAACCTGCACTAATTTACACAAAATTAAATAAACATTTACAATTGGTAAAATTTAACAAATATCCGATTTGATTGAACCCGATTAGTAATAAAAATGTATCTAAGTTCTAATTAAAAGTAATAGAAAGGAAAAATCAAAAAGATGATGGAAATACTAACCTAATTGAAGAGTTACATGCAGTTCATCAGTATTGTAGTAGCATGTAATAAATTGTTTTTGCCTTATATCAAGTTTTTTAAGGAGATAAACAAATTCAAAATAATATATGGGTTAAGGATGTATGCTCAAAGCCCATTAATTGAGCCCAAAACTAGCCACAGGGCCCAAACTGAATTTGAATCCAAATCACATAATTTATCAATCGAACCCAACAATACTGGGTTTGTTTGTTGTCTTCTTTCTTTTCTTTCTTTTTTTTTTCTTTTTTTCTTTTCCTTTTTTTCGTTTTGTTTTTATGTGTGTGTGTAATTTGCCAAAAGGTTTGTTATTGAAAAGTACTATAGCAGCTAAGTACTACGTCAAATAAGCTTAGACAAATATTGTAGTGAAATTTGAGTTACATTCATGTTTAGTATCCAACAGAATAACAAAGTCGATCAAGTCAAATTTAATGTGGTTAATCTGCGAATGCAAGTAACATGAATAAGCCTAAATGCTTAATAAGTTTGTGCATTGGTTTGCGGATAAAACTAACGTACACAATGTCATGCAAATGTCATGGTACTTTTAAACAAAGTAACCGTGAATGTGGGATCTTAATATTGTGAATGTTCATTTAGTGTTTAATTGTTTATTAAACTAGCAATGCAAGTTTGCAAGTCATTCGCAAAATGCATAAAAGATTAGACATTTTAGCTAAAAACTGAAGCGACTCGTAAACCTTGGACATACAAACTGCAAACCGGCCACGACCTCGGACACATGCAAATCACAATGCCCACACGAGTAGGGCAAATTTTTATAGGTTTCTTCTTCGCAAAATTTTATATATGTTCAAATAAAAGGGCAAAAGAATTTATTTTCCATTCGACAATGACACCATTTCTCTACAAATAGGAAAATTAGATTTCTATGATATCGAACGTATGCAATATATGGAAATCTACCAAACAGGAAACGTTGACCACATACATATAAGCAAAAAATAAAAAAGGACATCAAGTTTGGTAAGCTTTTCGCCATGAATTAATTAAATGTTCACGACTGAATGTATGACAACTACCACTTGAACTTACAATATCATCAATGACCTTCTATTATCGCGCAAAATCTTTACACGATTATGACCCATGCATATCTTGTACTGTTATAACTACTTTTATATAACCTTGCCAAAACACCTCTTCTCTGCCTTAATTTGTAGCATACTCTTGTGTAAAGAGGCAAACTTGTTTTGACAACTTAACATTATTAATGGTGGATCATACTTCCATATTTGTGACTCTTGTTTTCATTAATGATCATTGACTAACATTGAACATATATAATATATATCAGAAACAGAAATGTAGACTTTGTGACCATTGATGTAATAAGATAAATAATGGAGTAACTCATAAAAAGTAGATACAATTACAGCATTTGTGATGACACAAACTTAACGCATCAAAACTAATTTGACATACGTACGATCATTTTGATTAGATCTGTCAACCGATGCATGAAAACATGCATTTATTAGCCATGTTAGTTGCATTTTCTTATTTTCATCTTCATTGTAAAAAGGAAAGGGGCCCTCTAGCTTTCATTCAACAACTTTGTATACTACTCACATCTGCTTTAACTCATTTCACCTTGAATCAACTTACACTATCGTAAGTCAAACAAGAGCATGTGCGGTGTTTTACCTTCTGTTGGCCATTTCATCACCTGTGCTTTAACTCATGACCCCAAATTTTTTTATCAGAGTTATATATCATGTTTAGATGTTCATTCATGACAGAAATTTTTGCTCATTTGGAAGTTAATTTGCAATATAATTACTAAAAACCGACAATTACATTTCCGTTACAAACTTAAAGACATGCCAAACAGATTAAGTAGAACACACAATAAAGTTTACTGAAAATCTTTAGATATAAGTCTTGATGTATTAGATGATCATGGAATCCAATTTCATGATGGTGCTTAGGTTCATCGGGTACATGTACTCGTCGGAGCCAGTGTAAATGGTCTCAACGATCATCTTGTTCGCACGTTCGGTTGGATGAAAGGGATCCCAAAATACGTGAGCATCTCTATTGGCACAAATTCTTGATACCGCGGTACAAACACCAACCCCATTATATGGTCCTTGTCCACAACATGCCACTTTTGATGTTATAAAACCTATTTCAAAAAAACCAACAAAGTTTATATCATAAAGTATATATATAGTAACATTTTTAATGAATTGTGAAATTAAATGACAAGAAAATACCTATATTTGCAACTCACCAAAGTCTCGCGGATTACTGATAAAGTCTTTTTGCATTTGCATAGCGTTGGCAGCCACAAAATGGTCTGATCCAGTCTCTTGGTTGAGTTCTTGGATCATTTGCACGAGTTGGGGGTTAAATAAAGCGGCAGCCTGTTGAGGCTCAGTTGCACATTGCCCGTTTGCAGCCCTTGCGGCTAATTGGGATGGAACACAACCTAACGGGCCAGATCCTGTTACTAGGATTCGTCTTGCTCCTAAATTATATAATTCCTAAAATCAATCTTGCCATTAGTACATTTATATCTACAAAAGTTAAGTAACATTGTGATATATGAACCAATATATTATAAGAAGAGTTACCATAAGGATTTTGCGGTACTCTGTAATAATATAGCTGGTGAACTGTGGAATGGTGTATTGTAGCCTTCTTGCAGTAACTGGTGCCAAAAAGTAGTTATTAACATAATCATTGCCTCCAAGCGTGATTAAAACCAGAGCCTGGTTCACGAGCCGTTGGCTCTGGTCTGGTCCAATCAATGAGCTAACTCGAGCTTGGTAAGCTCTAAAATTTTGTAGTTGTTGAGTTATCCTTATGATATTTGCCTACCCAAAAGAGTTAAAAGGACACCAACACATTACTAAGTGATCGCATTAAAACTTAAAAGTTTAACATATAAATAGTCAAAATTTCCTTTTCTTTTTGAATGCAATGTTAATATGCTAAATTTGGAGCTTAATTATGAAGAAACGTCATTTTCGGTTACATTCAAATATTTAATTATTTGATGCCAACTTTCTATAGTGATGTAACTTTGAAAGAAGCATGCAATAACTTAACTAGCTACCAGCCAGCCTTCTGATCACATGCCAAATCCAGAGAAATTGCAAAAGTCAAAAAGTCAATATTCATAAAAAAAGATTGTACATGAATGCTGAACTAATGTATATTGGTAACAGTTTTTTTCCTACAATTCTAATTGAATTTATTTAATAATTATGATTTACATATGCCATTTTGAATACGGTTTGTCATGATAATATTGATGAATGAATATCACTGGTAAAAATTATATCATTTTCAAATAGTAACTACCTGATAAACATGTTTTACTTCCTAAATTGTATTCTATGACTTTGTTCCATAATTCACCACCACATTTCTTAAGTGAAATATTGTGCAGCAGTGATGTGTTTTGGACACTTGGTCCGTGCAATTAGGAGTTATTGCATCTGTTACTTGCACTTTGAAGTCCCGAATCTTAAGTGTTAGGACACTGGTCTAAAAATCATGACTTTTAACGTACTAGTACAATTGATAATATAAACAAAACTTACAAACTGGATTCCCGTATCGTTGAGTATACCAACTCCGGCGGAAGCAAAGTTTGCCCCAACGAGTAGCCTGTTTCCGTTCAACCGTGGGCTCAAGTATGGTAATGTAGGTTCCGTCCCTATCTTTTGACCTATATATGTGCACAAAAGTTGTAATATGTTACTCCGTTAAGTTACATTTTAAACGTTACCAACGAGATTATCTTTCATGTTCTCATCAAAACCGACCAGTAAATTAAAGAACGAGCTAGAAAATATGTAGACGGACTTAAAATGTACAAATTTATTGTAACTTTATTTTGTGGGAGTAAACTCTTTGATGTATGATTTTACTTTTGGAAGTCTAAGCTACTAAACTAACAAAAAATTAAGTAAAGGAAAAAGTCTGAGGTGATTCAGGTAAAAAGTCAAACTTAATTATATGTCAGATTCCATAATCACTAATCATATTCAATGTTAATTAATTGTGTTATGAGAAAATTATTCGTGTTGCTAGTTGCACGGCTGCGCATTACAAGTCCTAGTGAGGAGGTAAAAGTGTAAATGCAACAATTTTAAAGGATAAAAGATGTAAATATTTTTATAAAAACTTGTTTTAGTAGCACCTAGCTAGCAGCATATATACTTATCATAATACATTTCATAAACGTAATTTGACATAAAATAAACGACTTACTAATGAGGTCAGGAATGTTTAGTCCATTTGAGAAACGACCGGTGGGACGATGGGTAGGGTAATCAATACCATATGGTGGGGCGTCAGCTCTAGCGCTAGTGAGAAGGTAATTGTTGTTGCCATTATCAACCAATGAGTCACCAAACACGAAAAAAGCACGAGTTCCATGAGCTTTTGGGAAGGCTACAAATAGTAGTAGCAATGTCAAGACCACAAGGGGAGTGGTGAAGGTAGAGTATGTAGCCATGTTTCGACTGTGGGTGAGTACGAGGAAAGATGATGGTTCATGATGGTGGTTTATAAAGAGGTGTTTGGGGTGCATGGATGTAGCACCTTGTTTAGTTAGTTGAGGTCTAATAAATGCGGGTCGGGAAAAATGGCTTTAATATATATGACATGAAAGCGAAGTTCATTAGAAAACGTATTTTAAGATCGATATATAAGTAGTTATTGTATAAGATTAACTTAAAAAGGTATTGCACGCCTATGTTTTAGAGGCTGAATTTAGTCTTTAGTCTAGTTTTAAAGAAGGTAGTTGATCATTTGTGAGCATATTTTTTGATAGGCACAACACATAATCACATTTTTTATAACACCTCTGTTGCATAAGTGTGGTGTTATCATTAAAAATTATGTTGCAGCTAAAAGCACATAAAATTTTCCCTTATTCTATATAGCGATAAAATGAAATAATGTTTATTGTATTAAAAAAATTCGAATGAAAAACAACCTTGTATGATCACGTGCCTACGTGAAAGTCAAATTTTATATGATACGAATTTGTGAAACGGTGAACTTGTAGCTTGTGTCTTACTCAGTTTTGAAAATACTAATTACAAAAAGAAATATAATTTATTCATAAGATAAGATTAATATGACTTAAGAAAATGAATTAAAAGTTTATCGTAGACAAATCTTTATTTAATAAATAAAATCATCTCAAATTAATCAAACTCTTAGTTGATTAATGAAAAGTTTTATTATCATCAAATTTATGATCAAATAATCATCTAATAATAATAATAATACTAATTATTATTATTATTATTATTATTATTATTATTATTATTATTATTATTACTTTAGTATCATACTTTAGTGAATTTTTTAATTAACATAATACTTTAGAAGTTATTATAAACTTTTTGTAACATCCTCTCCTGTGCCCTGGTAATTTATAGTATTTTAATTGATTATTTAATCGTTTAGAAATTAATTGAAATTATGTATTTCATTGTGAAACTTAGATGAATAAGTTCTTTGACTTATTGTGACTAGTGAAATATTAATTGTTTTAAATTGTTATAGATAACGGTAAAATAAAATAATATTTCTCGCAATTAGTATTTAAGTTCCAGACAATAGATTTCAGACGGGTATAGAAATTATACCATTTTAAACTACACCACCTTTACATAACTTAAAAGTGAAGAAAGCTTCCTTTGGCATCAGGAACTTTCATTTGGCTATTACCTTCTTCTTCTAAGTTCCATTTGAAAACTCTCAACCTCAAAAGAAATCACAACCAACTGAAATCAAAGCTTGTGTTTAGTAAAATTGAAACCAAAGACACCAGAATCATCATCATAAGCTTCATCAATCAGCTTCCTTGTTCAAATTAGAAGTATGTCTCCATTTTTAGCAAACTACTTGAAAATTGGTGAATTATTGGTTGTAGGATGTTATTGAAGCTGAAAAGTAGTTATTTGATGCCTATTTGATGTTAGGAAGTTTGTGTGATTGAAAGGAAATCAAAATATTGAGTTTTGGGTTGAAAAAGTATGATTTTCGGCTGAACAGCGTCTCAATTCGCAACTTGTGTTCATCTTGCGAGTTGACTTGGCCTGCGAGCTGAGTTGACTCTGCGAACCGAGATTTAGGCTGCGAACCGAAACCAAACATGCGAACCGAAATGAGACCTGCGAATCCAAACTAGCGAAGCGAGTTGAATCTTGCGAATCCAAACCCTGCGAACTGAGTTTTTGACCTGCGAAGTGAGAATTTGACTTTTGTTGACTTTTTGTCTTTTTGTGCAAAATTTAAAAATGCACAAGTGTTACTAAGTTTTGTGAAAATCTTAGTACAAATTAGATTTTAATGAAATTCGCATGGTCACTCAGAATCGACCTAATAATCAAGACTATGTACCATAGCCCGGGCAGTTTTTGGCCATCCGGGGTCATCTAGGACCCGAAAATGACATTTTTCAGTTTTAAACGTCATTGCGGGATTTTTCTAAGTTCATTTCTGATTGAACTTTTGTTTGCCTAGACTTCAGGGATTACCTGATTGGATAATTAGGCTATAATGATATTTATGGAACGAACTTCTGACTTGTATTTGATTTCCTGTTTTAGATCAACGTAAGACTCAGTGATATAAGAATCCTGAGTGTGGAGACGTCAGAGGTATCGGTGAGTGGATTCATAACTCATCATTTGATTTAGTTGTAACTATTTGGTTACAACGAGTAAACGTAGATGTGTATTAGACTGTTAGTCTTGATTATTGAATATTGATCTACGTGATATGTGAACAATGTGTACTATGTTATTGAGGTCAACGTGTAGTTGGACTTCTGGTTATTATGTGTTTTACACAGGTTTTGATTCATTTGTTGTGTTTGAGACCTGTGTATGTGTTTAATAACCAGTAGTTATCGGTCTATTCTGTATTGGCCATACGGATTGACGGTAAGTGTTCTTGGGGGAATCCCCGGGTATTATGATATCCCCAGAGCCACCGATCCTCATTGAATTATGTGTGTTTACGATTATTTGGTGTAAACAACTAGTTATGCTAAGTTGAATGTTGTGTGATGAACCTATTCACTTAGCTTCGTGCTAACCCCTCATTTTACTTCCTGCAGGATATGTTTGTTTAATTGTGGGTGCAGGAAGTGATTGGTTGATCAAGGAATATTTGACTGCGCTCTTGAACTCTGATATGGTTTTTGTGATAAACCTTGTTTTGTAATTTTATAATACCCCGCCTTTTGTAATTTAAAAAGTTTGAAATTTGGTGTACTTTTGGGAAATGTAAACTATTTATGTATTTTAATTCATGCTTCCGTATTTATTAATATTATATTCTTATATTGAAAGAGGGGTGTTATACTTTTTTAGTGAATTATACATGTCAATCTTAGACACACTAATGTGTTAATTGGTGAAGTCATTATAAAGGTTTGAGTTCCTTTAATATATTAAGTAAAAAAATAAATTAGTAATAGTTATGTATTAATAATATTGAATATGTTTTTATTAATGGAAATGTTACTAATGTCGCTATTAATATTTCCATTAATGAATTACTAATAATCATGGATTAATAACATTGAACATGTGGTGGTATTTCGGTCACATCACTTTTTTAGCGATATTATGTTTTTCAATAACACTATTACAACTATTATTTTGATTAGCATTCATATTATCTCTACTTTACAACTATCTCCAATATTATTACTATTTCCAACTCAAATTACTTTTTTCGACAACACTACTTTTTTCGCTAACACCATATTTTTCGGCAACATCACCATAACAACTACCAAGACACATACAACTGATGACCATAATCACATACACGTGACCAATTTTTTGAAACTCCCCCTACTAGAAGAAGAAGAATAATAGTAATACATGATTTTGTTTGAATTGAAAGGATGAAATGGGACATAAATATTTTATATATAAAGTGCGATACATTTAGAAAAAATTGTCACATTTACGTAGTCCTATGTAAAACTTAGGAGGCATATGATGTAGAAAAAAGTGGATCGATCGGTATTACGTATGTGAAATTCCGATTTCTTATTTATGACTGCTAGCCTACTTCCCGCGCGATGCAACCCAATAAAAACTGAGATTCATAATTATTTTCTTACTTTACGCGATGACGAAACTAACAAAAAAATAAATGAGTTATGGTTGCTATTTTTAACCCGTCAACTTGTTAAACCAGAACCATCAACACGTTTAACTTTTCTAGTTGGGTCGTGTTTGGTCGGGTCAAGGTTTGAGACTTCGAGTTAATGATCCGACCTACTATGTTGGGGAAAAAAATAACTTTGCTTTTCTAATATTTATTAAAACCTGTCAACCCCGAAACCAGTACGCCATATTTTCACGAATATTTATATAGCAATAGTAACTGACATTTCAATATCCATCATTATGTTACGTCAGTTACATCAGTTATAAAATAATCAAATAATTATGAGGTTATATATTTTGCAACTGAAACTAATTATGACATATTAATTGTATTGACTTTAAATCTTTAATGGTCAAATAGTATATTTCAAAGGGTAAAATAGTAACTTTTTATCCCCCTTTCTAAGGTTTTAAGATTGTTAGCTCAAACTATTTTCTATATTGTATGGGTGTAAACATGGTTACCATTTTTAAAAATATATGCATTTTACCAATATTTATATCAAACTATTTTCACAAATATTTCAATATCCATTAATATTTTAGATAAGTTACCAAATTAAAAAAGAAATTATGAAGTTACATATTTTGTAACTGAAATTATTTATTATATAATAAGTTATTATAATTAATTTTATTAAATTTAGGTATTTAATAGTTAAATAAAGTTCTTTGAAGGTAAAAATAGTAAGTTACTCTTTTTTTCTTTTTAAGTGATTAAGACTTTGTCTCATAACTTACTAAAGAACGATAGAAAAGTCGTAAGCTTTAATTATTTCAAGTATATATTCTCCCATTTATTAAGGTGTCATTATTTTTTTTAATTTTTGTTGTACCCTTAAATGTTGTAACATGTTGATGTGTCAAAATGAGAATTTTTTTAGCCTATCTCGTAACTGACATTTTAATATTTATTAATATCTTACGTCAGTTATGTCAGTTATAATACAATCAAATAATGATGGAGTTAATTATTTTGTAACCTAATGATGATATGTTAAGTTTTATAATTAATATTTAATTACATTAATTTTAGTTATTAAAAAACTAATAAAAATGGTTAAAAGAGTAAAATAATCTTTTACTATTTCTCTTTTGTAAGACATGTAAATTTTGATCCAAATGTATTATTAAGTAGTATAGATATATAATAAGAGATATTAATAACTGTAATGTATAAAATAAAACTTTCAGAAGGAAAATACTTATAAAAGAATTTTGTTCACTACATTAAATAGGCGTTTGGTTAGTGAGTGGGTTTAGAAACAAGTATAGGTTCATAAGAGAAAATGATAGATATAGATTTGGTTATTTAAAATCATTATTTGTTTTAAAAGTTGAAATTATATCATAATTATCATTTAAATTTTAAAAAATAAAAAAGATAAAAGAGAAAGAAAAAAATATTGTATATATAATTAAAAGAGAATAAAATGGAGGAATCTGAGCCCTTTATTATTTTTCATCTTTTGCGATCAACGATCTAAATTTCTTTCGTATAATTACACTTTTGACCCTTAAATATTTGATGTAGTTATTTAAATTTAAAAAATAGACCAAATATTTTATTCATTTTTAAAATTAAAGAGTCTATAAAATATGTAAAAAAATCGGTCACAATATTTTATTCATTTTAGTAAAATTAAATTCGTCCCGAATTAAATCTTCCGGCGTTATATCGGTCACAATATTTTATTCATTTATAAAAATTAAATTTGTCCGGCGTTATTGCAGGTCTATAGACTATATTAAAAAATCGACCAAATATTTTTTTTATTTATAAAAATTAAATTCGTCTAACGTTATCGCGGATCTATAAACTAGCAACAATCAATATTTATTTCGTATAATGACAGTTTCGGGCTTTAAATATTTGATGTATTTGTTTAAATTAAAAAAATCGGTCACAATATAAAAAAAAATCGATTAAATATTTTATTCATTAATAAAAGTTAAATTCGTCATGACTTATCGCGAACCTATAAAGTATATAAACAAATGTTAAGGGAGGGTTTGCTACAGTGATTCGGGTGGTTGGTGGCTCCTTCGAGAGTTGCGGGTCCTTGCGTGGTAGCTCACGCTCAAAAGTCCTCCAACACGAGTTCTAGTCGTTGCGCTGCGGTCTGTTTCCCGGCTTCGCTTGCGCGATTTTCACTTCTGATTGGATAGGGATGAGGACAAGCGAAGGAGCTGATAGGTGGAGGAGGTTTCCATTTCAGAGCTTCTGAGACGCTTTAGCAGCTTCCGAAAAAAAAGTCTTATTCCCTTTTGACGTATACCTTTCAGAACTGGGAGCAGTAATTGAATCAATCCTTCTTTTTTATAATGATAAGAGGGGTGTATAGTGAAAACTTCCTCATCAATCCCCAAGGTTTGCTACTTCCTTTATTTAAAGCAAGTCTTACTCACCCTGAAGAAGCGTCCTCTTTTGTTATATAGTTGCAGATTTTACCCCAAACACTCGCCTTGATTACAAATTAACTACAATTTTTATTTTTATTTATAAAATTTAAATTTGTTTTGCATTATTACAAATCTCGATAATAAAATAAATAGAATGCAAAAGAGATAAAAAGATGGGTCATTGAATGTTAGGAGACACAATAAATTTGTAAAGTCTCCAGACTAGGTGGACAGAGATTTTTGGTTTTCTGAAGTGTTTCCTCTCCGACCAAACTCGTTTTTCATTTCCAATTCCTAAACCCATAGTCCCGTACCAAAAGTATCAATCCAAACGCCTCCTACATAGGCCGACTACTGTATGCCAAAGCAATAATTTATTTTACAAAATTGACGTTGACATTGACAAAGAACACAAGTCAAAGATGAATGATCACTACAAATAGGATTAGCCGATTTGGAAACTACTTTCTAGGGTTTTGAAATATCAAAATTCTCCGCAAAATTCAACAAAGAAATGAGAAGACTTAATTATTGCCATACATGTCTTGCATTCATCCTCAAGTTCCTCAATTTATTCCAATTATTTGTTGGAATTTCGATAGTTTCTTACGCTGTTTATATCTTAAGTCAATGGAACAAACACTTGCCAGATTCTTCTGATTTCCCATGGTAATATCTCTTCTTCATTTTCTATAAGAAAAATGCAACCTTTTAGGCCTCCTTTATTTCTGTATCTATATATATACAGAATTTGTATTGTATGTATATTACTGTAGTATATATATACAGGGTTTAGGGTTTTAGGGTATATGTTAAGCGTTTATCTGCCTTTTTCTTTTAATCCAAATCCAAAATTCAATATAACAGTAACACTAATTTCAATAAAACAACTCCATCTTATATATGAAATAAAGAAAATGGGAATAGAGAATGGGGGTGAGTACATTAAGTATTGATTAATCAATCAATGATAGAATAAATGTTACTATTTTAATGTGTAAGATAAGATGTCCTGCCTTGTTTATGAACTTATTTGATGAATTATAGTTGGTACTTTATAACAGCAGACCAATTGAGTAAAAACTCAGACCGCAATAAATGAGTGGGCGAAAAGCCGAAAATTAGTACAGGGATTGATTGTCTATATATGCGTCTTGATAAACTGTTGTTCTGATTATTTGTGAATAAAATATGCAGTTTGGAACAAGTAACTTCAAATCGCCTAGTTCAGAAAACATTAAGCACATAAACAGTTGTAATCGGCGATCCTAATTCCCAGATAGTACTAAGAATGAAAAAGAATATGTTTTTTTCTTCATTGATGGCATATAGTTCAATGACCAAGATCAGGTTTTGTTAGTTCAAACGGTGGCATGTTATTAATGTAGGAATTCCCATTTTTATTTAATTATTTATGTAATCTAGATTACGAGATACAATATTAACCAACTGTTGTTACGCGTAGGTAATAATATGTAACTACTAGTATTTCATATGTTGCCATTTCTATGGCAGGTTCATATATGCATTTATGGGATTGGGTGTTATGCTGTGCTGTATCTCTTGCACAGGTCATATTGCAGCTGAAGCTATTAATGGGTGTTGCCTTTGTTTCGTATCCTTTTTTCACGTCATTTTTGGTCTCAGGGCGTCTATTTTCCCCCCCTTATAATGTAGATATGTTTGTCACAGAATGCAGGGATAATTACAACAAAACATACAATAACATAAAGGAAAAGCTTGAGTTTTTAAGCAGATTCGTATCTGTGAAGCTGGAAATAAAATATCGATATTACTTTTAGGGGAATTTTTAACATCTACGGAGTATGTAAGTTATATGCCTAATGGAGGAAAAGGGTATTAACATGATCAAAATTGACATCTAATAGTAAGCGTTAATCCTTGAACTTAAAAATTTGCAGTATAGTCTTCTGAAAACTGTATTCATCCTATTGGAGGTGGCCTTTGTTCTGTTCATCGCGCTTGACCGTCAATGGGAAAGGGTATGAAATGCAAATCACTGTACACGTTTATTCATAGTTTGCTGCAACACTTAATTAACCATTTCAATCATTTATTAGGATTTGCCCTCTGACCAGACTGGGGAAATTGATAAATTCCGAGTATTTATTGAATCCAATATTGATTTCTGTAAATGGATTGGCATTACAGTTGTGGTAATTCAGGTTAGTTTTTCATGCAATGATTATATCCTTGATAGTGAATCACTTCACATTTTTTATTATAGTCTTATAGGAACGATTTCATACATTTCAAGCAATCGTTTCACATTCGCTGTTATTACCTTATAAGCTCATTTTCCAATTTTCAGGTTGTATGTCTGCTGCTTGCTACACTGTTGCGAGCAATGGTAAGTTCACAGATGAAAGATGATGAAAATGACATTGAGAAAGATGGTGATGTAAGAGGTAAAGCTTGGGAGCCCCTGCTGAACCCCCGTGCAAACCAGACATCTGTGTCTGTTAGTGGAGATGGTAAAGCTTTTCGTTCTGACATATGGAGTTCACGGATGAGAGAAAAGGTACTTCATTAATCCCTAAAATTCTTGAATTCAAATTGTTACTTCTGCTAACAATTGGAGATAAATAATGTACTAATTATTATAGATGTGAAAATATCATAACTTTCTATGTTAGACCTACCCAAGTGAACCAAAAAAAATAACATTGAAGATGAGCGATCACTTTACTACCAAATAGCATGTAATGACTTGTATTTTAGAGTTTCTGCAACTTGTTTTGTTATTCCTTACTCATTGCTTGTTATTGGTTTTCGAATTCCAGTATGGATTGAGTAGCAGTAATGTCAAGTAGCGAAGAAAGTCTAAGCAATTGATCAATTGATCTTGTCAATTATTAGAGCGAAAACCTGGCGTTGTGTATATCCGTTGGCATAATTCATACTTGATTTTGTTCCCTGTGATCGACAACTTGATTGAGAGGGTGACCATACAATTTTATCACATACTGTTTTTGGTTTTGTGCTGTATAGAAATGGAAGCTGTTTTACCATTTGTATGTCTGTATGCAGCTATGAGGTATTGTTTATAATATACATACATGGATATATATTTTGTAGCAGATATCTGTCTTGATTGAGTTTCTTGCCATCTAATCTAATGGTTTATATGTTATACAATTATAGTCGATACTACACTCACATAATTTTTACAAAAAAATAAAATAAAAAAACTCACAAAATAATTAGACATGTGAGATGCGTCAATCATATCAACATCTTTTTTCTCTCTCATAACTCTCTCACTTCATCTCACTACTACACCTTGTTATGTGCAAAAAAATTTGTAAATATTTTGTGATTTTATCATTTCTTTACAACTATATAATGCTATCTTCTAAAGAGTAAATCAATTCATTACACATTAAACTTATGGTTTTATCATTGTAATGTTCAGATGTAAAAAAGTAATGAATAAAAAGACAAGAACATGCCCAATTGGCAATTATCAGCTTTCAGTTCCCAACACATTACACATAAAGTTAACTTATACTTGCTATTAAATACTAATACAGTGCTTTTATATTATAAGAAAGACAAAAATCCAATTACACAGTAATCTACAAAATATTAAAAATTCCAGATTCTCCCATAGCCAACGGTCATTTTACCTCTAAACTCCTATTTGTCAAAATTTGGCAGCACACTACATATCAAATTGCCTTTTCGGGAATCCAAGAAGAAGACTAGAGTTTTATTATGTTCTTAACTCTTAACATGATGACGCATGCGCCTTATTATTTCCAATAACTGTTCCAACTTCCAACTTGTGTTTTCTTTTCTTCTTTCCAATTTGGCAGTTTCTGTCTTGATTCTTTCTGCATTTGAGACTTGACAAATCATCCTCAGGACCCTTAAATAAAATAAAAAAAATAGAAGATACCACCAATTACGCCTGTCAATGTCAATTTCAGTTACTTATATGGATTTGTTAAATACTGAGTAATATTGAGTAGAATCATATCATACAAACAAAAGCCAGAAGTTTAATTATTTTGTATTTTTCCATTTGCTTGTCAATCACCGGAGGTGTGAACAATGGTGAAGATTCTTTCACATGGAAAAACAGATTTTGTTATCATCTTTTTAACGGAAAAAATCATCCTAATCTACAACCCTTATAAATCATTTCACACTTTCTTCTTTGAACCTAAAATAAGAATATCAGAAATTACCATTTTATCTTTTCACTTATCCCTTCACTTATTCAATATATAAATAATTCAATCAATACTATATTTTACTATATTTCACATAATACATCTAAATATCTTCTTTCTTCTTTTATATCCCATTTTTAAATTTACAATTACAATAATTTAAACAATTGTGAATATCACTTTCATTAAAGAAGTAGCAATTATTCTTGCATTCAGGTACCATTAAATATTTATCTCTCAACATCAACATGCGAAATCTTCATCCGCTGCTGTACGCGGAGTCCGACGCTAGTTATATGTAATTAGGTCAATACTATCCTAAATGAAAAATTTATCTTTCAAATTTTGATGACCAAATAGAGATGCATATATACACAGATGCATGTATGCATATACTAGGCAGTAGCAATCTTAAAGATGATACACATTTTTACAAGAAACAGAAGAAAGGAAAAGCATTTATACACAAACATGGGTATTTATAGTAGAATTACTTTGAACAAGATCACAAAAAAAAAACTGTACAAAAGAGACCCTGTAGTTGGAGTGAAGTGATACTTATTTTGTTTTACTAAACAGATAACAGCAGGAAAAGGCCATGATTGTTGGAAACTTGCAAGACGTGATAAGACTGATAAATAATAGACAAATAATTGTGTGATAAATTAAGGAGTGTAAGCCAAAATCACTCCACCTATCAACTCTAGCACAGATTCTTCCACAAGTTCTTCAACTAGCTTCTCTTCTATTTCCATTTTTATATCATCAAGTTGCAATCGTAAATGTTCTGTCCAAACCTCGCCTACAACCTCTTTCCTCACCACCCTCTCCACCACCAGGGTGGTTGTTTCGCTGCCATCTTCATCATCACCATCACCATCCCAAACACACCTTTCTTCCCCAGATATCCATTCCTTCATACGGGCCCGCACATGGTCCACCAACATTATGTCTTTCTGTGTCCCACCTATTAAGGCCTCATTGACACAATCAAAGACGAGCTTTTGAGATGATCTTTGGTGTCTTTGTTTGGACGGGTGAACCGCCACTGGCTCCTTTTCGGTTAGGCTCATGTAATTGTCCCTCAAAGATGGGTCTAGAGGGCTTTCGGGTGAATGCCACCTGGTTAAAAATGAACTTGATGGGACCCCACCTTCAATTCCAGCTGCTGATAGTAGTGTTTGAACATACAGGAAACACGTTTGCTCTTCTTCCTCTGGTGTGGAGGTTTTACCTGAAACGGGAGTCACGGGCCTCACAGGAGAGTCTTCCCATGATAAAGTTCGTGCAATGGATCCAATTGGCGGTGATTTATCGATCAAATTGTATCTTTTAGGATCTAAACAATGACATAAAAAGGCGCATGTTAGAATGGAAAATTAAAGAATTTAATAAAAGAATAATTCGTTAACTAAGATTACCATGTTCATTCAACTTGGCATTGTGAGAATAGCTTGAAGTATGGTCATCATCTTCGAATTGTAAGTCCAAGACCGAAATAGGGCTTGGCTGGTCCTGGCTCTCAATGGAATTTCCAGGAGTTTTAAGCTCTGTGACAGGAAATCCCACCTGCAAAAAACCAATTATGAACACTTTCAGACAATTGTCGCAATATTTGAGATTTCAGTTTCGAAAACATCAACCATATATATATACAAAAAAGGAGATATATATATATTTATTTATTTATTTAATACCGTTTTAAATTGAAGCAGAGTGCATACCTCAGGTAAATGTTTGCCTAGTAGCCCTGTATCAACTGGACCAGGTAGTCGTGGTACATCTTTAACCACTATGTCATTAATGCATTGAGATCCATCATTACCAATGTTTATTTCAGATTGATGTTCGTCACAGGACTTGTGGGATTTTTGCTTGCTAGACTTTCTACTCTTGGAGAAAAATAAACTCGAAACTTTCCCCTTGAATGATGATGATTTTAAACTTTTTTCCTTAGTCAAATCCTTACTATCATCTTTTTTGACTTTCAAGAACTCTGAAACTTCACCAAGTGTGGAACCAGCAGCTGTAGAAGAAACCGGAACAGATTTTGACCTCACAAGATTTTTAGGACTACTATCAAGATCCTGACCCTTATTTAAATCACTAGTATTTGTACAGGGTTCCTCTGATTCTACCGATTTCTTTAAGTCAGAAAGAGCCAGCATCTCGCCCAATGTACTGGAGCTTCTGCGTACATGTCTTTGTTCTTGAACATTACCATTTAATGTCATCATTGCCCATCGTTCAGAGAGACGTTTCTTAGCCTCCCTGCATACAGATGACTCTGGAGAATAAGACACACGGCTAAATGAGGAAGATGAGTAAGGGCTGCCAAAACGGTTAACATAGTCCCATGAGTGTCGAGAGATTGGTGATGTCACTTCCGAGTCACTCAGATTCCCTGCTGCATAATAAACTTCAGATTTACTGAATGAACTCTCATCGCCAATATAACCATTTGAAAAAACAGAAGAAATAAGGGTCTCATCTCTTCTGTGGCCAGCTGGACTTTCAGATATGCTACATGTGCTGTCTTTTGGTACTGTTGTTTCGGGTGCCTCACTATCTTCTGGATCTCCATAAAATCCGTCTTCATTTGATGTTTTTAATGATGAAGGAGGAGAAGTAACAGCCTTCATTTTCGGAGGCTTCCCAGAGCTCGGTTTCAGTACAACGATGCGAGTTGGCTGAGTAGGGTTACCATTAAATTTATCCCACATAGTACAGTCACCCATGTGCACAGTTTCGTTTATTTGTTTTCCATTTTTCTTTACTGAACCAGTTAATTTATGACCATCCATTAACTTAGAGGGTCTAAGAACTGTAATGCGTCTCGAGTCTGGAGGTGGAGGTACAGACTGTAAATTATGATGTTGAGAGATTAACGAATTCGGTTCTTGCAGTAACTTGAGAAACAAATCTTTATTTGAACTCAAAAATTCTAAAGCCTCTTGAAACTGCTTGGATTGACGAAGCTTTTCGTCAGTGGATAAACGTTTTGCTTCCATGAACTTCTCCCTAACAAGAGTCATTTTTTTCTCACCTTTACTTTCCTTATATCTCCCCTTTTGTGGTGAATCATCATATGTTTTGCATGACTGCTGCCATAAATCAAATACATCTTTGTACCTTTCATCATGTTCTTTGTCCGTAAAGTCCAATGATCTCGAATGGCTTCTCGATCCTCTTAGATTGCTTCTGCAAGAAGCTGAACTTAGCTGATGGCTTTGTGGAACATCATCAAGCCCCATTAACTTAGCAACCAAATTGGGAGAACTTAGTTTCGGTCCCTCTTCCTTTGACATTTCTTGTGCAATAAGCATCTTTATTGGTATCCCATTTGATTTCCTATTAGACGAGGATTTTCCTACCCCAGACACTATCTGCATCAGCCAACAACAGACATTGATATACTTCATCAATAACAACACTCAAAAGTCAAACCTATGAAAACATACAATTTCAAAGCAACTACCTTTTTATCATCTATCTGATCATCAACTAAACGAGTCATTGACAGATGCGATTGGCTTCTAGAAACTGGAGAACCTGTTCAATGTAACATTTTGTCATTTATGCTAGTAGTAATGAGGTCCATACAGCGAATAATACACATATTAAAAATAAATATAAGTCAAAGAACATACTCCATAGTACAGAGCTAAAATCACCTTCAAAATGTGGCTTGTCTGTGAGCAGCTTGTTTCCTCCTACATTAGCATTTAAATCAAAAAAATTTACCATCCTTCCCAAACACCGAATTGGTCTTTCAATATTCCTATTTCTCTCATTCGTATTTCTATTCATTTTGACACCTGCTAATACAAATATCAAAGGTTTTCATCGATCAGCGTAAAAAAATCAATAATGTTCATGAAATATAGATAAATATGTATGAGGTAGAATATATATTGAAATAAACAAAATAAATGTATTAAATAAAAACCGAAAGAATAACCACACGAACATTAATATTGTTAATTGTCAAATTCCAGCATTTTAAAAAATAATCCTAATATAAATATCAATAATAATACACCAAATCAAACAAACAGAGTAAAACCATCGTATTCATCCAAATTCACACGAATATTTAATTAATATAAATCCTAACACAACATGAAACCCTAAATTAACCTTAACCTCCAATAACCGCTAAGATTCAAACTAAAATTTTACGTAATTCTCAAAATAATCATATATAATAGAAAAACGCTCTGCTTACCTTAAAAAGTGAGATCAAATCAGAGCATAAAACGGCACAACCAACAAAAAAAACCGCTAACACTGTATAAAATAAAAAGCAAAATTAGTAAGAAATAAAAGGAGTTTTAAAATTAGAAAGTAGAAAAAGAAAAAGATGGAAAGTGAGATCAAAACCTTATTATGAAAAAAGTGACGAAATTATTGCCGGAATCTGACATTCCGATAGCAGAATGTAGCCGGAGATTCGCCGGTTTTGAGTTCCACAAATTCCGACAGCACAGACATATAGATACAGAAAGAGAGAGAAACGAGATAGAGAGAGAAACGAGTGATGCGAATAAAACCAGATAATTGAGAAAGAGAAACGAGATGTGAAAATAAGAAAAAAAGACTCATGCTGCACAGATACTATACTACTAATGTTTCCCTTTTTTCTAAATGGTCCTTGTACTTTTTGTTTGTATTATAAGTGCCCTTTAATAATAATGACTCAAATCGTATGAGTCAATATACCACAATAAACATATATTTATATGTATTTATATTATAATTTAAAAAATTTGTTTTTAAGAAAAATAAAATATAGTGAGATTTAATGATAAAGTCATTGACGGATAATTAACAAAAACGTTAATTTCAAAATAGATTATAATTACTTTTTTTCTATTTTTTATTTTATTTTTTATATTACATTACAATAAAAGTTTGTCTAATTTTTTAACTCGTAAGAGTCGTACATGACTCAAAAGAGTCACACAAGACTCAAAGAGTTAATAAATGACTCATAAGAGCCAAGTCATTTAAAAATCGAGTTCGAGTCTCGTATTTTTGTACATTTAAATAACTGTTAATGATAGTTGGTTTTTATCCGTTGGGATATATATATATATATATAAGTAATTTTAATTATTGAGGCTTTCTAAATTTAAAGTTGATAAAAGAAATACTTTATAAATAGTATTAAATACATTTCAAATTAACATAATATCTAATTAACATGATATAACATTTAAACCAATAAGTTGTTATTGTTTTGTAATCACAGTATATTTGGTCACATTTAATAATAAACTAAAATATTTATAACTTACATATTTTAACTATTAATTATTATAACTAGGGATGGTGATTCGATTTGGGTAGAATGTGATTCAGGTTAATAGGCCTTCAACATCTTTCTCAACTTAAATTGATTTGATAAATGGGTTGACGGGTTCAGATTGATGTGTTAAAAGTAATCAACTTAGACATCAATTAACCTCTTAACATAGGTAAATGGGTCAAACATGTTGAGAGGTTGATTTTGAGTTGATGGGTTAGTTTTTCTGATCTAACGTGTAAATTAACGGACTGAAATTCTTTATTGAAAAAGCTTTCAAAATTGTTTTGTGTTGGTAGGTCGAAAGTTATTCCGGAACTAACCCAAAAATCAAAACAAGTTGGTAAGTTTAGAATAATAAGTTCATAGATTGAAGAAGCCAATCCTACAAGGTTTATTTTCACGCCAATCTCGAAACGTGTCAAAAATTATCACCTCTATTTATAATAATTGAAAAGATGTATAACATAAAATAATAAAATAACATAATCTTACTTTTTAAATTTCTAGTTAAAGGCAATAACATGTAAAACACACTATCGCATCGCTGCATTGCTGTCTAAAATTATTATGTTACTTCTATCTATGCTATCAATAAAGGAATAACTGAAAGTGACCTTTGGATGCTAAAATAATAATAATAATTGTTATGTTATGTTATTGTTATTACAACATTTTATCTTCATTAATTTAGAATTTTTAACTTAAAATCAAAATATGGGTATTAAATAATAAATGCTAGGTCTATCAATATGTTTTTATGTATATATCAATCATTAAGAGTTAGTTTGGAATTAATAAAGGGTGGTTGGTATTAAATTCTTTAAAGGAATGGAGAAATTGATGATTGTATGTATATGTAAAGTTGAGAATAATATCTCTTCAATCATTTTTTGAGTTCCTTTTGGGTTGATCTTCTATTTCAATAATAATACCAAATACTTCCCATTTGGCGATTTTATATTTACTCAATCATTATGCTACACAATTATTAAACTTTCTTTATTAACTAAATAATAATGCGGTTAAAATAAAATGTGCATGTTATTTAATTAATTAATATTCATATATTCTGAATGTATGTGATATTGTATTTGTTTCATATATGTAGTGACTTGTATGTATCGTACCTTTCTTATGGGTTGTCACATACCTTATCCATCGTATTCCCAGAATATCCGTTAATATATTTGACATTAATTGATATATGTATTTTATACATCCAACTATTTCTTTTTTTACCAATGAGTTTCTAGCCCAGCGGTATCAGGTGTTGTCTTTTTCTTTGAGGTCAAGGGTTCGAATCCCATCTAGGACATAAGTGGATTTTAGGAATAGTTTAGGAGTTGATTAGATTTGCCGTTAAAAAAAAAAGAAAAAAAAAAAAGAACTATTTCTTTTTTTATTAAACTTGCAATAAATATGATTGAACATATGTTAAATGAAAGATAGGTTATATTTTTATTTTATAATTTCAACGAATTTGTTTATTCCTTATTTAATGTACTTTTCGAAAAGAAGAAAAAAGAAGTGCCACTTCATCATTTCATATGCAATCACACGATATCTTGGTTGCCAAATTTCACACAGAATTGTTATAATAAATAAAATTATTAAACATCTTGTAAAAATTATAAGAGTATCGTAATGTTATTGATCAATCATCTTTATGATATTTTACACAGAACTGTCGAGAATAATCTAAGTATGTGTATATAAATAACAAGAATAATATTGCTTTGTGTAAAAAAAGATAATAATAATAAAATTACCACGTAAGAAAAAAAACCCACGTAAACTATGTTTAGTTGTTTAAGTAATAGGTTACTCAATTATCTACTTCAACACGATTTTTTCCGGTTATTTACATTCCTTAATAATAAAAAATAAACATTGCTTACTTTGGAACAAAGGACTATAATATTTGTCCAACAAAATATAATAACATTCTTTTTAACTTTATAGTTTTTTCTGTTATAAGCTGTGTAAATTTTTGAGTATGTATACAGTTAGCCATATAATTAGTGGACCGCTTGTATCTTAACATCCGTCGTGTAATTTGCTACAATTCTTGTATGTTTTGACAATTATAATTATCTTTAATGTTTATTTTTTATAGGAAAAAAACTTGTTGCAGTATTTCAAGGTTAGTCAAAATGAAAATTGCTGAAGTTTAGACAATAGCAATCGAAGCATGAGTGAAAAGGAATAAAACAAATATATGCTACCAAGCAAATTGGTAGGATTCATAAATGTGTAAAATGGTCCAGAAAGCAATATTACGGTATGCATTATCGAAGAAAACCATGCCCACATTTATTAATGAATGAAGTTACGGGGTTACCGGTGCAAATTTGATACTTGACGTAATCAAAGTACAATAATTGTATTCTCAAGTACAAAAAGGGAAAGATTTACTTGCTGCATTTATTGAAAATTTCAATCATCAAAATAATAATAATAATAATAATAATAATAATAATAATAATCACAATAACGATATAAAATTTTAAATAAAGTAAACTATACGAATTTTCTTCGTAATTTATACAAAATTATATCAATCATCATTCTTTTGAAAAATTACATCAATCGTCCATGAGTTACGTGAAAGTGTACGACAGTTAACCTTCTCACTAACGATCATAAAAAAACTCTGTTAACTTTAACACGTGCAAAATATGTTAGGGTAAAAATGTATTTTCATGATTTATTTCTTCTTCTCCGAATCACTACACCTACTCTCTCTTCTTTTAAGATACCACCAACACCATGTGAGGATAAAAAGGTAGGTGGTGTTTGTTTAAAGAAGAAGATGAAGAATATTGTGGTTCATTTTTTATGATTCGACAAAGAATAAGGGTGAGTTTTGAGGAAAAAGACATGAAAATGACTTTTTTACTCTCATGTGCATTCATGTGACCTAAATTGATTGAACTTGTTTAAATGTTGTTAGTGGAAGCGACGAACACCATGCACTATCACATAAGTGAGGGACGATTAACATGATTTTCTAAAGAAAAGGATGATTGCTTTATAATTTCTTGCGGACTACAAAGACCTTTATATTTTACTCTTTTAAATATTTAAGATACATGTAACACTCAATTATTAACCAAATAAACTCGCAAGGAGGAGGGTCTTTTCTTGGTTGTCTAACGTAAACATAATGGAGTGGAGCGGTTGTGCTTGTTTGCTTGATGCTTAATGGACTTAAAGCATCTATAATGATAGGTTTTCACAAAAAATTTGTATGAACATAAATACATAATGTAAGAGCTTTTCTATAAAAAATTTTAGAAACTTTTTTTCCCTATTAATAAAAAACTTTCCATTAATATAAAACAGTTAAAAGATATAAAATTAATAAAAAAAGATTTATAAAGCTTTAGATTTTTAAAAGTTTTTATTTTCTCATTAATTAAAAATTATTTCTATTTATTAAAGTCGTTTCTATGTCTATAAATATTAAAATGAATACTTATGACGTGATAACATGCATATATTTAATGGTACTGAGGGAGTAGAATTTTTTTACTCCGTATTCGTTTGTCTTGTATCCGGTGGTGTCTTGCTGGGAAGTGGGTTGGATTTTCGTCGTTTTCGAGTAGACAAGCTGGCAAAAAGCTAAGACACTAGCAAAGGTGTAAAATCATCAGAGCCGTTGAGACAGTGACGTTGACCTTGAAGAATATCTATTGCCCAGTTTTCCACATAAGGGCCCCACCATTCAACAACCCCATCTCCATATTTGCATGTCTCTAACACTAAGTACTGTTCCATTTGTTTTCATTTTCTTTTTATATCTACGTGGTACTTCTCTTAATTTCGTATTATCGTTTGAGCAAGTGGAGTTGTACGTTAAAGTAGTTGAGATTCAACTTAATCTCATCAATTAAGATTTAACAATAATTCTGGATTTGATCGATGCAAAGCGGTGAATATTATTTTTTATTTTATGTGTATCAAATAATTTAATGATAGAAAATATTAAATGTCAGTCTAGTTTTCAGTTTTGTATGTGTCAAATAATTTTAATGGTAAAAAATATTAAATGTCGATCTAGTTTACAATATGATGAGTACAGATAAATGTGAGTTTCAATATATTTTTAACGTGAAAATAATGTGTCAATAATATGTTAATTTTTAAAAAAATAATAATTAAATTATCACTTCCTTTACTCTTATTTTTTAATTTTTATCGCTATACAAACAAAAAGTGACAGGTATAAATCAACGTTCTACGGAAATTGACAAGTTGATACTTAGAGTAGTTGTGCTCGAGTGATCATCATGCCAATAAATTTACTGCAATTATTGTCTAACCACTTTTTTAAAATTTTCAGCAGTCTAAAAATTAATTACACTTAATTTAATGAAAATACTATATTAATTTAAATAAGAATACATTATATTATATTCATTATAATGTTACAATGATAATAAAATTTATATTTATTTATTTGTTTATAAAATACATTTTACATAATGTAAAATTTATGTTATTTGATTGGGTTTATCACAAATTGTAAAAGACTATTGAAAACTCAAATCCACATGCCACATCTC
This sequence comes from Logfia minima, assembly GCA_963921325.1. Taxonomy (NCBI): domain Eukaryota; kingdom Viridiplantae; phylum Streptophyta; class Magnoliopsida; order Asterales; family Asteraceae; genus Logfia; species Logfia minima. The sequence goes on from OY992764.1 coordinate 38,011,287, forward strand.
ATGGTACAAAGTTAGAGTTATTTTTTATTCTCTTTATTTTTAGTTTCTCCTCCCATTATTTTTTTCATCAACTCCAACCTCCACTTCTTCTCTTTCGTTATCAAACGAGAAGAGAAAAAATAAAAGCAAATCAACATGAAGAAAAAGGAAAACGGAGAAGAAAAAATGGAAGTGCACCTTACTCAAGTGTTGTTAGTTTTTATAGATGTTATATGTTTGATGTTTTAGCTGTATCTGCAAAAGAAAATGTGGTTCTAAAGTCTGTCAAGTGAACATAGGAGACTGTCTGTTCTGCAAAAGTCAATCTGGTTATGGATTAATGTAATTTTTTTAAAAATCTGTCTGCAACAAAACGCATCCCTTAAACCCTCTCTTCTTATAAAATTATGAAACACAAAGCATGTAATAGTAACATTTTGTGAGGTAACCAATGTTGGAATTATGTGCATAGTACGTTTGTAACTATACTACTAATTATGTATGAATTTATGAGGTTGCACACAAAGAATATTGAGACACCAATTGATAATATATATGAATATATGATTCAAGTAATAAAAAATATAAAAAAGGTTTTTTTCTATTTCGGCTAAATAAGTTCAAATAAAGAGAATTAAAGAATAGTTTATAAACTAGTACTTATTGATTAACTTAATTAGTGATTAAGTTTTTAAATAATAGATTAGTATAATTAAATATAATGAATAATCAATTATAAGTGTTAGTTTACGTAATGAAAAAAAAAACATTTTTATATATTATTTTATTTGGATGGCACACAAGGAGGTGGGCAACAACAATTAATATATTCAAACCCTCTATTTTCGGTTTGAGCTATACTGAACAACAACAAATATTATTAAAAAACCTTTATGTTCTTTGAGCTTGCGAAGGAATAAAAACATAACCCTTTTTTATTTTTATTTTCAATCACGGATAAAACACATATTAATTAAAGTGTTAAACACAAAGGTTGTGTTTTTGTTCCATTAAAAATTAAATCACATATTGCTAAAATATTTTGATAGCAATCTCCTTTTCCTTTTCCTCTTCCTTTATACAGATGTTGCTTTTGCAGGAAAAAAAAAACAATATTCTAAGTCTGCCTGTCCACAGAAAAATTAAGATCTTATTTTGTCTTATGTCTTTAGAAAAATAAACCATCTGAAGTGAAAACGTCTACCCGTCCGCAAATATAAAAGCTAATAAGGTATGCAAAGTAAAAAAACAAATGATACCTCAACGTCTGTTCTGACATAGGGTGACAACGGAGCTCCATGATAAAACGGTTGCAATGGAATTTGACGGTCGTTGGTTTATAACTGAGCCAACGACGGGGCACTACAGTTGGTTTTAAAGGGTTATCTTTAAAAATGATAAGGTTGGCTGAATGACTTAAGATATTTATATCCGAAGGAATTCAATTGTAACTCGATAGAAACTTAAACTTGAATTTGATTTTTTATTCAAATAGTTCAACATTTTCGTTAATTAAATAAAAGATGTTGTCTATAACATCTTTAATATTTTAATACATGAGCTAGATATGATATTTGTATGCTATCAACAAACTTTGCGTACATAATTAATAATGCAACAAAATTGGCGTACATAATTAATCTTGATATTCATCTAGCAACTTAGAAGTCAATAGTAGCATATGCCTTAAATATTGTTAACAACAAGTATCACATAGTCACATACTATATATAATTCTTAAGCAATGGATCTAGACAACAAATAATGTAACAATCAATTTGTATAAAAGCAACTAGAAAAATACGAAGATAAATTCACCAATTTACATCAATTGAAATACTATAAACTATCTCAAATCTGCAACTGAGTAAAAAACTCAAAATTCGCAAACTAGATAATGCAATTATGTAAGTACTTTGTTTAATGATCTATTGTCACTTGTAAATGAGCCGAATTATTCATGAGCTACTCGAACTCAACTCGTTAAAAATTTTTATCCGAGTCGAGTTTAAACAAACTCGAGTCCGAGTTTGAACATAGTTTGAAGCTCGTTTAAAGCTCAAGTTTGAACTTCTTATATTGAGCTCGAACAAGCTCATGGGCTTAAACGAACTTTTCATTTATATACATTTAATTTGTTTTTTATATAATAGTATAATATATAATCACTTAATAATAATAATTATATATATAATACTTAATATAATAATAGCAGTAATTCTTATTATATATAGTTAAATATTACAATAAATAAATAAATATTGTAGATTAATAAAATAGTAATTAAATAAAAAATATCATGAAATAAGCAAGTGGAGTTCGACCTTGTATAGTTAAATGAGCTGAGCTCGAACTTTATATAATAGGCTCGAAACGTACCGAGATCAAGTTCAATGAATTTCAAACGAACCGAGTTAGAACTTAATCGAATCGAGCTCGAACCTAATCGAACCGAGCTCGAACCTAATCAAACTTGAACTCGAATCGACTCGTTAACACCTCTATCATTTGCTACGCATATTTCAAAAACAATATGTAAAATAAATGCTTAGATTGACTTCACGATATGCTAAATAAAGTATGCCTATACCACAAAACATGATCACATATTTCCTTTCATAATTGGTTGATTTAACTTATAAAACCTAGCATTATTGTACTCTCTAAAGATTTGAACTTGAGTCTCTAGTAAAAACCCCTCACCATTGAGTAACCCCCTCGGGTTTCATTTTAACCAATTACATTAGCATAAATTCAGATGTTTATTTTAAAATTGCACTATAAATTATGATGAAATCTTATTTTTCATATCTAATAAGGACGTTCTTTTAACATTTGAACCACGTAAGATTATATAGAATGGAACTGAACAAGATTTGACGAACGAATAAACCTATATATATAGATCTAAAAGTTAAATTTGACCTTCTTATCGATTAAATCTCTTTATTTGATTAACTAAATTTCTCATAATTACCGATCAGATTTAAGTCTAAATTATTAAAGATACGATTTACCTATCATTCTCCTTTGTCAAATTACTTTTGAAAAACAGATAAACTATAAAAAACTGAAATACCAGAAAATGTAATTTTTTAAAATTCCCATTTTTGCAAATACAAGCAGAAAAAATCAAAATCTCAAAGAAACGCAGGGAGAAAATCGAAATTAATCGGGGAAAATTAACCGGAAAAGTCCCGGTTGCCGCTCGGATCCCCCAATCAATTTTATACCTTAAAGTTCCTCTATCTATTATTGGTAATTTTAGGGTTTAGGGTTTAGGAAATTTTCAATTATATACTTAATGTCGTGTTCTCAAATCTCAATGTATATATTTGCGGTATTCACTAATTCTATTTACTTTGTATTTTGCAGGTAACGTTAATTCAGATAAATAATCATGGATGGTATGTTAGTTAATTCTTCGTTTTCGATATACACAAATATTTTATTGATGTTGAATGTAAACTGTATACAAATGAGATATTGAACCTGCTTTGAAAGGTTCTGTTAAATTATTTATTTATGTCAACAGTTCATGTTAATTAAAATAAATTATTGAAGAATTAATCGATGTAAATTACTTATATTTTGTTTATAATCATAGTAATTGTGTTTTGTGTATTGGCAAAATGCTTAGTCGACGCACAACCAACGATGGAGGAAACGGTTTTGGTTGGAGATGATTTAATGTTGGGGCCTCCATCACCAATCATTCCACCTGAAATTGCTTCTCATGTTCTTGAAGGTGTTAATTTATGTGACGGGATCTTAAGAAACCTGTTTTTGTGTAAGTTGTTAGTTCAGATTTTGTTAGTGAATCAATTTCAACATGGTTTTGTGATAGCTTATTATTCATGCCTTTTTTTTTTCTTACATATTTGATAACAACTTATTATAGGTCTGCAAGTTAATGATATAGAGCCATTTTGTCAAGAAGAGATTGCGTTGTATCGGGAGTGCGCAGAGAAACGGGTATAATATTTTTAAATTTTATTTCATTTTTCGCCTCTGTTGTGCTTTTGCTTGACACATGAGATACACACATTGATTTTCTTAGGACAAGGAACTAAGACAACGTCTTCAAGATAGCGAATATAAGTTAGGTATATCAATGCCGTTGGATTTAGCAAAGGAAAGAGCTTCTCAGCTCGAGTCCGAAACCACAATGTTAGAAAGGTATAATAATGATTCAGTCATTCATAGTTATTCGTGTTCTTGTTATGGTTTTCATTCTTTTGGTATCTCACAAAGATATAAGACAACCTCTACTTCATGAGTAATACCATTAGTCCAAGTGATTTATGATTCCTTTTTGTCTTGACTATAGGGATATTTTTTCTTGGTATATTGAAAAAAGAAAATACTTTATATTATTGTGAAGCATGAGTCACCTGTGCAACATTTTTGCGGTATATTTATAAATCATGATCAGTTAGTTGGACTTGGTCAGAGAGTGTAGATGAGAAAGCTTTCATTTCGCAGCTCATTCATTTAAAATACTTCAATCGGTACACACAAAAAATAGGCAATATTTCTTGCATTATGTGGTCATCAATGATTGTCTACCCTCATCTTTTCACTACTTGCACTGTCAGGCGCTTGATTCTTGCTAGTGGGATCGAAGGTGCGGACGGATTTCGCCAAAGATGGAGTTTGCATGGCCGTCTTACTGATACCAAGTAATATATGCACCCCCTCTTATAATTAATTTTGAGGTGGCAAAATAGGCGGGTCAGGCAGGTTGGGTAAGGGACCCCCAATTGGGTGAATTTTTAACATAGGTCGAAAACGCTTTAGTAAGTTTACAACCATTTTGTTTAAGTTTCCAAGAGCCACTGGCTGATTAAGACATTAACTGTTCATCCACGATTTGATACGTTGTGTTCATGACCCACATATTGCACATTATTAGCCTATAAAAGCAATCGAAAGGGATTAGGAAGTGCAGAGCTTTAACTTTGTGATCCTACCAAGTACTCCCTATTATACATATCTCACGTTTATCTTTTCTAATATGTAAAGCTCTTGATTTTGTTTAATGGGTCCCAAAGATGAGGGGCCATTTGCCTCCAAGATGACAGGATGGCTGGGGTTTGGGGCTAGTATTGTCTATATCAATAGTGGCTGCTTTGACTAGTCAAAATATAGTCCTATGTCTTTTTGTGTTAACTATATACAGTTTACTCATTCTATTTTCAGCAGCCAAATAAATGTTAATTCCACCCTTGTATAACATGCTCTTCAAATGAGTCAGTAATGAAGTACAATCATAAATTCATAACGATTCACAAGTTTGCAATAGCAGTCACCTTGTAGGATCTTTATTGTAGCTGCTGAAAATGCATTAATCACTTATCATCCATGAGGTTATTTTATTTTCTAAGATGAGGAAAATATATCCGTTGTGGAGTACTATTTAGGAGAACTGTTTATCTGTCTGTTGTACTTCATATTCTGACCAGTTTTTACCCATAGATCTCATTTTTTCGCCAAGAAAACGATAGCGATTTAACCTGTTTGCTTAACAAATTTTGTGGCATGCTTAATGCTGTCTAAGGACAAATGTCTTGATAATGTACTTTTTGGTTGGAGATAATGATGAGACAAATTATAGTTGCCAAAAGAATACTTATACGGTAGAGTCCAAAAACATTATTTTCTCTCAAATGTCCACAGCTGTATTATAAATTTCCCCAGGTAAACTATATCGCTATATGCCTTTATTTATATTAAAAATATATATATGTACATAACCTTCAAGATAGTAACATCATTTAATATTATGCAGGAAAAGGATGGAGGCATTAAAGCAAGGACTTGAAAATAGGAAAAAAGACGACACGGTCACAGCAAGTGTTAAAGCTCCAACTACGAAAAAATGGTTCTTTTGGTGAAAGTTGGAAATAACATTAAATGAAAATATGTCTTGAATTGCGGTGAAAAATAAGTACGAGTAACATGACATAGACACCTTTTACGAAACTTCGATAATTTGTTCTGTTTCCATGCACCGAGTTTGGGATCCATGGAGCTACAGTTTGTAGAATTAAACGCCTTCTTTTCTCTTAAATTGTTATTGATTTGATTATAGGACAAAGAATACAAGACGATCAATATGAGGAATTCTGTATTTATTTTTGCTCATTATAGTACCAAGTTGTTGATTATAAGTCATGAATATAGATTGTGGAGTGATCAGATTTTGAAGTGATTTTGGTTTGGTCACTCGTTGTCCCAATTGTGTTTGGACGTGATCTGATATTACTATTTCACGGGTGAGGATATTCGTTCATGAACCATTTATTAAGCAAAAGTGAACGAATATGATCAGGGCTCTTTTATGTTCCTTCGTTTATAGGGCCTATTAGCTGTAATATTATTATCTGAGTTTGCCAATTGATTTACATTTATTCTCAATAACTAATACACTACTAAATTTCTTGCAACAGCTTGTAACATGTTTCTCTTAATCAAATTCAGCACATTAAACATTAGAAACTCAGTAATTTCATTTTTTATTTATAGCACATCCAACCTGTTAAAAACCATGTGACCTGGGAGCAGGGTAAAAGCCAACATTTAAGTAATAAACCAAGGTAGTCCTTTGGGATGCACTGGGGTACATAATGCATGTGACATATAGTTAACAATACTTCACATCCTCCGATTTCTGTGTACAAGGAATATTTTCTTTTCTCAACTTCAAAATTGATTAAATTATTAAATATAGACGTTTTTATATGTACTTATTGCACTAATATAAAAAATCACAAAAGTAAAAAAATAACCACATGCAAAATACATATAATGTATTTCAAATTATTATACTAAATGTGAATGTGAAAAAGCATTGTGACTGCCATTGTTATTGAAATCCTGTGTTAAAAAAAGAAAACTAATTTTACGATAACAAATATAAGAGTATATGGAGTGAGGTAGAACGCAACCCTGTTCCCTGACTTGAACGCTACCGGAACAGCGTTCCGTCACTCTGAAATAGCGTTTCAGACAGTGTTTCGGTGTCAGCGTCCCACCCGGGACGCTATTCAACTTTTTTTCTTCTTGCCTTTTTTTCTTGTTTTTAATAAAATAGTTTGTGTATGTATTTTGTGCAGAAAGATGAAGAAAAAGATAATGAAGTATGTGTTTTGTGTGTAGGCGGTATTAAATGGGCTAGATGTCTAAGTGGACAATTTTTTTAAAATAGGCTCATTTTTAAGTGGGTTTACTTTTTTAAAATGAGTTAATTTTAAATAATTTTAAAAGTGGGTTAAATCCATTAAAGTTAGAGTTGACTAAAATAAAATAAGTTATGTATTTTAAAAAAAACTTGTAGTATTTATTTTTTATTTTTAACAAATTTATTATTTTTATTAAATTATATTTGAATTTTCTAATAAAGAAAAAAATAAAACAAATTTTGTTTCTGAACACCGTTCTCACTTCCCTTTTTTCAGCAACAATATTTTCACTTAACATTATTATTGAACACCGTAACACTTAAGATCACCACTGCTTATACTCTAACAATTTTTGTTTCTTCCTAAAACCAATATTAATATTCAATCTTGTCATCTAGCTTTAGAACCGTGGTATACATTTTATATATGTATCTATATATACTAATTACTGGAATAAATATGTGGTTGATCGATATTAATGTAATTTTCTTTTCACGAGTGTTATTGGAGAAACATATTCTGAGATGTTAAAGGGCTTGTAACTACGCTCCATGAATCAATGAACAGCCCAATCAAAAGTTAGATACCGCGATAAACAATGTTGGGGGGAAACAATATATACTATTTAGTGCTGGTTGTAAGAAACTATATTAAAAGTTTAGATGGCCGAGTTGGTCTAAGGCGCCAGATTAAGGTTCTGGTCCGAAAGGGCGTGGGTTCAAATCCCACTCTAAACATATTCTTTTTTTGGTCAGTAGAAAAAACATTTCCTCCAAACTTATAATTTTAATTTTCTACCATAACGTTTCAAGTTTACAATCTACACAATTTTAGAAAATGGTTTCAATTCACACCGAATATAGCTAGTACCCGGTTCTTGTACGGCTTCGGTTTTGTAGGTCCGAGCCGATATCTGTCAACCTTGTATAGAAGTTTATACATATTTTACAGAAACAATACTAGCAATGTTTCGTGTCAGATCAAATGTAGCCGGTACCAGGGTCCGGTCCTGCTTCGCTCTTCTTGGCATGGCCCGATATGTACATCAGCGTATCCAATTTCAAACATAATTAACAAAAACAATACTAGCAACATTCTTTACTGCAAAGGGAGCTGCTCTAACATCATTTATGAGTTATGACCATGACTAGGTCACACTTCAAAATAGTCATTGACATTACACATAACGTTTTATAAGCCCGGAAATATTTTAAACATACTTAACACGATCCAGAGGCAACACTATACATCGATTTACAACTCATTTTTCCTGCTAGAATCATAAAGCAGTAAAGGGAAGTCGCTATGGTCAAAACTCCTATCATAAAATGTCTCAACATTATTAGATGAACCATAAGCTTTCACCCTACCATCTGAGAACTGATCTGGGCTGCACATAAATTTATCCTCTTCATTGTTGACAAGAAACGAATGTAAGCCTGTGTTGAGTAAGCTTAAGAGATTATTGGCAGGCGATTGAATCAGAAAGACAAAAGAATCTGAACCATGGTCTTCTTTCTCATTTAAAGACTCGTTCATGCACCAAGTATAATCTTCTACCGGCATAAGATGCTTTGGAGTGTATGGTGAGGTTAATGATGTCAGATAATGTTCTTTTTTCAGCTTTCCATGGATATAAGGAGATGTGGGTGGTGAAGATACAAACGTATTGGGGTTGGAAATATGGTTATCATCATTTTGTGAAGTTGAACATGTGTTGAACTCTGTCTGTGAATCCAGTGTAGAAAGCTGATATTCATCCTTTTTATTATTGGTCACCCAACCCGACAACAGAGGGCGTGGCGGTTCCAAGAGTTTAGGTCCATAATTATAGGATTCATTAAACTTTTGGGAGTTTTTAGGTTCATAGCTAGGATGACACTCATCAAAAGATAAGATACTTTTAATGTCAAAATTTGGAATTCTGAAAGTCTCTTCTGCATGGCGGTGATCTTATTGGACACTTGATACTGAACCGTAAGGATTCCATTCCAAGATATCCATATCTTCGAGTTCCCCTCTTGATCTGGTAAAATGATCATCCAAACAAAGAAATATGGCAAGACTCCAATTTTCTTTTATAAGGTTCTGTATGGCAGCGTTTATACTGTATACTAGATTTTGGAGCATGATCTGCAGTATCCCATTCCAAGAGATCTATATCGATGTGTCTCTTTGTTGCTCTGGAAAAACCATCATCCAAGTACGATATATGATGAGACTCAGTCAAGTTTGTATTGTAAGCTTCTCTATGGCTGCGATTATATTGCATACTAGAAATTGGAGCATGATCTGCAGAATCCCATTCCAGGAGATCCATATCCTTGAGTCACTTTGTTGATATAGATAAACCATTATCCAAGTACGACGTACGGTGAGACTCAATCAATTTTCTTTTGTAAGCTTCATGAGGTTTGGACTCAGAAAAAGAAGGCAGCTTGTATTTGGAATCAGTTTCATCTTGACACAGAACATGATCTTTCCGAGACTGCCACATGTAAATTTTTTAGCATGTATACGAAAAAAAATATTAATATTTCTAAAACAAGATAGAGGATCATACATTAGTCGACGGGTCCTCTGGAAGTATCCTACTGATGAGAGCCGAAACAAAATCGAGTCTGAGAGTATAAATAACTAATGAATGATGTTTAACCAATACAGGTTAGAATAAGGAACAAGATTGTAGACGCATCTAACCCCTTTGAAGAGAGTTCATTGACATCATATGATGATTTTTCTTCAATCCAGCGGCGTAATTTTTCCCGCTTGGCAGAAAATACTCCTTTATTCTCTACCATACAGATATCACTAACTTTAGAACTTGATATGAAGGAGTGAATTAGTCTAAGTGTGAAGTAATGAGCCATATGCAGAGCAACGTGAAAAGCTCTGAACCCAAACACATACAAATAAATCACCAAGAAAAGTATTTTAAAATATTGAGTAACTCAGCATCCTTCAAGAAAAGTAAGAAATATGTTTGCTATAGTGACCTGATAAAGTAGGAGTCCAGGTATTCATATAGTGTATAGTTGTATTAGTGTTCATCTATTCCTTGAATTCTCAAATCCCAAGACAATTCATGAATTGACTCGATCCCTACAATATTATGATTAATGCAAATACCATGTAGAGGTAGTGAGCAGAGAGAGTCGCAGCTCTTGTTTTTGTGGCAATCTCAACCTCAAGTTATGACCTTTGATTAAGGGAAATCAGCCTAGGTACGATTGTATCTTAACAAATAAATGAAAATATTTAAGATGACATATAAGCTATTTATAGTTTGGACAAAAGAAATTAGTTCCTCTTCTGAGTAGTGAGTAGTGACTAATGCGAAAACATTGATGAAAGAGTACATCAATTCTGTCTATTTGTCATGATGTAACTATGATCTCATTGTCCAACAAAGGTTTACCAGAGGACTTTGTTTTGCTGTCCACTGATGAAGACAGCCAGTTATATTCACCAGGTCTAATGATTTGAAGATTTGTGGTGTTGGCTCCATATACATTCTTTACTTCTGCATCACATCATAACGTAAAATTCCATCAATGATTAATTATAATGCTTAACTAAGTGATAATGCACATCTTTTCACATTGTCTCACCACGCTTTTTTGTTCCACAACATGGGGATGGCGTAGAAAGTAAGGAAGAGTGAGTAACATTTCGTTCTTTTTCACTAAAGTCAACAGGCAATGAAAACGCAAAACATAACTAGGCGTAACTTTTAGCGTGATGAAAAGATGCCAGTATAATCACCTACATATAATTTGACGTAACAGCAGAAACATTAAACATCCATGGAGAGCACTACCTAAAGGCTTTTCCGGACAACAGAATTGTAAAAATAACAACCTTCTCTTGCGAAATGGTCACCCTGTTGAGTATCATTCAATTTGTTGTCATGATAACGTCGATGTGCATGTACATCACTAGACTTGTTTTCCTTCATTCTCTTGAAAAACGTGTACTCGGAAGTCTTGGCAGCAAAATCTCCATAGCAACCTGCAGCCATTACAACATCACAACCCGGTACTTTAATCGCTTCCAAACTTAAACTAATTCACCATTTATTTGGTACTTGTGTATTACTCATAACGAAAAAGTTGCACTGTAAAGGATGATGACTAACATTGTGGATCGCCCATGGTTTCACGTTGAACGGAAGAAGCATTGTGTCCCAAATTAGGAAGATCATTACCTTCAGTATCACCAATATTCACTCTTTTTACCCTATTTTTTCCTATAACCAAAGCAGTAGCTTAGCAATAACTAAATTCAAAACATCAAAATCATGTTACCAAAATTGACGACAAATTGATTCAAGTCGCTTATCAGTTTGAACACAATACACATATAAAATCACTAAGTATATGTCATGTATCTAATTGCTAAGACAAAATGTTAGAACTGATTTCGAATTTGATCAAATTATGTACCTTCAGTTTCGTCAGAATTTACATGGCTAAATTGATCGATAAAGCGACGATCTCCGATGATGTCTCTGATTGAAGAGCTCCAATGCTGTGTTGTTGATTATATCGAGGGTTAGGCTTTGATTTCCTGGGGTTCTTACGCATCGTTACGTTACAATTCGGGATATAAACCCTACAAGCCCTACTTTTGAAAGTCTGAATTGTAAAGGCCAATTAGGCGCCAGATTAGAAACGGTTGTTCACAATTCCAACTTCATCCCTCAACTAAGCGTTCATATATCAGGTCCTTCTACTTTTTTATGTTATGCAAATTAGAAAAAACCATGGAAATATCACGCACGTTCCGACAGGTTCGTTGATCGTTTTGAATAAATACTATAATTATTATTATAATTATTTTGTGTCGAATATTTTATTCTATTCGGGCCATATATTTTATAAAGTAACTGTTTACACTCATGTAACATTCTATATAAATTAACACAAAAAGTAATTAAATTATCAATTTTCTTTCTCGGCAACAGAAAAAACATTTCAAAACTCTTTTTTTTTTTCTAATTCAATACAATTAAAAACTAATTAAAAAGCTTTTCGACGATAACATAATTTTTGTAAACGTATTAAAAAAATACTAAACTTCCCATTTTCATTTTGCCTTTTTGTCTATTTAATCGGTAATTTGATTTTCAAATGTTATTGACTTTATATAAATTTTGAGTTAATTCTATCTATATATTATTACATCAAGTTTGATACAAAATGAGATGATAAATAATGTCACATTAAATATGTACACAATCGTGGTGACATAATTGAAAAAATAAACACATTCTCTTAGTATTATGATCGGCTGAAATTACAAGTAAAGAATTGAATACCTCTCACTAGAATCAAAAATGGATTACCCTATGATCAGAATATTACATTGATCCAATTGAGATTTGGATAGGTAGTGAATGGGCTGAGTTTAGAAAGCAAAGGTCGTGGGACAACATTATCTAACAAAAGGATATGACTACCCACGTGGCATAACTCTACTGGCTATCTCAACTAAAACCAACACCATTCACCCAAAATCTTCAAGCAAAAAGATACCCTCATTAGATAAAAAATCTTTGAACTTCAATCACCAACTTGTTCATCATCTCAATACCATCATCAAAATCAAAAGTTTTCTAGTACTTGTGCAAGTAATGGCAAGTTGCAGTATGGCATCTGCTGCTTCAAGCTTTGTAGTGACACCAAATGTCACCTCTAACACAACCACAGTCAAAACCAATATTGTTTGCATGTTACCTTTCCAGAACACTAGAGGTTCAAGACTTGTTGTAAGGATGTCTGAAGAGGCCACCCCATCGGCTGCAACCACAGAACCGGTTAAGGATGAGAAGCCTAAGCCACCACCAATTGGACCCAAGAGAGGAACCAAGGTATATACACATGCATACCTGCCTATATATTACGATATAAAATCTTCGTTTGTAAATACTTATCTGCAACTTTATGGCTATGTGAATCTTGATTTGTTGTCCTGCATAAATACTATTCACTTTTTGGTGTTGTATATGAGAATAAAATTAGTATGGAGTTACCATGGGTCCATGACCATTTTAGTAATCTGTGAATTAGTATGTCCTTAGATATGAGAGTTGCTGTACAACTGCCCAATACCATAACACATGCACTGTGTAAGCATCCCCCTTTATCAGATTATAGCAATATTTAATATGAAATATCCTAATGACGAAAACATAGCGGATAGCATCACATTTGTAGAGAGAGTTTCAAGCTACCTATTTTAGACCTTGGATTGTGTTTTGCTTGAGCCCCAATCCAAAAGAACCGACCCAAATAAGCTTCTTAACCAACTTAATTCAGGGAGGATGTTATTCATAGGAGTACTACTGAGCACTTATAGAAGGTTCATATTTCATCATCAGTCACCAGGACATGATTTTAAAAACTTCCCTGTTCTGCTTCCTGAATTTAAATCTCAAATAGAAACCTGATATAATGGTGGAGTCATAGGAAAACCAGACTGAATCCTAAGTGCACAGGAGGTAACTCACTAGCACAAATAACATCTAAATTAAGTAAAATCCATGGTGTGGAAAGTTGGTTGGAAAGATGGGCGGGTCAGAGAACACAACCTAACGCACAATAACTCAAAGCAGTTAACTTTCGGAAAGTTCAAAACGGGCCGGGTCACACCGACCACAAACTCTTTTTATTCTTTCTTATTAAAACAAAGAAATGCATAATTGGTGTATTAAATATGATTATCGAAAGATTTATGCATTTGAATACATTTCAGATGACTTTCTCGTTTCTACTTATTTGACCCCATGGAAATAAAATATAACGCAAATAAACCGGTTTGTATACAAATGGGTTGAAATTGCCACCTCTACTATTCACATTCACAATGCGGAAATTTTCCCTCTTCTATTTATATTAGATGTAGAGTTATGTGGTATACACATTTCTTTCATCCGGCAACTCGTTTAGCCTCATTACGTGACTTCCTGGAAGTTTTTTTGGCTATCATTACTTATGGCCCTGTGTGAAACCCAAATAAATATTTACCAGTTAAAATTGTACATACAGGACCATCTTTTTCCTTGAATCTGCTAGTCACTTAGACGGTTGCTATCTTGTGGATGTATGTTATAACTGGTAGTTAATTATATGATTGTCTACACACAGGTGAGAATTCTCAGGAAGGAGTCCTACTGGTTCAAAGGAGTGGGATCAGTTGTGACTGTAGATCAGGTAAAGCTAACACTGTATTTGTGTAATGAATGTGTTAATTGAGTATGGGATGTTGAATTTTCATACCAAATGATATGAAATGTGCAGGACCCGAAGACTCGATACCCAGTTGTTGTGAGGTTTAACAAAGTGAATTATGCAAATGTCTCAACCAACAACTATGCATTGGATGAGATCCAAGAAGTAGTTTAAAATGGGTTACTTCTTCATGTTGTGATTGTAGAATTCCTCAAATTTCAATCGTTTGCTACATATTTTTATCAATGAATTTGTATCATATTCTCTGTCTGTGTTTCTTCGGTATGTTCTCATATATACGGTTTTGCTAACTATTGATATAAGTATCAATAGATATATATACCTCTTATTAGATCACCCTGAAGTTAGAGCAAATTCTGAAATGGAACAAAATCAGTTGAAATCAAATAAAAGAACAAAATTAACAGTTTCAACAGGTATTATAGTGAAAGCAGAAATTTTGAAAATTCACAGTTTCACTTCTATGAAACAAAAATATTTCTTTCGAGAGATACATAGAGAGACTGAAAGCTAATAAGAGTAGACAACTAAGACTACTTTGACAGTGTTTTCTACTCTAAATCACCTTTTTAGAAAAGTAAACACGGTAGTTGCCACAATAAGATGTACAATAAGCCGATGTGAGTGATCACTTGTCGATAACATATTAAGTCATCCATATGCACCATAAGAGAAGTTATGATAACAGTGAAAAGACTAAATTGGACTGTCTAGTAGCTACAGTTTTCGACAACACGTGCTTCAGATGAATGCAAGTGTTATAAAATTTGTTTTATTATTACATAACATATGCAATTTCTTATACGAGTGAAAGTGATGACACATTCATACCATTCTGCTTGTAATTAAATTCCTTTTTGATCTCTTTAAACTAAAAAATAGTTCTATTAATATCCTTCCAAAAGGCTCTGGAGTAGTCCTTTAAATTCTACTAATCTTCTTAACATCTACATGGACCCTAACGTATGAGACGTTATTCTCTCTGAAGACCCATGCTATCTGTTCATTCTAACTTTTGTTCTCCCATGAAATTAAAAATGCACATCAAAAGGCAACTCTGTTATCTATCTAAAATCTTTTGGAAATTCAGTGGTTCAATCTGGTTGTAACGAATTTGCCAGAGAACATATTAGTCTGGTGGTAGTCCCCCAGTAAAATAGTCTTAATTAATCTTTTGGAAATCGGCAGAATTAAAATATCACAAAACCAAGAATACACCAAAGAGTCCACGCCCACAAAGGGCAAACAAAACAGAAACAGAAGCTAACTCTAGAAAGAGGCCCCTAATCAATAGTCTTAATTAATGTTTGTTGTTGTTAAACAAAAGTGGAAGTAGTCGCGAAGGAAATGAATTCATAAGCCTAAATGCATTCCAATTTAAGGGTAATTTGAGGGAACGTTGGAGTGAATTGCTAACGTATGTAAAAGCACTTTGCACTTTACAGGGGTGTACTAAGACTTAAGTTTACACGTTTTCTAAAAAAGTTCTGGACATTTGGACAAGGACTATGGTCTAGCCCTATGGTGGCCATTTTGACCCACACTTGGGCTTTTGTTTGCTACGACATGGGATTTGGAATCCAACATAGCATTACAGCCCTGATAGTGTAATATTATGCTAAGCAGCATAATACTAAGTCATGCAGCAGTTTTTGGAGGATATTTTGACAGGAGCAGTCTTGCCATTCATATCAATTAACAACCCAACAGCTTTTGATAGTGGGCACTAATATCCTTTAAGGATAGTTGGTTTGATCACTCACTTATCTTGTTTTTATTCGATTAATTTTTTAGACCTTCTCTTCATAAACTTCGAGTGCAGCTACCCAGTAGAAACCTGAGAAAAGATAACAGGATGAATTAAATTAATACTGGATCTGTCTGCTAAGCTGCAGAATAACAAATCAATAATCTGATTGTGGTATATATAAATCTTCACAATCAGTAATCATTTACAACTTAATTTATTATTATGGACATATAACTTAATGTGCTAAAAATGTCCCATCTTACAACCTAGTGCATTCTTTAACTATTAAACGAATGCAGGATTTCTAAATTAATGATAAAAGACACATTAAGTAACGCCATACAGATTTTGACTTTTGTTAATAGATACACATCATTTGCAAATTTATCGGACGTATTCAACTGTTACGAGCAAATAAAACAAGATAATAAGCATAAAACCAAGAATTATTGTTCCCATCAACCCGAACTTTGTTGGCCAGTAACGGGTCCTGTTTGCTTATATAGCAATATTTGTATCGATCTTTTTATAAAGTCACAATGTTGTATACAGTAACTGGGTATTTTGTACAAGCTAAACTACTATACCAGTAATAATTTCTTAATCGAATATCATGATATTTTTTGCGACAACATGTAGCCACTTTGACTTCCAAATGTTTCGAAGTACACCCAAAATCGAGTGAACTATATATCAACTTTTATTTATTTTACAGGCTTAGCGATAAAACACAGTTCATGCTGCCGAATGAATGACCATGTTGTAACACGCTAGGTGAATCCCACAGGCCACATCAGTGGTGGGCTGGAATGATGTTGGTTCATAACTAATCCTTGGCCTTATCAGACACAACACGACTTGGGACAACCATAACAGATCCCAGAAGAACTCTGCAGTTAAGCGTTTTGGAAGTCCACAACTGTAAGATTTGGACTCAAACATATAAGTCATCCTAAAAAAAAAACACTTAGCCATTAGATACATCACCATCTACAATTAAGTGACTGAGATGGCTTTCATGGCATCTCTTGTATTAAAAATCGTTATACCATATGTCTCATTCACAAGCCTGCAATCAGTCCACATAACCGGACCCATCTAAGAGCAAAAATACGTTTGGTAGTCCTTTAAGTATCTTAGAAGATATACGAATTCTACTGTACATCTGTCATATATCCATACTTGGATTGGATAATATAAGATGAGTCCAAGACTAGAAAATGACAATTTTGCATTGAGTTTTGTAAGATTTGAGGTTGTGGTTAATGATAGTGATTTGATTGTGGGTCTGGGTCACATGGTCAAAGGCATGGGTTATCATGTGGCTTCTTGGCTCAATATTGATCCCAGTGGGCTGTGCATTTACTCACCTTTGTCAACTGCAATTATTTTATCCTTTCTGTTCTTTAACATTACAACTTATGTAAATTAAACCCCAAAAAATGTTATTATTGTATGGTATATGAAAAAGAAAAGGTGGTTACATAAATCATTTAGGAATTGATCAAACACAGAAGTGTATATATAGTTTGTTACAGATCCTGAAAATATAAGATGTGACAGTGAGTTTTTGTTTAGCTAATGTAAGTTTCAAATTAAGCAAAACATATAACAAGGTGTTTTAGAGGTAGAGGCCAGAATGGTGCAAGTTGTAAGAGAATTAGCTCGTTTTGTCAGTATTTAACCGAAAAGTCATATGTTTTGAGTTCAAAGGCAATGAAAGTATTAAGTTGTGATATGGACCACTGTCTTTGGCACACTATTATTCAATTTTGTGCATGTACTATTTTCTACTCAACTTACCCTACATGGTTTTTGATAATTCATTGGCCAACTCGTACTTAAAACACTAAGAATGTAAGGAACAAATGTCAATTTCAGACGATCTTAACTTTTTATCTACCCATAACACGAAGAAACCATGTACAGAAGAAAATGATTAAAATGACTAAAAGGCCTAAACAAACAAACAAATATATATATATATATATATATATGGACCTAATAATAAGATTGAGACATGGGTAAAACCAAAGGTAAGTATCACGAACGAGAAAAAGTCCATGCCATATGTTAACAACTCAGTGAATTCGGTTGATTTTAGCTCCATATGTTTAGGCAATATATCATAGTTCACGTGCGTAGAGATCTTGACAAGGAAGTAGTATTTTTGGCGGGAAATGGAGGGACAATGGGGTCATAGTATTTTCACTATTTTGTCCAACTAACAGTCCAATATCCCTTTTGATTGTGTTTGATGATGATACAGATGATTTTAATTTCTCTATATCACACACTCATTAGAACAAATATATCAACTGCAATTTTTCACACTTTTTAAAAAGTGCTTAAAATTTATCTATGTATTTGCACTTTAAAATGGTTACATGTATAAGAGAGCCTTTGGAACTCTTATACGCTTCCGTCTTCATGTCATAACTAAACAATCTTCATCGTTTTGCGTCATAAAATAGTACTCTCTTCGGTTCAAATTTTCTATTCATGTTTTCTTCTTAAGTTGTTTTAATTTTATTGTCCACTTCCTAAAAGAATTTAAAACTGTATATGTATTACGTCGTATGAACTAAATTTTTTTTAAAATAAACAGAGTGAAACGTCATCTTTTAATAAATAAAACTGAAATAAGTATGTCTTTTAAAACTAAGTTTTTTTTTTGTCTACAGATAATAAATTCAGAACCGAGTGAGTAAGAGTAACTTATACTCCGTATTAGTTACTTTGATTAAAAATCAGAACAAAATGATGTAAGTGATGAAGTATAACCAATCTACGATCTCTCATTTGAAAACTTGAAAATGAAATTACAATAATAACTACCTTATCTAAAACTTCCATGAGACTGTGACAGAGAAGGTATCAAAATTGACTTTATTTAATTTTGAATATTTTTCTCTTCTTATAAGTTTCGTATTTGCATGGGCTGCATATAAACTGTGGACCAGAACAGTTCATGGACTACATTCATCAGCTGGTTAACAGTGACCCCAAAACCGCCTGTCTCAGTCCATTTTACAATAATAGTGCATATAAGTCAAAAATCCTATACGATTTTCTAGTTATTACGATATTAAAAGCCTACCTGATTCTGACATAAACTGAAACTATATTCATTTTTTTAAACTACCTAAAATTTCGATTGATATTTACAAAAAAAGGTCAACAGCAAACCCCATCCTATCCTAGTGAAATACTTAAATAACCACAAAATACTCGCATAGTTTGACGTTACCAAATTCTACAACACTAATCAATCAGTTGGACAATATATTGCACCTAGACTAGAGTCATAACGTTAAGACCGCTTATAAGTAATTTTAATAAGGCCGTTTATAACAGATGTACAGCGCAAGCAATACCTAACTTAGGTGCTGCAAGGATACAATTTTACTATAAATATTTACATTTTTTATCCTTAAGCTATTGGTGCTGCTAGTTTCACTCATGACTTTTCGAGTAAACCAAATAGTAGGTATCATATTATAACTGTGCCACAATATCAATGCCATTTAATCCTCGTTGTTGATAGAGTTGGACTCTGGAGTGGCTTTATCACTAAACCAACATTCACGTTTCGAACTTCTCTTTTTCCTTTTAACGGCAATTGTAACGGCAATTGTTATATTAAAAAATTAGCAAGAAGCTAAGAGAAAAATAAAACGAGAAATTGGACCACCTAATAATAAAGAAACCGTAGCCACATTCTTTTGAATCCTAAAAATATATATTGAATAAAACCCGACACCTAAAATAAACTGAACCTACGGATCAATAGCCTAGATGAATTTGAAAGTAACCTAATATTAGAAAGCACCAACAAAACCACACCTCTCAAACAATATAAATTACAACGTCATTTTTTGAAGTAATATAAGCGCCTTAAATTACTTTAAATGTGACAAAGATTTTTTTCATTCATTGAGTTAATAGTTAAAGAAGCAAAGAAAAAGGTAAATAGAAAGTCTAGTTGCATATTCAAATTAAATATAATCAGAGTGTTAATGATCATAATGCTAAAAAGTAATGTACAAAAGGAGCAAAGGAAGGAAGTAAAAAGGGGAAGAAGAAAAATGAAACGCTATGCATAGAATTGAACTTGTATCTCATGCGAATCTGGGCCAATCATTAACCAGCCATTTAGAAGAGGTTTAGTTTACTTTTGAGACAAATAATTTACTTTACAGGCCAATGATATATAAAAGATTAGTTTTTTATTTTAAATGATATATTATGTTAAAAAGTTAACAGATTGCTAACAGAAAATTATATTGGAATTGAAATGAGAGGGTTACATCGCCAATCTCCCCTACTTATGTTTAATTTCCTATTTCTGTGAATTAACCAATTATACAAGAAATCAATTAAACCATCAATGAGAGTATCATTTTTCATGTGCGAATCATTAAAAGAAGATTATTTCTATAATTCCAAATGAGCCATCAAGAAGTCATGACAATAACTTCTAGAGTTGATTTTCTGTTCGCTGTGAAACAGCTCGAGTTGAACTAATGAATCATGTCTTCCACATCATAGAACATAGTCAAAACTATGTCACACCATATCCCTAGGAACCTCCTAATATCTCAAGTAAGATGACAAGAAAGAAACAAATGGTTAGTAACTGACCGATGGAACGCCAATCCCTTTGTCATGGAAACTATGTACATAGGTCATACCATATCCCTTGTAACTGACTGATGGAACGTCAATCCCTTTGTCGTCTAAATTGGATCGAGTAGGCAATCTATTTAAGCAACACCTCTAGAAAAAAATATTCAATATACGGCACATATATTTATTGCATCTTGTCGGGACCATAGCATTTGGAAGGGATAAATCATCAATAAACTTATTAGCTTCCGCTATCGTGAACAACATAAAAAATTGGTTTTATATATACTTCTTGATATAAGTATTATTATAGTTTGCTTATTATTTTTATCATTCAATCTTTAAAAAAATAATGAATATATGATGCAAATAAATAAATGGCAAATATGATATTTACTTAACAAAAGTATCAATTATTTAAGAGTAAATTACATGGATCGTCCTCGTGGTTTGCAGAAAATAACACCGATCATCCTTTTATTTTCAAAATTACACAGATCGTCCTTGTAGTTTGGAAAATCGCACATCCATAGTCCTTGTGGTTTGCAAGATCGCACGTCCACGGTCCTTGTGGTTTGCAAGATCGTACGCTCATGGTCCTTTTGTATATGTAGCAAAAGGACCATGGGCGTGCAATCTTGCAAACCACAAGGACGATCCGTGTAATTTTGAAAATAAAAGGACAATCGGTGTTATTTTTACAAACAACAAGGATGATCCATGTAATTCACTCATTATTTAATATTATTAAAATAAAAATAAAATATGAATAAAATAGTAGTAATTTGGTGAAGTATGTATAGTAGTTAGGCGAAGTTTCTAGTTTTTCTTGGTTATTCAACTGAATTAGCTCAAAAAGCTTTATAGGTCTTAAGACTTGTGCAACAACTAAACGGTATTACGAGAAACAAAATGTATATTATTTGTCGGAAATACTTATGCAGATGAATTTAAGTCGTATGAAGTTGCTTAGAAAGAGACTTTAAAAAAATACGATTGGTGTAAACGAGTATCTAAGAAGACTATAGATGATGTGATCATTGTCGAGTGATGTTCTAGATTTTAACCCCAACCAAATGTTGAATGGCATTCTAGGTCTAGTGTAATGGTCCCTATGAAATTGTATCATATGTGAGATTGCACGTGATGGGAGTTGGCTTTGTGGACCTTTTGGACCGCAGACGTGAGGCCAACGACTGAAGATAATAATTGCATAATGAAATGGCGCGCACAGTAGGTCCCAAAAAAGAGAGGAGGCGGGACACTTTGTAGAACCCAACAGTTTTTTTTATACAGTCTGATTGTTTATAATGTGTTTTCAATATGACAATATGTTATAGATGACTTTGGGACTCAAGGGTTGATAATATACGGTATTACCATAACATCTCAGAGTCACGGATTTAGGATTGATTGTTACCTGTGATCCAGTCTAAATGTACGATTGAATAATACATGATTAATAAACTAACAGATAACAAGCTAGTTTATAAAACTAGTAATAAGTTTATTCATACATTATTTGATTAATTTGTGAAAGAGACTCGTTATTTATAGGACTATTATCCCAATTCTTTTGAACTTGTAGCACCTAAAAGGAATGCAGTTTCTTTCAAAAGGTTTTACACTTCACAGGCCGAACAACCATGTAGGTTGGGCTACTCTTAATTTAAATGTAGCTCCGCCCCGACATCTTAGGACCTATTTTATTTCCTACAACCAGAAGGAACGTTTGTTTAACAAAAAGATACTTGAATTTGTTATATTAATTAATATTTTAATATTAATATTAATTAATATTATTTAAATGATTGAGATACTCTTATAGTCTTATTGTAACCCCTAGGCTCTCTACTTAAATTTCAGGGTCATCTATTCATAATGGACTATAATAATAGTTATATGTATCCCATCATATCAACGAAATCTACAAATATCGTACTAACTCGGATACTACTTTGAATGTTGTTTAAGATATTGTTTCTAGCAAAATATGATATGTGAGTTTAGCATTAAAAGAGTTGAACAAACTGAAGATTATTCACATTAACACTCCAAAATTCTATACAAACATAATAGTCTTAAAAGAAAAGAAAGTATTCGTGTTATAATAAATTATATATTTGCATATATGTAGTGCTTTAGAGCTCTATATGTATGACCTATTATGTTTAAATGGCCAACTTAGATATATTTAGCTAAATTCCTTACCTTTTAAGGTTGGTGTCCAATTATGTACGTAGAGCACATGTAAAAGATGTACTTGAAGTAATTTGTAAATGTTGTTGGATCTTATAATCCATGAAATTGCTTTCTCATGTTTCATATGCCACCTGGTGTGCGCTTCTTTTAAAGATACCTAAGTTACTCTATAGTGTAACGATAAATGTAATCTAACTTAAACTGATGACTATGTACATTTCAAAGCTTAGACTCATTTACATTAGACTAACGTGGCATGTCTAGTCCAAATTAGATAGATGACTAAGCACATTTAAAAAAGGAATATAAATAGAGTTATGATCTCATTTCTCTAGCTATTTAGAGCAAACACGAAAGTACATAATAGTTAATCGGTTTAAAACATTTCCAACCATGACGGTATATCAAATGAAAAATAACTGATAGAGTACAGGTAAGGTAAAGGAAGCTTGTAGGATAAGTACATAATTACACTTTCAGCTAAAGAATTTTCTATTCTTCTAATTAATGTAAATTTTTTTATATTATTTACGAAGATTGAGATATATTTATGTAGGTATTTGATATGTTACGTGTTACATTAAAAATGTTACAATTGTATATATATGTTTATGATTACGTTTTAAATATGTAATTTAATTTATGTATTTATGTATTATGTGTGGTTAATGTGTCACGAATATAAAATTCAAAGTTTATAACGAATTAGTGCAAGACTTTTATGATTAAGAGAAAGGGACACATATCTATAAGATTGAATTCAAAGATAAAGATAAAATTACACCTCGATTACACATCAACAAAGAGATCTTGACATGTATTTATATATGAAGAGTATCATCATGGCATGATTGCATATAACATTTTAGTAGAAATTGCATGAGCTCACTAAGTCATTAGACTTATACATCTATTGCATATATGTCAAATTTAACCAAATGGAGTTTTTCAAAAAAATAACTAAAAGCATGAGGTATCACGAGATAAACATTATATGATTTTAGAAACACTTATATTAAACGTAGTTTGAATCGTTATTACTGTAAAATGACATTTAAATTATAAGTTTAAAAGGGCCATTACACATATCACACCGTTGATTCGATTACAGAATCAATAACCTCATACATAAATATTTGTAGAGGCAAAGTGTATACAGATTGATATAATTAAACAAAAACAATTTTGCATATATATTATAAAATAAATAAATAAATTTGACCCGTTGGATGCTAAGAATATATAATGCAATTATATACTGGAAATTATTTTATATAGACGAAGAGAATTATGGTTTGCACATGTCAATAGAATTAGTGTGTAGCGAGAGTGATCCTCAAAATATATGCCTACCTTATTTATAGTTTTTAAAAGAGCCCATATTACTCGTATCTAAGATATTAATTAATTAATATAACATCATTATACAAACAATAAAATTTAATGCGGCCGTTGGTGTTTGACTGTTGGTGTAGTTTCTGTGTGAAGGGAGTGTGTAACTAAAAGAGCAAATTAAAAATGTAGCGTAAAATTTATCTTTTCATGTTATTATATTTTTTAATTTTTTTTATTAAATTTATGTTAAAAATCGTTTAACTGTCATGAAAATTGATTGTTAACCATAGAGATAAAGACTGCTATTAACAAATCCTTATTAGTATTGTATTTTTTATCTTCTATTAGAAATTTTACCTAACCAAAACTAGTTGTGATAACGGATTAGGATCATACAATGGACCGCATACTATTTAAAATACAATTGTGCCGCAAACTACCTCATAAATTAAATTAAAAGAGAATCTAATACGACTTCTTTGAAAAAATTACGTATTTAAAAATATCATGTACGAGAGAAATAGAAAGTACTTGTATAAGATATAAGGAGTACATGATTTGTACATTCGTTCGTTGTCATCAAAGAGCTTAGTGCAAACTGTATTGATGTTGAAGGATGATTAGGACAAGCGAGGAGCTATATGCTCTTTGTCTAAGTGCAATACTGTGTTGTACTTTATATGATATAACTTGTACATTTCACTATTTTTTATTCAAGTCCTTGAAATTAATTAATAGCCTCTCGATTTCAATATATTGTGGAAATTCGATTCAAGGAGGTCAAAACGATTATGTCCATATCCGCATAACTAATACTGTATTTAACTCTAGTGACAAACACTAAGGACGGCTCAATTGTTAAAACAATGTTATATTAGACAACATAAATAAAATAAAAAGTTGTATGTTTGTTAAACGTTCATAATCGATAATGTTAAAAAGATAAATCATATTAGTAGTATATATCGAGCGAATACTATCTGTCTATTAAGCACAAACATTTACGTGCAATTACTGACATTTCCGAGGACCAAAAATCGTGTAGGTAAATGTAAGAATGAAAAGAATCACACATATACTCGGAATTACTTAAAGTATTTGACATGTTAAATTAATCTAATTTACACACAATAATGTTACATTTTTTAAGTACGTGCAATGATGTGTTATACTTGGTACAATAAAACTTGTACATTGCTTATATTTTACCGTGAAAAACTAGTAAAGGGTATAAAAAGCACCGAAATAAATCCTTGGACATGTGAGAAAAGGGAATACATAAGATGTCATTCATTGTTCATTCTCATCATCATAATTAATCTATCATCAATATTTCCATTTAAAAAACAGTACAAAAAGGTAATTAACAAAGTTACATCACCCTAACTCTATACAAAATGCCCAAACATTTTTCTAATTTCTTTTTTTTTTAGGGCTTTATGGTGACTACTACTCTTCTATTCTATTCTATCTCTGTAACTCTCGTTTTTACATATATTTATACAATCCACTAAACTAACTAGCCTACCATTTTCTGTTGATCAAACAAAAGTTAAACTAAAAAGTTGAGATACATCTTCTGTGTGAAGGAACTTTCAATTTTTTCTGACTTAATTCTTTATTCCATACTTTCGCAATATCTTGAGAAATTTTAATAGCATCAGCAGATGCACCAGCAAGACCTCTTCTTGTAAACCCTGATGCATACAATCCACACTTTCCCTTCCAACAATTTGGAAATGGGGTCTTTGGGAACCCATTTTTAGCAAAGAATTCAGTTTCCTGTTAATCAAAAAAGTCAAAAGTCTATTAGTCAACATGAAATATTCAATCTTTATTGCTAAAAGATAATAAAAATGGAAGCTTTTGCTCACCTGAAGCCAGTAAGGGACATTACTACAGTACCCAGTTGCCAAAACAACTGAATCGATATTGAGTGTTTCGCCATTAACAAGTTCAACTGAGTTGCAGTTGAATCTTTTGATCCCAGGGACGACCGTGATCTCACCCGATCGAACCTTTTCAAGTGCACCAATGTCAAGAACTGGAGTTTTTCCATGGTGGTTTTTGAGTTGTAATGGGCCTAAAGAGGGTCTTTTGATTCCATAAGTTTGTGTGTTTCCAAGAATGAACCATGCTAGGAGTAATATAAGTTTGTCAACTAGCCATAAAGGTAGCCATTTCATTAGCATCATGGCTATATCAAATGTTGATTTTCCCATAATTTCTCTAGGCAGTACATGAACCTGCAAATAAAAATAAAAAATTTAGATGCTAATTTATAATGGGTATTTAATTTCTTGAAAAAAGATTTGATCTTTTTCATGGGTTTATAAAATTTTCAAAATTGCTTACCGAGCTTCGAACCACCATGAATGGTTTAGCATTGTGGTTAGAGAGGTCTAGTGATAACTCCATGCCTGAATTTCCACATCCGACAACTAATACTTTCTTTTCTTGATATTTCTCGCCGGACTTGTAGTCTTTTGCATGGATTACTTCACCGGAAAAGTCTTTTAGTCCATCAATTTCGGGTACTACCCCTTCGGCATTTTCTCCACTTGCCACTACAAGCATTTGGCAAATATACTCTGTTTCAGCCCGGGCTGACCCGTTTGTTGAGATGGTCACAAGCCGCCAGAGATGGCAGGCTTCATCGTACTTAGCAGACTGCACACACTCATTGAAATGTGGTTTAATGTCGAATTTTTGTGCATAGTTCTCGAGATACGTGATGAATTGTCTTTTTGTGGGGTATTCAGGGTATTCTTCGGGAAAGGGTAGTTGGGGAAGTTGGCAGAATTTTTTAGGGAGGTGCAGTTTTAGGCGGTCATAGGTGCGTTTTTGCCATAGAGAAGCAATGCAATCAGATCTTTCGATGACTACAAAAGGAATGCCTTGTTCCCTAAGGCAAGCTGAGACGGCTAGCCCTGAGGGTCCGGCCCCTACTATGACAGGGCCATTGACCCAAACACATCGACGACCACTAAATTCGTTTTGATCCGAAAAGCTACACATTTTTGGAAGTTTTGTTGGGATATAAGTTGTAGTTTTGAAGTCTAGTTATATTTTTGAAGTGTTGAATAGAATAGAAGTGTTGGTATGTTTGAATGTGAAGGTGAGATGATTGTTGTTGGAATGATAGAGGAGGTTAAGGTGAACATGTATATATAGAGGGGTGGCATATGGGATGGTAGGGTGAAGGTCAATAAATGAATCTTTGAAAGGTCATTCTCAAATCATAAGCTAAATTTCCTTTTATCATTATTATATTGTATATTGTATTTTATGATAATAATAATTAGAATCGGTATAAGTTATTATAATATGTTGCAATGATATGATCATATATATTCATAGTGGTATTAGATTTAATTAAGTTCAAAGGGATTTGATTAATTGTTTATTTTATTGCTTCAAACGGAAGTATATGTGGTTCTTTATTAGAAAAATTTTATGTCAGGTTTATTGCATAGCAATGTTGAAGTCACATGGTCACAAGATGATATTTGATGAGCAATAAATGATGGTATAAAACTGTAATGCAAACATTTATAAACATGTGCCAATATAATAAGATAGGATATGAAAAATTATGTATCAAAACCATTTCCATTGATATCTATAATTATTGTTGATGGGAAATATTACTTAAAAATTCGATACCAAATACAGATATACAGTGTCTATACTTGTCATTGTCAAGTATGTTATTTCATGGATGATGCATGCTAGTTGTTGCCACTTCTGTTTTGTTCAAAATAACATAAAAAGATCTTCATTTTGGGGTTATGTTGTAGAAAGTAATAAGTTACAAAAAAAGATGAAACGCCTTTTACAATGCTGTAAAACGTACTTCGCTTGGAATTTAGAAAAAGATAAAACCTACTATTTCCGTTTAAATATGTGTCTATCTTTTCATTTTAGTTTATCTCAAAATAAGTGATTGTTTTTAAAAATCATATACTAACTCTTATCAATTTACCCGTAATTTAATTTTTATAAAATTAATTATAAAAACATGTATAAAAGATAGATATAATACTTAATTTATTCTTTTATAAAATCAATTCATAGAAACATGTGTAAAAGATAAATATAGTACCGTTATTTTTTTCATAATGTATTGAACACGAGAGAAAGAGAGAAAGGAAGTATCATTTGTCAACTTTGAGGAGCAAATAGAATGAAAGAAAGTGACGTGTCATTTTGGTTCAGATTATGTAAGTGGGCCCATGGTACATACATCTGTTTGGGGGGTAAGAATATCCTACGTGGTAATAAGAGGGAATTGCTGACTAGGACACCGACGGTGTATTCACATGGTTAGGGGTAATCAGATTGGACCCCTACTACCCCCGGCCCCTTGACTCTCACCCTCTAACCAAGTCGCTACCATCCCCTAAACCCTAACCCAGTCAGCCTCACCATCAGTCATTGCTAACCAATTTATGAAGGATAATTTATGGAAAGCACACATGTGCAGGTAACATATATGTGTAGTTTGATCACAACTATTATGTAGAAATTTAAAAGTAAAAAGTACAAACTTTTTAAGTTTTTATTTCAACCGACAAAGTTGTGTGATTTTAATAATATAATTTATTAGTATCATAGACTTAATCCCCTCCTCAAGACATGATGACATACCATAACTAATAACTAACAATAGTAATATATAAAAACTATTCCAATGTTTTTTATGATCAAACTCACAACTGCGACTAAATTAACCAGTATAATTCTCAAGTTGATATCTTTTGACCTTTAATCATTAAAGTAAAAACTACTCCGTAATATACATGGTATAACACATATGCCGCTATGATATATATATATATGATGGTTGCCTGGTTCTGCCATGGTACAATTTTGAAAAAGTATTTACATAGTATACATCCAGGTTTAATTATACACATTTACTGGCTTATTTAGATATAACTTTAACTGCATTTAACAACACACTCAATTTCTCCTTCATATATGAAATTTTTGTCACTATAATATGGCTTTTTATAGATATGTATCATAGTTAACATTGGTCCTAACTCATCGAGCTAAATGGCATTTAAAGATCAACTATCTTTGATTAGATTTTATGCAAAATAGCTCAACTCCTATGCTTAAGAATTTGTGTATTATCATTAGTAGCTAGGCGTATCGCCGCTATCCACAACACGCAATGATTAAAGAAACTATAGTTGCTATAAACAACTCCCTATAAACTATAAAGTGTCCTTTTCAGTAGCTTTTGGATGAGAATCAATGTGCTTGCATTTTAGATATTAACTAGTTGTTAAGATCGAATACACGCGAAAAACAACTAGCAACTAATGTGAACTCTTAATCACTTTTTAATGTTGTCAATGATGGTTAACTAAAGTAGTTATAGTGCAACATAGATTAAAATGACATAATTTACACCTTTTTAAGGCTCTTATTTGTATGCAATTAGTCATACTTAATTTTGATTATTTAATTTATTAAGTGATTTGATTAAGTTGTATCCTTTTTGAGTTGGATGAATGATGGGAAGAAGAGGGGAAGCATGTGAATTATCTCTTTTCAATGAAAAGGTTTGGAGCTATGGAATTTGGCCTTTTCTAGGGTTTCAACTTATTATTTGTTAATTAGGGATTTAGTGTACTATCGTGAAAGGTATAATTAACACTCAACACTATCTTCAAACTATACATCAAAATGTCGAGATGATGTAAATTTTGTGAATGAATAAATTATTAAAATAATGTTAATTTATAAACGTTAGAGTTACACTATATAAAATATGTTTATATAAAAAGAAAATAACTTTGGAAATTGAAACAGAAAAACAGTATCTTCTGGCCGATCTAACTTCGCACTGCGATCATAAGTCATTACGCTACGATTTTATTATGTTTCGTACCGTCACATCACAATGGTCCACTTCTTCCGCATCCCCAAATAAATCTTCACGACTTCCAACAAATATTGAATTCAACTTCAAGACATATAAAACACGTATTATTATTATTATATATATATATATACATATACATATACATATTTGAAAAGCAACAATTTATATAAATAAAAACTAACCAAGATGCTAGGAATTACAAAATAACTCTGTCATAACCGATCTTAGAAAACAAATGCCCCGACTCCGAAACTTAATTCCTAACAACCCTAACAACTACAACAACAAATGGAAGAGCCGACAATCCAAGGAGGTACCTATGTCATCCGTACCCAACACGATACAAAGCCACTTAAGAACAATTACTCGGTAGAAAGCATGAAAACATGTGAGAAACCAGTCATTACCTTGACAACTGATACAAAGCGCGCATGAACTTCAATTCCAATCAAAAAATTCCAACCAAGCAATCAGATCGAGTGGTACTACTATGAGATGCAGGGACATTAACAGAGATAAAACTAAGATTATAAGACCACCATATGTTGAAACGACCTTAAATCCTTGTCAACCAATATGGCCTTGAATCTTTATTGTTGAGACGACTAAAACATGTATTATATATATATATATATATATTTAAGATGGGGAAGGATCCATAGGGAAGTTTTAAAATTTGGGGAAGGAGGGAAGTAAATCTTAGCCTTTGATTTTTTTTTATTAAAAAACGTTTTTAACATTCATTGATAATGAATGTTAAATTTTGAAATTTTTTGTAATTTTTAAAATTCATTTATGATGAAATCAATGGTTGAGATTTACTTCCCTCCTTCCCTAATTTTTTTTGCTTCCCTATTGATCTCTCCCCTATTTAAGATTAAGATATTTGTATTAAATTGTTTAACCAAACATTTTTAAGTATACTTAAAATGTTTGTGATTGACATGAAAATTACTAGACGTTAACAAGAAATGGTTACTCTATGATCGATGAAGCCATTTTCACCCATACGTTAATCTGCTATGTCGACATATGTAATCGTAGTTTACGCGGTCGTTTGATATTTCTACGCCCATAGGCCATAATATATCATATTATAATTTGTCTTTTTCCCGATCTTTACAAACCTATATATTTAATTAAGTATTTAAGTAAATAAAAGAAGAGAATGATGAGTGATCATATCAAGATGCAATACAATAATAAACACCTTTTTCTTATTAAAATTGATGATGATGATGATTTGCGAATGAGGCCATGAAGCTTCCAAGTACTAGAAACAAAGCAAAAGCTACAACAACTTAACGACGGTAGATAACATTATAAATAAATACTTAGTTTTCCTTTTTTAGTGTACTAAAAAGTTGAGATTTAATTTCTATTTCTGGTAATACTACCAGCCTAGCAAAAATACTTTACAGCCAGAGATTAATGTCTTAGTATAATTCTAATCAGTAGTTGTGCTACGAAAGAAAGTGTGGTTTTGGACGAATATACTTTTTAAAAGCTAATATATTATATATACATTAATTAATTAATTAAACTTCTACTCCGTAGTATCTTGGAAATTGTTCAATTGTGAAACCTAAAAAATGTATTTCTAGAATATTTATCTATCACGCGTAACCAAAATAGTTGTAGTTGAGATCATATATTATATAAAAAAAGGTATTTCAAAAAGTCGATACTTTGCACAACGTGAATGATCATCGGGGATTAAATAAAGTTGATTAGTATGTGTATAATATATGTATGTACATTATATACATTTACGTATATATATGAACTGAAGAGTCGAAAAAGGATACTTTAAAAATAAAAATGTAAAGGACGTTTTAAATTCACAGATATGCAAATAGATTCACATTTACAATACCGATAGATGCATAATTTTGCGCTCTTAATATGAAATTGTGATGTTTCTATTTTTGATTTTTATGTATTTCTAAAAAATGCTTACGTGTTTTCTATCTAAGATGAATAAATATAGATCTACTAATTATATCGACTATACGTGCACATTCGAAGCGTTCTTATAATTATTTTCTTAAATTGTTATTACAAAAATCTTACTCATACGTTTATCAAATAGCTAATTGATAATTAAATGCCTTCTAAATAGTTGTATATACAATGGGAGTTGTTATATAACCGAAATACCATTGAATTCAATAAAAAAATATTGGCGAGTATACATACAATCCAAATACGGCATACATACATATTTTATTTACATATATGTCTATCCGTTTGTTATATATACGTATATACATATTTATTTCCTATTTGATTTACAAAAAGTATGTCTTCGTATGTGTATTATATATGGTGAAGCTCAATTGAAAGTCTTCATAAGAAAGTTTAGGTCATTATAGTTGAGGAGTTAAGTATAAAGGTGGAATAAAACTTTAACTAGTTAAAGAATCGTATAAATAGTTTTGTGGATATTAATACTTAGAGGATAAGGAAAACAATGTTATAAAAGTAATGATCATATAAAAGAGTTGGTAGAACGTTATTTAATTTTTTCAACTTGTCTTAATCAAGATTATCCACTCAATAATCTCCTTATCAAAAAATTATACGGAGTATTTCAATCGTATAATTTCCCGTTCGACGCTCAGTGGTTCGACGGTTAAGCTTCATCGTTAGAGTGTATTTGGTTTATTCTAATGAGAATGAAGGAATAGCTTTGATCCCATTATAAGTGTTCGGTTTTGAAAAATGATTGTACACTTGAAAATCAAAAATAGGTCATTCAAATATTAATTCATTGTTCAAATATATGTTATATGTCCCATTCTTTTATGTAAATAATGTAGCCATAACTTTGATTGAATAAACATGGATATGTACAAAATAAATAAATAAAAGTTAGGAAAAGCATCATGATGGATTTTGTTTATTCGTTACTTTTTCTCTTCTAAAAGCTCCATCAACCTACCTAATTATCAGTATTTATGATTTTCAATTGGTCAACTAGAATAAAATTTTATTCTTAGCAAAATTATAAATTATATTTTCTATCTTTTGGTTAATTGTTGTATCGATGTTTCCGAAATTTTCAGTTACAATGACTTAAGATTAAGTTTAGCTTATTTCAAGTTTGGAGTTTTTATCGATTTCCGATGAATAACATCTTTCTCGGTTTCACTCTGCCACTTCACGTCAACTAAGCGACGCTTTATAGCCCTTTCATTTGTAGATGCAAAAGAAGTTATAACGTAAACATGAATTACAATCACTTTCGACGACCTTTTGACTTAAACGTCTCTACGGTCTTCTAATAATTCTCATATTTGGATCAAGCAAGCACAAGTTTTTGTTCGCGTTACTACTTTGAGTACTTTCCATCACTAGACATAACTGTTAGAAAATATGAATATTGTGATGATAATCTCAAATAATCTTTGAATCGCATACGAAGCTACCACTTTCACGATAAATTATTTTGACCGTTCACAAAATCTTTACTTGGATAAGCTAAAAACGCACTTGAAAATATTAACAGAAAAAGTAAGCAAACTAGAGAAATTCTCTTATGTTTAACGTGTCCAAATGAAAACCAGCCGATCATGATATATCCAAAAACGTTATAGAGGTTAGAAAATAGTTGGTGAACCAGCTGACACACCTTTTCGTCAAATGGTGCAACGTTTAACGAACATACATGTCGTTTAAAATTATCTGTTAGGGTCAAAGCGTAATAAATTCTATAGGGATAGGAGCGTTGCCCGAGACCACAACTAGGGGGCTAGCTCGACCCCCTTATACACCTTCACAAGGGGAAACTTAGTTTAAACAATATTATGTATATGTACTCTGCATGTATTAACTCATTTTATAATTTGACTAGAAAAATTCTTTGACCCAAATAAGTCCAACTATACTAAAATTACCAACGATGATAAATGTTTATACAGGACAGTATAGCTATATCTTTATAGAATGGGATCCATCTTCAATTGGAGACGTCATAGATGACAATATGATTAAGCATGATGCTCATGAATTACGTACAAAGTACTTCAAAGAAGTTATCTTCTGTTATGTTATTGCAATCATGTTGAATATGGTCCAAATACATTTATATTGGTACATATCAAAATAGAAATTTTTATAATAAAACAGATTCGAGACAGATAAAGTAATAAATGGATAGTTAAATTTGTAATTGCTATATAAGTACACTTTCTTGAGAGGCATTATCGTTTACACCATCTAGTTTCATTACTGAATTTGGTTTAGCTTACTTTCACCCAATTTATCCATTTATTCTAGCTAATAGGTCAACATATAATGATTTTTAGTATATGATAGACTTTGACTGTTGAAAAAAACAACCATATATTAATTAAAAAAAACCATTGAATAAATGAATAATAAACAATCACTATTTATGATGATTCGAATGAAAGAGGTGATTAAGTAGCATGTGGTCAAAGTTACAAGTAATTGATCCTCAAAGCTTGGGATGTAAGTACCTAAAATTGAGTCGTAGCTCAAAGTATAAGAAGCCACGTATAGGAAGTGTCATGGCTTAGTAGCATAACATGGCATCATGGGAGCCTTTGAAGGAATCTAAACCTTAAAACAAATGAAAAAATAATTATAAATTATGATTATGATTACTTCATAAGCAACATCTAGAAACAAATCTAGCTAGTATTCAATACTTTGAAAGATATGATTTACAAAGATTCTTGCATTTAAAACCCTTGCTTCTTTTTCAAATTGACCAATCTTTTCAATTCAATAATTATATATATATATATATATATATACACTTGACATCTAGATGAAGGATCATACCATATTCATAAATCACTTAGAAGCAGTAGAAACAGGAACGTGAAATGTTAAGAAAAGCTATGGGTATGATACTATGATGTACCACCCACAAAGCAAAATTAAGTTGTATATACGAACACATTTTGTACTTCAATTTTGCTAATTTATTGTTTGTGTCTTTTTTATATTCAAAGCTAGTTTGGACTTTAATATTAATTGAATATTTGAATATGAGTTTATTGAAGTAATAGCTAGCTACCAAGTTCAAAGACACTACTAGAAACCCGACGAATTTCAACGGCATAATATGTGAATGATGTAAGGAAGATTAGTTACAGTTAGTTTGATCATAACATTGGTAGATGATTTAGTAAAGAAAAATGATTCAAGGGAAAGTACCTCGATCTTCCCCTATCTTGGGTAAATTAGTTTAGCATATATTAACTACTTAAACATTATGTGCAATTACGAAACATCAAGAGTGGTTAATTACCAATCACTCTTAGCTTTTATCTTGTGTAGTACTTGTTATGTGTGTTGTTACCTCTTTCGGATCCTAAAGCATCTTACGAATTAATAAATACAATTTATGAAATCATCTTATACAAAACTATACTTGTATTGCATACCTTTTGAGGAAATAATATATAATATAATATTAATAATAACAAAATGTATAATATTAGAAGGGGTATATAATAATTGGTAACAATGGAATAACTTATTTGGAGGGTGAGTATCACATGGTTAATAACGAAGGAGGTCATTAAATGGTGAATAAGAGGAATATGGGAGTATCATTCCGACTTTTAATTGAGAAGATTTTTTATATACCACATTTCGTATTTTTATTTATGTTTTAAACTAGATTTAAATCGTGTGATACACGCCAATTTAAATTAAATAATTTTAATATTCACAATTTTTATAAATTTAAGAGTTTAATATTATTTTTCGATTAGTATTTGAGTAGGATTCATAAACTTTTTTAATTAATTATTATTATATTCAAATATTATCTAACTCTATCTAGATTTTTTTTTAGTTTATCTTTTAAATTTAAATAATTATTTATTTTTAAATTATGAGAAGTCGCCATGTGTCATTTTACCTATGTGGCAAAATATAGAGCAACATTTTATTCTCCTTTAATATATATATAGATAACTGTTTAGTTTTACTTTTAGTCAATTAAAAAGAGTTTATGTTAAAAAGTAAAAAATTTATTGTTTAATAGTGTGATAACTAAACATTATATACAATTTTATAATAGACATTTAAATTTAAACGAAACAAATATAATTAGTATTATTGTTTAAAAAGTTATAATTGAACTTTATTCCCTTTTAATTTAAACTTATATACCATCAAATAATAGAAGTCCATGAATAATTACTTTTATAATATGTTAAATCCAACCTAAAAGATCATATTACTTCACAAAATAAAACTATAAGCCCCATAAATTAAAATTAAAGCGAATTTTTTTTATATTGTCTTATAAGGGAATATAATCTCATGTTAATATCGACAAGATATATCTAAAACGAGAGAATCCTAATCCATTTGCATAAAAAAAGTTATTTATATATTATTACAAGTAGTGAAAAGTAGATGAAATAAAACGTACCTAATTATTTATACTTCTATATTAATATATAAAACATCTTAATATTTTATATGAAAAAACTCTTAATAAATTAAGACTCGGTACTTATATATTAAATTTATGTAGTTCTCATATTATAATAATGTTTATCATCTTCTGATATTTTTCTTTTTTTCATTTTAATGAAATTATTATCATTTTTTTATATTCTCTCGTTCTATTCTATGATAATTTTTCATTTTCTTACATGTTCACTATTCATCAAAATATTCTGAAATTTTAACTCTACATACGAATAAGTTAATGTTATTAATCTGTCGTCTAATAGTCTATTTTATAATGTGGATATTATATTAAAATGAACGATGAATCTCAATTTATTATTAACTATTTGAGATTCATCAACACGATCTTTCACGTGGATTTTGAATGTTCCAATCAGCATATACGTGGAGTATGGACCACTATTTTCTGTTAATGTAATACGATCAGAAAGTATACATGTACTAGTATCATCTAGTTATATCTACCCCAATAAAGTAGTTTTAATAAATAAATTTAAAGAAAATAAAACCCGATCCCTAGGGGTAAATACAGTTGATAAAGTCGGTAAACCGGTTTGAAGAAATGAAGGGTGAAGTCATATCGGAGCCACTGCACCTGGCTAAACCATAAGCTACCATGTGGCAATTAAGTTTTGTTACGGACCAGTTTCTAATTAAATATTTTATTAAATTAATCTAATCTCTAGATTCTAGATGGTAGTTGCGCACAATTTCACGAACATG
Organism: Logfia minima; assembly: GCA_963921325.1. Taxonomy (NCBI): domain Eukaryota; kingdom Viridiplantae; phylum Streptophyta; class Magnoliopsida; order Asterales; family Asteraceae; genus Logfia; species Logfia minima. The sequence continues at coordinate 38,048,706 of OY992764.1, forward strand.
TCAGGTTTTGCAAATGCCCAAGTGCATGCGTTTCTCAATAAAACCATATCGTATGAACTACAACTTATGATATTAAAATACTCTCAAAGTAATAATATTGATGTTCTTCATTAAACAAAATGATGGACTCTATATATAATGATAATTGTGACGTATATGTTTTTACTGGTGAAGATAATTAAGTGGATGACGCGTTACCGTTAGAAAAAGGATGTTAATCTGTAGATTACATTACTTTATATATTAAATTGGTGATTTTTGACTGTTTGACCTCTATTAATTATATGAAAGGTAAAGTGGTTAAAAACTAAACCATTAATAGCGGATGAATAATAGAAAGTGACGTACAGTCAACATTCAAAGAAAGAAAAAATAGTTAGACGTTTGTATTTTATTATTATTTTTTTAACGACGAGTTAGTACGATTATAGTTAGTGATTCAATTTCACAGTAGTTACTTAGAAGGTAGTCTCTGTCAGCCTCGAATCGACGCATTTATGGGGCAGAACCCCACAAATTTCCACCAAAAAGGAAAACCCATGGAGAGACTCGAACCTGAGACCTCTCGCATGAGGAAACAATCTCCTCAAGGATACCTTTAGTGGCCAACTGAGTTAGCCTAGTTGGCTAAAAAGTTTGTATTAGGAGAGATATATGAGAGTTATGTCCACGTCATTTTGTATCAATTTATTTGTAGAATTTTTGTAAGTTCGCATTTCTCTTTTTCTGATTGTGCACATTTGAAATATAAAGAAATCAGTTAAAACCTCAAAGTTAAAAACGTGGACAATTTATCTTATATCTTTTCTACTATTGTTCAAGTGTCAAGAGTCCACTAAAACCCCAACATAAGCTCTCAAATTACTCAATCAGCAAAACTTATGTGCTTAATCTTTAAATGTCTATTAATTAAGAATAATTCGCCACTTGATTAATGATCGATCGATTCTATACTTATTAAAAGAATTAAAATACATCACTAGTCATTATGATCGAAACAACTATCTAATTAACTGCGGAGTATATTAACTACCAGATCCATTAATCATATTTATTAATTATAATTATTCTATTTCTGAGAGAGAGAGAGATTTGTAGAATATGAAGAACATGACATGGTTCTTATGCTCTATAAATGACATGCAAGAAGCTTTGACTATTAGCAAATTAATATGACTTAGGGTTTAGAACACATGAGAGTATGAGACCACATGAATATTTGATTTTATTATATTATTATTTCGTTAATTTCTTTATGCATACAATTATAAAATTCGTACGATTCGATATCATTTTTGTTTTTATGTATCCGAATACCCGCTAAACATAATACAGCCTTATAAGACATTTTATTAAAATAATAATAATAATAATATATTATTATTAAAAAATTTATTGTATTACAGTTATCATACTTACAACATAACTATTGTAATGACTCTATTCATGAAAAATCAAAAGTTGTATGTAACTCAATCCAACACGAGTGTTACTCATTTTTAACCAAAATCAATAAGCCCACATGTCTCATAAATTTTGCAACTTCATCACAACCATCTGAGGCCCAATTAGGCCCGATTTTAGTTCAGTAAAAAATGTCCAAAGATGGTTGGCATCGGAGCGACTATAAATTAGCTTTATCATGAATTCAATTCATGAAGTGTAATTTAATTAAAGATAAAGAATTACACTCTTTATGTGCTCTACGAGTCACATAGAATTTTAGATGCGCCAATAGAGATGATAATATAAAATGGAATCTTGCAAGGTGTTTGCGATTGCGTTTTCAAGTGATTATATGATCATCGCGCTTGCAAAACGTATAATAATATAATAAAAAAAATGTTTGACAAAAAGTTGATTATCTTAGGTTTCCTGAAGAGAACAAAAAGTATTAAAAAAAGCAAATTAGTACATCTTGCAAAACGCGAATAATCAATATATAAAAACGCAATCCCAAACACCCCATTAAATGTATACTTTTTAGGCTTATAAATACATATTTTACAGTTTGCTTGTTAGAACGGTTCGAATAAACTAAAAGTTACTCGAACTGAGTTAAGTTTTTGTATTTATAAACTTAAACCTAAAGCTCAGTACTTGTTCTAATAAAAAACTTGCTAGTGGTTATTTTTAGTTTGACGATGTAATGGGCCAAGTTTCAAATGGGTATCCGAAATTTAATGCAAAGTTAGTCAAATTATGAGAGCCCTTGTAAATGATACTGGATGCCCTTGATACAAGGCACCATGATGTCGGCTTTATCTATATTTTAAAAATAAATAACTAAATAATTATATGATGATGCGGGATCAACTTTAAAATGGTGTATTTTATGTGTACGATGCATTGTACAAATTGAGAGTGGTCCAATAGGTTGAAAAATGATATTGTATTAGTTATGTGGTCCTAACGTATAAGGATTTTGCGAACCCCAATTGGGTGGCAAAAGATAGTTTTTATACGTTTGACTTTCATTAATTTTGACTTTCATAAATAATGATTATAATCTCGAGTTGATCCGAGGGGTTGAGTAGTTAGAGCCTTTTATTATATAAGAAACTAGTTACATAAGTCACTGTTCATGATCCCGTCCTTCAACGGGTAAACGAGGAGTACACACCGACGAACAATATCAATATAGCTTCTTCACGTGGAGATATAAGAAGATGATTAATCATACAACTACATATTTTCGTTCAAGTGGGTTGAGTGACGTGACCATCAACTCCTTTTATGCAACAAATGTAGACCAAGTTATTAATCGATTGTTATATGTATTCCGATTGATCCATGGTACTTTACTAACCGCTGGAATCGTCCACTTAAAATTTGAGAAAACATTTCATTGGATGATCAAATTTGCATTCGCGCCCACATGCAAACACCTAAGTAAACCTTCTAGTGCCATATAATAGCATGATGATGATCACTCAGGTGTTTGCAAGTAAAAGTAAATGTAAATATTTTGAAGTTTTGAGCTATTTACAATATATAACTTTAATATGAAATTTCAATGCATTAAACAAAATCCTATTAGTTGTAACTTTATGTTACTAATAAGATGCTTTTTTATTAAATATATGACCTAACGTCTATCAACTAAAAATCACCTGTGAGCTTAAGTTTCATTGGAGCTCATATATATATGTGTGTGCGCGCGCTTCTACTGTTCTACATAACGTCGAATAAGTTGTGCATTTGTAAATTATTTTATTTTTAATAAAAGAAATAAGTGTTTCGAATGTAAATCGAATACATATAAATCATGGTTGACCAACTCATGTCACTTGACTAGTTCGAAAACCCAAATGTACCAAAACTCATTCATATCCAGTGACCCAACTAACCCATGACTTAACTTCATTTCTAATTGACTCACCGACTCAACCCATTGTGCACATCATGATTCAATGGGCCAAAACTAATGACCCTAACATAGAACACACTTCACATCTTATGTTTCCTAGAGTCTGTCAACGCAAAGAACACCGTATTCTAGCAACAAATTTTAAAATTATAAAGTTTTGACAATATTAGGACACAAAGATATGGTGTCTTAGATGGATATATATATATATATATATATAGAGAGAGAGATATATGAGTTATCCAGAGGGAAGTACTTTTTTGGAGGGAAGATGGGAAACGTTAATGTTTATCACGAAACATCTAACATTTACCAATTAAAATCTCAACAAAAAATTATGTGTTCCAGTAAATATTAATCAAAATCGACGCTATATAAAATATATATTCACGGATGAATTTCTTTTCTAAGTCATAACATTAGTTGATGAATATTAAGTTAATAAATCGTTAACATTCATCATCATGGATGTTAACTAATATTCATCATCATGAATGTTAAATGATAACATTAGTTGATAAATATTATTAATTTTTACATTCATCGTCATGAATGTTGACTAACCTTCACCGTGATGAATGTTAACGACTTTATAATCTAATATTCATCAATTGATGTTATAACCTACAAGAAGAATTCATCAAGGAAGGTTAACATTCATATCATATTTTGATCAACATTTATTAATTTCACTATTTTTATATTTGTATTGGCAAATGTAGGATGTTTCGTGATGAATATTAACGTTTCATCCTTCCTCCAAAAAAGTGTTTCCCTCTGTATCACTCCATATATAGGGTTGGGTTCAAGTGAAATCAATGTAAAAAGTGGGTTCTCAAAAACAGTTAATCTTTATCTATGTGCAGGAAGGAAAGAGCACCTTGTATTTGGACAGTGGATGTTCTAAACACATGACAAGTTCCAAATTACTGCTAAAAAATTATGTTGAAGAAGAAGGACCATATGTTTCTTTTGGTGATAATTCAAAGGGGTTCACCAAAGGACATGGGAAGGTATCTAATGGAAATCTCACTTTCCCCAAGGTTTCATTTGTTGAAGGCCTTAAACACAATCTCCTCAGTGTCAGCCATATATGCTCTCTGAAGAATAAGGTTCTATTTGATGAATTCTCTGGCACTATTCTCAATCAAGAAGGCAAACATGTTCTCTCTGCCAAAAAAAAAAAGGAATATTTATACTATCAACATGGAGGAAACCAAGCTCCATATTGTGGTGAATAATAAGATTGTCCTCCAGGTAGCTGGTATCTGGTTCCCTAGGCCATACTTCCACATGGAGGTTGGTTTCTTGTGGGGATGTAGTATCCTTGAGAGTTAGAGTAACCTTGAATGCCCTATTGATAACCCTGATCATGCATTGCTTGTGGATTCCCGTATGTTCCTCCTAGTGGGATATTATGACCAGAAGGGACAACGGTCAATGCGCTTTGGGTACTTGTGGGAATTACATATGTCATTGTGCTAGTTACGTGTTGATTGAGTAAGGGTGGAAGTGTCATATTAGGATTTGGTACATGATCTAGGGCTTATTTAAAGGTATTTTAGAGTAATTTTGCATGCTTGAGTGAGTTATAGTCTTTGTATTTTGTATGGCGTTAGATGATTTTGTTGAATTTATTTAAGGGTTTACGTTGGGTGTGGTGTTTGCATGTGAACTCAGTCATTTTAGTTAGCATTTCTTGACATGTTTGGTGTATTGAAAAAACCGTGGACGTATTCATTGGCCTCCTACTACCGGCATCTAGCCTTTCCATGGTGATTTCCTTGTCAACATCATCATCCTCCTCATCCGAATCTAACCTAGATCTTAACCCCTCCAAATTCATTCTCCTTATCTATTTGGTTATCAAAGGTTCTAAATATTGCCTTAACATTTCATTATCAATCCCCAGTATAGCATTAATAGGATTCGAAGGCCCAATAATGTTTTTTTACATAGTAGAATTTGAAACATGATTTTTAGCACTAGAAATTGGTGTTAACTGTGTCGGTGAAAGACGTTTATCGCCGCTAGTAACAGTTGGCTATGACATTTAACGAAAATCGAAAAGCTAAATTCAGCTAGTGGCGTAATTTTAACTAGAACTACTAAAAACAAAAGTTAATAATGAAAATGAAAAAGATTAGGGTTCTCAAGAATTAATTACAGTCGCATCCCACTGCGCATGCTATTTGTTTGTACGTATAATCGCATAGGTATCAGAATCCGCAGCTCAGCTGAAAACCTCTAGGGGAAAACTCTATAACCACAACAACTCTAGTGTGAAGTGAAAGATGGGGAGAATCCCCGTAATTCACCACCTGCGTGAAAATATGTTCACTTGATCGGAATATATAGTGAATATCTAGAAATTAGGGTTTTGAGTGAGAGTGATAAACATACCTTGTGAAGTGAGGTATGATGGTCTTTTATAGTTGTTGTGGCTTTCCTTAGAACCTTCTCCTGACCAATCAGGTTGCAGCACCAACGAATTATTATTTATGGGCCAATCACATTTCTCCAATTGATCCCCTACATGTCTATGCATGGTCCCTACTCTAATTCTGTTGAGATACCGTAAAGATCTTGTTATGCCTAGAGATATGATATGTTACCTACTAGGTGGAGATTAAATAATAGATAATTTAGTGGTAGATTCCCCTAAGGTAGCAAGCACCAAATAATGTATGCTTTATGCCACAAGATTAACGATGATCCTTCTTCAGATGAAGGCAAATAGATCTGATGAGTACTTACAACAATATTTGTCTAAGCAAAGATATATTTAACTGGGTAGAATATTGGTTACACCATTACTGACTCACAGACTCAGCCCATAGTTCACATCATGATTGCCAAAACTGATGACTCAAACGTACAAAACATTCCACATCATACGTTTCATGCAATCCATCAAACCAAAGAACACCAAATTCCCGCGACAAATTCAAAATTATATAATTTTAACAATATTTGAAGTATACATATATAGTATCAGGATCTAAAAAGAAGAAAAAATTGGAAGAAAATGGCGAGAAATATATATTTAAAACTATGATTCAGCAAAAAAACAACTATGATTCAATAAAAAATAAATATGATTTCAAACTGAATCAAAGAGTTATTTTACTGAATCTAAGGGTTAAAAAACTGTTCTCTCTAATCTCCAGTATTTTATCGTTCTCCCTTGAACCCACTCCTACATATACATACATATATGTATATATATATATATATATTACTATGAATCAAATAATATGTTAAATATATCCAAAATTTAAGCTACAAGAATCTAGAGATTAAGTCAATAACTTTTTATTCCAAGATTTATGCTTCTCGGTAAACTACATCCATCAAAGACTACACGAATTCGTCTTTTAAAGTGAAAACTGTAATATCGAGATGTGGTTGACTTATTGTCACGTTGTATTTGATTATGTCCATGTTAAGGTATAGACGAAGGATAAAATGGTCAAATAAAGGTTTGGACGAAGGATAAAATGGTCAAATGAGGGTTTGGAAGAACTTGTCGTAGCTAATATTCACCTCTTTATTTGATTATTACAAGACAATAATTAATTGTAAAACTATTACATATTCATTGAAATATGTGTTACATAAACTATTATATTCACTTTGTTTAACAACCTAGGACTATAATATGATACCTTCATCTTAAGCTTGACATTACCAAATTCAAAATGCACATAAAGTTGTAATATTTACTTATCTATCTTTTGGACGAAGTGAAATGACAATTGGATGTAATATGTAAACTTGAACCAAAAAGGCATAAGTCGAGTTGAAACCTTGAACTCCAAAACAAACCTTACAGATATGAACTAACCCCAAATCTTGCGCCAAGACGACCAATATTACAGACATACTTGTACAAGAGCATAATATTTATGTGGTTGACAACGTAAAGGCTTTGTGATCGTGCACAATCAACAAGCAAAGAAAGTTCTACATATTTTTTTACTTTTAACCCTCAATATTTATATAGATACTCAAATGACCCATTGTTTATAATTAACTAATAATAGCACGAAACTATTCGTGTACTTAACTGTATGAAATATTTTCCATGCTTATAATAGTATAATGAACTTTAAACAAAACATGAACATGGTCACAAAACAATCTACGAACTTCCATTAGAAAATTAAAACAAACAATTTAGAAGAAATTAATGTACTTGCCAACGACCAAACTAGAAAAGAAAACTACTTGAAAAGTGATTGAACGGTCTACAGTTAACGCACACATCTTACTTAACCTTGAAAAGCTAGACAAATTTCATAGCCCTATTTCGTCGAGCATGTGATAAGCTGTGATGATATTAATTCATATTTTTATGAAGAACATTATTTAATCATCATAACTTTTTATAATATATTTTGTACGAGTATCACATAAAGCAAAATAGTAACATTTTGTGTACAGAAACATAGGATTCTTGATTCAAAGTTTGTAATGATCAGTCAATTTGTTCACCGTCCGAAAGTGACTATTTGAAAAGTGAGTCTAAACATATGAATATCGAAACGTTTGGTTATGCTTTAATTGTTTCCAACAATATTGGATAAGATATTTATGGCTTTCACGATTTAAAACTTTATGATTTATTGTATTTTTTATAAGCTAATTAAAAACCCCTTAAAGTTTGGGATTGTATACTTTTAGCAATCTCAAAAGAAAAAGTACGTTAGAAATAAGCTATGTACATGATGCGATGCTTATTTTAAATGCTTTAAACTCTTAAAAATAAGCTCATATAAACGCCCCGTAAGTTTCACTTACATCATATGAAGCAAATACGACCTACAAATTAATGTTTAATATGTATATGTATGTATGTTAAACAGTGAACATGCATGCTAATGTGAATCAAATGAACCTTTACTTGAAAATCAACTAATCATTTATCTCAAGAGTACATATTAGCGAAACACTTATATCTTCAAGTCTAAGTATATAACTACTTAGTGTTTTAGCTACTTCAAATCTAAACTTTGTATGTCAATTTACCTTATTTGCCAATGGTAATTGCTCTTTAGAGAACAATTATATACTTATCTACGATCATAAAACGTTGTGTATCACTTGTTCAGACTCGTCAATTGTACATTTTCTTATAGAAAAAGAGTAATCGATTTTTTATCGACTCACGACTTAACTATTGATTTAATATGAAATAAATAAATAAATTATATATTGTATAATCCAAAGATATGAGATGGAAAATATAAAATACAAGAAATTCATTGTCCCGGGAAATGCAAAGAACAATACGATGAGCATTATAAATGTTTAAGGATTGAAACTGTAAAATTCATAAAATCTACACATGAGGAGTGTTGACCAGTCAAAGTGGGCATTAAAAGCTACACTAAAAAAAGATTAGTTTGAATGGGACGTGCATTGACCAAATTATTTTGACCAATTTCTTTGACTACTAATTTCATCTATCACTGACCGCAATATGAAAGACGTATATTTTCCTTTAATGAAAACTTTGAAAAAAAAGTGTTAGAAAAAGAGAATTTTAATGAAGATAAAGGAAAATTTAATTTGTCTTTATTAAATATAAATATGAATATAAATAGAACGATTTTAAGCTACCTGAGCTATTAAATACTATATTTTGTTCATGTCGATAGTGTTCTATCAATTTTATTTAATATTTTTCTTTTAACTTTTAACAACAACAAATTACAAGAAATTGATGGAGGCATGAGCATACTATTTCCACCCTTCAATGTAGATGATCTTAAGTTAAATATATATATATATATATCATAATTTACACTATTAATATCTTTTTTCTTTTGGCAAATAAGATGCTTGTTTTGAAACTTAGAGTCAAATACAATGCACTCAACCAAAAGATAACAAAAATGAGATCATACTTTGTTGTGACTTACTTAATCAATATTATAATCTAAATTTGTAATAGAGTATCTAGATAGTAAAAGAGAGACCCTTAATTTGGATTAATTACAATCTAACAATACAATTATTATAAACATAATAATTCTTTAAAAAAATCATATAATAAAAATATTACTATTATGATCAAGAAGAAGAAGAAGATGATGACGACTCAAACTTGTAGTGTTTATCAACGGCAACAGACACATCCCAAGTGCAACTTAAACCTTCCGGTAATATAACCAAGTCGCCGGCACCAAACTCCGATATCATCTCCGACGAGTTTTTCCGATAGACTTTGACTTTTCCCCTTAGTAAATAACATGTTTCTTGTGCATCAAACTTCAGCTGGTACTTTCCAGGTGAACATCCCCACCTTCAAAATAAATTAATAAATAAACATAATTAATCAGGAGAAATGATTTGCGCTGCTAACAATACGTAAGACACAGTCTGTTACATATTAGGCCGGCAGTTTAATGTATAAAAGTACATATCTTGCTTACAACTAGCAGCACATATTATTTTCATTTTGTGGTGAGTGCAAGTTTACATGCATAAAGTACAAGTTGTAAAAGAGATTGGAAGATTACTTGGGCCAAGATTTGATGCCGAGTTCAGAAAGATGAGATTCAGAAGGGTTTTTGTGAACAATTATGTTTAGATTTGATGAAGAAGAAAAAGACTCTCCAGACATTATTGATCAAGATTAATATATTCTCTCTCTATGTTATAACAAGCACTGAACCACCACACAGTTTTTTCTTGATCACTCTGAGTTTGCACACTACGTGTGTGTATATGTATACACGTATGTCATATACACATATGTGTGAATATATCTATAATAATATTTCCATTGATATATGTCTAGAGAGAGATGAGAGAGGAAATGTGTGTGCATATGTAACCATACATTGAGTTAATGTCATTTTCTAGACAGTGGTGTAACTTTTTGGATTTATATATTCTTTAATGTTAGTATGATTTAGTTGTAAGTAGTAATTATGTCCTTACAACATATTTCAAGTTTGAACCATTTTAAAATTCTAAAATAATTAATTTCGTTTACATTTTACTAAAGAAAAATGACTCATTCTAAATATAATTTGAACACGAGAAAAAACTCATCAGCTTACTTTTTTTTAATATTATGTATGTAATGAGTAAATATATTGCTAAAGAAATTCTTACAAAATCACGATGACGTAATGATAATATATGTATATATAGAAAGAAAAAGAAGATTAACTTGGGTAGTTTTGAGATAGGTTTTGTGTTTATTTGTAATTAAATTCTAAAATTGAATTTCACTTGATTATTATTATTTCATTAGTACATAAAGAACACGATTAGTTACATTTGAGTAACACATGATTCAACAAGGAAAGAATAATGTTGATTACCTAGAAATTCTAACATTGAAGTAAGATTAAAACTTAGAATCTTCTTATTATTGATTTTGAATTGATTATAAGTTGATTGATCAAATTACATCAAGTTTTGCATGATAGTGGGGCACTTTTTGGACTCGTATTGTTTGTTATCTTTGACCTATCCCATCTTTATGGTTCCTTTCTTTGTCATTATCCTCGCTACCTTTAGTTGGGTGATAATCTTCTACGTGATTCAAAATTTAACATGAACTTGATTCGAAAATAAGTAAATTGAGTCGGGAATATTTGAATCGAGAATTCGTCAATTCAAAACCTGTCAACGTGCTATTTTTTTTTATCGAATTTGAGTCATCCAATGAGTTTTTGAGTTAACCTGACAACCCGAATAAATTTCAAATGTATTTAAAGTTTTAAATGTTTTACTTTAATTATCAAAGCGTGTAATGATGTTTTAATATTAAATTTAGATAAATACTAGGTAATATGATTTTTTAAGATTTTATAAACATTCTTATGTTTATTAGTACGAAATATAGACTAAGAGATTGACCCATGTGACCTACATGACTTGAAATTTTGACCTATTAGTTGAAACTAACCCAAAAATCTATTGATCTGATTAACTAAATGGGTTATCTGGATCGGGTCTGGGTTAGCAGGTTTTTGGTTTGGTTGAATTACTTAACCCGATTAGAATATCAGGTCGGGTTTAGGTCGACTAGTTCTGACCCGCCAACTAGATAAACTGAGTGGGGAAATTCGACCCAACCTGAATTTTATCAAGTTTAATTAAGGCATTGAGCACATTTGATATATTTGTAATTAGAACATCACAACGTTATATTCTTAAAAAATAATTAACATACGGAAATTAACAAGTACATACTAAAAAATACATATTTAATTTTGTATCAAAAAAAAGTTTGATTGGCAAAAACAACTATCCTCCAATCGCAACCCCCAATTTGCAGGTTGCATGTTCGCGCTCGTGGCAGGAATATGCGCTCGTGGCCGGGAAATTGAGTCGTTGCAAGGAATCGTATTTGCGCAGCCCGCAAATTTGTGGGTTGTGTGTTACGTGTTTAATGGTTGATAAGATTTCCTATCTCAAAATGACAGTTTAGATAAGATTATATTAGATTTTTTGCATTTTAACGGTTATAATAATTTCTTTTAAGACAATTTGAATAAGTTGTTTTTCACAAAAAAAAATCTCATTTTCTCTAAAACACCTTCACTTACCGAAATTCATATTATCGTTCAAATTCGTTTAAATTCGTATTTTCTGGATTTTGTCGAAGATCTTCAAGGTAAGAAAGTTTCTAAAACTTTACTGTAATATTTTTTTTGATTTCTTAAGAAAAATGAGTCAAGTAAATGATAAGTTTAAGATTATGTTTGTTTTTCAGATAATTTTGAATATATTAACAGCATGCCAATATGTATGTCAATAGATTGAACAAGAGTTATTTTAAAACTTCCCGTTGCATCAGCAAAACCAATTTCATACAAAGCTTTGTTAAAATCAGTTTTAAGAAAATTGGGATTAGCAATTGATAATGATTTATATGAAATATATGGTGGATCAGTTTGTTATAGATATAACCGATGACGTTGATGATCTTGAGGAATTTTTGACTCATGCGATGAATAATGCTCCGACATAATTATATTTTTTTGATAGTGTAAGAAATGTTTCGGGTATGGGTGGCAATCAACCTAATAGTAGTGGTAGTAGTTTTCAACAAAAATTTCAACAACTACAAACATACGAATACAACCAACCACCTCAAAATCAAAAATACCAAATAAATCCTCAATATCAAATTATGTTTCTTTATCCACCACTATAGTATCCATCATTTCCACAGTATCATTACCATACCGCTCAACAATACTCACCATCTTTTGAGAACATAAACCAGACAAGAGCAGAAAAAATGAATACATGAAGGGAACTAGATAGCGATTTTGACTTCCATCTTTTGAGAGCATAAACTCGATTTAATTCTTTTGGGGAACAGTAACTAAAGACCATGAAGTACTTTAGCTTTATTGAACTATACTTTTGATTTTTCTATTTAGAACTTTCTTTCGCTAAGGAATTTCTAAGGGTTTTTCATTCTTTTTGTTTTTTTTTAACCATTAGACTTTCTCCTTAACTTACATTCTTCAATTAGATGAACAATTTTAAATTTTTATCGGTGTTAATTTTTCGAACCTAAAAACTCGACTCTTGTTGTTTTTGAAAGTGGAAATTCACACGAAAGAGTGGGGTATGGAAAATAAGCAAAAAGGATATCTAAATAGCGTTTTTCATAACTTCGAAAATTCTAAGATAAGTTTTTTTTTTTGTGAATTTTTGAAGTGAGTAGGTTTAATCAAAAGAATATATCGGTTAAGGCTCAACATGGTTTACTAATTGGATCATCAACACTTAGACATAAGTGTCAGTCGGGTTAGGCCTAGGAATGTAGGCTAAAATGGGGGTCTAATCCTTGGAAATGTAAATGTCGTCTAGTTGAACCTATACTGTGTACAGTACTCACCAGAATCTTGAAGTGCATATCAGGAGCAAGCTCTAATACAAAATGCATGCATAACCATAGACAACAAACGAATAGTGAAACATTTAAAACATATGCTTTTTCATAAGCTCAAAATACCTCACAACCATAATCAGGAGTTGTATGTGCCTAGTAATGCGATGCCCCTCTTAGATTATCATTTATGTTTAAGAAATTCCTACCTTATCCTTCCTTTAATTTTTCAAAATAAACTACCCATTATAAAAAATTGATTCCTCTAAAAGACATTTAAATTCAACAATTTTGAAATTTTTTAGCAAAAGTAAGGTTTTACTTTGTAGAATATTTTTTTTAGTTTTCTTTTGGAATTAAAAATATGTCTCCTGTATTCTATTCTGCTATCTCATATTTTAAAGGAATATTGTCCATAATGTTCTATAAATCTCACGCCTAGGGTTTGAACAAGTAAGAAAATGTTTCTCGAGTGTTTGTTTTTAGGCTGGAATCCCACACTTAGTGATAAGCTTATGATATGATACATATTACTTTATTATTTAATGCGAATAGCAAAGCAAACTATAACTGTAAAACTAGAGATAAGGATGATGAAACTTCCCAAATGGCTAGTTGCCCAGAAGCTGAAGGTCGGAAAAAGCATGTTGTGGTGAAGAAGTGTGCTGCCAAACTAGAGATAAGGACGTAGCTATGTATGACAACAATGACATCTTGCCACTAGCCTGCGGAGTCGGGGCAGGAGAGACGCCCGATCATTGGACATGGTTCTTAGGAAACTTGCGTGACGCCATTGAATTAAATGGCGGCATTTCAACAGTCTTTTCTTAAGCATATCATGCGCTATGTTGTCATTATTTGTTGATGAACTTGAAAAGCCAATCTGGTAGGGTCAAGTTCTACAAATAACATTACTGCAAGATGTTTAAGGCATACTGGAGTTTAGATTTCAATCACCATTTTTATGTGATTTCACGAAACTTACAAAACCTCTTCTAATACTCTCAAAGTTGGTAGGAAGGAAAGATGGTCAAAATTTCATGCTACAAGGATGATATAAGCTTACATGACATCAAACAGTGCTGAGTCCATTTACCCTCTAAACAATCATGCATGAAAACTCCCTATTATAATGTTCTTGGAGCTTTTCGCGCTTCGGTGCAAATGTGGTAATTCAAACATCATGTCGTTGAAGTGGGACTTATAATATCTTTCACACTGTATGCCAACCGAAAGATCGTAAAAAGAGAGAACAAATCGTTACGCTGGTATGTAAATCTAATCACAAATATAATTTTTGAGGTGCTAGATGACAAGAAGAATGAGACTGTCAACCTTGACACACGAACATGTCGTTGCAGAAAATAGCAGTTGTTTGGTTTACCTTGCAGACATGTTATAGTTGCTATGCCGAGAGATATTTCATGGCAGAGACGTATCGAGCAACCTACGCAGAGGCCATACTCCCGATGGGTCATCCTTCAGAATGAATCGATCCAAGTAATCTGCAGATTGTGTTGCCGCCGATCCTTGTGAAGAGGCAAGCAGGCCAGTGTGCTCGTATTCCTTCCAAAGAAGAGGAGAAACAAAAAAAAAAAAAAAAAAAAATGTAGTCGGTGTAACGAATACGAGCACAGTTGAGAGAATTTGTGTTTTTGATTTTCATCCAACAAAAATGAGAGTGATTTTGAAGAACTTTCAAAATGAGCTGATGATCATTTAGTGTTAGCGCATAGTATTTTATAGGAATTTTAAAAAATTTCAAAATCACAAAAAAATCTTGCCCAAAGCGAATAAAAATAAGACAATTTACTCAAAGAAACAAAAAACCACCATTGACAACTCGTAACCCTCAAATTTATAAGTTGCAAATATATAATTTGCGACATGCTGGTTCCCCGGCCATAAGCACGCGTTCTAATGATGAGCTCGGACACACTACACTTTAATGAGTAATTTTTTCACATAAATTTTCTTTTAAAATAAAATCAAGTATGTATTTTTAATATATTTTCTCATTAAAGTACAATTGTTTATACATGTACAAACAATTTAATGACATCAATTTAATGACATCATTTAAAATCGTCGTTAAAGAACCCTTACGCAAAATACAATATAAATTCACCTTTGTTACTTTTGAAAAAGCGATCGATCATTTTAAAAAGGAAAAAAGAAAAAAGCAAAACATATCTGATATAAATGTCTGCGAGTCCAGTAATAATAAATTAACCTGAATGGATAAGGCTTTGTTGTGGTCAAACCATTAAGAAAAAATCCCAGACTGACATTCGACACGTGGAGAATATTGATTAGGTGGCATGTGCAGTACTTTGACTAAGTCCACCATCTACCCCTGCAGCATCAATGTTTTCACATTCGAATATGTCATGTATATTAGGAATTCCACCAATTATTTTATAATCATTGTTTTCCTAAAAGCAATCGTTACAAATGAAATTTCGGAAACAACCCCCAGGCCCCAGAAGTCCATCGTAACTATAAATAATACTCCAGCGTTGAAGCTACCAAAGACCTGGAATTGCTAACAACTATCTAGGAAAGCAAAAAATTTAAACACTTTTAGCGAAACTTTTATTAATAACGGTATAAAATAATATTAAAAGTAATATGAGACCAAGTGAATCAATATGACTATACAAATAGCCTCGTATATACGAATCGTTGCAAGTGAAATTTGAAGGTATCATTGTTGATAAGCCACATTACCGATTAGAAGTCATTTGATACTAGAGTAGTAGAGTTAAAGATAAAATTCACTAATATATACCATGATGTTATGGACTTCTGCTTATAATCAAATGAATATAACATTGATGAAAGTAGCTTGAAATTATATTTAAAGTTGGAAATTTAAATCTTATTTTAGAAGTGTTCGGTAAATTAATCGGAAGTAAAACTTAAAATGCGAATTGATATGTAAAGACAAAAAAATACACTCAAAATAGTTTTAAAATATTTAATTAGATGTATTCATGCAATTTTAATTTTAATAAGCTTTACTTTTTTTCTAAAAGATAGTTGAAGTAAGTTATTTTTAAAAAATTTATTTTTTTTAATAAGTTTCTGTATTTATATTTACTATACAAAGCTTACGGCTTAAACTTATGAAAGGAGCCCCTAGTTACATAACCAAACTATAAGACTAAGCTTCTATAAGCTTAGGTAAGTTTGTCATCCAAACACACCTCGAATTACTATCACTATTTACTTTTACTATTTTACTACAAAAGATAAAACAAAAAATAAAAGATGCTACAGTTGACAATCTGTAACTACCAAGTACCAACCCCTTAGAAGAGCATTCATAAATTCAATGTATGTTACATCAATTGTTTCGAAAGTAGCAAACAAATTTCTTTTTGGTATATCATTTATTACCAATGGAATTTAGCCATGAAATTACAACACTAGCTAGTATCAAAGCATAGCCAGAAATTGATTTCACCATAACGGCATAACCAAATTAGAAAACAAAATCAATCTGCTACTCTCAAATGACATTTTATAGAACAAATATTCCCCATCTCGTGTGCCACTTTCTGTCACCTATGCTTTACCTTTGTCTTGTTTCGGTTAAAGACTGGTGTAACCACTGTTTTCTTATATAGAATGCACACACCATGCACAACTTACCCTTTATGAGCTATTATTACTGATATCTAGCATATAATAATATAAAGAATCAAATATTCAAAGATGTACACTAATTAATACTCTTTATCATAAATTTGGTCATGTCTCATAATCATCCAAATGTCCCTTAGGGGATGGACACAACAGTTTAGGCGTTTGGCAACTTTTTCCTAATCATGGAGGAGAGTCCATTAAGTGAGGTAAAATACACAATCACATGATCTCGCGAGGAGATATTGAACTTGTGAACCGGGGCAAATCCAACATACTAAAAGGTGTTGGACTAACCCTTATTCCGTGGGCTGGATAGTAAAATACATGTAATATTCTAATAGGATTCAAGCCCAAATTCGATCAAATTCGCTCAAAATAGTTCGGTTTTTGTGAAGAAAAATAACAAATTGACCCCTATTTCTAGGCATCATAGATTTGTTCTGTTATACATACACTAGGTTTAGCTAGTAAACTTTTACACATGCCACTAAAAATTACTTCAAGGTAATAAAGTATGTCCCCTCACGATACAAATTTTCATATATGTCATTCTTTCGTAAGCATGACTTAAAAAAAAAAAAAAGAACTCAGCAACAATCTTTGAACCATTAATACTTCAATTTAAGGTCGTTATTTTCATTTCAAGTAATACCTACATAACTACGTTAAGATAACGATCCAGTTGCTTAGAGGCGTAGATCACCTGCATAACTGCATCAATGAACCCTAAACAAAAGCTCGACTTGAAACAATGCAAAATTAAATCAACATTATCCAAATAATGCCAAAAATATCTAATTAAATAAAAGATAGGCTGTCAAGTAGAAATCGTATCATTTTTGTACATAAGCTCATGACATGCTTAAAAATAAATATTTGATTTACTATTACACACATAATAAATCAACTATATGAACCAAGACTCCTTAAATTATTTCAACACACATTATAATAGAGCTATAACACCCCATAATTTAAGTCAAGGTTAAATATGTAATTTGACTCGGAAGCGATGGATAAAAATACTATTATATATTATATTACAAAAGACCCATAATAATTTTGCGAGTTTTACAACAATTAATTATTTGTCTGCAGCAAACACATACAGCTGTTTACGAAATCTGAATACATATTAGTTAGCAAAACATATTTATAAATTCTATATCAGAGCTAGGCGCTTGTCAAACATTCCTTTTCCAAAAGCCCATCTTCCTGCCCAACCCACAAAACTTAAACATAACCTGCAGGAAGGGAAATGGTGGGATTAGCACAAAGCTAAGTGAATGAATGTACAACTAATAATTCAACCTAGCCTAACAATCTGTTTACATTAGGCACAGTAAACACATAAACTCAAGAGGATCGGTAGTTACTGAGGAACCCTACAGCCGCGGTGGCCCACAGTAACACTTACCACAATCTATATAGGCCCATACAGAATAGACCGATAACTTGGCACTACAACACAACAACACACTTTCCAGCGACAACACATGTATCTGGAAGCTGTGTTGAACACAATAGTAACCAAGTCCAATTTCAATTGACCTCTGAATAACACAGATGCCCGAAGGCCACAAATATAGCAAGCAGATATTCATAATCATAATTCAGATTAAACATTCTATCAAGTCTAAGTTACTTGTTGTAACCACACTATTACAACTAACTCAAATTATGAGTTGCAGATCCACTCACATGAGTATATCAGCTCACAAGCTCAGTAGTCTTATATCACTGAGTCTTCTGTGTTTCTGAGAATAAACAGAATACAAGTCATTAGTCTATTAACATAATCCAATATCGCGATATTGGGGGGGCGATATTACTCGCGATATTGGGGCGATATTACTCGCGATATTGGGGGGCGATATTACTCGCGATATTGGGGGGCGATATTACTCGCGATATTGGGGGCGATATTACTAGCGATATTGGGGGGTGATTTTACTCGCGATATTGGGGGCGATATTACTAGCGATATTGGGGGGCGATATTGTCAATATCGCCAAACCAGTTCATCCTGCGAACTTGCAGAAACTGGGCTGTTTTCACAAATAAAATCCCAAATCTAAATTCTAACAGCGTTTTTCACCAATTAAACGTTCCAACACTTCGTAAATACATAAACAAACACTCGAAATGCATCAATTTAACATAAAAACACATAATTAGATCCAACCAACTAACTTTTCTCTCATTTTTTGAAAAACCAAAAACTAACCAAAACTAACCTTTAACTTGATTTAATCTACAGAAACGATTTGCAGGAATGATCTTTGATGAATTCCGAATTAAATGACACCATTTGAAGGTGTTTTGGGCTTGATTTGAACTTCAATTGAAAGAGTGTGTGTTTAGTGTGTGTGTGGTGGTTAGAGATGAAAATGTTGATGAAATGATGATGATTTTTTGGATTTTTGGTTTATATATTTGATTTACGTATACTACGATGTATTATTATCATTAATCTAGCACACGATGGTATAAGTTCTAATACTTAGGCCTATCCGTATTTTAGACTAAAAATACCACAATTCCCATTTAATTATTCCTAACAATTATCCATTCAAACATTTCATATAAATTAACTCAATTAAATAAAGTAAAGTAAGGTAATAAATTTACCAGAAAATACTAGACCGTTGGGGAGGATGTTACAAGAGCTATAAGGCCGGTGCCTATGGCTCGTCTTTAGACCAAAGACGGAATGTCCTCGTCAAGACACTATAGGTACCGTCAAGTCTTTAGTTAAGTTTTTTTTTTTTTTTTAATTTCGTGGTGCAAACGACGAGTGAGAATGAAGGAAGTGTGAGGTCACCCTCTTCTGTTTTGTTTTCTTATTTTATGTCCTAGGTACATAATAGAAATATTATTGAAAATGTGATTCAAAAAGTTCATTTTTTCATGTCATATTAGAAGTGTTTAATTTTTATTCGATTTTTCAGATAATTTGTTAATATAATTTTAGCTAACGGTTCAGTTGTTCTTTCATGTTATAATCAAGGATTTTGAACTTGGGTTGACCGGCCGGGCGAACCGGCCGGACCACGACCTGGGTAGTGAGCCGGGTCAAAACATGTTGGGTCAAAACATGTCGGGTCAACTTATGTTTTTGACCCGCTGCGACCCGGCGGGTTTAACGATCCGCCCAGTGACCCGGGTTAGGTTGACTCGCCGGGTTGGAAATTTTCAATATTTTTTTTTTAAGTTTGACCAATTTTTCGTTCGTATAATTTTCATTTTTTTTCTTAAGTTTAACTTTAGTATTTTGTCATCAAAGTAGTAATTATAAATCATTAAATTATATTAAAAAAGATGTTTGAATTGCATTAAAAAATGTTTCTGATCTTGCACTCGTGTATCCGTACACGGTTTTATAAAGACATAATTATTTATGTAATAATATTTAATTATCTACAACTTCCAACTAAGATTTCATCATTGTCATAATTCAACAAATCAAAACAAGGTTGAAATTAGTACACAATCATATGCGTTGACAAATATTCAATTTCTAAAAACGGATGACAAACCGAGTTGACCTTTTTTCCTTTTGGAAGATACACGAGCGAAACAATCAACCTATTGATATTCGAAGACGAAACCAAGAGATAACCCCTCACGTGTGAAATTTCCCATCGATGGATTATAAATATCATATTACTTAGAAACAATACCGATCAATATGATCTTGGATCATGTAAATCTCATCGATATCATCGATCTCGTAAGTATCATACCAAATCCCATCAATCGATTTATCAAAGAATGACTCTGGTCATCAAATGATTACAGAAACCGGGAGCAATCCAAACATCTCAGAGATAGATAGAGAGGTAGAAATTTATCGAACGAATCACACTCAAAAGTGAACAAATTCGTTTTCTTAGAAATACATGCTCGAACTTTGTTTAGAGACGTTTTTGCTGATCTCTGAACCGAGTTGACCCGGATTGACTCGGATCCGTCACTGTACCGGATATAATAGACTCGCGTGAGTGACAACAACAAATCGAACCCCACACACTCTCCTTACGTTTGGACACATCCCTAGTGTTATTCGGATCGTAAGCTGGATCTATCCAGATCTCACTAACGTCAATAAACATGGACTTTGAATTTTGATACTGCATTAGCCGCCTCACATTCCATACCCTTTCTTTCTTTGCTTTGCTTGTTTATCAAATCCACCGTCAATAGCTGACTGTGCATCGATCCGCCATGGCTACTCAAGGAAAGGTTATCACCTGTAAAGGTACTCTATGTATCTATATTACGTTGTCGATTAGTTTATTCTTACATTAGAAATTGAGATTTATATTAAAACCCTAAGTTTGATCTTACCGTGATTGTTGATTGTTATGTAGCTGCGGTTGCTTATGAGGCTAATAAGCCGTTAGTGATTGAAGATGTTGAAGTTGCGCCACCGCAAGCCGGTGAAGTTCGAGTTCAGATATTGTTTACTGCACTCTGTCATACTGATGCTTACACTTGGAGTGGCAAGGTATAGTGATGATTATTATTATTATTATTATTAATATTGTAATAATTGCTTTAGTTTTAACATTTTGTATCTATAGTTATGTTGAACACTTAGGTTTTGATGATAATTGTTTTCTGTTTGAAATGAAATGAAATGAAATTTACTAAATATTATTGACTTGTTGTTACTATTAGGGTTCGTTGAGTAACTTGGTGTTTGGATAGTGATTTTATTTGGATGTTTAATAGATTACTTGTAAGTTTATCGTTTAATTTATAGATGAAAACTTGAATGGTAAGATTTTGAATATGTTTGAAATCAACAATCATAATACATTATTTCTGGGTTTATTGATGTGGAATGTGGTTCTGAACAATATTACTGGGGCATGTTGAATTTGGAACTGACAGCCTCCTCACTGGACAGACACGATTTAGAAAATTTTCGTTACTGTAAAATGAAGTTTTGACTTAAGGTTCCTTACAGCAACCTGGACATTAGAATTAATATTGTATTCAGTTGGTTGAGAGACGGACAGATTGGTTGCCTTGCTCATTTTTGTTTGTTAATTTCTCTTATTTTCTTCTTGATATTGAGACGGAAGGAGCTTTTGTGTGACTATTCTTGTAAGTAGACTTTAATGTTTGAGGAGAAGTCTTGTGCATAATGCGTTGTCGAATTAGTGCGTGACTATTGACTAAGCATTATATGGATGCACAATGTTTTCATTTGATATAATGACTTAAGTCCCTCCCCTACAGGATCCCGAGGGTCTTTTTCCATGCATTCTTGGTCATGAGGCTGCTGGGTATGTACTTCGTTCATTTAACTATGAGTTTGTGGTATTTTTATTTTTGAAAGGATTTGAACTGAGATTTTTCTCTAATATATAAATTTGCAGGATTGTAGAAAGTGTTGGTGAAGGGGTAACTGAAGTTCAACCTGGGGACCATGTCATACCTTGTTATCAGGCCGAATGCAAGGAATGCAAGTTTTGCAAATCAGGAAAGACCAATCTCTGTGGTAAAATTAGGGGAGCTACTGGAGTTGGTGTCATGATGAA
This sequence comes from Logfia minima, assembly GCA_963921325.1. NCBI lineage: Eukaryota > Viridiplantae > Streptophyta > Magnoliopsida > Asterales > Asteraceae > Logfia > Logfia minima. Next base: position 38,071,150 of record OY992764.1, read on the forward strand.
TGATCGCAAGAGTCGGTTTTCAGTTAGGGGAACTCCAATATATCATTTCATGGGAACCTCTACTTTTAGTCAATACACTGTTGTACATGATGTAAGTGTTGCAAAGATTGATCCCAAAGCTCCTTTGGAGAAGGTGTGCCTTCTTGGTTGTGGTGTTCCTACTGGTAAGTTTTTCTCGACTTGAGCAAATTTTTGTTCTGGTTGATCAATTGATTTTTTCACTTTATGGTAAACCCTGTGGATCAACCCAAATCGCAAGTTCTAAAATGTTGAAGTTTCTTAATCTTTTTTTTTTTATTTGCAAGCCTTGTAAAGTTAATTCTATGGTTCTGATTTCTTCACTATACTTTGCCTTTAGGACTTGGTGCAGTTTGGAACACAGCAAAAGTTGAAGCAGGTTCAAATGTTGCTATTTTTGGTCTTGGAACTGTTGGTCTTGCAGTAAGTTTCTAATAAGTTTCTAATATTACAAGATTCATTGTTGAGTATGATTTTCAGCACATTCCATAAATTTTTTTGACAACTATGTGATAGGTGGCAGAGGGTGCAAAAGCAGCTGGTGCTTCACGAATAATTGGAGTCGATATTGACAGCAGAAAGTTTGATAGAGGCATGCATTATCTTTTCTTATTTCTATGAAGGATTTTGTTTCCTCTTAGAGGGGATGAACTGAGAAGCTCGAGACACTAAGATACTTCTATGATTTCTGAATTGCAGCAAAAGACTTTGGTGTGACTGAGTTTGTGAACCCAAAAGAGCACGAGAAACCGATACAGCAGGTTCTTGTTGATATGACAGATGGAGGTGTTGATTACAGTTTTGAGTGTATCGGGAATGTTTCAATAATGAGGGCTGCTTTGGAGTGCTGTCACAAGGTATGCTGTTCAAATTTTGTTACTCTATTATTCCACTTGTTAATCGCAGGATCCCTCTGAATTTTATTAATATAAAACTAAATTGTATAAACACAGGGCTGGGGAACATCAGTTATTGTGGGTGTTGCAGCATCAGGTCAAGAGATAGCAACTCGTCCATTTCAGTTGGTTACTGGTCGTGTTTGGAAAGGCACAGCCTTTGGTGGCTTTAAGAGCCGTTCACAAGTACCTCAGCTTGTTGATAAATATATGAACAAGGTAAACCCAAACCCAACTCCAAGTGAACTAGTGATAGAGGTCGCACGTGTTTTTTTAGTTAAAGTTACATATCGTGATCTGTATGTCAACAGGAGATCAAGATTGACGAGTACATAACACACAATTTGACTCTCGAAGAGATCAACCAGGCTTTCGACTTGTTGCATGGAGGTGATTGTCTGCGTTGTGTGCTTAAGGTTTGAAACGAGCCCCGCAGTAAGCGACTTTGAAGTCAAAAATAAAGTGATTGTCTGTTTATCTATATCTATCGAACCTCGGGTTTATTACCGTTGTGGTGGCTGTGTGAATGATGATGATTTTCGGTAATGGATTTGATTTTGGCCTAAGTTAAGGTATCACATACCCACAGTTGTTAGTATCTCTCAGGAGTTACTTTCTCCTTTATATTGAACTGACAAAGTGATAAATTTTCATGGGATAAACTAGTGAAAACTCAAAGTAGCATCTTTGAAAATAAGCACCCAAAAACTATGCCATTGCCACTCAAGAATGACACAAAAAAGACGACACCTTGAGAACACCGATATCTACTTAAGCATCGAGTACTCTTGATTTCAAGAATTCTATTTTCTGGATTGCATTTTCAAGTAGAGAAATGCTACACTTACAAGAATCTGCACATAAGTTTTGCAGGTCTAGTTGGATATTTTGCCGTTTGACAATTTCAAAACAAACATTAGTTCAGATCAATAAGAAATTTAATATTGACATTCTGAGTTGTTAATAAAGGTAATCATTGTTTAATATAAAGGATCAAATAATAAAAAAGATTTAGAATACTTAATCACCTATGTTACTGAAAATCGACACCTTTCATACTTCTAAATCCGTACCTTTATTACCCACTCAATACACTCTAAGTGCACTCGAGAATGAAATAGTAAAGCAAAAAGATACTGATGTTTTCAAAATTTAGTAATAAAAAGCCTCGTTGTCAACGACAAATTCAGCCCGTCATGCCTCATACGTAACAGATTCTAATGTTCATTACCGATCGGTATATTCAACGGATTAGTAAATGTTTACAATATATATTGTTCAATTGGCATATTCAGTTAGAGCACATGATGTTAGGTTACATGAACTTTGAAAGGCTTACATCCAGAATACACCATTCAGCAAGCAACTTTAATCTATTAGCCGTCAAAATTAACATATGTAATAATGTTTGGGCTTTCATTTGAGAAGATTTGGTATTTTGGTAGTATTATCAACTAATATCAAACTAGTCCATTTGATTCCAAACATGCCATATTGAATTATTATAGCAAAATTTCTAAAATGGTTTTCAACACATACAACATCCTAAATCATTTCTACTGAAAATGAACACAATGTGACTTGGACCAAGATTCATTACATGTTTTGACCCAACCTAAACCGACTTTTGTACCTCTTACTAATATCATCAACGAATTTTGTTCATAGGGATAAATAATAATCAAAGCTGGTACATTATACTATTCTAGTCAATATAGTTTCTTAATTCATTGATAGATATATCTTATCAAGTCCATATGAAAAAAAATGAAAATTGGAACTTCATGAACTCGTTGAATTAAAAGAAGTGTATAAAGAGAAATACTATAATCCAAACAAGCATATTTACAAAGTATCACATTTTCTTCTTCAAGTTGTTCAAATGCGGTTTCACCATTATAGGCAGGTGATCGTGTCTAATCGTTCCAAGCGCTAGAAAACGAGAAGACACACAACTGTTATATTATTTTCAATAAAAAAAGAGACAGTTCATTGACCTCAAAACAACATCCATACATGTAAGACTGTAACATGTGTCGACAATTCAAGAAGTCTCATGCAGCCTTAAATTTTGGCATTTCATATGCTGATATATAAGATTCAGAATAAAGATCACATCCAGAATCCTACTTCAGGATACATACCACATCACTAAGGTCTACAAGCTTATACACATTTTTCTTGTTAAAAGTTTTATGCATATAAATAATAAAAACATACTGAACCGGATTCAAATAAAGTTTAGCTAAGATGGACCTCTATCGGATTTCAACATTAATGTCGCCAAAAGGGCGTTGCTGGAAATATATATGGCTATACATATGAAAATCAAAAGGCTTAATTGTCAAACATCATACCTGTATCAATAAAAGCAGGTTCAGGAGAGAACTCATTCAACCCATATGATCCAGAAACGTCCGGTTCACAAGGCTGGTTGTTAAACATCCAATTATCAAAACCGTAATCAACTAAGCCCCCAGAACCAGTTGCAACAGAGGGTTCGTTTGTCAGATTTGCACCTTCAAGCAGCGAGCTCTGGGCTACAGGTTGTTGGTTTGTTTGACTTTCCTGCCAGCTGATGTCATGAAAGAACTTTGGGTCAACTGTTGACTTTTGACCTTGATATTCTTGCGGGGTCGCTTCAGAAGGAAGTGAATAATTTGGTAGTGAAGAATGTCCTTGAGCTTGAGAAGATAATGAAACTGTATGGGGTAGAAAGAGAAACGAGTTTTGATTTACTGAAGGATTGAAATTTGGCGAGAAGTCAAACGTGGTGTTTGACGTTGGCAACGGCTCCTCAAATGCAAGAATTGGTGGAGAGAAAGGAACATTTGGCTGTGAAAATAGGTTTCTGAAATTTTCTCTATTCGAGCTATAAGAAAATTGGTTTGTTGTTGGAATAACTCCAGCTGAAACCGTTCTTTTAAATACGGGTTTGTGTAAAGTAGTGCCTAGGTCATAATTATGGTGGACCCTATCTGTTGGAATGGTGCAACTACTTGTTCTGGTCAACTGTTGCGAGACTAAACTGGGTTCATACTTGTTACTAGATAATATAAAGGGAGTTTGGTTTTGGTTAATGATGTTTGGGGGCCCAACACTAGATGATATGGGGCAAGTATGGATGGGAATTGGTCTCGTGACTTGATTTTGGACTGGTGGTGGGACCAGGTTCATAGGGGGAAGCTGATTCGAGAGAGATGTATCAGCAACTTTTGTAGCATTCTTTGAATTTTGTCTCTCGATTTTCCAAAAGTCGTCTTTATCGGTAGCTTGACAATGATCGAGACTGTAACTGCCAGTGCCCCAATAGACGCATGGAGCAAGTGAGTCACAAACATAACAGTAGCACTGTAATTCAAGCAAAAAGTATACATTAGAAAAGCATTACACTGATTGTGAAAGTCATTTCTTATAGATTATAAATTATAAATTGCAAATAACTGGTCATGAAAGTACCTGATCACAATGGCTTTGGTTGGGGGTAGACAAAAATGGGAATTTGATACAAAGGTGTCTTGAATGGGGATAATCACGACATGCAACCTGAAATAAGTAATAAGTTGCAATACTTAATGCCTGCTTTTGCACGACATGTTATCAAACGTTCACTAAAGTAAACGAACGAACGAGACATATGTTCATGTTCGTTCGTATAACTAAACGAACGTAATTTTTTGTTCATGCTCGTTGGTATAATTAAATAAACGAACATAAAAGAATTGTTCGTTTGAACGTTTGGTTCGCTTGCAGGCCTATAAATATGTGTATACAATGACTTTATGAATTTTCTTCTCATTTGACAATTTAAAAAAGAAACAGAACATCTTTTTACAAACATGTAATTTTTGTACCTGGCATAAAAGACCCCCTCGCAACTCACACCCAACACAAAGATATCAACGTTTAAAGCTCAATTGTCACACTATGCAGACAAATGCATTTAATAAAACGTAACTCCACCTTTGAATGGAGTAAAGGTCACAAACTATGCTATACACATTTATCGTTTATAATAACCATTGCTGCAATCCAAATTCAGAAGTGATAATAACTAATAAGTGGTCCTCTGGGTACGCAAGTGCATATATTCTAGGAAAAAAATTGTACCACTTCCCAGTGTAAAAGAACAAAAAATTTAATGAACTGTTCCATGTAATGCATCGTGTAGAAATTTTTTCTGATGATAGTGCATTCCCTTGTCTATGCCTAGAATCATTTTTTCAGTATTACCAAAATGATGCCATAAATAATCAAATGTGCAACCCCAAAGCGATAGTAGTTGTTGGAGGCTTGGGAGTCTCCAGTGGACACCCCAAATTCATCCACACAAGCTGCAACTTTGTGGTTTGCCACGAAACAAGAAACTCGATTGTTTCCAGAAGGGAGGACTTTGCAGATATGGTCATGTTTTCCAGTATGGGTGGACACTCCCCTTAATGGGCCACTAGTCAGTTTAAAGTGTATGCTCAACATCGTCTTCCACATATTCTGATCGGAGCGGGCTATGTGGACCAGTCAGCATTCTCAGTTATCAACGTTTGTCCAAATAATCAAGTGTGGCATATTCTACCAAATAATCATGTCATGTATCTCATTCTCCACAAAAATAACATCTCCTAACACTAATACTAGTACATTTTACAAATAATCCAATAGCTCATAGAGAACACAAAATAACCTCTAATTTAACATTACTAACTAGTTCTACAATCACAATTCACAAGTCATAGCAATAAAAAATAATCAAACAATAAAATACAAACCTGCCCTTTTTCACTAACAACAAGCACATCATCATCATCATCATCATTCTCATCGTCCTCATCACGATTAACCGGATCATTGTTTCGGACATCCAAAGGCTTACACGGGTCATGATCAAGAACCATACAATCATCATCAAATTCAACTAAAGATGAACACTTTGCCACCACTTTCTTCTTGGGTTTTGGCAAAACCTCACTAACAACCACCACTTCATCAGAATCACCATCAGCATCATCATCATTGTAATCACAATCATCTCGATTAACCTCATCAAGAAGGTCTGCTATCCAATTATGATCATCAAAACCATCAGTACTGATTCCTTTGTTTATATTGCTTTCCCAACCACACTCTTCATCTGAACTGATTTCCAGTAGCACAGTGTTTGGATCCATCGCAATTTTGCATAAAAAAATTATTTTAAGATTAGGGTAACGAAAAAGGAACGATTTTTATTTGGGTTTTGGCGGGTCATGCTTGATGAGATGAAAAGGGTTGATTGATATGGAGAAAATAGGAAATGGTTTTCATATGAAATGATGTAAAACCCTAGTGTTTGATATGGAAAGGATCTGTGATAAGTGAAATTGGAGTAGAAATTGCCGAATTGGGGATTCCATCGACTACCAAAGTCTACTACCAAGTATATATTTGTTTTTACTTTTATTTAATTATTATTAAAGATTTGTAACTGACTATGTAATACCATTTGAACATTTATTTGATCGTTCATACCGTATATTATCCTATTTCATATATATTGTATCGTATCACATTATTTAAAATAAATAAATATATTTATTTATATTATATAAACTATAGTTGTTCTACTATTAAATATTTGTCTAAATTTACATTTACACTCACATAAAGAGGTAAATCGCGACTATTTATAAGCAATGAACATAAAGAGGCTTATGCTTGGAGCCCCACATATTCATTATTTTGTTTATATCTTACAACTATTTTATAAGAATTTTATGTTATCATTGAAAATAATTTGTTAATGCAACTCGTAAAAAACGAGATACAATAACACATCACAATTTTTAAACCAATTTTTACATTGTATACTCCGTAAATCAATTCATTTAAAAAGAAAAGGAAAATTATGATAAAAGAAGATTGGTGCTTTAGAGGTGATTTTCGTCGAATTATGGTTTAAACTTCCAATCAACTTCACAAAAATCAAAAGCAATCAAAGGATTGTCCAAAAGTGAATTATATTAGTGTTTAGAATCTATTTAACTTATTTTTTTAATATTTCGTATCAAATTGACGATAAGCTTCTCTTGTTGGTTACACTGTTACAGGGTTCAAATTACATTTTTAATAATTGCTAAAAAAATAAGTCTACAATTCATTATCTTGATGGTTACTCAATATATATATATATATATAAATATATATCAATATTCGACCTAATTATTTCTAAGATCGATATAGGGTATCATATTACTTTTAACATGTATAGTACTAGTTAAAATTCGTTCAACGTGTATTCACTATACTAGTATTAAAACCAGTAGTTCTTCCATAAAGCTTAAAGAGTCGAACAATGATACGTTAAACTCATAAAAAATACCAAACGAGTTTAAGGTCGACGTAAAAGTGTACGTGGTTGATCATTGCCACACTTTTGAAGTCACATGGTTTTGAGTAATGCATGATGACATCAAATTCATCAACAGAATTGGGTTTATAGTGGACGTTGAGACGGACCAAGTAGTGATAACTGATAACATCATCAGCTTTGACTAATTGACCTCTTTTTGTTTGCCGAATCTTATTATAGTTAAATAAAAAATAGAAAAATATTGACACGAAGTCAAGATGGCCGAGTTGGTCTAAGGCGCCAGTTTCAGGTACTGGTCCGAAAGGGCGTGGGTTCAAATCCCACTCTTGACAAAAAAAATTAAGTGGACATACAAATTTTTTGACAATCTCTGAATATTGTTTTTTTTCTCAGAAAATGGTTTATTGTTTAAAATCTTTTTAAAATTTATATTCTATCTATTGAACTTGTCACTTTCTATTGTATGTATAAGTTTTTTTTAACGATTAAATGAAAATACGTCTAATACAATAGTAAAAATGTCAAAATATATTATATAATTGAAGAGGTTTCGATATTTATAATTCACTTCAAAATATATTCTGTCTAGTTTTTATTCTTTAGTTCCTTTTATTCGGATGATTGTGACTTTTGTTACGGTAGCCTGCCATAATGTTATTTGATAACTTAGTTTTTCACTTCTTTCTTTTTGGTATACAATTATTTCATGAGTTTATACAGAAACTGCTATATCTATGCGACTATGCATGCATACACATACACAAAAGAGCAATTATATCTACGGGTGACAATCCGCGATTACCCATTGGAGATCCCCGATACCCGTTGGAGACGAGGATGGGGATGTGTTCATATTTCCCGATGCCCATCGCGCCGTGGATGGGGATGGGGATGGGAATTAGGATGCCCAGTATTTCCCGCCTCGTTGTCATCCCTACTCATAACTTTGCTATTAAGTGCAGCAAAGACAAAAGTCGCTAAAAAAGTTATACATTCAGTGTTTTAAGTTTTCCACACAAACACAACTACCCCTTGTCATACAACATATAACATTTACTCTTTAAAAAAATATATTTCCAACTCAACGATGGAAAAGTGGGCGTGTATTTTTCAGTGTTTGTGAAGTTATCCTTGGAACACATCATTTTGCCTTGTGGCTAGAGAAAGGCATAAACTATACAAGTACCAATTGTATAAGTAAAGTATGGTTCTTTTTTGGTTTGTATACTAGAGCCACCATGAACCACCACAAAGACCAAACCACAACAACCATCAGCCTATCTGCTCTCATAGCACAGATCATGTCATCAGGGAGCAGCCGTCGAGACATTGGTGGGGCTGCCTTCCAACCACCAAATATTGGAACCCCCAATCTTGAAGGTACAAATGTGGGAGCCGCAATGATTATCCATCGTGGCTCAGGGTTCTCATCTGGTGAGGTCAATGATAGTTGCGGTGTTTACATTTATGTGAATAACAATATACAGGGTTTGAATAACTCGATAATGATTGGAAGCCGGTTGTATATGAGTGATCCTGGTGTGTTGTTGACTTTAAAAGATTTGAAGTTGGATAGATGGTTTTCTAAGAGAAACAGTAGTAATGTGGGTCGTTTATCTTTAGGCGTTTTCTTGCTAACGATTTTTGTGATTATTTTTGGTTTCACTGTAATGTATTTCATGTAAATTATGCAATTTTAATTGAGCACACGAGCCGCAATAGCATTGTTACAATGACCCATGAGTCTATCTAATGTAAATTTACTTCAGTCATTAACAATTTATTACTCAATTTGATCTGTCAAATGAGGGTGTTGATCTGATCAATTTGCTTTAGATTTGGCTGTATATGTTACTTATTTAATATTTGGCACATTTTGGGTTACTCTGTGTTTTCTTTCTGTCTTACTTATGTATTAAATTTTGTTGTTCTTTTGGTCTTGCAAGCATATGGCCATAATGTAATACAACAGCATACACTTGAATTTAACATTCATTATTACATGAAAATCTTTGTATCTTTGATTCAAAGGGCCAATACAAATTATAACAAAATCTCAAAGAAACCAAACTATTAGTTAATTGTTTATACTTGCACCAACAACCCATACACTTGTTCAAAGCTGGTCCTGGTGCCAAGAGGCTACATAAAAAATAAAAAAATAAATCAACATTTAGAGCTTAAACAAAAAAAAAAGAGAAAGAAACCTCATCGATCAAGGTCACCCTCTTCAACCCATAAACTAAAATAACGTATAAGTTTACTTAAGGTATATATAACTTCGTTTATCTCCCTTGGATAACCTCAATGCTGCAAGTTGGGATTTCTAAGGATCCGTAGTCTTTTCACTGAACTAAGAAACATCCTGAAATGATATTATAAAAAGCAAAGTGAACGTCAAAGAACATGAACATAAAATTGTTCAGTTGTGCAAGAAATTAAAGTTAGAAAACATACGGCCAAGGAACGTCCCCAACAAGCATACAGTCTCCATCTTTGTCTTCATAAGTGAGCACGTATTCAGATATTCCGTTTAATAGTCTTGAAGATCCTAATGCATCAGTACTTGGTTTATGTATTCCATAGAACATAACCTCCAAAGTATGCGCTAACATGTCATAGGAAGTTTGAGCAAAAAGATCAACTTTTCTACCAATTGGGGTCCCATCCATATTCACCTTTACAGATAGATGATGATGATGATGACCATCATTGCTTGTGTTCTTGCTAAACTCGTCATGTTCTAACTTGATCCGCTTAGCCAAGATTGGCATCCGGTGACCTTTTCTTATTGGAGGCCATCCAACCACACTGCAATAAGACGATTACAGAAGACAATTCAGCATCAACATGCAAGAATCTTTAAAATTGGTCCACTACTCTATCCTCTGTGGATCTAATTAGACAAGAATTCAGTTATGATGTGGATGATGGTTATCTTGGTTTACTTTTTGGCTGCTGCTTTTTAAAAGGCAGTTTATTAACTCACCTATTATATATCATTTGAATCCAACAATCAGCAAATGGTCATGTAAAAAATTATTGAACTATGACTATCTTCTTTTGCACTTTTCTAGTTTCATGTAATTCAGAAATGTGTGGTAGGTCCTAAACACATAGAAATTTCATAATCTCATGAGGGCTTAACCACACAAACACACAAACATACAAACATATGGGTATGGCTTAAAAGCATAGAAAGTACCCAAATTTCCTAAAAATATGAAAATATTCCAATTAACTGGCACATAAACACTTCAAATATATGATACATGCATCATAGGAAAAAGGTTAAAAAAACTCACATTAACATATTTAAGAACCCAAAACCCATGAATCAATATTAATTTCGATCATACCCAATAAAATACTTTATAAGAAAATAAAAAGGAACACAAGATTACCAAGAAAATAAACTAAAAAGACAAACTTTAAGCTCAATTACCCTGTGGAATTAGGAGAAACAGAATCAATAGCAGCAATTCTTTTAGCACCAACAATGAATGAGTTTGGGTTACTGACAGATGAAGAAGATGTAGATGAGCATGAAGACATCAAATCTTGACTAGTCAATCTTCTAGAAGGTTCTTCATTTTTCTTCAAACCACAACCAATACTCAACCCTAAGCCTAATTCAAGATCATCATCAATTTCAACTGGGTAGGTTGAAATAACCTCAATAGACACATTATAATTCTTGTCCACTTCATTCATTTTTTTATTTTTATTTTTAAATAATGTTAGAGATCAAGGAAGCTATTTGAAGAAGGTGAATGAACAAAAAATAGGGGAGGTGAAGTGTAAAGAAAGAAATTTAAAAAACAAGAAAAAAAAAGTAGGGGGGAGGGGGGTTGGTGGGACCAATGTGTCGGCTTCGTGCGCCTTAATTCATGATCGATTTCGCCAAACGCGCACAAACACAAAACTACTCTGTTTCCATTTCAACCAAACACTCTGCCCCTGCCCATGAAAGATGGACTTGTGATATCATAGTTTTTGGTTAAAAAAAGGTACAGCTGTTTGAGATGTGAAGGTACAACATATTAATGTTGGACTTTTTAGTAAATAGGAAGTAAAGTTCTGTAAATGTTAGATAAAGAAAACATGGAGTTAAATACATTTATAGTGGAGATTCAAGTTAAGGTTTAGAAATCTCTTCTCTAGTGAATATAAAGGTTCAGTTTCCATAAGTTTATAATCATAGTTGACCACAGCCCTAAGGAACATATCGGCATTGGTTTCGGATAGGGAAATTTTATGAAAATGCTCATGTTTTTAATAAAATGATAACTTAGTTTGACCCTATTTTCATATATTTTTGTGTTTAGAAAAAGACTTGTAAGTTGATTAGCGTTATCGATTATCAATTAACCAGTCCTAAGGGAACAACTTAGACAATTCTTATTTTAATTACTAAATACATTTGTTTTATTAACTCAAAGTCACAAATTCGTTTTTTAGTATTATAATTTATTTATTTCTAAACATTCATTCATTTAATAACTCTAGAGACACTTTCACGAATTTGCTAATACAATTTTGAGCATGATGATTTTAGAACTTTTAAACTATGTCAAGTTGTCGACCATCGCCGTAAAATGGTCTTGAAAGATAAAATCGTCATTTATTAGAAAAGATATTGTTAGTAACGTCGGATGATGTCTTTTAGTCATTTATCAGCGATTCACCTGAGTTTGTTAAATTTTTGATTTCTAGGTATGGGAATCTATTTTGCATCAAAAAATATATAAAAAGTGAACGTTATAATTTTCTTAAGAAAAAATATATATTATAAAACGTATGATATTAAATATATATTATACATTATACCATTACATTCTCAATAAACATGTACTCCGTATGTAACGACTTACCTTCACAATAAACATCAAATTTTGACTGAATTAAGTCAACTAATATGATATATACAGATAAAAAGGTGAGGGTGACAAACTTGCGGAAGATCCACGTAAAAAGATTGTTTTGTCGGGTAGCCAAATGACACTTTTGTCACCTACTTTAATTTTACTTATCCAATAATACATTTTCCAATTTATAATTAACTAATTTATTTGTCCAGCTACACAAGATTAAACATATAAAATCGTTCAACAAGGAAATAATTCATATATAAATAGTAATGTGTAAATTATTGATAATGTATTATTAGTTAATAACAATAATTATTTTTTAAAATATCAATTGTCATGTCCATATATATGACAAATAAAACGTTTATTTTTCTTATAATGAAAATAAACACCGAAAAATTTTATATTTTGGTACAGCTATTAAAAACTTTGAAAGTGTTTGGATAAACTTCTGTCAAAGAGCTTTCCCGAATTTTGTGATGAGCAAAGCGTAGCAAAAGGTGTTCGCGTTCGAGGAGCAAAGCTAGTGGCTTATTGAGCTTTTTGGTTGGGTTTCTCCCCAAGCCACGTAAAGGAGGACATTCTCGTTATAGCAAAGACATGTTAATGAAAGTTTATTTTCAAATTTTGAAAAATAATAAGTTTTGTCGCCCCATATCTCGAGCTTTTACATAATATATAAATAAAAAAATATTTAATAATTTACAATAATGATTAGCGTAATAATAATAGTTGTATTAACTTGTATTGTTATTATTTATTTATAATTTATGTTATCACAATAGTTATGAATATTAATAGTGATAGAACAATAAACATATATAAATTTTTTAAGTTTTTAATATATATGCAAGCACTTTAGAATATATTTTATAAATTAAAATTGGATTGATTGAATTTAATAATTGATTGGATTATATTTGTTATTTATTTTTATATATAAGTAAATATGAATATAAATATAGAGTGTAATCATTGAAAGAAGCAAGTAGGTATATTTTGATTTGTTTTTATTGATTTCTATAATTATGTAATGATTTCTAATCTATAACACTTATTAAGCATTTAACACTCTCTTTCTTAATCCTTAAAAAGGGATATCGGAAATTATCATTTTATCCATCCACTTATTTTTGACTTATTAATTAGATAAATCATTCAATTAATATTATATTTCACATAATACATTTAAATATCTTCTTTTTCTTTTATATTACAATATTGAATTACAATTACAATAATTTTAACTATTATAAAAAGTCATTTTCATTAAAGAAGTATCAATTATTATTGCATTCATCTACCATTAAACATTTATCTATCAATATCAACATGTGAAATCTTCACCCGCTGTTGTGCGCGAGATTTGACGCTAGTATTTTGTAATTAGTGATAGAGATATAAGAGTAATTTTCGATATTCATTATGAATAATACTTAAATCCTTTTTAAGAGTTTAACATTAAGATATAAAAAAAAACTTTAAGTTTACAAAGACACTATCTTATTGATGATACATTTAACTTTTGACAATGTATACGATATTTGGGTAGTTATCTATCCACGGATGATTGATGAGTAGGCTTTGTTTTTCCGTATAACAATTACGTTTTACTTAATAGGAGTTTTTAAAGTTATATAATATAATTGAAAAAAGTTAAAGTGTAACGTAACAAATAAAACGAAAAAATATCGACTCGTAGCAAGCACCTTGCTAGATGCCTTTGGGAGGGTGCGGTGCAATGCAATGGGTGCGTTATGGTCAAAAGGTTGGGGGTGAGGTAGGGACCAAAACCCACAAAATCTTGTTGGAAATTCCTGACAATCATTGTATATGTTTCCACCACTTCTCTTTCATTTGACAATCACCCTTTACTTCCATTTCTATCAAATATGTTGACCATTATTCCATTTCCATTTCAGGATAAAAATTTCAACACTAACTGAAAAATGGGTAATACTACATGTACATAAAAAGTAACATATATAGAACTAAATATGTGTCTAATTCATAAAATACATGACAAATGATTTCACGTAAATAGGACTAACTGAATTTTCTCAGCATTGAGGTTAGAAAGTCATATAGGTGCAATCAAGTTAATAGTTTATTATCAAGTAATGAGAATGATGATACTATTTGCAAAACCGTTTCACAGTAAAGCATGAAATGTAATTGTATGTACGTGAGTGTGTGTACAGAATAAAGGTAGTAAATCATTGCGGTTGCTCGATTAGCAATAGTATTTAAGTTGTCTTTAAGGACCAAAAGTGAAGATTAACCAATAATTTAGGGAATGTTTATGCAGTTTGCAATCATTCTCTTGACATTATCATGGCAAGAACCAATGTTGGACTTTTGGTTTTGATAATTTCCTGCATTTTAACAAATTGCAATCATTTTCATACCATTTTCATATGCAAGAAGTCAAAAACACTATTTCCTTAACGAAGATATCACCACCGTCGTTGATAATTATCCTTCTACATTCTTTCTTCTATACTATTACAAGGATGTTCGTATGACTGATTTCTGGAACGTTTCTTGATTAAGGACTAATCCTCAAAGGAAGATAGCGGGCAAATCTACAAACGTTTATCATGGGGGTCTAATATTCTTCAAGGATAAATAGATAATGACGGTGATCACAACCTTATTTTTGTCGTGATTGTTTTCTTGTTATTAACAATTCCCAATTCTAGTTCATTTGTTCTATCAGAATTGGCGGTAAGAACAGACAACACCATTTCATTATTTACGCAGGGTACACATTGTTCAGTCAACAGTTTGTCAAAATTTTGGATGGCCATGACAGTACTTTTCTTACTGAACTAAAGTTATAGGTGGCAAAACGGGCAGGTTGGCTATCGGGTTTCTAGAATTTATAACTTTTACGTAACTAGATTATTAGATATGAGTAAGGGGGTGTTTGTTTTAGTTTACTGGAGGAGCTCAAAAAATAAGCTAACACAAACACCCCCAAAGAAAGCTATACTATGAAGATACATCCAATTATAAAAAATAAAAATTTGATTTAGGAAGTTGTCAGCTTCCAAGTTCCAACCCGTTTAAGCCTATTTGACCTGTAAACTCTATAGCTGAGCTCTTCTTTTCTTTTCTTTTTCTTTTACCTTTTTTTCTTAAATTTAACTGGCTTGACCCGAATTCAGTGTAACTCAAATTCACCCAGTTTCATATACCTGATGTGTCCTTCATACTAAGGTCATAAGAAAAGAAAAAAAAAATGCAGTTAAACTTGGTTGCAGAATACAACTCATATAGTTTAAGTGGTGCTTCAGATTAAATGAATAACTGCAGCTAAGAGCACATAGCATAGCAACAAACTTCACTCGCATGAAATGGAACCAAAATGCACACTGCACACATATCATTTACAAATATGAAACAAAAAAATTATGCACAAGCCTATTGAAATCTCAACTAAACCTATCTAAAACACAAATCCATTTCTTTAATATAATCACATCGCATTGAGGTATAGTTTCGTGATTAACATAACCGAAAACGAAGGTAAGGAAGACAAACCTAACATTTCTCATCACCACACCAGCTGCTTTTCTCCTTGGGTCCAGTAGGGCCGTCCTCACCATAGAGTTCATTCGGTAGTTTATTGAATATATTATGTGCTGTACACCGAAGAGTTGCAGGCAAACGCTGGTTCAAGATTCTAGTAATCTCAGCCCTAGAGTCATGTACAGTCGTTGGGCCCCATTTTCTCATGTACTGTAACCAACATGGTTCCTTAACAACTCCCTCTCCGAGATACTCTGCTGCTATAATTTCAAAATCTTCACTCGAATCTAACGAGTATTTACTAGGTGCAGCAGTATTCCTGATTCCAATTCTGAGATTTACTGACCCTTGAAGGAAATCGCCATGATGTGGATAATTCGCGTGTCCATTTCTTGATGCGTAAACAATTGTTTTATTTCCTTCTATGAACTCTAGATTGCTGGGGTCCACCCATACGCCACCACTATGTTGCGAAAAGTACACACTCCATAGCTCTCCAGTGAAGTTGCTTATTCTAAGAGTAACATGTTCCCAATCGCCCACATGCTGCCCGACTCTATTAAGTTGGTAATTCATGAGGCCGATCTTTAAACAGCCCGGCCCGTTAAAAGGATAGAAAATCCACATCACAATGTCGGTAAATGTCCCACCTAAAGCTGGCTTTACATGAACATAAAGTTTCGCACATTCTAAATTTCCTTGTTTGATTTTCTTCTCGGTGTCATCTTTAGGCAAATCTATCCAATATTCACCGTCGTTTCTCTCACCTTTAGGCAAAGTTGACCCAGAAGGGTCAATCCTTTCGCCTTTTGAGTCCCCTCTTTTATACAACAAAGCTCCACTTTCAAGGAACCAAGATACAGAAGACGGTAAATACATCTCATCAGGATGGAAATAAATTGTCGGCCCGTAATGCTTGATTAGAGCATGAACCTGATCAAGATTCGGCATCGCGTGTAAATTAAGATTTAAATTCTTTAAGCATGAAATGGTCAACTCTTCTCCTTGACTCCAAAGACAACTGCAGAAAAAAGTACCTACTAAGACGCCTTTCTCGTGCATTCCTCTCTGACACGGTCTTGTTTTCCATACTCTAAACATCGATTCTGCTATTTTAGAAGGTGAAGTCAGAAAAATACGGTGTGGTTCAATTGGATCTGTAAGATCATCACGAACACATCTAACTTCTCCCAAATGGGGCTTTGCAGGCTTATTTGTGACAATAAAACCCAAAGCTTTATAACCCTCAGGAGCCATAGGTAACCAGAAGTAGCCATGCCCATGAGCATTTTCTTCAGTCCAGTCATCTGGGCACCAAACTAATGAGTAATCTATAGGCTCTATAAGAGCTGGTGAATCGGATTTGGTAACTTCACGAGCCACGAGCACAAACCCTCGTAAAGGAGAATTGTCAGATTGACAGTAGTGACCAAGGCAGAAGTATCCTTCTGGTATATCAATTGGTTTGAAGAAGTTGACACCTTTTCTTCTGTACTTCATATCGCTTCCCCAGATGAGCTCGAATTTTGTGATTTCACGAACTTCTAGTTCGCCTAAATTGATCGTTCCAGTAGCAAAACCATGACCTGGAAATCTTACAAAATACCGTAGGTCAACGGAAGTCCAAACTTACACGACTTTAACAAAATCTAGTTGCTGATAGCTATTAATTTATAAACAACAAAATGGTGTGCAAAAGATAATCAGAATTTACTAATGTAATTATCCACAAGACGAAATGCCATAAGGCAATGAGATACTTGATGAAAGATCAATGGAGCACATTACTGTTTCTAAAAAAGTTGACTGCAGCTCTAAATTAAGAAACCTAAGTATGAATCACACAAAGCCCTCTAATAAGTAAGCTTAAGGTCACATCTACCATGAATTATTCTCTTCATTATGCAGTAATAACTTTCATATATCCATTATATAGAAATTAAGAAAACTATCAAACTAAACACCTTCCTCATGAAAACAATTACAAAAATCTCCATTCCCTGACGGTAGGGATGATTGATATGAATTCAAGCTTGAACACTCTTTTAATAGAAGTTACCCACGGAATGGTAAATTGATATATGATTCATGAGCATGATCATATGAATCTTAAACACAAGTTACCTTCTCAAATGCACAAACACACACAGACACACATATAGGTGCGGTTCAGGCGACAAGGGTTCTTATGAAGAAATTTTGGTGCTGACACATGTTTTTTTGGTGCACCAAGGTCCCAAATGGGATGCATCAGCACATGTGTCAGCCCCATAAACACACAGAGACCCACACATGTAGTTATAAGTAGATCTTTGTGAGCGTGTCTGTGATAGGCGAGTGGAACAAGACATACAACAAAAAAAGTGAAGATTTAACCGCTCCACATGAACTCAACTCTTATTCGAGGAAAGCCTTCTAACAAGTTTTTGGTAAGCCGTCCTGATGTCCTTACGAGATGTCTAAGGTTCGAACCTCACCATGTAAACATATAGGGGTGGCCAGGGAAAGGGTCGGAAAAGGTCACGGCGATACCTCAGTTAGGCTGTGTAAATAGGAGTCAAAAAGAGACTCGCCCTTCCTGGGTAATCTGAACAGGTAAAACCTCATTCGTTTAACTTCTAACAAGTTTCTGTAAGCTCACTAACCAATCTATATTAAAATTACCATTCTTTTCCTTGTATCAATTAGTGCATTATTAGTAATATGATATGATTGTTATATAGGAGTTGAGAAAAATTATCAAATTAATAATATTAAGCACACATCGCCTAGTTAAGAGAAGTAACAAAGCTGCACAATAATAATAATAATAATAATAATAATAATAAAAATAATCTTATGTTGTTCATGATGATCACACTCACTTACAAATCTTATACAGGCAAAATTCTTTTCTAAAAACACACATAATCATGTTACAGAACATCATCAAGTAACAAAATAAATAATTATGACATAAATTGGAAACACCGACTGAGTTAATCATAGTATTACAACAGAGAAAGAAACCTGGAGGCCACTGAGGAATTGGGGAAGGAAGACAGAAATAATGAGGAGGAACCAAATCGGTTGTTGAGACTCTGTTCCAATTCAAACATCCACATGATCCCCCTAACATCTTTTTTTCTTTCGATCTTTCTTTCGATCTCAGCAAGATTAAAGCAAACCAGAGAATTGAGATGATGTTTTCATCTCACGAACATTATAATTTATGGAGTATTACGATTGACGAGATTCTTTGATTAAGACTTTTATCTATCTGTTTTCTTCTTCTTTAGATTTTTTATTGTTATTGTTATTTTATTATTATTACATTAAATTAATTAAAAATAAAAAGTAGAATCCCTTCGTTGTCCAAAAAGAGAAAAATAGTTTAAAAAAAAAAAGTATTACATTATACTTACGATTTTACTGATAATTTTATTCACTTTTTTATAATATATATAAAGTGAGAATAATATAGAAATTTTAATTAATTATTTTCACCGACTTTGACAAGTATCATAAAATCGTTAAAAATATGAGCTGTAAATTTAGTGGGAGAAATTATTTTCGATTATGACAAAGAAATTAAAGGATCGTATCACTTATGACATTGGTTACGGCGTCGGCATCAATTTTAGAATTAAAAAAAACATTTATTTTGCCCCTACTTTCCTTGCTTAGTTGCTTATTTTATACATGTGATATTTAATCCATAATCTATGGAAGTTTTTATTAATATAATACATACAATTTAATATGAAAGGATATAGCTTTATCATTTGTATATAAGAAATTAAATGTATATGGTTTGGTTTTGTTTCTATTATCTGTTTTACATATTTCAGACCGCTAAACTAAAATGATAAAAGAACACAAAAATAATCAAAGACAACAAGCATATAAATACATTCATTCGAAGGTTAGATAGGTTGAAATCCCTACCAAATTTTATTTTCTTCCTAACGAATATCGAATCACGTCGAGAATTATTAACCTTTATTTTCATGTTTAAATAGTGCCATTAACTATCAACAACTTTTATCATAAATTACTACACATATTGCGTCAAAAATATTTACCTAATCGGTAAAAGTGACATCCAAGCCCATATCATTTTTCATTTGATATTTTTTTAGCAAATAACTAATCTGGAAGTTTTTCTTGCAAGTGTAGGAATCGCCTAATCGGTCGAGAATATTCTATATACAAACTTTTGTAATATTTACCCGTAAAATACAGCAGAAAATAATTTTTAACAATATTTTCATCCATATGATATTTAAGTTGAATTTTCAAATATACAAAGCTATATTGAAATAAAAGTCAAACCATTATCTTGAATAACTATATTAGAAATTGTGAATCTCAAATAAATACGGCTAACGAAAAAATTTGTATACAATATATACTAAAAACAAAAAATAAAAATAACTAAACCCACATACATTTTAGTCGGTTGAACGATCTTTTACAATTTATGAACCAACTTGTTATTTGTGTATTACATTTAATTAATTACAAAATGTGTATGTAACCTATTATACTGTGTTTTTTAATTTTTATCGATTAAATAGTTTATCATAAACTAGTTGGCTCATTTGGAACGTTTAAATCCACATGTATCTATTTTAAATTAAATTCATTCACCTTCATTTGCTTACAATTTTAAACTAGAAAAATAACACTTAATATATTAAACTTTGATGTTTATGAACAGAAAATTATCAATTATAAGCCTTTAAGTTGAATAAATCAAATATGTAGGTGGTTCAAATAAGGGAGAATCACCTAAGATATTGAAATTAAATATTAAATTTACACATAAGAAATTGAGAAATTAAATAAATTTAATTCTTAAAAAGTATATATATAAACAATGTAGATTTATTGTAAAAAAGGTAAAATTAAATATTAATTCTGATAAACTTTAAATCTTTGTACTTATATTTTTATGTATAATAGTTTTCATCAAAAGAGTAAACATTATTCTAATTATCAAATAACAATATTAAATAAAATGGACAAGTAGTGATTTTTATCTTCCAAATATAATTTAATATTGAAAAAGTGATGATGGTGTTTAAGGGGTAAAACATGTCACAATTTTAATACCAAAAATCAAACAAAAGTATTTGAGCCTTTTTATGAAGGGAAAATTAGTGGTATTTTTATGAGTTGTGAACATATGCACTTTGCTTAAGAATAAAAGTAAAATGTGTATATATAAAAAAAACAAAAAAAAAGAAAAATCAAAGTTAAAACATGTAAAATAAACTGATTTAAAAAAAAAATCATTGATCAAAAGTATAATGAGTGCTCTTGACAACATATTCGATTTTATGAACATTCTTAAACTTATGATTATCACTTTTAACAACATAAAGGGTATACAAAGTGATGATTCAAAAATTACAATGTTCTAGGGGAAAATTGTTGTTTAAAAAGTGAGGAGTGAAAATAGCATTCTGAATTTTATTTTTAATTTTTTCTTTGTTAAAAAATTTAAATAATTTAATAAATAGAAATAAATAAATAAATAAATTTATTAAAAACAAAAATAAATATTACAAGTCCTAAAAATATAATTTAATAAAATAAAAAAATACAATCAAGTATCTCCTAAACCTGAATCCAATCCAAATTCACCAAAATACACCAAAAAATAACCTTATATAATTATACCCTTCAAAAACCGAAATTGCTAAAAAACTACCCTCCACACGCAATACGCAAACACCCACACGCAAATTGTGTATTGCGTGTGGTTGAATTTATAACCTATCCGCTATATAAGAGTACCATATCCGTTGGATAAGTGCCATATGTCTGGATTATTTTTACTTTTATTTTACTTTTTTGGTTTTCATAAAATTGGTTAAGGTTAATGTTGAATGACACTTAATATTGACTGTAAATTTTATTAATTTGAAATTAAAATTTTCTATAACATATTATAAGTGGTCAAAGTACGTTTAAGAGTAAAAAAAGTGTAAATTGTCAAAATTGAAGGTCAAGGAGACTGAATTTCAAAAAACATTTAAGACTTTGGTGGTTTGCCAACGAATACAACTCGAAAAAAATACACAAATTAAAAAAAAGGCGACTTAATCGAAGTTATAAGTCAAAAGATGCGACTTTTCAAAGTTTACAAGAAAAATATAAAAAAACGGTCATCACTTTTGACAATTTACACTTATTTTGATTTTTAATTTCAATTTTAAATTTTAATTTCAAATTTGTAAAATTTCAAATTCATAAATACAATCAATGTGGATTAAACATTAACCCTTCGGTAAATTTTGAAAAAAGTCAAAAAAATCTGGACAGAAGGTAACTATCCAGCAGATAACGTGTATGATTTTGACTTTTTAAGTAAAAAAAGTCAAAATCAGGTACCCTATTAGGTGGATAGGGTACTTCTATCCAGCGGATAAGTTATAAATTCAGCCATACACAATACGTAATTTGCGTGTTGCATGTGGGTGTTTAAGTATTGCATGTGAAGGATAGTCTTTTGCAATTTTGATTTTTGGACAACATATTTTTCCATAAAATATTGTTTCGATGTATTTTAATGAATTTCTTAACAAAATATATGTGATACAAATCGGTCAATGTATTGAAGCATCATATATTCATATACAACTTTTGGTCAAAGCATTTGAAGCATAATATATTCACATAACTTTTTTTATTTGGTGCTTTCTTCAAATTTGGTGATCGATCTTTATTCTATTTCTTGGTTACAAACTTGTGTTCTCTATACATCCATCAAAAGTAAGGTATGGTTCTTTACTTCACATTTGGATGTCAGGATCTTCTCTAAAATGCTTCAATGTCTTCAATTTTCTTCGTGTAGAGTTGTAGCAACTTTGCCGTGGTTTGCGTAAAGATCTACTCCGCTTTTATATGACACTAATAAAAATTAAATGTTATTAATAATACAATGTAATACTTTCTTTTTTTTAAATGTATTTTTTTTGTGGCCAATAAAATTGAGACGGGTGGAGTGTCTCTTTTTATTAAAAGGCATGCTCACAAGCTTCAACTAATGTATAACTTATTCATGTTGTCGCTGATTATTTTTCATAAATATAGTTTATAATTAGATCCTAAAAAACACTTGCAAGGCAACCATAAGTCCATAACAAATGAAAAGAAGATTTATTTTTGACAACAAAATATGGTGTAGCCTTTTATATATAGACTTTGTTGTAGTTTCAGTTTGCTAACTGCATCAGAATGAGTTAGGCATGATTAAATCAAACGGTTTTTTTACCAAGACTTATTTTACTTGTTTACATTATACAAAGTTTTTCCAATAAGGGCTTTCATGTAAATTTACATTCGCATGTGATTTTAATTTCCAAGATTAATCATATTTCTGTAAACCTTTTTTCTTGTCCACAGAGCCCAAGTTTCTTAAAAGAAAAGCAGAGCAACACAAACACGTGGGAAAAAACCAGATCAAATAAGAACATGATGATGCTAAGAAGCTCATCAACACCAGTTCTTGGATCTCTATTGTCATCAAGATGATGCTAACTTAAATCTAGCCAATCATGTGACAGCTCTCTTATGTCACGTTCGATTCACTGAATTTGATGGCATTCATTGGATACCAGCATGATGAGACAGATATTGGTCATGCATATTGATATCCTTTCTTGTACAAGTTTTAACATTTTATTTTCGATCATGTGACAGTCGAAGCAAGATCTTGAAGGAGCAGAGGAATACTACTCGAGGGCAATTCTAGTGGATCCCAATGATGGTGAAATTCTTTCATAATATGCAAATGTATTATGGGAGCTTCATCGTGATGAAGACAGAGCAACAAGTTACTTTGAAAGAGCAGTTCAGGTAGCTTCTGAAGATAGGTAAGTGCTTTTAATGATGTTTGACTGTTATCATTGAAAGTTTAGATCTTACTCGAGATTTTTTTCGGTCATGTTCATGCAGCGTATGCTAGTTTCCTATGGGAAATCGAAGAGGATGAAGATGAGCAAGAAGAAGGTATCTTAGTAATATCCCACAACTTTTCAACAACGGTAAAATGGCCTGCTGCTACTGCTTAAGCTTCAAATTCAACAATGGTGACATTGATGATCAAGCGGCATATTGCTAGAATCTAGGGGTAGTTACAAATATGTAGTATATGCTTTGTATCTTATTAGATTAATAATATAATAAAAATAAAAATCTGCTACGAATTGGCAACAAATGCAATATTAAGCTGCGGATTCACTAGTATTTATGTTTCATTAGCTTAAGTTTGAACAACACATCTTGAAGGAGTTGTAACTTAAACCCTAGTATTAGACATTCAATATTCTAAATTTTACTTTTTGGTGTAATTGTCCATTCCTTCTGCGTCACACTATTCATTAAACACCAATACCGACCACAGCCTCATACTGCTTCCCCTAGTTCCTTAAGCGTCATCAAACATCACCAATATGCTGAGTGATTAAAAGGTCTAAAATTTAAATGAGAACAAAACTTGTTTACAATCGTTGTCTTACGAAATACAACTATTTGATAAGTATTCTATACGCATTATATGAACAATATAAATTTTACCGTATCATTTTAACAATCTGAAAAGCATGTTTAAGAAACGCAAAACTTACAACAATCAACAATGCATGACGGAAAATCATCTAGGTCTTATAATTACAAAAATACGACGATTGAAGCCCATAAAATTCAACATAAACGTACAAAACCTAAAAAATAGTAAAACTTACTCACTGAAGTAGTAAATACAAGCGGATGGCGGTAAACAACAAAAACGGTGGATGCCGGTGAGTAGCAATGAAGGTGAATAACGTAATTGCATAGGCGGGTGTTGTATATGGGTCGGGTCGGGTCGGGTCGAGTCTGTCACGCAATGTTTGCCCGAACCACAAATTTCATGCATTTGTAAATTGTAATTTTGTACTTCCACTGTAAGCTAGGTCACTACATATGTTCAATTTTGTCTCACCTGATAATAATTAATATATATGCAAGTTATACTTTTGTAGATTTAAATCTACAAAGCTCATGTTTATATAATTATTACAGTAGTTATTATGATTAGGATGATTATTTTTGTAATCAATTTTGGAAAAGAACATGTATGGTATTTTTGTTTAATAATTTTAGAATAAGAGGAAATTAACACGTGTATTTCACATACGAAACAAATCAAATATATGACATTTTGAGGGTAATTCGTAGTTACTCGACCTCGATGTGTTTATTATAGTCGGGCAAAACATGTGTCACTCCTAAAGAAAGCGGACTTTGGTTCCTTCTGCAAAGTTATTTTATTGGTTGCCAAAACAGGGGCAAAGGGAGTAGCAATAAAAAGATCACCTAAAGTTTAAACCACTAAAATCTTGATCACTTGTGCTGTGCATTTTATAACGAAAATTGACCGTGATCGAGTAATAGCTGAACGGTCTCTAGTTGCACTATACAAGCTTCCTAAATTGATACCATAATCGCCTTCATTGTTGTCTTGCAAGTGTCTTTATAACTTGCTCAAGAAAGAAAAAACATAGACCAGTCTACTATATGCTTGTTTTGATCCGATTTATGTGAGTTTAGCCACAAGTCTTAGCTTGGTTTTGTGCCCGTTCTCGATTATATTGTCGTTAACAAACAGTGAATCAGATTGAGCTCAAAAAAGTTGAACACCTACGTCATAAAAGTTTATTGACATAATACCTATAAGCTACTGTACTCTTTAATCTTGGTGAAAAGATGCATTATTTTTCCTTCTAGCTTTCGTTTCTTAGTTATGTCGTCTCTCATGGATCATGATAAATGTGGAATTTTAGGATTATCTCAAAGTTTAAGACGTGGGTTCAGTATTTTCAAATGTGAGAGAAGATTACCCTCCGATTTGAATCCAACCCGAATAAAGTTAGAATTTTGAGTCCATAAGATTTATTCGATGAAAGAAAGAAAACTACTTTGGTTGCCATGTGTTTATGTTAGTTTTATTATGTTGAATCATGACTGAAAATATATATATATACATATATATATATATATAGGAGTTGATTATCGTAAAACAATACTTATTATAAAATAAATGATAACATTTCAGTAATTGAATGTCTATTGATCATATTAGTTATTAATTGAACTAAATTGACTTTTTTGGATTAGAAAATGACTTTGAGGGGTATTATGGTTATTTGCAAACTAACAATTGCAAATTAGCTCTCTACTCTGAATGTTATTAATCATAAGTGCACATCATCGACAAGTGGTGCACAATTTTACAGAAAAAGTCTATCTACACATAAATGAAAAGGAATCCAAAATTGATTATATAAACTAAGAAATTTAAAAATTAACTACAAATGATATAATACGCTGATATAAATTGACTACACGTGATGCACAATGGATAAGGTAGTTGATGCACATGCTAAAACAACCAAATGTACACATCTTAAACAATTACAACTAATGCACATCGAGTTGCAATAGATGCACGGGCTAAAACAACATGATGCACGTACACTACATCGAAACAGTTACAACTGATGCAGGGGAAAGAATCGTTTGGGTTTGTGATCATCGTATATACATATGAAATTGAGACAACCTCTACAACACTTGATTCACAACCCGTAAAAAATAATATACATACTAATGCCCAAATTCTATATTTACTGATTTATTTCTCATAGACACATCAAGTCGATCCCGACGACGGTGGATGAAAGCTTAATTCCAAAGTACGTCTGATGGAAGTTATTGGTATTCACAATGACCATCAGACTCATGAATTTATTGTGGGTTGGACCGGTGCATCAAGTTGTACAAAAACAAAATCTTGTTGAGGGTTTGTTTTGTCGCTGGTTTGTGAAGCTATCGATTTTGACAATAATAATAAGATTCACATAGGCAAAAACAAAGAAATCTAGCCATGAATTTGTTCCTTACTGGTGTTATTAATTAATATAATAAAAGTAGCTGGAGAAGAGATGTTTCCATGTATATAGTGAAATGGTGGGTGGTTTCTGTCGATTAGAGAGACAGATGGAATCAAAGTTTTAAATATAATAAATAAGATATTCAGTTACTATTAAAATGAAAATGTGTATCATATATTATTAAAATCAAAATATCAAATATAACCTCGGGACCCTTTGAACATGTGTCAATTTTTTATAGTGTTTTATTTGTTTTACGATAAGGATTGTTATATTTGAACCGTGCCACATATATATATATATATATATATAGGGTAGAGATCAAAAGGGAAACAAAAAAATGAGAGAAGTATGGAAGTTAATTTTAGCCTTTCATTTTCAAAACGTTAACATTCAAATGTGATGAATGTTACTGAAAATTACAACTTACTATTCCCATACATTCATTTATGATGAAATGCATTCATTTGAGATGAAATCAAGAGCTGAAATTTAATTTCCTTATTATAAAAAATTTAGAGTTTTCATCGTGATCCTTCCATATATATATAAAGCAGCTTTTCTTTTTGGTAAGTAAAAGTTTCATTAGTTGAAGGACATGATTACTCATTATTTCAATTGACATTTATAATACCGTCATTTTATTTCAAGTAATGATCATAACTGATTAACTTGTTTTGAAAGTGTGTGTGTTGTGGTAGGTGCTTTTAAACTTTAAAGTAAAAACACAATAAAAAGGGGAAATATAAGAAAGACAAATAAATGTGTAAAAAAACAAGGCTTTCCAAATCTACACTAGATAATTATAATACTCAACATAAAGCCAGTCATGTTGAACCCACGAACCCACATATACTCCAAAAGCAAAAGAGGATTTCATTCACCTTTTGCATATCATGAATTCCTTCATACGCGTTTACTCATCAAAGAAACAAAGTAAAGCCTACAATGATTACTCCAAATTTTGCATCTTTATATAATCGTTAAGATAATCCCAAAATGTGACCAACTTTTACTAATGACATCGAGATACAAAGAGAGTGAACCGTGATGTTGCTGCAAACTTCAACTTTCCTATGAGTATAATTGGATCATCAAACTATATATATATAGAACTCGACATATGTTGTTATAGTATGTACATAAACACAATTAGTAATTGATTAAAGCTTAAAAGGCAATATAACTTGGAAGTGAAGGAGAACTCTTTGAGTTACTAGACCCACCAAACCCAAAAAAAGGAAAGCAAACCAATTCTCCTTTAATCTTTATCTTTCCTTTTGCCTTTACATTCTTCAATGGCTGCTTCTTAATGTCCACTTAAACATAAGCTCCAAACACAGTTTTCCCTCTTCAGTAACCTACATTATTTGACCATACATTAAAAATATATGTATATAAACATGTTACAATTAATTGACATAAAAAGTTAAAAGACATTGTATGTTTGTGTATATAAAGGACTAAATATAGCAATCTATATATCTCCATCGGTTTAGATACATATAAAAGGTTGAGATTACATTAAGATTACTTAATATATAACTTATCTAACTATTGTGTTCTGTATAACATTGATAAATCATAAGTCTTCGAATTATAGTGATTATGTTACTTTTGAAGTTCTTAAAACTCTGTTCACATGTTGCGTTTTGTTACGGCTTATTATACTGATCGATAAGTAAGAAATTCTAAACACCCCGTATATGTACAAAGATGGTATACATATTACAAACAAAAAGTGAAGAGAAAGATAGTAACCTCCATAAGAGTAGTGTTGGTTTTGATGTTGGTGTTGGTGTTGTTCCTTTTTCTTTTTGAAAGCAGATTTAAGAACCAACAATAAAGCCATCAAAATCCCCAAACTCGCCAATCCACCGAAAACAATCGCCACCGTTTTCTGCGATTTGGTCCTGCCATGGTTACCACCACCACTGTCTATCTCCGTTGCTGCTGTCTGTATACCACCAACACCGCCGACGCCGCCACCATCACCACCATCACCTCCTGCCACCACCACCAACATATATAGTGTATCAAACACAACAACTTTAACTGATAAAAAATGGACCCACACCATACATCATTTAATTATTGTACCTTCCACAAGCAAAAGTGTACTTCTATTTGTCTTACCTATAACAAAATCCTGCTACAATCATTTGTTCTGCAAAATGATATTTTTATTTGATTCACCTGCTGAATATTTTATTCCTCAGGTGACTTTGCTACTACTATTAATTTGTCAAATATGTTCGGAACAATATTTATCCAAAAGAATTATTATAAGTATTATACAACTTTTAGTAGCATTAACCGATATTTGTTTTATCATAAATTACGACGTATAACGAACTCTTAAATGTTTAACTGACCTCTTCAATCCACATGCATTTAATTATATTTCTATAATAAGTCTTTTAATAGTAATATGGATGATATTTTAACTTAACTTAAATTAAATTATTATTATTTATTTGTAACACACACTTTTTAAAAATGTGTATCAATGAATAGTCGAACGTGGAATAAAATGATAAGAATGCAATTTATCTAATGTTTGCTTATTTATTATGATCCTTAAAAACTTACCGGCACCGGGGACACCATCGGGATAATAAGTATAACTAACATAACACTGAGAAAGAAAAACCCGACCCGAAACAGAGCTCCGGCACTCACTCCGTCCAATCTCCGCCGCATTCTTCAGACAATTCACACACTCACCACCACCCAAATCACCATCACATTGACCCAACACATAAACCTTTTCATACCCACCCGCAAAATAACCTTTCCCAACACCTTTCGTTAACAACGCAAACGCACCATCCAACTTCTCATCATCAACCCGACCGGACCCACATTTCTTATACAGCAATTCAGTCGCCGGAACTTGCGGAAACCCAACAACCTCGTACCTCATGTAACACCCGACTAACTGGGCCCGGGCTGCCATGGTGTTTGGGTTACACACGTGGGAGATGGTTTCAGGGAGTGTTTTTACGCACGTGTTGCAGTCGGAGTTTGATAAGTCGGACCGGCATTGGTAGAGCCCGGTAACGGTGTTGACGGTGGTTTTGTAGAAATTGGTGGTGGGTGATTGGGATAATAGGGATGTGTAAAGGGATTTTAAATGTTGTGATGAAAGTGGATTTTGGAGGTTTTGATTTGCGCAGCCTTTGTAGATTAAGATTGTTAGGTCTGACGTCGCGGTGGTGGTGGAATGGAGGAGGAGGTGGAGAATGATGACGTGGAGGAGGTGGTTTTCCGGTGAAGTCATTAGAGGGGTGAATTGGTAATTTTGTGTTTTGGAGGTATTTGTTGTTCAGGGGTTTTTGAGTAGGTGGTGATGGTGAGAAGAAGGTGAAATGAACGGGGTTTATCAGTTAGTTATATAGTGATTGGTGAAGGTTTGAGTGAATTATGATCTTGGTCCCTAAACTTTGTGAGGACTTCTATGTTTGGTCCTTATGAAGAAAGATGCAAAGAGGTCTGATTTGTGCGTATAGTAACTCTTCACTATTTAAGTGCTTTACTTTGTGAAGAAAAGTTCAATAAAAAGAGTGATTACTATTGTACGCTTAGAAGTTGAGTTTTGGCCATTTGGGTATCATTTTAACGTTACATTATCACAACTCACAACTCACCAACCATAACTTAAGTAATCTTCATTCACTATCATAACATACTAAGTTAGGCATCTATAATGTTGCGCAAATATATTAGAATAAATTTGGTGTAAACCTTCTACAATTAAAATATATATATATGCGCGCGAAAAAGATAAACGTTTAAATGAGAATCATTTAAATATTAAAAACTACAAAAATACGCACCCATGTATATGTATATATATTTGATGTTACACTATTCAATACTTTATTTTCTAAAAAGGTTTAATTTTTATGTTGGTTACATACAAAATAAGTGCATTGCAAAATTTGATATATTGAATAATATTATTAAATTTTGGATTAATGAAATATATTATTGAAACAAGACCGTAAAGGAGATATTAAAATTTATACCATATTTAATATGATTTAAACTTCTTTTATTTACTTTTCATATTTGTAATTAATAGTTTCTTTTTGACTAATACTATAATATAATAAAATTAATTATTTAAATTGACAAATATATATCTGTTCAAACTAACTTTAAATTTCCTTTTTCTTTTTCTTTCTTTCTTTTTATACTAAAAGGTGATACAAATATTTAATGCATGCATCATAGATGCGCTTACACGTAAGTCAACTTCAACTTTATTAGTTTTATCGTTTATTTGTTTTTCTTAAATAACATATTTTTTTAAATAAAACAGTTTATATGAATAAAAGAATTATATTAATTAATTAAAATAAGACATAATGTGTATCTTTCGTACAAAGTTTTTAGAAGTTCTTTTAGAATTTTGACTTTTAATTTTTAAATTAATAAGTTCTTCATTTATAAGAACTTCTTTTGATAATAAGAGTTTTGAGTTTTTATTTTCTTTTAAAAGCTCCAAAAAAGCTTGTAAATGAAAGTTAATCCTACATGCTTTTAGACTTAAAAAGAGCTTTTAGTAAATAAAAATTACATGATTGCCCTTACTAATATTACAATTTAATAGCAATTGATTTATCGGTATTAATTATTCAAATGATTTATTGAAGCTATTGTCCTTTCCATTTTAAATAAATTAATGATATTAACATTCTTCAAAATATTAAAAATACTTTAAAAAAATTGTGGACAAGTTCATGTTACGAACTGTATGAATGAAATTTTTTTATGTATAACAACTAAACAAAATATATGTCTTAATACATTAACTCAAAAGTATTTTTGTATTAAATATTTAATACATATAATTATGATATTAAAAGGTGATATGTGAATTATGATTATTTTGCAACAAAGATATTATTTATTAAATTTACTTTTAATATATTTATTTTTATAATATTATTTTATATCATTTAGATTTCAAAATTACAATACATTTAGTTTGTCAAATAATTTATAACGAATAAATTTTCAGTCTACGAGTGCAGTTTACGGCTACTATCTCTATCATAGCAAACGGACCTACCTATTACGCAGCAGGACAATGTAAAATTTTCGAATAACTCTCATTTCTCTGGAAAACGTTAAACCGAAGAAAAGGACAAAAAGCAAGCGTTGGTAGTAACCCATCACAATTCGCGTGATACACACGCGCATTTGCTCCAAACCTCTCAAGAACACTGACAAGTCACAATTCACAATTCACAATTCACAAACGAACGCATTTTTCTCCGAATGTGTTCGTCACTATAACGCACAAAGTGACACTCGCTCTGAATTGTCGTTGCAAAAACTTGTTATCTAATTCTTGTTGGTAAGCAACTACATTCTGCTCAATTTCGTACATCTTTTTCTTCTTGTTATATTCTTTGATCGTAGTTAAAATCCCCTTTTTATGCATAACAAATCGTTTCTTATCGTGATTTTGTTCCTAATTTACCTTTTTAGGTTACTAGCTCTGGTAAATTGTACATTGTTCACATGCACTTGTTTTTACTATCGGACAATATATTTTCTTTTTCTTGACAATTGTATTGATAGAGTTTAGGCTATGTTAGGGTAAGTTATAATTATAGCTTTAATTTTTTTTTGTTATAATATTTGATTTATTAAACACTATGTTGAAATTGATATTTAGTTTCTTGACCTTAGGTTGTAACTTGCAGGCAGTAACAGTAGGAGAAATATACTGCAAAATTGCAAATATTTTATCAGTTTAGTGTAATCATTAACTTGTTCTGTTTTATTCTATTATCTCGAATTTGTTATGATAAGTATTAATAGGAACGCTACAAACCCCAAAATTCTAAGCTTGAATTATATAAGCCAAACATTTCACAAAGTTGACATTTTTATAGCTTAAAGGTACACAGATAAGTCATACATAGATGCATGGATTCAGATTTTCGTATAAGTCGAAAAATACTAGATGGAAATGAAATGAAAAACTTAGATTTTGTATATAAAAGTGTAAACTGTGTTGGATTTATCAACTTATATAAATCAAACTGAAAAAATTTGAGTCTTCTCGCTGTTCCTAATTTTGAAAGTGTCATAACATGATCCTTCTAGATATTTATATTGACGTATATATGGTTTCTCCTTAAGTAGAAGGCTTATTCCATGCTACCTTAACTTGATGTTATCTTTAAATGTTCTAGGTCTGAATTGACCAGGCTACTAGGGTTTACTTGGTAAGATGGTACCAGTTTATCAGTCTCAATTTATGATCTGTAATTTGTAAATCATCAAATAGGAGAAGCAAGTTGTGAAGTTGTGATGCAAAGTTATAATCAGTAGCATGAGATGGTTGTTATTGGAAAGCATAGTTATGTAACAATTATGTTGTGTTTGTAATAAAATGTTTACAAATTGTCTAAATCTTTGTTTGTTTGTTTATTATTACTTTTTATTGTTATTTTTGTAATGGGTTGATATTGTAGGAAAACGTGCAGAATCAGTGATGGCTCGGATACCACAAATTGCTAAGGCCTTTCGTGCTATGAAAGCCCTTGGAATTCCTGAAGAAATGACGAAACCAGTCTTAAAAAAACTTATTAAACTTTATGACGGAAACTTGGAGCTTATTGAACAAGAAAATTATAGAGTTCTTGCTGATGCTACTTTTGATAATGAGGAGGAAAAGGCATGTTGTTCTATTCGTAATATATATTTCATTGTTCACTCATCTTTTATATGTCATTGTCTGTTAGGTATCAAAGTTTCTAAAATGTAAATTATTTCCAGGCAGTAGAGCAGAAGAAAAAAATGGATAACGCTGAAGTACGTTATTTCTGTAACTTATACCTGCTCTAATATTGCATCATGCTTATCTAATGTTAGTTTTCTCTTTTACATGATTGACCACTTATCAGGAAGAAACAAGAAAAAAACTTGAGCAAGCTGAAGTAAGTCGTTTCTGTTATCTGCTTTATTTCTTTGCTTGATTCTCTAACATCATTTTTTGGGAGTGCTATTTTTTATTGCACCAGATACTGAAAGCTATTGAAGAGGAAACACACATTCAAGAGGAGCTAGAAAGACCTTTAAAACGACTACGGTCAAGAAACCAAGAAAGTCAGGGTTCAACCTCGTGTATTAACCCAAGCACTAGTTCAACTGGAAGTTTACTGAAAAAGCCAAAATTAGAGGTCGAAGAACTTTCTGGATCCCAACCCAAGCTTCAGTCACCAGTGAAAACAGCAGTAACAGAACCTGTCTCAAGGACCGATTCACCACCCATTTCTCCCCTTAAACGAAGCAAGAACAAGGGGAAACAACCTATTTTACCAAAGCCATTAATCAAACCAAAAGAAGAGCCACTTATGGATGACCCACCTCGGTCAGAGGTTCCTCATGCAGTGATTATGCCAGGTAGTTGTTTCTATGATTTTCTAGATCATATGAAATTCAATAGCTCTAGTATTTATGAAAACGATTCCTTTCAATTATGCAGAATCATTGACCAATGGAGATACTTCAACTGAAAAGAATTTGGTGAAAGAACCCAACTGCCTTCTGCCCTTGACATCTGGATCCACAGACAGCTTGGATTTAAGCACCTGTGTTCAAGCACTACCAAATGAAACAAGCATTCATGACCCTAAAAACGTTCTAGATGAACCAACTGATCATTTATTAGATATTGCTTCTTCATCCGCTGGAGACATTAAGATTTCTGTAAGCTGTACCTCTGCTCAAGGAAAGCTTAAATTTTCTGTCACAGATGTAGATACCATTTTGAAAATAATTGAAAACAAATGTATGAAATCATACAAAGTTCTTGACCCGAACTTTTCCCTGAAGAAATTTATGAAAGATATGTGTGAGTGCCTTTTGGATCTTCAATGTGAATCTGCCAGTGAACCACCAGTATGTAAAGATGCAATACCACCTACTGATGCACCATCTGATGTCAACATTTCAGTCAAACCTGTCGTAGAGAGTACTGGGGATGATTGTGAGAAGCAGATAGAGCAGAATGGTACTGAGAATAACAGTCATTTAGCTTATGATGATACAAGGTCTTTTGATGATGTGAATGACATATCTAAAGGACAAGAAAGTGTGATAATTTCAGTTGTAAACGAAGTCAACAAATTGTGTCTTCCATCCTTCCATTACATACCTCGCAATGCAGTTTTCCAAAACGCTTATGTTAACTTTTCACTCGCTTGTATTGCGGATGACAATTGTTGTCTCAATTGTTCCGGTGATTGTCTAACATCATCCACACCTTGTCTCTGTGTTCTACAAAGTGATGGTGAATTTGCTTACTCAGCCGAGGGTCTTGTTAAGGAGGAAGTTTTAGACGAGTGTATAAAAATGAACCGTGACCCTCAAAAGCGTAGTCTGTCGTATTGCAAGGAATGCCCACTAGAAAGATCCAAAAATGAGGGCGTCTCAGAACCATGTAAAGGCCACTCAGCTATGAGTTTCATTAAGGAATGCTGGCTAAAATGTGGCTGTAACAAAAAGTGTGGCAATCGAGTTGTGCAGTGTGGAATTAAACGTAAGTTGCAGGTTTTCATGACATCTGGGGGAAAAGGATGGGGCCTACGCAGTCTTGAGGATCTGCCAAAAGGTGCATTCATTTGTGAGTATGTGGGAGAACTCTTGACATATAACGAACTCTATAATCGAGTTTCACAAAGTTCGAAGAAAGATAAATATGCACATCCACTATTGCTTGATGCTGAGTGGGGTGATGAGAATGAGATAAAAGACGAAAAAGCTTTGTGTTTGGATGCCACCTATTATGGAAATGTAGCTAGATTCATCAATCATAGGTTTGCTGTCATGCTGATACTTATATAATTGCAGTTGAGCCTGTTTGATATATTATTGTGAGGCTTAAATGGCCTGAAATCATTCTTTTTACTAGGTGTTTTGATGCGAATTTGATTGAGATCCCAGTGGAAGTGGAGAATCCTGATCGTCATTACTATCATGTATGTAATTTATGCATGCTTTTCTCAATAAATATAATTATTACTCTTATAAGCTGGACTGTGTCTTTATAAGTAGATCTAATATCTGGTCCTGATTGACAGGTTGCCTTGTTCACTTCAAAAGAAGTGAAAGCCCTTGAAGAGTTAACTCGGGTGAGCTGGTTGCCATTGTTTTGATTTCCCGCCTTTTGTACGTCATGTTTGGTTTGTATTGCTGTCAGAAGTGGCAAATATGCAAAATGGGTTGGGTGGGTAATGCTTCAAAACAGGTAGTTTTAAAACACGTTGGATATCCTCACGACACTTTTTGTTATAGATTTTTAAACTTGTTATAAATAAATAGTGTCATGAATATGATTACACAAGTTATATTATTATTGATATAATAACCTGATTTTTTGAATAAAGTTACTTAGGGATTTTTTGCATTAAAACTACATTTTGGATGACATGCGACCTGTTAGACCCATTTTTCAGCTATAATTTCCTATTAAACTGTTTGGCCCATTAGAGACAAAATATAACCCGAGTCAACCCATCCACAAGTAAATTCATCGATATTGACTCTGTAAATTTGAGTACCCTTTGATTTTTATATATTATCAATGCTTCTGTATGTACAGGATTTATCATTCTTAATCGAACATATTTGACACTCTTGTAGGACTATGGTATTGATTTTGATGATGATACTCTTCCTGTCAAGGCATTTCAGTGCAAATGCGGTAGCCAATTCTGCAGAAACATAAAACTTTTCAGTAGTAAGCGCAGTCTTTGTATTCTTTTGTTTCCCCTTCTTTTATTTTTCCTTCTGCAAATAACCGCCAAAATGTTACTCGAGCCTATAGGTGGCAAAATGGGCTGATCTTGTGGGTTGGGTAACGGGTAAAAGCTGGTACGGTCAATTTTGGTGTCGAGTGTGGAACAGGCTGTGTTCGGTCGATGTGCCGACATTTTTCTTTTGATTTTGCCTTTTTCATGAATTTCATAAAGAAATTCTCACCTCTTTATGTAGTAGTATTGACTATTGATTATTCCAAATATGCCTAAGATACCCTTCAGTAGCTACTAAAACAAAATCACTCCAAAAAGAATTAAATTTACAATATAACTGATGTAGAGCTCGTTTTGGACTTTAGGCCAGAACCTTCAGTGACAATATGATCAACATTTCGTCATTTTGGGCTAATTTTGTTTTTTATTAAAATTAATCTTTTTCATGATGGTGAGAATTGACAAATATGTATTTGTAACCTGGAACATCCTAGATTAAAATTGTTGAGATTTTCACGTGATAGAGGGAGTATTCCTTTCTTACCTAATCGTTATTTTGTTACTTCACCTGATGGTTTATTTTGTTGCAGGATCTAGTAAAAGAAGGTCAAGTTAAAAGTAAGGAGTGCTGAAAACACTGTAATCAGTATTCAGTAACCACCATGAGTTCACTTGGTTCTAGCAGGTTGTTTAAAAGTTACAA
This sequence comes from Logfia minima, assembly GCA_963921325.1. Lineage (NCBI taxonomy): Eukaryota > Viridiplantae > Streptophyta > Magnoliopsida > Asterales > Asteraceae > Logfia > Logfia minima. The sequence goes on from OY992764.1 coordinate 38,108,222, forward strand.
TTGTCTTAACACCTTTTGCTAACTCTTGTCTTTGCATCCAATGGTATGATATTGATGTCTCTAATATAACTAATTTCCTAGCAAAATCAAAACCTTGACGTTATCATTTTATGCAGCATGGAATTTCAGATGCTGTCACCGTTTCTTTTGTTGTAATTACCTGTTTACATGTGTTCCTTATGAATTAGAATCTTTATCATGACCGTGTGACGGTTGAATTCTCAATTGTTGATAAAGAAAAGCAATGTATGTTGGCATTCTTTTTGGGTATCCAATATGGTTTGAGGTTTCTTAATCAATGGCAAAAAGAACTGGTTTATAATCATATTCATCCTGGGTATCTAATTGGGTCTGAGATTGAATTTTGTCCACAGTTTAGTTTTATTAACATGCTGCCTTGTGCCCAGATGCTCATGTGGTATGATGCAATTATTAATTAATTAATAAAATAAATATATGTTAATGTTATTATATAAATATAAAATATATTTAAAAGAACGTTGCCCTTTGATATGATAAGTGTATGAGTATCTTTATAACTCACATGTCACACAACTAACTAAAACTAAGGTATGAAATCAGAGATGGTTGATCTAAAGATGCTACAACAAAAGGTTTCATTCCTTATATCTTCTCTAACGTTGTTCGTGTTATCGGTTTCTGGGACAAACTCCAATATCTATTTCCGATGCTCTCAACTCAATTTTGACATATCGACACCCTACGAGTTGAATGTCAACTCTCTATTCACTTTCATAGTCGACTCAGCCTCCATCTCCAACTTCAACACATTTGAAGTCTTCCTTCTCGGAAACTCACAAACCAACGTCGTTTATGGCTTCTTTCAATGTCAAGGGGACCTTAAATCGCAATTGGATGACTGTGTGGCCAGATCTGTAAGTCAACTTAAGTCAATTTGTCCTGTGTCAATAGGCGGAACCATACAGTTAGAAGGATGTTTTGTGAAATATGATAATGTGGTATATTTTGGGGTTGAAGACACGACAGAAGTGTTGAAGAAATGTGGCCCACCAGTTGGTTCAAATTCAGATGTTTTGAATGGTATAGACACTACTTTAGCAAATCTAATAGCTGGAAATGGACAATACTTTGGTAAGGGTGATTTTGGGAGCATACATGGTGTGGCACAATGCGTACAAGAATAGAGTGTAAGCAATTGTCAAGATTGTCTTTCAGAGACCAGTGGACGGTTGAGATAGAGTGTGAGAGGTCGAGTTGGGGTGAATGGTGATATGTACTTGGGAAAATGTTATATCCGCTCTACTGGTAACACTAAGTGCTTGTCAATCCATTTTTAGTTATTAGATTTGAAATCGTATATATTGAGATAGAAAGTTTGCATGAATGCAGGTAACATACACTTAATTCTGATAATCGTAATGGGAGTGATGTTTGAACAAATATCATAGTACAAGCGATTGGGAATGCAATAGGCGGAGTTGTAAGTGCAGTTGTGAGCCTTTCTATATCTGCTAGAGTCGCTGAATCTAAAGTAAAATCCTGTATGATAGTTTACTTTGATTAACAATATTATATATAGATATATATATATGGTATGTGCCTGTTACAAACTACTTAATGTATGTATGTTTATATTATATATGTAGTTGGCAAAAAGGTAGATGAAGCTAAATTAAACGCATATGAAGCTAAAACAACAGCAGTTGAAGCTAGTTCAGCAGCAGAAAAAGCAAGATTAAAAGCAAAAAGGGCCAGTAGAACTTCAAAACAAGTTCGGGGTGACGTAAATTCGCTCAGGTCGAATCAGTCTGTCTATAGCCAATAGCCCAATATCATTAGGTTCCAATTGAAGGGTACATGGATTCACTGTCAACTTCTCACTTTTTTCTTTTTTTTTTTACTTTTCATTTATCATTTTCTATGAAGCAAAATGCAAGACTTCACTTTTATTACGGTGAACAACCAGTAATCTTGTTTGTGTATGTCTTGAACCATTCAGGGGTAAATATTCATGTATCTATTTTGTGGGAAAAGAGTAGTGTTACATTCTGATGTTTGAACAATGATGGTCATGACTCATGAGTTATGTTGTTTACAAGTTATCTTGAAGGACTGTCTGTGTCATAACCTAAATGACATTGTGGCAGAACTGTGAAGTTCAGAAGTCATGTTGTATACAGGTAAGCAGGTAAGACCATACCCAATGGTAATTGAAAACCGACTAGTCATTTTGTGCTAAATCAACGCCACGTCAGCTTTTCTCAAAACTGACTGAAACTGACTAACAACTGACTGACCCTTGTCAATGGTCACGGTCAGTTTTCGGTCACTTTTTAATTTATATATTTAAAACACAATAATTAAAATAAAACACATTTCATTAAAATAAAAACATTAAAATAATTAAAATAAAACATTACATTTCCTAAAAACAAGAAACATTACATTTCCTAAAAAAAGAAAAACATTACAATAATTGAAAACACACTAGATAATTAAAATGTAATCTAATCGGAACTCGATTCTTCGTCCGCGGCATCGGCTTCGTGTTCGTCTTCGTCTTCGTCCGAATCGTCCGTCGGAAACATTGAACTATACGTGTTTACCACTTCTTTTCGAGCGGCTTTAATCATTTTTAGTTCTGCTTTGTTAGCACACTTTGGTATTTTCTTATAAATAAAATTCAACGCTTTGAAAGCTAACTTTTTCGTTGAATTTGAAGTAATCGTTTTTATTGCTTCTTGTTGGAGGCGAGCGGTTTTTTTAACTTCCTCAAGTGCTTCAATCTTTTCGTCTTTTAAACTTCTTGAAGAAGTAGCCGCGTCCGATGAACCCGAACTTTTTTGAGACTTGCGACCGGGTGGATGACGTGGTGAGTCATCTTGAAACAACATGTTCATGTTAGCCGCAAGATTTGCATTGAGCGGTGGTTGGGAGTCACCCGCTTGTAGATCGACGGGTTCGGCATCGGCTTCAAATGTACGTTTATTATTCATTACCCCCGGCTCCATAAAAAATTTCAGGTAATTTTTTAGTACATTCCAACATTGCTCGTAAATGAATTTACGTTTATTGTTTTGTTGCTTGAAGTGCTTTCGGCTGGCGTCTAACACGTCTTCATCTCGCGCACCGTTTTGAGGGTGAAGTTCGGAATAGTTTTTGTAAATTGCGTTGAACTTCTTCACGTCGGGTGCAATTTTGTTCCATTTTCCCGTAAGTTGATTAATATTACGTTTCTCGGCGACTAAGGAATTAAAATCCTTTTGTATTTTTCTCCAAAAACAACCGTCGGTTTGCGAGTTGTCTTGTATGCCGTTTTCGGAACAATGTACCCAATGTTCGGCTAAAATTTGTTCATCCTCGTCGGTCCACCGAACTTGTTTTCTTTTTTTTTTGACATCTTTTCGGGTTTCGGCTTCGAATTCATCTTCGCTTTTTTCGACTTGAGTGTTGGTGTCGGGAATGACAACATTTGTTTCTTGGTGTTGGAATTGTTGTGGGAATTGTTGTGTTTGTTGGAATTGTTGGTATTGTTGTGATTAGTAAAAACTATGAGAGTAAGGGTTTGTAAGGGGTACGTATTGAGCAAACCCGAATTGTGGAGACGTTTGAGACGATGTTGGAAAGTTAGATTGAGCGGACGAAGAACCGGATGATGAATTTGCGGTTGGAATTGTTGGGTTTAACAAATTATTCCACATATCTTGGGCTATATTTGATGGAGATGTTGTTTTGTTTTGGTTGTTAGACATTTTGTTTGTAGGTTTTGTGTATAAAATGGGTGAATTGTTGTGTAGTAGTTGTTTTTGGTGTGAATTATAGTTGAAATGAGTATGTATATATATAGAATAATGGGGTATGAATTAATAGGTTAAATAAATAAATAATTAAAAAATGTACGTTGGAGGTGCCGTTTGACACAATTTTTAAGATTTCAAATATTTTGAATTTGAAAAATGTAAGTTGGATATAACAACAACAACAACAACAACAATAACAACAACAACAACAAAACCGAATTTGGCCCAAACTTTTGTCGGAAAACCGACCCTCACGAACCGACGACCCCAACCGAAGGACCGTGCCGATGGCGTCGGTTTAGTCGGTTGGAACCGACCCTCAAACCGAAGCACCGTTGGCATTGCCCTAAGTTTGTTGTTTATATATTTGTGGTTATTTGTATATTGCAGGAACCTGAGGGTGTGAAGTGTAACATTTTGTAGTTAGGTTGTATATGTTAGGTCAGTAATAGCATACGGGTATTATTCATTCTGTATTGTGTATTCTTTGTAAATGAGAGATCCAAACTCTAAATCTGAGCATAATCATGTCTGTATAATAATCGGTACAAACTCGTCTTGTACGTTGTATATTCTGTGTGTATTGAGTGACTAGATTAGTTGGAGAGTTATGATTGTAAGTGAGGATATTTTCTTGGTCTTGTTTTTGAAATCTATTCCGGTTTTGATTGAATGAGTAGAAAGTTCGACATATCTTTGTGTTCTTGTTAGTTTATATTTCTTTACAAACCTCAAACACAAAGTAAACACGAATAGACAATAAAAAATAAGAATATAATCAACGAACAAGAATATACACATTACTCCTTTTAACCGTTTAACTTTATTTATTCACCAAGTTAAATCCTATGAATTACATTACACAAAAAATAATGTATCCACTAACATGACCCCTCACCTTATTTTAAAAAAATGAGGGGGTATAATCCCTTTGGAATACACCTTTCATAAAACCTTATCTTAATATAAGTCTAATCCTAGTTTTAATATAATCCAAACAATTAAGTTACATATAATTACTACCCTTAGGTATTACTAATTTTCCTAACAATCTCCACCTTACAAGTATTACATTAATCAATTTGACATTAAGCATGTTTCAACAATGCTTAACCCTTGAATTAGACATTTTCTTTTCAGCATCAACAGTATCTTCAGCACCATCTCGACCAAACATCCCTTTTACCATAATGTTTGCCCCCACCTCAATACCAAGGCCTAATACTACAGGTACAAGTTCATATTTCCTTGATTGCCTCCCGTACAAGTTTTCCTTTAAGTCTATATATAAAAACGTCTTCTTATCCTTGAACTCTCATTTACATCCAACTAATTTCTCACAAGTTTGATTATTCATAGTATTCGTCTACTTATCTTTCTCCGCATAAGTCACAACCTTGTGAGTATCTTCCTCTTCTACACAATCCAAAGCATAAGCTGCTACATCAACACTTGTTATGAACCTTGCAAGTCGTAATGCTACACCTTGCAAGTCACAACCTCGTGAGTATCTTCCTCTTCTAATGAAGCTAATCTTAATGAAGTACAATACCAACGTTGGACAAAGATGTTGGGTATCAATATAGGCTAAGTATTACTACTAAGGTGGAAATTGTTATATGTTAATAGTTAAGAGTGTTTAGATGTAATTTAGTCTAGTGTAATGGTTTATATTATACTTGACTCTGATAGAGTAAGAATTAGAATAATTAGATTTGCTTGGAGTGTAAGGCAAGCAAAGCCTTTAGGCTTGTTAGATTAGGACAATGATTCATGCCCCTCATCTCTATATAAGGAGGTAAGGGTGAATACTAGTTTGTTCATTATTCTTTATTCATTCGATAGTTAATAAATGTTGAATGTTTGAGTTTACATGTGTGGTTTCTTTAAGTCATTTATTCCGCACTAACTCTCAAGGTTTTTCTTTTTTTAATTTTTTTCTAACATATTTGATTTGATTTATTTTTTATCTTCTATCATTATATTATTATCATGACAACTGAAAGAAGGAACATATATAATCCGGCGCAAACCTCATTTGGTTGAGCAAAATGATGTAGCAGGTTTCAAAACTTTTTCGTATGTGTTGGATTTATACAATTGCGCTTCGCAACAAAAACATGTTATAAATCATTTTAAGATCGTAAAGTTTTTATTATAACCATTTAAGTTTAGCGATTTGCATAGTTCAACGACTTTCTAGTGTAACAATATTCAGGTAAAATAGTTTTTAAAAACTTTTTTATTATTGTGGCAGCAAAAGCTTTTCAAAAAAAGAGTTCACAAAAAACTTTTAGTAAAAACATATCGTCGTTGATGCTCTTAAACTATGTTTATCAACAACCTATTACAACCCAATCTTTTATTAAAATATTATTAAAACTATCTAATAATGCCATTTGGCAGATTGTAGGTTGAGAATCATGGATTGTCAGGCGACCGAATTGCATGAAAGGTTATATACAAATATTATAAAAATATTATTTTAGTATATATTTTTATTAGGTTGGATTGACAATCTTGTCGATAAACATGATCTTATGAATGTACACCCGGTCGATTGGTCCATTTTTGACATAAAGTTGAGCCAAACCGCCAAAAACTATTTCTAGAATTTTCAAATCATAATGTTCAGATTATGTGGATTGGCCGGTCGATAGGCCAAGCCGTGAAAAAGGGTTTTGGTTCGGCCGGTTAATATGTTTTCAATATTTAACTTCAAGTAGGGTAATGATTAGCAAATGTGTGGATATACACGATTATTCAATTAAGTACAATAATGTTGTATTCCTCTTAAAATATTCATAACAAGTCTCTAAAATACTCATAACGAGTTAACACAAGTCTTTAAAATATGCGATTATGGTAATCTTAAAGTGTCCAACAATGCATTGGTTTAGTGTTACATGTGGAGGACAAAGCTTCACCAATTCATTTTAAATAAATTCTTTTCTACAGTCATTATTAAATACTTAAATAATACTATAATGAAAAGAACAATTGTTAACAATTCTATAATGGCTCACCAATATATTCTCTTTAACGGACATAACACCTTTTGGTAAGGGCATCACTATTTGACAATAAGTACGAACCTACTAAATAAGTGGCGTAATATAATTAATAATATATGAATCACCATCATTATTGTACTTGAGTGATATTGTTTTACACGATGAATCTTAAATATAATATAAGAATCAAATAATGATATTATTAAAAATTTAATTGTCTAATAAAATTGTTTAATTGATTAAAATTAAGGAGATGATAACATAATAAATTATAATTATAAAAAATAATTCAAATAGCTATTTTAAATATAATCATAATAAACAAGATAATTAGTAAATAATACTACTAACATTATCTAAATTATATTATAACTTAGATTTTCAACAACTTTAAATGATAATCGTAGGCAATAAAAATCAAACATTTTAATTAATGTGTTCTTAGTACTTATTTTAATTTAAGAAAACCAGTGTAGCATACTCTATTATTTTTTGACAAAATTACTAACCCTTAAGATATATAAAAAAGAGATGTGATATAAATTAATTGTATACATGTAACCCCCTTCTTACTAATAGTCTCATAGATGATTTTCTATTTAACTTATAAAAATTTTATGTTTAAAATCACTTTAGACCGTATACAATACACCATCTTCTACTATTTGTCTTTTTTTTTCCTTCGTATTTTTTAAACGCTTAACGATTTCTTTAAGATTTTTAATAGTTTTATATTATTTTTTATTTTAAATGCTTCGAATTTAAGTTTAACAATCATATTTCACAAATTAAATTTGTAATTACTTTCAGAATATTCAAATAAAATTATTTTGTATTTTCTAAATGACTTAACTGTATATACAGGTATAAAAGCTATTGTAATTAATATAATAAAATCATATGCAATTAGGAGCAATTTGGATATTGAATCGGATAATTACACGAAGTTGGGAACCCACACTCATAAAGATGGGGCCGAATATGATTTCTGTTGGGCCTAACTATATGGCAAATCAAAACTTGAATATGTATATGCAAGAAAATTTTACCCGTGACAAAACTAGTAAGTAGTAACTATTATATAAAATTAGCGCTAATTAAAATAGTAAAACTTAATACGGATGATTTATGTAATAGATCAAAATATGCTATATTTTGTATTATAAACTTTTTCCTATTAACTATGAAAGTACTAAATTCATGTAAGCTGTATGCCTATCCAAATTACAAATCTTGCAAATATATATAAAAAGTTTGTTGTATAAATATAAAATATTATTACTTTACTTTAACGGTTATAATAATAAAATAAAAAAAATTTCAGTTTTTGTGTGGCTTACAAATCAATAAACCAGTTAGAATCCTAGGTTACACATATTCTGAAAAAATGGACATATTCTAAGTTTCTTCTAAAATTGAGCTGGTAGCACCTGGTTAAATTTTATAACATGCTTAACAACATTAAATCTTTTACTCATGCTCATGTAGTCATGTTCACCTACTGGTGTCACGTGACACCTACAGTGGAACGTGGCTCCGCCATTATGTATATAGTTAATGCATTGGTGAAACAAGGTGATCACACTTCATCTCGTATTCGTCTTATGAAAAAGAAAAACCTGAAAGATAAATATCACTTTATAAATCGTATTCAAAGAAAACAAATGAAACATAATATCGCGATGAATTTAGGTGGTCTCGTCGGGCTGCGGTTGGAAAACTAATGGAGAATAGAGACAACGTCGAAATTGATGATGACTATTCAACCTCGTACTCAGATTCATATAGAATTAAATGCACAAGGCTATTAAGTAACCTATTTTGGTTTTCAATTCAAGCGTATTTATGGAATTGTTAGTCACTTGGTGTTTGCTAGTTAGGTGTCTTCTTGAATGTAATGTTTGGCTCTAGGGGTGTGAGGTATCCTAAATTTGGTTTGTTGATTTGAGTTGTCTTGGTATCTTGTATTTTCTAGCTTCTTTCAAGCTTTTTAATGAATTTTTTCTGCCATGTAATTTTTTTTTGCATAACACTAATGTTGATGTTTAGATATACTATGTCTTGTTAGTCGTTAGGTAACTAGAAAATAAAAAGTAGTAGTCATTGACTTGTATATAGACATATAGTAAGGCTCAAATAAGAGCACTTTAAAAATAACAACGCTTCATATTGACATATGTAGCCCACAAAATTAGTAGATTCAATTCGCATTCATACATCTCAAATGTGTATAAAAGCTTAAGGATTACTTTCTGAAAATACATTCTTGCATGCATTCATTGTTCCCAACTCTGTGTCTGTTATGATAATACATGGAAACATGTAACCACCTATTATTGATTTCAGTCTGTTTAATGCCTTAGTATAATTACACTCTTTTTCATTGTACAGAAATATAAATGCTATACAAAATGTCATATTTGTTGGAGTTACACCAACAATCTCAAAAAGTGGCAGTGCATACCTAGTTGTGTTATATATTGTGTCCATTAACAACACATAAATAAAGGTCTCCAGGTAGGGACCTTTGAGTCGACGTGCATATCTCATCTCTTTTATGCCGACGATGCAGTTTTTATTGGGGAGTGGTCTATGGAGAACTTACGTCATCTGGTATGTATTTTACAATGTTTCTACCTTGCCTCGGGCCTTCGAATTAACCTCCATAAATGCAGTCTTATGGGAGTGGGAGGTGTCAGCCTTAATGAGGTATCTAAATGCACTTCTTTGATTGGTTGTGATGCGTCTAAAATTCCTTTTAAATATCTTGGGGTGATGGTGGGGAGTAAAATGCCTCGAATCCATTCATGGGATGTTATTTTTGATAAAGTGGTGGCGAGATTATCTAAATGGAAGGCGAAGACTCTCTCTATTGGTGGCAGATTCACTCTTGCCAAAGCGGTTCTAAGTACCATTCCTTTGTACTACTTCTCGCTCTTTAAAGTTCCGATTGGAGTGCTTAGTAGACTCGAATCCTATAGAAGCCGTTTTCTTAGAGGTGTGGACCAAGGTGTCCGGAAGACTGCCTGGTTCAGTTGGGACAGTGTTATAGCAAGTAAGGATGTTAGAGGTTTAGGAATGTCCAGTTTTTTTGCTATGAACCGTGCTCTGCTTTTCAAGTGGATTTGGAGATTCAAGACTCAGCCTGATGCTATGTGGGTAAAGGTTGTAAAGGCTATTCATGGATGTATTGGTAATCTAGATCGGGAAATTCCAGTGGGTAAATCATCAACTTGGCTAGATTGCATCCAAAGTATGGCTCATATAAAAGATAAATGTGTGGATTTGTTCTCATGCATGTACATAAGGTAGGGATTGGAAATGATTCTCTTTTTCGGTTAGAAAATTGGATGGGTGATGGGGTGTTGAAAGAGAAATATCCTCGGCTGTTTGCTCTCGAACAGATTAAAGAAACTAATGTTCTTGATAAAGTCCATAAAGGCTTGCAGTTTGGGTTTAGAAGAAACCCAAGGGGGGGGGGGGGGGGAATTGAAAGTCAACAAATGGAAGAGTTAGCCATCATGATAAGCAATTTTGAATTCTCTGAAAATCAAGACTCTTGGTCGTGGAGTCTAGATGACGAAGGTTCCTTTTCGGTAGCGTCGGCAAGGAAATTCATTGATGAGGGGTTCTGTATTATGGTCGGTTCGCCTACTAGGTGGATAAAGTTAGTTCCAATCAAAGTTAACATTTTGGCTTGGCGTTTAGCTTCGAACAAGCTGCCCACAAGGTTAAATATGTCTTTGCGTGGGCTGGATGTGACATCTATAGGTTGCCCGGTTTGCCAGGCAGGGGTTGAATCTGCAGACCATCTCTTCTTTTCCTGTTCGGTTGCATCTGCCATTATCACAAGGATTCTAGAGTGGTGGGAGCTTCCAAATACTGGATTCTCTTCGTATCAAGATTGGTTAAGTTAGTTTGAAGGCTTGAAGCTCAGGAAGGAGGTGAAAGACTACTTGGAAGGTACGATGTTCGTTACCTGGTGGGTAATCTGGAGCTATCGTAATAAGTCAATCTTCTCTTCTGAAATCCTAATAAAGGAGCGTTTAGTTGATCTTATTGTTTATCACTCTTTTGTCTGGTGCAATGCTAGATCTAGGAGAAAACTAGATTGGATAGGTTGGATTAAAAGCCCTTTGTATGTTCTGTAATCTTTAGTTTTTGCGTGTTAGCTTCTTGCTAAGCTTTTTATAAAATCGCCGTTCTAAAAAAAACAACACATAAATAAATGTACTCAAAATCTCAAAAGATGGTGGATAAGCAAAAAATAAATTTTGAAGCTCATTTTTCGAGTCATCAACAAGAAGCTGAAAAAAGTAATCTTGTTGTTGGAAAAAAGACGGAACAAGATGCAATTGTGTTTTTCCACCTCAGTCCACCTTCTGAATTTTTTGCATTTCATTTTAATACACATTTTGTGGATTTAAATCATCATCATAATTGCCTAGTGGTTGATATTTTAACATCCTTACAAGAGACGTCGAGTTCAAATCTCACTAGCTATACATTTTGGGGTGGCCAGGGAAAGGTTCACAGTCACGGGTATATTCCGGTTAGGTCACGTACATCTGAGTAAAAAAACTCGTCATCTCCTGGTAACTTGAACAGGAAAAAACCTCATCCATTTACCCGTTTACATTTTATAAATTTAGCTCTTTTACATATGATAAATAACTCGTTGTTTTACATCATCTTTCGACAATTCTTTCACTAATTGAGTTTCCTCTTCTGAAAATATAGACGTGTATGAATTAGCTTCTAAAAATAATACAGATTGGTAATTATTTCTTTCACACGTTGCCATTAATGTCCAACAATATAACTAAATATTCCTTTCAATGAAAAAGGACAATTAACCTTTTTGCCACCTGCATCTGTTATGGTTTTTTTTACTTATATTATTTCCACCACGGTAGAATCGAAATACTACACTAAGTTTCTTTTGGATCATTTCATAACAATAACACAATCAATGTAAGTAATGTTTTATCGTTATGGTATTTGTTTCACAACATCGCATCTGTTATGGTTTGAAAAACATACATCGTCGATGCAATCTTAAATCTTGTTGTAACATCTTCGTTCCAATAATGAAACAGAAGGTCACATTTATTATTAAATAATTAAAGTCATAATAAATGTTTTAGACTAATAAATAACCAAGGTTTAAAAGCAACAATAAACGTTGTCTCCAAACGATAACTTAAAATCTCAAAACAATAAATAAGTCTAAATTAGTAAATCAAGGTAGGTCTCTAAGGTATCTCCAAGAATCTTGAAGCTCTCTTACTCATCCCATAGTACCCTGATTACCTGTTGCAGGAAAAGGAAATGCGGCTGAGCGAATTACTCAGTCCGCGGATGTTGACAGGAATAAACAATAACATAACAATACTAATATCTCAAATGTAAGAATTAAACGAAATAAATAATTAATTTTCCAAAATCACCTTTCGAGTAATACCAACCTTACACCAGAGTAAACAAATGAAATAAAGGCTGAAGCAACGAGGGCTTGGGTTAATTTTATACCGAGTACCCTACAAACAAAGTAACCAAATTGTACCAAACCGGTGCCAAATAATATCACAAATACACACTGGTCATGACTCAAGGTGTTTTCCCTAATCAGAAGGTGTGTATGGCACTACACCACACGACCGCTCTACACAAATCATAACATAGCCTAGGATGCGTCCATACGCCTCCCAAATAATCCAAAAGCTCTCCCGCGAGCATAATCACACAATCACATAATAAAACAAAAGTGGAGACGCCGTGGACTAATCCAACCTCCACGGATAGTGTCAAGTCATTGGCGCCACAATGACAAGTCTGTGGTACCTCCACAGTTAGTTGACTCGGTATACCTATCCCATGTCTACAAAATTCTAGGGTTCTATGGTCGCACAGTGAACATATATAACACCCCTCTATTTACTCAATATTAAATGTGACATTTGACTCGGAAGCGATGGATAAAATAATATTATATATATATATATATTACAAAAGGACCATAAACTTTTCGCGAGTTTTACAACATTTAAATATCCCTGAAACAAAACATATATTATCGTTCTTCGAAATATACATACATGATAACTAACAAAACATCTATATATTTATCAGAGTTAAAGCGCATGTCAAACATTCCTTCCAATAGACCATCTTCCTGCGCAACCCACAACTTATACGTAACCTGCAGGAAGAGAAATGGTGGGATTAGCACGAAGCTAAGTGAATGAATGTACAACTAATAATTCAACTTAGCATAACAATCTATTTACATTAAGCACGAAAACACATAATCTCAAGGTGGTTACTAAGGAACCCTACAGCCGCGGTGGCCCTCAAGTAACGCTTATCACAATCTGTATTGGCCCATACAAGATTTACCGATAACTTGGTACTTCTAAACAACAACACAGTTTCCAGCAACAACACATGTTCCTGGAACCTGTGTTGATCACTATTAGTAACAAGTCCAATCGCAATTGACCTCTGAACAACACAGATGCCCGAAGGCCACATATATGTCAAGTAGATACACAATCACAAATCAGACTAAACAGTCTATCAATATCTACGTTACTTGTTGTAACCACACCGTTACAACTAAATCAAATCATGAGTTGCAGATCCACTCACCTGACTTGTCTCAGCCCACACTCAGAAATCTTATATTACTGAGTCTTCTACTGATCTGAGAATATAATAATTAAGACGTTAGTAACTATTTCCATAATCGTATAACATATTTTACTACTCAGTATCAAATGACAAACAATCACCCATTTGCAATTTATCAGTTATAACTGCTCTACAACTATCAATTTATATCAAGTTATAACAAGTCCTTTGTTTAATCTAGGAAAAATAAAAGTCCGGTCCGCAGTTAATAAGAATCTGTTAAATTTTTGGTCGCTAAAAGTATAGCCTTCGCAGGCCAAACTCAACTCGCAGGCCAACTCAACTCGCAAGGCAACTCAACTCGCAAGGCAAAACTTAACTCGCAAGCCAACTCAACTCGCAAGCCAAAACTCAACTCGCAGGCCAAACTCAACTCGCAGGCCAACTCAACTCGCAGACCAACTCAACTCGCAAGGCAAAACTCAACTCGCAAGCCAACTCAACTCGCAAGCCAAAACTCAACTCGCAAGACGAACAGTTGCTACCAAAACCGAACTATTTTTCCAAAAACACTAAAACCTCAGTTTCCTAACCATCTAACAAGCTTTCTCACATCTCATAAACATCAGGTAACATCATATAACAACTATCAACTTTAATTACACACCATTTCAAGGATTTGATCAATTTCAAGTTTAAAACCAAAATAACAAAATGCTTACACTTAGATTTAAGAACAAGATGATGATGATAACAAGTAAACAAATATTCACAGCAGTTCAATAACACTCTCAATTTAATGTTAATTTTGATGATTTTTGGAAAGGGTCTTTTGAGAGAATTGAAAGAAAGGTGTTGGTGATTTATGAGATGAATGGAAATGAAATTGGTGATTTATATCACTTACCAACTCAAATGTTGGTTAATATTATTCCCTTCTTTGGCTTATTGTTTGGAACCTGAAAACCGTTTTGCGAGACAAGTTATTTTATTTTACCGATAACTATTTTAATTTAAAACTATTAATATTTTACCTGACACCATTAACTATTCAATCTTTAACTAACTTTCCTATCTAATAAACATATTAATATAATATAAAGAATTATAATTAAATAATTAGATATAAATTTAGAGAAATTACCAGATTACCCCTAGGCCATAAGAGTGGGTCTTACAATATAAACCAACCACACACCAAATTATGTCCACCATGCATATGGAACCTAAATCAAACGAATCAAGATAACTCACAATAATATAATCACCATGTTTTCCAAAATCATTTTTCATGCAAAGTTTTCCCAAAAGTTCCACAATATATCATCTCAAATAATAGTTCGACTCAAATAGAAAGAATCAGGACGCGCAAGTATTTCATAATGAATACAAAGAGATCACACGATAATCAACAAGTATGTCAACATAACGCTGAAAGAAGAGTACAGACATCCGTACCTGGATAAATGTCTAAAGCTAGCTCTCAAGATCAAAAGGATGCTCCTCAATACTTCATAAAGTCTACATATAACGATTAACTAAATTTAGAATCTTAATTTTATTATTCTAGTTCTTGTTGTCTCAATGTCCCAAGTTCTATATTTAACAACTTTTATTTTTATTTTGAATTCTCTTAAATTTAATACGCCCAAATTCAAAGTTAATAAACTCTCGTATTTCTAAGTATTAAGATAATAACATATGAATAATTTATAATGAAATTTAGAAGTGTGGGGGATCGGTTTTAAGCGGAGGTTATAATTCAGGGACTTTAGTGTAATTTTAGAACACTTTATTAATTCTTTCAGCAAGATATAATTACTTCAGGGACCATAGTCTAAATAATGAACTCTTTTAATTTAATGTTGTAAATTGTTCAGGGACCATAATGTAAATTTATATAAGTTATCTCATATCATCGTCGTCTTCATGAGCTATCATGTAATGTACAGCCTAATTTTTAATTTTTAATTCTTATGATCTGATTCTTTTAGCTCTAATTAATTACAGAAACTTAAGTATAACATTAACAAATATAGAACGATTAATTTTTAGATCCCGATTCACTAACAAACGATATATTTTAATACCCGAAACCTTGCGTTTTCTGTCATCGTTAACAATTCTTTAAACAACCAGTTTTCACGTTTACGTATAACAAATTCTACAATCATGTCGTATGTTTGTCATCGCATAACTAATTCTTATAGAAAAATACTTTGTCTTATGAACTCTAAAAATAACTAGATAAGTGAGTTTCGACATTAACGACAAGACTCGATCAATAGTTTGACACATATTAACGTCCCTGGGAAATCTCATCAATACAATCATTCTATAGCTCTATATCATGTAACTAATTATTAACTAATTTGAATTTAAAACAAGAATTACCTTCAATCTTTAACGAGTTCGATCCCGAAAATCCTTCGCAATTTATCTTTCAAGGCTGCTAATGTTCACTCTGTTTTTATTTTCTTCGTCTAGAATAATGTTTCATATAATATAATTTGGTGAATAAAACAATGAGATGACTAACGATATTTATTCACAAGTTTGTTACCGAAATTTCGGAAAGGATTAATATCGTCTTATGAATTTGGAAACAGTATCATATAAATGTTAGTTTTATTTTATTTTATTTTCATTTTATTAATTCAAATTAACATGAATAGCCTTTTAATGACAGACCTACTATTTACTCGTTTTTATTCTTTTTATTTTTTTATTTAGGTATAGTAGTATCATATTAATAATAATAATTTAACATTAGTGTATAATAATAATAACAACTATTATATCTATGTATAATTTAATCCGAGTTATTATAATATATCCTCCTAAAAATAATTTCGTCCCCGAAATTGACACTAATGAAATTTAACTATATAACTTTAAATTCTCGGTTATTATACTTGTCGTATAACATTCACTAGTTTTCGTACTTTTCTATAATTTAATGATGAAAAATTTCACTAGTTTTCGTACTTTTCTATAATTTAATGATGAAAAATTAATTGATTATTTTAATCAGGTAGAGTAATTGGCGAACAGCCCTTTCATATCTACTTGATAAGCGGACTATTAGAACGGTTTCAGGGTCGAGCATGATTTTTTTGCCACCAAGTGGCCAAGCTTCAGTGGCTACAGGGTTTTGGACGCCTAGATATGTCAACAGAAGCCATTTCCAACATCTGTGAGACAATTGTGAGCCATCTGATAGCTCCATTGTTAACCATCATATTTAGCGGTTTTCAGCACACAAAAAAATTGTTCATTCTTCCACAATGTAGTGATTCTAATTGCATTATCTATTAGAACACTAGTTAAGTTGTAGCTAGAAACCAAATGCAATATTTGAAAAGGGCAATTGCTCTAGTATTCAAACACTTCCCTTATATGTCTCGCACTTCTCTTTTACTAAGGGTGAACTGTCACAGGAGCTCTTACTGGTAGGATGTATTTCAAGCCGATGGAATCATGTTATTCAACATTTCATGTTGAATTCTCATGTACAACCTCTCAGTATCTCCACACTATATGAAGGAGTGCATAACATGATCCTTGAAAGATTTCAAAATCTTAAATTTATGCAGGAAACGAAGAACTCGAAGGTAGTCTTTCTGCTACATAATTTAAGCTAATACATGGATTGTAATTCTTCCATATAATATGACCGTATTTTTTAACATGTTACAGAAGGAACAAGAAATCGCCGAGTATCTTGAAGTAATGTTAAGTAATCAATTTCATCGGTTGTGGGAACTCTCGCCTACACTTACAGCAGTGTCACTTCCTCCCTGGTAAACTGTTTATTCCTTGATTCTTACAAGTCATTGTACACTAATTTATAGAGGTGACAACTTTGATCTTTTTACTAATGAGTGGGTCCATTCAAGTTATGTTTTATCTCAAATGGGTAAAACTTGAAGAAAAGAATAAAAAAACATTAGCCGAAAAGATAATTGCTCTAGCAAATCAAATAGGTCAAAAGTCGCTCAAAGTAAAATTTAATTTTTAAAACCTTCTGAATCATATAATTCAAATTTAGATTATAATTTCATTTTGTATATGTCTAGTAGTCATATTAGAAACACTAGTTACATATAAACCTGACCTAACCCTCCCATTTGCCACCTTTATGAGTTATTGTTTATAACGGCGCCACCTTTACAAATCATAATCTTCTTTTGGGCTTTTGGCATTGTTTCACAGCAATTTCTAGGGTTCTAGTAGGTTTTGCCGAGTAGAGTGGATTTTCATCCACTGCTAAATTCTCTTTGCTTGTGTGTTAAAACCAAGGATTTTGGTTGATATCTACTTGCAGGTCTCGATTGTTTGAAGCATATGCAAGTGAATTGTTTAGTCAATTCAAAGGGAAAACTACGAAGATTCGGTATCCTTGTTTCCATCAGCTTCTTTCTTGTTCGTATTTGATTTATTTTCTTTATGTCGTTGATCTGCTCTTGATTTGTCTTTACAAACATTTCCATTTAATAGATGCTGCAATTCTATTGACGATAATAAGGAACACACAGAATGTGAGTTCTCGATCCTAATGTATTAATTCATATTAGTAGTGAAATTGTAACGTTTGACTAGACAAAAAGGAAAGTATTTGGCTATTTGCCAAATGTCTCAAATACCGTCAAGCAAATCAATATTATCATTTTATTAAGGATAAAATGGTGTAGTATTTTAAGAGATGTAAATCTTAATGTTTGATTCTTTTTGTAGGTGTGAGAGGATTTGGTGCCTTTACATCTTTCGTGTATCAAATATCCAGTCTTGAGAAATTGATTGGTAAGCTCTTTGTTGATCATCTCTAATTCTCTATGTCAAGAAAAATTAGAGTTAGAGCAGTGATCTCTTCGTCACAGTGTTCACAACAGTGTTCCAGGAACAGTGTTGCTGAAAATAGAAGAGTGGGAACAGTGTTCAGGACAGTGTTTAAAAATTTATTTTTGATTTTTTTATTTGTCATAAAATTCAAATAATAGAAATAAGTAACAAAATAATTTAATAAATTTAAAAAAAAATTAATTTAGTTAATTTAATATGAATGAGTTTAACTCAATTATAATAATTTTAAAAAATGATAAAAAAAAATGAGCCAACTTAACAAATGAACCAATTTTAAAAAATGAGCCCAAACCCAAATCCATTTAAAAACTAAACCACCTAAAATGTAAGTCCATATAAACAAAATTAAGTCCAAAATGTTAAAACTCAATTCAATAAATAAAAAATAAAACAAGAAAATAAAAAAAGAAAATAAGAAGAAACAAATAGAAAAAAGAGAAAAGGAAGAGAAAAACGGGAACACATCGTTTGGAGGGGGACGCTGACGTGGGAACACCGTTGGGAACACTGTCCGGAACACTATCGGGGAGCGGGGAAACGGCGTTTCCATCGGAGAACGCGCGCGTTCCTCCCCACTCCGTATGCTCTTACATGTATTTGTTTCTTGGGATCCAAATTTCTTCTACTTGCATGATTTATTTGTGCACCAATCATATCGTGGTCATGATCTGGTTGGCTCCATCTATGCGGGTCCTTTAGCCCAAGATCGGGTTAGGTCCGTTCTTACCTAAAAGATCAAGCATGTTCGATGTAATGAGCAACCGGGTCCCAGTCCCCTTTGGTAAAATACTCGTGACAATACACAAACCAGTTTGTATATGACACCTTCAGACACTAAGCAATTATCTATTTGTGTTTCAAAAATATGCTTATTCAAAATTGTTTATTCCTTCAGATAACCATAAAGTCCATTCGATCAAGTAAAGATTTCTAGTAATAGAGTGTTCATTTATCATTAGTTGTTACGAATTGTTCAGTGTACACATTTCATTTTAGAATAAGTTGAGTAATTAATTAGTATAATATTTAATCCTTAACTTCTTTTCTCTCTTAAAGTTAATACTTTCAGTTATATGTATATATTGACTTATTTATTCATTAGTTAGTATTTTTTAATGAGGTGACAACCATATATATGTCATTGCCGCATCATCAAAAACAAATGCTACATAAGTAGTTATAAACAATAAAAGATCATATACATACATTAACAATAATTGAAGGTTTTGATACATATATTATACCAAAATGAAGTTTGATATACACAATATACATTGAGTCATAGTTAGATACCTTCACAATCACTAAACCCTTTCTATTATTATGACGCGCTGTTTCTCCTTTCATTATCTTATTTGTGGTTTCACTATATTCGTCTAACCTCCTCTACATCTGCATTTTTTTATATATATTTTAAATTGTTCTACTCATATGTCACAACTAACTAGAAGTAAGATTCGAAATCATAGAGTTAATCTAAAATGCTACAACTAAATATTTCATTCCTTACATTTTCTCTCATGTTAGTCTTATTTCCGGCACTAACTCCAACATCTATGTCCAACGCTCTCAACTTGACTTCGACTTAACAACACCCTACGAGTTGAATGTCAACTCTCTATTCCCTTCCATAATCGACTCTGCTTCTGTCTCCAACTACAACACATTTGAAGTCTCCCTTCCAGGAAGTCCACAAAGCAGCGCCGTTTATGGCCTTTTTCAATGTCAAGGGGACCTTAACTCCGAAAGTAAAGATTGTGTGACCAACTCTATAAGTCAACTCAGAAAAACTTGTCCCGTTTTGATAGGCGGAACCATACAGTTAGAAGGATGTTTAATGAAATATGATAATACATCATATTTTGGGGTTGGGGACAAGACTGGGATGTTGAAGAAGTGCGGCCCATCAATTGCTTACAATTCAGATGTTTCGAATAGTATACATAATACTTTAGCAAATCTAATAGCTGGAAATGGACAGTACTTTCGTAAGGGTGAATTTGGGAGCATACATGGTGTGGCACAATGCGTACAAGATTTAAGTGTAACCGATTGTCAAGATTGTCTTTCAGAGACAGGTGGACGGTTGAAGTTAGAGTGTGACAGCTCGAGTTTTGGTGATATGTACCTAGGAAAATGCTATATCCGCTATTCCGGCCATGGTACCTGCATATTCTTTTTTAGTCATCATATATATAAATATGGGTTTTGTAAATTTATAGTACTGGACGTGCATAAATGATTGTAATTTAACCATTAACTTATCATCAACTACATTAAGGTTATTATGGTTTAGGTACAAGTATTTATGCATGATAACATCAGGCTTTAATGATATTCTTAGAGCTGTCGTTATCATTTCCGTTTAACTATATAATTATTTTGAGATAGAAAGTTTGCATGAATGCAGGTAATGGTAAAAGTAACTTTGACAGTCATAATAACTATATGTCTCAACTCTCACGTACAAAAATTTCCCTTATGTATAACTCACAAATATATGAATCAATTTAGGTTAAAATAAATTGTTTTTGACTAATCGGTATATCACGAGTTTATCAACAAATATATTATAAATTTAAGTCTAAACTGAAACGATGCGTATATGATAGGTGTGATTGTGATATATGTTGTTGGTTTTCATTTCTAATAATATCGCAAAGACTAAATATATGTTGAAAAAGAATAATAAAAAAAAAACAAAAGATACATACATATGTTAAAATATTGGTTTTGGTAATATGAACCATTTAATTGCAATGCTTGGTGAAACAGAGTGGTCTGCATTTTGGGGGGACTAAATATGAATATTTCGTACACTTAGACGCTATAATTAATAATTAATTAATGCGAAAGCACGCTGAAGTAGAAGATCATACTGAAGGGAAATGCGTGGGATGTAAAAAGGCGGGAAAATAGCTATGGCTGGTTGGTCTCCAGAGATTTCAGTAGAAGATTTGATTAAATTGAAAAAAGGGGTTTTTGATATCGCGGGTTTAGGTTCTGGGTATCAATCGTCTGGTCATTTTGCTCAGTAGGATCCACTCAACATTAAAAGAGCTATCCAATGGGGACTTACTTGTAAATAATCAACACTTTTTCTAATGTGGAAATTGATTTTATGAAGTTATTTCAATTGTATCGTTGATTGATTTCTGTAGGAATTATGGTTATTTTTTGTTATTATTTTCTTTTCTGGTGGTTTCTTTTTTTTTTTAGTCACTGAAGACTAACTGACTAAGTATTTGGTCAAGGTTTAATTCTTTATTTTAATCCGCAATTAGCTGCTTGTAGTATTATGATTTATCGACAATGATAATGGCTAAATAATTGGTTAGATACTTTGATTATAGAAAAACTGATATATGTAAAATGATCTAACTTGGAAAACTCGGATTTATAATCATTTGATTCTGATTGTTCATACGTCAATAATCATTTTTGAATTCGCACATCCCAGCAAATCTAAATAGGTAGGAAAGACTTAAACCATGTGATTCGGGTGAACAACAGAGGTCATAAGAATCTAAAGATGTTTCTCTTTTAGAGTGTTAGGTAAAAACCTAAAATTATATATGGTTTATTGATTATATGGTGTTACACTAATTGGATACGGAAACTTAATGAAGGTAAAATTACTCAACTTTATCCAAATGAAGGTAAAATTAATCTAACTTTAAGTGCCGAATTATCTTTCATTATAGGTGATTGAGAGCATAGATGGGAACCAAGATTATGCGGATGAACTTGATGCAGCATTCGCTAAACTGACATCTGATCCTCATTTTCTACAGGTGGGAAACTATCTTTATTCATTGAAGTTTGTTTTTCAATACCTGCTTAAGATAAAGTAGATTTACCTAACTACTCCCCATATGTCAATGTAAAGCAGGGCCTTGCACATATGTCATCTGCTACTCTTAGTAACGCAAGAGTCTATACTAGAAGTCTAGAACATTTTGTTAGTACTCTACAGATGAGAGATACACATTTAAAAGCTGTTCTTAAAGCAACCATTGAAATGGATATTGATGAACTTCAGAAGACAGAAACCAACTACTTGGATGTATATCTTGATAAGTTGATGCTGCAAAATAAGGAGGGATTAATGGACTTTTCGCCTATTCCTTGTCCTGGTGAAATTCCAAACCTGAGGGCTAAGAAGGACACGAAAATAGATTCGGCAACATCTGCTATTGAGGGGATTACTAAAAGGCAACTTGCGGTTTCACGTGTTTCTTCAATAGAGACAAATGTGGATATTCTTGCTACGATCACGGCACAAGGAAACTCAAACGAATTTCTTGATGACATGCCTCAAGAACCACAAAATCTTCCAGTGACATATATGTAAGTAATATTTTCTCCGTACATTATATGGGTATCAAAACATTGCATTTGTTTAGGTTTGAAAAATAGACATCGTTGCTGCAAGCTGTGTCTTGTCTTATAACATTCATTAGTTGTCGTTTTTTTTCATTTAACATTTATAAAATAAAAATTACATTAAATTTAATAAAACAATTACATTAACAAAAAAAAGGAAAAAAAAATACATTTTGTTGATATAATTAATAAAATTTTAGCCCAAAAATACATTTTGTATATTATTGGCTTATTGGGCAAAGCCCAACACAAATAACAATTCAACTTAAGGTTATGCTTCTTTTTTCCTCATTGAAAGAGAACCTGGAATCGTCTTCCGCCTTCTCCTTCCCTTTGTTTTGCAAAACTGCAAAGACAAAGAAAGATTAAAGAAGAGGCAAAAAGGGGGTCGGGAACACCACCACACTCTGGCTTGGTCTTTTTTGGCACGACTCGCCACTACGTCACCCGTAGTAGTGACGGTCCGTTGTAGTTTGAGACTGGTTTCAAAATACATGCCACTACAAGTGCTCTAAAAAGAGCAGGTTTTATTCCTGCTTTTTACTAGAAATATAAATTTTGTTTTGATTTTGAGAAACAAACGTGTTCAATGAATAAAAATCTATTAATAACGTATTTTATTTTAATTTTAAATATAATTAGTTTATTGACTGCTCTTGGAGCTGTTAATGTTAACTCTGGAATGGAAAAACAATAATAATAATAATAATGATGAATTAAGTTCAAATGAGAATGATAATTATTTGTGAGAATGGAGGAATCAATCTCAACCATCCATTTTATCAAAAAAATAATACCCCCAACATTTTTAAAAATTGAATATCTCACAAATGGTTAGTCAAAAAAATATAAAAATTGCACCATAAAAATCAGCATTTTTTCCTCTTCGATTAGACATCTCACAAGGTATACTTTCGACGAATTTTTTTTTTTTCATTTTTTGGTGGGTTTCGAAATTGGTAACACATGTGTTAGTTTTGGTAACACATGTGTTAGTTGCGGTAACACATGTGTTAGTTCGGTAACACATGTGTTAGTTCGGTAACACATGTGTTAGTTGCGGTAACACATGTGTTAGTGGTTGGTAACACATGCCACTTGTGTTACCACTAATACATGTGTTAGTTTCAGTAACATATGTGTTACTGGTTTTCAACCCAAAAAAAAAAAAAAAATAAATTTTTTACCGAAAATATGTCATGAGTGATCTCAAATCGTAGAGAAAAGAACGCTGATTTCTATGGTGCAATTTTTATAATTTTTTGATTAGCCGTTTGTGAGATATTTAACTTTAGGGGAAAATTAGGTTTTGCAAAATGGATGGCCAGGATTCATTCCTCCATTCTCACTAAAATTTCCATTCTCATCGAACTCAACCCTAATAATAATAATAATAATAATACAAATTGTAGCGGCTGGAAGAAGGATGTTGATGGGATCAAAACTTTTGTGTTTCAAATTTTTATTTAACGTTTAAGTGTTTCGTTATTTATTTAACTTTATCTTTTTTACTGTAGTATGTAATCACATTTTAAATTTTATATTGTTTAACTTGAAAAACAGGTATTGAATTTTTTCCTCTTGAAAAAATGTATATCGTATGTATCAAACTTTCCAAATATGTCTATTGTACGTAGCGAAATCAGTGTCATATAAACACTTAGCCGGTTTCAGGTCATCAATTACATACAATAGCCATATTTACAAAGTTCAATACATACAATAAGACATTTAAAAAGTGATTACATACTATAACAAATGAGATAAAGTTAAATATATCACGAAACAATTAACCCCTTATTTAAGGCCAAAAGGCAAAGGTCGGTCAATATCAATAATTTCCGAGCAAAATCCGCGGTATGTTTTATATGTGGTTTTCAAAGAATGTTGACCTTTGATGCGATATTTGTATGGGCATATATCTTTATAAATCATGTCACATAGGTAACTAAAATTAAGTTTTGAAATCATATATTTGATCTAAAGATGCTACAACAACAGGTTTCATTCCTTATATTTTCTTTCATGTTCTTGGTCTCATCGGTTTGTAGCACAAACTCCAATATCTATGTCGAATGCTCTCAATTTAACTTTGCCTTAACGACACCCTACCAGTTGAATGTTAACTCTCTATTCACTTCCATAGTTGACTCAGCCTCCGTCTCCAACTTCAACACATTTGAAGTCTCCCTTCCAGAAAACTCAAAAAAGAATGTTGTTTATGGCCTCTTCCAATGTCAAGGGGACCTTAACTCCGAATGCAAAAATTGTGTGGCCAATTCTGTAAGTCAACTCAAGACAATTTGTCCTGTGTCAATAGGAGGAACCATACAGTTGGAAGGATGTTTTGTGAAATATGATAATGCATCATTTTTTGGGGTTGAGAACAAGACAGAGGTGTTGAAAAAGTGTGGCCCTATTAGTTATAATTCAGATGTTTTGAATAGTATAGATACTACTTTAACAGATCTAATCTCTGGAAATGGACAATACTTTCGTAAGGGTAATTTTGGGAGTATACATGGTGTGGCACAATGCGTACAAGATTTGAGTGTAAGCGATTGTCAAGATTGTCTTTCAGAGACAAGTGGACGGTTGAGATCAGAGTGTACAAACTCGAGTTGGGGTGATATGTACCTAGGAAACTGTTATATTCGCTATGTTGGCCATGGTAAATTCTTGTCATTAGTTATTAGATGTCAGTTTAAATAATATATATTGAGATAGAGTGTTTCCATGAATGCAGGTAACAATAAAAATAGTTCTGATCATCATAATCGTGATGAACTTGTTACGCCCATCATAGTAACAGTGATTGGCAATTCTATAAGCGCACTTATAATAGCATCTGGAAGTGCAATAGCAAGCTATTTTATATCTTCTAGAGTTGCTGGAGCTAAAGTAGAATCCGGTATGATATTTTAGTTTGATAAGATTTGTTATATATATGCCTGATACAAGCTACTTAATAATATGTATAACTTCTTATGTTTATAATATTGTGGGATGGATGATATATGATGTAGTTAAACGAGAAGCAGCGAAAGCCAATAGAACGGCAGATGCAGCCAGTAAACAAGCAGATGCAGCCAGTCGAAAAGCGGATGATGCCAGCCAAAAAGCAGACGATGCCAGCAGCATAGCAGATGCAGCCAGTCAAGCTTTTGGAAGAGCTTGGCGGCCAGCAAGCCGGCCCCGGATGACAAGAGCTGAACGTCCTGTTGGCCGGTAATTACTTGGGTACGAACTGAAAGCCAAAAAAAAAAAAGCAAGGAAGGGTAAATGGACTTGATAAAAACTGCCCACCTTTTTATTTACTTGTTTAAATACTCTTCATCCACAGTTTCTGTAAATAAATATGTAATACAAAATCACGTTGAATAATAATTATTGTTTGTGTACGTCTTGGACTACTTTTTTTATAAGACAACTGAAGAAGTAAAATATGCAATCCTGTGCAACTTCATTTGGTTGAGCGTTTCGATCTAGCAGGCCTTTTTAAAAAGCTTCATCTCTTTTTGTGTTTGGGTTTAGATGTATGGTTAATCCTAGCTAGTAATTCTTTTGGGTTTTGGACTATCCGTATTTGGGTTTACATGTTCATTCATTTTCATATAGGTTTGATTTTTAAGAAGAGGTATGAGGTTAGAACATCTCTAGGTATCTTGGGGGTGCTGTGGGAAAGGGTTGGAAACGATTACATGGATACTCCGATTAGTCGGCGTATATTAGTAAAAAATGACTCGCTCACCCGGGTAACGTGAACGGAAAAAACTTCCTGCGTTTATCCGTTTTATCTTTTAGATCGAAGAGGAAATTTATTGATTTTTCTTTGTGATTTAGGTATGCTGTCGTTGTTTTGATTTGTCAAGTTCTTCAAGTTTTGTTATCAAATATTGGATCATATGGTACCTGTTTGTCAAGTTCTCAAAGTTTGAATCTTATCGTACGTACCCTATTTAGGTATACATTGCCTGGATGTTTGGCAGTTAGCTCATAAAAGAATTTCAACCCGGGTGGTTCTTGATCACATAGGCATACTTCAATACTTTACCCATGTTGTGGAAATATAATAGAAACGGCTGAGAATTATATGTACGTTGAGATGTAAATGGGTAGAAGTGGGATGGGGAAAGATTTTTAAGTGGTGGAGCACGGGAAGTTTCAATGTCACATGCATCGATTGAGGAGTTGATCCAATACGACCAATAGGGTAGGAATGTCTCTTTTTCAGGCTATAAAAAGATGTTATGGCAAGCGGTGATATTGATCACAACGTACGTTACTTGGGGAACACATATAAATAGTGGTGTGTATTATTTGTCTTTCTAAGAAAAAAAAATCGATTTCAAGTAGTTCCATTTTTCGGCTATCAAATAGAATAAAAGACTTCAAAATGTCATGGAATAGTGGTTGGTGCACCAATCCAACAGAAGCTGCAAAGTTCTGAAGAACTTTTGAAGTAGCTACTGTGTGAATCGAAATTTTGGAATGTAACTTTTGGTGAGGTGGGGTCTATAGTGAATAATGACAGTCGATCATATATATTGAAAATGAAGTATTGCTAGATGTTAGTATAGGTGAAGGGGGTGGTCATCTGACTCAATGTTGATGTGATTATTTGTAGTCATTTATTTTGTCTGATTTGAGTAGAGTAGCGATTTTTACATTATCACTTTTGATAAAAAAGAAAACGAAAAAATAAAATAGGAAAAAAGGAGAAAGGAGAAGAGATTGGTGCATAAATTTATTGTATGTATTCAATTTGAATAATTTTTATTGTGTACATACAACTTTCAAATATTGCTTCGCTATTAAATGTATCAAATAATACTTTTGAAGATGTATCAATTTGTATGGATATCACATGATACCATATACAAATAACATATTAGCAAATGTATTGTTAAGTACATGTAATAACGATATTTGAAAATTGAATATCCACAATATAAACATTCTAAATTGAATACATACAATAAATTTCAAATAATAGTCGAGTACACTCCCCTACACTAATTTAAAAAGTATATTAAAGTTGTATATAAAAAAGTGACACCTTATGCATAAACAATACATGTTGTTTGCGAAAAATAAAATGGTAACTGTCACTAGTCTTTCACGTCTAGGTAGAATACAGATGGTTCAATTTAAGTCATTTTCCCATATACCTATTTATGCCTTGCGGATAAGGTTGAGATTTTCTTTTTTTACTTTTTACATTTAGACAAAACTCAAAGAATATATATTACAAATTAAGGGAAAACGATTACATATCATTTTAGCTATTCTCTCTTAGCCCATTCGGCATGTTGTTTGCTTAAATCCACGGATTGATTATGTATATCTATGAAAATTAAGGGATGAATATGCAAAATATAACTGTTAACTTGATTTCTATTGAACACCAAACAAAAGTTATGTGAGGTTAATAGTACATATACTTTGTCCAAAAGTAAATTGACAAAAATTGTTACAATAAACAACCAAAGAACTAAAAGCCCAATACTATAAAACTAAAAGGATGAGTTTCTGAAAATATATTTAACTATGAATTAAAGTCTATTTTGTATATCGAATATCAGTTTAGTTTATTGTATATATTAAACTTTTTAATCATTGTTATTGTACGTATCAAATGACTTATTTATGTGGTACCCATTATTTTTTATAACGTGGTAACCGTATAGGCTGCAACATTAGCACCACATCATCAAAAATCGATATCATGTTAGCTATTATAAATTTTAAAAGGTCGGATACATATAACTATAATTGAAAATTTTAACAAAATAAAATTTAATACAAATAATAAATCGACTTTGAGTTGTAATTAAAATGTGGAAGTACTTGAGTACTATACATCTCATAAAATAATCCCAAAGCTAGAAGGCCTAACGTTTACGTCTTAAAATATACTGTATCGAAACTAAACTCGAGAGCAAAAACAAAAATACATAAAAATCCTATACGGTTGAAAGTTGATGCCAATCCAAAACATGTCGATATAAGTAACCAAGTCCATAACCTTAAAATAATTTCCAAGAAGCTGATGAAATCATGCCTTGTTTGATGCTTCAAAATCATGTTACTGGATATTTACTTGAAATTCCATGTGCTTGCCCAATTCATTTTCTTTGGTGAAGGTGAATGATTTCTTAAGATCAATTTATATTATATTAATGCTTTGATTTTCTTCTTTTAAGCTTTTACCTTTTTTCAGTATTTGTATCGTGTACGCATTCTAATGACAGGGAAATGAGTAGATCGATACCCATATTGTTACTAACTAATTAAATGAAAGCTTAAATGTACACCACAATTAGAGGTAAGGGAACAAAGGGAAAGAAAAGGACCAAACAGTTGAGGGTGAATGGTCGGTTAGAAATCAAATATTTTGGTCGAGGACATCGGTTCAAATAAGGCTGCCCAAAATGGAAAAAAGAAACAAAATGGTCAAGCAAAGCCACAAATCTACAACTTGTATATTAAGAAACAACTTTAGCATATACTGGTAGTCTAAGACACCAAGTAATAAAATGTAAATTACGCATATTTTTGAAAATGAAAATGAAAATGAAAATGGCAGTATAATTTCTTGGTACCTTACTGAGAGCACCTCAAGTAATAAAATGTCAATTATACGTATTTTTTAACAATAATGAAATGACGATATCATTTCTTGGTACCTTACCGAGAGCATACGGTGAGGGGCTTTTTTTGGCATGGTGCCTCCAGCACATTTGGTGTGATAATATTGGCCCCAGTTATTTTTGATATTGATGTAGTTGAGGCCAAAGTGTTGTACGCTACAATTGTCATTGCATTTCTTATTTTCTAAAATTAAAGGCATAAATAACGTTAAAGTGAGTTCTCCCTTTTCGGTGTGATGATAGGTGAAAGTGAGTTCAAGTGGTTTTTAATGTGGTGCTAAACTGCTAATGTGATTGATATTTTTTAGTATGGTGCGAGTGAATCAATGTTCTAAGTTTATTGCAAGTATTTAAAAGTAGAAGTAATTGTTTGGAAATGTATTAAATTTGTCATAAAATTACTTTTTATGTATCAATTTGCTAAAAGCTCTATCATATGCATTGAAGTTTTTAATCATCCTTATTGTATGCATTCATTAACTTGATATTGAAAATTTTCTTATGTGGCACCAATTAATCCATTTTTGTCCACGTCGTATGCCACCTAGGTGCAACTTGAACAATGAAAATGTAACAAACTTTTTCTAAATGTATCAAACTTTATATATAAACCCTTTTTGTCCCATTTTATCCATTCATTGTTGTCGCAAAAAATACAGTTAGAGTTGGAGATGGTGATGACGCTGCACATGGTTGTGAAGTAGAGATAATATGGATGTTTGTTAAAATGGGAGTAATACTGGAAGACATGGTGTTGCCGGAAAAAAATGGTGTACCTGGAAAATGTGGTTGGAGTTGGAGATGGTGGTGACACCGGAGATTGTTGTGAAGCAAAGATAATAGGGATGTTGGTTAAGGTAGTGGTTGTGGTGGTGGTGTTACTGAAAAACACGGTGTTGCCGGAAAAATGGTGTCGCCAGAAAATGTGGTTGGAGTTAGAGATAGTGCTAACGTCGAAGATAGTTGTGAAGTAGAGATAATATGGATGTTAATTAAGGTAGTGGTAAGGGTGTTACCGAAAAACACTAGGTGTCGGAAAAAAAAATGATGTCGCTATAAAATGTGGTTGGGTTTTGGTGGTGACGTCAGATATAGTTGTGAAGTAGTGATAATATGGTTGTTGGTTAAGGTAGTGATTGTAGTGGTGGTGTTAACGAAAAAACATAATGTCATTGGAAAAGTCGCCAGAAAAAAATGTTTGAAGATGACGAAGTCTATGTGGTGGAAAAAATTGTATCCAACTGTATTGAGATGGCAGTGACGTGGCAACGACAACTCAAAAATCCTTAGCCACATAAGTAAAGGGTAACCGGTTACCTTTGCTTCGGGTTAATGAATGCATATGATAACACGTAAAAAGTCTTGTTTTTACGTGCATTATTAATCTCAGTTTAAATAAATAATTTACATTATTGCATGAATATTGAATTTATCTCTCGTATTTTGTTAATTAGGTCAAAATGAAGACGATGTCAAAAGAATCAGTGAAAAATAGCGAAAAATGGAAAAAAATATGATAAAAACGGTGAAACGCACTTTACGAGCCCGAACACAAAGTTTTACTACTAATTTGCAAGCCAAAAAAATAACTAAACCACTAGTCGATCACGGTTTGAACCACGACCGAGAAACTCAAGGCTGAGCTTCATAGCCGAGAACACTCAGTATTGAACCAAGAGTGTACTCGGGAACTACCAAGCCACACCCAATTACCATGGCTGAGTAACAAGAACAGAGCGACCAGGTGATGCCCGAGCTCATGACCAAGTGCTCTAGGTCATTGGTTAAAGATGAGATTTGTGAAATAAGTTGATAATCATTTTATCTTAGAGTTATAATGTTTATAAAAAAAAATTAAAATCTCGAAAATTTCAAAAGATCCTACCAACGAGTACCCATTTGCAGCCTGCAGACCCGGCTATGAGCTCACGTCCTCGAACACTCATCCCGTAACGAACAGTCACAACTTGTAAATTACGGGCTGCAGGTGATGAGTATTCTTTTTTACATCCACTTCTCATTTAGTTTTCCTTTATTATATTCCAATTGGTCCACGTAAATGTATATGAAAATATATTCGGTTAACCGAAAAATATCTCAATTTTGCTTCACTTGTAATTTGCTCTATTGGTCTGATTCTTCCTATACCAGTTCGAGTTTTAAAATAAATGAAGCTGAGCTTTCTCCATAGGAAAGCAAAATCATCTGGAACCACAAAAAACCTACACAACGAGTACACTATAATTTACGTTGCATTTTAGCTATAAGCATTTAGGTTAACAATACGATCCAATTTAACAACCTCGTTAATTTAATGAGATTTAGCTAATTAAAGTTTGAAATAATATATTTTTCTTTATTCAATCTGACATTAGGTAATTACAACTTCAAGTTTAAGGTATTCGACAATTTGGAAAAATTTAAAACAAAAGATAATAGTTTGGTTAAATTTATGCATAAATTTTACTTGTTTAGAATTTTAAATAAGCATTTTTTTTTATATCTATAATCAAAATCTAAAACTTAAAGCTTTTATACAAATAAGTTTTAAAACATATAGTATATTTTTAATCAAAGCATAGTTTTATGTATATGTTGTTTATTAAGACTATTGAGCCTAACTTTTATAACTATTTTACATACTTAAGTAATGAAAGTAAGTGACTTATTAAATTAATATGGGATGAGAAAAATAAAATGCAAAGAAAGATTATGTTAGGATTTGAACCAAGGTCCAAAATATAAAATCTAAAACACAAAGCATAGGTTTATATTAAAAAAGTTTAAGTAAAACATATACATTTTTAATCAAAGCATAGTTTTACATACATCTTGTTTATTAAAACTATTGGGCCTAACTTTTATAATTAAAATAGAATGCAAAGAAAAATTATGTTAGGATTTGAATAAAGGTCCAAACTATAAGAGGCAAAAGTCTTACCATCAAGCTAAAAGGCTTTTGTTTTTCTATTAACAATTATATATCTATATATGTATATGTGTATTTATTGAGATTAAGATACAAAAATTAGGTGTTTAAAGTAAGACAAACAATTTACTAATTATAAGTGTTTGTAAATAATAGGTATGTTCAATGTTGTTTAAATATGTGATAATCTGAATGTGTGGTGCAAATTTATTTGGACGAAAAATAATATCAATGGCAACATATTAAGCTAGGTGGGTCCGCCCCTTCTCAATCAACACAGGCCCATGTTGTTTCTTAATCGTAATCTTAATATAGAGTTATTGAACGATCATGTTGCTTTGCTTAACCTTTTTATATGTAGATACCATTTTTTCAATATATATGTGTGTGTATATATATACATTTGAAAAAAATAAAAATTGGGCAGCCTTTTTTGAACCATTGTCCTTCACCCAAATATTTGATTTCTTTCCAACCATTCAACCCCTAGACTGTTTGTAATTGTGGTGTATAAGCCTTTTTAAGTAGTATAGTTTGCCGAGAAAGTGACAAACGTAGCATTAGGGGGGAAAAATAGAGGGTATTGGGTAAGTACTCATTCTCTTATTATCAAAAAACGAGTGCAAATTGCAAAATACAAAAGTAGTGAAAATTTGATATTTGACAAATAGGTACCATAAGATTCAAAATTTTGTTGACTCGCCTTGAGGAACTTGACAAATCAAGACGACGACAATATACCTAAAACACAAAGAAAGATCAATAAATTCCCCTTCTAAATGATCAAATCCTATATAGCATTAAAATCAATGAGTATGTGACTCACTTTAATCCGTGAGCAAATGTCACGGCAACTTATAATTCACAACATCAGAAGTCTAAAATTCAAAGGGAATTCTTAATTTTTAACCCGTGTATAGCCATGGATGGTACAAAGTAAAATTATACTCCGTATGTTTCGATATAATTGGTGGTGGGCCTCAAAAAATTTCTTATTCTTTATCGTGTTTTGTGTTTGCACGATGAGAAAAGAGAATCGGACACATCGTTTTGTTTGTTTGTTAATGAGGAAGGAGGAAGCAAAGTATAACCCTCATGAGTCATAACGAATATTTGTTTTTGATTAGGGATCAAAGTAGAAGGGGGTGTTAGGGGGAAGGAGAGCAGGAGAATGATCGCTATTGGATCAACAAGCAATTCAAATTTCGGATCACTGGTTAAAACAAGGTGATGGTTTTTGTAATTGTTTAGAAAGGAGTTTTTGTATGCCCTCGCGTTGCGCGGGGATAAATATAGAACATTTATATCAATAACCGATAGATCACGTATATTTGTTTGTTTAAGATAGAAAAATTGTTTTAGAATCACATACTCGTCCAACCATCATAATACTAAAGTACTAAATTATATGATTAGACAATATTGTTTTAATATTGTAAATATTAACATACACTATATAAAACTATTAAAGCAAAGAGTTTATAGTGATAATATAAATTTTTTCTTTATCAAGATTATTTGTCTAAAATATCATGTTAGTAAAACAAACTTGTTCTGTAATTCTTGTTACCTTTAATTCTATGTGATTATTTTTATCATTTCAGATGCAAAAATTTATTAAATTATGAGCTAACCTTTTGACTAGCTAAAATGACTTATTAGTTTTTTAAGTTTATGACACTTTAGTGTGATTTAGGTTTTAGCCAAAAGAAGATTAAAAATTGTTAATCTATGGTGGGACATAAAAATTAAATGCCATAAATAACCTAATCTTCATGAAAACTTTGTATCTCTCATTTAAAAGATTAGATATTGATGATGATAAGATAGTCAAAATATCATGATAAATTAACAATTCACTTGGTGAATTGATTATAAGAGATAATAGTTGCGTTAATTTTTTCTTAA
Source organism: Logfia minima (assembly GCA_963921325.1). Classification (NCBI taxonomy): domain Eukaryota; kingdom Viridiplantae; phylum Streptophyta; class Magnoliopsida; order Asterales; family Asteraceae; genus Logfia; species Logfia minima. The sequence continues at coordinate 38,142,390 of OY992764.1, forward strand.
AAATAATAAAAATTAGTATTTTTTACTCTTTAATTAGACATCTTACAAGGTATATTTTCAAGTTATTTTTTCGTCCATCTGAAGGACGTGGTTCATTGCCGATACAAGAAAAATTGATCAGTGCTAAGAATTAGAGCTCATGGCGGCTTGCTGTTGAAATTGGACTATCCGTTAAAAGGAAATAAGGTTTATTCGTGGTACGATACTCAAACCTGTTGATGATCCTCAATTGCTTGAACAATAGGAAACCTGCAACAATCTTGTCATCAATTGGCTTATGAACTTTGTAAGTTAATCTACTGCCAAGTCAATAAAGTTCATTGGTACTGCTTATGAAATTTGGATCCAGCTAGAACAAAGATTTGCATTGAGTAATGGTTCTAGGAAGTATAAGCTACATATGGGAAGAACTTGATTCAATGAGTGAAAAGTCTATTGTTGCTTAACAACCCTCTACTAAGTGTTGAAATAGCTTGTTCTGTCTTGCAACGAGGAATCACAAAGGGTATTAAACAACTTCACTCCCAATGTTGATTCAACTGCTTTGTTTAGTCAAAAGAAAGAAGAGAATTGTGTGCATTGTGGTCACAAATGGCATCCAACAGATAAATATTGGGAAAAGATTGGTTATCCATCTTGACATTAGAGATCTAAGCAACTGTCTCAACCAAAACAGTTTAAGGATAGCAAATTTCTAAGCGAAAATCTGGAAATGGTACAAACAGGAAAACTGTAGCTAATGTGGAAGGCAGCCATGCTATACTTACTAAAGAACAATTTGAGTAGCTCATGAAGTTCCTGCCTGCTGCAGATACATGAACAATTGATGAACTTCATAATGAGTGAATTGCAGGTATTGTTTGCTATTCTTGCAGTAGTTTATCATCTTTAAATGCCTGGATCATGGACACTGGATCATCTTTTAAACTAAGCTTATTGTTTGTTCCCAAACTAACTGAAGATAGTCGTTGTTTCCACGATTTTGTGTTGTTCAAGAATTAATCTCAAAGAAGGTTCTAGGAATGGGTAAAAGAAGAAGTGGTCTATACTATCTGGTTAATACTCCAGTTCATGAAGTTGAAGCTGAATTGAAGCAATTACTATCTTCAACTCTTAATGGTCGTGTAAGAAAGACAAGTAGCTCTAATATTGTTGTCAAGCACTCGCATAGCTTGTAGCATCATAGGCTTGGACATGTTTTTGATTCCATTGTAAAACATATCCCATTATGTATTTGTGAATATGCTTAGAAATGGAAATGATACTTGTTTGTCATGTCCAATGACAAAGTTTACGAAATGGATATACTCTCTAAGTGATTCTTATGTAGTACATGCTTTGGTTCTGATTCATGTTGACACTTGGAGTCCTTATAAAGTTCCAACTTATAATAAGTATAGATACTTTCTTACCATAGTTGATGATTTCAGTAGAGCCACTTGGACATATCTTTATGATTCATAAGTCAGATGCAATTTATATTCTTAAATCATTCTTGAAGTTTGTCCAAAACTATTTGATTGTAAAGTCAAAGTTGTATGATCAGACAATGTTTTGGAATTTCTAAAAGGAGCTTGTGGTACTTTCTTTGTTGAACAAGGTATTGAGCAGCAAACTTCTTGTAGTGATAGACCACAAAAAAATGAGAGGGTAGAAAGAATGCATAGAAATTTGTTACAAGTTTCTAGAGCTTTAAGATTTCTTACCAATCTTCCTCCGAAATTTAAGGGTGACTGTGTAAGCACTACAACTTATTTAATTAATAGCTTATCTGAAAATTAGTCTAATGGGTCGAACCCGCGAAAGTTTCCCAAAGTAAATTCTTAATGTGTATATCCTCTAGTCATTTAATTCAAAAATTCGATTATGATTGAATTTTATATTTTTTGTGATCATATTTGGAACACTAATTATCATTAACTAAATATTTGGAGAAAAAGAGTTCTGGATCAATTAAACCTGGCCTGATCCGCTGGTCATGATCTTCTCTTGGCATTATTTCACAATAGTCACTATGTCTAGTAGGTCTTGCAGGGTAGAATCGATTTCTATGCGCCCATATTTTTTTGCTTGTGTCTTATACCCAAGAGGTTTTTATATATCTACTTGCAAGTCTCGATTATTTGAAGCATATGCAAGTGAATTGTTGAGTCAATTCAAAGGGAAAACTACGAAGATTCGGTATCTTTGTTTCCAACTTCATTATTGTTTTTATTTGATGTCTGTTATCTATGTCGTTCATCGGTTCTTGATTCGTATTAATAAACATTTCAATTCTATAGCTGTTGTTGCAATTGCATTGCCAATTACAAGGAACAGACGGAATGTGAGTTTAGGGCTGGCAATGGATCATGGATCGATCCAGATCTAACACGATCCAATCCACTTACATAACTTATTGGATTAAAAAATATATTCATTGGTCCATTAAGCAATCCAACAAATCAATCCAAATATCCAATTAAACACTTGGATCGATCCATAATCCATCTGGACCGATCCATCTACCATTATACCAAAATAAATAAAGTACGTCTCTAATCTCTTACTCTCGTCTCTCACTCTCTCAGTATGTGAACTGTGCAACACTCTCTGCTACTTCACCAAACAATCGCGCCATTACTTACTTCTTCTTCATCATCGTAAGCATCATCATTATTATAACACCCCTCAATTTACTCAAAATTAAATGTGTCATTTGACTCGGAAGCGATGGATAAAATAACATTATATATTATATTACAAAAAGGACCATAACAATTTTGCGAGTTTTACAACATTTAACTATTTCCTGGAGCAAAACATATATAGTTGTTATATAAAATCCGCATACATGTTAACTAACAAAACATTTATGCATATATCAGAGTTATGGCACGTGTCAAACATTCCTTCCAAAAGACCATCTTCCTGCCCAACCCACAAACTTATACATAACCTGAAGGAAGAGGAATGGTGGGATTAGCACGAAGCTAAGTGAATGAATGTACAACTAATAATTCAACCTAGCATAACAATCTGTTTACATTAAGTACCGAAAACACATAATCTCAAGAGGATTGGTGGTTACTGAAGAACCCTATAGCCGCGGTGGCCCTCAAGTAACGCTTATCACAATCTGTATTGACCCATACAAGATTTACCGATAACTTGGTACTAATAAACAACAACACAATTTCCAGTAATAACACATGTCCATGGAACCTGTGTTGATCACTAATAGTAACCAAGTCCAATCACTATTGACCTCTGAACATCACAGATGCCCGAAGGCCACATATATAGCAAGTAGATACACAATCACAAATCAGACTAAACAGTCTATCAATATCTACGTTACTTGTTGTAACCACACCATTACAACTAAATCAAATCATGAGTTGCAGATCCACTCACCTGACTTATCTCAGTCCACACTCAGAGATCTTATGTTACTGAGTCTTCTGCTGATCTGAGAATATAATAATTAAGAAGTTAGCAACTCTTTCCATAGTTGTATAACACATTTCACTACTCAGTATCAAAATGACAAGCAATTATCAAGTAGCAATTATCAGTTATAACCACTCTACAATTATAAATTTATATCAAGTTATAACGATTCACTTATACTTATACACTTTGAATTTAGCAAAATAAAACTTTCAAAATCACGTCTAAAAATTCTCAGTTCGCAACGCATTGAAACTCAGTTCGCAGGAACTCAGTTCAGTTCGCAGGAACTCAGTTCAATTCGCAATTCAGTTCAGTTCGCAGTTCTGTTCAGTTCGCAGTTCAGTTCGCAGTTCTGTTCAGTTCGCAGGATGAACTCAGAAACCCCAAAACCAAACCAATTCACTCACAAACACAAAAACTCAGTTTCCTATCAATCTAACCAGCTTTCTCACATCTCTAATACATCAAGTAGCATCATATAACATATTTAAACATCAATTACACACCATTTCAAAGATTGACCAAATTTCAAGTTTATAATCAAAATAACAAATGCTTACAATTAGGAGTAAGAACAAGATGATGATGATGATAAGTAAAACAAGGAATCACAACAGATTATTAACACAACTCAATTGATGTCAATTTGGTGATTTTGGAAATGATCTTTGCAAGAAATGAGATGAAATGAAGAGGTTAGTGGTATTTATATCACTCACCAACTCAAGTGTTTGTTAATTTTAATCCCTTGTTTGGCTTATTGTCTGGAACCTGAAAACCGTTTTGCGAGACAAGTTATTTTATTTTACCGACAACCATTTAAATTTAAACTATTAATATTTTACCTGACACAATTAACTATTCGATCTTAACTAACTTTCCTATTAATAAACATATTAATATAATATAAAAATTATAATTAAGTATAAAATTAAGGAAATTACCAGATACCCCTAGGCCATAAGAGTGGGTGTTACAATTATCAGTAAGCTTCTTTTATTTGTGATTCAATTTGTAATTGTTCTATTTCTAGGGTTTATAATAGTTCAATTGTAATGGATTCAATCAACGAATCGCTACATAACTATAAAATTCATTTAATGAAACTTAGGGTGTTACATTAATGTGCGAATTAGAAAACCCATAAATCGGTAGCAAACACATCAAGGTGCGAATTTAAAAAACCCATAAATCAGTAGTAAACCTTCTTTTTTGAATCTCGTCAGTCGATTACATTACTATTATTGATCGATGATATAAATAATAGATGTTTGTAGAAGAAGAATTAAAGAACCCTAATTTTATGATGAAATTAATTATTGTACACGATTTGATTAAACTTGTAGACATCCTAATAAAAGCAGTGAACAACCCAAGTCTTCATAACTCACTTGACAAGTTGGGACTTAGAGATCTCTACGTACCAATTTGAGAGGGAATGTTAGTATGAGCTATATTTGTTTTGACATGAAATCACTTCTTTTATATGTTTAAGGGATGAAATAATTTCTTTCCTTAAAGTAATAAAAGAAAATATCAAATTTAATTTTAGTACTAAAATCAGGTCTAGAAAAGATGATCGATTATTTGAGTATTAATAGTCACTGCTTCTCCTTATGAGACCTAAGATGAATGGAAAACAAATTGATTTGAAGCTCATGTTTATTCTTTCACTTCTTTTATATGGTTATTCTTTCACATCAAGGTTCAAAGGTTCTACCTATTGATGTTCCACATAGATAGAACTCTACTTACTTAATGCTTGACACTGTCATATCAATGAAAGATGCACTACAGCAATTACATTATACGGATAGTAGTTACCACCATTATCCTAGTGAAGAGGATTGGGAAGTTGCAACTATAGTAAGAAATTGTCTGAAAGGATTTTATAGTGCGACAAAGCACTTTTGCGGGCGAAACTTTCCTACTTCAAATGTTTTTTTCCCGGATGTTAGTGATTTGCAATTTGATATTTGTACATGGAAGAAGAGTACATGTGAGTATTTGAGAGAATTTGCGGGCCCGATGAAGGAGAAGTTTGCTAAGTATTGGGACGAGTGTAGTTTAGTTCTAGCTTTAGGTATTGTCTTTGATCCAAGATTTAAGCTGAAAATTGTGGAATTTCATTACAACAAAATATATTGTACGGGAGCTGATACGTATGTTGATAGAGTTCGTAAAGCTTTTGATGCTTTATACCAAGAGTATAGTAATATTACTCATGGTGGGATTCATGAGCATGATACACATCATTGTACGGTTCAACAGAATGATCAATATAGTGCTTTTGACATATGGTTGAAAGAAGGAAATCCAAGAGGGGAGCAACGAAAGTCTGAGGTAGATACGTATTTGGATGACCCTTTGTTTCCTCGTGTGGGTGACTTTTGTTTATTACAATGGTGGAAACTAATGCTAGCAAGTATCCGGTTATATTGAGAATAGCAAGAGATGTGTTAGCTGTCCCAGCAACTACAATCACATATGAGTCAGCTTTTAGTGTGGGAGGACGGACAATTGATGAGACACGCTCGTCCATGGTCTCGGAACTTGTTGAAGCACTGATCACAACCAATGATTGGATTGAATAAATAGTAGATGTATATGTTATTTCCAAAGAATTAGTGTAGCTGCTATCATACTGTAACCGCATGTGACCTTTAATTTGATTGCGTATGTTTCTTCCTAATCTGTTTATATCCATGTATTTAAGAAGATCTGTCATTCGATCTCTCTGAAGTCTGAAGTTTGAGTAACTATAATCACCAAGTGTTAGGGTGCCGATCCATGTGTATTCCTCTTGGGCAGCTGGCAGAGTTGTAGCCAAATAATAGAATATGCACGCTGCTGTATGTGTGCAGTAGAGCTCAACGGCTATAAGTTTTATAATCCTTAAAAACAAATACTTGTTAACAGCCAAACTTTTGCTGCACTATATAGCATTCTCCTCTTCCTTTGTTAACAGCCAAACTTTTTTATTGCATATAAGTTAACAGCCAAACTTTTTTATTGCATATAAGTTAACAGCCAAACTTTTTTATTGAGAACCAAAAAGGTATGAAGCTAAAATTTATCATTTGCTATGCAACAGAGCAAACCTTTATATCTTTTCCTCTTTTTCCTAGAAAATTTATCATTCGCTATGCAAAAAAGTAGATGTATATGTTATTGGTCTTAAGAAAAAAGAATTGGATTGATCCAGATCGTGATCCAATCCACTTAAATTAATTGGATATGGATCCGATCATGATCCATTCTATTAGATCATGGATCGGATCATGATCCATTTAAGTTGGATCACTAATGGAGTGGATCAAGATCCATCCATATCCATCTATTGCGAGCCCTATGTGAGTTCTTGATCCTATTGCCTTCATATTTTTAGTGAAATCCATAACATTTTGATCATTTAAATCTTGTTATAGGTGAAGCTGCTGAGAGGATTTGGTGCCTTTACATCTTTCATGTAGCAACAATCCAATCTTCATACTTCTTGAGAAATTGGTTGGGACGTTTTTTTGTTGACAAAGTGTATATGAAGAAACACTTGATGTTTTCACTTCATGAGATGTTAATTTAATGGTATGAGAAGTAATTTAAGAGTGATATGGTCCTATTTTGTTAATGCGCACTTGGCTTGCAAAAAATAATAAAAATATATTTTTTAAACGAATATATTGATGATTATTAATATCATAAAGGTATATGGCTTGTAAAACTCAAAAAGAAAAACATTTTAACGAATATACTGAATGGAGATCCATTGATAGCAAGTGAGAACCCACTGCTTGACTAGTTGACTTTGAAATTTCAAATGAATCGAGGTTAAATTTCTATTAAAAAAGAATAATTCAACAATAAAATCAGAGATAAAAAGGTTTTATAATAAGCATAGCTTTTAAAAATATATATATATACACACCATATTATATGCATTTTAAAAATTCTTATACACTTCAACAAAAGAATCTGAATTACCTGTAATCTAGATCCATTAACATGTACAAACTCTTTATATCGCATATATAATAAACATTGAGCTATTTAGGCATGTCGAAATCAGAGTACTTCATAGGAGCTACCCCTGAAGTAAGACATCCTATTTGTTCTGTTCTATACCCTGCTGCCCTTAATTCAACATCCAATACAAACCTAATAAAATATCCGTATAATGCAGTGTAAAATAAAATTATTAAAAATGAATCGTGATGCTTATATGCAATTCAACATCCTAATTGTTTTTATATATAATATATAATAATAATCATAATAATAATAATAATAATAATAATAATAATAATAATAATAATCATAATAATAATAATAATAATAATAATAATAATAATAATGCATCGGTGATTGTAATGTGTTCGTTTAACTCGTCGAGTAAATAAGCTTTAGTGAAAGAGAAAGTAAATTAATTACTAGATACGATGAAAATACACAAATTATGAAAATAAATATCGGGTGTTATTAATTTGTCTTGACAACATCGTAATGACAACTAAGGCTGTATATCAATATAGATATCAATCAATAATTATATGGAGTACTGCATTACATTAGTAAATGTTTTCTTTTAAGGATAAATCATTTAAATAAACTATTGATATCGATTTAAAATTGAAGGTACATATAACACAATTTTATACTAACCATAACCTTAATAAGCTTGAAAAATGTGGTGTGGTACATGGCAGTTGATCATTAACTTTAGGTGGACATTTATTTTTATATACAATACTTTGTCGCATATTAACCACAGCTTTAAACGTTATGGTTAGCAAAATCTTAAATTTTAAAAAGTATAAATTTCTTTAATTATATAACTTAATTTTTCATCAACAAAATAATAAATAGAAATCCAAACCATATAATATAAATAGGCTGTAAAATTAACATAACTATTAAAATATTTGACAACATAATATATGTATTTTATATGCTGGAAACAACATGTCTTTACTTGGAACTAAGGAATTCAAATATAATCCCAGATTGATTAACCTGTAGAAATTCAACTTATTTATTTATGTATATATAAATATAATAATTAACTAGTTCATCGCCCTACGATAACGCGAGACGAAGTTAATTTTTATAAATAAATAAAATATTGTGGTTGATTTGTGGCCAATTTCTTTTATATAGTTATAGACTCGCAATAAGGCGCGACGCATTTAACTTTTATAAATATATAAAATATTTAAGGGATCAAAAGTATAATTACATGAAAGAAATTAAGATCACTAAATCACAAATAACAAAAAATAATAAAGGACTCGAATTCTTCTATTTTATCTTTTAATTACATATAAAAATGAAAATAATTAATTAATTAATATAATATAAAAAAGTAATCGGAATAATAAACCAGACACCAAACACTCCCCTTCCTAACACCACATAAAAGTCTACAACCAAACACTGATGACTGATACACATTCGATTATTTCTACAGAAATTAAGAATTACCAAATCTGAAACCCTAAAACCTTTAGTCCATTCCTAACAGCGATGGCAATGTCAACGGCGACAAAGATCGCCCGATCACTTCTGTCTCTCCGATCACCATCTACCACAGTCGCATCACTCACCGAATCACTCGCAACAATCAACCTGACTCCATCTCTCAATCACCAAACCCGTTCCTACAACGGCGTGAATATTCAAAAAATGAGGTTTCCGAAATCTCGTAAAGGTCGAATCGACGGAATTAAAGACGGTGCACAAGTCTGTTTCGGTAAATACGGATTACAAGCACTTGAACCTGCACGAATTACAGCGAAACAGATTGAAGCTGGACGTAGAGCGTTGCAATTGAATGTAAGAAGGGGTGGAAAAGGTGGGAAAGTGTGGGTACGTGTGTTTGCGTTTAAATCGGTTACTGCAAAACCCGCTGAAGTTCGAATGGGAAGAGGGAAAGGTGCAATTTCGCATTGGGTTGCTCCGGTTAAACCTGGTCAAATACTTTATGAAATGGGTGGTGTTACTGAAGCTTTAGCTAAACGAGCTATTCAAATTGCTGGTTCTAAAATGCCGATTCAGACTAGGTCCATTATTCGTGATCCGACAACTAAAGAAATCGGTATTAGGTGAATTCTGTTCTCTATGATGTTATGTGTTTAGTTTGATTACTTTACTTGATGATTTAAGTTTAGACTTTGTTGGAAATTTGAGATTTTTGTTTTTATGAGTGTTACTATTCAAGAATTTGCTAATAATCATATGTTCAAATTTGTTTTGTTCATTTCAATGTGGTGACAAACTGAGAATGAATGTATAAGTCTTGATTATCTTATAATGGCTTAACAATTTAAATTGCAATGTTGGATTCGGTTCAGTATTTAAGATGAGACGTTTGATTGTTAGTATACTTTCAAATAGGAAATTCTTGCCAATTTTGTGGACGAGCGTCTTTAAGAAAATGTTGTAATTTTGTGGTAGTTATCAGAAGCTATTGTTAGTTTTTGCTTATTCTTTCTTTTTGTCCCATTTCTTTGTGTAGATCTTGATTCTAGAACTACCATCATCTATTGGTATTTTTGTGCGATCAGTTGTCATTAGTTCAGTTAACTTATTTGTAGCTTACTACCTAAGGCTTAAAAGGGGCTAACAATTCGAATTCACAATGAAAGCTGAACCAGATGTTACAAGAACACTGTTCAATTAGGCGATTATATTTCATAAAATCACCATATAAAATATCGACTCTAGTTGCTGCTGAAAATGGTATACTAACCTGAACACCGACAAGTGATGACATAAAAATACAGTAACTTATTGCAAAATGATAACATAAAATTCTGTGTTGTGTTTATAAGAACTGTTTTATGTTAAATGACAGCAATGGTAAAATACCATAATTGGACCAAGACCAAGACCAAGACAATTACTAATTTGTAACAAATAATGCACCTAACATTATTTATAGCTTGATCCTATTTATATATACCTGATATGAAAGAGTGGAGCTGAACATCACAAAAATAGCTGGACAGTGGACAAATGCTGCCACTAAATGTCGATAATTTGAAACTAAGGGTAAAAAAACTACATGTCTAAAAGGGTGATTACATGTCTCCACCACTAGATTTAAGGCAATTATATGCACACAGAGCCATTGATAATGTATAAAAGGGTTAGACAACTATGGTTTAGCGTAGGACGACACCTTCTTTTGAGTGGTATCAGATTCTTTTCTCTTTGGTACTTCTCATAGGCCTCTACATCATCCACAAACAATGGGACATAATTAACAGATAGCAACCGCATCAATCTTGTGTAGAAGTGGCAATTTTGACCCATTTACCTATAAACAGGTTGATATGATTTATGTTATATCTAACAGTTTAAATGGGTCAACTCAAAGATCTTAAGCAAAAGGAATCATATTTAATGGGTCTAACATGCTGATTGCCATCCAAAATCCATTCAAATCCATAAAACCTTATGAATCTTTTGGTAAAAGAAACTAGAATATGAATTTAAAATTGTGATAATGTATACCTTTTTTCTAATCTTATATAACATATTAGTTAGTTACTTATTGTACTCTTAAGCAGTGAACTTGAATGACTTAATGGATTACCAAAATTTGGAAATGGTTAAATGATAGGAAGGTCTAAGAGGACTGTTTTCAGTTCAATCTGCTGTTTGATGCGGCTCATCAACTTCTTAGCAGTTGCAATTGTGAATATATCTATGATCAAGCACCAAAGTGTTTAGGACTATTTGGCTTGAGAATTGAGCAGTATCTAGAAACTTTTCTTTGTTGTTGATTGTGGCTGTTGCTCCTATAAGAATGGATGCAAATTTAGCATTTTTTATAACCTATAAGGTTAGCAGTTCATAATCTCTATATCCATATCCGATAGTGGCCAACAAGAAACGTTATTCCAACAACAGTATGCAAGCACCCGTAAACGCTTGACACATTCCCTAGACCCTAGTACTAGATGTCATACGAGTACTAAACTACAAGCTGCACTGCTGCAGTTGATCCCAAAAGATATCTTTGACCCAGATTCTTGAACTACATTCTGTGTTGAAGCGAATTTTTGAAACTTACTAGAACGTTCATCTTCAAACTTACAGTGATCTTAGAGGTGACTGTTGTAAGCAACTAAAGTTATTTGAGCTGCAAATTGTTTGAAGACAGTAATTGATCCTTGTTTTTCAATAATCCACTAGCAGTTGTAACCAGGTTTAATAGATTGTTCTTAGAAGCTTGTGCTAAATCCTCAGTGCACACCCAAACTACATCAGGAGGTGCAAAGAACATGTTATCTGCTTGTAACCCAGTGCGCACCCAAACTACATTCTGAATCTGGCTGGAACAGTATGAGCCTATATTTATCTTCTACAGGTTTAAAACTAAACCACTAAGAACAGAAGTTATCTTGATCGTCAGTTTTAATATAGCCAGAAGATTACTTAATCAAGGCAGCCTACTTCAGTGTTCGATAACTCGTGTAGCATTTCTTGACATAGGGATAAAAACGACCTGGGATGAGCTTCCGTATTGCTCAATGATGATAGTTTGACCTTAAAGTCGATCTGATAGTTTGCGAGCCTTTCTGATGAAGGCTCAACTTGCAGCGAGAATTATATGAAAGCTTGAATAGCTCGAGACATTATTTCAAGTTTTGTTCGGAGTTTTATTTAAGTTCAACCCAAAAATATTAACATATATGTTTGACATACATAATGAGAATCTTAGTTTTTACAACTCCAGATTAGATAATGAACCAATCACATTGTAATCATATGAGAAATAGTATCTTTAAAATTTGAGAAATAGTGTAACATGAAATATTAGCTCTAAACGAAAGAAAGACAAATAGATATACGAATGTTAATGAAATACTCCGTAACCATTAGTGACTAGTAAACCACTCTAACTTTACTCGTACTAAAATCTTTGCTTGGAATAATACTAGTCTTTTTCGGTGATAACGGTGTTTATAGTGGCGGCAGGTATGGTGGTGACGATAGGAGGTGATTGTTGTAGCAAGAAAAGAGAAAAGAAAAAAATATGAATGTTTTAGAAGTGTAGTATATATATTTGTTTTGATTAATATATGATGTATAACATAACTGAATGTTGATTACACAAATAGAAAAGGGATTAGTGCAGGGGAATGCATCTAACTATTTCGCGATATCTATTGTGTGTACCCAATTTACATTTGTTATTTTTAATATATTCAACTTTCAAAAATTATGTTTTAATGTTGATTTTAATTTCTTTATCTTTTATTTTTTTTCTTTTCGCTAAAAACAAAGAAATCTAATTTAATAAGCGCTTCAACGAATGCTAAAGATAATTGCAAAAATAGTACACTATAAACCTACCCCCACGGTCAAACCACAACTAAATACACCGAAACTTAGAAAATCAACTAAAACATAATCGCTAGGAAAAATGACAAAGCTTGAGAACTTTTGACCCACCGTTGAAATCTTGAATACCGACTCTAACCAACGAAGATTATCTAAGTATGTTGAAAAGAAACACTGTGGTGAATTAATATCACACAAATTAAACTAGAGACCAATTTGAGAGATATTGATGAAACTAAGTGATATTGTGTCATGATCAATAAGCTTAAGAGTACTTCTCTATCTTTTAATTTTTGAAGAAGAGCACCATAACTTCACACTAACTATTTCATTCCTTATGTCTTAACCAACTAGAGATCACATAGTTAAAAAATCAATTTTATCTTTTAAGGGTGATTCATCACTTTGATCCACACCTTGAATAAAACTTTTTAAGTCCTTCATTTCATTTTGTTTTGAGCCTTCGTGATAATTAGATTACCAATAACTTTGGAAGGCTTAACAACTACTTTAGCCGATGCATCCTCGTCCTCAGAAAAGTCTTTCGAAGAAAGACATTGGTTGCTAGTTCAATTAGTTTTTCCTTACTTTTGCGTATTGCCCTTTTTTCTTTAGTTTTTCTTTACTTTTCTAAACACGTCGCATGAAGCATGACAGTCTTCGTCACAAAAAAGATCATCTCCAGATAAATTTAAAATGGGTTGAATTTTGTTGTTGAGGAGTAATAGAGGTTGGGAGATTAGGAGAGGTTATGTTAATGTTTGACACATTAGGTAAGATGGTTGTTGCATCTAGTGATTCTATAGGTTATAAGATAAATAGATTTTGAGATACAATGACCATTTGTAATGTGGGAGAAGAAGTGACTTGGGGATTTTGATACATATGGGGACACGTTCTTGACTACTTGTTGCTCGTGAGAAAGTATCTCTTTTACTAGCTCAAAAACCTATGAATATAAAGTGAACTTTGAGGTTAACTTTTCATCTGCAATTAATAAATCACCTCTCAAAAATATGTGTTTTCCAACCATATAAGATGTATCCAGAGGGAGCTCACTGCCTCACCAAATAAGTTACTGTTAAGATTTAAATTCAAAATTTGAACTTCATGAGAACTCCTAGGAGGAGGTATAGCAATTGACTGCCCATGAAATTGAAAATTGTGATTTTGTGGTACTATTGTAGAACATATTAGATTTCAAACCCGTATATATATACAGGCCGTTGAATTCATATTTGATTTTTAAAAGTGTGCAAATAATATATGCGATAAAACCTAAGTATTATATGAGTCAAAAGATATGCAATGAAGTTTGAAATTAAATTATTTAAGGTAGTAAGTATATTAAGCATTTAGTGTGTCTCATATTAATGTAACTTTTAAATTTTCTATCAACTTGAATGGGTGAAGAGTAAATGTGTAAGAGGAAACGTTTAAAATAAGTCAAACAACATTGAGTTATAGAGGAATCTAATTATATATAACCGGAATTAACAAAGTTAAAAATCATAAACGATGAAGTTGTAATATAGAGAAAAAACTATATTCTTTGTAAAACCTCTTTGTACACCACATTTGTCGTTTTATTTGTCTGGCGTCATTGTCTCAAAGAACCTTCTGGCCCGTCTTGATTTTAACACGTCAACAACATACAACTATCCTTGAGTGAAAACCAATCGTTGTAGATAAATCATATCGTCTAAAGTAGGTGATATTTATTTATTGTCATCGCGAAACATACCGTTAAAAAATATTGTCTTCGATTAACAAATATAAATAACAAAATGGAATGCTATCTAAATGCAACAACAACAGAGATCAATTTAGTATTCAAGTTAAAGAAAATCTACTAAACATTTAATAATTAGTTAAAGTAAGTAAAGTCTGACGGGAACAAAATCACATTTCACATTTATAGTTGAATCAACGATATACTATTTGGGTGAGTCTCTCTTTAGATGCTCCATTGGCATGTAATAAACATTGTTGTAAAACACAACATCCACTTTTATCTGTAGCAATGTCTCAACAGTTATCAGCTACCACATTCAGAATAGGTTGCAGTGACACATTCATGATATTTATGCAAAGATTAAGATTGAACCTCAAATTTAACATAATACCATAATCGCACATGTTATGTTTGATCAAATCAATAGAACTAATAACACTTGAATAACAATTTCACGAACTAAAGAAATATAATATCACGGACAAATAAATGAAATGATCAATTGAATGACATGATGGCCATTTGTTTTTTTAATCAAACTAACAGTGATCCTCGTAAGTGTTGATACGATCATAAACCGTTGTTCTGCAGTTGTAACAAGTTCAATAAGCTTTTGCATTGCTCGAGTCCTGAAAAAACAATCCATTAATTAGCACCTTTAATTTAACATTCATTAAAATATATATATATATATATAAAGGCAAATAGTTTTTTAGTACTGTAACATCCCGAAAATAGTTGAAAAATTTAAAGTTTTAGAATTTTTGGTGTGGGCTGCGACACTAAGGGTAGTGTCGCAGGAAGTGTCTGTGCGACTTTAATGATAAAGTCGCAGAACAGATTTGGTTGAATTAAATTAAGGAGCTAAAGTGTAAACTATGATGTATATATATTTGAAATTCGTCTTAAACATTTCCAGAAACATTTAGACGAGCTCCTGAGCCGGTTTTAGAGAGAGAAACAGAGAAAAGAGAGAGAAAGAGTGATAATCAAGTTTAGAATCAAAAATTGAAGCAATTGAACCGTGAATTCAAGGTAAGACTTCGATTATTATGTGTTCTAAACGATATTACATGATTTGAACGGATTATAATGGGTTAATTTGAGTATAACAGGTCTGAATTCGAGAAATTCAGATTTTGGGGTCTGATCTGTTCGTTGTGCGACTTTAATGATAAAGTCGCAGAGAGCTGTTCTGCGACACTAATGATAGTGTCGCATGAGGTGTTGTGGCGACTTTAAAGAAGTGTCGCTAATTTTATAAAAGAGCTAATTATTTTATATGTGGTGTACGGACCGGTGTTCCGCACGTGATTATCGAGGATACTCAACCACATAATTCCCGAGGTAAGTAATAGGAGGATATAAATTGAATGAGAATATCCAGATTGCAGGAGTACTTGAGTGTACTGTATTGATTCAGAGATTAAAGTGTTGTTATTAGCCCTCTTTATGCTGAGTGGTCATAAATGGCTTAGCCGTGTTATTATTAGCCCTCTTTATGCTGAGTGGTCATAAATGGCTTAGCCGTGTTGTTATTATTGGCCCTCTTTATGCTGAGTGATCATCAATAGCCTAGTAGTGTGATTGTGAGCCCTAATTGGGCAAAGTGGTTACCAGTGACTACAGTATTTATGAGATTTCTATCTTAAATTGTTGATGTGGTCATGTTACTTACTCAGCTGGTGTGCTTACCCGTTCTGTTGTTGCTGTTTAATACAGGTGGGTCGAGTAGAGGAAAAGAGGGTCTTGGGAAGGAGCCGCAGCGCGAGTAGTGGTGTGCTTACTATTGCTGGTAGTAAGTGTTTACTCCCGTTAAATCAAATTCGGATATTGAGGGAGTCTTTGAAAGGGAAAACTCACGTTTGTAATTTTTGTAAACAATGTGTTGTTTATACGTTTATGAAAAGTGTTATTTACGTTATTGAATGAAGTGTTATATAAAAAAAAATCTGGGTGTTACAAGTACCCATGAGAATTGAGGCAAATATTGGTGAGACTGCCATCATCAATGGTGACAGAGATAGCAATGTGTTTCATCTGTCTCTCATTACACACTTTGAACAATTGCTCTCTCATTTGATCTTTAATCTCATTATAAATCATCTCAATATCTTCATAATGATTTCCTTCTCCACACTTCATCTACAAGAATTGACAGCCTTCTTGATTTTTTGCCACCGAGTATAGCTTCCCTCTTATATCTTCCAAAGAAGCCTGAAAATTTGTTCGTTTAGGTTGAGAATGGATCCTATTTTGGGCAAGAGGACTACTAATAGGGTTTCAATTTGATTCAAGGAAAGTGAAAAGGGTGGTTACATTAGGAAACAAGCCTATAAATTCACCCAACGGTTACGTGATACATAAATACCTCTATTAACCACAAAACTCAAAAAGTGGTTTCCTTTCATTTGGGCTAAAAAGGTATAAAACCACCAAAGCAATAATGCCACTACCAAAAGATTACTGAAACTAGGAAATGCAAATATACGGATGAGCATTTACAAACTGGTGAGGCCCCAAGCTTGAATCACTCCCATGATCACACCAGATACTTACACGCTTCACAAGAAACTAATACTATCATCCATGATAGACTAAACTCTTAATTTGAACATAAAGATACAAACTTTCTTTCAGAAAAGAAAAACACTTAAGTGTTCACCCAACAAATTAGTGACATATGAAAACCTCAGTCAACCACAGGACTAAAAAGTGATTTCCTTTCATTTGGGTTTAAAAAAAATAAAAGCACCAACAAAGCAATAATGCCACTACTAAAAAATCACTGAAACAAGAACATGCATAATTCAGTTTCAAAATTCAAACTTGATGCAAAAATAAGAATGATTGATTAATAATTCCCAAAGCCTATATTTACACATAACCCTAAAAAGTTCAAACACATCATAGAAGCACAATCGCCAATATTTATAAATAAAACAATCTTGTAATATACACTTTATAAATTTTGCTACTAACCTTCTTTTCGGCAATAGAAGCAGATTGAACAGGAGCAAGAAACTGAGCACCAGAAAGTGCTTGACGTCTCTTTTTCTGTAAACTTTCTTCTCTTTTATTCTTACAGATCTCAACAATATAATTAGTGAAGGGTATATACTTGAAAAAAGTATCGGAAATACCTATGTTTTTGAGAAACCGGGATAGCCTGTGCGTGTTCGTGTATCTCAGAAAGAAACCAGAAAGTTGATCACCCTATCACCTTCTTCCCTTTTAATCCATTGTTTGACCTGGTAATTGTACAACATAGGAAAAAATTGTATTAGAAGACATGATATATATCTCGAGTTTAAGTAACACGAAATGCAAAAACGCCATACTAACCTTTAGGCACAATTCAAAGGCCTCTTTTGCAACAAGACCTGCCCCAAGCATTTTCAAAAAGTTGATGAACATACAAGGTGGCATTGTAAGGCTCAACAATAGTGTCGGAAACCTTCGGTGATGGGAACATAGAGAACTCTTCCCTGATCCCGTTCTACCTCCAAGAGAATGGCATACCTGGAAACCTGCAAATTAAAAACAATTAATTAGTAAAAGATCTTGTGATAAAGTAATTAAACAAAAAGTAGTAAATCAAGTCAAAAGGATCACATGAAACAGCCTTACACATTTACCACATCATAGTGTTATTTGAGTGAAGAAAATGAATTTCACATAAGATGTAAAACTTAACTCAAAAGATCCTTGAGACCAGGTCGTTGAACTTTAATAACCAATTCTTGACCCTTCAATCTTGCTCGATGTACTTGACCTTCAATACATATACGTTATTACCCTGAAATTGGTTATATATTGGTTGTTACAGATACCATGACAGACTAATGAATGCATGATGAGCAGTAAGATTTTCGATAACTATAACATAAAATGAACTGTTGATTACTAAGACTGGCAGAAGCTATTGGCTTGAAATCGAAGTAATCAAATACTTCATTAATTTATGGGGCTCCAAGCTCTTCTATGAGAAATACCTGAACTTCTAATAACTGATCCTCTACCGTATCCATTGATGGGATTTCTTCTCAACTGGCGTATTACGCACTCGGGCCAATCTACTACACGCTAATAATGGTCTTTTGGATTTAATATCCTACAAAAATGGAAAGTGGTTGGCCGTTCGATCGAGTCCATCCCTTGAAGTCGTACCCTCCCAGGATGCATGAGTCATTCCTGCTTCAGTCCATCAATGCTGGCGGTTAGACTCTTGGGCCTCTATCGCGCTATTCTAGACATAGGTAGGCGACAAAGACATCTTTGGCTGACTCTCGTTTAGAGGAAATTTGACCCTACCCACTTCTTTAGGCTCCCCACCTTAAATGGGCTGCTGAACACAGGGTCAGTCACGGAACTCTTAGGTTTTTTCAGAAAGAACCAAAAAATTCTCGTTAAGGTCCCATAGATAGAACCTGATACGAGGCAACCGGATCCACCTAAACCTAATAAATTTCCTCTAGACAGAATGAGGCTCTCGTTGAGAGATCCATTAGTGATTGGCCCACCCCTCCTGGCAAAGAAAGAAAGGCAGGTTCAGGCGATTGATCAAAAAAAGATTTCCTTGCTTAGGCAGTTCTTTCGCTGAACACAAGAGAATAAAGAGGAATTTTTATCATTTCAAATCGATATTCTTATCGAAAAGAAGGAACGAGCCGCCCTTCCTCTTGCTAATCCGGCCATTTCCGAACCTGTCTTTCTCATCCCATTCAATGGAGGACTTTTAAATTCTTGCGAATTGGAAGAGCAAGAACAAGTCTCTCCATTTTTTTGGGGGAGCAGAGTAGTCAAAGAATGAAACAGATCAAATGATTGTTCTAGAATGGCTATTTCTCACAATTGCTCCTTGTGATGCAGCGGAACCATGGCAATTAGGATCTCAAGACGCAGCAACACCTATGATGCAAGGAATAATAGACTTACATCACGATATCTTTTTCTTCCTCATTCTTATTTTGGTTTTCGTATCACGGATCTTGGCTCCCCCGTTTGGGCTCTCGCTCGAATCGGAACCTTTATGGGTGGGCTTTCGACTCAATCTAATAGCCTACCTATCGGGCGCCAATACAATAAAAGACCCCAAAGTGTTCCCGGACTGCATGCATACATCCGTAAGTAACTTAGTGCAACATGGAAAATTTCATTGAGAGGAATCAGCAAAGAAAAGAAAAAGGTGGGTGGAGTAAGAGGTCAAATTACTATAGAAAGAAGAGTTGTAAACTATAGGACTTCTTTTTCTAGGGCCATCTATTCCTGCTTGACTTTCTTCAAGATACGAAATGAGCAGCCGTTTTTCGTGACATCATATCACTATTCGGCAAGTCAATCCCGCTTACCGGCTCAATATATCTCTCAATAGATTCGCTTGCCACAACGACCGGACAGGATAGGAGATCGCCCAACCTTTCAATTTCTCTTTCTGAAGCAACTATAACGGATGGGCAGCTTCCCTACCCACTGGGGATTTTTTTTTCCCCGCTCCAACTTCGGATTCTTGGAAATAATCCCCGGTTCTATGATTTAAGGTTAGGAGTTTCATTCTTTGCAAGATCCCCAGCTATTGAATCTGTTGTCGTCGGCGGGGCTACTTCTTCTTCTTTCGAAATGAGAAGAATAGCGTAGTCAAAGTAGGCCAAGTCGGTAGCCTTTTCTGAAACTCTTGGGAGAAGCGATGCGCATAAAAAAAGTTTTCGTAGGAAAAAATCTCATATATAAGAGAAGAAAGATCGAAAAGTCCCAACCGGATCCCGAAACATTAAGATTAAAGAGATGCGTACTCGCGTGATCAATCGATGGACGGGGGAATTGCGTGAATGACGAGACCGGCCTAACCTAAAGTGTTTCCAATTCATCAAAATGAGAAGTTTTTTCTACATCCATATGATCTACTAAAGTAGATCGGTATTGCCCATATAATAAAAGCAGATCTTGGTCCATGGAATCCCAAGAAGGTAAGAACTCCAACCTGTCCGATGCTTCTTCGGCCAAATAGCGCCCCCTGTCCTTCTCCTTAGTTTCTAAACTAGCATAATCGCAGGACATCAAAAGTGGGAAGTTTCTTATTGGTTTTTATTCCTCACTCTCGAATAGGTGAACTTGGTTCGTTCAATTCTTAGGGAGAAGAAGGGTGTGCTCTCTGGGCCTTACTTATTGATGACTGATCTACATTCTCAGCTGATGACATTGAATGATTTGAGGACGCTGGGCGGCCTTACTTGCGCTTGGGCTGTTTCGCCGTGGCTTATTAGTTTATATAATAATCAACACTCAGCAAAAATAAAAGCTTAATGCTTCCTTTATACATATCTATACATAACTCAAATTGGTAAAGTTTCTCAATAAAATATAATCGATATCTATTTATACATTATCTATACATAATATATCTATATTCTGATGTCGAATCTAGTCGTATGTACCTTAACTAAACCATTAATAACCTTCCTTCTCTTCGAATTATCAACCGCAACTCCAAATTTTCTTTTGTGTGCGTGATTTTTTAGGTTACGGTTTCAATTTGATAATGAAGACGGCTGACAGATTAGGTTATACCCCAATGGATTAATTAGATTATTAGTGAAGATTTGATGAAGGGTAGATTAAGTACTTTCGATATTTTTTTTAAGTATATATTTAATATTTAAAACCAATTATAAGAGAGTAAAGATTTGTACAATTACAACTAATTTACCAAATAGCTTTCTACAAAACTTAAGCCTATAACTATTTTAAGAAACGGACGCTTATCCCGGAGATAAAGGGCTTTCCTACAAACTGGGCTAAAAGGTCAAAAGGACTGATGTACACTACATTTGTTGGGCCTTTCAGTTGAGTTTAGCCCAATATTGAAGTTAATACATACACCATTGTATCTCTATCCATAAACCCTTAACCACAGTCTCCCTCAACCACCGTATCCACAACACACACATGGCGGCGACCACGGCAGCAGCGACGGCCATCGGCCGATCACTCCTAACCTTCCGATCATCATCATCTTTAATGTTCTCCAAACGTCTATTTTCATCTTCATCTTCTATATCTAGGGTTCTGCCACTTCCCGGTTTCACTAAGCCGGTCCGGTCAACAGTATCTATCTCACACTCTATCCGGTTTGCACCAGGTGCGGTTCGTCTGAACCTAATTCGGTGCCGAGTGAACCGGTCTGGTGGTGCGTACTCGCCGCTGAACTCCGGTTCGAATTTCAGTGACCGGCCACCGACTGAAATGGCGCCTTTGTTTCCGGGATGTGATTATGAGCATTGGTTGATTGTGATGGATAAACCTGGCGGGGAGGGTGCTACTAAACAGCAGATGATTGATTGTTATGTTCAAACCCTGGCTAAAGTTGTAGGAAGGTACGGCCTAAACCCTAAACTGAAATATTTCACTATCCGTGTTTTTTGTGTGAATAGCATTGTTTTAAGCCATTTATATCATTAATTTCTTGTTTATAAGGTTATGAGGAGAAATATCGGGAACTGAATGAATTTATATATGTATGAAATTTTGTCACAGAAAGTTATAATTTTGTCATGTGAATTTGTTCATTGTGTTAGCGAGGAAGAAGCAAAGAAGAAGATCTATAATGTTTCTTGTGAGAGGTACTTTGGATTTGGTTGTGAGCTTGATGAAGAGACGTCAAATAAGCTTGAAGGTTTGTTTGATTTTAAAACATTTATATTTGTTTGATTGTTATTTAATTATTTTTATGAGTCAACAGTCACAACTCTTGTTATTTTATACAGGACTGCCCGGTGTGCTGTTTGTGCTGCCAGATTCATACGTGGATGCTGAAAACAAAGATTATGGAGGTAGGGCTATTGTGGTAGTAGCTTTGTCCGTAGTTTTGTTTAATTGTGTTATTGATTTTTACATTACACTTATGCTTTTTATATGTTCTGTATTTGTTTGGAATTTTGGCATGTTACTATGTTTGTGTTATCGTAAATATGACTAACGTATTAGATAGTCATGATTGTAATGGACTTTTACCAAATGTATTTCATGTGTAATATGCTTTGTGTATCTTGTATGAATGAGTTGTAGGTCAGTTGATTTGATGCAGGGGCATACATTTCTGGTCCTTAACATTTGACACTGGCATACTTGACTGACAAATGCACGTTCTAATTTGGTTTTTGTCAATTTTTATGTTAGTTCATCTTATTGAAGCATTTTAGCCCAATTGTACTCCTGCAAGTTTTTCTTGTCCCTTAACTTTTGTTGGAAGGCATTTTAAAAGAAATTTTGGCATTTGTTAAAAAAAGTGATTTTATTTATGTCACTTGGCTTGGCTTGGCTATGGCAAAGTGAGTCAAATTTGGAGTTTAGTATCTGAAATTGGATAGATTTTTGTTAATGATGCACTTATCAGCATTATCTTGCTTTGATTTTTCAGCTGAGCTGTATGTGAATGGAGAGATCGTTCAGAGGTCACCTGAAAGACAAAGGAGGGTGGAACCAGTTCCTCAAAGAGTGCAAGATAGACCCAGATACAATGATCGAACCCGATATGTTAGGCGTCGTGAGAACAGCCGGTAGTCATGATTATGGAATATCCTAAATATGTAATGAACAGCTTAACTCTCTAGTGGATTGATTATCTATGAAGTAATGTTGGTATCTTGGGTGTGATCAATGTCTTCCGCTTTTGCACGATCTTTGGATTGACATTTGTGTGTATACATAAATTTTAGGCCAAATAATTATATCGAATTTACTTTTGTTTACATCATGTCTTCATTGATAATCTTATTGAACGTGTTTTTATTATTATTGTTATTATTATTATTTAAAAAAAGAATTGGGTAACAAAGGGAAGTTGTGTAGCAGCATTGAGCAGTTGTGGAACTTGGTTCTATTCTAGGATATCTTAAAAGGTCTATGAAGCCTTTCATTTAAGAGTACTACGAAATGCGAGCTTTTGTTGTCTTTTTGCAACTGAGTTGTGGAAAAAATCGTTTCTGGCATGATGATACTTGTCGACTAAACTAGTGAATCCCAATGAATAACAAAATTTGGTTTAGACGAACCAGTTATAATTTTTGATACTAGCTTTTACTTGCAAACTTTCTAGCACAGCGGAATGTTAGTCATGTCTTGAACAAAAATAAAAATTATTTTGGTAAGTAGTATATCGACTAAACAGTGAATGGAATTATGGAACCAAAATGAATTTCTTTTTAGGTATGGATAAAGCGGTTTGGTCAACTTCAGTTGAGTTCCATTTTGACAGTTTCAGATTACCACTTTGTTTGTGCGATTGAACTAAAGTAGCTAGTTACAGAATGCGAGTCTCTATGAGAGCTGCTCCTAACCACTATGCTAACCCTCTTTATCTTTCTAAGCTCCGACAGCTAGTCTGAAGTCATTAAATTAACTTGTTACGTCTCATTCGTTACTGGCTCCACGACATTATCTCCAATTCGAATTTCCTTAGATCCATTTTCCTCACTATCTGCTTGGTTTTCAGCTTCAGCCTCATCTTCTTCAACCTCTGTGTTATAAGTGTTTGCTCTGTCTGGGAACTCTGCTGTTTCGGAGGAAACTTCTGAGAAGCTTTGTGTGTCATCTGCTTCAATGGAGTTGCTTGAAGAATATTGTGGCTGATATTCTTCACTCACCTCATCTAACGGATCAATGTCATCGCTTGAGTGCCATTTTTGATCTTCCAGTGCTTCGAGCTCTTTAATGGCTTCCATGGCTGATTTTGTAACTTTCTCGTAATCAACCACGTATCTGAAAAATTGTAAATTTAGTATATACATTTATGTTTCTATACTGAAATAATTGTAGGCTGCAAGTGCAAGTGATTCAATCCAGTTTGGTTTGGTCTGGTCGTAGTTAAATTCAATGAACCATACATCTAACTGTAGAAGTCTTCGAAACAAACACATGTAGATTGATACAACTTAATTACAGTTCGATTAGGGTTCATGGTTTATGGCGTTTATGTTAATAATATATCGGAAACAACTTTTAACAGAAATAAAGGTACTAGAACAGAATCATTAACATTGAAGCACTAGCTAGTTAAGGAGACCTTAAACTGAGACTGAGCTCTTCTATTAGAACGAACTGCCTGTGTTAGGATCACAAGTTACTAGACAAGCAATTTTCAAGATGTGGGTTTCATTTATAGGTTATTCAAAGCTAATGTTCTTTTTTAACAAGCATAAAGCATTACCATATCTAAAGAAGAAGTACAGAAATCACGTGGAGTGTTTAGTTCAAATAGTTGCAGTTAAAAATGGTTAACAAAGTAACTTTGCATATACCTGTTTAGATCAAATCCTGCAGAAAGAATGGCTGATTCCGTTTTTGATACAAGATCTGTCGAAGAGTTGATCATATTTGTAGTTAAGTATCCTCCACGCCTTGCTATTTCGACAAGAAATTGCATGTCAAGGGCAAACTGTTGTGTAAATAAAAATTAGTACAAGAACTTTGAATTGATGCACTAATAATTAGACATAAAACTGCACTCTTGTTGAAGAAAATTCTCACCTGAGTCAATCTATCAGAGTGCTGATTATTTGTTTCCTCGTTGTCATAAGTCATCCAGATTTCGTGGTTCCCGGAAATCCAATCAAAAGTAGTCTCGACAAGCTCTGTCAGTAGGCTCGCCAACCAATCGAATTCAACAACATTGTCTTCAGCAAGTTCTTCTACTTTCCTTATTTCCAGAAACAGTGTCTGATCATTTAACTTTACGCTGTCAGCTATGAAATACAACATCAATGTTTACGAGTTAAAGAAATCATTAATGGTTACCTGGTAAGGAAGAGAAGGCATCGGAATCTGCAACAAGTCAGAGTCAATATCATCCCTAGACGCTTCGTTAGACATAATGAGATGTATAAATTGCTTGCACAAGTGTTTTCTCAGTCTACTGCAAGTATCTGACAGTGATTTCATGCGGCCATCGATTACAGTGTTTAAGTGATTTATGTCCTTGTAGAGGTTTCTTATCATGCTGGAGAAGAAGTGTTCAAGCGTTGATAAGTTGGCAATAACAGAAACTTTTTGTGACAGTGATTCCGCCATTTTGACTACTGATGCATCTTCTACAACATTGTTTGTTTCATAGGTGAGAGCTCTTTCAAGGATGAAACTGTATACTGTAAACAAGCCCATGAACTCTGCAAGAACTGAGCTTCCCAAAATGGAAACCAAAGATGAAACATCTTCCATGACAGCCTGGAATATTTAAACGGAAGTAATAAATGTTAGCATTTGAAAAAAATTGAAGTGCTTCTTCCATTTCATTAATTGGTAAAAGGATAGGTTTTCGAGTCAGATACTCCAATTTTTCATCCTTATACCTATGATGAACCATCTTAACTTTTAGGCAAATTTGACAACTGAAACAAACAGAATAATAAGTCCACCTGCAATATGCTTTTGTAACTCATTTATAGATCAATCAATAGCAAATTTAAACTTGCAAAACACTATGTTTGACCTCAACGGGTCAAAATATGTTATGATTTTGGAGATTGGCATACCTGTAGAAGTGATACAAACTTCCTGCCACTGTTGGTTAGCAAGCAATATTCAGGATGTTGCTCGATAACCATTGAAGACTTTCCATCTGTCAGCATTCCTGATACAAGATATCTTCCCATAACCCAAACATCAGTAGATGCGAAGATGCTAATAACTTTTTTTAAATGATCAAAGTGATCCTTCAGAATACCTTCCATACATGGCACAATATGTTCAATTAGACACGGTCGCAGCACTAACTTTTGACTTTCTAACACAGCACAATACGACATGGAAAAGTGCACAGAGTCAACCACTGTTGACAACCCACCACCAATCTGTGAAATCGATTTTACATGCCTATTGAAACAAGCAGCAAAAGCTTCAGTTTCTTCACTGGCCCATTTATTAAGTTCTGAATCATAAGTAGAAGTTTCTCCATATAACATAACAAAACTCTTAGCTGCTTGAGACACCATAGAAAAAACATATTTTGCTAAATCATGAACATAAAGCCCAGGTAGATATCTTACTGATGACTGCAAATTCTTTACACCATATGCAATACGAGTACGGTAATATTTGAACAGTAAACGAGTTGCAAGATGATCAAAACCAAGCCGAGATAGTCCAGATAATGATTTTTGCAGTTCTGCCGCAGAGACCCTTGTGTTATCAGCCACAAGTGTCAGCTTATCGGCAAGCATGACCCTTCTTTCTGCCATATCAGATTTATAACACATCCAAACATCTTCTGAAGTATCTTCTTGAAACTTCACTTTTGGAGAATTACCATCTTCCATCTCGAAAACTTCTAATGCTTCTTCTAATCTATGCTCAAACAGAAGGTTGTCTAGCGTTTCTAAAACCTTGTCTGCACAAGCCTTAAAGTAAGTCATCGGGTCTTGATCATCAATCACAAATTCGTCAAGAACTGTGTCGGTTGGATCATCTAATGCTGTCTTTAGACAATCACCGTCCATTAGATTTTTAACTAGCTGTTTTTGGGCCATTATATGATACTTTAATCCAATCACTTCCTTGTTAATACCTTCAGTTTCTCTAAATACCCTGTGAAACATGAAAACCAATACCAAAACTCAACAAATCCTGCAAGCATATGATAGCAACACACGTTTTGAAAGGATTTAGTGCGCCAAAATGTAAGTAACTAAGGTCTGACATTCGTAATGTGTACCCAACTTAGGCATATGGTATTTTTGCAGTCTTTATGGTATTTAGCAGTGTGTCATCCATACAAGGTGCACGTGACATCCTTACAAGTTGACACGTCACCGAAATACATACAATGTCAATAAATAACGAGTTTCTTACACACAATGTACACCCGAGTAGTTTGTTACACACTACGAATGTGAGACCTTAGTTAATTGCATTTTGACGCACATCTGAAAATGTATTAAACTTTAACCGAAACTCTACTATATGTATCCAACTTATAAATTTTTTATTGTATGTATCAAACTTTCAATTATTGTTATTATACGTATCCAACCTGATATATCTTGTAGAGCTCATTTCCAAAAAGTATAATTACCAGGTTGGGACATTAATAAGTATAATTATTAAAACGGACCACCAACCTAATTAGACTGCTATTCTGTATTTTTTGTGACTTTAGTCCCACTAACAATTGTCAAAGTTCACCTGATGAAGGATGTATAATTTGAAATTATATTATCCTGAAAATCAACTTCTGATGCTTGCTTCAGCTCAATTAGTTCTAAACATAAATGATTAATCCCCTAAAACAATCAAAAATTCATCATCAGTTACAAACACAATATCACAATCAGATTCACATACGTCATTACAATTAGATGTGTCAATCACTTTGCGGATTCAAAAGCAATAGTCATTAAAATAAATACTACAATGCAAACCTTTCCGGTCATCGATGCAAGCTCATCAGACTCAACGTCGGATTCATCATAGCTAGTGACTGAAGATAATTCAGTACTCGTATCACCAATGAGCGATTCTCCGTTTTCCATATCATTACCGTGATCTCTGAATCGGAAATTTGATGTAGGAGGAGATGTTTCCATATTGATTTGAAAGAGATCCTAAACTGGTGGTTAACCCAATGCGCTTATTCGGATCTCGATTTTGTGCCATTTTTTTGTTTTTGTTTTTGTATTTGAAATCTTCGTGAAATTAAAATCTTCGATTTCTTCGTTCGGTTGGTCGCAAGGAGACACGGGTCTGTATTGAATATATGCATTTGTTTTTCACCGGCTAAAATGCTTATACGTTGTCGTTTTGTTTGGCGGGAAATGCAATGCCATTCTGTTGTGTGATTGGTTACTCTCTTTTCAGTTGATAGTTGATCAATTTTTGTTAAATAGTCAAAACTCAAAATAAGGTTAAATCTCCGGGAGATTTGAGTTATGAATAGATTCTTACGAGTCCCGTTGAGTTGAA
Organism: Logfia minima; assembly: GCA_963921325.1. Taxonomy (NCBI): domain Eukaryota; kingdom Viridiplantae; phylum Streptophyta; class Magnoliopsida; order Asterales; family Asteraceae; genus Logfia; species Logfia minima. Next base: position 38,170,858 of record OY992764.1, read on the forward strand.
ATACTTTAAAGATGAGGTGAATGAAGTGATTTAGACCTGACTCTTAAATAATATTATCAACTTTTTTGAGTTGTGTCAATAAGTGATTCTTACAAGTAAAAGAAACTGATGCTTTTAACGTAATATTGACTCACGAGTGTATGTGTCATGACTTTACGATTCATAACACGAGAAGAGCTACAAGTTAAAATTTATAATTCCAAATCACCAACTATAATTAAATATAACTATTTATAAATTTGGTCGTATAAACTTAATAATTTGTATGAAAATACTTAAATCTTAAAAAGATTTTACTCTGTGTTTGATTTATATTGACTTATTACCTTAAAAAAAGAATAAAAAGTATCGACAATAATATATGCACACATCACTAATTAGTATTCATCATGTTCCATTAAGGTCATCTAATCTAAATTTCGAAAATATTAGAAGGTCACTTAAGCTTGTCAAGATCGAGATAGTATTCGACTATTATGATCATTATTACCTTGACAACATCAGGATCGCAAAATTGTATTTGGATAAATACTAATTGTATGAGAATATAATGAAATGATCAAAGTTCAAGAGCACTAGTAAAATTACATTATGAACTACAATTGAATATTTGGAATGACGCAACACATATTTCAATCTTCTAAATCAAAATTCAATGTAGTAACAAATTAACAAAAGGGTGATTGAGAGATACTTATCACCTTATGTTGGATTAGAGACGTACTCATATAATTTATGAATGACAAAAATTAAGTGTTATATCAGTTACTGTTTTTATAAGCAGTAATATTTGAATAGGCTTAGTAGATTTGTTTGCTGCTCATATTAAACAACGAATTAGTTTATACTTAAAATACTTAAGCATTGTCTATTCAATTCACTGTATATATTAGTTTTATTGTAACTTATGTCTGAAAGCATAATATCTATCACTCACTGATTGACACTTGGTCATTTGAATAGGTTACATGTGCCTGACGCTAACGAGAACATAAAGTATCTTTCAAAGTCTAAAACTGAAGACAAAGATAGAGAGAAGCTCTCTGATGTGGAATTCAAGACTTCTTTATTGACTAGCGGTTCATGCCTTTACCCAGAAAGTACATTGGGTTTGACAAATATCCAATGTACAAAACAGAAGGTCAACTTGTAAAGGTTAATAACATGTGCATATCTTGCACAACCGGTTATTGTACTTTAATCATAAAAGAACATTACTTTTAGGAATACTAGGTTTATTTAATTTATATTCCATACCCTAGTATGTATTGTCACTTCCATTCATTGGAAGTTACATTCAAAACCTTCTTTAATATGGTAGTGGCACGTGTAGGGTTTGAGGTTATTTATAAGACTATAAATACTTCCCTCAACTACCATTAAATGTCTAGAATTTAGTGTTCACTTCCAACCTTGATTTAAGCATACTCCTGTTCACCAGCGAGTCACTGTGCCATCACTTATCTGTTAAGTGTTGATCACTGAGTGTTATCAGCGTACTCTCGCTTAGAGATGAGCAAAAACTGGTTAAAACCAATTTCTAGTTCAGTTTTTTTTAGAATATAAAAGACTAATCTTTTTTAGGACGGTCCAGTTTTAGATCAGTTTTTCTAGGACTAGCAGTCCAGTTCCGAACCAGTTTCAGTCCAGTCCAGCTTATTTCCTTTCTGGTTGATCTTTTCTATTGTCAATTTTTTTAGAACTTTAATCACTTTAGTATAAACATTGATATTATATTATAATTATTAATTTTCGATAACTATTGCAAATTGAACATGTTAATTATAATATACTTTAGGGGTGAGCATGAAAATCGATGGTTTGGTTATGTAGATTCTAGTTAACCGAAATAACCGAACCAAAATAACCGACCCACTATATTAATCGATTGTTCGATTATGTTGATTTTAGTTAACCGAATATTGCGGTTCGGTTATAGCCAATCCCCATAACCTACCCACTAATAAATGACATGCCCTAATATATATATAGTATTAATATATAGCATGTATACATGCCCAAATTAAAATGGTGTCCGTTTAGCCTTATAGCCTAATTCCATATGTAATACTAATACTGTACTTAACAGTTCTTACGTTTAACTGCTTAAGAATCTCCACCCTAATACAAACTACAGTTGCAATACTTCAGATCAAGTCTTCTTCTTCTTTTACATTATTTTTCCTCCGATCATTTATATGAAATAGTTAGTTTTACGATATTACTCCAATAGTTCAATCTGCATACAAGGTTTAGCCTAAAATATCATGGAATAATTATATAAATATATTTATATTTAGATATTTGTTTAAATCTATGGTTGTTGGGAACGATCTTTCTTTAGAGCTATATAATTTACTACCAGAAAAGATCTTTAAATGAATCGTTAAATATGTTGAAAAATTTTCAAAAGTATAAAAAATAATTAATGAGTAATTTCGGTCTTTTAGTAGTTTTGGACTTATTTTAGTCTCTAACCAGTTTTAGACCGGTTTAAACTGGTTTCGGTCTAGTTCAGGACTAGTTTCAGTCTTTAACCGGTTTTTGGACTGAAACCAGTTTCAATCTGGACTGAATTCAGTCAAGCTTTTAACCAGTTTTTCGACTGAAAGTAGGACTAAAATAGGACTGGTGGGCAGTCCTAGGATTGGACGGGTCTTTTTCCAGTCCAGCCTTTTTTAGGACGATTCCAATTCAGTTCAAGACCAGTTTCAGTTTTAGACTGTTTTGCTCATCTCTACTCGCTGATAACCTGTTGGAAACAAATTTGTCACAAGTATAGTTTAATTAGATTAAGTGTGTCTTGTCTTATTCCGTATTAAACTATTTAAAAGTATTTTTTAATTAAATCAATAAAAAAAAATTAACTTGAAATTTTGTGTGCTTACTTATATTTGTTATTTGTTTTATACATTAGTGTTTACGGGTCAAACAACTTAGCTCTTCCAACTTTTACTGCTTATTAAGGAAGGATTTGTACTTTACGATGTTGAATATCGATAAATGAAGACTTATGCAATTTATTCGAGATGATAAGTTGGAGGACAAGTTTTATAGATTTTAATGGTTATGGGGTAATGTGTAAAGTAGAGTTGATAAGTTAGTTAGTAATTTGTCAGAAGATCTCATGTATCTACGATTAACAATATTATTAAGATTGAGCTCTTTTGTAATGAATAATGATAACAAATGTTGTGTGTATAATTTTTGAGCTTGATAATTACTACTTAGGTTTTATAATAATTTTTGTCACCAACAATGATAGTAACTAATATTAAGTTATATCATAGATAATTGCAATAATTTCGATCATTTTATTTTTTTATATCAAGTAAAAAATCAAATTGAGAGTCATTAATTATTATTAATTATAAAGTTTGAGTTCTTTCGTAATAAATAATGATTATAAATATTGTGTGTATAATCTTTGAGTTTGTAATTACTATTTAGTTTTATTATAATTTTTGTCATCAATAATGATAATAACTAATATTAAGTTATATCATAAATAGTTGTAATAGTTTTAATTCTTTTATATTCTTATATTAAGTAGGAAATTAAATTGAGAGTCGCTAATTATTATTAGATTGAGTATCTTTTGTAATAAACAATAATGATACATGTTGTGTGTATAATTTTTGAGTTTTGTAATTACTATTTAGGGTTTATCATAATTTTTGTCATCAACAATGATAATCACTAATATTAAGTTATATCATAAATAATTGTAATAGTTTCAATTCTTTTATATTCTTATATTAAGTAGGAAATTAGATTCAGAGTCATTGTTCTTTATAATTAATCATTTTTCATTTTCGCATGAGTTATATTTGGACAATACACTATCATAATCATCATTATTTTTGTAAGATGTTTTGTTAATATCGGGCTTCCGTCTATTACATGAATATTGAAGTTATATTAGGTTCTGCAACGCCTCGATTTAATATTACACAAAGCTTAAACATACATAAAGAATTATTGCGAAAGCATCTTACAAAGTGTCTAATAGCCAACAAAAGTTACATCTTAACATAAAATAAAACAGCTAGAAACGTCGGGGAATTTTCGGATAATAAGGAAAATAGTCTCCTTATTCCATTTCACCTATTATTGATCCATCACGAGTCGAATCTACCTCTTTGAACATGAGAATGTATGTAATGCGTAAGCCTAAAGGCTTAGTGAGCTTGTGTGTTTGTGTACGTAAAATATCACACACAAGAATGAACAAGTACAAATTTTAATACAACCATAATATAATCCAAAGTTCAACATATAATAAATTTATGGGGATCCCGATTATTGTGGTTTAAGACATTAAACACTTTTGATAGTCATGATATTCATTTCAAGTGTTATGGAGAGTCCAAAATCACCAAGATAAGGAATCAACCAACTTGAGTTAATATCAAGAATTTTTATTCAAAATTTGTCCATCACACAATAATCATTAAAATATATAAAATGCACATACAAATATACAAATGATATAAATGTATCATGGAAATTCATATTGCATGGAAGAATGAACACACATAACTAGCATACATTCTCATTTTGAAAATAACACAAGAGTACTCACTTAATTTGAAATGTTGATTACTCATTTGTCTTCTCCTAAAACCAATATAATGGCTATACTTAGAATTCATTTAACAACAAAAGTGAGTATTACTATAAAAATGTTACAACTTGTCATTTTATTTAATTTTGTAAGAAATGAGCTTTTAAATTATCAAAACATATATTTCATTATTTTGTTATAAAACATGTTTGATGTAAAGTCAAAACAAGTGGTTAAATACAAAGTTTTCAAACAATTTTAAAAGATTAATGTGTGCAGCCACTTTTAGTGATATTACACAAATCTGTCACAAAATGTACAAAAATAATTTGCAGCAGTTTTAGCGAGGGACTTTTCTGTCACAAAAGCTGTAAAAACAGTCACTAAAGCCCATGTTCGAATTTTATAGTTAATATTTCGAATTTTTGCCCATTTTTACATAAAGAATCATTTTATTGACCATTTTTTAAGAATGGTTGAACCATCATATCACTAAGACATGGTTAAACCATTACTTTGGAGATTATTACATTTAATTACATATACATCAAAGATATGAAAATAAAAAATTCAATAAGCATCTAATAAAATGTTCAAGACTTGAGATATGTATATGTATATACCTTATGATGAACTTAATGGTGAAAGATAAGATGATGATGATTGAAACTACACCTTTTACTTCTACTAATTCTTCCCCTTTCTAACTCTTACATAAAACTCTAGTATGTATATGTTATGAGTTTTAAGATTGAAATTATATTCTTTACTTTGTTTCTTTCAAAAATTACCAAGAAGAGTAATAAGCTAGTATAAGTCACCTATTTATACTACTAAATATGTTGATTAGTCATTATTCTATTAGCTAATTGATGTACAAGTGTCTTGATTAGTCATCCTTTAATAGTTAAAAGATGTATAAGTGTCTTTTATAAACATTAGTCATAAGTCTACATGTTTTCTTAGGCCTATTCATCAAAATCCACTAATTAATCAAGATTTTTATATAATTTATTATAACAAAATTAATTATAAAAAGCATTTTATTTATTTAATAATGGGATGTTACATGTTCTCACTTCATTATGATGTTATTAGTGTGGATGTAGTATATTTTCTGACTTTTTGCTCATTTTTTAAATGTGTCAAGAGTTCAGAGATATATATTTTATTTATTGTTAAAGTCATGAGTAGATTCTCGTTAATGATACCTTTTAAATTGGTTATATACATTTCATTTGAATGTTGTATGTTTTTGTTTTATACTTTTTAGATTGAAGATCATTTATATTATGATTCGTCAATAATATATATTTTTGCCCATTTGAGAAAAGTATTCAACCTCATTCATTTCAATGGGAAATCTTACAACTCTAATATTTATACTGTCGATTTGACTCGAAAGAATGTCAAATAGCGCAACAATAAACATGAGCTCTGATATACGAATATGAATATATGAATCGTTATTTTAGATAGTAGATTACTCCGTAAGTATTTAGTTTGCTTTTGCCTTTCCGATAAAAGAAAATGTTGCCCTTCAAATTTCTCACATATACTTACTATTGATAATAAAGAAGTGATGGATTAGAAGAATTAAAATATGAAAATAGAGTACAAAATACATTATTTAAATGCTTAAATCTTATTAAACATGACTTGAATTTTATTTTGCATATGTATTCTCGAGTCGAAAAGAAAAAAAGAAAAGATAACATAAAACAATTTTTGTAACTAGCTGCTATCATAAAACTTAAGTAAGAATTGACAATTACATATATAACTTTGTCATTTCAAGCCATTTGAAACACTCTCAGATGAATTTGAAAAAGAAAATATATTCTACAAGATTAATGAAACCTAAATATTATGATTGACAATTAAAAAGAAAAAGATAGTTGACAAAAAAATTTTACCTTTCATTTTAGCAAAACCTATTGAGCGGTTTAAGTAAACAACAAAAATACATATTTGATCGAATTTTCAACACCTAAGGTAGAAAAATATACTACTGTGAAATCTTTGGAGTTAAATCGAGAAAACCCATATCTTAAATGGGCTTAGGAGATCAATAAATTTTATAAAGTTAAAGAATATGCTTCCAAAGAGAAACGAAAGAAAAAAATACATTAAAATAAAAAAGAATAGCATCGCATAAATGTTTTATTTTGTTTATCCTTTCCATCCCTTATAAGTACTTGCGAGACACATAAGACATGTTCTTTGGTGCTTGTTTTGTCTTTTCTTTTTCTTTTACTCTTCTTTTATAAGAAAAATAAAATATAAAAACATAAATTATGAATAAATAGGTAAGTCAAGTAATAGTTATAACACGTCTATATGAAAGGAATAAATAAATAAGAGACGGATAAAAAAAGAATAATTTTAAATTGCGTTTAAAACAAATCAGTATAATTTAAGACCTGTAGATTGGACGGTCCTAAAAGTATGTTTGGTGAAATAGTTGTAGGTTGTAGTTGTAGCTGTAGCTTTAGATTTGGAGCTCTTCATGAAAAGCTATTTTCAGTAACTTTGAGATTTTGAGTTTTTCATTTGATTTTAAAGCTACAGGTTGTACATGCCAAACAAGACTTTTATTTTCAGATGAGCTTTTTGTTCAAAAATTAAAAGTTAAAGCTCCGTAACAAACAAGGCCTAAGGGTATGTTTGATGAAATAGTTGTAGATTGTAGTTGTAGGTTGTAGGCCGTAGTTGCAACTTTAGGTTTTTAGCGTTTCATGAAAAGTTAATTCTAGTAACTTTGAAATTTTGAGTTTTTCATTTAATTCTAAAACTACATTTTATACATGACAAACAATACTTTTATTTTTACAAAAAGATTTTGTTCAAAAACTAAAAGCTAAAACTTTTAAAAGCTTTTAAAAATTCAATGTCGAATCGACCTAAATCTATAGTATAGTCAATCAACGAGTTAATTGTTTCCATTCGAGCAATTCAATCCGACAATTAATAAAAACTCTTCGGCGTTCATAATCAATGCACATATCTCTCTATCCCTCTAAAATAGTTAGTCCTTTAATGTTTTTGTAAAAGTCCGACGCTTAAGGCCAACTTATACATGTCTTTGAGACAAAAAAAGAATTTATTTATTGATTGATATATATCTATATATATAGGGGAGGGATTAAGAGGGAATCAAAAAAATTAAAGAATGAGGGAAGTAAATCTCAACTATTGATTTCATCATAAATGAATGTTGTTAACATTCATTTGTGATGAATGTTAATCAAAATTTAACATTCATCACAAATGAATGTTAAAAACGTTCTTTTATGAAAAAATCAAGGGCTAAAATTTGCTTCTCTCATTCCTCAAAATTTAGAGCTTCCCTATGGATCATTTCCCTATATATACATACTGTAACTTATTATTATGAATTATGTATTTACTTCTCTAACTTTTTTTTTGTTTTATAAGTTATGATCATGTGTCTCAATCTTTTTACCAAACATACTTTTTAACATGTATTAATTTTATGCACTTAATCATTTTCAAAGTAAATACTACACGCATTAAATTTGTAACTTACTTGGTAAAATACAATTTGATTAGAAGACAAATGAGGCAGTTGGTTCGATAGTCACAAAACTACCACTTTAAGACGTTGGCACTAACTCCATGGGTGGCCATCAATGTCATGCACCGCCACGTTTACGTGAACTACCAGCCGCCCCCATATATTATAATACAACATTTTGATTTTCATTTTTCATAAACAAAATCAACAGTGTTAAAAGACGCCCTAATTTTTTTTTATCAGATATTGCAAAACGAATATCTCTAACTAAATATCTTTTGGGGCAGTTGAGAAAAGAGCCCGCATCATTGATGAGGATAGCCATCACGAATAAAAAGTATGAAATTTATCAGATTGGGTATTTTATAATTGTTATTAGCGTTTTTTTAACCACTCAAAATATTTAGAGTTCTAATCTAAAATCCCTTATAAAATATTACATATCTTATTGCTATGTGACATTATTGATCGTTTAAAATATATACTAGATACCAATTTAATTCGCCAATTGACATTTGAGATAACGGTTTTAAGAAGCTCATAATCAAAGATCAAGAATTAAAATTATAGTAAACGAAAATATAATAAATTCTCTGCAATGGTTAAAAATTAAATATTTTTTAATAAAATATATTTTAAAGAATGTACTTACACACTCTTAAACCACAAAAGAAATTGTTTACTTTGCATAAAAATTCATTTAAAATCACTAAAAAGTATAATAAAAATAGATATCTAAGCTTTTCTTCTAAAATATAAAAAGTCAAAATTTGACTTGCTCTTGATTTTATAAAACTTGACACAGTTTTGTCACTACATTAATTTGAGATAAGTTTATTTATATATTGGAAGAAAAGAAAACAATATTAATACAACCATGAAAATGATGGTTATTATTATTAAATGAAATGAAGCAAATATACACGTACGCATACAATCAATTCATGTCTCTCTTTCCCCGGCGGCGACGAAAAGTCTCCGACGATACTATAAAAACTATTCTCTTAGCAATTAATTTTGCCGCATTTAAAATAGGTTTATTTGATATTAACTTTATAATATTTATATTCGAGTAAGTTTGATTAACATTTTAAAAATTAAATAATTGAAATTAATTAATAAAAATAAAATAGTAAATTTAATAATTTTAATAATTCTTTTTTAAGGTAAATAATTATTTTAAACAAATAAATAAATTTGTAACGTGAAATAATAGAAATGTGATGGAGAGAATAACTAACTTTCAGCCTCCTTCTAATCTAACCACCAATACTAAACCCTCACTAAACAAACCGCCACATACGGCGTCAAATGAGAAGTGTTATAAAGCTCCTCGCCGTCGTGTTCGTCATCGTCGGAGTTTTAAAAGTAACAGCCGTCGTAAACGGCGGTCAGTTCAATGGCGATTACACAAAGTTATCAGGAATAATAATACCAGGATTTGCATCAACTCAACTAAGAGCCTGGTCTATTTTGGATTGCCCTTACTCACCTCTTGATTTCAATCCTCTCGATTTAGTCTGGCTCGATACCACAAAAGTATATACATATATGATATATCTATATATTTTTTACATTCTGTTTTCTTATTTATTGCTGCATAGAAAATTCATTAATAATGTTTTATACTTATATTTGTTTAATGATTTGTTGATTAAGCAAATATGACGGTGTGATTTTATATGTTTTTGAAATTACTAGGTTACGGTGTATAATATATTTGAAAATTAGGTTTGTTGAACTAGTTTAGGTCATTGCTACTCAGTTAGATGATTATAAACTAGAATGTATAAGTTAACTAGTGTAAACACAATAGTAAGTTGATAAAAACGCCTTTTTTGAACTAGAGGGAGTTATCATGCTTAGTAAATGATATGATAGATTATACTTGTTTTGAAGTTATTATCATAAGGATCACCACGACACTTCCTGATTTAACGGCATGTGCTTACTGTATGAATATTGGACATTGAAATCTTGTTTATGGTGGCTTCTTGAAGAGGTAAAATCTGAAAGTAATAGGTTGTACTTTAATGTCAGAAATCATAGCGTTATGAAAAGATATGTTTTTTGAGATTAAATTTACTCAAAACTGTAAGCACTCTACGTTTTGTGGGAGAAAGTCACATGTATGTTTTCATAGTGTTCGTTAATGGTAGTTCCATTGCTAATTATAGATAGGTACACTTGGGAATATACACTCCATCATGTGTATATATCTAATTAAATGCATTCTAAATATGCAATAATCTGATAAGACATGTTGGATGTTATGTTCAATAAAGTGCAATTCATATTATGCTCTTGTCTTTATATATGCTGTAGCAGAAGTAATGCTACATTTTCTCATTTTTTATCCAATACTGTCGGTGGATGATAGAAGAAGGCTACAATCTACCATGCAGTGTCTTTCTGCAATGAATTGCTGGCTTAAATGCATGATGCTGGATCCTTATAATCAAACAGATCACCCTGAGTGCAAGTCCCGCCCAGACAGTGGCCTTTCTGCCATCACCGAGCTTGACCCAGGTGTTATAACAGGTAGCACTTTTTGTCTATTTACACATGTATACATGCACCGACAAATAGACATAATATATCTATGCACAAACACATATGTATGTATGTATCCAACTATACATGCATATATGTATGTACATGTTGACATATCTGTTTACTTATACATATATTTATATGTGTATTAGTGTATATATGTAAGTGTATATGGTTAGCTATGAATTATCATGTCTAGAACAATCCACTCTTCAAACTAACAGTGGGCCTTATTTTGGGTTCTTGTGGAAATGTTATCACCGGTTACTGAGTTATCAATATCCTTGCTCCCTGAAAATGAGTTTGTGACTCCCAGGCCCTCTTTCATCAGTTTGGAAAGAATGGGTTAAATGGTGCATCGAATTTGGAATCGAGGCAAATGCTATTCTTGCTGTTCCGTATGATTGGAGACTGGCACCATCAAAGCTTGAGGAGCGGGATTTGTACTTCCACAAGCTAAAGTATGTATATAGCTTTCATATGTTTAAGTGTTTCTTGAAGTTCCAGTCCATTTTCTGCCCCTATCCCCCTTTGGTTGGAGCTCATCATCAGTAGATAATCTTTCAGTGCATGACTTTCCAAATTTAATAAAATATCTTGCACCTTTCTTTTAAAAGAAGATATCATGTTCTCTGTTTCTGTGCAGACTTACCTTTGAAACGGCTCTTAAACTTCGTGGTGGTCCATCTATAGTATTTGCCCATTCACTGGGTAACAATGTTTTCCGGTACTTTTTGGAATGGTTGAAGCTAGAAATCGCCCCCAAAAAATATATCCAATGGCTAGACAATCACATCCATGCCTACTTTGCTGTTGGTATGATGAACTCCTTCTGGTCCAACTCAAAGTACATATACACGTCCTGGTAGAGGTGGCATTTTCAACCGTACCTAGGAATGGGTCAATTTGGTTTGTGTTATACCTCAAATGGGTTAAATAAAAACTTAACTGAAAGGGGAACATGTCAATTGGGTTGAATGTCACCTAAAGTTTATGTTTAATTGTTACAACCTACTAAATCTTTTTATTCAAAGATTTACATTATTATTGTAATAATATTGTTCTTATAATCATCAGTAACTGACTACTTAATACGTAAATAACTAAATAGAAAATGGACAAAAAAGTGTTTGTGCGTCAATCAAACCTGACCCGGTCCATTTTGACCGATACTGAATAGCCACCTGGTTCAACCAAAACCCGTGTTGGCTTGTTACGCAACCAGCCCATCTTGCCACCTCTAGTGTCTAGCATCACTGACTTTCGCTGATAATCTAACCCTTGATGTTTTCTTGTTCTTAAATTCAGGGTCTCCTCTTCTTGGTTCAGTTCAGACAGTTGAAGCGACACTCTCTGGATTCACATTTGGTCTTCCTGTACCTGAGGTCTGTTAATTTTCACTACTTTCTGTATCAAATCTTTGTCACAAGTCTTGCTTCAATTTATTTGTGTCTGTTGATAATCTTCAAATATGTAATTTTACTTTTGTAGTTACTGCCATAAATTAATGTGTGCCATATGTTTTGGCGAGTTATCAGGGTACAGCTCGATTGATGTTCAATTCTTTTGGCTCTTCACTATGGATGTCACCTTTTTCAGAACATTGTCGGAGTGAAAATGAGTACTCAAAGCATTTTGCTGGTGGGAGCAGAAAGAAACACCATGTCTATCACTGTGATGAAATTGAATATCGGTTAAATTATTCTGGATTTCCTACTAACATAATCAATATTGAGATCCCCACCGTTGTAGGTATGACATGAGTCTGATAAAATGTTTTATGATAGAATGTGCTTGATGTTGACTATGTTAGTGGCTTTTATTATTGTCGCAGAAGCTTATCCATCCTTTGGAGATGAAATGCAGGCCAACTTGTCTAACTTGGAATGTGGGGTACCTACTCAATTATCTTTTTCTGCTCGAGAAATAGCAGATGGGACATTTTTTAAAGCAATAGAGGATTATGATCCTGATAGCAAAAGGCTTCTTTACCAATTAGACAAGTGAGTAGTAAAAAACTTTTTGTATACCACCTAAATCCTGCTTCTCATTATATTGCTGTCCTTTTATTTTCATTGCTATATCGATTTTAGAAATTTCAATTTGACCATTTACTTATGAGTGAGTCAATTTGGATTGTGTTTTATCTCAAATGGGATAGATTTTGAAAAAGAATAGATATAAGGTAATGAGTCAATTGTCAGTTTCTTGTCATGTGGCTGTATTTCTGTTCCCGCAAGTTCATACTGTCAAGGCCTGTCATTTATTTATGGCAAGCTTCGATAAGGAATTGAACCGGACTCTGCTATGCAGGTTATACCATGGTGATCCAGTTCTAAATCCTTTGACGCCTTGGGAGAGACCACCTTTGAAGAACATCTTTTGTATATATGGAGTAGATTCGAGAACAGAGGTACAAACTAACACGCTGCATTTCAGAATCGAATCATTAAAGCATAGGATACATAATACTGGTATCTCATATAACTTTTTCCAATCAGGTTGGTTACTATTTTGCACCGAGTGGCAAGCCTTACCCTGACAACTGGATTATTACTGATGTTGTATATGAATTTGAAGGATCTTTGTATACCAGGTAACTCTTTTTACCATTAGGTTCATGATCATCTTTGAAAACTTTAAATCATCCGTTTTGATGGATGGGAACTGAATGGTAAACGTACATATCACGGTGATGATGATTTAAAAAAAGCTATTACTTGGACTGTAATAACCGGTATTACAAAAGGATGAATAGTATGAAATCCCTTCTTTTCTTTCATATAGGTCTGGGAATTTGATTGAAGGAAATCCCGGTGCTGCTAGTGGTGATGAGACGGTAAGCCAGATAACCCTGGAAACAGTCTTTCTACCCTCGGGTAGAGGCAAGACTGTCTACATTTTACCTCCCCCATACCCCGCCATTGGCGGGGTTGGGTAATGTTGTTGTTGCTATTGTTGTATATATGTTTTTCATTTTAGTACTCATTATTGAAAATTTTCCGTGTCATATTACCTTGACAGTAACTAAAGTAAAATTGCTTTCAGGTACCATATTATTCTCTTTCCTATTGCAAGAATTGGCTGGGACCAAAAGTAAATATAACAAGAACTCCTCAGGTATCTCAAGTTGTTGTACAGTTAATATGTCAAATGCCTTCCTTAGTACAACTTAATGGTAAATCTGCCAATCTAACCAAGAAATAAAAGCTGTCTAGTGCCAAATTTGTTAGAACTTACATTCAAATGGCAACCTTGTTTCAGACAGAGCATGAAGGGGAGGACGTGCAAGTGCATCTGGATGTTGAACACCACCCTGGGGCTGACATAATCCCCAACATGACAAGGTCACCTCGTGTTAAGTATATAACATATTATGAAGATTCTGAAAGCCTTCCAGGACAAAGGACAGCAGTTTGGGAGCTTGATAAAGGTACCTTTTATTTCTTTCTTGTATGTAATTAGTTGTTTTTTAAATGAATAAATGGCAACCTTTTAATTGGATGTACAACATGGGTAACAGCAAATCATAGGAACATTGTGAGATCCCCAATTCTCATGCGGGAGCTATGGCTTGAGATGTGGCATGATATTCATCCTGATAAGAAATCAAAATTTGTTACAAAAGGTCCGGTTTCCCTTTTCTAGATGCCTATTAATTATAAATGTCAGAACGAAGAATTTCCTAATTTTGACTTGTAAGTTTTAACAGCTAAGCGTGGACCTTTAAGAGATGAAGACTGTTATTGGGATTATGGGAAAGCTCGTTGTGCATGGCCCGAGTATTGTGAATACAGGTAAATCCCTTGTGAAAATGATGTTGCTTCAAATTTTGGTAGTTTACGTATGTAAAATGGTGCAGATATGTTTTTGGAGATGTTCACTTAGGTCAAAGTTGCAGAGTTAAAAGCTCCTCAGCTGATCTCCTTCTGAATTATGTATAACAACTATGAGGTAGTTTTTCTGGTCTCTTATAGTTTTAACTAATGTCCTTATGAGTGGGTCAATTGGAGTTATGTTGTCAAACGCATAAAAAACAATTAGATGAAAAGGAAATTTGTCAAAAGCATTTTTTTAACTTAGAAAACATTACAACTTTAAAATATTATATCACTATTGAAATAATAGAAATAGTAATCACATTTGACATACTAGTTATTTATTTATCTTTCTGACAGTAAAGAAAGACTTGTTAACTTGACCTCTTTTTTATCTGTTAACATAATTAAGTTTTAACCATCCCCACCATCACAAAATATATTGGTGGTAGTTTATTTCTGCCTATAACATGCCATCTTACATATTTAATTTATGGTATTTTATGCAGTCAAACACTTCAACTATACTGATTCTAGAGGTGGAAATCTCAACCCATAATGGGTCAATTTAGCCTATGTTTTATCCCTAACATACCAAAGTACCACACTGGTTAAAGCTTAGAGATTTAACTAATAAGGAAACTAGTCAAATGGCTTTAACAGGTTGATAAGGTTGGAAGTTGTGCGAATGTATTCAAATGCATAAACCCTTCAAAAGCACCTTATTAAATTTGATTTCAAATTGTATCGTCTCTTGAGAAAATGCAGATTATATCTGTTACTAATCATTTATAAAGATCAATACTCAAGTGTTTATGGGTTGGACCAACCTGAACCATTTCAGCCTGTACTTTATCCATTTTGGCCCTCTACCTAATGTGTCCTGCCCTCTCACTCTGCCACCCTAGCCAGTACAATAGAGGCAGCTCTATTTTGTTATGCTGACATATAGATAATTTCAATGCAGGGTTAACATACTCAAGAAATGTGAAGATGGTCTGATTTTTGCCCAATTAGGGTAGGATATGATCCTGGAATAATATTCAGTTGCACTATAATCCCATTGACATACCATGATGAACTACACACCATTCATACATGAGATTGATCTCATCCAAAGACAAGGGTTTCTGCTTTGAAGCATTCCACAGCCATTAGTAATTCAAGTATGTAGATCCATTATTGATCATGTTAAACATATAGAGAACATGCCCATCGGCTTCTTTGCTGTGAGCTATAACTTATCTAGGCAAAGCAACCATCCACTATTTATATTTAGTCATTTTTTATGACAAGTGCCACATAAGTTTTTCACTTCGAATGGTTCGGTGATAATTGCTAAATGTCTCGTAAACTATTTGATGACACCAACTGTTCATTAGGAAGGTTATTAGTAGGAACTTTATGAGAATGTTGCATTATTCTGAAAATGGAATAAGATCTTATCAAAACACTACATGTAGTCTTCTTTTTTCACAAATAAAGCATCTTAACCCAGCAGAATTTTGAGGGTTAAAGCATTATTCATCAAGTCTATCGCAATGTTGGATGAACCTGTTTGGCTCAAATGTTCTCTCTTTTTATCTCTAAGGGCAAACAAACTGAATATGCACTTACAACTTAAACAGATGGATAGTTTTACTGAATCTCTAAACAATCAAATTCGTTCAAATTACATGCTAAAAAACTATGAACACAAAATTAAGTACTATTAAAAGGCCCCCTAACATGTACTGTTTATAATAGAAGTACTAGTAAAAGGCTGCTCTCTTTAGAAACATGAACTCTAATGCATAACATACAACTTACAATGAATAAGATACAAATTGCTATAGTAGTCTAGCTCTGGACTGAACAAGAGACTTACTCATAACAAAAGTTAACAACTCACCAACATCTTTAAGTTCACTAGTGAAAAAAGAAAGTAAAGCTAACAATGGACGCCTTTAGACTTGAAGAATGAAATTTTGCCACTTGAATATGGCAAATAAACTAACTTTTCTTCTTGATCTCAAAAGAAAAATCGAGCTCCAAATGACACCTCTTATCATCATCTTCAAACTGCATCATCAAACGAAATTAAATTGACTTCATAAGTGGGAGAACCTGCAATGCAATAATGATGGGACCAATAAAGTTGGAGAACATGACTTACCCTCAGCTTTGCTGTATATATTCCTCTAGCAAAAATGCCAGATGGGGCAGTCTCCTCGTCTAAGAGTTCAACGTAGGCATCCTTTTGGGGTGCAAACGTACCCAACATTCCTTTAATTCGATCCACTGACACCAACGTCCAATGAACAAGAAAAAGAAACCAATAAAAGCAGCAAAGTAACTAAAAAACTTAAAAGATTCATACTTTCTACACATGGTTTACTTTTTAGGTCAAACAGGATAGTTCCCGCTTTAAACTTGATTTGAATTCTGTAACGATTCATAAAAAAGTTGATACTGATATTAAAAAGTTACCTTGGACTCCTCCTTTCCATGCCGTATTGATACATGTGAGACCCGAAACAATGTTGTGGAGAACCGTGAATGTTGGCTTAAGCCGATATTGAACTCCTTCTCTAAGTGTAAAGAGGGGACGACCACTTTGACTTTCTTTGAGCGGTAATGATATTGTGATCTCCCCGACGTCTTTTGATATGATTCCTATCGAGTGGAATTTAACTTCGGGATCCTTTTGCCCTAGCAAAAAGGCTATATATGTGAAAATCCTATCATTAGGAAACATGGAATTCAAGATTGTGAAATACTTTGTGTATTCAGACCGCTTGCATATGATTCACAACAATGTTGATTGCCTTATTGTATCGTGGAAACAAGATGGACAATGTACATTGGTTGTGTATATTGCTTCCTCAATTTAGCAATTTATATAGAAGTATTCCAACTCTGCAGTCTGCTTTAAACAATATGACACAACATAATAACGTGAAAATGATCATAAAATGATAAAACTAACCATATAAATCACTTTCGACACAACCAAGCAACTTTTCTTTCCACCTCCTTAAACTCTCATCGTCCTGTAAAACCAAAATCAGAAATCATCACGCTTGATTACTAATAGCCAGTGCCCTAATGTATCTAATGTACAGAAAAGACTCTTCTTTTCGAAACCCTGAATATGAAATTCTGCAACTGTAGGTAGTTTGTTATGTGTCACTAGGATTATGCAAATTGTACACCTTTATGTTTCAATAATTATTGAAAATCAAGCTGAAAATACAAGAATCACAAAGACACTCCAATAAACTGACCAATATTTTAATTTTTATGCTTCTTGATTAAATCTTAACATGGTGAAGCAACAAAACATAGTTAATCTAGTTACCCAATTTTATTGTATTTGAAGTTAGCTGTTTCAAAAAAAAT
Source organism: Logfia minima (assembly GCA_963921325.1). Lineage (NCBI taxonomy): Eukaryota > Viridiplantae > Streptophyta > Magnoliopsida > Asterales > Asteraceae > Logfia > Logfia minima. Next base: position 38,188,715 of record OY992764.1, read on the forward strand.
CTAGTTACCCAATTTTCAGTGAAGCACAAATGTAAAGCCTCTCAAGTAATCCAAAATTCTAACAGTAATTACTAAAAGGGGTAAAGGACTAAAAGGAAAGAGATCCAAAAGTGTGCAAGGGCTTATTATCTCCCTTTTTTATAACCCTAAACTGGAACAGATCAAATCAAAGTATCAAACCATATACTATTAAACACTGATAAACATTAAATGAGGTTTAACATGAAACATTAAATGAGGTTTAACATAAACCCTAAAACTATAAATGAGACATAATGGATTTAACACAAAATACAATAAGCTAAAATAAAATAATAAATATATTAAAAAATATGGTAAAAACCTTATCCTTTTCAAGCTGATCCTTGAGAGGAAGAAGAGGGCCAGGAACAAATTTAGAGAAAACCTCTTGATGATGATCATGTACATGTTCATCATCATCATCATGCTCATGTTCATAAACCCTAATTATATTTGAAGGGTTTTCTGTAAATTCCTCTGTTTGTTTGTTCTTCAAATCAACGTTAACAAGTGAAGAAGATGACCCAGATGATGTTCCTGCTTCTGCTTCCTTCACTCCTTCCATCACAGTTTTTTTTTTTCTTTTCTGCAGACAGATAAATATTATCTATGGAGTAACAGCAAAATTAAGAACAAGAAAACCTCTTTGTTCTTTGTTTTTTAAAGAAATCAAATAAACCTTTTATTTCCTGTTTTGGTTTTTTGATATAGACATAAGTGACACTGTTTACAGTACTCGGTACTCGGTAGCAAGTATTTGTTGTCAAATCACTTTCTGTATCTTTTTCCATCAAAATAAGTGCTGTCTCTTGGTCTCATATGTCATTCCCTCCTTTTAATGAACAGAAATTATATTAGATTATATTATATTTTAAATTAATTAATTATTGTCTTAATTTTGCATGTTATTATCATAATGTTAAAAAGAATTATATTTTTAAAAAATATTTTCAATAAATGATACATGAAGATAGATAAATAAATGGAGTTTTTTCTGTTCAAATTATTTGAAGATGAATAGTTTTTTATTCACATGTTGTGCCTAATCAGAGTATCCCGTGATTGTTTCTGACCATCTCCCTGATCACCCCAAAATTTATGCGGCCTAATCAAGACTAAAGATTGCAATCGACGTTCAATCCGATGGATATGCATCTGATCAGATTTACTAATTGTAAATATGAATGATCTAAATAAATATATAGTGGATATGGATATATACGTGGATGAAATCAAATGTGAATGACAAATTATTATTAATGAATTCACTAATACCACTCAAAATAAATATACCTCCATAAAATTAAATATAAATATGCTAATGCTATATGCTAATAAAGAGTTAATGAGTTATAAACAATCACAATTATTAGATGAGTCATAAGTTTGTTATATTTTTCAATTCCTACTAAATATTTCATTTCCGTTCGATATTTTCATTATATATTTCTATTAAATCAAAATTCCTACATTCTTATTCTTATTCTTATTTTTATTCTTATTTTTATATATAATAAAAGACTATCGAGTAAAATTTTGATATCTATGGAGTAAAATTTTGTTATTCGTTACAATAATATTTTAGTTTTAATTCAAAATAAGAAGTTTTTTACGATTTTTTCTAATATCAAATAAATATTCATTAACCTGTTGCATCTAATGATATTGATATAAACATATAGTTTTGAAATTAGATGAATATGAATGTGAATGAAAAAATATAAATAAATACATATGTGTGAAAGTATTTTCATCCGATTTATATCTAATTTATTACCATCTATAATGAGGATGTTTACCGATAAATTACTTTGGTCAAGGTTAATAAATACTCGTAATATGTAACTTTAGACTAATATATTAAACTATATACTTATCAATTCTCTTTTTAGTAATCTTGTGTGATTTTATGTTCGTAATAATTATGACCAACACTACTAATGACGATGTCAACAAAAATGGACTGTGACTATCGTTGTAACTATCACTGTCTTTTTTTATTTATTATTAATTTTTACCTATGTATAGCGTGAGTAAATTGCTAATAATACATAATGCATATAAAATTTCTAATAAAATTATTATGGATAATGTTAACTATAGTTCTTAAGGCTATGGTTAAGCTTACATAAAATAACATCAATAACTTAGTTCACAATAATTAAAAGTGATTATATTCTATATTTATACTTGTATTCCATATATAAATATGTAAATATTTAATACTTATAAAAATAATTAGTTATAATTTTAGAAGGTTTGTAAATAGGTAAACTTAACCATAACCCAAAAGATTATAGTTAGTATTTTTCAATTATTATACCATGAGTAATATTGTCTATATTTGAATGAAACGCAGAATCTGGGTTTCCGCAATCATCGGCTTAAAAGTTCACATTGCATTTCTAACTTTTTTTATATTGTGAATTTATTATTATTTTTTAAACTTATAAATTCTTTTCTGATTTACATAGAGATATATTTTTCAGTAATTTCAAAGCCAGAAAACGTCACCTTATGACACTGAATATGGTACAAATTGCAAGGAGTCTGGCTCTCGAGGGATCAAGAGATTTTGCTCATAACAATAGCTAGAAAATTAACAAGCATCTTTAAGTTCACTAGCAAAGAAAAAGGAAAAACGGGTGAGCTGCTGATTTTGGATGACTTTAGACTTGAAGAATGAAATTTTGCCAACTTTACTTCTTTTTTATCTCAAAAATGAAACTAAGATCCAAATGACACCTTTTCTCAACATCTTCAAACTGCATCATCGGCACACAGAATCAAATTCACTTCATGTGTTCGACAACCTGTAACGAAATAACAATAGGACCTACAAATGAAGAAGGTGACTTACCTTGAGTATTTGCGTGTATTTTCCTCTATCAAAACTGTGAGGCGAAGCGAACTCCTCTTCTAAGATTTTAATATAGGCTTCTTCCCGGGGTGCAAATGTACCTAAGGGTCCTCTGATTTCTTCCATTTGCTCCGCACGGTCCTCTGATCAACAAAATAATACTAGTTAAACTATAAAAGCAACAAAGTAACGATCAAATAAATTTATTTAGAAGATTTATATTTGTTAGTTGGTTTGTAATGAAATTCAAATGAGTCTCTCAGAATCTGGGACGAATTTTAAATATTTAGTTTATTTATGTTGAAATCAAGTTCTTATTTAAAGTAGAGACATATGAAGTTAGAATATTGTACATATATTGATATATATATGCAATATATCTACAAATATCAAAAGGTTACCCATGATTCCGTGTTTCCATGCCCTATTGATGCACACAAGACCATGCACATCGTTGTGAAGAACCACGAATGATAGCTTGAGCTGATAGTGAACTCCTTCTTTAAGAGTAAACAGTAGCTAATCCCATGTAAATTCTGCCAACGGTAATGAACTTGTGAACACCTCGACGTTGTTTGATATGATTCCAATTGAGTGGAATTTAACTTCAGGATCCTTTCGCTCATCGTCCTGTAAAACCAAAATCATAAATCATGACACTGGTTATAATTGTGTATTTAATGTTCATAAACTGTAGTTAGATTTAATGGGTATTTACCTTTGTTTGTTTGTTCTTCAAATCTACATCAGAAAGTGAAGAAGAAGAAGAAGAAGAAGAAGACGCTGACGATTTTTGTGTGTTTGCTCCTTTCACACCTTTCATCACTATTTCTTTTTTTCTGCAGATAGACACCTCTTTGTTTTTCTTGTAAGAAATCAAATAAAATCAACCTTCTTTTCCATTTTATTCCCCTTTTTTGGGTTTTGTATATGGACAATAGTGACCGTGATTTAGTTTTTGAAGTGAACTTTGATTACAAACTAAAATAGATTACAAACTAAAATAGAAAAGTAGACACTCGATTATTTAAATAATTTTTTTATCATAAAAAATTAGTGATGATCCTATTTAAATGTCTATAGATTTCATATATCATCTTAAAATAAAAGGTAATGCTTTGTCCATTAACTATCTTTTTATCAGCAAACTTTCTTTATCATAAAAAAATAGTGATGATACTATTTAAATCTCGACAGATTTCATATATATCATCTTAAATAAAAGGTAATGCTTTGTCCACTAACTATCTTTTTGCATAAACACAAGTACTGTCGGTTGGTCCACCCCTCGAATTCAACAATAAACTTGTATTCTGTTGGATACGCAGGTACCTTAATTACTGGTATAAAGAAATTCATGTTACTTTTTACTTCCTGCATTACATAAATAAGACTCAGCAAATATAAATATCAAATAATCAAAATAACTGAATCATTGATTATCTGAACGGCTCGATAGGTTCAGTTTCCTTAAGTACACCAGCAGCCTCAAAGCAATCAGCAGCATCGCTTAGGTACATTAGGCCTTCGTCTCTATAAAACAGGCCTAGATTATACCAAGCAGAAGAATTCATCCGATCGACCTGTAATGCTTCATTTAAGAAGCTTCGTGCCACAGCTGCAGACTGCCCACCGAGCTTCCTGAACACAACTGCTATGGAAACAAGACTCTCAACATGAACAGGATCGGCGTCTAATGCGTGTTTATAAGCTTTTAGAGCTTGTTTATGCTCACCCTTTGCTTCATAAAGTAAACCTGTTACAATATGGATTAGGCAGATGGACTTCAATCTTTTCTGATCAGAGTTGCCACCATGGAACCAGGGCTAAACAAAATTTCATAAGTAATAAGCTAATTATGGTATTTTGAATTTTGACAAAAAAGAGATGGTCTTTTCTTGGTCTTATAGGTGCACAATCTATTCAAAATACACAGGTTTGATGTTGAAAAAGTAAGTCAATCAACTTATACAAAACAGTTTTACCCATCGAACTGACCCAGTTTCAATAGTTCGGTTGGGTTTAGATGAGTTAAGTCGAAACCATATAGGGGCAGTTCGCCTCACAGTTTTGATCAAAACTGAACCACTTCACATGCTACTGCAGATACAATTAACTAAACTGAAATGTCAGCATACAAGTTATAGATACACGGTGCAGATAATTACTTTTTACCATTTGTAATATAATTCCTATTTGAACATTTAGAATTAAGACCATATGTAAAAAAATGAAAGACTGAATATAGAAGAATTTACCAAACGTATGCCGAGTAGAAGCTGAATAGTTAGTGATAGCTTTGGATTTCGACAGACAGGCCTCAGCATCATCCCACTGAGATAAGCTTATATAAACCTTAGCAAGATCGTTCCATGTTTCTAACTCTAACCTTAGATGACAATCCTCACCAACCTAGCATATTAAAATGTAAGAAAAGATAACACCTTATTCACACGACATACTAATATGAAAGGCTCAAGTGCGAAGAAATGTAATTATTTATGCTCTGACATTCATAGTATGCAACAACATACTCGGGGTTACATTGTTTGTAATGAACTTTCAATTTATTGATATTGTGTGTAATTTGGTGACATGACAACTTATAAGGATGACACGTGAATTTTTATATAGCTTACACGCAAATAAAAGTACCATAAATTACATACAATAGCAATGAATAACAAGGTTACTACACACAATGGAAGCCCAAAAAGTTAGTGACATACTGTAAATGTCTAAACATAAATAATGACACTTCCATGCACTTAAGCCGATATGAAATGTTAAAGGAAAGCACTGCAATTTTTAATAATAATCAAATCGTTCAAAGTACCTCATGACGCTTCTTCGGCAATCCAAAACTTCTATACTGGACTTGAAGAATCGCTAGAAGCTGAGTGTATGTCTGTATGGCACACTTGACTTGACGCTGTGCGAGTTGCAGTTTGGCTTTAGTTCTCAACAGTTCACCCTGATCCCATTTCACAGTCTGCTCTAAAGCCGCATTGATGATAGCCTCACTATCTTCAAACCGTTTTTGTGCAGACAATATTCTAGCCAATAGCATCCACCCTTTAAGGTGTGACCCACCTTCCAAATCAATCAAACAGTTCACATAACCAAGAGCAGCATCCAACTTCCTCTGCTCAGCATTTTCTAAACTAAGATCGTAAAGAATTCTTGCGTCAACCATTTTAGTCAACCTCCCTGCAGTTTCTAAAGACTCGAGTGCTTCACATTGGCTATTAACTCTTTCACCATCAGTCACTGCTGTTCTCGAATGGGCTGAGAGCGAAACGCCCAATAAAGAATATGCAACACCAACCATTTCATCAGCACATTTATCCTTGAAAACTTGAATAGCTCTCTTCGCAGTATTTACTCCTTCTGTAGAATTGAAGTTTTCGGTTTCACCACAAATTTTTGAAGCAATTAATAAAGCCAACCCACAATTTGGATTGTCATTTTCATATATAATTTTCAGTAAACTCATAGCGGATAAATTGTCACCTTGGCCATAGTAACATAGAGCTAAAAGTAGGTGCCTTTCGTTATTATCAATAATCCCCGGAAGTAATTCTTCCAATTGCTTACCTAAAGACCCAAGTCCGCCATATACAGACAACGCATAACAAAGATGATCTAAAATAGACGGGTCCCATTCGTTTATCTTTAAGGAAGCTTTTCTTAGCAGAAGCATTAAAAGTAAAATCGCTTCTTCTATGTTATTTTTGGGTGTGTATGAATCGTCCATTTGAAACTCCAGACTAGGAGGATTAGCTTCTTCTCCTCCATTGTAAAGAAGATAAATGGCAAACTCCTTTTGAATCTTTGCTACTATTTCTTTGTTCAGGTTATAGTTGAGTAGGGCCCTCCGGAACGACAAGATTGTTTCCTGGTGCATATTATCAAGTTGCCATAAATGTGGAAGCAACTTGATTGCGTCACTTAGAGTCTCTTGCAATTTATGGTCAGCTCCAAGGTTTTCAGGTAAGCCTTCTGGTAAAGACGATTCAATAATTTCCAAAATAAATTTGCATGATTCAGCAGCTTCTGCAGTTAAAAAACAAAATAAAATCTATAACATCAATAGATGATATCGATAAAAAAAATCAGATGATATGTCAAGAAGATACGTTGTACTACTAGGAAAACAGCAAATACCAATGACTGCAATAATAACTTGCAGTTTTGCAAGAACTCGGAGAAAATACCTTTATACCTTCCAAAATGCTGCAATGATTTTGACTTAAAATAAGCAGCTTCAAGGAGTAAACCGACTGTTTTAACAGAGAATGGTGGCGCAGCATAATTATGCGAATGTCTTTGTGGTTTCTTTAATTCATTAAGGCTAATTTTGATCTTTGGAGTAACTGCAGCCATATCTATCCCTTCAAATACATGCAGAGCCGATTCTATGTTCCCCTTCTGATATTCATATCTTCCCAACACTGCTCTCGCTTCCTGTATCATGACAACATTCACACTTCAAAATCATAATCAAAATCATAAATGTTAATGGGACGATGCTCATCAAAAAATCCAATTCTTTCCATATCATATGAATGGAACCCGCAAAATGATAATGTCAGTTGGCTAACACTTAGCTACAAAAAAAACCTGGCTAAAAAAAATGCAGCCTATTGTTTACATGCATTTTTAGTTTTGGAAAACTCTAATGTTCTGACTAGAAAGAAAAAAACTTTAAGATCAGTACCATATGATAGGAAAAAGTATGTTAAGTGAATTTAACCTCATTATTCAAAGAATCACTTTCGCGAATAGATGATTCAGCTTCTTCGATATTAGATGATTCTGCTTCTTCAATATCAATATTACTAGACTCTGGCTTTTGATTAATCTCTCTGATTGGCTGAGAAGAATAATTAGTTACCGAAAAATACACTGTAGCTTTCGAGTCCAATGTGCATGGCACCTGATTCGCATTTTGTTCACCTGACGACGGATACTGCATTGCTTTTTACAACAATTGGTCTAAATCATTCAGCCACTCTTCTCTTCAAAACTGATTAATAATGTTCCTTATGCTGTGGACCATACTTACAATCAGATAACTCAAACAACACCCAATTTTGAAAAAACATTAAAATCATATAAACTTTATTTAATTACTCCAATAATTATTATTATTATTATTATCATTATTATTTTGTAATTTTATATATATGATGGGAAAAAAAAATTGGCCAATAAATAAATTTAAAATTTCCAACTTCATTATTACTAAACAGTAAAATTCATCTACGTATAATTCAAAATTGCAGACCTAAAAACAGAAGTATGATAAAAACTGATAATTAGGACAACTGTGTATAATTCGTAACATTGATGATGAATTACATGAAATGTACATATGATTCTAACATTTGATCACCGCAAAAATAAAAGTTTAAATCTACAAACGAAATTATACTGTATTAGATTACCTGACAAGTGAAATTGAAGGAAAATAATAACAGATCGTAATCAAAATGTAGATTGTGTATCGATCAAAACTACAATCAAATGTCTTTAATCAACATGAAATTGAATATATTATCATGTTTCGGAATAGATTGATTTTTAGCAAAAAATTTACGTTACTTTAGTACAAGAATTGGACGACATACAATAAGTACACCCCTTTAGGAAATAAGTTATGTGATTGTTTGTTAAAGCGTAAAACGTGGGACGTGTGTGACTCCTGCATCAGTTTCTTAAAGAAAACTGCCTTGAATAAGTTGATGGGTAACTTTAGAGTTTTAGTTTTAAGTTTTTAAATAAAATTTTTTTATGAAAATAAAAGTTTTATTTGATATATATAACTTGTAGGTTTTGGATTTAATGAAAAATTCAAAATCAAAGCTTTTCGAAGTAGCTTTTTATAAAATTTGATGTTTTAGTGAAGAAGAGGACCGGATTTGATGATGAATTTCATAAGTGAAACGAGGAAGATGAAAATGATGTTCTGTTCACCTCTTAATGTATCTATATATATTTTAGATTGTACAAGTTTTATTCCATTCAAAAGAAATAAATTACAAAAATAAAAAATAGTTTTTTTTAATGGAGTAGTTAACAGTCGTTAGTATAAAGGACTATTAGCGTAATAAATTTTAAAATAAAGGATGATCGGTGTAATTAAAGTTTATAAAGGATTGCCAATAAAATTTTGAAGTAAACTTAAAGAATCATCGATGCAAGTGTAATTTTCTCTACGATCAATTTCATCATTGAACAAAAATGTTAACCATTACATTAAATCAATTCCTTAATCAACGAATAAAAATTGAAATACATATTGTAAATGGAGATACGAAGATAACAGTGTTGTAGGAGGGCTTCACTGGAGATTGCGTCTGTTAGATTGGAAAAGAAATTGGAACGTGCAAGGATCTATCCAGAATTTCATTGTTCTCGACAAGATCTACATCGGATCTCGTTTCCCCGTGGAAGAATATGAAGTCAAAATGAGAGTCGTTACATGGGAGTAACTGTAGGTTCAAAAGTCAATCTTCCTTGCATCCTCCGACCTCCGGTCAAGCATTTGAACCGCTATCTCCAGATTCCATCGTCGTCGTTCTTTTTCTACATTCTTTCTTTTTTATTGTTATGACTTATGATAATTGAATTTTGATTAGATCAAATGGTACAATAAGTTAAGGGTATATTGGTCAATTCAAGTATAAAAGAATAAAATTGGAAAAAATATCAAAAGTAACTTACTCAATAATTTATAAATTTGAAAAATGACAAAGACAAAAAAATGTAATTTATCTAAAAATCAATTAAGTCATTTCCATTATAATCATTTTGAATGTACTAAAATATTAAATATCAACTTTGCTGTGAATTATTGTTTTCGACAAAAGCATCCGATTTTAAGTATCAATTTTTTCTAAATCACTTAAGACTATCCAATTAGTAATCCAATCCAACTCAATCTTCCTAATAAAAACTTAATTTTTTTATTTTTCACCTATACAACTCAATTCGGTTCAATTTTTTTATACCTATTAGCAACCCAATTCAAACTTAAATTTTATTTAATAGGTATAACTTACGTTTATTTTTAGTTTATTAAAAACTAGTAGAGATATCAAAAACAAGTATTTCATTTTGCATCAATACATTATTTATTTTAAATATAAAATTAATTAAAAATAGATATACCAAAAGGTAGTACAAGATAATAAAAGAAAAAAATCTCCATAAGCTTTGGTGAGCTTGGATTGTCTACATGACCTAGACCACAAAAAAATTGTAACTTTCTATTTTTTTAATTAAAAATGTGGTGAACTAGGTTGGAGCAAACTCCTAATGGCAATAGTCTAACTTTATTTGGCACAATACCAAATATTCTCGAGTTGTTAATTTCGTAGAATGTGTTTTTAACGTTCAATATACAACAAAAACCTTCTGTAATAAGAAATAATAGTCAAGCTACAGGGAGTGGTTCTTGTAATTTAGTTTTTTTATGGCGGTAATGGTAGGAATGAACATTATATTTTTTATTTTAAATTAATTAATTTTTTTATCAAAAAATTATATCAAAATTATTAGAATTTTATGCTCTTTAATATTCTTTAATATGAAATAATTTTTTAAATATATATATGATATAAATTATATTTGTGTATTACAACCTTTATAATTTTTATGTGTGATACAGACTATTAATTTTTTAGTGTGATACACAAAAAATTATAAAGTTGTATATATTTTAAATACTTTTTATTTCATATTAAAGAATATAAAATTTTAATAAAATTTTTGTTATAAAAAATTAGTTAATATTAAAATTAAAAAAAAAATTCTCAATACTACAGCAAAAACTAAACTACTTGAACCTTTTTTTTAAAGTTATAATATATTAAATTAAATATTAAATACGATTAAAAACACACTATTTAAATAAGATAAAACTTAATCTACGTATTTTAGTTATTTTAAACAAAAATCTATGTGATCTACAAGTTTTTGTTACATATGTGTTTTTATTAGCAGAGCAAAAATATATAATAACCATTTGTAAAAAATAAACTGCGTGAAGGCTTTACCGATTCCGGGGAGAAGGTCAGTACGCTCCGTTTCCGGCTGCCAGTTATTCATCTCCGGTTTCATTCATGTTGTTGTTGTGACTATTGATTCGATCTCTTGTTCAAATTTCAAATAATCGTTGCGGATCTTTTTTTTTTTTTTTTAGATTTATTTAATTAAAATGGTGAGAGGATTGTTGAACAAGCTCGCAACTAAATCGATCACTGTTGCCGGAAAATGGCAGCAACAGCAGCTCCGTCGTCTCAACATCCATGAGTATCAGGTTAAATTCATCCTCCTTTCATGTACAATTTTATTAGGTTTTATTATTTTATGCATGATTTGATTTATTTTTTTTATGTTTTTGTATATTTTATAGTTGGTAATTAGTATCACGGTGCTGATGTGTTATCATTTACAAATATTTAGGTTATAGGTAAATTAGATTTATGATTTTGACTTTTATTAGGTCATATTTATTGATATATTATTGTGTCGCGTAAATAAGCAGTTTACAACATTGATGGATTTAGGTTCTTTATGCTGCATTTTTGGTATGCTTATAGTCTATATGAAAATTTTTTCTTCTGCTACGCTATTTTAAGGTGTATTAAGAGAAGTCCGTACGTAATGCTTGTCTGCTTCTCACATTAATTACGATGTTTTCATCTTATTTTTCTATTTTATATTATTTTCTACTACTATTATTATTATTATTATTATTATTATTATTATTATTATTATTATTATTTCCCTTCTTTTTTTTTTATACGAGTCTGCCGTAAGTCTCTCTGGAGCAGTCTCTCTACCTTCGGGTAGAGATATGCATGTCTACATCTTACCTCCCCCATACCCTACTCTGGGCGCGATTTTGGGTAGTGTTGCTGTTGTATTAATTACGATGTTTTTAATGTACGACATAAGTCTAGAAATATAATTTATTTTTGTTTTGTCATTTACTCAATAAATTTATGAAACCAGGGAGCTGAATTGATGAGCAAGTTCGGCATTAATGTTCCGAAAGGTGTTGCTGTTTCTTCTGTTGAGGAAGTTAGAAACACCATACAGTCGACATTTCCCAATGAAAAGGAAGTAAGTTTTGCTGTTTTGGCATGATCATTTGTCAATTTGATCTAGTGTTTGGAAAGGAAAAAAACATGAGGCCTGTTATACCTAGATATTTTGAACTACTTGTGGTGCTCTAGTACTCTACTTGGTCAGCTACCTGTCTATTGGTTTATTTAAGCAGCATTGTTTCTTTTGATTCAGTTGGTTGTTAAGAGCCAGATCCTTGCTGGTGGACGGGGCCTTGGGAAGTTCACCAGTGGTCTTCAGGGTGGAGTTCACATTGTCAACATTGATCAGGTTGAAGAGATCGCTGGTATGAGATTCGTCTTCTTCTCACCTTTATTTGTTTGTGATTGAATTAAAGTTGGAATACAAGCATGTCTAATCTATTATTCTATATCCTCTTAGAAGATCCTTCCTCTAGAAAGCAACTTAGTAATATTGCAGTTAAAAGCTGGAAGTGTATGCCCTTTTTGTGTTTTATCATTTTCATTCTCTGGAACTTAAAGGAAAATGTGTTGAGTTTCATCATCAGCTATATTCCCGATTTGACCTGTGAAAGGATATCATTAAATACAAAATAAATTCAATGATAGATACAATACTGTTTCTTTTCATTTTCTTTCTCTTGTTCATGTAGGAAAGATGCTTGGGCAGACTCTTGTCACCAAACAAACAGGCCCCCAAGGCAAAGTTGTCAGCAAGGTTGGCATTTTTATATATTTTTACTCATCTGAACTTCTTTTGTGCTTTTGGAATTCTTTTGCTAGGACATTATCTTCTCAAGTGTTCTCAGTCCTTTTTATGTATGCGTAGGATATGTGTGATGTGTTTTATATTTGTGTTGTTGCAATATCCCTTTTACATAGTTGTAATCAGTCATAGTTTATCGTTTAAGTAATTTTATACAGCAATTGATGCCCTTTGCCATCTGTCCTTATCACAAGACTTCAGCGTATCGAAAGCAATTGATTACACATAAGGCCTAATCTTTTGTTGACTGATATTATGTATTTACTTCTAGTGGTGAAATATTCTCTCTGATAAGTAGGCATGTGTGTTGACCTTTGCATATTAGCATTCCAAAAATCTTGAGAATGCAACTCATTTAGAAATGCGAAGTAGTTGCTATGAGTTGTCTTTAAGTTCTGTGAACTCAGGTTTGGACTCTTCTGTCAACCAATAAGGAATTGGGTGAAAGTATACTTTTGCTACATGTCACTAATTAACTAATTGGTTCACTAAGGAAAATGTTAGCAATCAGTGAAGATCTTTGTGTCAATACTATTAGTTTTCTGTTATCCGTTGTAAGCTTTGTTTGACATTGGGAATAAATGCATCTCAATTGCATACATGCACAACGCATGAGGTCTTGTTATTGTGTATCGACTACAAATTTTCATACTTATCATCTGTATATTTAAAGATGAGCTTATAGGAGCACGGTAGCACACCGTTTGACCATGATCAAGCCTGAAATAGCCTGATACAGGTCTTCTTGGTGTCGAGCTAAAAAATAAGTCGAGCGAACCGACTCTTGTTAGTAATTGATATGCATCAGATATGCTTGAGCTAGCTTCAACCAGATGACAGCTCTACATATATTCATGGAAAATGATGTTCTCCCATCATCTTTATCTTGAAGTTAATGTGTGCCCTTAATTTTGGTGCAGGTTTACTTGTGTGAAAAGGTTTCACTTGTGAATGAAATGTACTTTGCAATCACTCTTGATCGTACCACTGCTGGCCCCGTAAGCTTCTTCTGATTCTCCTTAGAATAGGAATCGTATAATAATTCTGCCAACAATGTTTGCTATTACTTGAGTAGTTGCACCTATATTATCCTATTATTAGCCTTTTCTGTTAACTTGACATTCTCTCTCTAACACAATCTGGTGCTTACTGGGCCTTTCCTTCTTAAGCTTATCATTGCCTGCCGAGAGGGTGGAACCAGCATTGAAGACCTTGCAGAGAAATACCCTGACATGATTATAAAAGTATGCCTCCTTTTGACACACTGGGTGTTTCCCCAAGCTTTTCCATGTTTTCTTGTCATTGTTTTGTGCACCCACTTTTGTTTGACCAATTTGACTTTTTGAAGGTACCTATTGATGTTTTCAAAGGAATTACAGATGAAGATGCTGCCAAAGTTGTAGATGGCCTTGCTCCTAAGGTAGCTGACAGAGCCGCTTCAATCGAACAGGTGAAGAAGCTGTACAACCTTTTCCGTGAATCCGATTGCACACAGTTGGAGGTGAGCATTACTTCTATACAGAATCTGTAGCTTCATTTGTTTGGTGACAACTTTCCTGTATTTTGGTGTTAAGTTTGAACCTCCTCCTTCAGATCAACCCCATTGCTGAGACTTCTGATAACAAGTTGGTAGCTGCTGATGCAAAGCTAAACTTTGATGATAATGCTGCTTACCGTCAAAAAGAGATTTTTGCTCTTCGTGATCCAACACAAGAGGATCCTCGTGAGGTATAGCTAATCCATTGTCTTTGAATAAATGTGAAGAATATTATTATGACATGGTCATCTGGAACAAAATTCAAGAAAGATAATGTATTTTTTGTGGTGTAAATGATGATAACAAATAAGGAGATTTTATGCATCAGAAGTATACTTTGGCGCTTGGGCGACATTTAACTCTTTTGACCTGAATTTGACCCATTTGAGATAAAACACAACCAAGTCAACCCTATCATAAGTTACATGGAGGAACGCCTCTAGACAAAAAACAATAAGGTGTGATTAATGCTATTTTTCTTGGTACTCATTTTCAACAGGTTGCAGCTGCAAAAGCAGATTTAAATTATATTGGTTTGGATGGGGAAATTGGATGCATGGTGAATGGTGCTGGATTGGCAATGGCCACCATGGACATCATTAAGTTACATGGAGGGACCCCTGCCAATTTTCTGGATGTAGGTGGGAATGCTTCGGAAGGACAGGCAAGTACTTGTTTAGAAGTAAAAAACAAATTAATTAAACTTTTGAGCCCTTGTATGCATATTTTTATAGTTCTGAAATTAAATGAAGCAGGTTGTTGAGGCTTTCAAGATTTTGACATCAGATGACAAAGTGAAAGCAATATTGGTGAATATTTTTGGAGGAATAATGAAGTGCGATGTGATTGCTAGTGGGATTGTCAACGCTGCTAAACATGTAAGTCTGCTTCGCTTTCATGCAATTGCATCCTTGTCATATTCAATCAAACATTTTAGCATTCAATTGCCTATACTTTGTCTCTGCACAATTAGTAGATAGTCTGATATGCTATATGTATTCGGTAGTGCGGATTTGACCGAAGGTAGGAGAATACTAATAGTAGAGTTGGAAAATTGGACAGGTCGGTCAGGGGTTGGTTAAAATGGTTGGATAAGGTCAGTTTGGGTTGCTGTCAACACCTTTTTGTTCAAAACGTTTTTATAATTAGTTAGGGAGTCAAATTGGATTGCAAAAGCCATATTTTTCAACAGTTGCTAATTATCTATAAATGATTTAGGAGGTTTTATAATTTAAAGACGCACTTTGGACCAGTTTTCTTTTAGGCTATCTTTTATTTTTTTTACTACCTGGACAGTTTGAGATAAAACATAACTCAAATCAACAACCCATTTATAGGGAAATGCGTTGAAATTGCCACCTTCAAGTTTTAGTATAGTTCTACCGTAAAGATCTAACTCTTTTATTGTTCCCAGGTTTCATTAAAGGTACCAGTTGTAGTTCGTCTTGAAGGCACAAACGTTGATCAAGGAAAGAGGATCCTGAAGGTAAATTTAATCTTTTTTAATCTCAAGGTTCCAGGCATTTTAAAAGATCCATAGTTATTTGATGTTCCTGGGAACAAAAACTGATTTTACAATGTATTTGGGTATATAGGAAAGTGGGATGACACTGATTACAGCAGAGGATCTAGATGATGCAGCTGAGAAAGCGGTTAAAGCACTTAAATCATGAAGAGTGCCCCTTCTCGCATTTTGATTCTCTTGCAATGAGATGAGATATTGTACCCTGATCATGTAATCCTCTGAATGTGAGCAGAGGTTTTATCACTTTTTTGAAAAATAAATACAGTAGGAATAGTGGTTGAAGGCGTTTTGATGTGTACCCAAGTTTTCAGATGTTAATCATTTTATGTTTACGCTATCACATGATTGAATCAGTGTTAAAGTATTTTTGCAAATGCTGAAATGATTCTTGAGTTATTAAGTTTATTTTTCTGTTTATGTCATCCAAACTTGTGATATTAGAAAATAGGGAGTGAGAAATAAATGTAGATGCAAAATAAATCAATCAGAAATTAAATCCATGCAGGTTGTTTGATGCCCATTATGTATGCCGGGTTGGTTGGCTACAGCAACCTACAGTTTCACCAGAACATCGGAGTACACTTGCATGATTCGAACACCAAAAAAGTAACGAAAAAAGCTGATAATGAAAACTTTGCTCCTTTAATAAAAACAGAAGTTGTGAGGATGAATTTGATTTCCATTTACTTACAGATAAACAAAGTTAAATACTAACGGGAGCTTCCTTGTGGTATGTTGGGACAAAATACCTATGATCACAGCCTAATAACAATAACATTTTAGCAAACTGAAGCCTCTAATTTTGTTAACGAGATAAATAATTTACAGAAAATATAGACCTTGAACCTATGTTGGATGTATAAGCAATTGGTTTCGGCCATGTAATAATGCTCCTGATACCACCCGAGAGCCGATCTGACCTTCCGTACCTCTCAGAAAGTCTGCTGCAACAATCAAGTGCTCGTTGTCTCGATGATGACAACTCACCTTGATTATGCAGGTTTGACCTTTGTTGGAAGAGCTTTGACTTGTCAATAACCGGTTCTGAATTCCTGAACTCATTGTTTGTTCCTCGATACTTGACCTATAACAGAGATGGGAATGGATATAGCATTTTACAAGTAATTTGAAAGTTATAACATGTATTATTCTGCCCGTTTTAGTGGGCTTTATGATCAATAATTCAATATTGTTACAAGAAAAAATGAATATCCAGGGGATACTTAATGTGAAGGATGGTAGGAGGGTGCAGAAAAATCTTCCTCTACCTCGTCATCTTTACATCGCTTAAGAACGTAGAGCTGACCACGCAAGTGTATAATCTGCAATGCAAAAATATATTTATCAAAATTTTACCATTTGAAACACATTAAATGAAGGCAATAGGGCCATGGTACACCAAAAATTCTTAGAACTTTGGAGGCCAAGTAATTCCAGTATCAAGATGCTAGAGGTATTTTGACTACTTCCACACATTCATTTTGTTCTACATCTACTCCAAAAAGCTGAAAGACTCTTAATACAAGTCACACTAAGTAAAGCAATGACGCACTAGATCAACGTCTAAAAGACGATTACTATAAAACCAACATCAACTACTAAAGAATGGGTTAAGCTGACAATTAGTCAGAGCCACGAAAGAGAATTTAGTGTAGTTCTGTACCTCTTCTTGAAGCAAAGTGTGAAGATTGTCCGTAGAAACAAGGGTATTAATTTCCTGCAACAGACTAGCGTCTTTAATTCCAGACCAAGTTTGTGTTGGTAGAGCCAGTAAAAGTGTTGTGAGGACATCATTGCTAGCTGGGTGTATTCCAATGAAATTTGTTAATCCAGAGCTAGATGCACTTGTACTCCGGGGAGATGAAGGGACCAACATATCCACATGTTGTTGACCAATGCCATTCGTCACTGTCCCAGAAACGACTGTAACAGGCATGTCTCCATTGGCTTTTATGCAATGTACATGTGTTTCTCCACAGCAAAACCCGTTAGGGGATTCACTACTTCCTTTCAGAAACCCTGATCCCTGGCAGCATACACTAGCTGCAATATCGGTCAAAGTGGTTTGTTCACCCAAACACAGTGGGCCCTGGCACCCTGATTTCTCACTGAAGAGGAAATCTGTGACATGCTTGTATAGATGAGTGTCCTGTACTTGTTTCAAAATCTCACCCTACGTGGAAACACCATAAAACTGGCACATGAGATCTATCACACAAGAGATAGATGGTACAGTCTTCATAGCAATACGTACAGATAGCACTATTAAAGGGTCGATTTTGGTTAACTTTCAATCTCTAACTGGTCAAACATATTGAACTAAAATATTTTAAGTAGAAAGAAAACATGCCGAAAGTCATCCTAAAATCTAAATTACTTCACTAAAAAGAACAAATACAATTTTTATAATCATATTAGCCTATTGATTATAAAGAGAATGCTACAACCAAAATTCTACAAAAAAAATTTTACAAAAATCGTAGACCAATAGTAAAGAGAAAAGAAACTGTACCATGTGATTAGTCCATTTCATACCCAAATCATTTTGTAAGTTTATCTTTATAAAATTTTGGTGGTTGTAGCATTTCTCAATTATTAATAGATTTAGGACAATGGACAAACAAAGCATTAGCGGGTCCGCCCTACTTGACCAACCGTTTTGACAGGTTATCTAACCCGCCCATTTTCCACCTCCAGAAATAAGATACCTTGATGGAAAGCCTTTCTTGCTCTTCTGGACTTAATGTTTGATCACCCTCCTCTGTTCTCCTAACTTCTGCAACCCACTTGATAAATTCAAGAAATTTTGATGGAAGAGAATTAAAAACGATGGAGAGAACGTCCTTCACATTGTTCACACTTGTAGAACTCAATAATACTGGAACATCTTCAACTAAGTACTTGGCAATATTAGTCCAACTCTCATGCTTACAACTCTGCAATAATTGTCAACATACAAGACCAGAACAAGTTCAAGATTACAGTAATAACTTCCAATTACACATAGTGAATGTACATGGCAGTAGGGATACTGAAGATCAACAAAGTGAAAGACAAATCTAAAACAAGCCACATGTGAACACATATGAGTAATGCTTGAACGTACCAATGTATAAAGTAATGCTGGTGGCTGTTGAAGCCTGGATATTAGCATGAAACTGAAATATAGCAATACCATAAATCAATAGAAGGATCAGATTCAAACTATTTACTTTCATACTAGAGGAGTTATCCAACCAGCACAAGTACATAAGCCCATACAATTTTGTACATGGAGAACAGTCAATAAAAAACAAGAAACAATGAGCAATATCATGTGTCAAGCTGACATCTTTATACTACACAGATATGAGAGGAAAACAAAACACATGAAGACAAGCATTTTCTCACTGGAAAGGGAAGCGTTCCAAGCTGCAAATGCTCAACAACTATCATCTCACGTGTATTAAACTTAATGTTAACAATAAAAAAGATTTAGAGAGAATTCGCAAAAATTTACCCTCTACGAAATCCACTAGCCTCATCCACGGTGTCCATGGCTTCCCAAAGTAATTTCAGTGGGACCCAGTGAGGAGGGTATTTAAAACGTGCGACATCTAAAATTAATGCCATGTCCGTTCCAGCATGATAACCACCGATAGGTGAAAAATGGCCAGTACCTGTCTGCAATAGAATAAAAAAAATAAAGCACTTACATCAGCTCTTCAATCACAAACAGCACTTGTCAGGATATCTAATCTCCAATATATGTAAACAGCCACGGTTATTACATGCCTGTTTAAAAGTTGCTCTGTTATATGATGAGATCACATGGCAATCATCAGATGTAGAACATGCAATAACATGCTTGCGGAATTCATCAATATTACTTTGATTAGTGCGAAAAGCTTCAACCTTTGCTCCAGCACAATGAGCCAAGCACACAACCTTCCCAAAGGAAATGCCTTTGGCTTTAACCTGTTCCAAAGGCTCACAACAATCCAGCATAGATTCATCAAACCACCTCCATGGACCTGAAAGTAATTAATAGCTTACGTCAACATGAAATTGACAACTTTTTGCATGAAAGTACAGGTGCTCCAGTATACGATTCAACAGTGTAATTCAAGTAGCAGATCATACGAATTAGTGTTTGTGTATTCAGAATATGAATGTAGTTTCCTAGGAACGCAATTTGCCTCCCTCTCAAGTTAGGAAGGCATTTGTAACCTCCATAAAGAATCTATACAAGATCCTAATCGATACAAGTTCATATTTTCACAGAAATGAAAAACAAAACAAAACAAAAAGAATCAGGGACATCATATCACAAACAATTTATAGCATTGTTGGAAAAATGTGTGAAGTGCCACAATGTACATCTCTAGTTTCCACTGCAGTGTTAAACTTAACATTGACGAGATAGCATCATAATGGATGAAAGTTATCACATTCTGCTACTAGTAAATCTCACTGTAACAGATAAAACCGGATATACCTTTCCATTTTCTACCAGGATCAATAGAAAGTGCATTCAAGACCATGGCGAGGGTAGCTAATCCACAATACGCAGGTTCGGACTGTGTCTGAAAGTAGGATATCAACTTAAAGAAACCTTCCATGGTTCCAACTTGAGTGGCTTCCATAAACAATTGCTGAAATTCAGAACAATACATAGCTGAGTTGCAATGTGCAAGAAGAACATTAGATCAGTCGCTATAATTTCATCTCTCAAGTTTAAAATTTCATCCTTTTATTACTCAGATACATCCATCAAATCATGATCATGACACAAAGTAGAAACCCTAATCTTATAATCGTATCAATGTAAAACAATCTATTAATCAATTCATACGTCAGAAATACTACAACAAAGGCAAGATTAACAGCAATAAATGAGTAAATTACAAATATAATCACAACTAATGAAGTGAAGAACCCTAATTTGAAAGTGAAAATGTGAGAAGCTCTACCTTTCCTTGAGAAGAAGCGAAATCAATAGCAGGAGGAGATGGAAGAACTCTTCTGTATATACTTGCCATCGCGGCCATTATTTTTATTATAAATATCACAACAATTATTATTAAATCTATATGTATATGTATACAGTTTTGACGACTAAGAATTTGGGTGTGTTTGTAGCTAGGGTTCGTTACGGAACCCGCGGAAGCAAACGGTTTCAAAATAAAGAAGTGCGTTGAGAAGACGAAAAAGGATCGGTAGTGGTGGATTGGAGGGGGCGAATCTGTAAATTAAAGACGATTGGGTACACAATCCAATTCCAATTCCAATTCCACCCCAATAGTCAAAGTGTCAAACATTCTAATATGTTTAAAACATTTAAATTTGGAAAAAGGAAAATATGAGAAAAAGGAATATTACTCGATTATAATGTCACGTGTCATAATATTTTGAAAAGAAAAAAGAAAAGAAATACCGTACTATTTGTGTAATAAATATCACAATTCAATTATGTCTCTTCCTTTTAAAAAACTTTTATAAT
Source organism: Logfia minima (assembly GCA_963921325.1). Taxonomy (NCBI): domain Eukaryota; kingdom Viridiplantae; phylum Streptophyta; class Magnoliopsida; order Asterales; family Asteraceae; genus Logfia; species Logfia minima. The sequence goes on from OY992764.1 coordinate 38,210,004, forward strand.
TTTTTAAAAATATATATTAAATATATCTAAAAATATATAAATGACCTTAACTCATTCAATATTTATCACGCCACTTGTGGACTTTCTCTCTCCATTCTCACATATTATTGTAACACGAGTAACAATAAAAAATTTATACCTCTTTTTAGACATATGAATTAAACATTCATATCATTAAGGTGCATAGCTAGATAAGAAAAATAGAGAGGATTGGATTTGGAACATGCATATTAGTCAATCTTCCCGATAGTAACCAAATTAATTGGTCATCTTTCAAAAACCAAGTCAGATCCAAAGTTCAAACTTCAAAATGTCCAAATCTCCTGCCTCTTTCTTAACTATCTTGTTGAGTTTTGTTGTAGAATGATCATATAGTGATCCCCATGGGTCTATGATTCGCTATCTTTGGATTTTGTTGACCCATCATCATCTTTTGGTTTCTTTCGTCGAGACCTCTTGGGTAAGCCTGGCAAGTCCCCTTTCTCGTGGGACTGTCGAATTCTATGGTGTCTCCTATGCTTTGTTTTGGTTGATGATTGTGAATCAGTGTCACAAGAATTGTCCATTGACCGATGATGACGGTGTCTAGAGGTTTTTGGCACATCTGGGAAGTCTCTAGTTAGTTCTTCGCTTCGAGTAACCCTATGCTTTCCTGTACGTACATATGTTAACAGGTTCATTTGATCAGTGCGGCTTATTTAAGGTTCCCCCGTTCTAAGTGAAATGGTAGAAACTCAAAGATTCGAAATATTGAGAACTTAACCTTTCTTGATATCAGGGGTCATGTCTATTGGTCCTGATCGAGCTTGTCCACCATCAAAATCCCTCATCTGCATCGCCAAGGAAACAAGCTTGGGTTGAAACGGGTCATAAAATAAATAAATGCAAAAGTATAGATATACTAGAGGTGGCTAAATCGGCGACTTAGGTAGCTGGACAAAACAAGAGAGGTTAACAAAGGTTCATGTTTTGTACGGTTCAAAAGTTGGACCGTGTTGACCCCCAAACACCTTTCCTTCAATGTTTCTAGATTTATTGTTAACAAAAAATGTGTCGATTATGATTACAAAACAGTATTATTACACAATAATAAAAATTTCCGGAAAAGAAAAATTTAGGAGGTTGTATGCTTAAAACATAGATTTTGGGCAACTCCCGGCCGTGTTGACACGTTCCTCTTTTAGTTAATTTTTTTATTTGACCCATTTGGATAAAAACACAACCATAATCGATCCATTCATAAGTAAACAACACAATTGCCACCTCCAAAATATACATAAATGATAACTCATTAGACCATCAAACAAAGAAACCGTTTTTTGTCAGAGATGATGATGATACCCAGCTGGGAGATTCGGTGGCGGGTCCATCAGCACCTATATGAGCAACATGCTTCACGTCCGTGGGCATACCGATCTGTATTTCTTCTTCTCCTCCTCCTTCATCTGTATTCACGTTCACAATTGCGCTAAATGATCATGCACATCATATATACATGTAACCTGGATGTTAATCTAAACATGGAAAAAAGAAAGCTAACCAAAAATAGTTGAGATGTTTTTGAGGCCTTTAAAGAAGCCTTTAACCTTAGTACCCATCTTCAAAGAATCGGTATGCTCCGGATATGAATGGGGTCAGAAGACCCCTTAATATGTAGTAAACAACTCGAAAGAGAATCAACCAAACGGATTAAACCAAAAGACATACGGGTGGAGAAAGGAAAAGAAATAAATATAGATAAAGCAAGAATGATGAAAGAAGTAAGACAGAAATAATAGGAGGAATAATGTCAGCATTAAGCACCACCTTTGATTTCAGTTTTTACCAATTCAAACTACTTTTTAATAACATTAGTGGTGGGAAATTGGTTCCTTTGAAAACATTATCATCAAAGATTATGATAATTAGTCATCAAATTGTACTTTCGTGCATAAATACTGTACTTTCTATTGAGGGTACGACTATAATTAATTTCAACTAATATAGTGATTACACACATTCAGGATCAAGTGGGAAGAAAAGGTGCATATTGATCGTTACAGTTACTGCTTGTTAATTTGATTTCAGATCATCTAAACTGACAATACCTACAAAATCAGATAACTACTCACTAAAGTTACCTCTGTAACCAACAAAATGTTATTTCTAACGAGGTCTTCTACCAAATACTAGCGGTTTTCTTCAGTAAGAGGAGTGAAAGTTGAGCTCGTGTTTGATCTCTTCCATCATCAGAAGAAGGCCCGCTGTAACATCCATGACCTTCTGACTATCTGAAACATTTCTAAGAATGGTACGGAAAGCATTTTTCCCTTCTTCGGATTTTACAATTCTTTATCACTTCGATCTAAAGTATGTTCAAAAACTGTCCCTTTTATGCTGTGATTAGAACATCATATGATGATTTTAGATGAATGTAAATGACTAGATTTGCTTGTTTCATATGGGCCTGTAGGAGTTGGATTTAGAAAGCTGTTCTTAATAAATCATAATGTACCGTCTCCTGACAGTCTATAGTATTTCTACAGTCAGAAAGATAATAACTAATAATTACGAACTCTTTTTGTTTCCTTTTGACATTTAAGTCCTCGTGCTTTCGTCGTAGCGATGACCGACACTAGATTTACCCCCTAGCTACGGAAAAAGCAGCAACCAACAGACACATGCTGCGTCACTAATGGCCACGGGTAAATCTGAAATTTCTACCACTGATGAACAGATGACGCTGTATCCATAAGATACAACTGCTTCATAGATAAATGGAGCACCTGTGACCCATGCATCTTCACACTACGTTGAATGTCTCATTTCGTGTTTCAAACCAAAATATTGATGTTCCAATGATAATAAAAAATAACCCTGACATTTCCTGCATATCTTCCGCATATTAGAGAAAAACTGGTAACACAATTTTCGTTATACCAGAACTACAAAAAAATTGAGGTTTCGTATTTAACCGGACTTGTTAATTACTAGTAAAGCAAAATTCATTATGATTCTAAACTGTAAGTATTTGAGTAAAGGCATTGTTTCTGCTTCATGTGAGGACACAAGTCAAGCAGAAGCCTCACCGGGAAAAAAATAAACAAATGATCCAGATCCAGAGTCAATCTTACTCGGCAAAAAAGGAGAACCTTTGATTGCACTACCAACAAATGAGATACCAAAAACATGTTCATAAAAGTTGCAACCAAAATATTGTTTAAAACTGCATTAGGTTTCTTTTGATACATTGAAGTATGAGAACAAGGGTAAACACAACCTAACAAACAATAACTTCCTCAAAAGTTCAAAATCTTTTATAAAAGGGGGCTAATGAAACTAGGCCGTGGTCTCCTTCTTTAGCTTCGCAAGCTCTTGCCTTACAACTCCTGCCTTCTGCAATATCACAAATCACAACACAAACTATGAGTATACTAGTTCAAAATTATCAGATCAAAGAATGAACAAATGATATATGAGCTAATAGCCTAATATAGATGGGCAAAAAAGCCACTCACAGGTATATACTTTGTGATGTTCCCATTGATTTATCTAATTCAATTGAGTAATAGTCTGTTCGTAACAAAAACACAAAATCATGAATACAGAAATAGGGTTCAGTTACCTTGATCTTCGCCAACATGACCTTGAACCTATCAAAGTCATTAAGGGAGGCTCTCTTCTTCTGCACAATGAGCTTCCTTCCCCAAGAACTGTTATCCCACTTGTTCTTGATGTCTGCAAAACAATAAACAACATCAGTTATCTAACAAGTCACACAAACAGCAAATGTAAAACTAAAAACCAAATATATACCGGCAGCTTCCAAAGCAGCAATAAGAGTCTTCTTATTAGGGACTCTTTTGATGTCAATCTTGAGGTCTGTGAGTGTTAGCCTTTTAAAGTTCATTTGGCCCCTGACCATGTCAGGTGAATCAACAAGAGCCTGTCAATTATTAAGAAAATTTTAGAATAAAAAACAACCACTATTAAATACTCCATTTGCATTACATAAACATGACACATACAGAATTGAACAACGAACTACATCTTTGAACATGTCTACCAACAAGCTCAAAAGTCCTTCAAAAATGCGTCTGGCTTACAATCATTCATCCCAAAAATATTTTTAAAAAAAGTATACTCTCAAGAAATGGAGACAAAATGTGCCAACAATTTAACAAAGCTCTGATATATCAACGCAATTGTATAACATGCTCATCATAAAAGGCAAAACATAAAGAGCTTACAAGTTCAAAAAGTAGCTTCTTTACCTAAAAAGAAAAGAAAATTTATCTCCATTTTAAAGGGAGTGAGTATAGGCTATTGATTAATGAAAGAGTCGTTACAAGCGTTTTTGTGTACAAAATGTCTTAGTAATTATACGCCACAATGAAATGAGTGCAAGAAACAAAATCCTATATTATTATATTATATAACTAAATATTGCGTTAACCTAATGAGCATCCTACTTATAGATTAAAAATGAGAGTTCAATAAACCCTCGAGCTAGCAATTATATGCATACCCGTAAGTTATAAGAGTAAATCAAGCTAGAATGTAATCATACCCGGTTCTGATCAATGACGTCGACGATGACAACCAGCTTTCCATAATCCTTTCCGTAGTTGACAAGGGCGATTCTTCCGATCTCGACGTACCTCTTGAACGGCTAAAAACATCAAAATCGATACAGATTAGATACGGATTGCTATATAGACGTATAGAAAACGGAAAATTAGGTTTTGTGTTTACCATTTTGTGAGTCTCTGGATGCTGAGACAGGGGTCAGGCGGTAGTGATGAATATAGTGAAACCTAGGGTTTGGAACACGAGAGGGTTTTTGTAGTTGAGTTGTTATTTGGGCTGGGCTTTTGTTTCGGTGTTTAATACGGGCTGTGTACACTTATTTAATAGTTGGACTTTTGAGTTGGGCTAAACTCCAACAAAGTTCTACGATGTTAAATTAATATTTATATTTCGAGAAAAATATAATTAACGTAGTTGTTAGAATTGTGATTTTTATCTTAAAATTTTACGATGTTAAGGTCTTCGTTTCGTTGAGTTGATGCTATGTAGTGATTTATACTCCCTCAAAATTTAGTCATTCGTCACTAATTTGGTACAAATACAACACAATAAAGCACATTTACGACGCTAAAACATATAAATTTTAGTATACGGTAAATTTTTGATAGTATACAAATCGTCATTCATTAAGAAATCACAGGATTTGCATAGGTTCTGGATCATGGTCATAATATCTTAAGATCTTGATATGATATTGTTTATTCTGGTATGAGTACTATAAAACTACAAATATGTTAACTTTCTTTGATAAAAGTCTAATGGGCTGAGGAATTTAGTTATTTGTTAAACAATATTTAAAATTCAAATCATTAATAACAAATTAAGTAATCTAAATGGTACAAGTTGTATTATGTTGTTGTATTAACCATAAATATTTTGAAAAGTTATAGCACATTTGGTCTTTGATATGTATTATGATTTATAACACACATGAGATAGACTAAGCATAGTAGTATTTTTCAATCAACGATTCACTATAAAATTTCAATTTTAACAATCTTGATAATTAACTATTTTAACATATTCGCAAATAAACATAAACAAATACAAACAATCTGATTTTTTTAATGAAGAAAATAACATAAGTTTTTGATCGGTTACATATAATGAACCGTTCGTTAGTGTCATTAACAAACATCCACAAGACTCATTTATGTGCTTCCGGTAAGTTAACAAGTCTACAATTGACGGTTCATAATCAAAACTCTAAATCAACGAAATCTAATTAACTTTAAATCAATATGAATATTTCAGTTTGTTTTTTAATCTCAATTATCGATCATAGAAATCAATTACGAGAAATGTTGTTAACATAAATACACATTATTTCTTTTTGAAACTGTAGAAACTGCTATTATATGCTATTGGTAAATTGGGAAAAAATCACATGTGAAATTTTTGTTTTTTTTTTCCTAATTTCAACGTGTCTATATGATAATAGTAAAATTTAAAACATTTAATTTTTGTTAAAATATGTATACCAGTACGTGGATTTTATTTTATAAATTTTGTTTAAGCTTTAGGTACTTTAATTTATTAACTTAAATACGGGTAAATAATATAATTATCGTTATTTTTTATAGTTGTTGTAAGTAAGTGAGACGGGGATGCATCACTTATCTTATAATTTATTTATCGATTTTATTGATTAAATTTTTTTTGTTTAAAATTTGAATTATTACTTAACTAGCAATTATAATTGAAGTAAATATGTAACTAAGTGAAGAGTTAAGGGTTAAAAAAATATCACCAACCGACACCACGATTTATTGTGGTTGGGGTAGCCGTTAACTAGTCCATCTTAATCCACTCCCCTATTATGCGATATAGCAATTTATTCGCCAATTTTTAAACCTTTTCGCTGGTAGGAATGAAAACCGTTCAAAGTGTTGTTTCTTCTCCAATAAGAACATATCACTAATCTTCTTTAACTAAAAAGAAGATAACACAACCAACTTGTCTAACTTATACAATAAGAAGTTTAGGTAACAATTATGAAACACTTCTACTTTTAATATGGAAGACTTAAGCACCAACCAAGTCTTCTTCTAATCAATAGAAGACAACTAATCTTTAATGATCTTCTAACTCAACTTGAAGAGATCACCGCATCAAACTCTTCTTATTTTAACACTCTAGAAGGAAACATTTTACTCTTCTTCTTCTTCCTCCTCATAACCTTGGAATAACACAAGAGATAATAACTCACTCAATGAGTCTTCCCCTAACAAATGGAAGACACTAGATACTCAACTTTTCTTCCAAAATCAATGGGAAGAAAATAATATGAGATTCTCCTCACACACACACACACTTGAGGATCTTTACAATAATTACAACAATAATGTAGTGACACAAATTATTGCAACTCAATAACCTCACTACATAATCAACTATTTGCTTAAAAGCTTAATCTCTCAGACACACTAGTGATAAACAATGCAAGCTAAGATAACTTTTTAATTGAGAAAAATCTGTATTTTCAAAGCTAATGAGGATAACCTTGAAGTTAAAATGAGTTGGATATTTATAGTCAAAATTTTCAAGATTTCAAGATATATCTGTTGCATCCACGGTCCACCTACGGTCCGTGAAAGATACGTGCCAAACCGATAGGAGAAAGAAGTGGAATTGTGGACAATAGGTCCATGGTCTATTCACAGTTGGACTGTGGGTTGACCATGGTTCTGTTGGATCATTTTCACTTTGTTGGGTCAATGTTCGGGTCAATCAATCGAACACTCATGTCTCCGATTCATCGTTTGCGTCAACGTAAATCAACTTTTAGTTGCTTAAATAATATGAGTTTGATAACTATTTTTATAAATGTGTAACACGATTAAAAAAAACATAGTTATTCTATAAACTTTGTGAAATATTTTATAAAATTGTCAAAAGTATAAAGATGTTTTTATAAATATAAAGTGGTTGTAGGGAATATTTTGTGAGCTCCCAATTTTTGAATTAAAGTCAAACAAGAAAAGAAAAAGACCATTATGTAAAATGATTTGTACCCTAATTATACTTATGTGTTAATCCATTGTATTTAGTCTTTTAACCCTTTAGTAAATCATCATTATGGTTTTGGTAGGGTATTGGGAATTGATGTATAGAGTTTGACTTTGAAAAAATGTGTTTTGAATTGATTTAAAATGGATATATTTTTCAGACTTATTTGGACAGGTGGTCAGCGGCTCAATCACGATCGGACTGTGGGTCGACCTTGGAGCCAACAGATTTATTTTGAAATATTTTAAAGTTTGACTATTAATATCCAACTCATGTTTAACTTTTAAGTTATACTCTTTAGCTTTAAAAATACAGATTTCTCTCAAATTTATAATCATTAACCTTGTATTGTTTATCACAAAAGTGTGTATGAGAGATTAAGCTTTTAAGCAAATAGTTGATTTATGTAATAAGATTATTGAATTGTAATAATTTGTGTCATTACATTATTGTTGTAATTTATTGTAAGAGATCGTCAAGTGTTTGTGAGAGGATGATCTCATTTTTTACTCTTCCAATTGATTGTGGAACAACGATTGAATTTTTAGGTCTTTCATTTGTTAGGGGAAGACTCATTGAGTGAGTTTTTTGTTCCTATGCTCTTCTAAGGTTGTAAAGAAGAAGAAGAAGAGTGTGTTGCCTTCTAGAATTAGAAGAAGAAGAGTTTGGTGTGTTGATCTCCTCAAGTTGATATGAAGAACATTTGAAGAGTACTTGTCGTCTATTTGTTAGGAGAAGACATTTTCGGTGTTGAAGACTTCCATATTGAAAGTGAAAGTAATTTTCTAATTGGTATATAGGCTTCTTATTGTAAAAGTTAAATAGTTTGGTTATGTTATATATATTTAGTTAAAGAAAAAGAAACAACATTTTGAACGGTTATCATTCTTACTGGTGAAAATGTTTGAACATCTAGTGGACAAATCCCGATATCACATAATCGGGGAGTAGATTAAGGTGGACTAGTTAACGGTCACCCCAACCATTATAGATCGTGGTGTCTCTTGGTAATTTTTTATAGTCCTTAACTCCTTAAATTATTTATATATTTACTTTGTTTATAATTGCTAGTTAAAAATTTTATTAAAGTAAAAAATTTTAAATTATTCAAATCAGTTATTAATTATAAAATAAGTAATCAAACCTCTCTTACTTATTTACAAAGTGATTTAGGGTTTTGAAAATATAAAAAAGGATGAAAAGGGAGAGGGGGACCAAAATGGATAAACTACTATCAAATGATTTTGATTTAAAGAAGAAAGTTAACGAAGTTAACTAAGAAGATAATTTGATGACAAAAAGCACGGATATAAGTATGTCAAGTATCACATACTAATAATTCTTAAAAAGAATGATACATATATTTTTTTTACAACAACAACCTTACGAGCTATCTATCCCATAAAATATACAGAAATTGAACCCCTTTACATTTAGCATATGCTAAATGACTGTTTCTGGAATAGTGCGAGGAATAGTTAGTGTTTTCTGACGATTTAAATTATTTAACTCCGAAAAAGAAAAGCAAAGTTGTTTGGTGGTTGAGTAGTTAGTTGTTGCCTACTACAGTTTATAATGCCAGATGCAGGTTCGAATCTCATTACCTCCCTCCCCCGCCCCCCCTTTTTTTTTTTTCCTTTCCTTTAATTTTATTTTAATATTTAATATAATATGTATATGTTATATGTTATAATTTAAACTATTACATAATTCATTGTATATATTAAGGATTAATATCCCCTTAAATTATATATTAACATGATAAATTATATTAGTACTTGCTTTGTAGAAGGAAAAATAAAATAAGACATATTTTATGAATTTTATTGATTTTATTTATTATTTTTAGATTTAGGCGTTTTAGAATTTATTATTGTTAGTTAATTGAGTTTAGAAGTTTTGCTTAAAATTAGACTTTCATCTAATAATTAGTGTTTTATGATAATTTTCAAAAAGCCACCCAAACCAATAATGTAAATGGATTTTTGCTTGTAACCGAGCTTTGATCATTCAAGTTAGACCTCAATATATACACAAACTTTATAATTTCATTTTCTATTAGAGTTTAATTTTTTATTAAATATCAACCACAAAACGCAAATTAAAAAATACTCGTTATATACATATTACTTCCTTCAAAATTTGAAGTCACGAATTTTATTTTTTAGTCGAGAAGTTCACCGCATACCGCTTACGTATAAGCTTTTTGATCGACGGGTACAATATGGTATAGAATTTTAAAATAAAGATAGTTCTTAAATTGGAAAATAGCGACTACATAATATACACATTATTTTAAGTATCTTTAATCTTTAATTAATCATATAAAAAACAAATGTCAACTAGGTGTATAAGTTACAGGTTGCAACAAAATAAGATAATCACAGCAAAAGCAAATGATTTCTGCGGTTTCTCCTTATCAAATTATTTTTGTGATCATTGGTATTCATATAACAAATATCGTATCTTGAACTAGATTAGATTTATTAATCATCGTGTTTATATCTGTATGCAATAAAATCCAATTGCAAAATCGGCATTAAAATCGTAGCCTTCTAATCTCTCAATTGGATCACTGATCAATCAATCATGAACATCTTCAAGAAGAAACCAACCCCCAAGGGTACGTTTTTATGCCTTTATCTGTGCCCTAGTTCATTCTCTTCTGTGATTAAAATTAATTGTTTTTACTTTAAGTAGTTCATGGATTCATGTTTAATCGCCATAATTCATGTTCGTAAACTTGTTAATTTTGTTTGTCATAGTTGGATTCAAGTATGCATAGTTTAACCGATATCAATTTGATATTTGTATGTCTTTATTAAGTTTATGTATTGATCATATGAATAATTGTAAAACATTTGCTAATATGTTTGTATTTATTATGTGATTCAGAAGCACTTCGTGAGAGTAAACGAGAAATGGCCAATGCTACTAGAGGTAAAACTTTAATTATAATAACTCAGAATATTCAGTTTTTGTATTTTATTTAGTTGTAAACGATGTTCATAATATTATACTCTATGCTGTTATTGATGATTGCTAATAGTGATCTCCATGCTTGTTTGGGACATTTTGAGAATCATTTGACTTTAGACTGTATTCTATTCTTGTTGTGTTGACTCCGAAATCATAGAATGTACGTAATCGGCTTTACATATCACCGAGGTTGAAGAATCACATAATTGAATTGAAAAAAGAACAATCGTGTGATGGTCATAGCAGATAAATTAAGGCTAATACTTTAATCAAATGGAAGATACATTGTACATTAGTAATGCAAGAAGATGTGATGATTTTGGTTTGGCAAGGAAGCTTTACAGTTAGTATCCATCATCTTCGTTTTGCATCAAGCCTGATATTTCCCATAACACCTTCAAACTAGCTGACATTATCAAGATGAACTACAAAAGTAACTTGCTTGATGGTGATCTCATTCTTCGTTTGGTAGTGTACATCCTTCATGTTATGTATAATGCATCAAAGCTGTATGATACAGGTTTTGAACTATATTTTGTTTGTTTCTTGTGATTCAGGTATAGAGAGGGAAATAACAACATTACAATTAGAGGTATGTTTTGAGCTTCATGACATTGTATACACACATTATAATCATTAGACTGGCGCATAAATTAATGGCACCAATAAGTACCAAACTGGGTTTCTTGGATATTGAGATGCATGTTTTTATAAATATCAGTACCTCATTCCTTCAAAAAGAATGCTAGCATCTTATACTTACTAAAAACAGGAAAAGAAGCTTGTTGCTGAGATAAAGAAAACAGCTAAAACAGGAAATGAGGTAAGCTGTGTGCTTTAAATGCATATGAATTATGTTTTGAAAAACATTCTATTTATTTTACCATCTGAAGATGGACTTATTGAGCACTAACACTGGCTTGTGCAGACAGCGACAAAGATTTTAGCACGCCAATTGATCAGGCTTAGACAACAGATAGCCAACCTACAAAGTAGTCGAGCTCAAATGAGAGGGATAGCAACTCATACACAGGTACGTAACCGATATATGAGTAAACTAAAATGTGAACTTCTTTGTTGTCATAAGTTAGCCCATGATGGTTTCGTATGCTGTTAATTTCACTCAGGCATTAGCTGCTCACTCTTCTGTGGCTGTTGGGATGAAAGGTGCTACTAAGGCAATGTCAGCAATGAATAAGGTAATACTTTGATAAAGATGAAAGCCTTCAACTGAAAATGAACTTGTTAACTAGTATATTTTCTGCATAACGAGATGTTGGACATGTAAGATATAATAATAAACGCCTGTTCATCTCTCATTATCATCTTTTGTTGTTAGAGGAGGTGATTCATTCCCGTTACGAGTATGGCTTATAGTTTATTGATGATGGGTCAATTTTTAAACAGGAGCATGCTTAATTTGAAACAAAGTTTCGCTATTTACCGAGCAATGAGACTAACTCAATTCGCTACCAATTTATGCGACAGTGGTTCTACTTGATAACAAAGTTTGCAAAAAAAGTAAAACCTCAAAGCATTTTTAATTTGTAAAAGATAAAACTTATTTGCATAAATTGGTATCAAGTCAAAACATGTTCCACATAAACTGGCAACACATTGATTGGAAAAAATTCAAAACTTGGTTGCGTAGATAATTAGGAAACAGGTTAAAATAGTTTAACCCAAAATAATGAATTAAACACAAGTGCTTACAACCTCCTAAATTGCTTTATGCAAAGACAATTGATCATTATATTAGGGGTTTTGCTAACTATAGCCCTAGAGGCTATGGTTAAGCTCACTATAATTAAAAGGATCATAACTCATCATTTATGTGAATAAATCGTTTGCAAATTGAAAAGTGGCAAACCCTTATTTTAGTGATAGCTTTATTAACAATGTTAATATATTAATATATTAATTGTTTATGAATTGAAAAATCTGAAAAGCGTTGGAGGATCAACCCAACCCGTTTCAGACAATTCTTAAAATCCACCCGTGTTGAAACATTATGCAAGCCATCCGATCCAACTATATTCCTCCTAAAACTTGTTGTATTACTTGACTGTTATGCATAGTCCAACCTTCACTGAAAGCTAAGATAAATAATACATTATGTCTCGGTAAGAAACAGTTTTTATCATATCATCATGGGTATGTGTTCGTCTGTAGGAGATGGCTCCTGCGAAGCAAATGAAAGTGATGCAAGAGTTCCAGAAGCAATCGGCACAAATGGATATGACTGTAAGATAATGCACACCCTCTCTATTAACATAAAAAAGATCATTTCTTTCATGTGCTATTTTTTGCGTGGAAGATTATTATATTTTCCATTTCAAATCTCATTTCCCTGATGTTAACAAAAATGGAGGTGGAAAAATGGGCTATACAAATGTGTCCTGATTTTACCAAAGTCAGCACTTATATAACAGCCTCACCACCTCATGCTTGTACTTCGGTATAATGACCAAAATTATTCATTTTTTGCACTTAATTCTCCAGACTGAGATGATGTCAGATGCGATAGATGATGTTATTGATGATGATGAGGCTGAAGATGAAACTGACGAGCTAACGAGCCAGGTAAGCTCCATAAAGTTGTTCGTTCTACAATGCAAGATAAATTTAGGCTCACAAACATTTCTTGCACTATGTGTGTGTTCCTTTATGCATTTTCAGCAGCTTATATCACTCGTACACAAATTTGTCTGGCAATTTATTTATCAAGATTTATATAATTTTATGTTTCATTCATATTGCAGGTGCTAGATGAAATTGGCGTCGATGTGGCTTCACAGGTTTGTAGCCATGACATGTCACTCTGGTATTAATCGTCCTCTTGTGTATGTTAGTCGGCTCATGTAACTCATTCTTGAACTTTTTACAGTTATCATCAGCTCCCAAAGGAAAGATTGCTGGGAAAAATACAGAGGATACTAGCAGGTTAATTTATTTACATTATCCATTTTCTGCTACCTCTTCATCCCAAAATAAATGTCAGTTTCTCCGCATGGGTGTCCTAAATAAGTGCAATATTATACTTGACCTTTTCTTGTTAACTAAACATTGCAAAAATGCGCAAATTAAATGCTTGGCTTTTTCATTAGATTATTATTATTATTATATTTTTTTTAGAAAGGCAAACCTAAACTACCCATCCCACACATTATATACATCCACACATATATACACACAACCTTTAGGTTGATGGATTCCTCAAATACGGCTAGGCCATAGGCCCTTTGGAAAAGGATCACAACACTTCAGTCACAAATTATTTTGTCTCTACTGGATTTATTAGATAAAAAAGAAAGGTAAACATTGCATATTTTGGGATGATGGGAAATGAGTGATTGGGTTTTCAAACAACTACACTTGACTTCTCTGCCAAACAAATTATTGTTCCTGTGATCCTGTCCCAAAAAAAGAGAAAAGAAACGAAAAGGAAAACATTAGATCTTACAAGAATGGGTTATTTTGGACACAAAAAGACAGTAACTATGGTGTGTGTTGCTTTCATGTTTCCTTGTTCATATTACTGATTCTTAGAAAGCATACCATCTTTTTTTGACATTTTCTACAAATGATTGTCAGTTTGACAGAAAAAAGAATTACCCTTGTTCAAGAGATTGTATCATTATATGTTAAATCTGTATTGACCCCTTAACCTAATGTACATGCTGGTGTTTATGATGTCTGCAGTTCCGGAATAGATGACCTAGAAAAGAGATTGGCAGCCCTAAGAGGTTAAAATGCATTGATCATATATGGTTCAAATGATCAACTAGTCATTATTTCATCGATGGAGCTTCTCTGCAGAGCTTTCTGCACTTCTGTACATGTTCCCATCATTTGATGTTATTTACAAATTAACAACCATAACTTTCAGCTTTGGGTACAAGTGTACCATGTTTTTATTTGCCCAAATTATGTTGAAGAGAAGTATATTTGTTGTGAGGTTGTTTGCTTGGTTAGTTGGTTGGGTCATTTGTGCACTGACTTGTAACATTGTGAATTGTGGGTCTCTTTAACTGGAGGTTAATTACCCAACAAATGGATTACTGTATTAAAAACAAGCCAATTGTATTAAAAGGAAGGATTGATTACGAAACAAATGAAAAGAAAATGATGGCGCATAGAGTTGATAAGTTTGATAAGAAATCCACATAACGGTATGTGATTGTGTATCCACTATGAAGAATGAGTAATGATACATTATACCACATCCTTATTATCCTCCTAACAACATAACCAGGACACATGACACACTGTTTGGATAAGATGTAAAAGGAGACATCATCCTGCGGTATTAGATGGACCAATACAAATGTTTTTTTAGAGCAAAACCCTTCTCACGTAGGATAACACGTTGGTCAGGGTGGATCAAAATAGTCATGTTCATTATGAAATATAATATCGCAATATTGATGTTGATAGACATATGTTTAATGGTACATGAATGCAAGAATAATTATTACTTTTTAAATGAAAATAATTTTTTTATAATAGTTTAAATTATTGTAACTGTAAATTAAAAAAAATATATATATATATAAAGGAAGAAATAAGATATTTAAATTTGAATTATTTATATATTAAATAAATGGAGGGATAAGTAAATGGATAAAATGGTAATTTCTAATATTCCTTTTTAGGAATTAAGAAAGAGAGTGTTAAATGTGATCTTGTACTGCTGATTGTCAGGTACAATTTACTGTTAAGACTACACAAACCTACCGAGAACAAGGTATAGTTTTAAGACCACAAGGAGGTGATGATGCTCAAGAGATTAAATATAAATTTTATAAACTTTCTTTTTGTTCTTGCTGCAGCTATCTTCACCCATCACAAGTAATGTTTCTTCAAGTCTTTAACAAATTCATTACGTGGACCATTCTAAATAACTAAGATATTCAAACATAAGAAGGCCAAGCCAAATGTTAGGCTACCAATTATAAACAACTTCTCAAAACTTCAACCTCCAAATTATAACCAGGGAATCTTGGGTCTAAGGCACAAAAACAATGCAACCTACTTGCAGTTTTAGATTTTAACCGAGTCTTGTATGGTGCTAATGCATAGACCGGAAATTCCAGTACAAGGAAGCTCATTTATTGGATAAGAGCATTACAACAGCCACAAACTCCAAGGAGTGACGTATAATCCAAGGTGTATCACCTTATATTGTGGCACAACACACGAATTTCCATTTTTGCATAGCCTAAAATTGTATAGGGTATTTTGGCTTTATTTTACTACCTTTTTATCGTCTTACTTCCTTATCCGGAGAAACTCTAAGCTCCTGAGAGGATCATCACGGCCACCCTTTGGAGTTCCGAAGAGTCCAGATGGTTTGGTATCATATCCTCTTTGAGTAGTAGATAAGCTGCCCCCACTACTCAACATGAGTCGGCTTGATCTGCCATCCGTGGCTTCTGCTGAAGAGCTTGGTTTGTTGCTTAGGAAGGAGGCTCGTTTTGAGGAGCTCCCATTTCGAAAAGATCGAACCTTCTCTGAGTCAGGTTGCTGTGCATTATATTAGCAGAGTTAACAAAAGGCATCTAAATGAAAACTTTATGGACACAGAATTAGCCTTAACGTGATACAAAATTGAGGTGGCAATTTCGACCCATTTATTTTATGAATCATGGATCCGGCTTAAGTTTTATCTCTACCAGGTGAGGCGAATAAAATAAATAAAGATTAACTTTGATAGGAGATGGATCAAATGTTGCTCAGAGTTATCTATAATAAAAAAAACCTCCAAGATCATTTTCTTCGAATAACTATATGAAGTAACATAAGTTTTGGAAGCATATGTGGTACACTATTTACTAGGGCTGTTCATGGTTTGGTTCGATTCTTTTTTGGCAAAAATCGAATCGAATATTTTGGTTTTTTAACAATCAAAACCATTCGGTTTCGGTTCTCTACGATTCAGTTTTTCAGTTTCTTGGTAGCCAAAAACCGAATTGAATCCAACCGAATATTTCGGTTTTATAATAATCAAAATCATTCGGTTTCGGTTTCTCCACGATTCGGTTTTTCGGTTAATAACCGAGTTCTAAACTTTGATCAAAATAAAACTTTTAAGGCAATTTTAATTTTTCTATTTCCGTTGTGTAGTTTGCTTTTGTTTTCTTTTAGCATGTTTGTAGGATCCACAAGCATTACCTTATTCATCTTCAATGGCAGACCTTCTAAGGGGCAAGGGGGGGTCCCGGCCCCTCCAAAACTTTGTGACGTTAGTATAAATTTATATTACAGGGTTAAACATATTATTTACTATGCTCCAAATATTGAGAAAAAAATATTAGAACGATTTTGACCCCCCAATAAAAATGTTCAAGATCCGCCACTGTTCATCTTCTTTTTAAACAAATATCTCCTACAATCCTACTTGTGTGATTGAAAGAGTTTCTGACCATATGTATTTAGCTAATTGTTTTATAAATAACAATTGCATTGTCTCGTTATCTCCCAGACTCCTACTATTAACTCTATCACACCACTCATCTCCTCACCCCACACTCAAGTACTCTACTACACCACCTTATCTACTCACCATAAACTCTATCAAACACTTTATCATTCAAAAATGGATTTGGTTAATCAAAATGGTAATATGAATGATATCCGTTTGTCTGTGTATAAAGTATGTGCTCTTGTGAAGTATGTGAGGTCTACCCCGCAAGACTACAAAATTTAAAGTCTTGTGTTGAAGAGGAGAAGATAGAAAGTGCTAGGCTTATACACTTAGATGTTGATATAAGATTGACCTCTACTTTTTTGATGCTTGAAAGCGCCTTGAAGTTTAAGAAAGCATTCTATAACTTGCTTTCAAAAGATCCCAACTGTGAGAAGGAAATTAGAAATTGTGAGGATGATTTGATAGATGAATCAGATTGGGTCAAGGTGGAAGATCTAATTAGGACATGGCACCCTAAGATTTAAGTAATCAACTAAGTACTATGTAGATGGACTAATGATTATAGTTTAGTTGGTTAAGAAGGAACAATGGATTGGATTGGACTAATGGCTATGGTTTAGTTGGTTAAGAAGGAACTATGGATTGGATGGATCACTGGAGGATCATCGATTGATGCTTGAAAAGTTGATGGGAGTCATGGAGTATTATAATATAATATCTATCTATTTTACATATAATAAAAGAAAACATGTAACTATTATTTAACTATAATTACAAACTTAGAGACTTAGAGTAATATTAAAAATAGTATATATAAATTATAAATAAATATTTTGATTGATTGAAAAATAACGGTTCGGTTGTTATCAGTTCGATCTTTATGTATAACCCGAATCGAATCGAAATATTTCGGTTATTACATTATTGAAAATCGAATCGAGATATTTAGGTTTTACCTTCGGTTCGGTATTTTGGGTTGGCTATTTCGGTTAGGATTCGGTTTTTCGGTTTTTTTTCGCTCACCCCTACTATTTACTTGAAACAGAACATAAGTGTATCAGGTCATCTCAACCCGACATATTTCAACCGATACAAAATATTTAACCATGTTACCCATCAACCACACCCATCATTTTGCCACCTCTACAAATTTATATAGATATATTTCATCATGTCCATATGTGGAGGTGTCCAATAAAAAAAATACAAATTTATCTAGAAGGATTTCATGTCTAAAGTTGTCCTAAAATATGATATATAATTCATTCTAGGTTTTAAATCGGACTCTTATATATGGACTAATCTATATATATACCTAGAAAGATGCAACCCCAAAATAACAAAGAAAATTAGAAACTTACTACTTCTTTCAATGAAGGTACATCTTCCGAAGTCCTGTTTCTTGAAAGTTCATGAGGGCCACCACTTGATGGAGCTCTTCTAGAAACTGTCTCACGAACATCTTGTCCAGCTACAAGAAAGAAATATCTGTTAAGCACTCACTGAAACGATCGAAATATAGATTCGCTTATGAATGGCAACAAAATATTCTTCTTTCAAATCATACTTCTAAGTAAAGGTGGCCAAATGGACACTTTGGGCAGGTCAGTAGCATATAGTTGGATGCTTAATTTATACAAATAAAATAAAGTAGAGAGGGTAATGTCGGGTTGGGTTGCTGCGAAAACACTTCCTATCCAAATTATTCTTATTTGCTAAATATAACTAGTGTGTATGACATGATCACCAACAGTATGTATTCCAGTATAAATCTAATTACTTTTTGTATGATTTTCAATATTTTACGCATTAAGAAATACACTTTAAGCTATTTTTGATCTGCTTGACACCTTTTTGACTCACTACATATAAAAGATAACTCAGATGGACCCATTCATAAGTAAATGCATTGAAACGATGACCTTCCCAGTAAATGATACCTGAGGTTCGTCCTGGGTTTTCTGCAGATGTCCCAGCAGTATTTTGACCAGGATTTCCACTTTGAATCTGGAAAAGAACACATGATGAGTATCTCTTATTGATAACATATATATAGTAGAAGGATCAAGAGGGACGTATAATTTTTGAGGGAACGAGGGAAGTGGATTTGTTGGCCTATATGTTCATTGATGAATATTTCATTGAATACTATTTTAAACTATATATTCAAATATATTCAATGGGAGAAATATTCATTAACAAATGTTATGGGTAAAAAGGATTGCTTCTCTCCTTCCCTTATTATACTTCCACATGATCTTTCCCCTATATATATAAGCAATATAAATCTGTCTTTCACTGACCAGTCCTCTGGAGTTGGCACTGATTTGCGGATACTTCAATATGGTCCAATCAAAGACATAGTCCAATTGATAGCCTGAAAATACAATAATCTTTTAGGTCTAAGGATGTCTTCACATGTAGAGTGTATTGATGCTCAATGACTGATAATTGACATAAAAATATCAAGCATTTAGACTTCTTTCACCTTCACGAATAAGTAAGTCTCGGAAAATCTTCCTCATGTATGAATAGTCCGGTTTGTCATCAAATCTCAATGATCGGCAATAATGGAAGTACGATGTGAACTCTGATGGATATGATTTGCATAGCATCTATTAAGATAAATTTAGTGTCCCGTAAGTTTTTAAGACTACGTAATCACACAAGCATGCCTTTAAACATACATCTATTGTAGTCAACAACTTCTTTTCGCTTATCCTGTCATATTTCTGCTTCTTGGTTCCTGCTTTCAATCCCTGCCATGGAAGGCTAACGTGACAAGAAAAAAATAAATATTTAAAAGCCAATGACTAGCATGAAGTTAATTAGGAAGACCAAAACGACTTCATATACTCACCTTCCTCTTAGGAAATACATCATAACGTAACCAAGAGATTCCAAATCATCCCGTCTACTTTGTTCTGCATAGACACAAGCACATTAAACTTAAAATGCATTAAAAACAGGTGACAAAATGGAGAGTCTAGCAGGTTGGGTAATGGGCCAAATCGGGATTCGCACAAATTTTGTTCAAATTGCCAACCCTTCAACACTTTATAACCCATTTCTTGAACTTCAGAAATACTTAATAAATCATATTACAAACTTAATTTGTTGAAATAAGTTCTTTTATATATATATATATAAATATATAATAAGGCTATTTAGGAATTTTTTTTATAGATTTAAAAACATTTTGGGGGAGGATCGACCCATTTGACTCGTTTTCATTGTAGCTCAGTTTTGAACTTCAACCCTTTTGACTCATCTCAATCCAATTTAAAATAAATAAGTCAAAATTGCCACCCAGCATTAACTAAACCATTGGACCAACACGTATCACAAAAGTGATGAAAGACTCACCAACTCCAAGGTGTGTGTTGACACTAGCATAGCGAGCCGTACCTGTGAGATTCTTGTTTTCCCTAATGAAAATTAATTATGAGTCCATAGTAGAATAAAGAGAAATATCTCGAAATGGTACCAAATATACAGAAACAATGACAAGAAAATAACATAGAGAAATGCAGAAAAAGAAGAAAAAAAAGCTATTGAAGTGAGGGATGAGCAGCAATAGCCGCATTATCAAGCCTCAATTTTGTAAGATAATATGTTCATGTCAGATTCTCGATGTGTAGGGTCAAATGGTAAAACAGGCAACAATCGTATTTCTATAATCAAAACAAACAATAGTAGTAATAGTATGTATTTCACACGGTTAAAATAGGTACAAATTACTATACCCATAATCTAATACTCTACTGGAAGGGATTATGGCATATCGTTTAGTATGCTTGATTTCATTATTCATTGAGGATTAAGTTGAACATCATTGGAGAGAACCAGCCTCCTGAAAGTACGGCACTTTTCTATTTTATTTGCATTTCTATTATTCAGAAGAATTATTAGGGTTCTATCAGCTTACCAAAAACAATAAAAATAAACTTCGAGGGTAGTCAAGTTACCTGTAAGGTATATGTCTATGAGTTTGATCCCTATACTTTTTTGCAAGACCAAAATCAATGATGCACACCTATCAAAACGACCATAATAAGATATCAAAAAGATAATGCAGTTTAATCCTAATTATTTTCAATTATTTAATGATGTCATTATCATCGCTCATAAAAAGCAGGTACTAGGAAAAGAAATAGACCAACAAACAGATGCTGCAACAGATTAAGAAATCGGAGGATCACCTGATTTGCCCTGCGGCCCAAACCCATTAAAAAATTGTCAGGCTTTAGGTCACGGTGAAGAAAACTCCTTGAATGCATGTACTCAACTCTACTTATCTGCAAAGTTACATTAATAATTACTGACTTTGAAATCAAAAGCACTCTCTAAATAATATATGATCACTAGCACTTACTAATTGATCTGCAAGCATTAGAACTGTCTTCAAGGAAAACTTTCTACTGCAATAGTTGAAAAGGTCTTCGAGACTAGGTCCAAGGAGGTCAATGACCATAACATTGTATTCACCCTCAACTCCATACCACTCAAGGCTAGGTACTCCCACTTCATTAAGCACAGAAGCAAATGGTCACGTTATATACCTTCTTACACAGATGAAGTTGGGATAGAGTTCTTGTCGTTGTGAAGGCAAAGTTCTTTAGGGTATAGTGGTAAACTATATATTGTGTCACGTTGCATATACAGTTCTATAACTGATATTTTGATAAGACACATTATACAAACGTGCCACGCTAAAGTACTCAACCATACCTTAACAATATACATTTCAAGTTACTTCAAGTACTCAACCTTAAAACTCAAGTATTTAATTATATCTACTCTTCCGCCTTATACCAGATTTCTTATTTACGTATCAAATGCGATAACTTTTAATGTATAAATTAACAATGGGAATATGGTATGTTCAAGAAAACCACATTAAAGTATTAAACTATTAATAAATTGCTAATAATGAAAAAAAAAAAAAAACTGGACTTCCATATGTAAAGATCTTTGGGTATTTGACATCAAAAATATTAACACCGAATTTCCAAAATCATGTGAGCTAGTCTTTCCAGAATGTGGGAGTATAATATGAATTAACCATTTCTAAATACTTTCTTTGGTAGCAAATAGCAAAGATATATATATATATTATATACACATATATAGAGAGAGAGAGAGAAACTCACCTCCTCCCTTGAGAAGCTTATATACTTTTGATTCATAATGAAGTTGAGGATGCCTTGTCTTGGTGGGTTCCTGGAAATTGTGGTAACACAGAAATAAGTTGGATATTGGGGGTATAAGGAATGAATAATTATCTGACAGGGACAATGCATGTGGTAACAATGTTGATAGTAAAAATAGCTCCTAATTGAAGATACGAAGCAACAACACAAAAGTCTAGCTTCGTCTTTTCCTTCTAGCAAACAAAAAAATCAACTTATCGTTTAACTTCACGCATTGTAATTCACAACTCAACCCTTCATGTAAACCTACAAATGGAACCCCTCGCGAAAGTTGCATTGTGACTCTAAGCGGTCAAAGCAGTACACCCCCAAACAAAAAAATGGGTTTCAGTTAATGCATAAAACTAGATAAACACTCGCAATATTGTCATGAATGTACCATTAGACACATTTGAAAAGGAAAAAAAAATGCAACTTTAATAAGAGGAGGCGTATAAATAATACTCACTTCCTCCCTGGAGAAGCATATACACTTTTGATTTGGGTTATGTTGTAGTTTCTTTTAATTTTCTTAGTTTGTTCTTGTGGTGGGTCAAGTTAGTGTATGTCATTTGTGGTCGATGCCCTTCTAAGTCTCGCAGAAGGGTGGTTTGCCTTATGTTAACGTTTTGAATCTTTTGTTTGTTTGGTGATAAATTTTGCTGTTCTAAAGATATATATATATATATATATAGATATACTTTTGAACTTTGATTTATAAATGTGCTAATGATTAAACAGATTAGATTTAAATATGGTAGACATGACTTACATATTAGAAGGTAACTAATAAAACAGAAACAATATCCATAGAGTGCCATTTTTATTATATATATCGCTGAGTGTTGAATGTGCATCTTAGAGGTGCTTAATTTAATTATCCGCTTCTAATGTTTGGTAATCACTACACTAAAATACTTGCTGCAATAACACTTATTTACCAATGAATAAAGCAAAACTACTTGTATGCTATTACTTTACCTAATTCTACACTACATAATCAGAACTTGCCAAATGTATCAATCAGCCATTTAATATAAATTAATCATGCAATCATAACGTCAAAATCATTAGCATCAAGAAAAGAGGTCAATACCAGCTTAACAGCATATTCTTTCCCACTTTGAATGTGAACACCTGCATATCATCAAAACAAAACAATATTTTTGACAGCTACTATAACAAGATACACATATAAATATAAATATATATATATATATATATTCCTAAAATTAATACTTAAAGATAAAAGAACCAACAACATACCTATATAAATCTCACCAAAAGATCCACTCCCGATTTTCCTACCAAGCTTATACTTAACACCAACAACACGATCCATAATTAATACTAATCGCTTCAATTAACTCTCTAGGTCAACATAAACTGCTAATCTATACTCCGATCTATATATTCATATACGTAATTACACCTTTCACTAGGGTTTGTAAAAAGCTCAACCCTGCTTGAGAATTCTCAAATCAAAACCCCAATTTGGTACCTTCCACCGGAAACGACTCAAATTAAAAATCGGTTCCGGTTCCGGTATCCACTCACCTATACAGATTAAAAAAATCCTGAATATAAAAAATCAAGGATCTTTTTTTTATATAACCTAAGAAACCCTTATTTTAATCGTAAAAGAGACGTCTGTTGATAATAACATTACCGACTGAGTTTGTTTAGCACCGACTAAAATTGTACAGAATCACAACGCTCATTTATTGTGAAAACATGCATATGCATGCAAATAGATTGAGGTTTTGTTTGTTTGTTTGATTGGATGAAAGAGTAAGTAGGGAATTGAGGGATGGAATGACAACAAGGCAAAGAAAAAGGATTTGCGATTAATTTTGTGAAAACAAAATCCGATGAAAGAGAAAGGGATTTGATAGGATGAATTAGAACGAAAGAAAAAAAAAAGGCACGTGTTTATTCGAACAACAAAATTGATACTCATTCAGACCTTACTCAATACTAAGCAAAAATTAATCGGTCACTTTGTGTCAAATCAGTATCACGTCAGTTTTTTTCTTACTGAAACTAACTAACAATTGACTGACACGTGTCAATGGTCACGGTCAGTTTTTCAGTCAGTTTTTAATTTATATATTTAAAACACAATAATTAAAATAAAACACATTTAATTAAAATAATATTTAAGAATTCAAAATATTTGAATTTTGAAAAATGTATGTTTGATATAAAAAAGCAAAAAAAAAAAAAAAAAAACGAATTTTGGCCCAACCTTCGTCGTAAAACCGACTTGGACGAACCAACCGGCCCAACTGACGAACCATGCCAATGGCGTCGGTTTCGTCGGTTGGAACCGACGCGCCGTTGGCATTGCTCTTATAGGTTTCAGGCTCTGTTATTAACTTTATTCTTAATTTTTAATTCTTAATTAATAAAATATCATCCATACTTATTAAATAATTTTCTTTTAGAAATAAAGACACTTAATTTAACATCTACAATCCTATAATTTTTAAGTTTTTGAGATACTTAATGGTGTATTAAATAAGTGTTTAGTTTTTATTATTATTACTTACTAGCGTTCAAACTCGTGTATACACACGGGTCGTTTAAGCTATTAAAATAAACATTGAATTAAAAAGTCATATTTTTTTAACACAACAGTTCAAATGTCATAACCTAATTACGTTAATCAATAGCTACGTTTTTTTATAAGAATTATAAATGACACAGTTTTAATTAAGAGTTAACTTTCTAGATGATAGAGTAATAACTTATATTTATC
This sequence comes from Logfia minima, assembly GCA_963921325.1. Classification (NCBI taxonomy): domain Eukaryota; kingdom Viridiplantae; phylum Streptophyta; class Magnoliopsida; order Asterales; family Asteraceae; genus Logfia; species Logfia minima. The sequence goes on from OY992764.1 coordinate 38,234,944, forward strand.
CTTATTACTAATTTATAGATTTAAGATATGTTCGTTGAAACGTTGTCCTTATTACTAATTTATAGATTTAAGATTATATATTCGTTGAAACGTTGGAGATTTTTTGACACCGCAAATCTTATTCTAAACCTATAACTTGTTAATTGAAAAGATTGAATAAAATTACATGTGGGATTCGAGATGTACGTGGAAGTATTTGAAGTTATTTTATTTATCTAAATGTATTTAAAATAATAAATTAGTATAATAAAAGTATGTTGTATTATTTAACTGAATTGAATGAATTCGTATATAATTTCCTTACGCATAAAAAACTTAAGGTAACGTTTATTGATATAAGTATTCCTTTATGTTTATGAACATATACAAAGACATGAAATAGATTTTATAAATTTTGATAACTATATAATATTCCGTTTAAGAGTTATATAATTTAAAATTTTTGAGACTGTAATTTTGAATTGAGAAAAATTAAATGACTTAATTGACAAAAAATTTGAATTAAATAATGATGTCATCAAATCTCTAATTTTACTCAATTTAACAAAATTAAAGAATTCTATTGGCCAATTGAATATTTGATGATGTCATCATCCACTTCTTATATTATATTTATAAATAAATAAAATAAAGGGTATGAATGTAATTATAATAAAACTCATTATGAGTTATCTTTTATTAATTAAGATTGATAGTTTTAATTAGTTTAAACTAAAAACATGATGCCCTATTATTAAATTTAATATAGATAAAAGATAATTAAAGATAATGTGTAATTAATTTTTTTATAAATTGTACGAAACATGTATACGCATGTGATGAAAAATTATTAAACTTAATATAGATTAAAAGATAAAATTGATATATATTAAAAATCATGAAATTGAAATTGACTAATTAAAATTTAAAAATAGAAAGATTAGATGAAATTAATTAAATTTAATAAAAAATATATTTTATTATATTATGGTCTCTAATTGGTTAATTAGATTTCAAATTAAGATGATGATGTCACAAGTATGATTCTTATATATTATTTAAGATACTTATATCATAAACACTCTATACTAATCATAATAATAATAATAATTTATCTTAGAAGATTGAGTCTTTGTGTAATAATTATAAATTATCAACTATATTAGATGATGGTAAAATACAGTAAAAAGGTAAAAGTGTTATAATAATAATTGTTATTATTATAATCTATAAAATTAAGTTTTCAATAATGATAATATTAATACAATATTTAGAAAATATAATAAATAAGCATCTATTATATTTTCACGTATATATGTATCTATTTAAATTAATTTAATTCTAAAATGTTTATGACTGTTTGTTTTTACCTGCATTCAAATTAAATAATGTACATCCAACATTTATATTGGTATAAACTTTTATTTGGGATGAGTAACGTAAACAAATAATAGTTACAAATATGACCGAACATGAAGAATGTTGTTAGTAACGTGTACATATAATACATGTGTTTGAGGTTATACCCACATTACAAAGGATTTTGTTTCTACATATATACGAATATAATATTGACTTTTAAATGTTTGAATACTCAACTTATGCTATTTAATTGGTGTATGCAGTTTTTCCATAGTTTATAAGTACTTATTGGCATTACATTTACATGATTTACACGTTGATTTATCTTACAACAATAATTAAATTTTAATCTAAATATAATTGTAATTTATCATAAACTATGAATAACTCAAAATCATACTTTTTATTGCTTCATTTACCATTTAAATTTTTATACCAAATATAGCGTAAAATAATAAAATTCGTACATCGCACGAGCGTTCATCACTAGTAATATAAAAGAAATAGTGCACATGTATCATAAAAAGAATATCTAATAACTTTTTACCCTGTTAACATTATCTAATTCACATTAAAAAAAATTACAAGATAACTATTTATCGTATGAAAATACATCATTTTCTTATAAAAAATTAAAAGGACATTTATTATTGTCTTTACTTAGTGTACTAGTTTTTTTTTTCTTTTGTTAAAAGCAAATAATTTGATTAAAAGACCTAATCAAAAGTTAAAGAATACAAAACATCCTATAAACACATCACAAACTGAAAACCATATAAACTCAAAGAGAAAATGCACAAAAAACAACAACATCGGGACAAACCCTTAAATGGCAAGTCACTAACACATTCTTGGAAGCAACATCGAGCAAACACAACACCTCAACAAACAACGTGAAACTGAGGGACATACTCTATCGCATACCCGACAACACCACTTTAAACGTTCATGATAAGGATTGCGTTTTAGTTCCCTCTTCTGAATATAGTTTAGGGAACGATATTTTTCTTATTTCTTTCTCTTTTCGACCAATAAATATGAAAAGAACAGACATGCACAATCATCTGTAGACTCATAGTCACACTCCTTATGTTCGACTGCCATAAATCTTATTATCCTTAATAACAACAAATAAAGGTGGAGTTCCAAAAGAACTCGTGAAATCGAACATAACACATTACACAATTATATTACAATATATTGAGCTTAAAGTGTAAAACAAAATATATGAAAAATAAATATTATAACTACTAGTAAGTTTTCTCGTTCTTGCTAATCCGTTTGGCTTCATAACTTGGGTGATAAATAGTAAGGGTGAGCGACAATGCTCAACAAGTAACTATATACAAGGGTAGGAATCTATGCAAATGGGTATGGGAATTATTGAATGATAATGATAATAGTATCACCGTATAATCAAGTGAAAGCGGGAGTTATTTGAAAATGAACATAACACCCTGACATATATTTAGAATAAATAAGCATGTAAGTATTTAAATAACGTAACCCTTTTTTCTCATGATTATTATAAAAATATAATTTTTCATTTCCTTCCAAAATCTACTGGCATTAATCATCCTTGTATATTTATATAGAACATCCTTTTATCATTTTCAGATCTTTTGTAGAATTGTTCAATATATGTGATGGGTTTATCCCGGATTTTTAAGCCTTCTACCACAAATTGTATTAGTCCAATTGATATAGTTCTACGCCATACTTTTTCTATAACTAGGCAATGTGATTGATTGATATATATGGAAATATTATTGTAATAGCTTAGTTTGAGTATACGAAAAGCAGGATGAAACACTTTGTACCTCAAATAATCATTAGCAGATAGTAATAATAGTAATCTGATATGTAACCTTTTGCTATTGTATCACATTAAGATTAATTAATATGCCCCTCACAACACGTTGTGGTGAATTCAAGATTATCAATTAAGTACCTATAGTTACATTTTAAAATTACATATACATACATATTTAAAATGATACACTTAAATTATAGCGAACTTCTATGAATATGCCACAAAATCTTTGATTTATTGATATAATTGTGGTTTATTCACTAAAGGATTTCAAGTTCAGAATTTTAATAAAGATTGGAATTTCAAGTTTTTAATACGTATAATAGATGTGTGAGTTTTAGCTTTCAAAGAAATATATTTTGTACACATATTTACATTTAATTTAATTTATTTTAATTTTTATACTTTTGAGGTCATATAATGTAAGCATTTTACTTAAATCAAAATATCTATATTTGTAAAATCCAGTCACTCCATTTGATAGAAAATTATAGATGCATTTAGAGAGATCAAAGTGAATGAAAATTGCTTATATTATGTTGTGGAATCAAAAGTGGAAATTTGATATTACAATTTTACCCTCAAACATCTATTGAGTAATCAAAATGTCATGGTTTTACGATATAATGGTGGGAAATTGTTTAAAATATCATGATAATTTGGTTTGTTGATCAACTATAAGTAAATGTACCTATGCTCCAATTTAATTATTCATGTTTAATTTTTAGGATGTTTCAAAATAAATATTCATTTTCAAATTCAATCAATCAAAAACTGTTTAAGTGAAGAATAATAAATTTTTATTGATTATTGTGTAATTATTATACTTTTTTAAATTGCGTATAATTTTGTAGTGAATTATTACAGTGAAATGAAGAAAGTAATATTAAGTTATTTTATATAACGAGGTATCTACAACTTTGGTTTCATCATGTTAGACATATAGTAGCATGTGCCATTGAAAACCAATGAAAATCCACATTTGACTAAAATTTCACGATGGTCAATTCAAGGTACAACAATGGGCTCTTTGTACAATGGATTTCAGTAGGCTCAAGAAGAGCAACAAAAATGATCAAACATATGAATATAACTATTAAACGACCTATACATTTAGTTACTTTTTGATAGTAAATCAACAGGAAGATAACAACCTCACAAAAATCTATGTAATTCTTCAACCAGATTCGGTGATAACAGTTTTCCACCCATTCATATGGCTTGAGCAGCAAGATAATTGATAGAGGTAAAAAGCAATTCCAAAAGTTCCCTACGATGATTCGTTATCAGGTTCTTCCTCTGTAAAATGAAATAAACTAACAATATTAACAATAAAGCAATGATATTCTTATATAAAAATTCAAGCTGAAAACCTTTAATCAGGATGAATTATCTTCACTTTTATCATAATGATGAATGATTTTACAAAATGATTTATTCAATATCACACAATTAATTATTAACTTAACAAGAATCGCATTTTAGTTCTATTTGCCTCCATAACTGTTTCATTTATTTGGATCATCCCCAAAGTGTGATCGAGCCGAATTGATTGCTATGATCTGAATTAGTTCGATTTTGGGGTTCATTTTAGTTCTGGCATTGGTTTTAGATTTAATACTTTTCCCCCATTTTCTTTTTTATTAGCCCTTCAACTTTTTCCAACTTTTGCATAGTTTTTTCTTTTGACTATATCTAATGTTGTACAAAATTTGTCATTTTTTGAAAATTTATCAAAATTTATATTTTAATTGATGAGAATTTTTTTATACCTGTAATCAAAATTTAAAAAATTACCACTAGAGGGGCAAACTCGGTAAAGGCAACATAATAAAAGATAACATAGGCAACTTAGTTTGATATGGTAAAGCTCGGTTTAACCTAGAACTAGAATCGCTTAAGGCCATTTCCATTCGTGATTGAAACTGACCGGTCAGTTTTTGCCAACTCAGCGCCACGTCAGGTTTTTCCAAAACTGACTAAAACCGACTAACAACTGACTGACCCGTACCATCAGTGGTCGGTCAGTTTTTTTTTTATTATTAAATTTACAGACAAAAAGAAAGGAAAAGAAAACGACGAACTTTCGGTTATTCGACGAAAAAACCGACCAAAGCAACTGACGAAACCGTGCCATTGGCGTCGGTTTCGTCACCTCCAACCGACACAAAAAGTGACGAATGGATGGCAGTGCCCTAAGTTCAATTTACGGTTTTAATTACCTAGAAAAACTCAACCAGGAGACCCCACATGACCCCAGACACACACACACATACCTAAACTCTGCCCCCGTTTGAGATTTTGTCCGGTACCGTCCCTGATCTGTTTACTTCTATTGAGGAAAATGAATGATAGAAATAGTATGCTTACCAAACAGTGACTTGATTGTCGGTCTCTTCGGTTTGACTTTCTTCTTTTTCAGTTCAGCTGCAGCCATGAAAAAAATACTGGATTAGTCACCAGAAGTTGATTCAAGCTACATAATACTTACACTTAGAAATGCCTGCCATACATTTCTTCTTTGAAAGTTGCACTTCAAGCTAACATTACCTATTTGCCCATTTTCATGATTACAATATAATTCTGCGCTTGAATTTGATCCATAAAAATTTGCAAATTTTCTAAGGGTATTTTAGACATATAACTAGTAGAATAACACTTCTAATTAACTGAGTTTCAGCTCAAAATTGTTTGCATGTATGTCCATGCTGATAGTTCAGGTAGAGCTGAATCATAATCTAGAAACACGACTATATCACTATTCACGCGTAGAACTATCTTAACTTTCTATCCTGTTGAACTTCATGATAAAATCATCAATTAGAGTATCAGAATAGTTATCATCACAACTAATTTGTTGTTATCATCCAAAAGAGTTCTTTACTGTGTGCTACAAATAGACTTCACTAGTCGAACCCTTCTATTGAAACTTTCATCAGCCAAACAAGATGTCAGTTAGGAAACTGTTTTCTTAAATAATAATAATATGGGCATGTAAAAACCAGATCTAGATCTGCATATCAGTTAGAAGATGAGTGAGAGCTCAAGTCTGTCTGTCTGTCTGTGTGTGTGTGTGTGTGGGGGGGGGGGGGGGTAGAGAGATAGAGACAGGGGTATACCCATTCCTGGGACTTGGTAATCATTAACAATCTCAAAGTTCTTGTAAGTGTAGCCAACAAAGTTAATATCCTTGGACGAAAGCATCTGCAGATGAACACTATAAATTAGCAGGATACGGAAAAAAAAATCAAATGACAACCTATATACACATATAAAAAGTAAGAGATCTAAGTCATGTTGATTGACAATATAAGTAATAAAATGAAGCAAGCGTCCATATAAGGAAATTTTACCCTGATTACAAGGTATATGTGAAAAAAATTTGGGAAGCAGTTAATGCCCAAATTTTCAGGGCAAGCAACTAGTTTGATAATTGTTAGAATTCCTTAGTATCATTATTATTGAGTAATAGGCCCGTTTAGATATTAGGTTTTCTACATTTTCTATATATACCATTGTAACCTTTATATTTATCAAGTCAATACAATGTAATTGTTATATTACCGATTGTTCCCCAATTCTGTTCACATGGTATCAGAGCTTGAGCTTGGTTTTTAAATTAACTTGGAGTTTGTTCAAAACTTGGATCATCCAGGAAGATTATTGCTGAGGAGGAGCTAGATTATTTTTGGGTTAGTTATATTTGTAACAAGTTGGACATTATAACATATATGCTCCAGCTTGAGGGAGAGTGTTACAATTCCTTAGTATTATTATTATTGAGTATTAGGCCCGTTAAGATATTAGGTTATCTACGTTTTCTATATATACCATTGTAACCTTTATAATTATTAAGTCAATACAATGTAATCGTTATACTACTGATTGTTCCCCAACTCTGTTTACAATATTGTAAAACACAATTTTCACACAGTGAAACTACTTCTGATGAGGTTCGAGTGATGGCCATGAAAATTGTTGTAGATATTGTTCACCATTTTCTCCCCAAAAAACTTGGGGCTAACTACATGTAAAGGTAACCAGCTTTGGCCTGATTTCTGTTTTGAGTAACAAGCTAATTTTAGGCCATAAAAACCATCATAGTTTTAACAATTTTAATCTAAGGTAATGCCCAAGATAACTAGTTTTCAAATGACATGTCAAATAAGTCGACATGGACAAAAGTGACAGAAACATCAGCTGCTGCATTATCATTTCTGAGTCAAAATTTTTTGACCAGTTACCCAGTCAGATTACCTTCAATTGAAATTTTTGAAAGTTAGTTACCCAGATTAAAATGTTCAACACTTCAATCAGTTTATTTTGCCTGAAAATCATTTCTTATGAAATATAGAATGAAAAAAAGTTGGCTATCTTATTATGCAACCAGCCCAAAAGATTAATGGTAAGAACGCACCACATAGTCATGTTAGTGGTTAGGACAGAAAGTTACCCTTCTCCATGGTCCAGATCTTGATGAACTCTTCATTTGGTGTTCAGACTAAAATATCAAAACAAGCCAGAAAGACAAAATGCAGTAAGTTCAATAATAAGCTCGTAAACCAGTTAGATGAAAATAAATGATAAACAAAAGACGTTACCTCTTCAAACTTTTCAAAATTTTGAGTATCTAATTCATCATTAACTTCTGGAATGAATGCGGCTTCCATTTGATATATTCTGTCCCAATCAATACCTTTAAACCAAGGATGAGCCTGAAACACAATAAAACATCAGAGTTGTGTTAATTTTAATTATTTGCTAGACCTGTCCATGAACTTAGAATTAGACACACCATACAAGACCTTTATTTCATCTGAGCCTTTTGAACCCAGCCTGTGGTTGACGTTACAAAGCAGTTTGCTGATAAGATCTTTTGCTTCTAAAGTAAGTTGTGCTTCTTGTGGAAATTTAAGATGTGATTTCCAGTGTACTATCTACACAAAACAAAATAATGTACAATGTAAGCATATTTTTGTATTGTTTTCACATATAGAAGTGTTATGAATCAATATTAATTAATGTCCTTCACAAGGATCAATATTTATTTGATCATTAACTATCTTAAACTCTTGGATAGAGGAGAAATATACCATAAATCATGTTATATTTTATTGACCCCTTCAAAGATAGTACATTTAATGCATGTCTTATTCAGAAAACTAGACTATAACTGTAAGATATAACATTAGTGTTGCTGATTCGAGAACTAAACTTACAAAAAGTACATGGAGTTTCCTTAAGAAAGCGCATAAAATACACTTAAGAAGAGAAATATAGTGCAATAGTGCTTGAAAGGGTTAAAAAGTCATTTGGCTCCAAACATAATAGTCAGCTGGCTCATTTAACTTAGCATGAGGGAGCAATGGAATGATGCATAAATTAGGTTGGTAGGTGAGAATAAGAATATCAGAAAGAAATTTATTTGTATGGTTGCAGGGGGGAAAAAAGATACAGTATGCTTTCATCAAGCAAATTTCACAGAGATTGGTATGTATTTAAAATAAGGAAAATTGAGTAAGTGTACATACTATAGGCCTATGGTATTTTGGGGGATTTACTTCCCCTTTGTGCAACAGAAGTTAACTTATTACACCAGAAAGTGTGATTATGACCTCCAAAAGGGTAACGTAGTCTTTTTTTTGCCTAGAAGTGTAAGGTGCTGATGTTAAGTTACCCTTTGTTGGCTAAAAGTGAACTACAAGCCCCAAATAAACATTGGCCTACAGTATACTACCTTTTATGCAATTTACCCTTACTAACAAAAGACTACCTTCCTACAAGTTGACATTGGATCATCAGAGTAGAAAGGTGGATATCCGACAAGCATTTCATACATAATAGCGCCAAGGGACCACCTGAAGAAGAATAACAATCACATGATCACTTGAAGGCACCAAATCAGTGTGTAACGCATGCCCTATTTAACTTATATGAATACTATCAACTTATCTTATGTGGAACAAAAAAAAAATCAAAAGGGATTTAATGAGCCCATAAAAGAAATTATAATAGACTACTCACCAGTCGCATTCCAATGAATAACCCTTCTTTAGTAGAACCTCTGGAGCAATATAATCCGGAGTGCCAACAGTCGAATATGCCTGCAATGCCCCCAATTTATAATTGAAGAGAAGAAATCAACAAAAAGAAGCTGTCTACCAAAAATGATACATAAAAAGCAGTAATACGAAGTGTTGATACTTACAAGCGTCCTCCTATTTTTCTGCCAATGCTGCAGTTGTTCTTGTTGTGTGCGTTTTGGAGCAGCAGAATTCCCCTCGCCTGTTGAATTGGAAGCATTATCCACTGGAGAAAAATCCTTCTCTTCCAATGTGCTACAATCTAACGGTTTACATAGTCCAAAATCTGATAATCTCAAATGGCCATATCTATCAAGTAGTAAATTATCAGGCTTGATATCTCTGTTACAATCCGATTGATCAAGATAAGTCAGATATATGACATTCTGGAACATTATTGAAGTAAATTAGTAGACCAAACTAATAAATTTTTTTTATCATACCTATGGACATAATTATGTTTGTGGATGGATTCAATAGCCAAAACTGTTTCGGCAACATAAAATCTGGCTTCATCATCCGTCAACGTATCTTTTCTCATAAGCAGAGTCATCATGTCTCCACCAGGTAGATATTCCATTATTAGATACAAATACTCATTATCTTGGAAAGAACAATACAGCTTGACAATGCAATTGCTGTCTACCTCAGCAAGCAAATTCCTTTCAGCTTTCACATGTTCAACCTAAAAGGGAATGAAAAAGGGTTTATAATAGGAACATACTTTCCCTTTTTTTCCTAATTAGAGCAGCATATTTTAATTAATTTACCCATTATAGCAATGGATGGCCTGAACAAAGGGACACCGGTTACCCTTTATTTGAAATGTCATTTTCTGATTATGTGGCATGTTTTCATCTACCATGTGGACATAAGTGCTAATACATAAATAATTACTGTAATAACTTACATAAAGAACGTGGCTATAATAAGAGGGGGGGAAAAGAGAACGGAGTAAACAAAGCAAAATTATCATATCATGTAATAAGATCACATACTTGACCTCTACGTAACATTTCCGATTTCTTAAGCTTTTTCATGGCATATACACTGCCCGTTATCTTCTCCCTGCAGATTCTGACCTACAACAGAGAGGGTATTCATTAAATTGTTTCAGTTCCATAAACATAGAACATACATGATAACAATATAGAATCAAGAATACTTGAAGTATACACCCTAAATTATTTGGGTTCACATATTCAAATTCAAAAGTAGTAAGGAATCACCATATTAATATATTACGGTAGCATTTAGGACGTCACCATCTCAAATTCTTTTCAATCTTGAGGAGATAGTACTAGATAGCCATGATAACAGAATTTTTTCAGGTAAATAGTTAATGATTTGAATTACAGAAAATGGTGATCCCTATGCGGCAAGGATCCTCAGCTTAACAATGGTTAGAAGAAAAGTATTTGCACAATGTTCTCATTTAAAATTAGGCTAAATATAGATCAGAATAATTGTCCTCTATAGATAGTACAATAAGATGTTTAATAATAATAATAATAATAATAATAATAATAATAATAATAATAAAAAGGGATGTGTCAATGAGCAAATAGGACTACAGGAGTGTTTTGTGTTAACAGATTCACAATACTATCCACTTTCAATCATGGTCATCATAGATGGTTTTCATCTGCTATCTACAAATGTGTTGAGAAACAAAACATAACAAGAAAAAGGTTTTAACTGCAAAGGCCAAAAGAAAGAGAAACCATTACCTCACCAAATGCACCCTTTCCGATCATTGTGAGTAGCTCAAAATCGTCAACCCCCATTTTGTGCCTTTGAAGGCGCATGTATTCAGTTTCCTTCTTCTCTAGAAATCTAAGCAAGTTGTTTTGATCTTCTTCCGACACATCACCATCGGCCAATTTCTTCTCAAGCAAGATTCGCCTATCCAGTGAAAATCCAGGTGTTACTATTTTCTTCATTCATAAAAAGATTTAAAATAGAAATGCCTAAACGTCTCTTAATATTCAAAAAGTTAATTATCTTGTCTATTTTGTTTGCAATCATGTCATAACTAATAATACAAAACATGCTAAAAAAGCTTTTCTCTGGACCTAATAACATAAAATCCAACCATATTTAACAAATTTGTGATTTACATAGTGCAGTATACAATCGGGCATGTAAGATCGTAGATCCCCACACAAATATCTTATTCCAATAATTTCATTAAAACAAATAAAATATGTACCTCTCTCTTCTCTCTTGCAAATTCTTCATTTGTTCCTTGTAATGGTTTTCAATATATTTTTTAGCCGCAGCAACCTTCTGTTTTGTTATATTTGAGGCCTCTTCATCTATCACTTGATTATTTGAATCTTCACCATCACCCATTGACTCCCTCCTTCTCGTATTTGACCTCAAACGATCCCTTGGTTGAAACTTATGCAACCAACTCCTTGCTGAATCCATCAATTTCCCTCAACCCAATGAATTCATTGCCATCCTCAAATTTCCCCCCCAAGAGACCCTAATTATACAACTATATTCACATCTGCCAACAGATTTCTGCATTCACATTTAACAAATTAATCAATACTTCAACAGAAAACAACAGCATGCATATATATATATATATATAGGTTCAAATAAGAAGGCTAGATATCGTAGAAACGTAGGAATGACTTCAAAATCACTTTTAAATGTCCAAATCACATTATTTTACAAATTTTTCTTCGTAGCTCATTATTCAAATAGCTTTTAGAAGCTATTTTTCAAATAAAAAAAATTTCGACCTTTTTTTCTTTTCTTAATTATTTAATATTTACAATAATCACATTTAATAACTAGATAATCACATGAATAATATGTTATTATCAAGTCCTATCTTGTGATTATCTCGAACAGATGATAATCCAATTATATTAGAAAATAATCACATTTGATTATCATATTATATTTTGTACGATAGTATCGATTGTAAAAAAATGTTCAAAAAAAAAGTTAATAATTTTATTTATATTTTTATCATAGCTTCCAAAACATTTTAAGGAAAAATATGTTTTGAATATTTAGAAGGTGATTTTGAAGTCATTCATACCTTCCTACCATATTTAGCATTCTTATTTAAACCATCCTGTATATCATATATATATATACATATTAATATTAAAATTCTTCAATTACAGTTACGGAACAGATTCAATAAGTTCTGAACACCATAACACATCAAGATATTAAAAATTACGCATCAAATTTGAAATTGAACGTTCAACTTACATTGACGAAATAAAATCAACCGAATATAACCTAAATTTGACGATGTTGCAGAAACTGAAAATAATCGGAGCGTAAATTCAAAGGCACTGCGGTGATTCCTGTTTTAAAGAAATACAAAAAACAAATGCAAGTACATCGATTGATGCAGGAAATGTTGAGAAATTAAATTGGAGTTAAAGATCAAATAGATGAAATTAGAAATTAGAGGATGTAATAAAAATATACATACAGAGTTAATCCGCCATTTTCGTGAACGTTTCTCTCTGCCCCTTGCGTATATATACCTTGGGAGTTCGGTGGTGTTTTGAATTTGATTTATATTTATATTTATGTTTTCTTGTAAAGTATAAAACCCATTATGTGGCAATAATTGAATGATTCTTTGTCTAACTATTATTATTATATTATCATTATCATTAATTATTATTATTGTTATAGGTTTCGTTATATTAAAGTTCAAAGTTATATAAGTTGGTTAAAATATAACACTAGATAAAGAGATGATAAATATTATCGAGGTCAGTGACATTTAATATATTATTAATTAAAATTAAAATCTAATATATAATTTGATTCGACTTTCAGATGAGGAGAAAGTCAGTAAAAATAGAATTGAAAATTATGTGTTTGACTATTGGTGAGTCTGTCTCTCTTTCTTGAGAAAAAAATTGAGGGACTAACTCTTCTATTTGGGTCATGAGACTAGCCAACTGTTTATCCATGTAGGCTAACTCAACTTATAAGCTTGTTATCTTAGCATCCACTTGGGATAACCTTTCACTTGGATACGATCTAAATTCCACATTCAAGAAAGAGTCAGACCAGGCCGACCAAGAGATAAGATCAGATGACTAGAGGAGAGAATTACTATTAAAAAAAGTAATCGTACTCTTTGCGACCTCATGTTCATTCCACTTTCAGATAGTTCATTTTGAAGTAAATTGAATTAATGTCTTTTTCCTATTACAGGGCTTTATTGTTCACATGGTTGTGGAGGTTTTATAATCAGATTGATTCCATGTGGATGAGAGTGGTTAAAGCGCTGCATAGGCAAGAGGGGTTACTCAATTTTACTCACTCTCGGTCGGGGGTGGTCCTTGGCTTAACTTAGTTAAGTCTATACACCACCTGCAGACCAAAGGCCTTGATCTTTATGAGTTGTGCAATATCAAAGTGGGGAGCGGTGTTTTTACCTTGGAGACGAATAAGGATTGTTTGGTGTTGGAACGGCTGAACTTGGAGTCAGATCAACGTTTTCTTACACAGTGGCTTAGAAGGGAGCATAGGTGGAGTAGTGGGAGAAGTTAGTGTATCTTGTTCGTGGTTTTATACCTACAAATCCCAATGATTATTTATTGTGGTCCTTAGATCCTTCAGGTGATTATATCGTTGCCTAGACTATAATGTTTTTAGACAGCGGTACGTTGAGTTCTTCCCCAGTTGCTACTAGATGGAACAATTTTGTGCCTCTTAAATTGAATATCTTGGAGTGGAGGATTAGGCATAACAGAATTCCTACGCAGGAGAATCTTCATAGATGGGGTATTGATCTTGACTCTATGCTTTAACCTATTTGCCTTGGTTCAGTAGAGTCGGTTCAACACTTTTTTGTTGTGTGCTCAACTCTTAACCCGATTTGGAGCCGTATTAGTTATTGGTGGAATATTACAGTGCCTACCCCTAATTCGGTTGATAGTTTGGTGTGCTAGGCGAATGCCTCCATTCTTAATGCCATGCAGAAGAAGTGCTTTGATGCGGTGATTGTTACGGCCTTTTGGGTGCTTTGGAAATTCCAAAACGATCATATATTTTGTACGGTCAAGCCTAAGAAAGATGCAAGTTTTGACGACTTTGTTTCTTATTCATTTTTTTTAGTTTGTAATAGGCGTAAAACATGAAAAATGAAATGGGTTAGTTGACTAAACAATTCTTCTACTATTTCTTGTACCATGTAATTTTCTTGATAGTTTCTTACTAGCTATATTTTATAAAATCCTACCGTTCAAAAAAAAAAAAAAAAAAAAAAAACTAATTAAACTGTCTCCTATAGTTTTTAAGTTGGATCTAGAAACTAAGGAAAACAACTCTTACAAGGAGTCATAGATAGGCTGAACGTTCATTACAATGTCTGAAAATCCTATACTTCAATAAAAATAAATATTATTGTGAGTTAACTAATTACAACACATTTTATTTAACACTTAAAATAATATATTACATTTTTCACAAGTGATATCTTATTATAATATTGAGTTATTATTTATTATATTATATAATAAGATAAGAATAATAACTAATAATTTTAATATAATAATAATTATTATTATTAATATAACAATATTTTAATTAAAACTTTCAAAGTTTGAAGGGCTCGCCGGCCAAGCACGTCTTAACGACGTGGAGGTGCTGCAATCTTTATGTTTATTCATTTGGAATAATCTACTATTAATTGACAAATTGTGTACGATTTTTTTAATTTGGCAAAAAGTTGCATTGTTTTAGAAATACCTATAAAATAATAATAAGATATTACTATTAAAATTAAAGCTAGATGTTTCATGCTTGTAGTGCTTGTAAAATCTTCACTTATTCCAAAGTTAGATTCGTGTTCCGTGTATACAAAGACATGTTTAGTAAGAGTGTTACTTGTTTCTATCATGGTTGTATTCCTAGATCATTATTTGATTTCCATTATAAAATTAGAGAAAATTAGTTATCTTGTTACTATCACATAATTTTGTGTCTGTTTAATTTAGTTGGAAATTGATTGAGATCTGTTTAAAAAAGTTGGAAATATGAAAATTATAAGAGTATATTAAAGATTTTTTTCCACTTATTTGGTTAAAGTTTGAAGGATGAAACAATTATATAAATTCGTGGATTAATGTATATATTCGTGATAGTAAGATATGTGGGTAATTGATCTCAGAATCTGATACGAATCGAAAAATTATTCTAATCTCAAAATTTGGACAAACAACTCATGATTTGTTGGTTAGTTACCACGGAAAAGTAGAATATGAAACAAAACAAGTAATTGTATGTACCGGTAACCGAATTAACTTTTACAAAGATATTTTTGCGCATTTTTGTAAAATGTTACGAGTAGCTGATTAGCTAAATACAACTACAAAGACTACACCATTGCAATAATAACCGAATTCTGAATAGAAAATTATATGGGTTATAACTTTTAAATGCATTACCTATTAATTCATTTGGTCTTTTCCCATTTTAACTAGAAATACGTCACCATCCTTTATAAAGTAATTAATATCCACTTTCTATTATACATATTTGATCCATTATAAAGACTAACATTGCCTATAAGAATTTCATAATTAGTATTACAATGATGGAATTTTGATAGATTTTAGCCAAAGTTTTGGTTGAAGTAATGGCAGTTTTAGAAGTGCATAAAAGTTTTGAGTAGGTGAGGTGGACAATCAAGACTTTCTTCAAGAGAGAAACACAGCAATAAAGAAGCTATATTGTGGGACAAAAAATGCTTCCTTCCAATACCACTACCATTGCTTCATATACAAGTGTACAACTACCCACCACTTTTAAAAAAGAAAATTTCTTTCTAGAAGACTTGAACGTTTGCATTGATGTGTCCCTTTTGTACTTCAGAAATACTATTATTAAAGATTGTATTGATGTGAAAAATGCAAACATTTGATACTATTAATACGTTCGCTCGGCGTTTAGATGGTTTTAGATTTGGAGGTAGTTACCAAAAGTGATATTGGGATCAAGGTTAAACAATACACACAAGTATTCCAACATGGCAAGTGGCTCCTCCAGAGTTCTTCTCTTGGTCAATCTTGAAACCAATATTATCAAATTAGGAAACTGTCATAACTAATTATCCAAAGATTGTCCATATATTTTTTTATTACCACTATCAAGACAAGGTAAAGTACCAATGTTGTATAAATATACATATATAAGCAAGCTATCAATACAATTTAAGCTGGAAAAACATGTGGTACACAAAGAAATATCAATGACTGGTAATGGGGAGATGAAACAACCCCATAAGTAACCTATAATTGTATCCTAATGTCCCTAAGGACAAAAAAAAAATAACTTCACAAGTAAAGAATTGATGATTGACAAACAAAAGCTTTTATTAATTTGTGAAACTTACAAATTGGCAGAAGTGTTTGAAGGGTATCATCTGTAGTATGCCATGTGCCTGGATGATCTGAAAGGGGAAGAATCGAGCGGGGAGGTCTTTGGGATTAAGGGTGAAGGATTGACAGGTTTCTTTTTTGTATTTTTTGTCTCGGAACGGAGCCAGGACTCAACCACTGAAAGCAAATTGAAGGAGTTCTTCATTTGGGAAAGATTTGCCAACTTCTCGTACCTCTTTAATTCTCCATCTTGTATGTAAGCCAAATCTGTTGCCCATGACTCTAGACCATCAAATATATGTGTTGCATACACGATTGTAGATCCTCTCTGTTACAATTGTGAATGCTTTTAGCATTTAAGTTGTTCAACAAATTGAATATGGAAAAATAAAAAGAAAGAAAGGGGATTGTATATATTATCAAGGAGAATTTTGAAGTAATAATCGTGTGGTTAATGTAAAATCACATATTTGCCACATAATGTCATCCTTAGTTCTTATCCTGTAATATCTATTATCTATTAGTCCATATAAAATAGAACAATAGACTACTGAAGAGTGCAATTTATCACTTCTTCAATGGGCAAACCCCATGGCTACAGGTGGCAGTTTTGATCCATTTACTCATTGATGGGTCATTTTGGGTTGTGTTTTGTCTCAAACGGTTCAAATAGAAAATTAGCTAAAAGGGTTGAAAGTCGACCAAAATCAATTTTTGATGAATAAAACCTCCTATAATAGTAATCCTGATGTCCTTGTAATCACAGTTGATGGCCAGAGGAACAGGGGCAGACCAAAACTTAGGTGGAAGGATAGACTTAAACTCGATATGAAGGAGCTACAACTGTCCGAGGACATAACCTCTAATAGGAACGCGTGGAGGATAAGGATAACGATTAGGATTAGGATTGAAGAGTATAGTGAGTAGGTGGTTTAGGATCTTCTAGAGTACCTAGGCACACTGTTGTAGCGGTATATACTCTATGGCTATTTATTAATCTACATTGATCTATATTGTATTCATATGGTATTATATATACTATATGTATTCCTATAGTTTGGGTATAATATATACTTGTAAGTAGTTAGATTTATCTACTCTCTAATATGTACGTATACTATTTATATATATATACTAGATTTATATTTACTACAATTTTATATTCTTATATATTTCCGTATATACCTATTCACTACCACTTACTCTCTATTTTATATTATATCGAATTCATTATGCATATATATATTGATATTATAGTGATACCTAAATATTTATACGCTAGTACACATACGCATTTACTGACATGTATCTATTTTTCTTACTTGTACTCTTTTTGCCCTACTACATATACATCATGTTTGCCGGAGGTCTCCCTGGAAGCAATTTCTCTACCCTCGGGTAAAGGTATGACTGTCTACATCTTACCTCCCCCATACCACGCCTATGGCGGGATTGGGTATTGTTGTTGTTGTTGTTGTTGTTGTAACTATTTAGAAATATACATAAATAATCGGCAGCCTTTGGGGGTAAACCCTACCCTACGCAGCTTGTATTGACCCAATATCCAACTCGTATGACCAGCCCATTTTGCCACCTCTACAGTCTAGACAACCCCACAGCAGATTAGGAAGGTGATCTATTTGTTTGTAAATACTGAAATACAAGGTCACGAAAGAACTTAAAACGGTTGAACATCATACATATCTAGTTATCTTGCCTATAAGACAATTTTTAACAGTAATGGTACATATCAACAATGTTTGCACAGGCATGCACAAAACTGACTATATATTTGGTTTTGGTTTGTTAGAGATGAGTTTAACAAGTGAAATCATATAACACGCACCTGCTCACATTCCTCCTTGAAGAACTCTAGTAAATCCATCCTTGCAACAACATCCAGGTCGACGGTTACTTCGTCTAGCAAAAGAACCTGAACGAAAAAGATTTACCCATTCCCAATGTACACATTAGCAGTTGTGCTTGCAGGTCTAAAAGGACGTGGAACAAGAACTAACCTGAAAAGGGTAAAGGAGGCCCAAGCAGATTTGTACTCTACGTCGTTGCCCATCAGAAACTTTATGCATCCGCCATTGTAGATCAATGTCCAACAAGTCAATCAACTTCTCTCTTCTAACTGGGTCAATCCCTTCAACTGAGGAAAACCAATAAAGGTAGAAAAACAGGTCGATAAGGGATTTAGATTAACCATATCATACACATCCAAATTGGCATGAATCCACATTTATTCTAGCTTTACAATTTAGTAGGATAAAAAGTTAAAGTTCTAAAAAATACACTATCATGTTGCCTGAATAAGTTCGGATCAATGATTGGGATTCCATGGTCTTTTTGTAATAGCTTATCCACGAGTTGGGGTTTAAAGGGTATTTTTTAAAAATGCAATTGTGCATTACAGTGAGATATAAGATACATAAATAGCAATACGCCACAACCCACCTCCAAATATCATATGTTCTGCAGAGAAGTCTCCTTGTAGTGGCACTTCTCCCTGAATTTGTAAAGGAGGGAAAAAAGGCAATGAATTACTACAAAAACATTCACTTGGTGCATGAGAAACCATGCTGATTCTGAAATATTGATCATGCAAAGTATAGGAGACAAGAATAATCAATGCTAGTGACTACATGTCAATAAATACAATGTATGCATATTGCATCATGTACAAATGCAAACCTATATTTTAAATTACCAAACTAGTATTTCACACATTTTATTCTAGAGGGAGTGCTACTTATCAAATGTGAAACACATATTGCATAACAATACCAAAAAGGAACTTACAGCGGAACCGATAGTTTTAGTCCAAGATCCACCCAAGTAAGACAAATCACCACTACAAACCAAATGAGTGTCATGAAAGGATGAAAAATCTAGCACGCGCACAACATCTTTCCCACCAACCATATGTTTTCCAGCCAAAATTTTCAGCAAAGTAGTTTTACCTGCAAATATACAACAGCAAATTCTGAGTGTCTCAGCTACACCGAAGCTTAGGTGCAACAATCAAGTAATTATGTTTATGTAAGAAACTTATACAGTCAAAAATGAAAAAGTAAAATTCTTCTTTGCATTTGCATTTGCTGGACTGTAATGTTAGCTGCACAATGAAAAAGTATATAAACATAATGTTGAACCACCATATGTACTACTAAAATTCCTAACTTATACGTTATAATTAATAAGTAACGTCCAAATTTATACCTTAGGGTTAAGATATAGAAAAAGTAAGTATTATATTACTAATGAATAGATTAGGGTTAGCAAATACCAGATCCGTTTGCACCGACAAGAAGGCAACGAGATCGAGGTGAAATCTTGAGATTGAAATCAACAAAAATAGGGTTATCACCGCTGTATCCAAATTGCATGCCATTTACTTTGATGCTACTTGACTCTGCCTCCATTTTCGATTGATTCGAGTTCTATATTGAAGTGCTGCGAGTATTTGTACCTTTACGGTGATTTTACCCTCGCTTCTTTAATTCGGTTTTTGTGACGTGTTTGTATATTACGGTTAACGTGGTTGTCGTTTATTTGTCCACGTTTGCAAAGTTTGTTGTCACTTACGGTTACCACTAGCGAATCGCATTACATTCGACGGTAGTTGGATGGATACAATTTTATTTAAAGAAATATGCAAAATGACAACTTCGTGTCCTTAGTTATTAACTGGTGATTCGATATGTGATTATTGCATGTTGTAATTTGATACGACTCGAAGAGTTATTTTACAATACATACATAATAAATTTATGTATATTTTGTTTATTATTTTTATTTTAAATATTACAAAATAGAAATCAATGAAGGATTTTGGAGTCAATGACTCCACTTAATTTTACATTTGCGATTTCTATTAGTATACCAGGTAACAGAAAACTCAACAATGTTATCAAGGATGATGTTTCACGACCGCTTCGATTAGCCAAAAACGAGATGATTTCTAAATCGCCATATAGACCATATGACAACTCTAATTATCGATTCCAAAATCAATTTTGATGAACCTTTAAGTCGGAGGGAATATACTGAGATTGAGCCATTTAAAGACCTTACGCCAAACTGAGAGAGCAAATCCACAAGACCAAAGGAGATGCGCAGTCGTTTCTGGATTCATTGAACAAAGAGGACATATGATGGAAGGAATGTCGAGACCATTTTGGCTTAGGTTCCATCTAATAGGAATGTGATCTCTTAAAATCTTTCACACTAAAATGTTAACTTTTCTTGTGATGTAAATGCACCATTTTGTTTCGAGATGGTAGACCGGCAAGAGATAATGATCAATAAGCAACCTAGTACATTTGAAATTGAATGTATAATTGGTACCATCTGACCAAAACCAAAGAACATGAGCATCCGAGAGATGAATGTTAGCAACCAAGTGTGTCAGATTCTCCAATTGAGATCCAACAACACCTCCATGAATTAAACGATTCCAAACCCAATACCACCCATATGCCATTTATCACGAACAAGACAATTCGGATTTGGCTCCAAACGGAATGGACGAGGGAATTCTTTATCAAATGAAGAGTCTCCGAGCCAATTATCTTTCCAAAATTTTGTTGATCACCCATCATTAACCGTCCTTTTAAGGTAAGCATGTTGAATGATACCTTTATCATGAGATGAATTAATTTCATGAACAATTATGGCCCAAGAACCTTGACCATGGCACTGAGGGAAGAACAAAGAACCAACATGAGCAAAATGACCATGAATCTGAGAAATTAGGTGGACCCAAAGAGCATAAAGGTTAGATACGAATCTCTATCTCTATTTTCTTTAAATAAAACAGGTAATCAAATCAACATATATAAATAGTATAATACTCGATTACTATCTCGGGAACACTATTATATGATATGTTAAAACTTTTGAGGTAGTTTTTTCTTTAACAACATACGGAAAGATACAGTTACTGAATTAGAATAATAAAATGAAGAAAAAAGAGAGTATGCGGCAATGTCTTGAAAACCTGTTTTTGAGTCGGATCGACTGTCTTTCTGGTTTCCGGTCTGACTGGTATTTGACTTTTTTTGATTTTTTTGGACTTTTTTTTTTTTTTTTACTTCTATCAATATTGATTGATGGTTAATGTTTAATGACACGCTCCATATTGATTGTAAATTTTATGAAATTGAAACTATAATTTTTTATAGCAAGTTATAAGTGGTCAAAGTGTATTTGATAAGTGTAAGAATTGAAGGTCAACGAAGCCAAATTTCAAAAATTATTTGGGACAAACTGTTTGCCAACAAATAGATCTAAAAAAAATACACAATTTTCAAAAAAATGGTCACTTAATCCGAGTTACGAGTGAAAATATGTGAAATTTTGAAGTTTTAAAAAAATTAAAAAAAGTCAACAAACAGGTCCAAATCGGT
This sequence comes from Logfia minima, assembly GCA_963921325.1. Classification (NCBI taxonomy): domain Eukaryota; kingdom Viridiplantae; phylum Streptophyta; class Magnoliopsida; order Asterales; family Asteraceae; genus Logfia; species Logfia minima. The sequence continues at coordinate 38,256,974 of OY992764.1, forward strand.
TCCGGGTCGACCACCGGTTGTTGACTTGATCAAACTTGCCACAAAATCGATTCACAACTGGTAATACTTATTTTCAAAACATTGGTGTGTGGTTGTCATGTTTACAAGTTGGGTAAAGAACCTACCTAAATTTGCTTAAGTTATTAGCATATTCATTTTCACACTTAAAGTGTTTGATTAACTGTCTCATTAAGTTAATTTTCTCGTGGTTATTAAATGTTCAATTTTTGTGTGTCTTGCTTTCTATGGGATAATGATTGTGTTGGCATACTCACTTATATCAATTTGTATCGTGGTGATGATTCCTTTGAGGAGAAAAACTAATTCTTTTGATTTCACTGGTGGTTATTACTACTTATGGTGTGAAAAGAAAGAAAACTTATTGTTGATATATGCCTTGATGAATTTTTATTTTATAACGTTGTATTATTTATGTCTTCTTAATGAAATGATATTATCTATACAACTTTTAGATTGACTATTGTGTTGTGTTTTTATGATTTACAATTGCAATACAGAGGTTTACATTTATCTTTTGAATAATGAGACATGTCAAAATTGATCCATCATGTAAAGAACCTAAAGAAGTATAATGTAACTAGTCAATTGGCTATTTCGCAATGGCCATTGATGTCATGTTTGTTTTCTGCTACCAGTTGTCTAGAATAACTTAAGATTATAGTTGTGAAATTTACCATTTTTGTCCCTCTGATTGTTGTGTTTTGTCAATTTTGTTCTTTTGAGTCTTTTTTCGATTTTCTTGTCTATGTGGTTCTCAATTTTTTCAAAATTGTCCCTTTCATTAACTTTGGTTATCTTTTTATGTTAAATCGTGTAAAATGATCAAAATACCCTTCGTCCTCCTTCTCACACACCTAACTCTTCCTCAACACCCTACTTCTTATTTATTTTTCTTAAACACATGAATATCACCTTTTTCACTTTAGCAAAACAAAAACTTAAACAAAAGCAAATCATCACTGTAATCGTTGTTTTCATATTCTAGCATCTTGCTAAAATTTAGGTTTAATATTATTGCGACTGTTAAAAAGAACACACACACAAATAAAAATTTTCACGGCAACAATAGAAATTCAGGCCATTGCCGTCGTCGTTAGGATAATAAACTCCGACAACCGCCTTTTTCTAAAGCGATGGTTGTCGATGGTCTTACCTGATTTGAAACAACAGTGGTATATGATCTAAAGTGATGGTTGTCGTAGGTCTATGGTTCTTCAAGATACAGTTGCTAGAAATCGAAGAAGTACGTCGGAAAGGATATAACTTTAGTTTCAAAAATTGTTGCCTATGATGGTTCTGGAATCGTGGTGTGTGTGTTAGTTACTTTATGGATTACCTCCTTTTTATAAAGGTCTTTTAAATGTTTTTCTCAAAGTTGTTTGGCAAATATTTTTCCAAACGATATGTTAAAATTGATCTTATGTGAAGAATTTTTTTTTGTTAATTCACGTTTTTATGTGTCAAATATTGTAAATAAAAGCTAATGAATAGTAACCTGTCAAAACAACAATGTCATATACTATTATTTTCTCCTACTATATTAAGGGCATGCTCCCGAGATTTTGGTTGTAAGAAAAGAAGAGAAAATAATTGAAAATGATAGAAAATAAAAGAAGAGGAAGAACACTATTGCGTACCCAAGTTGAAAAGAAAAGAAAGGAAATTTACACGTTTCGTGTTCCCGAGTTGGAGAGAAATGGAAGGAAGTGTTATTTTCTCACTTGTTTAATCTCCCATCTTTCAATTTCTTCCATTTCTTCCCACTTTTGGAGTGAAAGTTTGGAGAGAAAAGATGTCCAAATTCTCTTCTCACTTCTCTTATCTTCTTTCCATAGAAAAAGCCCGGGAACACAATATGATTTTTTTTCTTTCTACTTCTATTCTCTTCTTCCGGAAAAATAACTCGAAAGCAGGCACTAAAGCCTAGCTTTCTATTTATTTTTTATTTTTTTGCTTTTTATTTTTTATTTATTGATCTTCTGCTTACACAAAAAAAAAAGAGAACAAAAAATTCATTTTCTTTCCATCTAAATATCTACATTAGTTAATAGTTTAATATGTGTAATTAAAGTCTAAAAATTTATCATGTTAAATAAATAATTACTATGGCCATCAATAAAATTTATACTTCTTTGTTAATTTGATAAATATATTCAAACAAATAATTGAAAGTATATACATATGTTACAAATTTTTTAAATAAAGACATTATCAAATATTATAAATGCTTGGTACTTAACTTTTAAATAGTTAGAGTTTAAAATCAACATTAGATCAGGTACTAGATTGTTAACTATTTTATACTTAAAAAGTAACAAAGATTACTTAAAACAATTGTAAATTGTATTGATAGTTAATTAGTATATTATGTAAAGTAAAAAAGTTAAGCTTGAGTTTGATTTAAAATTCAAGAAAAACCACTCGACCTAAAATTGAATCAATTATATTAGTAAAATATAATTTATTTTGTTACATAATAATCTAGATGATTCATATTCGATGAATCAATTTTAGCGATTGTATGATTGTCAAATTGACAAAAATTACAAAATATTACATGTTTATAAGTACGTATAGTTAAGATCGACCGACTTAAAGAAGTATTATTCTTGAACTTCTAAAAATATATACTTTTAAAATTCCACCGCAACACACGGATAAAAAAACGCGTTAGTCTCAAATGATTCACACGTCCCACTTAAGCTAATTAAGATGAATTCGTTTAATTCAAAAACTAAACTAGTAAACTATATATGATTAATCTATTCTTATTTGGTTTGAATTAAGGTTTAACTTGCGATTGTTTGGTATCCGAACAATTCGATCAAAATAATAATAAGAAAACCGTATAATCCGTCATAATGACACCGTCCAAACCCACTTGCAAACAAACGTCTCCTACTCTCCGAGACGAGGATTAAAAGCTCACAATTCACAGGGACTGACTCTGGATGAAAGCATAAAAGAAAGGGTAAAACTGAAACATATTTCCAGTGTGATACCTAAGCTTGCATTCAGGCGTTGAAATATAGTCCGTACAAAGACTCTGAACTTCCACTCCACTGGTGTCGATAAATCGTTTCTCTTCGAACTCCGATCAAATTCGTAAGATCCTTATTTTAATTACAATTATATATCTTCGATCAAATTTGTAGCTATTAGATTGCTTTATTTCGTTTTAATTTTATTGTTTAAAACTTAATACAGGCAATGACGATAAAATTAGGATTTATCATTGTACTGGTAGCAGTAACGTCGATCTGTGAAGCTGTAGCGGTATTTCACCCGATCTCTGAATCTCACCGATCCGCTGCATTAGAACTGTTTTCTCCCGCCGCTGGATCGTTTTCGAGGTTCGCTTAAACCCTAAATTAACTTTAGTATCCAGTTTTTTTATTGTTATTTTATGTATTACATGATGAAATGTTAGAGTTTCCGGGATGATATGGAGTTACGGGTCATAGGATATTATGTGAGGTTTGTGTATTTGTATAAGGATTCAAACTATAGAGGCGGTGAAATGAATATATATACAGACTCACACATTGTTGCTTGTCGTTGTAGATGATTAGTTGACCGAAGAGCAGACATATGACTAAGCAATTTGAGTTTTCGCTTATTGATTAGTCGGTAAACAAAAGAGTAGGAACTCTTAATTGGTTGATGTTGGGATTTGGCTCTGATTTGTAAAGGCTGATTAGTCGCATGTTTTCAAGTTTTTCAAAAGGGAATGCATCACAGTCTTGTTGCTTATGAAAATATTAGTGGTCAATATAACTATATAAGAAGTCAATAACAGAGCTTAGAGGATCTTGATGTGTACTAAAATAAATTGCCACTGCTTTGAACATTAATCTCTCTTGTTTTTTACTCCTATTATGTTTTCCGTCTTTCATCTGTATGTGGTACTAAAATGCTAAAAGATTGAAAACTTGTTTGTTGCAATACCACTTGGACAACTGATTGAGGGTTCTACATTTCAGCTTAGAAGAATCCTATGAAGCATTAAGGACATTCGAGGTTCTTGGAATAGAAAAGAAACCTGATATAAAGGACCACACTTGTAGTTCTGTGGTGGATACTCTTTCATCGCCTTCTTCAAACTCAAAGGATTTGTATCATGCATTACGAGTTAATGGGCTATTGAAATGCAAGATCAGTCAGATAGCTTTAAGTGTATGATTAATCTTACACCATGTTTTGCTCATATATATAGATTGCTCTTCGTTTTATCTTTTAAAGGATTAAATGTTCTTATACCGATTCTTACTTCTTTAGGGCGTTGTATCAAGACTTAAAGTTGCTGTTAAAGAAGCAGCATCGCTGCTGGATTATTATCATTCAGTAGGAGGTTTGCTACTTATTAAGGTAACTACCAAATTACTGGAAAAATTAATTAATTCAGTTGTTAGTCTTGCATAAATTGTTGGCGATCTTGTCAGTTTCTTTTGACATAATGAAGCTAACATCTAATAAGATGATTGTCAGTTTTTATCCTACTCGTAAATGTTAGCTTTGCATTTACCTTTTCTATGAAATGATTTTGCTTTTATTTTCAATTTCCTTGCAGGATCTGAGTTCCGAAGTGGATGTACTTCTTGAGAATGCTGATGGGATTTTACGTTCCATAAAGGTGGGTTTTATCTGTATCTTATGCTAAAATATTATATGAATTTCCGACACTTTTCTGCTGCTTGTTATGTGAATGTCTTAGTTGACTTTGGAATAATTCTCACTTCTCAGGCTCTCAGCCAAAGTGATGGAAGGTGGCGCTATAGTGTTAACAATCCCGAGTCTAGTACTTATGCTGCAGGTAAGCTTTTTTCGCTTAATGATGATTTTAATGATTGTATTGATACACTATTAGTCAAAAGATTTTAAGTTCTGTTGTCCTGCTGAAGGTTGGTCATAGTCAACTTGATTAAGTGTCAACATTCATGTTATTTGGTCAACTACTTATGTCATAATATAACCTGAATCAGGAGTGGCATTTGAAACGCTTTCTGGAGTTGTATCATTAGCAGCTTCTGCGATCGATGAAAATCTGGTAATTTGCATTCTGTTTGATAGTCTGTATATGTCTGTCATGACAAACTTGAATCATTTACATATTTTTTTATGCCACTATGCCAACAAGTCCACACTTTCTACTCTTGTATGAAGAATGTGTTGTTCCAACGTTTTTGATATTCAACCCGTGGGCCTACGAGGATGTGTATCATTTGAATTATGCCTTGTAGCCTTATGTATTGTCATGTTCTGATGCATATGTGAATCGGTTGTCAGATATATAATATGGTCTAGTCATCTGAATATTTGACTTGTAATGTGAAAGTTATCTAATTTTGTTAATGTTGCGAGGATTTGATAACGATAACCCCTAGCTAGCAATATACGATTCCTGTTTCGACATGCTCATATAAATTAATGATTCAGTAGCATTTTTTTCAATCACTAAACTTGATGCTAGTTGTGCCTTTCCCCATCTTTCGTGTTATAGTGAACACTGCTTGTGTGATGTTTACCTTCTATCAGTTTTACTGACGTTAACATGAAATGCCCTTGCTCTTATCTAACTTCTGCATACCTTTGTGCAGATTGGTACGCTGAAAAAAGATATTGTGAAGCTCTTTGACAGTATTGAGAAATATGGTTAGTGCATGAATTTTCTTTTACCCCTTTTAAGTAATTTGTATATTTTATTGTCAAAAAGTGTGGAACCTATTCTATCAGATAAAATTGACTACACCTTTATATAGTTATATTTTTTAAGCGTGCCTATGCCTCTTTGCTGCTTTGTTTATTCTCCTTAACTTTCACCTGAACTTTGCATCTGGCAATTTTTCCTTCTCTTATGTTTTGACACGAAATGGCAAATTCTACTGTTTCGCATGTCATATCTATAAAATCATTCTCATATTTTTCTTTTGATATTTGGATTCTTTTGGAGGAAAGTGAGACCCTATGAAATGTACTGAGATCTGAGTCAACTAGTTGCAAGGGTATAATAAGTTCACTAAGTTGCATCTAATGCTTGTGCTTGTTAACGCTTTTCAAAATACATAACATGTATATTTCAATCAAGTTATCTGCACTGTATGTTGTGTCTCCAGTGTGTTTGTCTCTTCTGGAGGTTCATGTGCTCATTTTGTAACTCATTGACTGGTTATGGATATGTCGGTATTACTTCAGTATCAATAGAGAACTTGAGGAAAAGTGATGACTCAGTATCAATAGAGAACTTGAGGAAAAGTGATGACAAACTGATGGAAACATTCTAGTGCTTTTGTTACGGGTTAATAATTTTTATTGGTATCACTTAGTATGCTTTAAGGTGTGTGGATTTTGGTGATGGATATAAAAGTTGATGGGAATAGCAAATAGGAATAGCAAATAAAAAGTGAACATAAAAGTTGATCCTATGCATTTGATAAATGTGTTGATATGCAACTATAAAGAGTGAGGTATCAGTGTGTTCTGTACTAGTTTTTGAGAATATGGAATATATGCATGAGGGTTGATTTCCACCAGTATTAAGAGGTGTTTGTGCCTTGAATACACAAGTTAGTTATTTATTTCATCATTGTTTTGCAGATGATGGGGCTTATTACTTCGATGACAAACACATCGATGCAAGTGGGCAAAAAGGCCCACTTTCAGCTACTTCTGCAGTTGTTCGAGGGCTGACTGCTTTTGCATCTATTTCTGGAAGTTTAAACGTGCGATACACTCTCATGTTCTTTTGATACAGGCCACTTCCTATTCCTGTTATTATAATTTATTTCTACTGTTGCTTAAATTTTGTAGATACCGAAGGACTCGATACTGGGTTTAGCAAGATTTTTTCTTGGCATTGGAACCCCTGGCAATAGCAAGGACTTGTATTACCAAATTGATGCTCTATCTTGCTTAGAAAACAACAGGCAAGTCTAGTCTGATCACTACATTATGCCACTTCTGCATTTATCTATCACACAATTTTTCTTCTAATATAATCGCAAATTGTTTCTTGTTGCAGGGTATCAGTTCCTCTAATTTTGTCGCTTCCATCTACTGTGCTTTCATTGACCAGTAAAGATAAACTTCAGGTTTGTGCTATTTTGCTTGGCATGTTTTATCATGCTGTTATTTATTTTCATTTTTTTCTAAATTATGATCTGTCAGACCCCTAGATTCTGAACATTCAGTGATATAATGAGATATGGAATATGAAATGAAACATGAACATTAAACAGGTTGACATTGCCTAGAGACCGCTTATATTAAAGGGTGAAGCATCTTATTAGTTCCATTTTCGAAGTTTATTTTGCTACCTGATCATATCATATATGGGTTTAAGCAATGGCTAAAATGGATAACCTGATAATACTTGTTTAAAAACATGCGTTGAATGTTTTTTAAATATGACCTGCAGTAATAGCTGATGATTGTCTGATAAATTTCAATGAATCTTTCACTTGGGGTTTATGGTTCCAGATTGTAATTTTTCATATTTTTTGCTTGCAGGTCAGTGTGAAAACTGTGCTGGGGTCTTTGGCTCCTCCGTTGTCAGTAAAACTTATGCAAGTTTTCGCCTCTGGTTCAAAAGACGCCTCAGTCCTTAAACAGGTCCTCTATGAATTGGCAGTTGTTACTCATGACTTATATCTATAAACTTGAGCTCCTAGTTTTAGTTGTTATGATTCTTCTTACTTCAGGAACTTCATTTTGATCCAAAAGAAGCTATATATACCATGGATTTTCCAGAAAGTGTTGATGTTGGGGAGTATGTTTTTGCTTTTGAGGTACTTCAAATTGATCCAAAACTGTACTGTTTTGCCAGCCTTTTTTAGTGTTCAATAGTACTTATATCTCTGGCCCCAAATTAATTTATTATTTCCTAGATTGTGCTTTCAGATCCAGAACATAAAAGAAAATTTGCAACTGGAGGTCGAACGAAAGTGCCAGTCCATGTTACAGGAGTCCTTAAAGTTAATAATGCCAAAGTTGCAGTGCTTGAGGGCGATATTGTGGAGTCAGAAAAAAAGTATGTCTTTCTAAACCTAATGTTGAACGTACAAACTGACTTAAAAGCAACCCTACCAATAGTGAACTTGCACCCCAGATGTGCACTTGGAAATAACATGAACTTATAGCAGACTAATGACTTGATCATAATGTCTCGTTTAATCATCATTTTTGCACATGGAACCTGACTTTTTTTGTGTCTGCATCATCTGAATCTTTGGTTTGTTAGGCTTGATTTACCTGGAAAGACTGATCTGGCTCTATCAGCAAACCACCTTCAAAAGTTGCTCTTATCCTTTGTTCTGACAACCCCATTTGGCAAACTGTTCAAGCCTCATCAGGTCTCTGACCAGCTTCTAGACTATTTTTATATGACCAGCTTTTGTCTTCTTAACTTATTTAACTTATGTTTACTTTGCAGGTTTTATTAAAGCTGAAGCATGAAACTGGAGTTGAGCATATCTTTGTCGTGGGAAATCCTGGGAAGCAGTTTGAGATAACTCTGGTCAATTTCTTTTTTGTTTTCATATTGCTGTTTTATGTACCAATTACGAGAAATTGTATATGTTTCTTGTAGCGGTGGAAAGATGGATGGATGGATGGGTCTATGGGTTGGGTAATGGGCCAAAAATGGTCAATCTCAAAAAGGGTTAAAATGGGAGTTGACCTGGGCAACTTCCAACTCGATTTACCTATTTTATATTTAGCTACTTACTTTCTATTTTTATTTAGAAAGGCAATCCTAGTATCCTACAAATTAACCTAACCCACATAGTATGTACATCGCACAACCTCTTTGTTGATGGGCTCCTCATATACCGTTAGGCCAAAGGCCCTTTGGTGTTTAGCTACGTAGTAAATGGCACATTTGACCTGTTGAAGTTTAAAACACAACCCAAATCGACCCCTTTTAGTAAATGGGTTGAAATCTCCATCTCTACCGTTCCAGCACAACTCTACTAATTCCAAGGCTATCACTGCTATAGTGCACTTTATTTGTGCTATAATAGCTGGTACTTTGCTCTGGATTTCTAAAATTTGGGTTGGAATAATATTTTCGATAGGAATTTGATCATGTATGAACAGTTAAATGTGATGCCTCTTTTTTCATCACTTGTCGTGTTTTGCATGTGATCCTTACACTTGTTTACTTTGCCTGTTTCAGGATTTTCTTGGTCTTGTTGAGAAGTTTTACTATCTCTCTGGTCAATATGAAATTGAGCTGACAGTGGGTGACGCCGTCATGGTAAATGTTGCATATTAGCAATAATTAATGCTCATATGCTGTCTTTCATTTTCTAAGCTTAATTGGGTCTCTCAGGAGAACTCCTTTTTGCAACCTCTCGGCTCTATAGAGTTAGATCTGCCCAAGGCACCTGAGAAAGCAACCCACCCCCCTACAAAAGCTGTTGATCCTTACTTAAGATATGGGCCCAAAGAAGAGATAAACCACATCTTCCGAGTTCCAGAAAAACGTCCTCCTCAAGAGGTTTCTTTTGCTTTCTTGGGTTTGGTTATTGTTCCATTCCTGGCATTCTTGGTTGGGGTAAGTTTATCTGTAGATCTTCTATATTGTGATATTTGTGTACGCAAAATCTAAATGAGCTCAAGTAAAGCTAAAAGTATAATGGGTGAAACTGGTTAAGGCACTCAAGGTGTAAATAAGGTGCCTCTCAAGTGAGTGGTTGAGGGTTAAGATTTGTGAGAAAAGTGTAGATTGTGTGTGTATGTGTGAGTTTGCAGTTCAAAACAAAACAAAAACAACCCTCCTGAATTAGTTTATTAAATATATAACTTCTGTTATGAAATGGGTTTCTAATCATAACTAACTTCTATAATTAGTTACATATTTTAAAAGGCCCAAATAGTGTTTATGGGTCAACACAACTTGACCTGGCTTCAACTGTACTTGTTTTGACCCATTACCAACCTGCTCCTCATGCTGCCTTTATTAGTATGCCTTAAAGTTAAAGTCCACTTATCCTCTTGTAGTTGACTAATAAATCAATGGTTTCTATAATATTGTTTAATTTTCTTTGTATTAGTTATTACGTCTTGGTGTGAACTTGAAGAACTTCCCAACATCAATCATACCCGCCACATTCGCCGTCCTCTTCCACGGTGGCATTGCTGCCGTGCTCTTGCTTTATGCCCTTTTCTGGCTGAAGGTATGCCTCCCTTTTCACTTCTTTCTGATTGTTCAACAACTTTCATTTTCATGCCACCTCTAACATAGATATGTTTTTTTTTTTTTTTACTGCCCACAGTTGGATCTTTTCACCACTTTGAAAACATTGGGAGTTCTGGGGATCTTCTTGATGTTTGTGGGACATAGCACTCTTTCCCACCTTGCTTCAACGTCAGCCAAGATAAAATCAGCTTGAAAAACTCCGACACAATAGATACCATAAAGTAGAAATATTAGATATGGGGTACTACAGTCAGTAATCATGTTATCATAATCAGAAAAAGGTTACATTGGAATTCAATTTTGACCATTGAGTTTAATCTTGTAATATCAACAGACCCTGTTTAGATCTTTGTTCCAGCCTTTGTGTTTCTGTTAAATTTGTCTTTTCTTATTTGTAATTTTAAGCTGGACTAGAATTTCTGATTGACATGCTGTAAACTTGACTTAAGTTATATGAGTAATAATTATCTTTTTAAAAATACTGACAACTTCACTTAATTTATACGTGTAATAACAAAATAGCAACTCCGGATTCTTATATAAAAACTTTATTTATATGAAAAAATAGTTTATTGTTGCACAATAACTTTAATAATGTAACGTCACAACTCTCAGTTTAAAGTAAAACTCCTGTGCATGGATACAAGGTTATTGTATCGTTGTCAGATGTTACACAATTTGGACGTAAATAAACTAGTACGGAAAGAAATTTTATAATGGTTATGGAGACGAAAGTGAAATATGAAGATATCAACGCCAAATCATGAATCTAAAAAAGCGACTTTATTATTTCGGGACTTATCTACAGAAACAAATACCGATTTAGCTAATAAACGTAATGGTGCATTGGAGGGCGGATTAAGGGTGAAGCTGCTGAAGTAAGGGCTTTATGCCTCCGAGTTAATCTTTATATTTTTGACATTTTAGGATCTAACACGATTAAAAAGCAAATAGACCACTCTTCATGATCTAATCTCATTTTCTTATCAAGGATCCAAACAAAATTTTGGGAGAAAAGACCCAACTAAACTCGATAGCTCTAGCATTTTGACCCTAAGCTCTACTAAATGTTTTATTTTTCACTTTTTTGAACAATTATTTTTAAAAGTGGCCTCAACTATCAATCATTATGACAAACACAAAAAAATCATATAAAAGTTTCAACAAAAAATTCCAGCAGCATAAAGGATGCATAGTTCAAATCATCATACATAAATCATGTTATTTGTGACTAAACTTAAATGCTAAGCACGTTGTATAACTGACATATGACTAGAAAAATTTGTGTGTTTGTTAGAAAGAGTTTCGTTTTCAAGAATTTCCAAGCAAGATAAAAATGTGTTTACGATGATATAGAACACTTAATATGACTAGTTGGCTTAGAAAAACAAAGAATTTGAATCTAAAAATAATTCCGTTTTTAATTAAAGACGTTTCTACATAAGTGAATGCAGAATCTAAGTTTGAAAAATATAGCCGATTTAATAATATTGAAAAATGCCTCAATTTAAAAGTTCATTTTAGACCTAAGAAAACTTAAACCACTCTTAATTGTGCGCACACTATAAAAAAGAAAAGGATATGGATCCATGTTTCCTTACGCGACAAAATGAAGTGCAGGTCTTATATTATCTTATGTGGATGTAGATAAATTTAACCTTACACGTTAGCTTTAACACAAGGGTTGTTTGGATTAATTTATAACGATAGCTTGATTGATTTACTAATCATTTACATACAACAAAATTATCCAAGCATTTTATAAGAAATTATCTTAGGCCACTACCTATCGTAACTCTAAATTTTTTGAAAAATATTGTTACATCAGCGCTCAACGCTATATCAGTAGGTTTTTAAAACAACTAATCAATAACATTTCAGTATTTTACAGTTTATGATAATTATATAATCAAACTTTTTCTAACACTACCTCTTATTTGATTTTATTTTTCAAATAAAATATAATACATTTGTATCCAAAAAAATTAGGGCTTATACCCACTTCTCCATCTTCTTTCTTAATTCATACTTGCAAGTTCTTTTTAAAAAATGTCAACGATTCACGTGAGAACTGCAAGCAGACTAAAAATTCCAACCAAAACATCTATCACTTTTTTTTATATCTCTTTTTATTTATATATTTATTTATGAGTACGTTTGGCGAAATTAGTTGTTAGCTGTAGCTATTAGTTGTAAGTTGAAGCTGCAAGCTGGAGTTTTATTTGTAAACTGTGTTTGATAAAGTAGCTGTAGCTGTAATATCAATGTGTAAAATGATCAAAAAGCTTCTAAAATTAAAAATTTTAAGCTTGTGTATTCTGTTCTTTCACGTATGCTCCTTCTGAAGGACACCATCTTCCTCCTCTGTGCCTATGGTTTTCTTTTTGACATCTTTTTGATGCTCGAGCAAAGATCCTGTCATACCCACTGGTCTTATGAGGGAAGGTGAATGTATTTTTATTTTTATTTTTTTAATAAAATTTAACTTATGTTAAAAGAAAAGTTTGACTCGGAAAGATTAATGAAAATTGATATTGAAAGTAATAGAATATGGTAAAATGATAAGTTTATAAGTTTTAGTAATACATTTCTGTATGCTAACACTATTTTTTAGACAAATAAAATATAGCAGGTGTGAACGATAAAAAGGCGAAAAAGAAGTGCAAAGTAAATATATAAAAAAACATTTTAGATATATACACAATCAAAACACCACAAAAGCACAGTAAGTATCATACTCTAGTTACTAATTTGCACCACTACCAAGCAAATACAATGTTATTTTATCTCTCTTAAAATGGTATCAAACAGAAAAAGTAACTTTTATTTACCATAAAATGTGTATGTAAAAAGCTAATTTAAACACCCACTAAAACTAGCTTTATAATGATGTGAGGTTACATTAATTGAAAATAGGCTATCAAAGTATTTCTGAAAGTTAAATATTTTAGGTCACAACAAATAGAAAAATAACAATATATAAGAGTAATACATATCAAAATATGACATAAAGAAACTGTACAAGTGACATATATCATGTTATATCATGTTGTTATTATGTTTTTATAAATATTTTTTGCGTTTTCATAATCATTCCTGGATCACGAGGTGGGTGTGATCAATAAATAGTTTTAACGTTTAAAAATACATATAACTTTATTAAAAAAGATATTATATGTATTATTTTTTTTGTGTTTCTATTAAATGTATTAAACTAGTAAAAACATATAATTAATGTACTGGGTGACTCTTAGCTGATTATTTTATATTCGTTCGTCTTCTCCGACGAATTTACGACCACCTTAACATCTTTTCTAACCTACCCATTTTATTTTTTGTTTTACGTTTTCATCTCTACTCTCTTTTCTTGTTCTTTAATAAGCTCACTTGTCCAATTCCTAAGACAATTTACAACCTTAAGAAATTGATATCTCATGATGTAAGTGATAATCTTTTGTCTAGTGAAATCCCAGAACTTATTTCCAAGTTTCGAGCTCTTGAAGTTCTTCACTTGTTTTTAAATAATTTTTCGGGGAAAATACCAAAATCTTTAACTTTTTTGCCTCATCTTCAAGCCCTTTAGTTAAGGTCTAACAAGTTTTCTAGTGAGATTCTTAATTATCAAGTATAACAACCTCACAATACTAGATCTTTTCCAAAAATTCTCAAACTCGCCAAAATTAATGGGAGTTGCTCAGAATTAATGGTTTTAGCTGGAGAAGATGAACTGAGAACATGATAAACAACAAAATTTTGAAATATTTGTTATATCCTGTTCATTGCATTAATTGTATCTTTTTACGAGTTTAATACATTTAATTTAATTCAATAGAGACTTGAAAACGACAATATATAAATTTTTTTTTTTGACAAAGTTGAATGCATTTTGAGATACTAAAACCTTAAATTCACACTCAACCATCACTACGTCAGTGTCAGCATCACCGTGGCACCAGAACTCAACACCACCACCACTAACATCATCTCGGGTGCGTCATCTCTACGTTCAACTTTTTGAACGATTTTGTGTGTTTTGTAGTATTTGAGTAATGAATTGAGCGAAAGCTATGTCACCTTTTTAAGTCCGTACGATTGTAAGGGTTTTTCTACATAAACTTTGATTTTTGTACGTCATTGTAAGGTATGATTATGTAAATATAGTTTAATCTAGTTTTGAATCATCTGTATCAATGATGTTTTTGTTTTTTACATTGACTAGCTATTTATTAACTATCATTTGGTTTGGATTTTTGGGAACATAAATATGCGCTATTACCTACAAATTATTCTGCAATGTAAATCCTAACTGTCTTCTAATTTGGAAATAATGTGAAATCACTTGAACTGCAATCAGACTTCATTTATATAAGCTGATAACAATGAATTAAAGAATGCTCATTGTTGTTGACTCATTAATATTTGCTGGAGTTGGTTAACTTACTATTAAAATGTAATTTAATCCCCAAAGGAACTTTGCATTAATTATTGCTTGTTAATGATTAAAAGTTGAATCGGTCACAATAGGACTTTCTTGGAGTTCTCTTGATTCTTGACACACGTAGGCAGTTCGTGGATCTTGACTGCGATCAAATCTTGGGAGTTGGATTAGATTTAGGGAACTCTTTGCAACACGTTAGTGAAGCAAAATGAGAAAGAAAAAGATTTCAATTTTTTTTTCATAAACTTGTGTTGTGATGTGAAAGTAAACCGGGGTTGAAATTATATTAGTGCTAAATGGTGTATAAAACATACTTATCACTAACTTCCATCTTTGAAGCTCTTCTCTTAATGTAAGGACGGAACTAAGATCAAATGTCATGGGTTGCATAAGTTTTTCATGTAATATTAACTAAAATAAACAATTAAAAATGTGTTGTTTCAACATAATACATGGCTTAAATCCTTTTAACCAACTATAAGTATTATAGAAGGAAGTTAAATTACATTTTTAATAACTGAACCAAATGTCACCGATATCATATAGATTTCGCATAAAATTAAATAAAATAAAAGAAATATATAAATGTCGCATTATAACAAATTACATGGGCTCAAATCTTTTATAAACAAGTCTAACGGTTTATAAAAAGAATTTGAGCTTATTATCATAAAATTTTGAAAACTAGACCAGTTATACTAAAAAGCTAAGTGTAGTTTCACATATAGCATAACAAATAATAAAAAAATTACACGATGTCTAGCAAGTTAACTAGTGGCACGTGCAACCCTCACCACCATATTAGTTCCGCCCCTATTGAAGACGATGATATGATGATCACTTTACATGTTTTTGTTAGGCTGCATGACATAGGATACGAGTGTTAATGATTCTGTTTAGCATTCGAAGACAATATTGTACTTTCATTTTGCAGTTTGGCTCATATACAAAGGAATTTGAGCTTATTAAATCAAAATTTTTTGAAAACTGGACCGGTTTTACTAAAAATCTAAAAGTAGTTTTACATATACCATAGCAAAAATAAAAGAAGTTACACGATGTCTGACAAATTGACTAGTGGCTAAAAAACAACATCCATTAGTGCCTACATCACGTGTGTAAAACAAAGAGAATGAAAGTAAACTAACCACCGTATTAGTTCATGCCATCTTTTAACCTCAAAGAAGTCCTTTCGGGGATGTGACATCAAACATTATAAGAGTACGTTGTGCCACCATCCAGATGCTACAATCATACAAGTTAAAAAAATATTAGATGCATTAATATTAGCTTATACACGTACTCTGTAAACCATAAGTACCCTAATACTATGTAATCCATATATGAGGTTATTAAACATCTTAAATATATGTCCCCTATTGGTAACTTCAATACATATAGACCCTGACCTCCTATCGCATAGATTTAAGATTTCTCTTCAAAGAAGTCTTCTGCCCTAAATGATTGAAGAAGAAAATGAGTTTCAATTCACTTAACTCGATTCAGTACTAACAATAATCATCATATCTCAACTTAATTTAATTGCAAGCCTAGCACAAACCCAAATTCTTATTGATTTGTAAAAATGAACTTACCACTTCCCGCTAGCCCAACAATCAATACATTTTGAACTTGTTGAAGATTTGGAAAACGTTGCATTTAACAAAATTATTAGAGCACACGGATTAGGGAGGAACGCGCACGTTCCCGCACTCTAGGAGGGCGTTCCCCAACGGCGTTCGGATGGCAGCGTCCCCCCGGACGTTGTCTTCCTCTTTATTTTTTTTCTTATTTTTTTGTTTGATTTTAAGAAAAAAAAGTGTTAGTGCGTGTTTGTAGGAAAAAAGAACAGGATGATCAGAATAATAAGAAGACGTCGTGTGTGTATCATGTATGTGTCGTTATGTTAAGTTTTTTAGTTGGGTTTGTGGGCTATTTTCTAAAATGGACCTATTTTTTGTGGGCTTATTATTTTAAATTGGTTGTTTTATGTGGACTATTTATTTTAATTATTTTAAACGGGATAAGACTTATTAAAATTAAAATGGATTATTTAATTTATTTTGTAATTTTTATATCTATATATTGAATTATTTGATTTTTATCACAAATAAAAAAACGAAATAAATTCCTGAATACTGTCGTGAACACTGTGCCCACTCCCCCTTATCAGCAACAATGTTCTTGCTGAACACTATTATGATAACCTACATTAAGATGAGGTGTAGTTAAGGCATCGATGAGTTGCCTCCGATCTCTCAATACACTTTTTGAAGCGAACCATTGGTTTGAGAGCGAGCCTTATGATTATTTCCTTTTGAATGTCAAAAGGTATGTGGTGTGACATTTTGATTTTTCACCTGCTAATAAGGATTCAAACAAGGGGTAGAATTCAAAACAGTTTGTAGGGAGAAATTTGAAGAAATAAAATTGTTGAGATACTTAAGGAGAAATTTGAAGAAATAAAATTGTTGAGATACTTAACGAATTCCACAGAGCATTTTCCTGAATCTGAAAGCAGCAAATTAAACACACAATTGGCGGCTGTAAACAAACAAAAATAGTCATAGATTGTTGTTACTGGTCAAATTGTGAAATTAATACTCTTTTTTCTTTGTTTAACAGATATAGGTCAAACTATCTACAAGTTTCCTAAATGTGGTGATGCAATATCGGTCTTTAAATCCCTGTACTCGAAAATTTCATGTTATAATATAGGTAATAGCTCTCGTAATCATATTTTGGAAGATTTATTTATGAATTACTTAAGATTTATTTATGAATTACTTAAAATGGACTAAATTATATTAGCGCTAAATCTTTTAACAAAATACATGGGCTTAAATCTTTTATAAACAAGTCTAACTGTTTATAAAAGGAATTTGAACTTATTAAAGCATAAAATTTTGAAAACTGGACCAGTTATACTAAAAATCAAAGAGTAGTTTCACATATAACATAGAAAATAATAAAAAAATTACACAATGTCTAGCAAGTTGACTAGTGGCAAATTTTGAAAACTGTTCCGCCTCTGTTGAAGACAATGATATGATGATAAAAGCCAAACAAGTCTGGCATATTCAACAAATTTGTGTGTATTCCGTTCAATTATACTAAAAACTCTATACTCGCTGTATGCAATGACCCGATATATAGCTATCTGAACATCGAGTGAAACTGTGTACAGTATTTTCTGCTAACCCACCAATTTACTTACAAGGTATGCACTTTATGACCCCCTTCGATTTCAAAAGCCCCAAAATCTTCCTGTGTCAATATCAGATAGTAAATAACATTAGCTACCAATCTTAAGATAAGAAAACTGTAAAAAAGATAAGCACAAAAGTGCAAGAATAACTAGCAAAGCAAGCCGAACCATCAAATCAAATACTAACTATTAGACAGATGACTACACAAAAATCATGTCTAACGCAACCAAAAAATAGATAAACTAAGTCGACAGCTACAAATGAGCATACAAAAGGGCAAGGGCACAACATAGTACGTAATGATGCTAAAGACAAAAGTGAGACACATATCGTCAGAGCTTAGGACAAAGATTTGAGATTCAAGTATTTCAGTTGAGGAGCTCCCCCTATTAAATAGAGAATTATATCAATGTAAGCAACAACAAAAATATGAAAACTTTATTGAACCTATCAAATATGGTCCACTACATGTAAGAAAATCAATACCGATATCCTACTGGAGTATAAGGAACCCAATCCAATTTCATCTTCTTCATGTGGACAATTTGTTGACAACTTCCTTTGTTCGAAGTCAATTACAACCTTAACAGAAGGTGGACATGGGCATACAATCTGTA
This sequence comes from Logfia minima, assembly GCA_963921325.1. Classification (NCBI taxonomy): domain Eukaryota; kingdom Viridiplantae; phylum Streptophyta; class Magnoliopsida; order Asterales; family Asteraceae; genus Logfia; species Logfia minima. Next base: position 38,275,457 of record OY992764.1, read on the forward strand.
CCAAAAAACATATACAATATATCTTACATTAGGGTGATTGCAATAATTTTCTTAATGAGGAATCTTTGAGGACAACATGCAACTTTCAGTATGTTACAACAAAAAGTGAAGTCACAAAGTTAACGTTGTCAATCTATATTAAAAACTGATTCAGACGGTCAATTTCGCACTATATATTCAAAATTCATCGACCAATATATACTCTATAAACCAATATCACTGATATGCCATAAAGAAAAACTTTGGGCTACTTCAAACTCATTGACCCGCTTTTCCTTTAAACTGTAGATTTTGATTTGACAACTTTGAAATAACCCACCACCCAAATCAACCCATGTACAAGTAAATGTGTCATAGATAACATCAATTATGATAAGATCTTCATAGATGTTAAGCATACCCACCTACGTTCAATGAAAGAATGAAAAAGGTGTCAAGTTATATATGATAATAAAGAACAAAAAACTGAAGTAAGTTTATCCTACTTACGGCAACCATCACAGGTATGGAGATTACTTTGCATTGACCAATAACAGGGAGAAATTGCACTGCAACAAAGAGAAAGAAAAAAAAAAAGTCACATGGAGCCCTGGAAGAAAAATTAAATAAAATATGACGAAGAGTAGAATGCATGCTATAACAATACAAACATAACTTGAATGGACCTGTTAGTTAGTAAAACGTGCTGGAATCATAACTTACTCTCTGAACAGCAAAAGAGGTAGACTTTCTTCTGGTGCAATACCCCATCCTCTTTAAATGCATCCTGATACAGAATTTAGAAACTTGGTTAGTATTGAAAGTGTCGACATAGACAGTGAAAATAGGAACAGAAAACTCACTTGTAGACTTGAGAAATTCCACTCATAATCAGAATCCAAATGAAGCAAGTCCAACTGTAATGAAAACATCAAACCCGATGAACAAAATAACAAAACTAACATAGATAGTAAGTAGCACAACCCATACAATTGTCCCAAAAGGAAAGAGGTCCTTCCACACGTCCACCTGCAAGAACAACAAACAGTTTAAAAAAGAGAGGCTAGAGAGAGAAAACGGGTAAACGAAAATGTTTTCATAAACAGCAGCTATCATCGTAATCAGAACAGCCTCAAGTATCTACTGAATTAATTAAATTTACAGAAGATTGTTAAACTACAAACAGAGACAAGAAGCAGATGCACATCTAAAGGTATCCCTCAAATCGAAAATTAGATGTCTAGACAGGTAATAAAAAAAAACAGCCTAGATAAGAATTATCACTAAAAATTACCTTCTATGTCCCTCAAGATAAAATATGGAAAATCATCGTATGGAAACTTTTCAATTTTCTTATGGAGACTCTTTATCCTTTATAGTCAACACTTTCTAATCAATATAGCAAGTTCAGTACACATCTAATCTGTATATACTATATTATAAAAAGATTCTTACGTTACTTAATTTTTAACTTTCAGTATGGACAAAGTAATATAGCACGTACTGAGAAATCCAAAAATATGTAAATCAAATACATAAACGTTTTATATATTTAATTTATGCAACTTATATAGTGAAATTATGTGAAATAGTAACCAGCTATTTTGTGCCGGATCCATACTAGTCTAAGTACATGGGTTGAAGTTACCACCTCTAGTTTCTGGCCCAACTCTACTAATTAACTAAATCCACTGCTATACTGGATTATACTTATGCAATAATAGTTGGTACGTTGCTCTGGATCTTGAAATTGTGTGCTGGGAACGGTGCATCTGATAGAATTTGAGCATATATGAACAGCTGAAGATGATACCTCTTCTTCCATCACCCGTCATATGTTTTACTCAATCTTTACACTTGTTTACTTCATTTGTCTCAGGATTTTCTTGGTCTTGTTGAGAAGTTTTTCTATCAATTTGGTCAGTATGAAATTGAGCTGACAGTGGGTGATGCCACCATGAAATTAAGAAGTTCTTCTTGGGTCTGGTTCTTGTTCCATTCCTGGCATTCTTGGTTGGGGTAAGTCCATCTGTAGATCTTCTACATTCTGATATTTGTGTCCTCAAATCTAAAATGGCTTAAGTAAAACTGTTAAGTGTGCGTTAAAAAAAATAATGAAAAAAAAACCCTCCTGAATCTGTTTATTCAATGGTTTATATAACTTTTGTAAGGATATGGTCTTGTAATCATAATTAACTCGTTAATTTTTGGCATTTTCCTTAAAAAGCTAAAATAGTGTCTATGGGTCACCACTACTTGACCTAGCCCGTACTAAAAATGACCCTTTTCAACCCAACTTGTTTTGACCCATTACCAACCTGCTCATCTTGTCGCTTTAGTAGTATGGCTTCAAGTTGAAATCCACAGACCCTGTTTAGATCTTTGTTCCAGCCTCTGTGTTTCTGTTAAATACTTATATTTGTCATTTCTAGACGAGAATTTCTAACTGACTAAGCTATAAACTTGGCTTAATTTATATAGGTAATAATAATCTTTTTAAAAATACGAACTACTTGACGTAATTTAGAATCATGGTCACAATATGCCATTTGCAGCTGCAATTCGGCATGAAAGGACATAGTTTCATGGAAATGTCAAGTATTACCATCTCCAAACCGACTGTATTACAATACATTTTGATGTCACTGTAATATTCTTAGTGTATATAAATGGTTTGGCTGAGCGACTGTATTATAATACATTTTGATCTCAATGTAATATTCTTAGTCTATATAAATGGCTTGGCTTATTGAAATCTTTATATGATTTTATGAACTTATTATTATGTTAACGCTTGACATACATGTAGGGAAATAGATGTTCTATGTATAGTTGCATATTCAATTAATACATTTTTGATTTGAAAGAGTACGTTCTCGGACACCGTCCTTAAAAGGTATTTCAAATGAGTAGATGACCCTTGCGAAGTATTTGGTGTATTTTACTTTAACAAAAAAGGTCCTTAAAAGTTCATTAACGCAATTCATTTTAAGTAATGACAATTACTAAAATTATATTAACAGTCACACTAGAAAGAAATTGGAACATAACAATCAAACCTTTGAAAAACGTTACTATGGAGCACCCCTGGGCGGCCCTACTGCAGACAACAGACGTGGCCATTATAAGTATGGTGGGAACCCTGATTTGATTGGATTAAACACAACTTTTTTCATACATCTTCTTGATATTCTGATGGAGAAAAAAATAGTAGGTGATTGACTTTTCATATCTATTATATATATTTATATTTAATTTATATCGATTTACGAAAAGACAAAACTGTATTAACCGTAAATATGGTGGGTTTCTTTTATATTTGAGTTTGACTTGGTTGATGATATTTGATATAAATGATACCACCAATAATATTACATTAAATTACTTCATTTTAAGGTATTGAATTTAAAACACCGATTCGCTGAGACAGAATTCTATCTGGATAAATTTCTCGAGATATTTTTCTACGAAATTTTGTTATAGCATCTATAATTGCTTCTGGTTTAGGTGGACAGTCCGGCAAATATATAAAAAAAGATCTTATATATACCACTTTAATTTTAATGTTTTGAAAATAATCATTAAACTTATACTAATTTCTTTCAATTATTTTGTTTTTTTTGTTGTCTAAGAGTTATACAATTTGCTGGATCCAAATTTATGATTAAAAAATATGAAATGCTGTATTTTTTTTAATATTTAGTTGTATATAGTAAGCATGAAAACATGACCATCATTTTTATTATTTTCGGCCAACATTAATATCTAAAGGTACGCAAATAGTTGATGAAAAATATGCTAAACTGTACGCAAACAGTTATTTTGATTTTGTAGATATAAAACCTGTACAATCGTACGTTTATTAAATTATACTATATAATTTATCGGGAATGTTGAAAATCTAGTAGTACAGATTAATGATATATATTGATAGCTATGTAATACAAATTCAGAAGTTTTTTTTTTAAGAAAGTCTAACCGTTTAACCACGTGATTAACACGAATATATACATTAATTCACGAGTATTTATTATTGTCTCATTTTCAAAATTTAAAACTTTAAAATTTATAGTTGAAAAGTTTCCTTCAATATCGTTATGTTAACGACCCTTTAATAATTCACAAGTGTTAGCATCCTCACTTTCTTATGAATTCATATAATCGATCGATATGTATCTTATAAGGGTGTTTGAGATTTATTTTCAAAACATAATTTACTAAATAGCGTTTGAAAATACATGTCACAATCTCTGTTTGTAAAATATATTTTCTATGTAATATGTAATGGGACACATATAAATATTTTTGTAGAAAAACATACTTTTAATGATTTGCCTTTTACAAATGTGATTATTACTTATCAAATAATCTTTAAAAAGTACAATCTCAAACACCTTAATTCTTCAATAATTGAACTTTTAAATGATGACATAATTCGGTAAGTGCTCCCGTTTAGATTAACGATTACTTTGTATAGATAACGTAAGTGTTTACCTTATATACATCATCGATGGAAAGTTTGTCGTTTAAACGGGGGGTTTAACACTGTTCATAAGGGTTAACATTGTCATTCTATATCAAAACAATGATTAATTAATTTGTTAGTCAAATGTTTATGGCATCACATTTTCAATGGAGTTACACGCGTTCGAATCTCACCCCATCACAATTTTTAGCCTTTTAATTTTGTAAGTTCCATATATTTAGGCTCTTACTTTACAAACTTTTAAAATTTTACAAAAAATCTCAGTTATTTTATTATTTTATGCTTTTTCCAAATAGTAATATATATACTAATAAATATTGATATATAATAAATGTATATTTTTGTTTTAGTTACGTCAAATAATTTATACTCTCGTAAAAAATTTCATAACTATTCGAACATGTTTCGTGAGAAAACATTTTTATGAATATCAAATTACTTAAATACAATTTAATAATAATGTTCAAGAAATTAATATTTATTTAAAACACAATTGTATTAAAAAAAATAGATTTTGTAAATATAATTATACAAAAATAAGAAAAAGATCAAAAAGAATTAGTGAGAAATATAAATTGAGTTATTTAACTAAGAAAGCAAGGTTATTTGAAGTTTTATTAGAAAAAATGATAGTTTTTAAAGGTAATTATATGAAATAAATAAGAAAAATGACTATAATAGTAAACCTAAAATTTATTGAAAAATATAAAGTGACTGATTTAACTAAGTATGTGAAGTCATTTAAGGTTTATTGAAAAATTTGAAAGTGTATAATAGTAAACCTAAAATTTATTGATTGACCCCTGACATCTTAAGATATAACAAGTTGCCTCTAAAAAGCATAAGCTCAATTTAATACTCAATTTTACTAGTTAACAATCACATAATTATAATTTCTAAAGCAGTATCATAATTTCCAAGATAATATTCCTTTATCAATAGTATGTTTAATAGTTTTCCCTCCAAAATTATGATATTTGATTAAATTTATCAAAAAACTTTTGATGCAAAAATTGAGCATCTATTAAAGTTATTATATGTATTATTATTTTTATATATTTAATTTTGTAATTTTTATTTGAAGATTAAAGTAGGAAATAAAAAATACTACTATACCTATCTGAAATTTTGGTTCAAAATTTGTGCTGATTAATTTATTTATTAAGTTGAGGTTAAGAAAAACATTATAAATAGAAATTAATCTTAGGCCACTCCCATTCCTGACTCAAACCGACTGGTCAGTTTTTGCTAACTCAGCGTCACGTCAGCTTTTTCCAAAACTAAATGAAACTGACTAACAACTGACTGCCCACTGTCATCCCTGACGGTCATTTTTTTTTTCTCATTATTTAATTATTTAAAACACATTTCATTAAAATAAAAACATTACATTAATAAAAATAAACATTACATTTCCTAAAAAAAAAAATTACAATAATAAAAAACGTTACATTTATTGAAAAAAAATATACGATTAACGTTGACGGAAATTTGGTGGGAGTTGCGCAACGTGTTCGATTAGAGCATTGCGAAGTTGATGATGCACCGTTCGATCGCGTAATTCCTTGTCCATACGTAGTTGACTTGCAACCCTTTCTTGCCAGGAATGTCGAGGTAAATTTACCGGGTTTGTCAAATAATCTTTTTCGAGTTGACACATATTTCGGTCGTTGTCCTCGGTTATCATGTTGTATAAAATCACACAACAATACATTATTCTTTTTATTTTGTTGATGCTATATGGTCTTGCCGGATTTTTAATGATTTGCCAACGGCCTTGAAGCACCCCGAATGTTCGTTCCACATCTTTTCTTGCGGATTCTTGATATCTCTTGAAACGTATTTCCTATTGCGTTAGTGGAAACTTAAACGACTTTACAAGAGTAGCCCATTCTGGATGTATCCCTTCGGCAAGATAATAGCCTTTGGTGAATTGTTGTTTGGCAATGGTGAAATTTACTTGAGGAGCTCTATCTTGTAGTAAATCGGTGAATAAATCCGATTCATTTAAAACGTTGATGTCGTTACTTGAACCTGCATGACCAAAGAAGGCATGCCAAATCCACATATCGTAAGAGGCTACCGCCTCGAGCATGATCGTTGGACATCCCTGATCACCTCGAGTGTATTGACCTTGCCATGGCACTGGGCAATTTTTCCAAGGCCAGTGCATACAGTCGATGCTCCCGAGCATACCCGGAAAACCATGCAACTCGGCATGACGTTGATGTAAACGTTGCACATCTTCGAGTGTTGGTTTACTTAAGTACTCGGTCGAATATAGGTGAAAAATACATTTACAAAAGTTATCCAAACACAAGTATGATGTTTGTTGACCCATATGTAAATATTCATCAAAGGCATCGGCGGCACAACCGTATGCCAATTGGCGTACGGCGGAAGTGCACTTTTGAAAAACATTAAAACAAAGTGCACCGATAGCGTCTCGACTTTGATAAAAATATGCAAAATATGGAGGTAGTGGAAGTTGGGAGTACGATAGTATACCTTGACATATACGGATAAATAAAGGTCGGCTCATTCGAAAACGTCGTCGAAAGTAGTCAGCCGGGAATGTTGGGTTCTCGGCAAAGTAGTCTAAAAATAAATGTTCGCCCGCCGCGTCACGATCTTTACGAATAAATCGTCTTGGTGCTCTTGGCGGAGGGAATGAGCTTTCTCCGTCTTCGTTCGAATCGGAGTCTATCGAATTAATCATATTTATTGCGGCACCCGTATCGAAAATACTCGTAATATCTTGCAATTCTTCAAGATCGGAATCGGAATCAGACATAGTGTGTATTTTTTGTAGATAAAATGGGTATATAAATTGTAGAAGTTTTAGAGAGAATTGGTTGAAAATGTTGTGAATTATAATTGTATGGAGTATATGTATATATAGGAGTAAGTTTAGGTCTAAAGTTAAATAAAAAAGTTAATTTTTTTTTTGTTTGTTTGCCAACTAGCCGTTGGCTTGGGTTTCTTTTGAAATCTTACCGTTGCCCTCACACAAACATACAAACAAACGAGAAAAGGAACGAAAAAAACAAAAACAAAATCGAAGGGACATCGAAAATCCGAAAATTTCCAATCGACGGACCGACCGATGATGCCGTAACATCGGTGTCGGTTCTGTCGGTGAAAACCGACAGACAAGCGACGGGTGAAATGGGACTGCCCTTATTATCGGATAAAAATTATCGCAAATTAGAGGCCTACCTTTCATGTTTTTAGAACAACTTGCTGGCCATTAAACTTTATGTAAACTAAATTGACCAAACGAACTTTGATATTTTACTATATTATTATTATTGTTTCTTTTTTATTCTTAAATATAAATATAAATATAAATATATGGTAAGAGACATTTTTTTAATTATAATTTAAAGCTTTTAATCATAAGGATTGACAAAAGCATTAGGAAATGTAGTTTCTGCGTACTATGAAAAGTGGAAAACTTATGTCATTTGTATATTTATTTATAAATATTTTAAAAGTAAAAATAATAATGTTTTAACCAAATTTTATATTATGAGTGTGGAGCGAAGCGCACTAATCACCCTTGTTCGTTAACAATTACTAGCTTGTTGATTAGAACTCAGTATGTTTACGTACTTACGTACCCACTACCTTTGCTGCACTGTACCGTTTTTTGTGTGTTTTGTTTGTAGCACGAAAAAGGTGTTCACTCCGGCCATTACCTTTTGCTACTTTTTCGTGTTTTACTTTTCCAAAAACAATGAACCTTTTAATGTTACATTCTTTAAGTTTTAGATTTGACATAATTCGACGTGCATTTTACCTAAATAATGTAACATTTTGATGTTGGAAAAATTGTGGATGCAATATGATTTCAATTATCTGAATAAACTATAGAATCATAGAAGAATTATTCTATAAAAGAGATATTCCAATTTAATAATACATTCTAGTTCACGAACTTTGCTTTAAGATAAGATTAGAGAGATAAATCTTTTCTTGACACAAAATCAAATTCATGTGTTTATTTTGTACTGAAAATTGAGTCCGACATTATGCATATAAATAGTTTCTAACCAATTATAAAATTTACAAGCGCTTACACATGTCCTAAAACTGTATTCTATATTTTAGCTAATCCGCTCAGGCTTACTCATACTAACTAGTTAGTATAGAACTTACTAACCACCCAGTTTAGGCTCAAACCAAGTATCCTATGCAACCTATCCATTGGACTCCACTAGAAGTGTTGCCTCTAGAATTCTACAAGGGGGCGTTTCCACTTTAACCTCTCACTATATTAGTTGATCCTAAAATATAGTAATTTAGTTGGGTATGCGTTGCGAATCATTTGACACGTGTCCACTAATTCAAAAGTGCACAAATATAGATCATTTGATTTATTAACAAATCAATATTTATTATACCCTTTATAGATTTTAAACTTTTATCAAAAATATTTATCTTTGTAAATACGTAGGAAAGTTAAAAATTCTTATTTCAAAATGACTTTTAATTCTTATTCTGAAATGAATTTTCTTTAGACAAAGTTATATAAAAGTATAGTAAATTGAATAATTATGTTGAAATGATTGAAAAAGATAAAAAGGGTTAAATGTAATGATGTGTATGTTATCAAATTTTTGATAATCGGGTTTTGCATTCAATCTTTTTATATAAATATTTGTATAGATGTCACATAATATTTTACATAAATAACTCGCTAGTCAAATTATATACGGATGATAACAGTATAAAGTTAATACATTAAATAGGATTTTAAAATTTTAATATATACAATAAATTTTTGTCATAGTTTATTACCTTTTCAATAACCATAGTAACATGTGATTAATATCTATTTACATTATTAATTACTTTTTTTAAATGAGATAAGAAGAAAAATTAGGGATAAAACTAACTCAATTAAAAATGATAACATCACTATAAACTGCACTTAGAGCATTATATTATAATTAAAAAAGATAACATCACTATAAACTGTACTTAGAGCATTTATAATGAGTGAATATATTAAAAATATGTTTTTAATAATTTATCATTTCACTAAAAATAAAAAATAAAAAATATTTGCACTTCAAGGGCAAAGGATTCTAAATACCTGTTTATTAAACCTCATACACATAAAATATGTTATTTTTTAAAAGGGTTTAACTATTTTATGTCGTTACAATATAAGAAGTATTAATAGGATTCCTTATATACTTCCAAAATTTAATAAATACACATTAATTAAGTCAAATATTGTATATTTAAGTTGAGTCACATACCAAATGGTAATTGAGTTTTTTGCCAAAGATTTACTTTTGACAAACTTTCTTAAATAACAATGAAAAAAAAAACTTCTTAATAATTATTTTGATACTTTTAGAATTATTACAGATTTAATATTTTATATACAGATAGCAATTATTGACTATTACTTGCAGCAGCAACGGTTAGAGTGGTAGAAACTGGTAGTGCGATTTTTGAGTAATATTTGATCAAGGATCTGCCAAGAGATCTCTAATAATAATAAATATTTTTAGAGTTTGAATGAATGTATTATATGTGTACAAAAGGCGTGTTAATGAGAAGGAGAGATGCTTGCAATTGACTCATTTTAAAATTAATAAAATTAATTTGTGTCTTCGAACAATTAATAGCATTCCTGTAGAAAGTGAAACAACAGTGCTAGTTCTAGCCAGAAAGAAAGAGAAGTTTTAAACTAAGTATTTTCTCTAAATTAATTAGTTATATATTAATATTATGCATTAATTACAATCGTCGTTTGTTATTTTATGTTGGTTTGTAACTAAAATTCAAGCAAGATGATTTGTAAAATGATAACTAAAAACTGAAGTAACATTGACAATAGGATTCTTAAATTAAATCATAGTCTTCTTTCTTAATATAAGTTAAAATCTAGTTACCAAAATGAAAACTAGCCCTAGATATGGATATGATGATCATTCAGCATAAACAAGCTTAGCCACTATAGTACTCTAGCTTGATTCTTGATAATTTCACCTGGGAAGAACACATATAAACTTTTAGGAAAATTATATCATACCAAGATCTAGCATGATGATCACTTGCTTCAATTAGTTTATATATCTTGAAATTCAAGTATTACCATCTTGTTGAGCCGATGACAACGGTTTTCGCTTCTTCTTCTTCTGGTAGCTAATCCCTCTTGCTTTCGATTGCAAATCCCGGATCTCACGTAGGTAAAGCTTCACAGCACGCGCCCCAAAAGGGTTCGTGTCAGAAGCCCCACCATTTTCCTCGTAGGCTGCTCTGAGACGGCCTATTAGGGCATCCAGACTGCCCCAGGCTTGTCTAAGAGGACAAGGACATGGGACAGGTGGATTTGGATGCCCGTAAAAGGGACATATCAAGGTGTGAACTTTAGTCTTTCCAAATTGGTCCAAGTAACAAAGAAACTCAATCACATTTGCACCACTACATTGTGAGAAAAAGAGTGGTGGATGGTGGTTTCTTAGGTACTGACAAAATGTGTTCCAATCACGGCGCTTTTGGTTCTCGTAGCGGCTTGGGGTGGTGGTCAACACCGGAGAAGTAGTAGAGGAGGTGGAGCCAGATGCGAAGGCGGTTAAGTTGTTGAAATCTGGGAAAGTATTGTTATAGTTTTCTGAAAAGGGATCCATTTCAAGTTAGGGTTTTTAATCAGTTTTCTTGAAACTTTTGGTATATTATCTGGGATTTTGTTGATTGGGGTAAATCTTTAGTCTTGTGGGAAGATCTAAGACATGATGGTTGTCTTTTTGTCTTTCCTTTTTTGGGTGTCTTTTTTTATTGTGTCTAGGATTTCCTCTTTAACAAGAACAGTGAGAAAAACCAAGTTTCCTAAAATAGGGGAAAAGGTAGCTTACCATAACTGTAGTATTACACTATTACTCTTGTGATTACTTCAACTTTTTATTTGTTTAATAAAAAAGTATGTCATGTTATTTTGATTTTATGGTGCAACTATTGGGTACAGTTGGAAAGGTACGGACAAATGATAAAGAATTGAATAATAAAATAACACTTGTAATATTTCAAAGAATAAATTTTTAGGTTTGCCAATCAAGGATGGTAATTTGAAGTATAAAGATTAGCTATAGATAGATGGCTCCTAGGAAGTCAATAAATATGATTATTGGTAAGGCTGTTGCTAAGGCTGTCGAGCGTCGCTATTCGAAATTCTGAATATTTTTGATTATTCAAAATTTTTAATAGTTGATATTTATTGTTTGAATTCGAACTCGAAAATAATAAAATTACTTTTTAAATTTTAAAGAATGTCACATTAAATAACAAAAACTTATGTTATGAGATTTTTGTATAAAAATATATAACAATAGACCATGTAATATCATTAATTAATATTCAATAACATTAATCCATTTGTCTTTTGTACATTTAATAAAATTAGAAAAAAATAAATAAAAAGAATTTCAGATTTTTCCAATATTGGATATCCGAACTATCCAAATTATTTGAAAAACATTACCGAATCCAAATCCGAAAATTTGGATACCCGAAATTTTGGTATTCGAATTTTTGAATATTCAAATTTCGGATCGGATTTTTGAATATTTGAATAACGGATTTGGATACGGATATTTTTGAACGGACCTAATTATTGGGCCATTTTTATTTAGCCTCTTCACAACTACTATCATTTCACAGATATTTAGTATTTCACAAGACAAATATTTTCTCCGTTCAGTCAAAATGTTCACTTTAAAACTGCATGCAGTTTTAAAAATGTTCATTAGCTATACTTATCACCAATAAAATATCATCTGTACCCGTTAAAGTTTTCATTTGATTGGTTGAAATATGACTATACACTTATCTTGGGATAACCAAAAATTAAAATGTAAACATTTATATTAAGAGAAAGGTAGCGATATTTTATTTTTAGAGAATTTGACATTCAAAAGCTATACTCCCAAAATTAGATAATAATGTTGCTAATAAGAGCACAATGAGTGGTTGTAGTTGTGTTCGGTGTTCAACTTAATATTGGAGTTCAACATTGGTATGATTTTAACGGACGTACTTAAATGTTTAACTAGAAGTTCAAATTGATCTTAAAAAGAGGTTTTCAATTAATCAAATAAAAAGAAAAGAAAAGAAAAAAAAGAATATGCTTAAACATGACGTTCAATTCCGCTCGTCAAAATTGAACGTCGTACTTGAACGTCAATCCTACATGGTGAACGCCAGATCTCGACGTTCAAATTGGTGAACATCCCCTTTCCACTCCCTTTACTCTCACACTCTCAACCAACCAATTTATATATTTCTTTTATTTACATTTTAATATGTTTTACAATAATTATTTATTTTCAATGTCAGTCGATTAAAACTTGCTTAAGTGAATAAATATAAAATGTTTCCTTTATTAATTGACAATATAATGGTTGCATATTTTTTATTAATCGTACATACACCATACACTGCACCTTTATGCAGTGCACATTTAAATCAAAATATAGGATTTAATATAAAGGTATTTGGATTTGAGTATTCAAATGCTTTTAGTTCTCCGATGCATGCATGTGTACATAGAGCGTCCATCAATCAATTATAAAATTGTGAAAAGAGAAAAGATGTACGAGTCTCTTTGACAAAAAAAGAATGTCGTCAACGAATACTATTATTTTTTTTCTTTTCTTTTTTCTTTTCTAAACATCGTGTACAAATCGAATATACAGAAGTTTGAAGCATTCTTCACAAACGCGACATCATCAAAAGTTCATAGTGATCGCAGTATATCATGTTTTTTCACCTTCTATTTGTTTGCATGTATTAGAGATCAGGTTCATCTTGCAAATAATGGAAAAAGAACCATCGTGCAATTATCAAAATATTCATTCTTCACTGTAGATTTATCAAACTCTCGCCAATGATCAAAATAAGATGATCAACAGACGTACATATTGTCAAAGCGTCATATTTTCTTTTTGCACAATACTCAACAAAAGTATGAATTCATTAATGAGTAATGATTTTTAGGCCTAAAATATCAGCCTAAAAGTTGGTATAATCAAATGGTCGTTTAACACATGTCATGTATTGATGCATACTTTCTCTTTACTTATTATGTCCAATAAATTTTTTATGTGTATCAACTCTTTTATCAAGTTTATCTTTAGGTTGATTTGTTTATATTTTTTCATTGCTTTTCGTTGGTGATTAGAGACTACTTTATGAAGGTAGCTAGAAGTCCCTAGGTAATATACGATTGGCGATCAATTTAAATGGTCCCGTTGGGTCGCACTTGGGAAACTAATGGAGAACAAAGAGGATGTCGAAGATGAAGATGACGACTTTTCTACCTTGGAGTCGGATTCCTATAGAACTAAATATCGAAAGCAATTAAGTAATCTATTTTAGTTGTGATTTAAGGCGTTTTTATGGAATTGTTAGTGGTGTGGAGTTTGCTAGTTATGAGTCTTTTTAGAAGTGATATTTGGGATTAGAGGTGTAAGATGTCTTAAGTTTGGATTGTTTGTTTCGCGTGTTGTTTTTGGCGTTTTGTTCCTTATAGCTTCTTGCTATTTTTCTGGTGAAATTTTTTTGCCGTTAAAAAGAAAAGAAGTCTTTGTCACTACTTTTTAAATCTGTTTGACCCGTAATACATGACTTCTTCATCTTGACTCGCTACTTTTTTTTACATCCGCAAGTAACAAAGCATGAATTTTGTCATTTCTATTTCCATTAGTAATCAGATGGTACTTTTCTTTTTTATTATTCAAGGTATTTGATATTAATCGATAAACCTGATTAATTACTAGTAGTAATTAATTAGTTTCATATAACTTACAGTTGTATAACTATTTGAGAATTACTTAAGATGGTGAATGAGAATTAGAATGTTAGTAACTCTTTGTATTATATATATAAAGGGGCGGATCCAGTTAAAGATCGGAGGGTTACAAGCTCCCAGTCATCTTGGCCCAATACTTTTGAATTTATTAAGTGTAAATGCTAAACACAACCTAAAATTTCAATGGCCCCATTTTCATTCATATGCATTTTGAAGAACTTTTAAAAATGTCAAAATTTCATCTAGCCCAACGCTTCATCTTTTCTTTTTTAATTTATTTATGGTCTTTTCCATTCTACATTTGGCTATCTGATAATAACCTCAACTATTTCTCTTTTCTATTTTGATTGTATAAGTAATAAGTAACTAGAAATATAAGTAAAAAATGATTTTATATCTCAATGATAATGTATCAATATATACGACTATATTATATTATAAGAACTAAAGTTTTAATTTTAAGTATAAAATATTAAAATACGATTATAAAACCTATTTGTACAGAGAAAATATTCAAATGATCCCTTTTTATACATTTTTACTAGTTTTTAACAAAATATTTACATACATTAGGTTTATATTTTAGTTTGGTATTAAGAAAATTTTATAGTAATAGTTTTTTGTCCCCACGCTGTAAATTTTTAGATCCTTCACTGCATATATATATATATGGGGTAGGGATCAAGAGGGAAACAAAAAAATTAGAGAATGAAGGAATCAAATTTCAACCCTTGATTTCATCATAAATGAATTTTAAAAATCACAAATAATTTCAAAATTTAACATTCATTACAAATGAATGTTAAAAATTTTTATTTATGAAAAAATCAAGACCTAAAATTTGTTTCCCTCCTTGAAACTTCTTTATAAATCATTTCCCTCTTTATATATATATATATATATATATATAACATCACGATATAATAGTATACGCATGGTATCATCAATTATTCAACTTGTCAAATAGGTATTCCCTTAAACCATGTTTTTACGGTCATATAATTAAATGTGGAAAACGACAAAGTATAGATATATGAATGCAGACGTAGATATACCTACTACTTTGAATATTGGCCTCCCAGATTACCGTTTCTTTCTGTTTACAAAATAAAGATTTTTTATCAGTTGGGCTTATGCTAGTTAGAATTGCGTTCAATAAAAATTTTAACCTAATAATCCAAGAAAAAAGGAAGAAAGTAAAAGGAGATTCTATAGCAAACATTGTTTCTTACTAAAATCTTTATTCGCATCTTTAACAATATGCAATGTCATGTACCTCATCTTTTTTGATCAAGTATTTTCTCCATTAATAAGGCTAAAAAATTTAGCGTATATTGCTAGCTCAGCCTACTCACCGTTACTTGAAAGAGAATATTGAAGAGGTAGACTGACCGGCTCGATGAAGAACATGTTAGCTTTATCAAATAATGGCACATCATCCTTTTTTATTTTACCCATCCGTTGAGAAACCAACTTCTATTTAAAAAGGGTAACTGAAATTTAAACATAGTGTCAAGTCTGTAACATTACATGTGATTTTCTTTGTTTGTTAAATTTTTGCTTTCCTTTTATTTCCTAAGCGTATCCTCACATTTTCACTCTGAAGCTCTAGATCGGATCCACCCTCATCGAAGCCTTTAACTCCCCCCTCATATTAGAGATGATTTATTATTATGCGTATCCATCTTAATATATTGTTTGTTTTGATTTATATATTTATGTTTATGGTTATGATTATGTTTTTTAGTACGTGTTAGATTTGGACATAGTTATTTAAGTCTTTAAGAACTTTCCTATTCTTAAAATACGCGATAACTCAGAATACACATATATTTGTATATTCTAATTGTTGGGTCTGTGACCTTACTTATGTAATTTATATATGACAAAAATTAACAAAGTGTTTTATTAGCCGTTGCAACTGTGAGCAACAACCTTAGAATGATGCAACGACCTTAGAATAGACTTGTAAAATAGACACTGCACATGCTAAGCATCGAACATCTTTGTACTTAAAATATTAACCCAAGTCTATTAGTCGCTCAGCAACAACTCTACTTGTAAATTTGAATGTATCTGAGTGTTCTTATCATTCACTAATATAACACTTAACTCATGGAATGAGTTACAAGAGGTTGACGCTGATATAGATATCTGAAGCATCTGTCAATGTCAAAGACTGAAGATAAAAAGAAAGAAGTAATCACTGAAGTGGATTTCACAGTTATTTTTTTGCAAACTAATCAGTGAAGTGGGTTTGACAAATACCCAATGTACTATTCGAATGTCAACTTATTAAGAATAACAACATTGGAAATATCTTTTGTAAAGTTATGTACAACTGGTTATTGTACTTTGCAAAAAATGTATTTTACCTTTTCTGAATCCTAGGAATAAATTAAATAGTAAATACATTCCTCGGATGTAATGTCACTTCCATTCATTTGGAAGTTTCTTTTTAACTTTTTCAATATGATATCGACACGTGTTAGGGTTTGAAGCTTCAAGCAAGTATTTAAGACACTATAAATACTCCCCTCAACTACCATATTCAATGTCCAGATTTGCATTAACTTCAACCCTTGATTTAAGCAATCACTCTTGTCTAAGCAACAAACATTGTGCGCTTACTTTCTGTAAGTGTTGATCATTGATAAGTGTTGATCATTGATAGCCATCAACATCTTTTAGCTGATAGCCGTGTTGGAGTTAAATTTGTCACAACTGTAGTCTACTTAGACTAGTTTGATTTGTCACAATTGTAAAGTAATTCTTAATTGAATCAACAAAAGAAACTTTAAACTTAAAGTTATTGTTATACGTTACATTTATTGTTAGTAGTTTAATTAAAATTGGGACAAACACTAATGGTCTTTCTGCGTATCATACTAGATTGCTGTGATTTTGTTATTTCTTACTCATTTTGTTCATTGTGCGTAGACGACTTGATCCAATTATTTCTCACATCTTGTTCTTACAATCCCTGGTCCTGTTTTCCATATTAGCCTTGAAATTAGAGGATTACTTACCTTCTCTTATATTCTCACCTCACTTTCCATATTAGCCGTGAAATTAGAGGGTTAGTTACCTTTTCTTACATTCTCACCTCGTTTTGCTCAACCCCAAATTCATCTTTCATAGCTTCACCACCTATATATCGATTTACTCATTTAATTATCGTTTTTTATTTGAAATTTGTCTTAACAAATATAGATTAGTTATTTTTTAGCTTTTGTTGAGGATTTCAATTCATAAAAGTACATTTTTAATATGCAAAATTGATGCAGGCCCGGATATGGATATGTGCAAGTGGATTCGTGGAACAAGGCCCATGTTTCTGAGAGGACCCATTTTTATATGTAGAGTGTATGTATATACATATGAGTGGTCAATCCGGTCCGTGAGTTGAGCCCAACTTTTTGGTTCTATATTTCAGCTGGGCCTCAAATTCATTACATATGACTTTCAACATAATCGATGTTTAAAAGTGATTGACCTCTTTTTATATTGTTTTATTATTTTAGTTAGAATGCTACGCTCAACAAATACAGTTTTATTAAGGTTTAACAGTCGAGAAACATAATACCAACATGTATGTGTTAATCTTTTTAATTATTGACTTATTTTTTTATAAATTTTAATTACATTGTTAATGATTAATTATTTTAGTTATTTAATATAGATATTAGGGTTTCAAACTTTCAATGATTTGATGTTATATAATTGATAAGTTGTCATTTGTGAAATTTAAATAAATATGATTTATTGATTATATGGTTCAATTTTACATAATAGTTGGTGCATAAATTGTATGATATTATTAGGATATAATAAATTATGCTTATAATAATTTCATAATGGTGATCAAACTTTTATTACATAAATAAATTTCGTATTTAAAGGACTCTTATTTTTTTCCGTTGCACCAAGCCACCAAATACTGCGAGCAGGCCCTAAATTGATGGTTGTTAAGTTAGTTACGTTGCTTATTTTCAAACAAAAGCATAAACTCACTTAATTGCATACATAAAATTGGTGTTCATTCATTCATATTTGTAATCTTAAGTTTATAGGGATAATTAATTTTCTACCTTAAATGTATTTTTAGATATTAAGTTTTGACAATTTTATAATAATTTTTATCAACTTTGACTACTTGGCGATCATCTTGACTGACTTCCACATAGCATGAAACCCCCGAATATTGTTTGTCATGTCTTGTAGCTATTTAAGAAACTGGGTTCTAGGTAGTCGTGTACAAAAAATCCGAAACCGAAATCGAAACCGAAATAAAAACCGAAACTGAAATCTGTTAAAACTCGGTTTCGGTTATTAATAACCGTCGGTTAATAACCGATTTTCCATTTGAACGTTGGGATCGGTTTTCGGGTTCGGTTAACCGAACCGGTTTTTGTAACCGGTTTTTCTAGGTATTCGTTAACTAGCCGTTTTTTGATGTTTCTAGCCCTTTTTTTGATGTTCTTTTTACCATTTTGCCATTCTAAATTCATTATAAATAGATAGGTTGAGTTTGGTTTAGTGACAACAATCAAACACTCTCAAAACGCTTACAAAGTTCACAAAACGCATACAAAATTCACAAAACGTATACAAAATTCTCATTTCTCAATTCTCATTCTCAAATGGCAACTTAAAGTTCTTCAACTTCCGCCGGTGTTGGTTCTTCAAATGCGGCTACTATAGTTGAAATTCTAGAAACAAAACGAAACCAAGAGGTGTGGTGTAATTTCGACAAAGTGTTATTGTCGGATGGGTCGATTAAGGCTCACTGTAAACGTTGTGGAAAGTTTTTGAAAGCCGAATCCAACTCAACGTTGAGGCAACATAAAGATAAGTTTTGCGGTGCATTAAAATCTAATCCGGAAGTGGGGCAAGCATCTATTTCACGAGATGGGAGTCTATTTACATACGAGGTGGAGCGGTGTCGAGAACAATTTGCAAGCTATGTGATTCAAGAAGGTTTGCCATTCAACCACTTCGACAACCCTCGGCTTACTAAGGTGATTCAAAATACTCTTCAACCTAGATATAATCAAGTAAGTCGTGCTACTCTTAGACGTGATTGTATTAAACTATGGAAAAAAGGCTAAAATACAACTAATAAATGGTTTTGAAAACTTATCTACAAATGTAAGCTTAATAACCGATGTTTGGTCGGCTCCTCATGGTTTGCTCAGTTCGTACCTTTGTGTTACCGCACATTGGCTTGATCCCGAAACGTGGCAAATGATGAAACGTACAATTGCTTTTGAAAACTTTGAGTATCCTCATACCGGTCAAAATTTATTTTATATGTTACGAGATGTATTAAAAGAGTTTACATTAGAAAAGAAGGTTTTTTCAATATCATTTGATAATGCTAGTAATAATACAAACGCCGTAGGAAGACTAATCCTAAAATATCAACCACCTTTGAATGACATTTTTTATCATAGTCGATCTATTGCACACATAATAAACTTGGTTGTGCAAGATGGACTAGCGGTGCCACAAATAAGTTTTATAAAAGACGCTTTTAAAAATATGTTGGGAGATATATTTTGTAAGGGTAAAGCTAGATATAAACATTATAAGAAATTGTGTAAGGATACGGATTCCATTTTTTTAACCCCTAATTGGGACATGCCTATAAGATGGAATTCAACTTATAAAATGTTTGTATGTAGTTTACGCCAACGCCAAACTTTACAAATGTTTCATGATGAACTTGTAAGAAAGGGTAAAGCTACACCATTTCTGGTTGAATATTGGGATGTTATTTTAAAATTAACCGAATTTCTCAAAGTCTTTAAAAGCGCAACAACTTTACTATCGGGTGTTTATTATCCCACGATTCATTTGGTACTCAATCAAATTTATTTAATGTGTGAAAAATTAAGCGAAATGGAATTTTATGGTGATTTATATGCAACCATGGTTTTGCCCATGAAAGAAAAACTAAGCAAATATTTTAAAGAATTGCCACCGGTAATTACTTGTGCCGCCGCATTGAACCCATCTTTGAACGTAAGTGGGGTGGAACTACTTATTGATTCCATTAGTAATAATTTGGAGTTGAATGTCGCGGACCCATGGTTTACAACAAATGTTAAAAAAGACTTTAAGAAAAGTTTTATCGATTTATTTAATGTTTATTTTCAAAAATATGGTTCAACAAATGTTTATTCAACTTCTACTAGCGAATCGTTTAGTACATCTAGTTCAAGGGATCCGATGATTAACTTATATAATAATTTAAGACAAGAAAACACTAAACGGGCTAGGGGTGAGGGTGGCCAACCATCGACTACCGAATTTGGGAGGTATACGGGAACCGATTTTTTAGCCACTATGGGACCGAATGAATTCGTTGACTTTGATATTTTGGCTTGGTGGAAAGGAAGGGGTTCTCAATATCCCGTTCTAACCTCCATGGCCCGAGATTTACTAACCGTCCAAGCTTCTACGGTAGCTTCGGAATCCGCTTTTTCTATTAGTGGCCGGGTATTATCTATACGAAGAACAAGACTCACACCGGCTTCGCTAGAGATGTGTATTTGCTTGAAGGGTCACTTAGACGCCGCGGAACGTATACAACACATTTCAAGTCTTGAAGGTGAACTAGAATATGAACAAGATTTACATGACGTCGAGGTGGAAACGGGTATGGCATTCTCACTTTCCGATGAAGAAATAGCTCTCGATGAAGCTTCACGCGAGGTTAGCTCCGAAGAAGATGTCAATCTCGAAGAATTAACGAATTATACGAATTAAGTTTTATGTTCGTATATTAATAAAAGTTGAAGTATGAAGATTTTATTAAGTTTATGTTTCCATTTATAGTGTTTTCGAACAACGTATGACGAATTTATTAAATAAAAGTTGAAGTTTACGTTTTCATAAGTTATAACGATCAAAATCCAAAAATATGAATTATATAGAAAAAATATGAATTAATTAAGTTTTATGTAATTATATTAATAAAAGTTGAAGTAATAGTAGTATATTAAGTTTACGTTTTCATTCATAGTATTTTCGAACAATGTACGACGAATTTATTTAATAAACTTGAAGTTTACGTTTTTTTCACAAGTTATAACGCTCAAAAAACCAAAAACCTTGAATTATATAGGAAAAACCGGTTATAGGAAAAACCGGTTTTTCCTAACCGAACCGGTTTGTAACCGGTTATGATCGGTTTCGGTTCGGTTACTAACCGGTTTTTCAAAATAACCGGTTTTCCCGCTTGGCCCAATAACCGGTTCGGTTATTGAACCCGAACCGGTTTTCGAAATAAACCGGAAATGTACATCTCTAGTTCTAGGTGGTGTGTTATTAAACTTTCTTACCTAAAATGTAGTGAAAATTTTCTTCCATATCTAACAAACCCAACTCTGCATACGGACCGTATAATAAATATTAATATCACATAAAAACTGAAAAATCGAAGAGCAAAAAACAACTTGAATCCTATGGGTACATTACAGTGAGAAAAGTGCATGTAATGTAAGCTCTCAACTAATCAGCAACTCCAACAGCTCAGCTTTCTTCAGTCTCGAAAACCCCTTTATGCCTTGAGATTTAGCCACTTCTCGCAACTCCACCAACTTCATGCTACTCAGATCATCGTATTTAACTGCGTTCACTTCTTCTGAATCATCAATCTCATCAGCAGTATCTTCAATGTCAGAAGCTTCATCATCTGAACTTTCATCAAACACATCATCAAAGGCTTCACTTTCAACCTCTGGCTCAGACCTAGTTTCTGTTTTCACCTCAGGTGTTGACTCAGGCTCACGTACAGCTTCTTTCCTTTTGAATGGTCCAGGATTAAAAGACTCTTCACCGGTCAAAATCGGCTTGTATTTCAATCTAGGAACCGGTGACCTCTTCTGGAAATTTGATGTGGGTCGGGTAGATTGGACTTCAGTAGTTTGTGCCTCATATTTGACTCGGTTATTCGAGTCTTTTGGGGTTCTATCTTCTAAAAACGAATTGTTCTGCTCTGGCTGGTGGTCTAACACGAAATCTTTATTGTTTCTGCTGCTGGTTGTGCTCTTTCCATGTTGAACGGAGTGTTTTCTCAGGAGTTTTAAGAGAGAATCAACGGTTTCGTTCTGTTTATTGTGTCCTTGTGAATCTTCGACCTTTTTCTCTTCCTTTTGTGCAGCCCGTTCTCGGAGTTGGGCCTGGACCTTTCTGAATATTTCCACAATTTCTCTCTCTCTAGGCCCAGGAGTTGCAGAGGATTGGAATTTGGGAGGAGAGTTCGAAAGAAAAGCCGGGCCATTCTTTGAAGAGAAGACTTCAGAATCTGCAAATCCATCAATGCCATCTCGATCTTCACCATTCCTGTTCTTGTTTCTTGAAAATCCTTGTCTATTTTGCCTTGAAAAGTCAGGATTTCTTCTCTGACCACTAGAGTTTGCATTGCAAATAAAAGACATCGGACCCTTTGAAGCCAAACTGAAAGGTACAACTTTGACATGTTGGAATCTTTTATAGTCATTACAAGAGGAACATGGTGGTATCATGAATCCAGTAAGGCACCTAACATCTGATGATCCATGACCTGAAGAAAACCGCATAAAATTTAAATGATCAGTATGTTAGCTCGGTGGGAAAAGAAAGCCATCTGTAAAGCTCATAAGATTAAAATGTCCACAATCACAACCATTGCACTTGAGAGAGACAAATAGAACTGAAGAAAATATAGTGTAAATATCTTCACAGTGATCTTTGCCAGGTTCAACACAAATATGTTTGGCTTGCTACTTGTCCTAAATCAACATCAGATCATTAGTATAGCCGGAATGTTTATTTCAAGGGATTGGCACAGAAAATGTAATCCAACGAAACATAAATTCTCTAAGAGTCACCCATCAGGGCTTTAACCACGTAACTGATGATAACTATATTCAAACATGATAATTGTTTACACTCTACCTTTTGCAAACATAATAACCAGGAAACAAAATCTTTATGTATTCGTTCATGTAGAAAGTAGTACTACTTTCAACAAAACATACTGACACAATATTGCTTGTCATATGCATACTATAATACTCTATAAATGGAAGCAATGAAGCTTTAACTGCCAATTGATTTCAACCAGATGACATTACATGGTTTCAACTCTAATACGAGAGAGACACAACATAGTTCAGTAAAAATGATTCTTGTCTCCAATATCATCGCTTTAGTTCTCTGACCTAGTGATAAAATTAATGACCTTTTACGCCAGCAGAAATGTAAAAGGTTATTTTGAGCATCACTTTTGTACAGAAAAGTACTCATTTGACATGAAATAATCAAAGTGCATATCTTTCTCTGGTAAAGGGGATTCAGAAATTTGCACTAAAAACAGCATGTTATGCAAGAAAAAACTTGCTAGACGTCAAAGATTACCACTAAACATAATTCTAGCTCGTAAAATCATTCAGGCATTTCGTCGAACGGTTGGTATACAAACACGTAATGGCATGAAAACCACGAAATAAAATCAAAATAAGTTTAAACCCAAAAAAGCAGAGACTACCCAATGGAATGAATATCTATTAAACAAGCTATAACTGTAATTAAATAAAAATGATAATATATAACAACTTTAAGAACAAGAGATATTTATATCCAGTTAAAACGTAAATTGGTAAATTACATAAATAAAGTAAAATGAATAACGATACTACAGGTGTAATATGTTTAGTAATTTCCGATGAACGAAAAAAAATTACCAGGGACGCCTTGAGAGATGAGATGAGACGCCGGCAACATTTCAAAGAGTAAAGGTTTTGGGGCTGTTCCTGTTGTTGCTGGGGGTTTTGCATTTTAGAGGTAAAGAGGGAAAACCCTTTTGTTGTAATATGTTCTTTGTTAAGGGGCATTTTTGGAAATTCATGGATAATTTAACTTTTTGTTCCAAAGGGCAAAAAAAATATTGAAAATGGATTCTAATTTTTTATAGTTTACATTAAGAAAGAAGTCCTTCTCATTTTTAAAGGTTTTGTGTAAATTTTAAAATCAGATGGGTTCAAATAAGAATATAAAAGAAGTAGAAAATAAAAGAATTAATAGGATTATTCTATTTTATAATAAAATTTATTTTTATTTTAACTTTTAAAATAAAATATCTTACAAAACGTATGTCAATAAATTATAAAAATTACATATTCAGAATCAGCGTTTTTGTATCTTTAATTAGAGATTCCACAAGTTATACTTCCGGCAAAAATAAAATAAAAATTTGCAGGGTCTTCAAAATATAATCACGCGTGATTTATGATTACAAAGTTAAAATTGGTACACGGTTATTTATTCATAGTATATTTAAATTAACACGTGATTACAGCTTAATATACGTTCAAATGAATATTATAAATAAATTTTAAAAATTGCATTTGTTTTCAGCAAAAATCACATGTGATTGCTAGTTTGATATTTAATCATATATGATTTGGCATATAATCACATGTGATTTCGTATTTGATTACTCTTTAATCACAGATGATTGATACTTTAATGTTCAATTGCATATGATTACAACTAAGTTTTGTATGTATAAATTTTTTAAATCATTAATGATTTGAATTTAAAATTTGGTTGGAGATATAATCGCGTGTGATTACTATTTAGTATTTAAATCACATGTGATTTAACATTACGAATTTTTAAACCCATTAAAAAATAAAAAATCAAAAAAAATTATCGAAAGTATATCATGTGAAATCTCTACTTAAAGATAAAATGACGTTGATTTTAAAGGTGTAAATTTTATAATTTATTGACTTACGGTTTATAAGATATTTAATTTCAAAGAAAATGGTGGAAATGGGTATTTGAAATGTCCCATTCTTTAATTTTTTACCATTCTTATTTGAACTTTTCTCTTATCATAATTAAACCTGTACCAATTCGTGTAAATCTATACCCATTCTCAACCATTTAACATTCAATTTCTTAATGTTTAATATGAAAAGATGTAATTGTTTGTTACTCTTTCATCTACTCAAACAATATGACATGTTATATGGAAAGTCATACATTTACACAATAAAATATATTTACACAATCATGTTAATATTACATGATTATCGACCTTTATCATATCATATGTCTAAAAAAAATTATTCGTACCAACCATGCAACAGTTAATCACTTCATTTTCTATCGATTTTAAAAATCTTTCAGCTGCATTGCGCATGTAATTTACTAGTAAAAGAACGAGGTGCCTAGCTACATCATGTTTTTGAATTTTTTTTTATAAAAAAGATAATACAATGTGAATATGTCTATAAATAGATATAAATGAATTATTATGCATAATGATACAAACTAAATCACAAATTGCTACATGTAATCATTATTTTATGTCTTATTTGTTTTACATGAAGTTTTATTTAATTTGACCCAAATTGCTACATGTAATCATTATCATTTTTCTTATTTGTTTTTCATGAAGTTTAATTAATCGAACCAACTCATATATATGTATGAAAACTTGAGGTCCCTAAACCTCGGAGGTCCTATGCGGTGGCACCACTTGCACACACCCTCGAGGACGGCCCGGCTAGGACAAGGATAATAACTATTAGAATAAATTGTACAATGAATGGTGTATTTTTTAGCTTCTTGAAACACTAGTTACAAATCATGTATGACACTTTCGTTGAATAAAATGATATTGGGTGAATTACATTTTTTGTCTCTTTGGTTTTTTGAATTCACAAATTTCATTCTTTAACTTTTTTTATTACAATGTTCATCCTTGTGGTTCTCATTTTTTTACCGACTTCGACCTTTTGACATATAAAATGACTAAATTGCCCTTATGTTTATTATTTTTAATATTTTGATTTCTTTTCTATTTCATGTATTCATTTTTATTTGTTTTTCCTAACACCAAATTTTTTTTTTTAATTTTAAAGCTAATAACCCGAATTCCCTGGTTCTTAGATCTACCACTACTTTTCACATGTCGGAAGAAAATTGGCATCTTCCTCCACAAGTATGAAATCACCAATGATGTTTCCCATTATCGCTAGGGGCCTTACCGATCTGGTGGTGTTGACTCTGAATCGATCTTGTGGTTTTCCGACGAGGGTGTGGTTTCATGGCCAACGAAATTCGGTGCCACACAAAAAGAAACACGGATTTGGAAAAGAGATTCAAAGGAACTAAAAAAACTCAGATTCAATCTATGGCCATCGGTTGTTGCGTGTCTTCGTCGAAAAAAATGAACAGAGAATAAGCTTGTGGATTGGTCTATGGTTTATGTTTCGTTTGCTTCCATATTTTCTTTTTTTGTATGATTTTTGATTGTTAGATTGTTGACCTTTGATTGTTGGATGGTAAGGAATCAAATGTGTTAATGGAATAATGTCATCGATGGATTTTGTTAATTTGATGGAGCCATCTTGAATTTAATGTGTTTGTTTTTTCTCCATCTTAAAATGATGGTAGTGTTTTTATTTGAATTGAACTAAGTGTTATGGCTTTTCAAGAAAGAAAATGGAGTAGAAAATAAAATAATGATACCTTATAAAAAGAATTGAAATATATATATATATATATATTAAAAATGTAATTATAAGAGTATTTTGGTCAATTTGAGTGTAAAAGGACGAAGTTGGAAAAAATGAAAACCACGAGGATGGGCGATGTAATAAGAAAAGTTAAAGTACAAAATTTACAAATATGAAAAACCACAAGGACAGAAAATGTAATTCACCCAATGATGTATTTGTAATTCCTAAAAGCTATGATTGTTTGTAATATTTGTATTTTGTTCAACCAAATATGACAAATTTGTTTTGGCCAGTATCCAATCGCCCGTGGTGTTTGTTATCCAATAGTAAAAAAAAAATGTGAAAGACAATGTGTTGAAGGCAAAATTACAATATTAAAACTTAAGAGTGTCGTCAGCATCATATTATACGGTTTAACAGTTTCACGTTTCACCTACTAAACAATCTTTGATCATATGTAGTTGTTAAATAGATAGACGATGGTTTTGAGTAACACAAAAGAATGAGAACAGACCCCCATGTTGATCTTGAGATTTACAAGGTACATTCTCGTTTCACCTGCTAAACAATTCATTTCATACGTAGTTGTTAAATAGATAGAAGATGGTTTGAATATATTAAAAGAATGAAGGGAAACCCGCATGTCGATTTTGTGAATTACAAGATACATTCTCCTTGTGGTGATTTTAGTACTAAATGATCTTTGCCCTAGCAATATGTGAATAGTCCATCAACCAATGCAATGTAAGTTTAATTCTTATCACGAGGCGATTTGTATATATGTGTGATTTATATATACTATTTGGGATAGATTGTAGAGTTCCCTTTATAGAAAAAAAAAAAGAAATTTACGGTGCATTTGATTTATAGAATTACTTGAAATTTGATGGAATTGAAATTTAAAATTCCATCCCACGTGATGTTTGGTTAAAAAATGGAAGGGAATGGAAAGTTTCCAAATTCCATCCAATTCCATCACCTTAGTAAATTAACATTCCATCTAATCCTGCCATGAAATTATACAAAATTAATTCAATTTGAAAAAAATTCCCAAAACACAATTTCTATCTGCTTCGTATCCCCTATGCATATATTTTTGCATCTGCTTCATTCTGAAACCGTCTCGTATCACTTTCATCTTGGATTTGAATTCCATTTTTCGCTCTCTCATCTCCAAGGTTTGATTTCAATTTTGTTGATTATGTATTTAATCGGATATATTTCTAGGTTTTATTGATTATGTGTTTCATCCATTTGATTTCTAGGTTTTGTTAATTATATTTTTAACTCGCTTTTACTTCATGTGATATTATCAGCAAGATTTGGAGAGTTTTAGTTTAACTCGTGTCGTAATGATGTTGACGTAGTCTCTGTTTTCAAGAAGTTTAAGAACTGGGGAGTATATTCTTGCTTGATCAAGTTCCTACAAAAACAAGTTTCAGGGTGAGAAAATCTGAAGTTGGGCTAATTGCATGTTACTTGTACCATAGCTTTTGGACAGTCTGTAGTAAAACCGCCATAACTTTTTCTTGAAGGCTCCAAATAAGAAATCGTATTTTTATTTGGAAACTAGACTTCCCTAGTTTTCCAACCATATAAGATACATATTTTTTGGACTTCCGGGTCTGCCCAATTTATTCTTTGAAGTTGGGCTAATTGCATGTTACTTGTATCAATTTAAGTTGTTTTTCAGGTCGGTATCATAATCTATATTATAGGAGCTGAATACACTTTTGCTTCATCCAATATGCATGATTAGTCAATCAGTATCTATTTATTGATTGTGTTTTCATTCTCATTATTTTACTTTTCTCTAACCTATAATCTGACCCGCCCATTTTGCTATCTTATTGCCTCTAGACATAACTCCCAACATATACCCCCCTCTGATTAATTTTTCGTATGATGTGAATTAGAGTTTAATTTAATCTCTAACACTTTGTATTATTTAGGTATTACAAACCAGAATAGAAACTATCGGGGGTGGACAAATGTTGAAGATGCGAAACTTGTCAAGGCCTTAGTAAGCATGGTAAATAGGGGAGGGTTTAAAGCTGATATTGGCTTTAAATATGGATATCTACAACATCTTGAACAATCATTAAGAGAATCGCTTCCAAACTCGGGTATTTTAGGTAAACCGCATAACAAATCAAGGATAAATACAATGAAGAAGGATTGGTAGATTGTTTATGACATGTTGAATGGTTCAAATACAAGTGGATTTGGTTATCACAGTGTAAATCTTTGTTTGATTGTTGATGTTACAGTTTGGGAACCTTACCTCAAGGCAAGTTATGTTATTTCATATTTCATACGGTTCCACATGTAATAATTTTAATCAGAATTATATGTTTTATAATTGTAATGAAGTAGGTTCTTCATAAAGAGGCTGCCAAATGGAAAAACAAGAAACTACTCCACTATGAAGATTTGTGTTTAATTTTTGGAAAGGATTGAGCGCAAGGGAATAAAGCAAGAGACGTTTCCGAGATGGAAGAAGAGGTGAACACAGAAGAACAAGAAATGGATGAAGCTTCTAGTGAGGTGTGGAAGCTACAGCTGAGGCTTCGAGTGCTCGTGGTAAGAACTGAAAAGGTCGAGTGACAACTTTGGTCGATGGATTTCATGAAGTGGTTACTTTACTCGGTGACCGTCTCAAAGAAACATCGGCCGAAATGAGTGAAGGTATAAAAAGTGACTTGGACTCAAAAAGGAAAAGTTCTTTGGTCACTTTTGAGCTCTCAAAAATGGTCTCCTTGTCTCAATCTAAAAAGTTTACGGCAATCAAAAGAATCAAAAGTGACCCCGATAATGTGACAACTTTTTGGGATTTGGAAGAAGTAGATAGAGAGGCTTTGGTAAGGTTTATTTTGGCTGAGTGAATTTCATATCAAGAAAAAGGAGCCTGACTTGGGTTAGTATAGTAATGGATTTAGATGTTAAGCAATATCTACTTTTGGTAAAATGTTAGTTTATTTTGTTATACGAGTCCTTTTAGTATGCAGGTTAAATTTTAGTTGAAAGTGTGCCAGAATACTCTAGCTACATTAACTAGTAAGACTGACATTTGATTCTAATGGTTGTTAATGTATACATTCAAGTTGGCATCTTATTACGTAGAACTCGATAATAATGTAGGACACATGAAATTGAACTGAGGTGTAGTATATGTCCCTTGAAATAGTTTACTAGCAATTAGTTTGTATGTTGCTTATGTTTAGTGTTTACCATCCCAACAAGCCTTCAAAGCACCATTTGTAAATCTTGAATAATGTTTAATTTCATCGTAGTCACAAACATGAATTTTTAATGTGGACCCATGAAAGGTAGTTAAATTTGTTATCAATTTATTGATAATGTTAAAAATAGATTTATTAAGTACATAATTAATTAATAAAAAGGAAATTCTTGTCATTTAGCTTAATTAGATTCCAATTCCATTAATATAATTATAAACCAAACATACATATGTAAGGAATGGAATTCCATTCCATTATGCCAACCAAACACGTTACAAATTTCCATTCCTTTGAATCCCAATTCCTTTGAATATAGTCCGCGAACCAAACGCACCCTTAGTGTCAATACAAGTTGCATCATATCCAAGTATGTTACTTAAAATGCAAAATTCACATTGGCATTTTGGTATCAATTTGGTTGGTTTAAAACTTTATAACCATAGTAGGTACCCAATTGTTGGCCAACTAAACCTACAGGTCCACAGCCACAAACTCAAACCAGGCTATTTTTGATAATCAAACTTCAAACACTTACCAATTGCCATATTGCTTAACTGACTCAGAACTTAAGATCTGCTAGGCACTAGCTTAAATTCGACTTCAAACATACACCTTTTTAACCACAACTGAAACCGTATTATTAATACGAAAATTTCATTGGAGGTTCAAAGCACAGTATGTTCTACAAACATGAAACAGGTAAGGAATACACATATACAAGAAAATCAATTCTTTGAAATGTCGCTCAAAAAAAGGTTAACCTAGAAAATCTGTAGGGAAATCCAAGCAAGGTTATTGACCGTCTTAAGAAAATCCATATCAATAAATAGGATTGAAGTCGAAAAGTATGAAGAACATGATAAGAATACACCACTTTCTCCACAAAGATGTTCCACTTGACTTGAAGATCATTAGAATCAAGAAAATCTGAACTTTCATTATTAGCTCTTTGTTCCTGAGGGAAACATAGTAAAATTTGAAGGAAACAGAGTACATACAAACCAATTTAAGAAGGGTTTCTTTCTTGCAAATACTTTCTATGCTTTGTGGTTTTTGGCCATCTCATCAACATCCAATTCCACTTCCAACACAGGCAAGTCCTTCTGCATGCTGTATTGACTGGCGAATGTAGCAATAAACACATTATTTGAAGATTTCCCTGACGTAAATATGTAAATATCACGTAACGTCTACTTCAAGAAAATACCTGTTCTCTATGGGACCATGATCAACAGCCGTTCTCAGGCAATACAAAACTCTACCAATTATGTCATTCATAGAAACAGGACCAAATAACCGACTATCCTTTGCTTCCTGAAATTTTTAGGAAAATATCATGTAAAGGGAGAAAAAACGGTAGGAGAGACAATAAAAGCAGATGCAAAAGGGGAAAAGATATCTGGATTATACAAGATAACTAGTTATATATCCTCATCCCCTCAATTAAAAAAAAAAGTGCAAAAGTTTATATTTTGACTTGTCTCACATAAATGAATCCTAACTTACTTCTACCCATAGTAACCATCACTTCAACTTAGTAACTTCTTTATGTTAACAAAAGTTTTCATTAATTTGACCTTGTTAAGAAGCCTTTTAGACATTTGCGCAAAACTCAGACTTTAATCAATATATGTGCCGGCGGTGCCGCGTTAAATGTTACATTTTCTTTTTAGGAATTGACAATGCAAAGGCAGTACAAATTAAGGATTTTTATCATCCCTAGTTAATAATGACTGCCCCTCAATATCCATGCTTAGTTTATGGGGATCAATACAAACTACAGTAAAATTCTTATACATCCAAATAAAAAAAAGAAGCTAATTATAGTAAATTCCTATGATTGCTTTAAACTAATTTGCTGATATACAATAGGTCATCATGCCTAAATAAACTATATAATTTATTTCCAAAATTCATAGTTTTCTATGAGCGTTTCAGACTAATTTACTACGAAAGAACGGTATACCTTGGGCTTCAATTTGTCATTGTCAGCCAAAACCCAGCACTGATCCTTTTCAAGTACAAAAGGTTCCTCTTTTTCATCTTTGGAAACCATTTCGTAGCCTTCAATGGCAGCCAATCTTCGAACCAGATAATTATCTGATTTTTCTGGGTCCTTCATGACCACCACATCCCCAACAAAAACACGCCTGACAAAAACAATTGCAAGCAATTAAGAAAAGTAATGGCAGCCTGGTAAGCATCTCAAAGGTTGAATTGAGGTCAAGTCAGCTAAAGGCAGATGCTAGAAATTTTTTCTACATACTGATTCCACTTGACTGCTTATTTCACTGCTTATATCACTGATTGTGAAAGATGACCGTTGTATGAAACTAGGGGAGCATCTTTTTTTTCAATTTCATCTAAGTCTCTAAGCGAAGTCAAAAGTTTACAATCATGCAATTGCATATGGATAATCATAAATAGAGACTCACAATAAGAAGGCAAATAAAGTTTTAGTTATATGCTAGATGGCGTTTTTATATACAGAGAAAATCACAAACTGGAAATTTCACAAGCTTATTTATGTGAAGTTAAGAATATAATGTCAGCACTATGTAGCCTAAGGAAAAGGTCACTAAACCTAAAAAATACTATAAAACCATTTGAAATCCTCCATGAACGTTAAACTCATTAAGGCTCGAACAGTCTCCCTGTACAAATAATTAAAAAAGATCCAAGCATGACGGAATATCAAGATCGATGTCAGGATATATTTCCATGATAACATTATCTATAACTCTGAATGTGCAGGGGTCACAAGTAATTATATTCAGAGCAAACCATCCAGTAATAAATAGTTGTCAATTTTGTGAGATTACTGTGAATCTGCAGCTGGTAGTTTCCTGACAAGAAGAGTTCCACCCTCCGGTGCAATTGTTGGAGCCATCTCCTCTCCCTTGTTCCAATGCAAAAATGTCAACTTTCCTTGGAAGAAAGTTTTCCATACATTGTCCGTTACTTCTGTATTAGAGATTTTACCATGTTGGTAGCTCTGCAACAAAAGTTGTCTGAGTAAGATCAAAGATCAAATATATAGTTTGATTACTTTAACATTGATTTACTTGTAAAATCACTTTATACAGAGGATAGAAATTCCTCAACGTTTTGAAATGTGTCAGGATACAATAGTGGATAACTAATTACTGTGTTATCTCTGATGGTGATGTATGCAAAAACAACAGTTATTGGACTTTTCCTTCTTAGCTTTTCTTATTCATTTATCCATCCAGTTTTTTGTATCTTCTAAAGTTCCTTACCACAATCTATCTCCAGAGTTAACAATTGGAGTTTATAAAAGACTCATTGACGTTAATCGTGCTAGGACAGGAATGCTATTTCATCACATGTTATGTTGGCTTCGATAACAAAGCCTTTGATGGTTGAGTTAAAAGTTATGGCACCCTTTACATAAAAGAATTGCTAAGTTGTGGAACTATGTATCAACTTTAAAATGGCTAATGCACTCTATGGATTACACTGCCTACTGAAAAAACAACACTCACAGGGTGGATAGTATTTACTTTGATCAGTTCAAAAGTTTAGTTTAGTAAAGCACTTTAGAAGCAAAACAGGTACCGTTAAGCATTTAAATGTTCGCCTATCTAATATTCAGCGACAGACCTAAATCAACCAACACTAGTTACTAGAATTGCAACTCACTCATTTCTAAATTGACTCGTAATTTCTTGTCTTTTTGATTATTGTCCTACCCTAACAAATTGACAAGACACAAATTCTCCTGCTCATCCCAGTATACTTATCTCTTCTCTAATTTCTTGATCATCATTAGAAAGCATACTACATCGTGATGCTGAGAAATGTATAACTGGGAAATCCAACTGTGAATGACTGTTATTTAACAGCTTAAACTAGTGTTTTGGTTGATTTGTTCAACATCACAACTCCTTTAAAGTGCATTCCCGAAATATTTATCAAAATGAAGATTCTACAAAATCAAAAACTGAAAGAAAACTTATTACAAATTAGAAATCCATACAAAATGTAAACTTTTGAGATGGAAACAAAATTAGGTCAGTTAATTACCCTGTGACACAATTTTTCACATAAATACATCGATTACAATTAACCATATACCCTAACAACCTCAATCTGGTCATTCAATCATTCTCACGCCTAATCGTTCTAAAATCTTAAAAATGAAGCAGCTTTCAATAAAGGCTAGATAGAAGGTTGCATAAGGATCTAAAATCAAATACGGAGTATAATTTTAGGTAGAAAATACGGAACCTTGTAGTTGAGAGCGATGGAGTACTCGAAACGGCGGGCGAAATAACGCAACCACGTTGTGTGAGAAACCATGGCGGCCTTAATTGCGTGAAGATCGTCGGAGGTGCTGTAGAAGAGGTGTTTGGTTCGGTGGTTGGTTAAACCCTTTCTGTTGTGATAAATTGAAATTGTTTTTTATTTGTTTAAATTTGTTCTATTCTATTTCTATTTTGTATGAACTCGTGACTAGTGATATGAGAAGAACAAAGAAATGAAGTACCATGGGTTTATAAACCCTTTAACTTCATATCATAACAAATTACAGTGTTATTTTCAGGATATATACTACGTACTTAACATAGATATGGTTTTTATGTACTTAAGAGATATTAATTAAGATTATTATTATAGTCAACAACTTTACATTATTTATTATTTATTATTATTATTTATTATTTAATATACAGGTTCTACCTAAGTTTAAATGTAGGTAGCATAAACAAATGATCTTTTATAAATCATACATATTGTTCGTTAATATTTTGGAAGTATATGATATTTTTACTTATATGGTAAATTCTTCGTAGTTTTATTATTATTTATTATTTATTATTATTATTATTATTATTATTATTATTATTATTAAGTAGGTATATGTGTAGATAGATGGAAAGTCAAAAGATGTATTTATTTGTGTTAACATTGATATTGTTGTAGAAACATTAATATTAATATTTACTTAACAAATTACAGTGTTAACATAATATTTATTGGGTAGATCGAGATCAGTATAGCATATAGCTAACTTCTTTTAAAAAAATATATGTTCATAACATTGAGGTTATACTCAAGGATGCAATCCAATTAGATAACTAACAAGATTGAAGTACGCAAGTACGCTTCTTTATAGTTAATATCGTAATAATCAAACATTTTTCGGACGAAATTATGTATCAAATGTGATTCCTTGAGCGTAACAAATTATCTTAAAATGTTCACGAGATTTATTTGGAAATAAAAAACTTAACAAAGTTAAAGATTAAGTACGAATTCGCTGAAAAGTAAAATTGAAGTAATAATTATAATTATAAAGCAAACTCATGGATCAAGAACACTCACATGAACAAAGTTTCAAATACAATATCACAATTTTCAATATGGTATTTTCTTATTATATTGGTAGGTTTAGTAATACCCTTACATTTAATCTATGATCTTATGGGTGTTTGAAAAATCAAATCAAGTCTAAAAGAGAAAAAAGTCAATCATAATCAAGCTATCGACACAAATAACATCAAATATAGAAACAAACACATAAGCAAATCAAAACTCAAATATTTTAGAGAGACGATGAAGTTAAGGAAGTTTGAAAGCAATTAATAAAATCATATATCAATAGAAGCAGCCGCAACAGCTTAGATTTTTTACTTCCATTATTAACTTTTTAGTTTCACAAATCTTAGTTATTTTATTGTTTAAAGAAAAAAGGAGAGGTGTCGACCACTAGTAGTTCATAAACAATCTCCTAAGTTCTATACTCCGTCCATGATTACGTGTGACTGTGTGGGGTGGAATATTGTTGGCCTCATTTATGTTATGATAAATTAAGACTTGATAATATGATTACTTAAAGTATAATTGTATTTTTTTAAATACAAGTTTAATGCTTCTTTGGGGCCTCGTGGTCCATTATGCTGCCTATGGTTTTGAAGAGTACTACGTGTACGAAAGTATCGGACCCCGTCATAGTTTCGGTGTTTCATTAAATCCCCTTTTGATGTCATAAATGTTTCCTGTATGATTTACTTTGGCTTGTCAATATTGGGTTTAAATGCACATAATGTACTGTGGAATTATATATTCTTAGATATAGAATAATTAACCGGTAGGTTATATCTATGTACTCAAGTAATAGCCAAGTAAATTGACGCACGTCATCAAAGGGTCTTTGGCCTAACGGTATGTGTGGAGTTCTTCAACCAAGTGATTGAGGGTTCAAGCTTCGTGGGAGGCATGTGTATATATATGTGCGATGTACATATATTATGTGGGTTAGGTTAGTGAGTAAAAGTAGGATTAGAATTGACTTTCTAAAAAAAAAAAAAAATTATTGACGCACGCCCAACGTCAAATGAACTAACGTGTTCATTAGTTAGCGTACACAAGAGTGGAGGTATGATTTAGACAAGGGTATTATGTGCTATCGGTCAATTAAGCCAACATAGTCTAAACCATTTCGAAAAAGTGTTGATACTAAAAGAGATTTTACAATCATTTTTAAGTGGCACAACTCACTTTTATGTTTTTAAAAAACTTATAAGCTGAGTTAGTGGACACACCTTCAAGTAGAAGGTTGCGAGTTCAATACTTGAAGGTCGGAGCACCACTTTTTTAGTTAGTTTAGTTAAAAAAAAAATTTACAATGTCAATACTTAAGATTCTTACTTTTTCTCAACAAATTACAAAGTAAACTGAGTTTCAAATTTTTCGTGTTACCTTGAATTAAAAGTTTGAGAATACCACTATTCTCCAATGTATGTATTTAATATAATGTAATAATACAATAAATTATATATTTAAAGGGATAGAAAAATAATATGTAGTACTAAACTTGTAAGCTTAAATATGTGATTGGTAGATATGAAAAATGATTAAGAGAAAAAAGAAATTCAGTCAATAAGAAAATTAAGTATAGATTTAAATCTAAGTATGCTTATGCAACATTATACGGAAAGAATATATTATATATATATATATATATTGAAGTTAGGGCTTACCAAGAAGATGGAAAAAGAAAATACAAGATAATAATGTGTTGGTTTTCTTTCATGTAAGTTAATTTAGATTTTTGTTTTTTTCTTCATTTTTCTTCATTAATATTGTAAAGCATCAAACTTATTTCTAGTTTGCTAGAAATATCTTAATTTAAATTTAGTTTTTCTATTGATTTTTACTTAACGGTTTGTATACTTTTTTATGTGATTATTGGTAGCTTTTAAATATCTTTTATTCTCGTTATCCTTCTTTAATTTTCTACACCGAGAAATTACTCGTCAAATCCCATAAATGCTTCGACCTCCAAACCCTAGGTCTTTCAGGTTTCGCTACAAACGTGATACTAATATGCCAGGAATAGATATAATGTCATTAGCCTCAACAAGGGGAAATGGAGGTTTTCCCTTTACCAAACTCAAACAATGAGGAAGTTTAAATAGTTATAAGTGTGTTGGATCAAATTGAATGGTTGTTATCTGGTGATAGTTATAGTTTATTTGTACTAGTCGCACATGTGTTAATATAATGCTACCCGAAATGGATAAGATATTATTGTAGTAGGTTCTTGAGCTTCCCTTATTAATAGCGTCATTAGCTGGTTTCTATTGCTTCAGTTTGACACAAGATGTTGAAAGCTACTGTTAGTCAATGTTTCACATGATGAAACTCGAGCTTTTGGTATACATAATATATCTCTTCCCTGTTAGACGATTATTTCATTTAATTTAAAGTGTTAATTTTTTTCAATTCTCCGTGAAAATTAATTTTTATGATTATGTTCAGGAAAATCTATTACGATAAGTTTTTATTTTTATTATTTATAAAAGATACTAAATATGATCTTATGTGGTATATACTCTCCCGAAGGGCACATCGTTGTTTGGGGCCTTCATGAAGTTCTTAAAATTCACAACCGTAAAAGTACTTTTCTTGGGTTTATGTGTAAGTGTTTTACATTAACACGTTCTAGTGTAAGTGATTACTTGAAAAATTATAGCGTTTTATAAATAAAATCATTTTTGCAACTACCTGAGTTTGTGCTTCTTGTTGGGTAGGATTGTAAGAAGAAGCAATAAGAGGGATTTTGTTAGGCAACTACTGGATTTATCCTACTTATGGTTCCTTGTTCACATGCAACTACTCGATTATTCCTACATACCTTACCTAAAAAGGGTGTTTTTTTATATATTTTTTTTGAAATGTCTCAAAATAATTGTCCATCTTCAATTTTAATCAATCATTATTTATTTAAGTGGGTGGGAATGAAATTTGATTGGTTAACAATTTAACCATTACACTTTTCTAAAATTGTGTATAATTGTCTAGTGGACAATTCGATTCCTTCTTTCAATTCGATTGGCGACTTATTCGATTGGATGGCTAACAGAAATGGTTCTTCGGTCACTAAGACTCGGCTATATGCTATTGTTTGCTGCATGCTTTTGTGGATTTGGAGATTTCGTAACGACACTGTTTTCGGCTCTCATAATTTTAGACGAAGCGATATTTTTTATAACATTAGGCTTTTTTCTTTTTCTTGGTTAAAGTCTAAATGTAAATTTTCTTTATGTTGGAATACTTGGCTTTCCCATCCTTTGTAATTGTTCTCTAACTTATCGCTAGTTTTATTTATATATTGTTGGCCTTTCAAAAAAAAAAAAACAATGAGATGCAGAAAATATATAAAAACAAAACGAAGAAGTTTGGTAGGTTAGGGGATGTGATGGTGACAACGTGAATAAAGGTCGAAAGATGTAATAATATCATCATAAACACATTGGCGAAGGTGGTCTGACGTTGGGGACGACGGTCAGGAGTTGGTGAGTACGGTCGGGAGTTCGTGACGGTGTTTATAAGTTGGCGATGGTGTTTTCATCAATTGGGAACGATAATCGAACCAAGTTATATTTTAACAAGTAGAAGACTAAAAGTCAATCAAATCAAGTCAAAGTTTTTTAAAAACATGAAATAAAGTGTATCAATATAAAACTAAAATAGTGATAAATAACCGATCAAGTATCATAATATTTATGTAGAACGACAAATATTTGTAGAATAAAGAAACCAATATTGTTTAATTTCAAATATCCATTTTCATCTTTTTCTTAAACTAAATATATCATGAACTTTATCTCTATAAATTATGATAGTTACACCGTTGAAATCAACGTCTTTTTTCTTTAATTAGATATCTCACATGATATATTTGTGACGAATTTTTTATATCATTTTTAATGTGTGTTTAAAATTCGTAATGTTAAATCACATATGATTTAATACTGATATAAAATCAAATTTTAAATTAAAATATTCAACTATAATCATATCTCAATGATCAAATTACCAATTATAAGTTGAAAAATTACATGAATTTTTTTTTATTTAGCTAATGAAAATTTTAAACCACGTTATTACAATTGTATTCTCATATGATTAAATATCAAAGTAGTAATCACGTGTGATTGAAGAGTAATTGTACATTTAAAATAAATATCAAGTTGAATCGCATGTGAATTATCATCTATCGGTAATTAATCATCACATAATTTAAATTCAATCATAATTACATGTGATTATATACAAAATTACATGCGATTATAAACAAAATCATATTTGATTATTATACAAATATAATCTTTCAAATCTTATTTAAAATTATTTATCTGGATATAATTTAAACTGTAATCATGTGTTAATTAACATATAACATTATAATCGTCTATTAATTTCAAAATCATATGTGATTATATGCAATGTGTTTTTTAAGACCCGATAAAAATATGAATATTTTTTTGTTGAAATAGCTTGTGGGATCTATAATTGAAGAGAATAAAATGCTGATTCGAAATATGAAAATTTTATGATTTGTAGTCATACCATTTGTAAAATATTTAATTTTAAAGTTTTAAATATATTTTTTTTAAATAGAAATAAAATTTTAAATAAGATTAAAGAATCCTATTATTTCTTTCGTTTCTCACTCTTTTTATCATTTTTATTGAATACACCGGTACCACAAACAAACTTATCGTTGTTAAACATGTACTTTTGTCAATTTTACTGAGTTCAGATTGTTTTCAAACATTTCAACATCGACATACAATTATCACTTTTGTGAATTTATTAACTTAAATAATTCCTCAATTCTAACATGTAATTAAATTTGTACCACCATCTAAAAGTTCGAGCATACCTTGACTTCCCTCCATTTCGGTATTCATCCTCTACTCTGATCTCCAAAATGATTACAAACCCTCACTCTCCCGCTCAATAACCCCACCCAAAAAACCCCCAAATTGCTAATCACCACCACAAAACTAGAAACCCTAAAATTAGGGATTCAAATCATGCCAGCCATGGCATCACAAGGCAAAATCCTCCAAATCGAACTCGAAAACTTCAAATCCTACAAAGGTCATCAAATCATCGGTCCATTTTACGACTTCACTGCAATTATCGGACCTAACGGTTCCGGTAAATCGAACCTAATGGACGCAATTAGTTTCGTTCTCGGTGTGCGTACCGGTCAATTGAGAGGCGCGCAATTGAAGGATTTGATTTACGCATTTGATGACCGTGAGAAAGAACAGAGAGGACGTAAGGCTTATGTAAAGTTAGTTTATCGGCTCGGAAACGGTACGGACTTGTTGTTTACTCGTAGTATTACAAGTGCTGGTGGAAGTGAGTACCGGATTGATGATAGGGTTGTTAATTGGGATGATTATTGTGCCAAATTGAAGTCGTTAGGCATTCTCGTTAAGGCCAGAAATTTTCTGGTTTTTCAGGTAACTTTATTGTATTTGTTTACTTTACTACTGCATTATTTTAGTTTCCTAGTACATTGATTACAGTTCAATTAGGGTTAAGTAGAAATATATCATTTTATCCAAAATCTTTTGTATCTCTCATGTATCCTACTTAAAAACTTGCTATTGTATGTATTGAATTTCCTCTATTGCTATTGTATGTATCTTACCCCTTGTGATTTGTAAAATGGTGACTTGTCATCGGTTTTGAATTTTCGATGATGTTTCAGCAAAAAAGTACTTCAGTACCTAATGAATTAGTCATGGGATACATAGAATAATAATTATTGAACATTCGATACATACCCTAGCAGGTTTTTGAGTAGGATACATTTAAGAACCCCACCATTTAACCTGTTTAATTATTGTATTATTGCAATTATAGTGTCTATGAGAAAAAATAAGTGATTTAGTTGTGCCTTGATGCTAGAGTTGAACATTTATCGTATGATTTCGCGTTACACGAGATCTATAAAAAGATGGTGATACCTAAGAAAATTGGCAGGCATATTATTCTAGTTTTGGAACTAAAATAGGCATGTTTGTTTTGTTAGATATGTGGTCAGGTTGATGAATGTCATTCTTATGAGTTACCTTTTGTTGAGAGTGTATGCAATTTCTTATGTCTTCCGGTACAATATTGTGATTTGATTGATCTATATGTAGCAAGGTTTATGTGTGAATAACAAGTGGATGATTGTCTAATATATGGATTAATATGTTTACTCTTCTGTTATTTTGTATGGAAGGGTTTCCTTTTATGATTTGTAGTCACCAGTTGATATTTTATTGTATTTGTTTGACCTTTTATTTGGTTCTTGTTTGAAGAGGAAAGTGGTAAATATGATTACCCGAATTTTCTAAAATTTGAAATTTTGAATGACTATTTTTCTTAATGAACCCATATTACCATATTTTACTATTAGTTATTTAAGAAAGCGGCAAGTAAGTTGATTATTCATATTTCATGTAAGTCATGTACCAGTATTGTTTTCAAGCATGTATGTTTACTCTTGTGCAGTTTTGTATGGAAGGGTTTCCTTTTATGATTCGTAGTCACCTGTTGATATTTTATTGTTTTTGTTTGACCTTTTTTGGAATGACTATTTTTCTATGTGAACTCATATTACCATTTTTCTCTATTAGTAATTTAAGAAAGTGGCAAGCAAGTTGATTCTTCATATTTCATGCAAGTCTTATACCGGTATTTTTTTCCCGAGCGGGATCTGTTCTCTCTGAGATGGACTAGTATCAGTGCCCAATATAACAAGTTACAGTTTTAATCACATTGTCGACTTTATACAAATTAGGTTTGGAATCTGCTTATAATTATTCATCAAGTCAGCCTTCAATATGGTCTATATTGTTATTGATCAAGTTAAGGATTGATAATGTTCATGCTGGAAAGTGGAGACCTGCTGCGAATGAAAAATGTTTTAGGTTGAATCATAAGGTGGAAATGTAGGATCTACCTGTAAGAGCAGAATGTATTTGGTGAATTCTGTGGATAACCCATCGGGCATTTAGGAAACGACAAGGGCTTCAATAGATATCTGTATTTTTGCTTGCCAACTGATTCCTTGGGTATATAAACTTAAATCTCAGTAAGAGTTAGGTTCTTTATCGTCATTTATCAGTTCATCATTTATGACTGTCAATTAATGCAAGGCACAGTCAAGAATATTATATCTGGAGATGGTTTTTTTATAGAAATATTTTGTGTTATCCTCAAGATAACTTATTTTCTGTGTAACGACTTCTGAAAGTTAACATGTGTCGTATTAAATCGATTTCAAAGAGTGGAATAGGTGAACACGTATGCGCGTGGCGTATGTTTCCTGAATGGGAGAGAAGACCATTTTCATGGTCTTATGCAACTGCAGTAAATTTTAAATGCTTAGAATGTGGGTTTGGCTTAGAAAAGTGGTTGCCTGGCAGGTTATCCTTGACTGTTTATGTTTGTCAAAATGCAGGGTGACGTGGAGTCTGTTGCATCAAAAAATCCTAAAGAACTTACTATGCTTCTTGAGCAAATATCCGGGTCTGACGAAGATAAAAGATTGTACGAAGAGCTGGAGGAAAATAAAGGAGCAGCTGAGGAAAAGTCTGCACTTGCTCATCATAAAAAGAAGACCATCGTTATGGAGAGAAAGCAGAAAAAGGGGCAGAAAGAAGAGGCTGAGAAACATATGCGTTTGCAAGAGGAATTGGTATGCGATATTTCATTTCACCATGTTCATTCATGTATATGTGTAGTTGTATATATGTGTGTGTATTTAGGCTCATTTTGACATCTTACAACACGCTTAGCATGCATGTAAATATTGATACTGTTATCTTGATGCCATAGTGTTCTATAGTTGCTACTTCTCTAAATTCTCAATGAAACTTTTGCTTATTATTCTTTTTTGAGCTCGGTCTTTCTCTACGCTATTGCTCATATATACCTGTCATTTTGCAGATATCTAAAAAGAGAGAACACTACTTGTGGCAGTTATTTAACATAGAAAAGGATGTTAATAAGGCCAATGAGGAGATTGAAGCTGAACAGGGAAGTCTTCAAGAAATTATAAGTGAATTGGATGGTTATGAGAATGAATCACGCAAAAAAGAGAAGGAGCAAGCTAAATACAGAAAAGAAATCGATAAACGTGAAAAGAAGATTGCAGAGAAGAAAAACAAGATTGATAAAAATGTGAGCTCTTCTCCTTGGGAAATGTATAAATGCTTCGTGTTGCTTAGTATGAGAACATATTTGACTCATACATATAACAAAGCTCAATAGCTTAGTAGCTTACCGTATATGATTTTTTGTTTCAATAGCAACCAGAGCTTCTTAAGCTGAAGGGGGAGAAAACTCGCTTAAATGCGAAACTAAAAAACACAGGGAAAGAGCTTGACAAAAGAAAAGAAGAGAAGAAGAAGCATATGGTTGAAGTTGAAAAGCTTCAGAATGACTTGGAGGACCTTACCAAGCAACTTGATAACTTACAAACAAGAGATCAGTCTGAGGGAGGGAAGCTTCAATTAGGTGATGATCAATTGGAGGCATATAACCGCATGTAAGTACTTATATATCTTTTGTTATCGAAGATTAGTAATCAAAACAGAAAGAATTTCGAACAAGTGTCGATAAGTTATTTTTTTACAATATAAAAAAACGGTGTTGGCTCCAATGTAACTTGTATGGTTCTTGTTGCTCCTTAGATATAGCCAACTAATTGTAGAAG
The DNA here is from genome assembly GCA_963921325.1 of Logfia minima. Classification (NCBI taxonomy): domain Eukaryota; kingdom Viridiplantae; phylum Streptophyta; class Magnoliopsida; order Asterales; family Asteraceae; genus Logfia; species Logfia minima. The sequence continues at coordinate 38,319,555 of OY992764.1, forward strand.
TTGATCTCCTACAGTAAAGAGGAAGCTGGTATGAAGACTACTAAGCTAAAGGACGAGAAAGAGGTTCAAGACAGGGAACAACATGCTGATGTGGAAGCTCAAAAGAATTTGGAAGAGAATCTTCAGCAGTTGGAGAGTAGGAAGCAAGAGCTTGAGTTGCAGCAGAAACAAATGCAAAGTAGACTCAAGAAGATAATAGAGGCCATTGGCAAACATAATGAAGAGCTCAAACGACTTAGAAAGGAACAAAATGACATGAGGAAGAAACTTGGAGATTCCAAGTAAGTGGTTTGGTACTTCTCTGTTGTAGTTGCTTTTTCACGTATTGATACATGTGTTACTTTTGCAGAGAAAAATATGAGATGTTGAGGGCCAAAATAAGTGAATTAGAGAATCAATTACGTGAGTTGAAGGCTGACAAACATGAAAATGATAGGGATGCGAAGTTGTCACAAGCAGTTGAGGCTCTCAGGCGCCTTTTTCCTGGTGTTCATGGTCGTATGACTGAGCTGTGCAGGCCAACACAGAAGAAATATAATCTTGCTGTTACTGTTGCTATGGGAAGATTTATGGATGCTGTGGTTGTTGATGATGAGCAGACGGGGAAAGAATGCATCAAGGTTAACACAATAGATAGATTTATCTATCTGCGACTTTTACATTTAAAGTTCTTGGTACTTTGTTTCAGTTTAGAGTGTTGACTGAACTTCTTCAAGATTAAAACCAACAAATAAGGGTCTTGTAATTATGCTTTAACCATACATATTTATGTAGTACTATCTAGAGTTGCAATATAAAATTGTGATGCATTTACTTGTTCACTTTCCTTGCAGTATTTGAAAGACCAAAGGCTTCCTCCTATGACATTTATACCCCTTCACTCAGTCCGAGTAAAGCCAGTTTATGAGAAACTGCGCGCTTTAGGTGGAACTGCAAGACTTATTTTTGATGTCATCCAGTATCCTTATGTGCTTTAATGTTTTCATTTTAAGCATTCGATAGGTCTCACTTAATCATGGTTAGTTATTGCATAATATTGTTTACTTAACAATGACAGATTTGACCCAGTATTGGATAAGGCTATCTTATTTGCTGTTGGGAATACTTTAGTCTGTGATGAACTTGATGAGGCCAAGCGTTTGAGTTGGACTGGAGAGAGGTTCAAAGGTACAACATGGTGTTTTTTTCCTTTGTAGAATAATGATCTTAAATTCGTCTCTGAATGACCTCGAACATTGTTGTAGTTGTTACTGTTGATGGAATTTTGTTGACAAAGGCTGGTACCATGACTGGTGGTACGAGTGGTGGAATGGAAGCGAGGTCACATAAATGGGATGATAAGAAGATAGAAGGTTAGCTGAGTAATTTACCTAAGTATCGCTGGTCTTCTTGCGGTACCATTTACACATGGCAGCATTTTATAGGTCTCAAAAAGAAAAAAGAAGGATTGGAAGCAGAGTTACAAGAGCTTGGGTCAATAAGAGAGATGCAGTTAAAGGAGTCTGAAGCATCTGGGAAGATCAGTGGGCTTGAGAAGAAGATTCAGTATGCAGAGATTGAGAAGGTTGTGTCACTTAACTTCATATCATTTATGCTGCCCTACTCCCCTACCAACTGTCCTGACGTTATCTCTTTTCATTTTGTTTTGCTGTAGAAAAATATGGAGGAGAAACTATCAAAATTAACAGTGGAATACAGTAATATCAAAAAAGAAATTGGCCATATTGAACCTGAACTTCATAAGGTGTTTTTGCAACAATAAAGTTATCCCTCTGATTTTGGTTACAGTGTAATATGCATTGAACTGAGCTTTATTGTAATTCTGCAGATAAAAGACAACATATCTTCACGACAACGCAAAATATTATCACTGGAGAAAAGAATCAATGAAATTATTGATAAGATATACAAGAGGTTCAGTGAGTCTGTTGGGGTGGAAAATATCCGTGAGTATGAAGAGAACCAGCTTGCAGCTGCCCAGGAGTTGGCTGAGGAAAGGCTTAGCTTACGTAATCAGCAGTCAAAGTTGAAATACCAGTATGTGGATTAAATATTTGTTTGCAAATTGTTAATTTTTTCTATTAGATTAATTATACTATGAAGTTTTTTCTAGGTAGAAAGTGAGCCAATATCTAAATGATATTCTTACTTCATCTTGGTTTTAAGTACCAGCTTATCTTTTATTGAGACCATATTTATACTCTTTTTGGTGTTTCGGTACTCAAATATATATGTGACCAATCTCCAATTTCAGGCTGGAGTATGAGAAAAAGAGGGACATGGGTGCACGCATTGCTAAGCTGGAATCATCACAGAATGACCTAAAAAATGCTTTGGTTGAGGTTGATGAGAGAGAGGCAGAACTTAAATCTACTATAGAGAATGCTACTACTGAGATTGATACATTGAAGGATGAAATACAGGGCATGTTTCCAGCTCCACCCTTTTTTGTTCTTACCAAAATGAAGTTACATCATAGGTCATTATCTAATCATGTACATAGATATGAGTTGTGATGGTTATCTTTTTTCCTATTCTAGAGTGGAAGTCACAATCAGAAGGGTGTGATAAGGAGATGAAAGAATGGAAAATAAAGATCTCTGCTGCTACCACGAACATAACAAAGCATAAAAACAGGATAGATACCAAGGTTAGTTGTTTTCCGAAAGGGAAGTATAGAAATTTAGGAACTTGACCATGTTTTGTTATTTTAGCTGCATACTTATAACATTATTGTTGTTTCATTTTTCGTTTGCAGGAGAATCTAATCACACAATTAAATTCGAAGAATGAAGATATTCTGGAGAAGTGTGAATTAGAGCAAATTAGCCTTCCAACTGTGGCTGATGCGATGGATATTGATTCAGCACCAGGGCCGGTGTATGATTTTGATCAACTGAATAGAACACTTCGAAATAACATGAGACCTGCGGAAAGGGAGAAACTCGAGGCAGAGTTCAAGCATAAAATTGGAAGCATAGTATCAGAAATTGACAGAACTACCCCAAACTTAAAAGCTCTAGATCAATATGCAGCTTTACAGGAGAAGGAGAGAGAAGCAAGCAAAGAGTTTGAAGAGGCCAGGGATGAAGAGACTCGGATACGTGAACAGTTTGAAGCTGTGAAGGCCCGAAGGTAACATTTGACATCATTTGTTTAAATCGTGTAGAGTATGTAAACTTCTATACAAATACTTGTATTGATGTGTTGTTAGACCTATATGTTACTTAGTATATGTTGGAATTTCGTTTACAGGCTTGCACGTTTTAATGAAGCGTTCGAGCATATAAAAAATAATATTGACATAATCTACAAGCAACTCACGAAGAGCAACACACATCCGCTGGGTGGCACTGCACATTTAAATTTGGAAAATGACGATGAGCCATTTTTACATGGCATCCAGTTCACTGCTATGCCCCCTACGAAGCGTTTCAGGGGTATGGATCTACTATCTGGTGGGGAGAAGACTGTTGCTGCACTTGCTTTACTTTTCTCCATCCATAGGTGCACCTCTCAATATCTTAATTACTTGACATGGATATATAGTTCATTTTTGTTGCAAATATATCTTCAATGTAGATACTATCAGATTGTTCACATTCCTCTTTGTATTAAATGACTAATTCTCTAATTGTATCATATTGGTTTACTATTGGCAAACACAGTACATAGGTCATTTTAGTTCCAGAAGACTCCTGAATGTGTAACTAATGGTATCAAATTATACACACTACACTTGAACATCAGATGGAATGACTAATAGTGTCAGATTGATGTATTAACAGAGAAAGGGTATATGTCAATTTAGTTTCAGAGAATTCCCCATATGTTGTATTTCTTGTAACACATCAACCTAAAAGGGGAATCATTGCGCTTCTTATGTGGAGTGTAATGCAGGTGCATGCCACTTTTAGGTTCTACGGGGATAGGTTCCATTTTTTATTTTTATTTTTGGTAATCTACAGGTTCCATCTTAGCTGGAGACTTCCTTGTACCTGTATGTCAATTAAATTTAATATTCTGAAAATATGTTATTTCACATTCTTCCCTATTCAAATACATTTCTCAATATACCACTCATTAATCAAGTACCTTAGTTTTTTCTTCTCAACTTTTAATGCAGCTTGCCACGGTTCTTGATTTCTAGCACTATTTTAGCCACTTTGACCTAACGATGTTTAGTAATATTCCTCAGTTACAAGCCATCACCGTTCTTTATACTGGATGAGGTGGATGCAGCACTAGATAATCTAAATGTTGCTAAGGTTGCTGGATTCATTAGATCAAAATCGTGCGGAGGGGAAAGGGCTAATCAGGAGGTTCTGGAAGGGAATGGTTTCCAGAGTATCGTGATCTCATTAAAGGATACGTTTTATGACAAGGCTGAAGCTCTGGTTGGAGTTTACAGGGACTCTGAAAGAGGGTAAGTTTCTTTTACCAAATGTCATTTCCCTATTTCTTTTTCTTTGTTATATGATGACAAATTACACATAGAACACTCAACTGCTTTGGATCATCTTAGTCTCGGGTTAATTTTACATTGTTTGAAACATGCTTTTTCTTATCCTACAAATAAAAAGAAAAATAGTAGCTGAAAAAGAAACAAGTCGAACGTCTTGAAAGTTGTTCAAGGTGTATATTTAATTTTACAACTCCTAAACCGTTAAATTTACAGGTTTTGACATACAATTTATTTATTATAGAGATGGAGGTCAACCCGGTCTTGCTTTGCTACCCATGGGCTGGTCTAGGGATTGGTCCTTTATTTAACTCGTTAACATATTGTGTAATCCGCAAGTTTGTGACTGCCTAATTTAATCTTTTTTAACTTTTATGTGTCTTTACACTGCAGATGTTCAAGAACTTTGACATTCGATCTTACTCAATATCGGGAGTCATGATAGCTTTAAAGATAGGTTCCCTGTGCATTTGGTAAACATATAGGTATTTGAGGACTTTCAATAGATATAGGTAAAATGTTGTCTGAATTTGTGCAGGATTTGCTAGATTTCATGCACTGTTTGGTAACTTTAAACAAAACAATTATATGTCGGTGCACATTTGACATTTGTCTGTTGGAAAACTATTTGCTCGCTCTGCGAAATCTGGGTTGTTGAAAACCAAGGCAAAAGGGATCATTTGAAACCTTTTTTATTTATTTATTTTTTTGTTTTTTTTTAATGAAAGCCAATTACAGTGAACGTTTCTCCGTTTAAAGAAATAGGAATGCAAAATATATCGCTAATTAAAAGAACAAAACGATGGCATCTTACATCTAACTATCTTTTGGTCTATATCATAAGAAATCATTTTTAAAGATGCATGCAGCTTTGTAACTGTACTTTGGGTTGCACGTTTTTAATTATTTTATGAAGCTGAATACATATCTTTGCAACTATACTTTAGATCTTGAATGGTCATTAGAAACAACTATGTAGGATACTATTAAGAGTGAAGGGAGTGGGCATATGTGACATAAATTGGTTATTCAATCACTTTGAAGTGATCATTGATTTACTTCTCCTTTTAAAATGATTTAAAAAGTGATTCAATCAAAATGGTTAGAATCAAGTTGAATAAGTAGGCCAACATTCAATTTAAAAATAATAAATTCTTTTCATCTATTATATTTTAAATTAATAAATTAATAGTTAATATTATGTGAGTTTAACTTTCAGTGTGAAAATAATGTGATGAATGCATATAAAAATAATTGTTAGTATAATTTTAGTGTGAAAATGATATGACGCTGAATTGACAACCTTTTTAGTGATCACAGACCTTTGTTCTTAAGAAATTATATAAATTTGGTATAGTTATTAAAAAAATCATGTTGAGAGTAAATCTGTTGATACGTATGAGTTAATTGATGTTTGTTTAAACATCATATCATATAAATGATATAATGATTGCTCTAGTTATCATTCAGTACCCTTGATAATACATTGATTTTGTTGCTAGATCATATGTATGATAATTGATTATAAAATCATTTAAAAGATTCTCGAGATACTCACATTGTAAATCTGGTCAAAGTAAAACTTTTGATACTTTGATAGAATTAAATTTATACCTACAAAAAAGTTAAAGATCGACAGAAATTCAAACAAACGATGGTATCAAGATACTCCGCATAAATTAGTTACAGTAAAATTTATGATATTTTAAATGGTAGTGGTAGGTATATCTTGAGTAAATTAATGACAAATGTCTAACAATAATAATATTATAAATAAATGTGTAAGAATAAATTGCTAAAATAAACACATAACATATAATATAATTTTCAACAAATTAAAATTGCCATCTTTTAAGTTATAATATTGTAAAAACTCATTTATTCAATATGTTTTTCACTTTATTTATTAAAATAATTGTTTGGAAACCAAACTTTTCTGTGGTCACTTTATAAGCCTTATTTAGGAAAAATAAACTAGTGTAGTTTATTAGATTGACCCAACAAATTGTTGACCACAAAATAAATAGAAAGTCCGAATTACTAATATGGTTAGTGGAGCCTAAAAGCCTTACAACAACCACCATCCCATTCGAGTTCCCGGCCACCAGTCCACCGCCGGAGCTCGATATCCATATTTCAAAAAATGGAAGACAACAAAGAACCTTCATCACCAAACGAAACATTTCACGACACAATAGAAGGAGAAATCACAAGTGAAGAACGTGAACAAGGAAGCTCGGTTGCAACCGAAATGAAGAAGAGAAAAAGAAAAGCATTACTCGAGTTACGTTCAAAACTCGAAGATTCAATAATAAATTACACATTAATAAAAGAAGAATACAAAGCGAACGAAAATCTTAGAAATTTCGAACTTTGGGGTGTCCCATTGTTACCTAGTAAAGGCTACGAAAGAACCGATATTATTTTAAAGAAGTTCTTGAAAGCTAAAGATTACGACGCACAAAATGCACTTGAAATGATCGGTAACACGATAATGTGGAGGGAGGATTTTGATGTCGAAAAACTTTTCGAAGAAAATTTTGGGCATGATCTTGATAATTATGGGTATATTGAAGGTTATGATAAAGCTAGACATCCATTGTATTATCAATTGTATGAAGGGTTTAAGGATAAAGAAATGTTAAGGAAGAAATTAGGGGCTAAAGATTCGAGTAACGAGTTTCTTCGTTGGAGGATTAAGTTAATGGAAGGATGTATTAAGAAACTTGATTTTAAACCCGATGGATCGGATTCAGTTATTCAAATAATTGATGTGAAGAATATACCTAGGTCTTTATTGAATGAAATGATTCAAGGTAGTAAGAAGTATTTTTCCATTTTGCAGGAGAATTATCCCGGGATTATTTATAGAATTGTAAGTTTCTTAGTTTATTTCAAAGTTTCTATTCTGGTCAAGTGTTTTTACAATTTTTTTAATCTTGTTTTGTTTTGCTTATGATGTAGGTGATTGTTAATGTTCCGATGTGGTTTTTCGCGTTTTATACGTTGAATATGAGATTGATGACGAGAAAGTATAAAGTGATGTATGTGAAGCCATCCTCGATCACTGATACCCTTCTCAAGTTAGTTTTCGACTCGAGTCTTTATACTTTGTGGAGAATTTTTGTTAAAGTCGTGATCTGTCTATGATTCTTTACTTATGAAAGGTTAATTTGGTGGTTATTCTTTAGTTTTTCTGGAGCAGTTTGTGAAAAATATAAAAAAACACAGTAATGTTCATTACATAAAAGGCATTAGGTAACTAGCTAAACCATGATGGTTGCATCTTTCATTTAAAAATAATAATCAGAATAGGAGTCTTTGTGAGACATAAAATGCAGTAAAATTAACTTGTTTGAATGTGGTGAAGATTTATAGAACCGGAACACCTACTGGCTCAATATGGCGGTCTAGCAGGAAGGAAAGGGGGTGAATTTTCGCCGGAAGATGAAGTGTTGGAAATGAAGCTCAAAGGATATGGAAGCGACAACATTGAAATACCCATGACAGAGGTTTGCATTCTTTCTAATCTTGTAATTTCATAATTCCTTGATACAGTAATCAACTTTCATTGCTATCATGGGTAAGCTAATAAAAGTATGTCACATTAATAAAGAATAAAGGTAGTTACTAAAATGAAGGTAAGTCACAACAGTTAGGGACTGAGCGAGAAAAATTATCGAGTAGTTCATAACAGAATAGTAATAATCAACGGATTCATAACTAAATTTCTCCCAATTTTTACTTAATTGACTGTACGTAATATTGAACTAAAAGTACAACAACAAAAATCTGGTTGAATGGGTTCAATCCACCCCACTGGATACACGTATTGGCTCTGTCCCAGAATAGGGTATATAACAGAGAAAAAAATGAAAGAAAAGTACATAATAAGCTACTATTTCAAGTTTCTGATTGAAAATTTGTATGAATCATGTAGATCAAACGTATTTTTTGGATGAACCAGAATGAGTTTTAAGAGTTCGAGCTCATAAATGAGCTGCTCCAGTTTTACTCAAACGACTAACACACCTGTGCTACTACTTCAATCACAAGTTCTAATATACTGATAAATTTTATTCTTGTGGTAAATAAACAGGCGGGGATGACGGTATATTGGGATTTTACGGTGACCGGAAGTGAGGTAACTTTCAAGGAAGAATTTGTGCCAGAAGATGAAGGTTCATACAATGTGTTAGTTCAAAAAGGAAAGCAAATTGGGAGAATGACTTGTAATTTATTTCATGTTACTGAGCCTGGCAAGATTCTGATTACATTTGCCAATCCTTGTTCTAAAATTAGAAAGGTTTTATATAGGTACAAACTCAAACCAATTGCTCCTATGAACCCTTTACCAATTACAGATTAGATTTTATTTTTTCAAACTATTTTCAACTTCTCTAATTTTCCCTTAAGTACACACATGCATGTAGGTGGATTATATATACCACTGTTTTGTATTTGAGATATATTTTATTTAAGATATAGCGATGCCCGTAATTATGTTTTCCTAATTCATATATGAATATATCAACTTTTGTTCATTGACACTTTCGCTCGGGATCCAAGTCATCATCAAATTATACACGAAAAAAATGATATATGTATGGCTAAATAATGCTTAATGAAATAGTTAGAACGATGTAAAAGTGATTGGTAATATAATTAGAAGTCGAACCATTATGGCGGTATTAACTTTTTTCACGTCGTGTAAAATTCTTTTTATTTTTATTTTTATGTTTTAGTAGAAACATAACTAGTGAGAATTTTAAAGTGCAATCGATTTTTTATAAAATTACTAACTAAACTATGATATAATTATTTAAAAAGAATAGCGCAATATCTACATGATTCATTCTCTAACTTTAACTCATCAAAGTTGGTAAAGCTTAGTGAATTTTATCCAAATGATTTTTTGATCGATGATAGATTATCTCTTATGTCTCAAGTAGGGGTTTGTTATTAGATTATGAATAGTAGTTACATATTTGCTAACTTGAATACAGTTGACATTTCTCGCTTGTTGGTGAAAATGAAAATGCATCTTTCTATTCGTGTGGTCTATCGCTTATCAAAATTAGCTTTAGTTATACCCGTTGCAACTGAGACGGTTGAAAGATGTTTTTCTAAAATGAAGCTTGTGAAGACACATTTGGGGAATCGAATGAGAGATAATTATTTGAATAATGCTTTGGTTTGTTCTATAGATAAAGAAGCACTTAACAATGTTACATGTTCAAGAGTGTTTCATCTTGAGTGCTAATTAAAGAAGAGTTTATTAGTGATTAATTCTTAACAATTTGACGTACGTGGAATCCGGTTCGAGATTAACTCAATCAAGGGTGGTTAAAAGATTAATCATCAAAAGTATACAGTGAGATATTTTTGAGTGTACGAGGTGATTGAAATGAATGGGAGCAAACACTAGTATTTGTAGTGCCATTGGTTATGTCTTTGATCTACTTTGTGTTACATGCTCGGACTGTTAGTAGATTGCATGTTGCATTGTTAGTTTATTTGTGATGTGTCATTTGATGGCTCTATTAGGCCTAGACCAACATAAGTCTACTATAGCACAAGTCTATGTGTCAGAGGGAAAGTGCAAAGTGTGTGTTTGCGGAGTTAAGGAAGAATGTCGTTCGAGCTCGGGTGTCGCTAAGTGGAACTATCTCTTCGGAATAGAACCATAACACTAGTGGGACCTTATTATGAAAAGTTGAATTCGAGGTCCAAAATTCGATATGGCGTAGTTAAACCGGTTCGACTTGGTTGGATTATATCACTTGAGAGCGGTTTTACATGAATATGATGTGATGCACATCATTATTACGATTGGAGTTATACAGTTAGTCGTTTCCATCTTCTAGGTGGATGTCTGGGACAAGTATAAGGTGTAATTTGTTAGCTTTTTTCTTTTCTTTTTTATATTTGGTGAAATCGTACGTTTGTAATTATTTATGTTTTATTGAATTCTTATGAGTAAAAGTCATGCTACTCCTAAGATTTGATTCTAATTTCGATGCTGAATATAATTAAAGAGATTAGCAAACGGAATACATGTGTCAAAAATGAATTAGACACATATTTAACTATATATTCTAGATATATATAACAATGCTTATTAAACAAGGGTGTTATGCTTTATCCATTTGTTTAATTGTCATTACAAATAATGTTTATTCATACTTACATTACACGTATAATAAATTAAGAGGAATGTTACATCCATAAAAGGTTTATAAAAGAATATTTACAAAATAATGTGACATAATAGATAATATATGGACCAATCAAATTAAGGTATTACTAAACATACTAGTTTAATAAAAGAAATACCATATTGAAAATTGTAATATTGCATTGAAAACTGTGTGATGTGAGTGATTGACTAATAAATTTAGTAAAAAAATTAATATATTCAACTTGAACCATCAAATTATTTATGTCTTTTTCTTTCAAATGTATCTCTTCACACTGATGTATGTTACTTTGTGAGTTTTTATTTATATACTTTTTGTGATGCATTTTATTTATATACTTTTTGTGATGCATTTTCCACAAACTAAACTCAAGAGGGAATTAAGAAAATCGATCAACCTTTTCTATGTTAGATATTTCACTTGGCATTTTTAGATTGTTTGATTATAATAAGTACAACCACTTGCTTCAAATACAACTGGAGAGATATATTATAAAATAAGAAGATGGGTTGTGTTTAATACGATGTATTTTGCAATCTTGAATGCATAAAGGTATGCAATATGACACCTAAAGTTGTCTTTCTATACATAGTATTCCCAAATCAATATGACACCTAAAGGTGTCTTTATATTCATATACATAGTATCTATCCCACGTGATGTGTTGGGTCCAGGGAGAGCTTTGGAGTTCTATACTTCAATCTAACTAATTATAGAAAAATTCCCACGTGGTCAGTTGAACTTTATTCTTTTCTCATTTTTGGAATAATACAAATGCAGATGGTTTTGCAAGCTTACATCATCTCACATTCAATTTTTATATATAGAAAGTTTAAAGCCCAAAGTGATACGTTATCTTTTAAGTTAGAGTAGTGATATGTAAAAATCATATTACTGTCGGATAGAAACTCTCATATTCAAATTACTTTACATCCACAACGCAAAGGTAAGGGAGGAAAACCGGCCATTACAATCGATATCTTCATATAAGCTATGGATTCTTTTAACTAAAAGAGAAGTCGGTGTATATTGATAATGGGTAAAAAAACATCCGTATTAAAGATACCCTTAATGGGGTTGGTGAAATTATAGATATCAATTAAAACATTCGACCATCACCATGCTCAATTGCAACCTATTAAGTTACAGATTTGATAGTAAGAAGAAACTCAAATAAATATGAAATAGGCCAAAATCCAGAATAGTCTTATGTTGATTATAAATTATAATCAACCATAAAGGTAAGTAGAACATACAAAAGCAGTTTAAGGTAATATCGTTATGCTTCTTCTTTTTGAACATCTTGACACATCATCAATCATCATATCAATTTATATCAAAAAGCTATCCTTTACACTTACTCGTATGACTTGGGATGTATTTGACAATAAAGTTATTCTTTACACTGACTTAGGTTGTATTTGACAATAAATTTTCAAAGAATTCTACAAATTCTATGGGACTAGTAGGCTTATGTATTTAAGGGTTAACTCTTATTTGACAAACAAAAACAAGTAGAAATTATCAAAATAAAAGATTGATATAATTTTTTGAAATAAACAACTTTTTATAATAACTTTGAATTAAAATACATTATAGCTTTTAACCACAAACTACAATCACTAATTTAAATGCAATTTCAATCACAAACTTTATTGACAATTAATTGTCGTTAAACACACACTTTAGTTAGGGATGACCCCGGTGGTTTGTGACTAGATCTTCTCTACCATAATCGCAAATATTTCTTCGACCCGTGAACCTGCAAGTATTCATCGAAAGATTTATTTTTAGATCCATACTCGATACCTGTGATAGGTCGTGAGTTTACCCGCGGTTCTTATATAAACAAATACATTTATGCAATAACACGACTTACATCAACAAATTATTCAAATAAATTATCATCTAAATCGGTATTCAAACAAAGTATTTTAGAAACATTTTTAACATTATAAATTCAATTCTAGACATCGAGTTAACTTTTGAAACTTAAAACATGCTAACAAATAACTCAAGGATTAATATTCTAATTAATGTGTTTTTGTACGTCGTACAATTATTTACTTAAATACATCAGAATATATTTTTTTTTGTTTAGATATACATGTAGTTTAATTATAGGTTTCCATACATGTAATAACTAATATATGTTTTACAATTTTAAATAAATAGCCGCAAGTAAATTAGATAGGTTTAACGGGCTAGCGAGTCGGTTCTTCTCTCGTCACCTCTCCGAACGCTCTCAATGCTTGTTAAGTACACTATTTCGCTTGACTTAAAGCTCCTATTTGAGTAGATCTATGCTATGTGAGCGCTATTAACTTAAGGGTCTGAAGTAGTAGTTTAAGGCACGAGGGAGTGTAGTGTGAAGCTTGTGTGTGTACAAGTATTGCTTCTTTGCTTGTTGTGCGATAGAACCTTGCTTGCTTGGTTTGCTTTGCTTTCTAGCTAGCTAGTTTTTAATATACCTTTCTATCTTTTACTCTACCTGTCCCATCAGATTGTCCAGCATGTCTTTTATAACTTCACAACGAATAATGCATATCCACATCTCAGTGACGAGTAGATATTTTGGCCAATTTCGTGTCCGAAAATAGGGTTTTTGACTTTATCCGCCCGTAGTAGGACGAATACCCGCATATTTACATGTTTTTTCTCCCTCATTACCGTAATTTGTGAAGAAAAGGACAAATAACTCAAATTTACTCCGCAAGCATTGGAAAAAGCAGTGTGAAGGGATATGGATAGGTTTGAAGATCCAGCTTTCAATAAACAATACTCACTTATTAAATCATATGCAACCTCCTTTCTTTCCTTCAACAAACACCTTTTTACATTTATTATTTGTCTCTATCATATACTCCAAACAAAAACCTTTTCATCAAATATTATTTTTTAATCAGACACACTTCACACAACTATAAATTACTTTTCGTATAAAATGCTTCATTCAAATGCAAACACCAACTTTCTTTTTGAGCTCCCATCCACCACATACCTTTTCCAACATTATGGACCTTTCATTTCATCATGAACATCGTCATACTACTTCTACCTCACGCACCACCACTTCTAATAAGCGCCGGCGGCTTAACGACGACCATCACCAGCCTCTACTGCCTGGTCTACCGGATCATATAGCCCAACTTTGTCTTTCTCGTGTTCCACCCTCCACACTTTACTCCGTCTGCCGTTCGTGGCGGCGCGTGGTTTACAACTCCGAATTTCCAGCGTTCTTATCTTTATATACTATTTCCTCCGATCAAAATTCAACACTCCAGGTTTCTTGTTTTGATCCAATCTCTTCAGAATGGAAAGTCGTTACCCCACCACCCCATCTCAACCGCGTGCGCCTCCGTCACCCGTCGTTCATCGCCCGGAACTTACCGATTCAGTCACTTTCTGTAGCCGGTAACCTAGTTTTGCTCGCTGGAACTTCCGGTGACCTCAGCCCTGCCCTCTCAAATCCTCTAATCTTCAACCCACTATCCGAAACTTGGTCCTCAGGTCCTCCACTTTTAAACCCACGACGATGGTGCTCCGCTGGAGTCTCACGCGCCGCCGTGGTTGTCGCGAGTGGGATAGGCTCACACTACACCAAGACCGTTGCACGGTCCGTCGACAAATGGGTACTCCCGGAAACGGATCTTCAAAACAAAAAATCTAAAATCTCAAATGGGGTTTGGAAAAAGATGCAATCTTTGAAAGATTCAAAGTTTAGCCAGGAAGCCACTGATTCCGTTGGATGTAAAGGTAAGCTTTTTATGGTCAACGGTAAAGGCACATGTGGAATACAAGGAGTTGTTTATGATGTAAGTTCCGATCAGTGGTCAGAGATGCCGGCGGGGATGTTGAGTGGTTGGAAAGGGCCGGCGGCGGCGATGGATGAAGAGATAATATATATGGTGGATGAATGTACAGGTGTATTGAAAAAGTATGATGATTTGATGAAAGTGTGGGTGGATGTTTTGGAAGATGAGATGTTAAAAGGGGCGGAACACGTTGTTGCCGGTGGTGGTAGGGTGTGCGTTGTTCGTGATGGTGGTGTTGGGATTTTGGTGGTGGATGTGACGTCATCACCACCGCGTTTGTCGGCTTTGGATACAGTCGTTGGTGAACAAGTGTTGAGGCTTCATATTTTGCCTAGAATGAGTAAGCCGGAGTTTTGAATAACCGGTGGCGGTTTGGAGGCCTAAAATTGTTCATTGGTTTCATCTTTTTTAAACAGTTTATGTTGAGGTTTTACGTATACAAAAATATTCATTTGTTACTACTCAATGTGGATATATGTTTGGTAGATGTCAGTATAACATTTGTTATTTTTAATAGAAAATGTGTGTTTATTATATTGTCCATAGATTTTGTGTAAAGAAAATATATATGTTTAAGGATGGGTTATTGTAGTAAAGTTTGTTATGATGGTAATAGTATGAATGAATTTTTTATTTTTTATTTTTTATTTAAATTTTAATTAAATTTTTTATTAAAAATTTATATTAAAATTTTTAGAATTTTATGCTCTTTAATATGAAATGAATTTTTTTAAATATATATACGATATAAAAATTAAATTTGTGTATCACAACCTTTATAATTTTTATATGTGATACATACTATTAATTGTTGAGTGCGATATAGAAACAATTATAAAAGTTATGATATACAATTTTAATTTGTATATAATATAGGTATTTTTTTGAAATCTTTTTTTTGTCATATTAAAGAATATATCATTCTAATAATTTTGATATAATTTTTTTTTATCAAAAAGTTAATTAACATTAAAATAAAAAATAAAAAAATTTATTCCTATCATTATTATCATAAAAAGAAGTTCTATTTGAACCTTCCTTTATATTTTTAATCATATCTTAACCGAAATTGAAGCTCAAGAAAATGGTTCGTTGTTGGAAAAAGCCGAGGGAAGCTGGACACCCTTTGTGATGATGTTAACACACCCTTTTCTCTTTGAATCAAAAATAGAAGCAAAAACTTACGTTTAAATTGGGTAGAATGGACTAGTGATCCAATCTCTACTCTAATTAAATTGTAATAGCACCTTTCCCTAGCTTTTAGTTACTTTTAACAGAATTTATTGGTCAAATTAGAAACAAGTTATCAAATTAAATTTCACAGTTAAAATTAAACCGATAAAAACGGGGGCGATAATACAATTCATTGTTTGATAAATGTATGTTTATTTTGTCATGATTATCATTGAATTTGACAAACGTCTTTATCTATTATTTCTCCGACACAATTAAAATATCTACTTTAAAAATACAGGAAATTTAATAATTGTACAATTATTACACTATTATCTAATAAAATATCATTTTTGTTGTGTAAAACTTTTTTTTATCGGTTATCATAGAAAATAAATATTTATTTTAAAACAATTCAAAATAAAAATAGAAACACTTAAAATGAACGGAGAAAATAATAAATAATTTTGATATCAATGATGAAATATATATATATATATATATATATTTTGTTTCTTTACCTAAATCTAAAACAAGCGTACGTACACCATTGATACTCTTCCTACATATTTTAATTTTTAAGTGTTTGAAGTCTCTCGAAGAGTCCATGAACTTTTTCTGAAAGGTCTTAAATGAGAGCACATATCTATCAACATCTAGTTTAATATGTTAGAAATAAATGAATGATCAATTTAAGCATTTATATATATATATATATATATACCGACGTGAAATACGATGAATCATGCTATGATATTTGTAAATGTAGGACGGACGCATCAAATACAAAACTGTTCAAGAATATAATATAAAAATTACAATGAAATTAGCTAAGAACAAAGATCTCCCGAGTCCTTATGGAGGGACATACGCCAACTTGTCTTCTTTTTCTATTGATGAAATTATATTATATTTACAGTTTAATTTTTAAAACATGCTTTTAATTTAATGTTCATACTTGAATCAAATCTACTAACTAAGTTTACTTTTTGCTATCGAATATATTGTATCTTATTTAGTTTCGTCAATTTTGGGAACTGGTTCACAAGACAACATTTTTATCATCGACTAGGCGTCCAAATCATCCATTAAAATAAATATCATTATTTATACTTAAAAATACAAACATAAACCAAAGCCGTTATTTACTTGTAAAAGCCAAAATGAGCTACTATATTCCAACATTTTATTTTTATATTTTTGATATATATATATATATATATAATTACGCTTGCTTGACATTAAAATCTAGCTACCATTTATTTGTGCCACAAACAAAACTTTGATAACTTAATTAAAAAGGCCAAACTTTACCATTTATTTGTGCCACAAACAAAACTTTAATAACTTAATTAAAAAGGCCAAACTTTATTAACAAAGTGACAACATCATATCCGTCGACCTTATTCATACACTTTTTATTCTCGATCATAAACTTAAACAACTACGAAAAAGACCCTTAATTTCTCTTGGCCTGCAGCCTCATCTTAGTGATCTAAGAAGATATTTGGCTAGTTCTCTGTGGAGAGAACAACATACTCTCAGTCTCTCTGTTTGTTTTCAAGTTCTGAGCCTGGCTTGGCGAGATCTCGAAAGAGTTTGTGATGACATCAAGTGGCATGGCTCGGAACACTGATGTGTACCCTGCAACCGGACTCTTCATTGGAGACTTGTTTGTCTTGAATGCTACCCACTCGAACCCGTTTTGTCCAGCTTGAGCCATTGATGCGAAAAACTGTGGGATGACGAAAATGTCACCTCTGTTCACTTGCTGGTCCAACACGGCTTCACCGTTGTTCGACACGATTTGGATGTGAGCGTCACCACTGAGCACATAGACGACCGTGTGGCTGTTTATCGACCAGTGTGGTGACAACAACGCATTCTGCATAGGTGTAAAAACAAAACGGGTTAAAAAGTAAAGAATATTAGTAACTTCTAAAATGAGTCACTATAACAAATCAATCAATTCTACACATTTTCTAAGCATATCTAGAGATTGTTTAGGATTGATTATTCAAATAATGTTTATCTACTTAACGCTTATGTTTACAACAAATAAGCATATTCAAACGCATGAGCAAAAACTGCTCATCTACTTATTTTAATAAAAATCAATCAATTCTACTAGGAATATTCATGCTTTTTTTAGGATTGATTATTAAAACGTTTATATGCTTGATGCTTATTTTTACAGCAAATAAGCATATTCAAAAGTCTGTTCAAAAATTACTTATCTGGTTATTCGATATAAATCAATACGGTTTTGATTTACCTGTTGAAGGTGTCCTTTTTCAGCAGCAAGATCCATGTAAGAAAGAATTGGTAACTTGTGTTCGTTAACCATGTTGAGTTTTCCAGCTTGTTCCGAAAAGATATCGGCTTCTCTTTGGTTATCCAAATTGTAAAAGATTTTAGAGCTACAAATTTTCTCTTCAAGGCCATTAGCAGGAGATCGTTGGTACTGTTGTTGTTCGTCAGGGGTGACCAATCGCATGGGTTCACGGACTTGAACAATGACACCGCGTTCAGTTGATCGTTGCATGTTTTCAACGATCTCTGGCTCGGCGTTGAATGCCTCAGCGAGTAATTCGGTGTCGAAGCCAGAGAAGATGTTCTCGACGTTAAGTCCACCACCCTGTTGGTATTGTGGGCGACGACCTTGTGGGAACTGTGGGCGACGACCTTGTTGGGACTGTGGGACCCGCATTTGTTGGCCTTGACTGTGTTGACTTGTAATTCCTCCGGCAAGGAAGAAGGTCTACAAGAAAACGAAACCAAAATAAGCATTAACTTCTACAATTTTCTCGATATATCTTTTAAAAATTTGTTCCTATTTCTATTTTAGGTTGTCTGAAATGCTTAATTAATCTACCCCTAAGAAATGTAGGTGTAGTTTATAAAGGTGTAAGTTTAGACATTTTAGTTACATTTGATCACCAAAGTGTATTTTTTAGAAACTGTGCCAGTTAAAGATGCTAAATAAACGTTCAATCTACTACTTACAAATTTAAAAGTCACATATTCTAAAATTTATGTACGTTAGTTTACACTGAACACTCATTTTAATTAAGATTACGAGAGTTATGACGAACTTCAATAGTAGTATACAAACAAGCAATTTGTTTTACAAGTATCGTTTTCAACAATAACCTAAATAATCAGTAAGGTTGTGTTTGATAAAACAGAATGATTTAGCGCTGAATGTATGATTCTAAGACCGTTAAAATAAGATGAAGCGTAATAACGTACCCTAGGCTGCATGTCAAGTTGGTTGTTGGGGTTGTTGACGTCATTCATGATAATAGCAACAACTTCTTGGTTTGCATCGTTGTAAGCCCAGTGAACAACACCGGCAGGAATGGCGATGATGTCACCTTGTTGGAACCGGTGTACCTTCTGGTGAGAGTCGGTTTGTTCACTGCCAAATTGCTGTCCTGGCTGGCGCATGCGGCGTGGTTGTTGCTGTTGCTGTTGCTGTCCTTGTACTCCGGTATCGAATGTCTCCGCACATCCCGGGAAGTGTACTCCAATAATGCCTTCACCTGCAAACACCATAGCCATCATTCATATTGTCAATATTTGGTTTGATATATAATGATGATTTTGTTTCGAGTTAGGGAATTACTATATATATGTCGCAACAAATGTTAATAACTGACGACGTAACTTCACATGCACAAATTTCAAACCTTTTTTGTAAATATATATATATATATATACATAAATATATATTTTTCAGTAATAATTAGTATGTGTTTATTTAGTTTCATTTTTATTAAAGAATAATATTTTTATACTCTAAAAATACTATGAACTTTCCATGCAGTGTAAGTTATATTTAGAATACTTTTTGACAGAAAATTGAATTTTTTGTCCTCTAAATTTTAAAATTTTGTTTATTAGTAAACCTAAAAGTGTGCACGTAAAGTTATGTGCTATTAGTTGCATTCACATTACATATACTCGTACTTTATTTACGTAGTAGTGATACCTCGTTCAATGAAGACAAGAACAGGGGTTGGATGGAAGCTAGGAACAAAAAGCGAGTTAGGTTGAATCGTAACTCTAGACGGTTCAACTCCAACACACTGAAACTGCTCATCATTTACATCCCATCGTTCGATCGAACCACCTTCGAACTCAAGCCGTTGAGCAGGTTGCGTGGTGCCAAGTCTCTGAAGGTTACAAAACTCGGGGCCACCGAGTCGCGGTGAGCGTGTGGTGGCGAACGCAGTGGTGCCTAGGAAGCAAAGAAAGAAACCGATGAGAACCTTTTTAGCAACCATGGTTAACTAGCTAATGAAGAAACACTACTACAAGTGATATAGTGCGAAGTTAAAGGGAGAATGGTGGGGTGGATTTATAGGGTGAGTGGGATGAAGGTGTGGCGCAAAGGTTCTGTTTTTGGCACCGATAAAATGCCACCTTGCACTGGATGCTAAATGGACGTGGTGGTGCATGGCATGATGTGTATGTACACTTGGCAATTATGGTGTTTGAGTTTAGACAAATGTGCATGTGTTAGCCAACATGAATACATTTTAAAACTTTGTTCTTTTTGATTTTATACATATTTTACTCTCTAGTCTCATATATGCATAGAATACATTGAAGAAATGTATATACCAAGGAGTACGTATTATATTATATAACTATATATACAAAGAGAGAAAAAGATGTGTAGACCTAAATTGATAAGTTTAAAAGAAGACTCAAAATGTGATTTGTTAATTTAAAAAAAATGATAAATAGAAATTAATAGAAAAAAACACATAAATAATGTGTTTAATGATAATGAATTATGTATAATTTTAAATTTATCATTTTAGATCTATTTATCATGACATAACTATATACATATACAATGGCCAATATAATAATTTGCACGACTGATAACGGATAGAATGAGGATTTAAGTTTATTTGACACGTACTCTAAAATGTAGTATGTTGTCCGAAATGAACTTGTTTAGATCATACATAAGTTTGAATATTATATTTTTAGGTTATATGATGTGTCAAATAATAATTTTGTTTAGTTAAATAAACATTTAATTCTACTGCAGTACCATTAAGTTATTTGTTAGTGTTTAAGGTGTATTTGATGCAGGAGATTTTAAAGAGATACGAGAGATTGAAATTCTAATTTCTTTTTATGAATTAAAAGTTCTCTTTGATAATAAAAAAAGAAAAAGATTGTTACACAAAAATCTCTTATGATCTTCTAAAATATAAGTCTCTTTAAGTAAGTTTTTGAAAAAATTCTCAGTCACTAGAATCTTTAGCTACAATCTCCAGTTCTAGTCAAAAGTTCAAACTCTAGCTAATTTGTTGACAAAACATACCTTTAGGATATGTTTGGTGAAATATTTATAGGGTGTAGTTGTAACAATATAAAATTTCTCAATTTTATAGAAAACTATTTTAAAGAGTTTCGAGATTTTAAGCTTTTCATTGGATTCTAAAACTACAATTTGTACATACCAAACAAAACTTTTATTTTCATATGAGCTTTTTGTTTAAAAACTAAAAATTAAAGCTCTTGAAAACTTCCAAAAATTTAATGTTAAATAGATTCTTAACGTAACATTTAAAATTAAATTTTAAATATTACTATTTATTGAAAATTAGATTTTTTGCTTTACCTTTTTCGTGTATTGGTAAAAAGTTAAAGGAAAAGGATTGTAGAGTAATAAGATTCATAGAGTACTTAAAAACTTAATACGACTACACTACTATTAAGTTATTTGTTTATCGTATGCATTTAAAGTTGGACTTATGGATTGTATTCGACTTTTGGGCCTATAACTGTCATCACGGGCCTGGACATTTAGATAAGTATAGAATGGACTTTTGATGTATGGTTTAATTTTAAAGTTTTGTAGTACAGAACTACAGATTGCTAGTAGCCGAGACAACTCTCTTTCAAGTGAGCCAATCTACTTGTACTTTTCTCGAGCGTTGTTGATGTATTTTATTTTTTGTTTCGAGTTTATTAATATATCAATTTTATTATTCATGTCAACAATAAATTTGTTAAAATTATGTCTTTCACCATTTTGTTAACTGGGACAACTAGCAAGTCTCATTTAATAAGCGTTTTAAAATTTTTAAAAATATCAAGGTTGAATGAAAAAATCAAATGTATTAGGTACATAGGTGACCTCGCGATAAAAAGTACAATATATTAGCGATCCATATTATAAACCCTAAAAAATATAATCTGATATGTTTAACCAATATGAATGCGTTTATATGCATAAAGAAAAACCAAAAAGCTCCGTAGCCCTCATATTTCACCAGCACTATCAAATTCAAACATACATATTTTTAAAATAATTAAATTTAACATTATAATTAATTGAGGTGTAAAAAATATAACAACGATCTCAGAAGTATCGTCGGCGTCTGCGCTACGTGTCTCCATGAACGCCTTTCTAGTACACCACCGCAGGTAGGTCCGATTGCCAGATTATATAATTATTACATGAAGAAGGAATAATTTTTTTTTATTTGGTTCTCTTTGATATCGAATTTTTTCATACCTAAAAGACAAAACGAATATTCAGATTCGGGTTTGTATTTGAATCCTACGATTTCAATTTCGAATGGATCATGCAGTGATGGTGAAACTTACGTGAAAGCCACGTGTATGTTAACAATTTACGTGGAAACCATGTCAGTTATTTTTGAGCTCGGCCAACACACACTTTGCATGATCTCCCGACAACATCTGACAATAATACAAAATGGAATATTCATGCAGGTGGTTATTCACATGTCCACCCAATTAACTTGGTCGGTTCATCTAATTGGTCCACGTCAAAACAAATCACAGAGAATGTCCTTATTCTCATGCCCCAAATGACATCCTTCTAGAACCTTTTAGAAGGTTGTCTTTCACTATAAATAAAACTAGTGTTTGCGCTCATTCAATCTATCTTACAAGCACCTCATACACTTGAAATTGCATCCCTGTGTAATTTCAAGGATTAATCCCTTGGCCACCTTCAATTGAGCTTGATCTCGAACCGGGTTTGCACGTTTATCGGAATGTCAATGATTAATCACCTATAAACCCTCATTATTTTGCATTCAAGATGAAACATGTTTGATCAAATGGCGCCATCCGTAGTTTAATATACTAATAGAACTTTCTTTAATCATTTTTATGTTGATTTTCACTTGTAACCATCATAAACCACAATTCCGTATGTCGGAATCTGATATCTTTGCTGATCATGTTTTCTGCGATTCTATACCGCATCAAGAATGTTTAATATTGTTCTACTTTGGAAGCTTTCGTACTGGAGCATGCATTTGGCATGCGTTGCATTTTTGAATTTCTTCCAAAGTATCTTGGTGCCTTTTCGGCCAAAAGTAACCGACGTTCATAATCTTGGAAACTAGTGATTATGGACCTGCGACCCTTCAAGAATTTCCTATATGATGTAGTTGGGCTGTAGCGGAACAACACCATTGGAGTAGAGGCCCAAAATATAAGAATGTTTTGTATATGATTTCATTTTTCAAAGTGTAAAAATTAAGTGTAACACTATTTACAACATCATTTTACAACAATAGAGTTTATAGTATAAATCGCTAATGTACTTTACTTTTTGTTCCGAGTTCACCAACTTATCAATGTTAACTTAAAAATTGTTAAAATTTACACCAATAAGGTTTGGTGTTATACCAAATTTTGTATACGTTAAAATTTACATCAAATTTGAAATTTTAGTATATAAATTGGAGATGGTTTCACAATACTATTTAACATCAAATTTGATGTAACATCATTCATCACATTAATTCTTTATATTTTTCATTTTAACCTTCACGTGTTTCATTTTAATCATTTCAATATATATATATATATATATAGAAATATATTGTATTTTAACATGAAATTTATGATTAATTTCTAGAGTTAGGAAGTGATGCAATACTGATAAAGATTAAAATTTAATATACCATTCAAAGTACTCGAAAGTTAAAGTAATACATCGAATTTAGAAAAATGAGATAATTATAAACTAATAAAAACTTACGAACATATAATATAATACCATTAAACTTTGAATTTACTACCAAATTAAGAGTTTAAAATTGATCAGTATATCCTCTCGATTCACCATCCACGTTACCTCTCGTTTCATTAATTGCGTTTCTTTTAGATTCACCGTTTGCTTTTCCTTCGAGATATAATGGTCGGATGAGCCGACACATACTTCGAGTTTTATATGTTAGCCCTCTTTTTCCTCATATTTTTTACCTTCATTTTGAAACTAGTAGCTTATCATTAGATTACTTATTAAATTAATATCTTTGCATAAATCGTTTGAGAGCGTTATGAGAATTTGAAAATTATATTTTATAATAAAAGTGAAAATGTACGATGAAAATATATTCTAAAAAAATATCTTTTTACATCTAATTAGTGTAAAGTTTTAGTACATATATTGGAGATATCTTTAAGGCATTTTTGACGTATGTACTAAATGTTGTATTAAATTTGATATAATAAAAGAATTTTTGAAAGATATGTTTGCATTAAATATGATTCATCTCCAACATATATATTAAATTATGCAGTAAATAGACTTCCAATAATTACATATTTCTTCCTAAACTATTTTTTTTGCTCTAATTTACTTCAATTTATTATTTTTATGTTCAATTTACCTTCCATACTATTAACTTAGTTGTAACTTTTATTTGTTTACTTCTGTATAGTTTCAATTATGTAATTTCTTTTCATAAATCAAGATTTTAATTATTGTATTTTGTTTAAAAATATATATTGTTTTAATCATCAACTATATTAAGCGAATAAATAAGAATATTTAAGTTTTATACTCATATAATAAAATATTTTTATCAAAAGGCTTAAAATTACATATTAAAGATTTGGTGCAAAATGATAAAAAAATTTAGGTGTACACCAAATTTAATGAGTTGGTTGGAGATAATATTTTACACCAAAACACCAAATCTGATGTTATATTGTACACCATATCCAATATATGCACGGAAACATCAAATTTGCTATTTTGATGTAAAGACCCATCTCCATATTGATGCAAGTTTTAGTTTAAATTAAAATTTTAGAGATTTTTCATTAAATTTGTTGCAATACCAAATATTGGACTAAATTTTAAATGTTTCATTCTAAATATTTTGGTTAAAGTATTTTTATTATATAAGTAATAAATTCAAATTCAATACCTATTTATCTGTATTATTCGTTTAAAGATGTTATACGAGTTATATAATCAATAGTTGAAGCAATAAAATATACATATATATATATATATCCATATATTTTAAAAATGATAGTTAAAGCATTGATTTATTATAAGAAGTTAAGTAATTGATGATAGACGAAAGTAGATAATTAAAAGTTACAATTTGAAAGGTGCTATCTAAAATCGCATACAATCACTTACTTGCGAAGTTAATTGAAGTAAATTATATATGCAAAATAGTTGAAGGGATAATATTTAAATGTTAGTTATCAATTCAATTTGGTGTATACATCGAAATTAAAACTACATTTACTTAACTATGTTTCTTAAATATTCTGCTTTTACATCAAATTTGGTGTAATTTTAGTCTAAGAAGATGCCGTTGAGCAACAAAAAGAGGAACGCTTAATATTGAAGCTAACGATCAAGAATATTCGAATCTTGCAAGCAAGTGGAATCACAAAATAAAGTGGATCAGATTCTCTAGTTGGCTAAAACCCTCCACAAAAACCGAATCACATAAAGTTTACTTAGCTTAAAAATTAAGTTATAGTACTCTATTCGACACCTGATCAAACCCCTTCTATAAAACCACTATCACAACTCAACCTTTTGTATTTCAATGGCGTACTTAAAGAATTTCAAAAGGCTTATAGCTGCTAAAAAGGTTTTAAGACTAGTCGTCACCAAGCTCCATCTAAACAAGCTTCAAAAATCCAAAACCACACGTCGAAAAATCAAGAAACATCCCACAACGACTATGACTAAAGGTGGAAGCAGTAGTTGGCTGTCGTTGTCGTTTCAATCTCGATTCAAACGCAAACGAAAAGAGATTCAAAGATATCCTAGGAAGAAAACAAAGCCGGTTTATGTCGATCAGCTGTTTTTGGACAAAAAGGATCATGTTGATCAAAAGCCGGTTGTGGAGAGAATAATTAGGGACAACGCGGTGGCTGGGACTAGTAGTAAAAGTAGTGGTGGTGTAGCCGATGAAATGTGGGAGTCGTTAGTAATGGGGTCGGCGCAAATGGATGGGATTAACGAAAGGGCTGAGGAGTTTATTTCTAGATTTCGAGCCGATCTCCTGTTTCAGGAGATAACAGCTCGGAGATTGTAGCAATATGAGTAGCTTGTTGTATCATATTGTTTTTCTACTTTGTTTTGTGTTTTAAGGTTTTTAAGGTAAGTTGTTAAGACAACTTAATGATGTACATATTTGTCTAGTTGATGTCTTTCAATAACAAAGATTCTAAGTTCGAATACTTCTTTCAAAATAACTTGCATAGACTTAAATGAATTTATGTCTGCCACGTCACTTCTATGTAATGCAAACGTTTAATTCATATAATGTCACATCACCTATAAATCTTTCCTTAAACTTTGTACTGTTACTTATGCTGATATACAATATACATGTAATGTACATTATACTATTATAAAGAAAAAATAGTCACAATACATGTGGTTAGAAATTTTAAACATGGTCAATCTTTTATAACTTTAATTATATGCCAAAAAGAAGCCAATTGGCATATAAATTCCTTTCTATTAAAAAAAGTTTCTTCCACTAAATGATTAGCTTTACACTAGAGGTCTTTTGTCCTTTTTAGCCATCCAAGTACATCAATATTGACTTATACGTCTTGGAAGTCAAACTTGTTACCTTCTTCACACTATGAGTCAAGTTACATCTAGAATAAAAGGTAGAAAAGAAAAAAATGGGACGTCATTACAATGCACTTCCCGTCAGTTTAGATCCCGTATCATATTTAACTTTATAATATATTAAATTAATATTTAATTGTGGATAAAAAAATTACGCAGTTGACAGCAAAGAATTTGTCAAAAAACTCATCCTGATCCCTTAACCTTTTAAACTGATAAAAGCATTTTCTTAACTCAATTTGTATATGTACGGCTCGTACGTAAGTTTAAGTGTAGTTTGCGGCACTAGATAGTTTTCCGGATAGTAGAAATATAACCATTAAAATATTATTTAGAAAATTACCAATTCTACGAAACAGGATGTTCTGTTTTTATATCTTTGCAAGATTGATCATTTTTTCGTAACGAAAACTCAATAACATTCATCTGAATCGCTCAATGTTTATAATTCTAATAACTCATCCCCTGTAGTAAACACGTTGAACCAATACTGCATGTCATCATGCATACTTGGCTTGTACTTATACTGGCCTTCAACCGCAATAAACTCACTCGAGCTTTCACCAGAGAAAATATCGGACCAAAAATCGTCCTCCATTTTTTCTAAACTCCCTAAAACTCGGATTTCACTACTATTGTCATTGGTGATCACTGAAGAAATTTCACTATAAGAATCCTGAGGAGAATTGAGTTGACTACAACTCGTTTGACCAGGATCACTAGAACTGCTTTTTGACATCTTCAATGATGATGGTGATGATTCGACCTCCTCTTTTTTTAAGAGTCGATATTGGTTTTCAGGCTCGTTTTTCACTCTCTTTTTTAAATGAGTGTGCCAGACATTTTTAATTTCATTATCTGTACGTCCTGGTAGTCGCGCTGCAATGGCTGCCCATCTACATTTCAGTTTAATAAAGACATATATCAATTTACAACATCCATTGTACAACATAAATACATGTTTAATAACATAATTACTTGCGTATAATAATAATTAATAATTCATCAATAGTATGTCAAATAAGTTCAGTAACAAACCTGTTTCCTAAGGCTGCATGCAATTGTATGATAGTTTTCTCTTCTTCATTAGTAAAATTACCCCTTTTAATATGTGGATTAAGATAATTAGTCCATCTTAGCCTACAACTCTTCCCACATCTTGATAAACCTGCCAATAAAACATTAAATAAGTACCAGAATTAGTTTACAAGCAATGAATCGCGAGTGAGAACAAACTAAAGAAAAAACACAAGCAATTTAAAACATAAACTTTTTTAGAAGGCAAATTTATATTTAAAAAACTAGCAAGACACTTGAAGTACAACCACTGAACTGCAAAGTTAACATAAACGAACCGGCTAGTTTAGGGAGAGCTCGCCAATTGCCATGACCGTGCATTTTAATGTGGTTGACGAGGATTTGGTCTTCAACGTTTGTCCAAGGGCCTTTCTTCAATCCCATTCTTTCACAACATGGAGCTCGAACCATTTTTACAGTACTTGAAAAGAATCTTATTATCAGATCAATTCATTTGAGTTTGTAATTAATAGAAAATTAATGTATGTATGATAGGGAAGAGAATAACTTATGTGATGGATAAGGGGAGAACCAAGGGTTTATATAAGGGTGTTAAGAACGGTACGTACCACAAAGGACAATTATTGAAGGTGGTGTTTTATAATCACATACGTCAAAAGAATGTTTACTTTTAGGTCAAACTAAAAGGTCATGACATATATTATAAGTGTAATTAAAATAGTGATAATTATAATAACGACAAATTTCTTTAAACCTGTTACGTGAGAAGTAAATCAAACTCATTTAGAAGTCTGTTCAGATAACTTTTCTAATAAAGTAAGGTCCTTCTTGATGCTGATAGAGACTGAACCTATAAAAATTTTTAACATCTATGTCTCCAATCCTACTTAGCCAAATATTGTAGATCATTATATTAAAAAAAAAATTTGTTTTTTTTTTTTTGTTTTGTTTTTTGATAAAGAAGTTTGATAGTGAAAAAACATCATATTAAGAAAATGCTGAGCGCCTTTAAAGTGGAGTATATGTAATAATTAGTAACTTACATGTTGTTAAGATAAACGATTATATGTGAAAAATCAAGAGGAGATAAATATAAAAGAAAATGACTTATTCAAAACTTGATTGAGACAAAGTACATATTATTTGTTTAAGAAAAACAAAGGTAATTATCATCTGAGGGTTCTTATTAAATCGTTCGACGATTAATATGGATAGGTAAATCGTGTGTAACTCATAATTCAAAGGATATACAGGTACACATTGAATTTATGACCTCCGTCTCATATCGCATATTTCAACCATCACGATAGGGACCGATAAATTCTCTAAGATTATTAATTATCTGTTTCGATGTAATAAAACACTAACAAGTCAAACTATTCACATATACATTCGTAGTAAACAATTTAGTTAACAGACTATATGGTATTGAAAATAAATATAACGTATTAATTTGTAACAATAATAGTATAATAAAAGTGAGCAAGGAACACGTGGTAATTGATGATACATTTTGCAATAATTGTTTATATGGAATTATGTATTGGACGGTCAAAACGAAGTGTGAACACCTGCGTGCATCGCGGCTGTATATATACGTTGGTCGCTGGGTTGCATGATTACATTGCATCGTGTGTTTGATGATAAGGACTGCAACATCCTTTATTGATTTTCTAGATTGACATACTATTAGAAGGAACTTATGAAATAGAAACAACAAAGTATAATATGACATAGGGGTTATTAGTTATCTCAAGATAAATTTTCATATATTGAATATAATCTTAATCGTTAATTATAATATAATTGGATTAAATTTATTAAATAAAGAAGGATCAATAAATATCTATAATGGGTAAATATATCAATTATACAATTTATAAATTTGTGATCCATGTGCACAATTCGAGTTATACCACTTGATGTATGATCGATGATGCACATACTATTTCTATTGTTATTCTATTTTATTATTTATTATTTTTATCTAACATCTACGATATAAACATAGTATAATTGGGCTAATTGTTCGTAAATTAACGAATTTGTCACGAAATCCTTTTGTATGCATTCATCTTCGAAAAGTTATATTGTATGCATTGCAGTTACTAATAATCTTTGTTGTAGGCGTTCATTAACCGAAAACAAAGGCAACCGGTTACCCGTTGATTACGTGGCTAAGAGTTGCTGACTTGTCATTGCCACGTCTATTAAGAGTTGCTGAAAATCAATACATTTTTTCCACCACATCCACATCATCATCTTCAATCATTTCCTTCGGTGACATCATTTTTTTCGATAACACTACCATCACAACCACTACCTTAACCAACATCCTTATTACCACTATTTCACAACCATCTCTAGCGTCACCACCATCTCCAACTTCAACCACATTTTTTGCGACACCATTTTTTTCAATGACACCATATTTTTCGG
This sequence comes from Logfia minima, assembly GCA_963921325.1. Lineage (NCBI taxonomy): Eukaryota > Viridiplantae > Streptophyta > Magnoliopsida > Asterales > Asteraceae > Logfia > Logfia minima. The sequence continues at coordinate 38,349,597 of OY992764.1, forward strand.
TTACACCACCACCACTACAACTATCTTATCCAACAGTCATATTACATCTACTTCACAACCATCTCCGACATCACCACCATCTCCAACTCCAATCACATTTTCTTGCGACACCATTCTTTCCGGTGAACCATGTCTTCAGGTAACACCACCACTTTAACCAACAACCGTATTATTTCTACTTAACAACCATCGCCTACGTCACCACCATCTCCAACTCCAACCGTTTCTTCTGACGACATCCTTTTTTCTAGCAACACCACCACAATCACCACCAAAACACATATAGTCGATGGACACAATCACGGTAAGTGGCTAATTGTTCGTAATGCCCTTACTAGATGAAAAGGACGACATGATTTCAATGAATAGATGAAATTATACAAAAAGAGGTTCTATTTATAAAGTTTAATTGATATATTTAGTAAAAGTTTGTTACTATTTCATTGTCAAACGTGGTACCTCGGGGGACATACGACCTGGACAACAGTAGATTAACTTGGTAAGACTTTGATTTCAGGTTAATGAATACATACAATATCGATGATTGGTAATTTCACTGTATACAATAAAACTTTAGAAGATTGACGCGTACAAAAGAATTTTATGACAAGTACGATATATTTACAAACAATTAGACTTATTTAATTCAACTGACTAATGTTTAATCTCTGCTTTAATTTTCTAAGGGGCTTATTTTTTACAAGACAAAGAATACAGTTATAAACTATCATGATTCATGAGTCTGAACAATTATTCATTTACAAATGTAATTAAGTATCTTTGCCGCAACACTGAAAGAGTTGAGTTTACATATTTAGAAGTTTGATATATACAAGTATGATTAAATTATAAAAAGTTGTACATAACTTTGTTCTACTATATATATTATATATAATATATATATAATAGGTAAAAAAAAATCAAGATTTGGTGTTTCTGAAAAAGTAAAGTTGAGTAAAAAAGTTAGTACGTTTTGAATGCTGACTGCATCTAGAGAGGGTATATTTTGAGATGATGTGTTTATGGGGCATCCACACACTTAATTGTGAATCCTTTTAACATCACTACACTCCATGTGTGTCCAAATTATAACTTTTATTTATTTATTGGTTTTTATGCTTTTTCAACAGAGAAATGTGTCATGCATGTGAGTGTTACGATAACATGGTGACATCTCACATCCTCAAAATTCAACTTAAAATGTAATATCTTGTATCGTTTGTCAAAAAATCCTTAAGACGAGATCAATTAGTTTTATCTTTCTCTAGAGTGCTCTCAAATTAAATAGCATGGAACTTGAATCTTCAATGAATTCTTATGAAACACGTGAACCCCAACCAATGTTCCTTATATAGAATGAATGTCAAAATAGACGTCACTCGAGAAGACTCAATTGTTTGAATTTTAATTATGTTCTGGTATGAACGGTTGAACAATATCATTCTTTCAAATATTTTCATTGGGTTTGGTATAATGATGCATAACAGTGAAGCATGTACTCTTTCAAAGACAAGTTATTGATCCTCTCAGTGAAGAAACTAATTGTGTACGATGTTTTAGAATAAGTTGATCATCTACTTTTACACTATCCTCGATCTTTTATAATATGGGCAGTACTATATTTAGATGGTGAAACTAAATAGTACTTTGTATCATTTCTTCTGCATCCTCAGATTTTTCATTTAGCGGAATCGTCATATGTGCATCAAATATGTAAAGTTTTGGTGACTTAGGGGTCCCTGTACAATTTGGGCTGTATGGAATTCAAGGAAAAAAGTTTAATTTTTAAACGAGTAGTTCTCTTGTCTGGCGTCGTTGGTTCATATACTTCATAGTATTACTAAAACTGTTTTTATGGGCTACCACTTCACAGTTATGAAGTCACCAATATCAGTTTGGTTAAAACAATCATGGACGTTAATACATGATCCTTACATAGTTCAATCTTCTTACTAGATTTAATTGGTCGTTTTGTAAATGTTCACATGTGCAAGTCCTATGCCATATAGTATTACAAGTAGTTTGTTAGGCCTTTAACATGGTCTCGTATTTATGTAAGTCACTCATGTGTCTACAACATTTTGATGAAAAGATCTTCCAAATTATATATTTCGTGCTTTTTGAAAAAGTAAACTTGAAAAAATGTAATAGTTAACTGTTTTATTTATTTTTTAAGACTTAGATCGATATATACGTCAAGGAAAAACAATTATATATATTATTTTGTGGACATAATTCTTGTATATGGTAGGTAATAAAAATAAGATTTATATTCAATCTTAGGAATCAAAAAGTTTCAACCGGAATGATTAAAACAATTAAAGTTGTTTATGAAATGTATAAAAAATGACTTTAAATTAGGATGTAGTATTGAAAGTAATAAAAATTAAGATGTAGTATTCAATAATTTTTAATAAATATCTTTTTGCATGTGAACATTCTCGTATTTTTGAAACAAACAAAAAAGCATTTTTTTAGCGGGAAATATGACTTTAAATTTTCATTTCAAAATAGAAATCATCGTATCATTTGAACATATATCAACTTTTTTCTAGCTAGTGACTAACGAGCTAAGACACTGTAAATTTCTATGCAAATATCCGTCACATTCCAATAAATCTCGTGAATCAAACGGAAAGTTTCTTCCATTAGTCAACCAATAAAAGAAAAATAAGAACAAAAAAAAGCAATTAAGCAAGAAATCGTACATGGGTCCAAATGCTTTACCGACAAAAGATTTGTGCCGCTTTTCAACGTTCAACACTCTGCTCGTGATTATTTAAAGTTAGAAAGTTGCCTTTCAACAGCTTCAATTCGTGATCCTCAAATATAAATAAATTTATTTTCTATTATGTAAAGTATACAATACAAATTTACAACTTCTTCTGACTATAATATAATAATAATAATAATAATAATAATAATAATAATATATGCCTTTTAAAATACAAACAACAGCCTACAACGATAGATTCTTTGTTGCGTTCTTGATATTTTAGTTTGATATAAAAACGAAAAAAATAATAAAAGGGGAAAAAAACTAATAAATTTATGAGAAGTAATAAACTAAACCTCTATAGTCAAGTGTTTACTAGCCATTATTCGTTAAACCAAACGTATCACTTAACAAATATATACAAGGCTTTCCTTGCACATTTTTATTTATCTTGAAAACACTCATTTCAAATAAATTAATGAAATAAATTCAACCTAATTCTACATCGCCTTTCATAAACAATCCTTTTGCTGATGAGTGGTGTTGTTGCGTAGAGGTGTTCAAATCAAAATGTCAAAGCCATAGAAAAAACAAGTAATGGATGATGTCTTTAATGGCCACATCCTTTGAAAACTAGTGGACTGATACCAACACTAACCTAAAAAGGTAACTTCCTGCATATGTTTTGAAACACTTTTCGCAAGTGTGACATGCCTCATTTTGTAATCCTTGTTGATTTTTTTTTCATATAATTAAATCATAATAGTAAATATGATGACAAAATAGTGATCCACATTTCAAACGATTTTAGAATATGATCAACTATAAACACGGAATTGACTAAAGTATAATGTAGAAAACTTTAAAACTGCTTAACTCCTTTTTAGCTCAACTTATCTGTATTACCCAATTGATTAAGAAAACAATCAATTTACACAATGGATCGATACGAAACTAGAAACCAAACCAAACCAAACTATGCATGAATTCCATCTATAGTCGGTATCCCACAGAATCGTTGAGTTTCAACGAGTTCAACTGATAAGCCGAATGATAAGATTGTAAACAAGGGTGAACACATTTCTATTTTCAAAAGTGTATGCTGCCACCAACCACCCTCTTAACACATCTTCACCACTAGCATTGTGCTCCAACACCATGTCAGTCCATCTGTTTCCCCAACTCAATAGAAAATTCTCATTTGGAAAGATTTGTTTGAGCTTTTTAAGTCTCAGGGCTTGATTGCCTTATGCAAATCTCGACCGAGTTTAACATTTCCAGCATCTTTTATGAGTCGCCCGGGGAACATAAGATCTTCTTTGTACCTTAGGTCTACGGGGCCCGATACCTTTCCTGTCTAAGTCATACATTTCACTACCAAATGCAAGAAGGTAAAAGAATGATTATACCATTCGTATACACCAAGGGTCCCATCTTCGTTTTGCTAGATGGGACCCACAAACAACCTGGCATACCACGCAATAGAGGTGGCCAAATTGGTGGACCGGGTAACAGGTCATTACCTAGTACGGGTCTTAATGGACCTCGTTGGGTAGGCCTGGTAACACACTTTTGTCTAATGAAAACAATTATGATACTAAATACGGTGAAAATTGCATAATAATGTAACTTAGGCAGATTTCCATCTCAGGTAATGAACTTTGCTTTCGCATATGTATAATTGAAAGGAGGGGACCCACAACCATCTATACAAAAAGAGCAGTGTAAGAAGAAACACGAACATAGAACTAATACTCGGTTTAATAGCCACATGGAAATGGCAGATGATCTGTAAACCACACAAATTACTTCGCACGCCACAGGCACTATTGTGTCTTCTTGTACTGTCTGCTGTTGATAGTGTACCTTGTGGTGTACGGAGTAGTGAATCAATGGAAAGATGAGAAATTGACCTAACCTTCCCTTGCATCGACGAACAAACAGTAGAGACCAACTGAACCCCGGCACCTAATCCAAGCACATTAAACACGGTTGAGATCGACTCTCCTTTGCAAATAAATCACTAAGATTACCCTCTTTAGCAAATGAAGAATATATTGGTAATCTTGTTGCTCTTGCAGCAACCACAGCCATTCCCTGTTGAATCCAAAATGATTAATTTGGGTAATATTTTATCGCTCACTAGACCAATGGGTAAAACTAAAATAGAATAGAAAAGAAAAAGAAAAGTCGAAAGGTTTAAAAGTGGCCCAAATCAGCATATTACTAGTGTTCACAATTTCCTAAAATGTACTATTATAAGAAATTGAATCATTATTTAGATATAGTATTTTGATCATATTTACCATATTCCTTATGCATAAAACTTCATGACCCGAACAAAACCTAACCTATTTTGACCCGTCATAAAGAATTACTTATTTAAACCTGAGACTAAACTTGTCTAACCTGATCAGTTTGACACCTATAGTGACAAATGTAGATAAAGACTAACCAACAACTTACCTTTGCAACATTCCCAAGGCCAGCCATTTGAAGAAACAATGGCGGGCATAATGGTGCCATGATTTCTAGACCAGTGCCCAAGTCATATAACACGTCAGCTACAAATGGAAAAGACTTCATCAAATTTAGGAATTTCATAGAGACATATAACAAAGAACAGGAACAATGGTACAAACCCAAAATTCTCCACCGTTTGGGCTCTGAATCCATCCTTGAGCCTAAATTACTACATATTAGCTTTCCCATGAGTTCCATTCCGTCTTTTAGTACCTGGTTGACATCAATTCAGTCAAACAAATTTGTAGCATTTCCAGCATATTCGAATATTTAAGTTAATAGTTGTTTCTCACCCAACTAACTACAGTTGCTTGTGCAGGGGTAGGTCTCAAGCCTGCAGCATATAACAGCGCCTGCAAAGGTATAAGTTTACATATGGCTACAATATATATGTTACTTTAGGTATCAGAAGAGGACCTGAGTTGATAATACAGATAGTGCCGCACTTGAGAAATGTTGTAATGCCCGAAATTGTGTGTATCTAAGGTATCCTTCATTGACACTGGAGTAACTAGAGAATTTAGAGGGGATCAAAGTACTTTTATATCTAACCTTAAGAGTTGCAATTGTAAGTATCTTACTTTAGAACTCGCAATTGTATGTATCAAAATTTCAAATATTACTTTGTATGTGTCTAATGACTTATTCATCAGGTACCTTAGTATTTTTGCCTACGTAGCCGTCATATAAATTGCCACATCAAATTGACATGTCATAAAAGGTCATCTGCATACAATAGCAAGTTTTAAAGAATGATGCATATACTAAATTATTGAGTAAAGTTAAATACATTTAATAGCGACGAACTAATATTGAATGAGATCTAAGTTAAGTTTCATAAACTCTCTGACCTATATGGAAAACCAGAAGGAAAGAATTGGTTGACGAATGGTTCAGCCATTTTATGAAGAATGGGCCTTGAATCGTCAAGCACCTTCACCTAAAATATTCATAAAATCGCCACAAGATTCAACTGTCATAATATTAATTATAATACGGATTTGTAGACTTCGTATATTTACTAAATATCTACAAAATAATACTATGTTTTATCACTAATACATTTTCGATGACCAATTTAAAAAAAAACATCTATTACTATGTAAAATTTGTTACAAAATAGTAAAATAAAGTTGAGGAGAAATGGAAAATGATATAATGACGGAGAATTGACCGTTGGGTTCGAAGTGAAAGTGACGGTAGACCATGTCCGAGGTTTCGGTCCAAGATACGGACACCGCTATGTCTTCTGCTAGCGGATTTTTAGCTTCCATTTTCGGCATTTTTATTTATAATCTTTTCGTGCCACCAAAACTAAATTATAAAATAGAATTTGTATATGGGTTTGATCGGAAGAAGAGAAGGAGGGAAGTGATTTCATCGGGAGGAAACTAAATTATAAATACCACGCCGTATCCAAAAGAATGTTTTAACATCTTGGGAATCATTTGACGAACTCCTTACAAATTCAATGTGTTGTAACATGATCGAGATAAAAAGAAAACTATTTTCATTGTTGATTGTTGTATTTATTTTAACGTACTAGTATTTTGTAAAATGTTGCATTAATCTTTTTATTATAGTAAGAATCAGTTTTGACTGTCAGTGTGTAAGTCTTTTTACTCTTTTTACTTAGATGTGCAGTACCTAACCGATATCCGTGACCATTTCCTTGTAAGAATATTTGTCGGTGTGTAAGTCAGTGTGTAAGTCTTTTTTTTAGATGTACGGTACCTAACCGATATCCGTGACCATTTCCTTCTTGTAAGATTTACAATATCAAACGCCTTATCAGTAAATCACTTTGGCGACGATAAACTTAGGTAAGTGGTAGTGAGATTTCCATTGAAAAACAATATATCAACTTCTATATGCATCTGTTACATCTGCTCATTTAAATGCACAATTGTAAGAACAGTGAATTCAAAGACTTTGATGCTCTGAAGTTTTATCAAACAACTCAATAAATACACAGTTGTCAAATTTTCATCTTTGTTCAAGTAATATAATTCGGATTGCTAATTAGTTCTTGCTGTTATCACACATAATGACCACCAAAGTTACTACCGTCACATAATCAAAGAAAGCAAAAACAAGAAAAAAAAAACAAAAAAAAAACAGATGAGTGAGTGATTTCTTGGTGTCAGCATACTCCTTCCAACAATAGAGGCTGGGGAATCGTAGCCAGAGCTAAGAACGGTTCAAGTGTCAAGTAAATCCTGTTGACATTGATCATGGGTCGAGATGAAAACAGATTATGGACCATAACATGCAGGTTGACAAGCGTATGGTATGTTTTTGTCAGAATGGGCACAGGTTCATGGAAATAATGGATTTTGGGACGGCCATGGCCAACTAACTCCCAAAACTATGTAGTTTGATGGGCCATATACTCATCAACTAGTCTACAATCATAGTTTAGCCATTGTTTGATTCATGGTCTAATGCAAACATCCCCAAAATCATACTTGCAAAACCAATCTTTCTGTATATATTTAACCTTTTTCGGTAGCAAAACTAACTCTAGGCCATGATATAAAGGAGTATTTCATATCAAATCTGGATCGTCTTCATAGTCAAAGTCAGGTTCACTGTATTGCCTGATTCTTCTCACGTCCCTTGGTCCTGGTCTACCCTTTTTCGGTTTTCCCCTGACCAAATAGAAAAGTTCAAAACAAATCAGCACCCTGTGTGACAGTTTATGTAGTAGAAGAGATCAAACAATTCAAAATCATAAGCATCAGGCTGGTAAGGTGAAAGAAAGTGCTTACGTTCCCATCGTGGATACGGTTCCCATAGCAGCATGCTCATCAGTCTGAGAAGCGACACAAAAGTCAAAGAAGGTTCTAACTTCTTGAATGAAAGTTATGAAAGAGTGAGATTCCCACACGTCAGGACTGGATACTCTTGGTCTATAAATCAATAATTTTATTTTGGAGGCAACACAAACTGAGAACTATTTGTGGCAAAATGGGCGTGGCACGCAGGTTGAGCAAAGAGTCACAGTCCAAAACGGGTTGGATTGACCAGCCGGCACATTTTTGTCGTGAGAAAACTGAAAGTTAATATATTAAATATAGTTACAGAAACTGTCTTTATCAAAGTTATGAGCCAATTTTATAGAATAAAGCAATATAAGAAATTCTAAAATTTTGAAAATGCTTTAAGGAAATATTTAAATTGTTTGACGAGTTTGACGAGTCTGACCATTTTCTTTTTTAACTTTTATAAAAACTTTTTAACTATTTGGCCTGCTATCAATAACACATAAGCCAAATTAACTGGTTTCCACATCAATGGGTTGACATTGCTCCATATGCTTAGGCTAAGGTTAGAATCTTAACGGTCAACAGGCAAATACTAGTACACACCAACAAAGATACATAAATAAAACCACAAAACATACCGCTGGTGAGGTGACTGAAGATAGTGAAAAGAGCCTATCTTCTGCCTGAAATTTCCTACTTCGCTTGTACCTGCATTCGTGACACATAACTAAAATCAGTACCTTACTGTTTACTTCTTTTCAGTCCTTGGAAATCAGATAATTGTAACATTTTTACTTTTTTCTGCAAACGGACAACTATAAAAACCTATTTGCCAGTAGTCCAGTACCATAATCACGGATACATAAAAGGTATTGGCGTAGGTCCACAATATTCCTTCATTTGTGTTTGTAAAATTTTGATGGGACAGAGTATCAAGCATACATGGTAAAGAAACAGATATGCATCATAGAAAGTTGAGGGCAAGATTTTTGGATTACAGTGAAGTGCTCTTGGATGCTGACAGAAACCCTTCATAACCTTTTAAAACATTTCCACATTGGCTTGGATCCTGTAAATAAGCCGTCTCCATGTCATATAGCTGCAACAAAACTAAAAGTGTTAGGTTTTTATGTTACATTAAGAATAAAGAAAAGGTTTGACACTCTAATGGCATATCGTTAAAGTTTTAAAAGCATTTATTATTGGAAAAAGTTACTCGAAGCAAAGAAATCCTTAGCTGTTTCATGACATTAAGACATGATTATGTTACCATGAGAAACTATCATCAGAATATTGACCCAATTTTGAATTTAAGTTTCAAGATAAATAAGATCATAACTAGCCCATATAGCAAAATGTAGTGACAACCTAACCATAACACCACTTTGAGATAACATTTGTTTCTAAAAAAGAGTATCATGTCGTTCGATCATGAAATACTCTAATACGTTCCAAACGGTAAAAGAAACTTATCACAACGTAATAATTTAAATTCGTAAAGAATTAGACTCCAAAAATTACTTATTATGTTACAATGGGCATTTGAAAATCAAATTCAACATACATTCTCACATTTACTAGTACTATACCACAATTTGCCATTGTGATATTCCTAGTTACTAACTAACAATCGGCAAACCTACACCATTGATGCTAATATACACTATTCACCTAAAGCCTTTGATCAACGGGACTTTCAGAGAGTGAACCCTGATCGTGGAGGCCACAGACATCTTCACATTTGACATTAGTGTCTCTTTACCAAAATCTTTTGGTAACCCCATCAAAGATCATATAACTTCCCTTACTTAATAAGCTAATGAAAACACAGACCCGAAGATGAAACAATGAATCCTTTTCCAGCCACCCATTGATAGATAAATCTTGAAACTTTGCTTATTAAGAATGCTACTGAACGCACCCCAGATGTGAAATTGTTAAATCTTTTTTGCAAGCCCTTTATTGATTCAATATTTTCAAAGTTTCTTTTTTTAGAAAGTTAGGGCAATCACGCATAAATTATTAAGTCAATCATAAAAAAGCTTAAAACTTTATCTCGTTCCCATCATATTTCATCAAACCCAAATCAGAAAATCAAATTTAAAAGAAAGAAAACAAAATACATACACATGATCACGTTAAAAGAACAACAATAAAAGACCTAATGTATTTTTCAAAGAAAGTAAATCAAACCTGCTTTTCAATGTTTCGAAGATCCTCATGATCTTTAGCTCTTTTGGAAAGAAGAGCAGCGATCAGTGTTGATGGATTGGGAGCGTTTTGTTGCCCTAAACATGAAATTGAATTGAAATTGAAATATTAAAGAAAAAGAAATATAAATTGAAAGTTTACTAAAGAGAAAAAATAGAACCAGAGATACCTTCAGATTCCATGTTAATTTTTTAAATGCGATTTTTACAGTTTCAGATTATGCGTTGGTTTGTGATCTTGTAAGAAAAAAAGAACCCTTTATGGTTCCCTTGGAAAATGAGTAATGCTTTATTAAAAAGCGAGAATTGTTATAAAGTATAATCGTTATGAATTATTGATTCAAGACCTTTTTATGTATACATTTTTTATTCTATGTATGCTTTATATATAATCTATTTGTTCTCTAATTATTTAAGTTTGTGAAACTAATAGATGTATTTTGGTAGTATAAATACAAGTCTCATGTAAAGAAGTAAAATGCACATTCTAATACACTCAAAGTGTTTATATTTCTCCCTCAAAGCTCTTTATCTATATTCTTTTTCTTTAATCTTCACTAAAAGTTTTTTAAATTATATTGCTAATAGAGTCTTAATTGTCGTTATATTACAACACGTTATAAGCACGAAAGTTCTTTAATTAAGGAAGACCAAAGCAATCCATCTTAATCAAGGTAAACATTCTCTCAATAATAAAGTTATAGTATATAATTGAAAGATAACTATCATTATTAACAAAGAAAAAAATTTCATAATGATAAATTATAGTATATTCTAGAAAGATAACTATCATTGTTAAATAAATGAAAGCATTTTCTCAATAATAAGTAATAGTATATATACTATAAAGATTACTACACATCATAATTAGTGAAAATAAGTTTATCTTTAATTGTGGACATTTAGACTACCAACATTTGGACTACTGGGCTACTAACACTTAATTACTATACTAACTTTTATTTATGTATACTAACGTTTTATTATTCTTTACTTATTCGCTCTAATATTTATTTATGCATACTAACGTTTTATTATTCTTTACTTACTCGCTCTATTTTTTATTTATGCATACTAACATTTTATTATTCTCTTACGCACTCTAACCTTTATTTATCCAATCTAATATTTAATTATTATACTAATATGTATTTATGCATTATAACATCTATTTATGCTATTTATATATTTGCTTATTATTCATGTTAATCCTTTATTCTCTTATCAACTTTTATTAAACATTTCGTCATGTTTCAAAATCTTTATAAATTACATGTCTTGGATTTTAGATGTGCGATCAAAGCTCGCATCCATGGGTCTCTTGGATACCTTAAATGAGAACAATGATAGTTCATCAAAGGATAAAGCAACATCATATGTTTTCCTTTGTAAGCATATTGATAGTATGTTAAGTCTTGAATATCCAAATGTAATCGATCCAAGTGTACTCTGGGCAATTCTCAAAAGGAGATTTAATATTTAAAAGGAAGTTTTACTTTCAAATGCCAGAGATCAGTGGAGGAACTTAAGTTTCCAAGATTTTTAAAAAGTTAATGATTATAGCTTAGTTATGTTCAGGATAGCTGCCATACTTGATTTTTGTGGAGATCGTGTAACCGATGAGGATATGTTGGAGAAAACTTACTCCACGTTTCATTCATCAAACATTAACTTGATGCAACAATATCGGTTAATGAATTTCAAAAGCTACTCCGATCTTAATGCATTTCTTCTTATTGCAGAACAGAATCAAGAACTCCTTATGAAAAACCAGGCTCGTCCGCCAGGTTCCCTAGCATTTGCCTCGGCAAATGCTACAAACAAAGATGATCCAAAAAATAATACAAATGGACGGGGACGGGGATGAGGTCGTGGAAAAAACTATCGCTATAATCATGATCATAATGGTGGTCGAAACTTTAACTATAACAGAGACAATCCTCATGGTCGTGGTCATGGACGTGGACGTGGTCGTAGTTATAAGACTAATTACCACAATGCTCCACATAATAACAAGTCCCAACCACAAAGAAGGAACTATGATGTTGGAGCAAGCACTTCTAAAAATTCTGAGGATATCTGCTATAGATGTGGGAGCACTGGGCATTGGGCTAAAATGTGTCCCACATAGGAGCATCTCTGTGAACTTTATAAGGCATCCATTGCAAGAAAAAAAATAAAGAAGTGAACCTTGCCGATGACCTTGAGTTCTCAAATATTGAGATGAATATTGCAGATTACAGTAATGACATTGACATTTAAACTAACGTGGCTATCAATAATCTATCATAACTATGTGCATTTCCGTTTTGTTAGTTATGTCTCCCTTTTCAATAATTATGTTTTTCCCTTTCATGACTAGTTTTTCACTACATGTAATATATATTCTCGAAATAACATGAATCTTTTATTATATTTCTCATTATTACATATATACACTCATTATATATATTTCATATTTGAAGTTTGATATGAATTTCAATGGGGCAGAACATAAAGCAAATGGTGGAGATCTATGTATACCAGACAATGGTACCACACACACAATTTTAAAAGCTAAGAAATACTTCTCTGAATTAAAACCAGCAAAGGCAATAATACATACAATATCAAGCCCTGCGGACTTGATAGAAGGAGTTGGAAAATCAAGATTTACATTGCCAAATGGTACCAAGTTTTTAATAGAGAGTGCTTTATTCTCTTCAAAATCAACGAGAAATCTGTTGAGTTTCAATGACATATACCTTAACGAATATGATCATCAATCCGTGACTACGAAAAATGGGAAATGTTTGCATATTACTCATAAGAATCATGTGTTGGAAAAATTTCTCACGCTTAATTCTGGCTTACATTATACACATATAAATGTAGCAGAATCTCATATGATAGTTAAAGAAAAACATTGTGATCCTAGTATGTTCAGCTTATGGCATGACATATTAGGTCATCCAGGATCTACAATGATGAAAAGAATAATTGAAAGTACACATGACATCCATTTAAGGATCATAAGATTATCCATGATAAAATGATTCCATGTACATCTTGTTCTCTTGAAAAACTCATTGTGAGACCTTCACCACTTAAAGTGGAAAATGAATCACCACAATTTCTTGAAAGAATTCAAGGTGATATATGTGGACCTATTCATCCACCATCTGGACCATTCAGATACTTTATGGTATTAATAGATGCATCAAGAAAATGGTCTCATGTGTGTTTATTATCAACCCACAACATGACATTTGAAAAATTTCTTGCTCAAATTATTAATTACGAGCACATTTTCTAGATCATGCCAATAAGAAAGTAAGACTTGATAATGTGAGCGAATTTACATCTCAAACATTCAATGACTATTGCATGTCTGTAGGGATTGTTGTTGAACATCAGTTGCTCATGTTCACACATAAAATGGTCTAGCTGAATCGTTGATTAAATGTCTCCAATTGATAGCTAGACCTTTGATAATGAGAACAAAACTTCCAGTGTCTATTTGGGGACATGCAATTTTACATGCTGCATCATTGGTTCGTATAAGACCAAGTGCATATCATAAACATTCTCATCTACAACTTGTCTTTGGACAAGAACCAAATATTTCCCACCTGAAATTTTTTGGTTGTGTAGTATATGTTCCCATTGCACCACCACAACGTACAAAAATGGGTCCTCAAAGGAGATTGGGAATATATGTTGGGTATGAAACATCATCCATCATAAGATACTTTGAACCTACAATAGGTGATCTTTTTACAGCTCATTTTGCTAATTGCCATTTTAATGAGGCAAATTTTCCCTCATTAGGAAGGGAAAAGAGAACCCAAGAAAATGATGTGTCATGGTGTGAACCTTCACTGTTATATGTTGATCCTCGCACTAAACAAAGTGATGTAGAGGTTTAAAGGATAATGCACTTGCAAGAAATTGCGAATCAGATACTTGATGCATTTACTGATACCAAGAGAGTGACTAAATCATATATACCAGCTGTTAATGCTCCAGCTATAGTAGAAATTCCATTTCTGCTATTTTTCGAAGCTCATAGACATGCCAACAAAATTGAGTTTGAACCCTAGTATTAAATATTCATCCTTAAATCAAAGAATAAAGATAATAAAGAGTTAAAATTCCACTATTGTATCTTCTTTTAATTATTTAATAAAAAAAAATCATGTTTAAATTGACTTTCTTAATTTGACCTCTATAAAGAAATATGGATCTTTTTTATGAACATCTAATCATTCATACAAAACATGATGTAATAAGTTTAGTTACCACTTTATTATTGATTATTATAGCCTTAATGATTAAATAAAAAGTTTTGCAATTTTAGCCCTTTAATACTTTGTGTGTTGTTCAATAAAATAAAACCGATTTATGATTAAAACATAAAATTCAAAATTCCCCAACATTTAGTGCCTCCATGAAATTCGCCTACAACTATAGGAAATAACATATATAGACATTTACAAATGCTTAGATCACTCCTTATAAAAATCTTCATCTTTCGTTCTCAAACCACGTAGTGCCCGTTTTTTAAGATCACCATAGAAAGTGACCGTTCTTATGGCTACTTTCTTTGGGGAACAGAAGGAGAACAAAGAAGTGGGCCACTAAAAGGTTTTTTATTATTAACATTTCTTAGCGTATATATGTATAAATTGTAATTTTGAGTAAATTTGTCTTTTAAAAATAAAATATACAATCCTTTCATTCTCTATTTTAGCTTTTTTAAAAGCGAGGTTTTTCTATAATGTAACTTTGACTAATTGTATTATTATTAATGGGACATATATATATATATATTTTAATTAATGCAACTTTTATTATTATTAATATAATGTACTTTTCTTAATTAGACTAATTATATTATTATTAATGTAACATACTTCTTTTAATTAATGTAATTTTATTATTAGTGTAATGTATTTTTTCAATTAATGTAATTTTTATTATTAGTGTAATCTACTTTTTTTAAATTAATATAATTTTTATTATTAGTGTAACTTCATTTTATTATTATTATTATTATTATTATTATTATTATTATTATTATTATTATTATTATTATTATGTTTTTAAAAATATAAATGTATTTGTATTAATAGCTAAGAAATGATGTGACATTGACGTGACGCTGAAATATTCATTTCTTCAGTTATTATAGGCAGAGTTCAGTTCTGATTCAGTTTGTTAGTTCTTGTATTGATATGACGTTGAAGTAGGAGTCAAATTTCTAATTCTAAACTGCACTACCAAAATTGGTCTTAAACATTACAATCTATTATTATTATTATTATTACGTGTAAATTGCAATGAGAAAAAAAATACTCGTCAAATGTCATATCTGACTTTGAATTAAAGTCAACTTGACATTTAATTGGTGAGAGAGTTTTTATTTCAAAGAAATTTAACTTGATTCCTTGTATCTTTGACATCATATATGATTTTAAATTTTAATGATTGAAAACCCTTAACCCACTTGCACTAGTGACAATATGTCCTAATTTATTGTGGGTGTCATGCTAGTACGACGGACAATTATCTCACGATTAATCACATTGATATTTTTACAACGGATCACAACAGACAATTGAGACCCATTATTTTATTTATTTTTCATTTTATCAAAAATACAATTACATTTAATTAAATAAAACACTACAATTAATTTAAAAGGTACTTAACTAATAAAAATAAAAAGTTATTATAATATAAAAAGATACATTTATTTAAAAAAAGTAAAAGCGTTACAATAATATAAAAGATACATTAATTAGTAAAAATAAAAACATTATACAAAAGCGTTACAACAAACGATAAAATAAATGCTACAATAATAACTAAAAGTCTACACACTTCGAAAGTTGTCTGGAGGCGTCCAAATGTGTTTGGGTGAGATGGTTTCGTATTTTTTCGTGCACCACTTCATCGTGTATTTCTTTTATTCTTGCTTCACACGACTCTTTTCCTAAATCCACCTCAGACCAAGTTAGCCTGATCCAAGAGAAACTCTTTCTCAAGCGGACTTATTGCGGATCCATTATCTTCTTGAATCATGTTGTGCAATATCAAACAAGCATACAAGGTTCTTCGAATCTTGTTCACGTCATTGCTCTGGGAGGAGACTTTATTATTCCTCACCTACCTTGAAGCACACCGAAGGTCCGCTCCACAACCTTTCGTGCACTTTCTTGGAACTTTTTGAATTTTTGACGTTTCTTGTTTATAAGACACAAATACGCCTTTATGAACGTAACCCAATCTGGATAAATACCATCAGCGAGATAATACCCTTTTGTGTAATGATTCCTATTCACATCAAACGGTGGGGGTGGACCGATGTCGTTTTTTATGTCGTCGAACAACGAAGAATCGTTTAAAACATTGATGTCGTTGTTCGAACCAGCTGCACCCAAATATGCATGTCATATCTACATATCGTATGAAGCCACTGGTTCAAGCATAATTGTTGGGTTTCGGTGATCACCTCCTTTGTACTGCCCTTTTCATGCATTTGGGCAGTTCTTCCATGTCTAATGCATACAGTCAATGCTGTAAAACATTCAATAAAGTCATGTCTCTCTTCGTGTGCTTTATATAGCCGAGCAATATCACTAGCAGTAGGCCTTCTCAAATACCCCTCCGAATACAGTTCGAGTACACAGTTACAAAAGTTGTTAAGACAATCGGTTGATGTTCTTTCAACAATTTGTAAGTATTCATCGAACATATCTGGATAAGTCATGCATGCTAGTTGTCGTATGGCAAACAACACTTTTGTAGTGGAGTAAATCTTAACCCGCCCAATTGCATCTGGACATCTATTTAAAATACAAAAATGGTCGCGAATAAGTTCAATAGAATACATGGTATACCATGTACTATTCAAATAAACAACCCCCGACGCATTTGAAAACGTCTTTTAATTATGTTCGCGGATACTTCATATTATTGGAAAAGTAGTCATCCACCAAACGTTGCCCGATACCTTCACGATCCCTTTGTATATACTTACGTGTTCTTTGCGAACGTGAACTTCCAACCCGTTTACGTTCTTTTTATTTCTAGGTGTATTGTTGTAAAAATTTACAAGTTTACTGTCTTCCGAATATTCATCAAAAATACGATTAAGACGATTAATTGCTCCATTTTGATTATAGTATTTGATTATTGTGTATGTATAAATTATATAGATTTGATGTAAAATTATATAAATTTAGTGTGAATTGTATGAATTTTTATTGTGTATTTACAAATATAACAAATAAGTTTTTTAATTAAAAAATAAAATGAACTTGCTTAAATCATTCCCATACAGTCACTTTTTTTTATTGTTTGCAACGATCATATGCAAATTTTAAAAGAAAATATTATTTTATTTAAGTCAAAAGAAAAACAAAAAGATAATAAAACATTAAGTGGGCCCCATGTTTATTCGTCCGCTTCCCGTGCTGGTCTAGCCTAAAATCACCCCATGTATAAGTCCTATAATTTATTTTTACACGAACATGCTTATTTAATTTTTTACATTTTTGGTATGTAATTCATCGGTCTTTCGTCCTTAACTTTGTTATAGAGTATTACTTTTTAACTTTTTATCGTGAATATGTAATCTACTAACAGTCTAGAACGTCAATTGGATGTTACTGCTACGTCTGAACCACTAACATTCACCAATCCATTTTTTATTTTTTATAAAAAAAAAAGGGTCAACGTTAATGAATTGCCACTTATTAGTTTCTCTTCAATACGTAATTTTGCGCCACTTTGACTTCATCGTTATTACGTGTTTCTCGGTGAAAAGATATACGTATGAACCATATATATTTAATTAAAAAAAAAGAGTCAAATTTGGATTGACAATTCCAAATTTATTTACCACGTTTGTTAAAAGTCAATATACAACGGGCCAAGCATATGGTCAGTATCAAATCTCGGTAACATAATTATAGCGTACAAATTTCATGTACAGTCATCACGATGTTTAGTGTTTACCTTAACAATATATTAATTTTAACAATAACATGATAATGATCATACAAATTGTATACAAAATTTGACTTTTTCGATAAAGAATATGTAACACTTTAAAAGGAGGAATTGAAGGTGGAGTTAGGAATGGTGGTCACTAAACATGTGTGTTAGTCCATTCTCAAGGGCTATGGCTTTAAGTAAGACCTTTCTACCAATTTCCTTTAACTTATTTGAATCCAAATTTCAAATGAAAATGATGCTCAAAGAGTGAACACACATCTTGTATTTGTTACCTTAAAGACAAGAGTGGGCCATGAGCATATCCTTGATCAGTATATTTGTTAGATTTCACATCATATTAGAATTAATTCAACTCGATCATCTGTGACGTTCAAATCTTGATTGGTTAAATAGTGAAATTGACATGGATTTACATTAGCTGCAACTGATTTGTATGAAACCAAACAGGCCCATATATAAGGGTGGGCCCATTTTCGTTTGGGGCGCACAAAGTCTTTTTATATATTAAGTATTTATGAAAGTAAAAAAATTCAAAAAAACTTACATGGTCCAGCACTCCAGCAGTAAACAAAGATGGTTGGTAGTGTCTTTGCAACCCATTACTTCCATTCAACCCAATTTAACAGGCCCTTTGTTACTTTGACCAAAAATGCTTTTGTTAGTTATTTAATTATTATTCTGTTTATCAATATTCATTTTGAAGTGGTTATTTAATTGGTGTATAAAATTTAATGTTAAAAAGTTAATTTTTGAAGGAGAATATTGTCGGGACTTGAAACTAATTAATGATAAGTAAATATGATACTAAAACAACACAAAATTTAGTCGAAAAAATCGATTAGGGGCTAATTATGAATTACAGTACATGCCTTCAAAATCATCCTAACGGCCCTGAAAACAAAAAAGAAGTAGTAACAAAGTATGGTAACATCAACAAAGTCTGAATATAAAACCGACTGCTAATTAGCATGTTAAGATACCCGATGTTTATGAAATAAACGAATGGTTATACAACTTAACCATAAAGAATAAACGCTCAATTTAGCTGAAGCTACCAAAATCATTATAATTAAGTAATAAATTTTACATACTGGTACAAATGATCTTGACAAAAAGAAGTTCATAGTTAAAAATGATTGTGAGTTTATCTTTTCTTTTTTTAGTGTAATCTCTCAAGAAACAAATTCTTACTTTCTTGAACGTTGTTTCAGTAGCAACCTTTTAATCGCGCCATTTAAGTCCAAATTTGATTGGTCTTGTCCAATGGGTTTATGAGTTTATCAGTCAACAATGAAAGCCCACTTCACAGATATTAGCTCAGCCCAAACAACACGGAAACCTAACACCATAACCTTACGTCCTTACCCAACCTATTTTTGTAGAAGCATAAAGCTAGACCCATCTATCTCGTAGTATTATATACACATTTCTCGCAGAAAACTTGAAATGAAAACTTTTAGGTTGAATAGTTTCGCACATACCAAATACCCATTGGTTTATAGCTAAAAAAAACAAAAAAAATTGTTAATAATATCTATACTACTTTATAATATATTTACTTTTTTTTTATTATTATATTACTTTAAGACTAAGTAAATTGAGTCCTTATCATTGAACTTCCCTTTTTTTTTTTTTTTTGAACGGCAGAATTATATTATATAAAGCTCTAGTAAGACACTAGAACCACAAAGAACTCAAACAAATCTAGAGCTGTACAAAACCACTACAATCTAAAAAGCCTCCCGAGACTTTAACTACGAGGAATACAAATGGGATGAAAAAATTCTTGCCAATTACAGATTACCAAGACAAGAGAAAAATCCCCACCCACAGAGGCCGTGCCACCGGTTTTCACTCTATGGTGTTTTCGATGTGATCCCATACAATCCCCAGGGTAAAAATACATCAGAAAAAAAAAGAACATAAAACTAGATTCAACTCTTGATATGCTCGATACTCCTAGCAACGAAATGCAATGTGCAGCTTCAAACATCAGGAAATCACTTATATCCTGCATACGAATAACATCACCACGTTGACTATATAACCAAAAGCGGGTTTTTAAGCCAATCATCCCAACGCATACTCGTTTTCTTATGCCTATTCCGATACAACATATATGAATAATGAATAATAGTATCAACAATGCCGAGATCCCTCTTCTTCCCAGACTGAAATATATAATCATTTCGGAATCTCCAAATATCCCACCAAACAGTATATATGATAGTAAAGAGGATGTCCCTTGCCTTATGAAAATTATCCTGATTATTAATAAAGTCCAGGAGCTCAATGTGTGGAAGTTGAAAAGGGATATTCAGATTTAACATTTGATAATCGATTTCCAAACCTTTATCGCAATAGTGCATTCAAACATAGTATGGATAATAGTTTCCAATCCGTTATTACACATTGGACATATGAGAGAGACACTTGCGACACCTCTAAACCATAAATTAAATCGAGTAGGCGCGCAATAGATCCTTAAGCATACGCCATATATGAATATTGATCTTACGAGGAACAAGCTTATTCCATCTAGTCTCAAGATAATGGCTAGGTAAAGTCAAACAATCAATATGTTTGCGTAGCCCATTATCCGAGAATTTATCCATAGTATCACAAGTCCATCTCTATGAATCTTCTGATTGGAAAATAGTAACCTGCTTAACAATATCATAAATCCTATGATATTGCTCTTCTTCGATTCCACCGCGTAGGGGACGCCTCCAGTTCCAATGGAAATTCGAACCATTCCATCGAACCCAACCACAATATTTTTACTCTCTTCTAATATGAATAGGCGAGGAACTTGCTTTCATTTCATCCTTACCATTGAACTCATATCACTTTTAATTCCATCATTTCATTTCACTTTAACCTACCTATGTAATAACACACCTAACAAATAAACAAACACTTTTGACCAATAATCTCGCACAATAGTTTTATTTATCTCACTCACATACATACCAAATTAACATAAAAACACCTATTGAACACAATAGAAAACACACACATTAGATACAATTAAGTATGATGCCGAACTAAATCGCTCCGCTGTCACTAATCATTTTTATCTTTGTCCTTAAAAAATATTAGTATTAGGACAAACTACTAATCATTTTCTATTTTTTCGGTCACACTTCCAATAATAATAAAAAAAACCCTTTTTACCAGCATAAAAGAAATTAATAACCTGGTTGATCCTGGCTTAGTTTTAACTTTTAATTGTAATTGTTAAAGAAAACATGAAAAATTATTTACTGCGGCAAACTTGTAAAGTCCGAGATACATGCATATTCTTCTTTATCACGACACTATCGTAAGCTAATAATCGATCATGTTAATGTCACTGCCAATCGCCAATGCTTAGAGCATTCACAATGAAGACTTTTTTCAAAACCTTTACTATGAAAGTTTGTCATAGTTTTGTTATGAGAAACAATAAAAAAACCTATTTCCCCATGAAAAAAGCTATTGTTACACAAATAACATTAAATTTGATTAAAATATAAAGGAAAGAACGGCAATAGGTTGAGATTTGTAAAGCTTTTACACTCTCTTTTCACTATATTTTAATCAAATTTAAAGGTTTTTCTCTAAGAATAGCTTTTTTTTCATTGGAGATACAACATTTTCTAAAACTTTTTTATTATAACAAGTCTTTATAGATTTTTTTTTGAAAACAACCTCCGGTTATTAATATATAGTCCATAACACGGAAAGACGAGATTAGACACGGAAAGACGTAACCATTGAATATCAATATATAGTCCATAACACTTTCATATTATTGATTTTGTTGATTCTTGATTAGGCTTATGACATTCATATCGATTAGGCTATAGTGAACGGTCCGTCAGTTTGACCGTCGTTTTCAACCAACAAAACCGATACCTATGGCACGGGTTCGTTGATTCGGTCTTTCGATTGAAACCGTCAACTTTTCGACGAAGCTTCAGTTGCTTTTCATTTTCTTTTTTTCTGTTTTGAAAAAAAATAAAATAAAATTCATTCCAATAAATGTAATGTGTTTTATTATTGTAATTTTTTTTAGAAAATGTAATATTTTTTTTAATTAATGTAACGTTTTTTATTTTAATGAAATATGTTTTACTTTAATTATTGTGTTTTAGATATGTAAATTAAAATAATGTGTGGGGCCCATAAATAAAAACTGACAAGTGACTGTTGGCAGTGGTCAATCAGTTATAAGTCAGTTTTGTAAAAAACTAACGTAGCGCTGAGTTGACAGAAACTGACGAGCCAATTTTCGTCATGATTAGGAGAGGTCTTATATCACAATAATGCTAAGATTTATAAAGCTCTTACACTATCTTTTCACTATATTTTAATCAAATTCAAAGGTTTTCTATAATAATAGTTTTTTTTTTGTCATTGGAAATATAGCATTTTCCAGAGCTTTTTATTATAACAAGTTTTTATAGAAAGGCTTTTAAAACAACCTCAAGTGTGAATGCTCTTAATTCAGTTAAAAGATCGAGATTAAACACGGAAAGACGTAACCATTGAATATCAATATATAGTTCATAACACTTTCAAATTATTGATTTCTTGATTAGGCTTATGACCCTCGTATGGATTATATAACAATAATGTATCAAATACTTGGTATTTATAATATCATACAAGTTTCGTTTTGGGGTACGGGTCCCAAACAGCACATATTACGACTCTTGACTTCGTAATCGAGTGATTGATGATAAAAGAATCGTCTTGTAGTGGTGACACATCAAAAGCATATTGTGCAATTGTTTTTTTTATTCGAAAGCAAAATGTAAGTTTTTTTCATGTTGGTTCACATCTTTGAAAAAAGAAAAAACATTTGCAGTTATATAATATTTTATTGTTGTTAAAAAGTACATGTTAAACTTTCTTTCTAACTTTTTACGAAAGCTAAAGTGCAATTTCTTTTTAAAAACATAAAATAGTTCAAACATCCCTTTTAAGTTGAATTAGGACGTGTTTGGTTGGTATATAAAGTTAAGAATGAGTGCGTATACACTTTAAAGTGATTAATAAATGACTGGAATATATATGGTTGATTGAGAATAGTTTAGTTTAGTTTTATGAAATGATGAGCATAATTAATAATATTTAATTTAGGTGTCGTTAGGGTTAAAGGTGGGGCAAAATGCATAGTTATAAAAAAGTGGAAGGTAAAAACTTTAGAATACAATGTTCGTGATCGGTTAACAACACTTAATTTTATTATGTATTTTTTTTAATTTTAATTTCAAAATTAAAACTCGAAACCTTAATTCTTGACAAGAACTAGTTCTGATAGCAAAATTTAAAAACTATGGTGGCGATTTGCGTACTTTCAAAAATACGTATACACTATCTTCAATATTTTAGTTGTATTTTATACGATTTTTAATTGTGTTGTACATATATAAAATTAATTTTGATAGAGTAAATTTTTGACGGTATACAAATTATCACTAAAATTCTAAACGTAATTAAGTTAAAACAAATAGTATTTAGGTAAAAATCTTAAAAAGGTAGAAATAAGTTCTACAATCTTTGTCCTTGCTACACCTATATTTTTAAGTGATGTTAAAAGCATTTTCAATTAATGAACCTTTTTTTTTTATTTTTTTTATTTTTTTATTATAGTATTTTCGTGGAAAAGCTTTTTTACTGGAGTGAATTCCTTTTTAAAAAAACCTTAAGATGTCATACATATTTGAATTATTTTGTGTGTAGCTTTTTTATAAAAGAATGTCGAAATTTTTCTCTCATTGAAATACAAGCTATTTTGAAAAGCTTTTCTAGTATGAAACTGCATGGATTGCAAAAAAGAAAACATTTCTCAGTAGACATACTATAATAACATATGTTCGGTATATGTTATTCACAACAATAGTCGATCATATCCGTAATATTATCATCCTTTAAAATGAGTGAGAATTTGGTTAAATTTATTCATGATATTATATAATTAATAACTAGTTATTAAGATATTAACTCTTACAGCCTGGTGGTTACTAGCTTTCTTTACAAACCTTCATGTTCTCCGTTCGATTCTTATCTTTGGTAATTATGTTTTACCTTTATACTCCCTATATTATTTTGTCTTTTTACCCTTAATTGAGGTAGCATTTGATAGCATGCTTTACTCGGAAAATAAAATTTTCACAGCACACAAAACTGCTCAGCTGCTGTGCTCCGTCAATCAATCAATTTAAACTCAAATACTCGATGCATCTTTTAGAAGTCTCTTCTTATTGGCTTCATCTAACTCTTCAGAAACATCATAAATGGTAAGCGCTATTGCAAATACATTTTTATTTTATTCCATTAATATTAATATTAATATTATAATATATATACATTAATACAACTCAAGCATCTCAAAACTACACACTAACACTATTCGCTATTTTTTGTTGCAGTCTAGCGCCTCCGAACACCGTCTTTATTTTCTTCATAGATTTATATGTGAGTTTAGGTTTTTGTCTGGTTTTGTTTCCTTTTTTACATATTCATGGGTGTGTGTCAAATTCGTTTGTAGTTTGAATGCATAATGTTGGGTGGGTGGACATTGTTTTAACTATGATGGATATGGGTCTACTAAATCAAAGAGGGCTCCGTTTTTTGTTAATGGTTCAATTGGTTAGAGATCCGTTTTGTTAGCTTTCCGGTTTATATTCGTTTGATTTTGTAAGTATAAAGTTTTGTGTAGTTGATGGCTTATGCATTTTTGATATGGTTATTTTAGCATCTACCAGTAAATGATTGTTTTATGTGATGGTTCATGATAGGTGGTGGAGTGGTGGGTGCAGTGATTGAAGGTGATGGTGAAAATTGAAGATATGAAAATGAAGATAGATGAGAAACATCTTCAACATCTATCTTACTGTATATAAAAGAAGTATGGATACCGTATATATGTATGAGCGGTACATGTTGAAATATATGACTCCATTAGTAATAGTAGATTGTATTCTGTAAAATCTCTATATATCTTATGAAGTTACAATAAAAATTAATAAATGAATTTTAAAAAAGAGATGTGTATATTGGTTTATAAATAACGGATGCTTGTAATTAATTTAACAAGAATTGAATCTTTCTGTTTCTAGTGCTTTACTAGAAGCTTTTTAATATATTATCAGCCGTTCAAAAATAAAAACTTTAACAAGAATTGAGAAATTTGAAATGATGAAACTTTATTCTTCAAATAAAATGAAAAAGAAAATGTACAGTGATGAAACTTTGCACTTAGTGTTTATTTTTCATTTTAGTATATTTTATAAAGTGTTTGTTTTCACTTTTCACCAATCAAAAACAATTTTAGTGAAAAAAGTAAGAAATTTTATTAGTTAAGAATGTAATTATTATATGAGTATAAAATTTTATAGTAGACCTTTAAATTGGGATCAATATAATATTTAAGAATGTGTTATATGTATAATGTATATTGGTAATATATTGTTAGATGTTCAAATGTGAATGCTTGATAATTTGGTTGTTATGACTTAAGATACAATATTTAATGCGCAATAATCAATCTTATAATCGTGAGAGTCGTTATTAATAAAACTCAAATAAATCGCACAAAAGAACAATAGCTATTTCGGTTTATTTTTTGGACCACTCCCAACAGGTGATACGTTTATTTTTCGTCTTTTCATATCAGTTCCGTGTCATATCAGCACTTCCTCAGAAATACTGAACAATTACTGAAATATTGTCAATAAATGACGCTTTTTCAAAAAGACTAAACTCACCATTTATTTAATTTTTCTTTTTTCAACTAATACAATTTAAGTTATAAATAAAACATTACATTAAATAAAAAATAAAATATTACATTAATTAATTTGAAAAAATAAAAATACGAATATATTAAAAATAACATTACATCAACTAAAATATTGAAAATATGATTACATTAATTATTCCGAACATGAAAATTTTAAGGGAGATTTCAAATGTGTTCGATAAGAGTATTTCGAAGTTGATGATGCACCCTCGAATCTCGTAATTCTCTGTTCATACAAAATTGCAATTGAACCCTCTCCGACTACGATTGTTGCGGAATATTATTCGGGTTTGAGAGGTAGTCTTCCTCAAGTTGACATATATTGCGTCTATTGTCTTCACTTATCATGTTAAGTAAAATCACAGAAGTGTACATGATTCTTCGTATCTTGTTAATGTTATATGGTCTTGCCGGGTTTTTAATAATTGTCCAACGACCTCGAAGCACACCAAATGCTACTTCCACATCCTTTCTTGCATAATCTTGGAATCTATTATATTTCATAGTCTTTTCCTTAATCGGACATTTAAACGACTTCACAAAAGTCACCCATTCTAGATAAATTACGTAAGCAAAGTAATATCCTTTCTTGAATTGAACCGCGTTCACATTATATACTACCTCAGGAGCTCTGTCTTGGAGTAAATCATTGAAAAAATCTGATTAACTAAGAACATTGATGTCGTTATTCGAACCTGCAATACCAAAATAGGCATGTAAAATTTATATATCGTATGAGGCCACTGCTTCGAGCATGATTTTAGGAAAACCTTGATCACCTCGTGTGTATTGACCTATCCATATACTACTGGACAGTATTTCCATGGCCAATGTATATAATTTATACTTTCGTTTATACCCGGAAAACCATGCAATTCTTGATGTTTTACATGTAAACGTTGGATATCTTGGAGTATTGGTTTTCTCAAGTACCTGGTAGAGTTTAAATGAAATACACATTTACAAAATTTGTGCAAACAATCGTATGAGATTTGTTGACCCATGTGAAAATATTCATCAAACGCATCGATAGCACAATCACATGCCAATTGTTGTATGACAGAAGTGTACTTTTGATAAACGTTTAAACTAAGTTTACTAGTTGCATCACGCCATTGATGAAAATAACTAAAACATGGAGGTATCGGTAGTTGATAGTAAGACGTTATACGTTGACATATATGGAGAAACAATAACTTACTTATCCGAAAACGTCTACGAAAGTATTCATTCGAGAATGTTGATTTTTCGGCAAAGTAGTCTTACCACAAACGTTCACCGTTGCCAATAGGATTTCTTGGTAAGAATCTTCAAGGTGCTCTTGGACAAGAACTTTCGACTTCGTTTTCTTCATCTTGTTCCAACTTTTCAATAGTATCGAGCATAGAAATCGGACTGAACAAGCAATCAATATCTTGATATCTTCAATATCAAATTGTTCGTTCGAATCTTCACCGTAATTTTCTTATAGATCCATTACGATATGATATTGTGTTTGATTTATATAGATAGAGATAATATATGAAATAAAGTATAAAAGAATGTTAGAATTATGTGTGGATTTGAAAAAGGAAAAATGAAGAAAAGATAATTGTAATTGTAGTTAAGAGAATTGTAGTTGTAGTTGTGTGAAAAGTATAATTAAGTTATATATATATATAAGGAAAAAAGAATAAAAGAAAAAAATTAAAATTTTAAAAATATTACTGTTTTTTTTCTTTACTTGGTGACCGTTAAAACAAAAACAAAAAAAAATATTATTTTATGCAGATGGGCTCACGCAAGCTCCGTCTTTGAGCTTCTTCACCAAGAAACAAATGAGGATGGTGGGAAAAAGACGATCAAGGAAGGGTTGGTGCCAACTGAAGAAGGGAAAGACGGGAGGACGGTGTCGTTGCACCGACCTTATGTGGCAAAAATAAATTAAAATTGATCGGTATGAATTATATGTTTATAAAATTTTGAGTTTAATTTATATGGGTTATATTTTTATTATATGACATGACATAAGAAATGTAGCTAGTGTTGGATGGCTCATTTTTAGATGATTTTAGAGATACTGACTATAAATTATTGAGCTGAGCTCAGTTCAGTATGTATATAGATTGAGATTCTAGTTTTAATAATTTCCAGTCTTTATGAATTAAAATCTCTGTCTGGTAACATGAAAAATATGAAGATTGTTGAAAAAAGAATCTCTTTCAAAGGGCCTTGTGAAAATAATTCTCAAGCTACAATCTTTAACTCTAACCACAAACTTCAACTCTAGCTAATTTGTTGCTAAGCACACTCTAAGAGTGACTCAAACATTATAATGTAGATAAATATATATCGACCACCGCAAGAGCAGACGAAGTGGGATTTGATTTTCACTGTTCTTGGAACTTCAACGCCTTTAAAGGTTAGTGCTGAGAGTTAGTGTATGTTGAGGGTTCCACGGTGCGTTAAGCCGATTTTTTTTCTTAAATCTTATTGGTTCAAAATAATTTAGTGGGTCTTTGTCCACATCCAATTCAACATTGAACTACTCTCTAAAAACAGGAACATTGGTGCTTTTCAAATCACATAAAACGTTGATTGCAAAGTCTTAATTGAACTTAATGTTAAGTTCAATACCGAGTTCAACATCATACTATTCTTTACACTCTAATAATGCTTTTATTATTGGTATAAACATGCATAACTAAATTATTTGACGTAATAAGTTTTTAATAACATATACGTAGGAATACATATTGTCGATATCAAATTGTTGATAATAGTGAATATATATCTATATATATATAGGGGACCGATCTACAGGGAATGAGTAATCTTGGGGGTAGGGGGAAGCAAATCTGGGCCGTCCGTTAACATTCATCACGATGGATGGTAATTAACATTCATCACAGTGAATGTTAATTAGCATTCATCGTGACCAAATTAACATTCATCGTGATGAATGTTAACGGACGGTCCAAATTTGTTTCCCCCTTCCCCAGGATTACCCTTCCTTCTGGATCATCCCTCTCTCTCTCTCTCTATATATATATACATATATATAGGGAAATGATCTATAGGGAAGCTTCAAATTTTGAGGAAGAAGGGAAGCAAATCTCAGCCTTTGATTTTTTAATAAATAAATGTTTTTAACATTCATTTGTGATGAATGTTAAATTTTGAAATTATTTGTAATTTTTAAAATTCATTTATGGTGAAATCAAGGATCGAGCCTCAGGTTGAACTAGGGACATGGCCGAGTCTGGTTCAACCGGATGGATTGAGGGATCAAACCGATCTTTGAGTTTTTGAATTTTTTTGACTTTTTCATAATTGATTGAGGGTTAATGAATTATGTAATAGCTATGAACTTATTATAAAATTGTCAAAATAATCAGTAAAGAACTAATAGAAAAATCAGTAAAATAATCATTTAAAAACTATTATTAAATATTTATAAACACAACAATATCAACAAGTTATGACTAGATCAATTGGCAATAAAAATATCCAATAAATACAAGGTTTAAGGTTCAAAATATAGGGTAGACATTTTTATTGTGTTTTATTTTTCTTTAATGTTAAAGTTGTTCCACATCGGTGGTAACACAAACCACAACCAACCATGACCTTCTATATATTCCAAGCCAAGCACACAAGCAATTCCAACATGACCATGGTTGACCTAGTAATTTAGAATGTTGACGTACGTAGTTTTGGTCGAAAAAATAATAATAACAATAAAAACCAGGTCAAAGACTGGTCCGGGTCACCGGATTAATCCGGTCCAACCGGACACCCGACGAGTTCATTCCGATCCGAAACATAAGTTAATTCGGTATAGATTGCCTGAACTCTTCTCCAGATTGCAATCCGACAGATTTGACTAGCTGAGTTGATTAAGATCCGAAAACACTGGTCATACCACAAACATGTTTGGAACGGTCGATGAATGAACAGTCGATGGAAAGAGGCAAATGTGTAAAAGTGACGCAAGCAATGGGTCCCGCTTTCTGTTTTATGACGTCATCAACTGTATTATTTCATGATTGTTGCATACTGTTTAATTTCTATTTATCCAAATTAGGGCTTGCCGGCTTGCCCAAGTGGGCATGTGCGATGGGCGTACGTGGTATCGTTTGTGTCTTTTCCTTTTCTGAAAGTTGTATATGTGGTCCCTATATTCTCTGACAATACAATACATCGACTAATATTGTTATTTTATACATAATAATCGAGGGTAACGTGTGCGGTTCGTGACGTATCAACATAACTACAACCTAAATGTGATTATATTTTATTAAGATTTTGATTTAGACAGAAAGAATACGATCGTGTTTATATTTTTATATAATATCTAATAAAGTATGTTTGACAACGTATCTTATCAAAACTTATAATAATCTTTTTTATAAGCTCAATGTATTGTTATTATTTAGAAAATAAGATAGTTGAAGTAATACTCACAAGGAAATCTGTCCAGACGTTTAATAATATATATATATATACATATATTCTCTAATTAAATAGCCTTCGAAGCAGAACTAAGTCATTTATTAGTTGATATATCTTTTATGTTATACATTCAACTTGTCATTGTTTATATTCACAGTGTTAAGTCAAATTTTAAACTTACTTAATTATGTCTGTTTATCATTTTTCTCATGTTCAGATATGAAAACTTCGTATAAGCGCCTGTATTATTGTAGCCATTATAGATTACAAGAATTCCATGGGTAAATACAAAATTCTTATTGGTTTTATCTAACATAACATAATAGTATTGTAATACTTGAACTTACAACTTTAATAGGACTTTAAAACCGATACGATTGTAACTACATTCGTTACTTTCATCGAGCATACTTTTTACTGGAAAAGAATGGCCGAAACCACGCTGCCACGCGTATTCTCCACGATTTTTCTGAGAGCGTATTATCGAGCATATTTACTGTACTTTTATCGAGCATATTTGTTTTTTATCAAGTTAGTCACTCATTTATTATAGTTAACATATAGAACGTTAAGTTATATTAAAATGATTAAAATACTCATTGTCAGAAATTTCAATGATCATACTAGAACTCAATGTTTTATTTGTTAGCCATAACGGATGGAAGACGAACTTAGAAAATAACAGCCGTCATGGGATGGTCTCCATAATCAGATTTTGAGAGGGATGGCTCGCATGATAATTTCTGTAATTTACTTTACAAATTAATCTATCTATTCATATAAACTAACTGTCTATGAATAATAGTTACGGTGTAAGGATCAATCAATTTCAATTTTCATATCTAAAACATGATATTAGATGCCCAGACAACATTTTGAACTAATGTTTTTAAATTAACAATTAAATACAATTAATAGATGTATTTTCACTGAATTATGATTGTTTAAATTAAAGTTATATTATACTTTTTCAATTCTATGAAGGATTTAAAAGAGTGGGCCTTATTTTAATTAATATGAAAGGAGTGATAATATGCGACACCAAGTGATTAAAGATTAAATTTATGTAATCATTTTACTTTTCAAAGTAGACGTTATATTGGTTGGATCAAAATGGTAGCTACCACTTTGAATAGTAACTACTTTCTATTTTTTTTTTATTGTGTTTGTATAATTATCTATAATCTTTTTTTTTTTTTTTTTTTTGTTTTTTAATTTGAGTCTAATTTTCAGTGTGATAAGTACAAGAAAAAGTTCATTGAAATGTAGGTTTAATATAAAAATGATGTGGTGATAATTTATCAATCTTTTTTTAAAGTCATCAAGTGATATCAAGATGTACATTTTAAGACCAATAAACTGTAATCCTCTACCATGAATATAGGAATCCTCCACTACAATCAAGAAACTGAATAGAAGGAAACTTCTATGAGTTTTACAACTAACGTCGAAACTAGTTGACATGCAAACTTCTAACACTTTATGCGTATACTCCACTGCATAATATAAGGCATACATTAAACTAATTATTTTTAACGTGTTTTGATTGGATCAACTTTTAACTTGATAGAATTTGAGCCCTTCTAATTATGCACATTTGTATTTGTAATGGGATGCAATGGAAATATTAACTGTACAAGTGACATAAAATGTATACAACCTTGCGTTACATATAATGCGGAGGTTATAATCCCATTCAATATGCAATAATAATGTGGGACCTACTCTATTAAATTTTAAAGTTGTACGAATTATAAATGTTGAAGGTATGATTGAAACGATTATATATTAGATCTGATTGTCCCTTAAATTTTTTTATAGTTGTTTCCTACTCATGCTCGTCAAGAGGGTTTAACGGACAATCAGTAGAACACAATTTTCATGTAAGCATGATCTTTCAAGATCCCAAGTTAATAACATACCATTTTATTGATAACATTGTTGTTAACTCATTTGATTGGCTTTCTCGTAGATTTACAAATCTAAGCTAAATTGGACATTGTGATTGTAAAATCCCATGTCTTCATTGTAATATGTTTCTAGCATCTTGCTAATTTTATAATATTTATGATGTTAGGAAAAAAAAAAAAAACAGCTATCACAATTGATCATTATACTCGTAGTCTTAAGTTTACATGAAAATGTCAAATACCAATTACATCAAACATTTTTCAAAATTTATCAACTAGCTAGTTTTTATACCTATGTTATAAAGTGCAACATTACCACCTTAATTTAGTTAGATTAAAGAAGACATACGAGCAATAATCGGGGTGAAGTCATGTATATATATATATATATATATTAGATTTATATTGTGCGATGCACGATAATTTAAGTTAAACAATTTTTATAGGTTAATGGTTTAATATTCTTTTTCAATTAGTGTTTGAGTAGGATTCATAGACTTTTTAATTAATTATTATTATATTTAAATATTAATAAACTCTATCTAATTTTATTTTTTAGTTTATTTTTTAAATTTAAATAATTATTTATTTTTGAATTATGAGAAGCTGCTATGTATCATTTTACCTACGTGGTAAAATATGAAACAACTTTTTATTTCGTTTTTAATATATATAGATAATATAGATATATACATAAATATATAAGTTTTATATAGTAAAACATGACTCTACAAACTGACAGTTTAAAATTGTCACTGACACGAATTTTGTCGCATATTGATAAATACTCTGGGGCTGATCGAATATTTGATATGTCTACTTATTAGTTGTTGAATTTAAAAGCAAGTTACATGTGTTGAAATGTGGGTGCATGAACATGTCGATTTCAACATGGGTTATTGTGTTTTCACCTTTTACTTTTAGTATCATATTCTCGTTGAAACTTGAGTCTTTATACATGGTTAGATTACGGTGAAAATAATGCATCTTTTAATATTTTATACACGGAAATAATATATATTTTACACTAGAATAATTAGCCTTCTCGACATAACTATCCCAGTTCTGCAGCTTCTACAAAACTGTGCAAGTTACACCACTGATTGGTAGCTTGTATTATGGCCGGTTGTATACAACGTAGATACGCCCTCACGTTTATTATATATTACTGCTAAAAGAATATGTTATAATTATAACTCAAAAATAAGCTAGAAGAACATACCATTACTTTTGTAAATTTAGGACAGGCGTTATGTGGTGAAGGTTGTATGCCCTGGCCTATGATCTTGACTTAAATGGTCGACATGAAACGAGCGTTTCTTTCTCTTCAACTATTTAGCCATCAATTCGATCTTAAGATTTAAGTCTAGTAACAAGTGGATACGTAACAATGCATTATCATGTACATTATTTTAAGAATCTTTATAATAATAACTTATATTATAAGAATATAAATGCCAAAAATTGTTATATTAGCTAGCATCTGGTGCTGCGTTTTCTTCAAAATAGTGGTGAACAACTCATAATGATAATTTTGATACTACAATTATTGGAACTCACTCTATTTAGTTTTATTATTAATAATCATTAAAACCTTTTATTTAAAATTAATTTAATATTGTCTAATAATTACGAAATTTTACGGTTGATCTACAATCAGTTATAAATATTTAGTTATGTAATTAGTTGCTATGATTTAGCAACAAATTTGGCTTCATAGTTCATACCCTAAATAGAAAGTTAGTGGGTCCCAAGCTATTTCTGAGATAATACTGTTAAATACTATTGATTTGAATTATAGTGGATCCCAATTGATTCCTGCATTATTAATATTAAAAGGTATTGATACAGTATTTGATATGAATGCATGCACCCTTCAATAGACCCTCTAAACAAAAATGCACATAGATTTGATTCAGATAAAGATGTAAATTTGATACTGTATAACTTATATATATATATATATATATATCTGATAAGTAGTAATATAGACATATATGGTGTTCATGCAATCATGCCACACAGCTATTTTATTAACTTGTATTTACTTTTGCCTTGATATTGTACGTACTAATGTGTTTTCACGTTATTTTTTTATTATTTTTTTTGTCAGGGCATTTATAATCTTTATTTATTTCAACAATCTAGAAATACAAGATTTGGTTTGCAAGTTGTAGATAATAGAGTACAGACATACAACCTAGATAGAAGACAATAACGGTGGGCCTGAAGATTACTTGAAAAAACAATAGAAAACACTTATGGCCCGATTAAAGTAACACCACTTTATCAGGATTCACAAAAATCTTACGGGCCAGGGACTTCTGAGCATTATATATATAGAGGTGAGTTCATGGAAGTATGAGTTTTTCTGAAAGTATAGAAATATCAATAGGAATGCGCCACGTGGTAAAAACTCACTTTCCCCCACTTTTTTAAAAATTAAATATCTCAAAAGTCGTTAGTAAAAAAATTATAAAAATTGCACCATAATAATCACCGTTTTCTCCTCTTCGATTTTAGATCCCACAAGGCACACTTTCGACGAATTTTTTTTTTTTTTTTTTCATTTTTTGTGGGTTAACACATGTGTTATGATGGATTAACAAAAGTGTTACCCACGGTTATCACATGTGTTATCGATGACTATCTCATGTGTTACAATCGATAGTCGGCGCTAACACATGTGTTAGTCGCCCGTAACACATGTGTTATTTGTTTATAACACATGTGTTACAAATTTTCAAAACCCACCAAAAAGTGAAATTAACAAAAGTGTTACCCGCGGTTATCACATGTGTTATCAACGACTATCATATGTGTTACAATCGATAGTGGGTGCTAACACATGTGTTAGTCGTCCGTAACACATGTGTTATTTGTTTATAACACATGTGTTAAAAAATTTCAAAACCCACCAAAAAATGAAAAAAAAAAAATCGTCGAAAGTATACCTTGTGGGATCTTAAATCGAAGAGGAGAAAACGTTGATTTTTATGGTGTAATTTTTATAATTTTTTGACCAACGGTTTTTGAGATATTTAAATTTAAAAAAAGTGGGGGAAAGTGGGAAAATGTGGGGCCTTTGCCAAATGGTACAATTCTATTGGTACTTCCATACTTTCAAAAAATTTCATACTTTAATGATCTTTTGTCTATATATATATATATATTATATTATATAATACTAGCAGAATATCCGTACAATGTAGTAGGAAAAGTTTAATAATTTCATATTAATTCGATATACAGTATTGTATTTTTTGAAATATTTTAAAAAGAAAAAACTACATTACAATACACAAAGAATACTGTTTTATAAGTGGAAAATCACTTTTTAACAAATTTTTTAAATTACTGTTTTATTTTGCAATTTTCATTATTTTTAAAACTTAGTAATCATATTCTTTTGCAATTTTATTTGTAATTTCTTTTTGGAGTTAATTAAGATACATAACCTAATATGTTCAAATTGCAACTAAAAATTAAGTCACAATTTTTTTTATTTATGTAAGTCCGTTATGACCCGCACCTGTTGTAGCCCAAGCCCGTTAGGACCCAAAATCGTTTTAGCCCAACTGTACGAACCGACCCGCCCGCCCATTTCACCACCTTTAAATGTAATAGTGTATATATAAAGAAGTTTAAGTTAAATTAAATGTCATATTAATTAGTTTATGGTTTAGTTTTATTTGTGTTAATGAGAACTTAATAATTAATAATTAGGGGTGTGTTAATTAAATGTCATATATTAATTAGTTTATGGTTTAATAATGTTTGTATCAATGAGAATTTAATAATTAATAATTAGGGGTATGTTAGTCATTTTTATGAATTTTTAAAAAATCTCTTAGTAATTGTAAGGGTAAATTAGTCAATTCTATCTTAAATAAAAATAATATGAAAATGCATTATATATTAATAATAGATAGGGGAATGATCCATAGGGGAGCTTCAAATCTTGGGGAAAAAGGGAAACAAATCTTGACCCTTAATTTTTTCATAAAAAAACATTTTTAACATTCATTTGTGATTAATGTTAAACTTTGAGTAACATTCATCACATATAAATGTTAATAACTTTCATTTATGATGAAATCAAGGGTTGAGATTTACCTCCCTTTTTCCTAATTTTTTTGATTCCCTCTTGATCCCTACCCATATAATATAATAATAATAATAATAATAATAATTTGTTATGATGTAATTATAATATTGAAATGAAGAGCAACTTGATCCATGGATCTTGTATTCGGTTTCAACGCCGGGGCACAAATACAAGTAGAAATACGGTTGATAGACCTAGTAACGTAGGTTTGAATATGGACCTAACTTTTTTATTTTATTAAAATACATGTAAAAATTATTGATGTATAATATATGTAATTATTGTATGAAGTAGACATAGTTTAGGTCTAAGATTTTGGACGTGTTTAGCAACACTTACACAAGTATATGCAGCACGACAGCATCAACATTATTTTTCGGCATCATGTGATTTCTGGGTCCATTGAAAAAATTATATATACATATATATATATATATATATACACATACATATATATATATATTACAAAATTTAAAATGAGAAAATTTTGAGGGAAAATGAGAAGAAATATATATTTAAAATTATGATTCAACAAAACGCAAGTATGATTCATTAAAAAATTAATATGATTTCAAAAAATGCATGATATGATTCAACAAACATTCATCTATGATTAAAAAAAAAACATTGATATTAATAAACATATTGTGAATCAAATGGTTAAAAAATTCCCCCTTCTTCACCAATTTTTCTTCTTATTTGAACCCACTTATTTATATCTATATATATATATATATATATATAATTTTAAAGAGAACTAGAAAACCTCCGTATAAATGAATATTAACTACGTTGATAGTATTGTTCAATTTTAATTTAATGTTTGTAATGGGTTTTATTTGGTAATTGATACATGTGTTTTACTTGCTTACAGTATTCAGGATTACTCACATTTATTGTTGTCATATAGTTGTTGGTTTTTGTAATTGTATTCAGTTTTGAATATTAAAAGTACATGTTTTTTTACTTGCTTAGATTGATGTTTATTCAAATTTATAGTCGTCGTGTGATCGTTGTTTAGGTTACAGTTTTGATTATATTTAGTAATAATTATGTATTTAACTCATTATCATATCAACTTTTACTTTCTTTTTTTTTCTAGGTCGTAGTTCTTTTTCAAATTCTGTTTTTGATTCATTGAAGACCATTATGATGGTTATGAGCATATTTTGAGGTTAGTGGGTTTGATATCAAAGGTGTTGAGGTATTAAAGACGGTCCTGGTGATAACAACAAAATTTTTGTAGCTACTGATTGATTGAGCCGTGCTCCCCTTTTTGGTATTAAAAGTGGCAACTTTACTGACTTTATCGGTTGATTTTTTATTTTAGTTTATTCTCAACCCTCTTTAACCATCACATCAACTCGTTCTAGGTAGTTACCAGACAAACTGCTAACTGCAGTCAGCTTAACGGGTCTAAACACACATTGTCATACTTGAGCCCAGGGCTAAACGGGCAAAAACTTCTCATTGGTTCCAACTATGCATATATTGAGTTTGAATTTCTGAATGAGACATGAGGTCCAATTTGTAAACTTTCTAAACCATTAGTAACTTAATATTTGCATGTGGAGAGCTTCCTTGAATAGGCACAAAACCTTTATAGAAGAGGGATTCCTTTACCATCTCTTAGTTACGTTTTATGTCAGCAAGAAGATGAATCGGTCGACCACTGTTTCCTTAGGTGTTTGATGATCTAGTTGGTGTGGCGCAATTTTTTGAGTTATTTGGGGATTGGGTAGTAGGTATTGCTTCTGATGGGGTTCCCATAAGGGATGGTGTTGATCCTGTATTGTTAAGGATTTTTTAATCTTTTTCTATAATTTACTGAAACTCGGGAATGAGATATTAGTATTTTATACTCTAGTTATGGCTGATAATACCATCATAGAATGCTTGCTTATTTATTATGTATTGGTACATTAAAATAGAATCTGTGCGCAGTATATGTTTGTACCATCCATTACTTAGATTAACAGTGAGTGAAAACATTTATTGATTAACGTTATAATTTAATTTCAGTTGCTATAACTTAACATTCATTTTAATAAGTAAAATTATAACATTTACTTAGATGAAAATCAAGTGATAACA
Organism: Logfia minima; assembly: GCA_963921325.1. Classification (NCBI taxonomy): domain Eukaryota; kingdom Viridiplantae; phylum Streptophyta; class Magnoliopsida; order Asterales; family Asteraceae; genus Logfia; species Logfia minima. Next base: position 38,388,159 of record OY992764.1, read on the forward strand.
TTTATCGATAAATATTATATTTATAACTTAAAATTCATTTTTATAAATTTAAGGTATTCATTTAGATGAATATTAAGTGATCACATTTATTGATAAATGTTATATTTTAATTTCATTTTGATAAAAGCAAGTGATAAAATACATATAGTTGAATATTAAGTTATAAAATTCATTGATAAATGTTATAATTTAATTTCAGTTCCTATAACTTAACATTTATTTTTATGAATATTAAGTGATAATATTTACTAATTAAATGATATAATTTAATTTCAGTTGTTATAACTTAACGTTCATTTTGATGCATACTAAGTGATAACATTCATTTACGTGTATACTAAGTGATAACATTTAACATTCATTTACATGTATAGTAAGTGATAACATTTATTGATAAATGTGTCATGAAGTAATATAATTTCAATTGTCTTAACTTAACATTAATTTTAATGAATATTAACTGATAACATTTAAATGTTATAGTTTAACTTCAGTTGATGAATTTTGTAAATTAATAATATCTTTTTACGTATATATTTTATAACTTAACATTCATCGATAAATATTGAGTTACATATAATATTTAATATGAATATTATAACATTATCAATAAAAATTTAGTCTATCATTGTCTCTACGAGATATTTAGTATATCGATGCATTTTTATATCGAGCCATGTTAGATGTATAGCATTGATGGTTGTTGAATTATTTAAAGTATTCTAGTACTAAACCATTTTACATTTTATCGAGCCATGTTAGATGTACAACAAACCAGAATTGTTAGTCTTTCGAAATTGTTGATTACCTAAACCAGTACAACACTTGCAAAAGAAAAAAAGAAAAGAAAAATAGAACACAACAGACAACATACATATTGTACAACAATCATAAGTGCTTCATCCTCATGAATGTTATTGTATAACATTCCTTGAACTTCTGCGTAGTTGCATCTTAATTCACTAGCTCAAACTTCTGCATAAGTACTTATTCAACATAATGTCTACCGAGACATTTTTGTACCTTGGCTATAAGTTGAATGGGTGCACTAGTTCCAAGAGTATCACACATTCATGACATGCTACTAGCTTCCTTTTGTTGGACGCTTACTCGTAACAACAGAAGCAAAAATGCAACATTAGAACACATATTAAGAGATGTAAACAAGACGGTCCCATCCATTCTACTCCTACAATGGATACATAGAGCTCAGTCGAAATATTTGGTCCAGTTATGTCACACTTCATAAGATAACAACTTAATAGACATTAGATCTTCTAGTTCAAAGATCTACTTTTTCCATGATCCACTAGATAAATCCACCATACAAAATGTTTGCCTGCACATAATCTACACATTTAAAAAAAGTTGCTATAGATATTCATTTGCATATATTTCTAGTAAATGCACATATATATAACTCAAGCATGGGTAGTTGAAAACATATAAATGGTATAACATGAAATCGACACACTACCTTACCCTGCTTCCGAAATATATAGGCTAAAAGGGGAAAAAGAGATATAAGACAGATAGACAAGTCCGTCCATCTAAGAGATGACCTAAAATTCAGTAATTTGGAGGCCATATATCTTGTTAACACATTCTAACATGTATGTGTGAACATGAACTTGCGGGTTGTTGTAAGTGGACACCGATCTTAGTGTAAAATTTCGCTAATTGGTAATCTAAGTTACAGAAGAGCAGAGGAGATGAAAATGTTCACTCCCCTAAGTATCAGACACTGGTATATTAAGAATAATTATAACTAGAAACTAATAGTTGTTGTCACTCAATCTAGTTTACATAAACACTTTGAGTTAGTTGAAGACAACTTTTAAGATACATCTTCTCTGTCGCTGGGCAGCGACAAGAAAAAAACCAGTTTACAACAACGAAGGATCAAGGACATATGAAAAACGTTTCATCAATCCGTAGCTTCTCTCTAGATGACATTCACTAAATATTCTAATAATATATAAGTTAAATTTAGGTGGGAGTTCGTAAAAAACAAAAGTGCGGCAAAGTATTTTCCGCGACAAAGTATAAAAGGACAACCGTAAAAATATAGAAAGTTGCTTATATAATTCATCATTTTGTCCTTTGACATAATGTTATGGATGTAACATCTAAGGAAGCATGTACTTCCCAATCAAAAGACGACACGTTCAAAGCATAAAGAAAACTTTACGAACATTCACCGGCTATAAATAATAGTGTTTGTTCAAAGTAAATCTCATCTTTACTCACATATTTATGGTAATGTTTATTTGTAAAGTTTCTCTCTTTGAACACGACCAACAACAACATCCATCGAGTTCTTGTGTTCATACAACACTTTGTCTTAGACTAGTCTTTGAACACGACCAACAACAACATCCATCGAGTTCTTGTGTTCATACAACACTTTGTCTTAGACTAGTGTTTGTGTACAGAGTTAGAGAAAAGCCACAATTTGTTATTTCAATAGGTGTGTTTAAGTTAACTTGTGTTTAACTTAATTCCGTAACACATCTTGTAATTCTTAATTTAATTAATAACCGATTATACCATGGAAAAGTATAAATTGCCTTATCATTTACTTAATTTATAAACTGCTTCTAAAATTTGCAAAAGTAAATAAGTGTTCAATTATTTAAACCAAGATTAACTTAGTTAATTAATACTTAACGTTAATAGCGAATACTAAGATAGATGTCAAATATAATAATCAATCTCTAAGGTTTAATGAAAATGATTATTGATGACACAGTTTTTGAATAATTCATTTTTTTCTAATAGTTAGTGTGTCAGTAATTAGTTCCCTACAGCTATACTATATCGATTCAATGACCAATACTTGAATCTCTATTTGAACTAAATATTTAATCACAAACCAATTATAAACTCAATGTCTTTTACTATTTGGGATAGATATTGTTTAGACATGTACATTTACGGGTTTTTTCGAAAACCGGTTCGGGTTCAATAACCGAATCGGTTATTGATCAAAAGTCAAAAACCGGTTAGTAATCGAACCAAAACCGATCATAACCGGTTACAATTGGTTACAAAACGGTTCGGTTAGAAAAAAATCGGTTATAACCGGTTTTTTCTATATAATTCAAGGTTATAACTTGTTTTTATAACCGGTCCGGTTAATCGGAACCGATAACCGGTTCAAACGGCTAATTCTCAAACCGGTTTGTAACCGGCGGTTATTGACTAACCAAAACCGGTTTTGGTTAATAACCGGTGTTAACCGAGTTCGGTTTCAATTTTTTTTTTATTTCAGTTTCGATTTCAATTTTTTTTACACGACTAATATTGCTTTCCCTGAAAGGAAATAATATCTGATTAACCATCAAAAATGGTGTAGCATCTATGAAAGATAGCCTCCTATTTAAGTCTCTTTCATCTTGTTCAAGTGACGTCATTTAATTGTGGATTGTATATACAATGACATCATTTAATTAATAAACATATATAACAAATTAGTCAACTTGGTGTGGTCGGATTAATTGGTATCCGGGGTCCTATCTTGTAGGCAGATGCGTATCTAAAATAGGGGCAGTAGGACCAATCGTTTTCAAAAAAAAAAATTAAATTACATAAAACAAAGATTTAAGGGTATTATAACATATTGTAAAATTTACTCTAACAAGAAAATCTTTTTTTTCTCTTCAACGAATAAATTCTAGTTCCGCCCCTTGCTTGTAGGAGTCTTGTAACGGGTGTTGCTGTGTTGGGTTTTTTGTAGTTTCGGCTTCTTTCTAGTTTACTCAAATATATTACTTTTTGTCATTAAAAAATAATTAAATGTGTTAAAAATAATTAAAAACCAAAATTTGTATCCAAAAAATATTAAGTTAAATTTTTAAAAAGAAGAAGTCATAAGTCGTTGAAGTCTAGCTTCAAAGTCATGATCTAAAGCTAGAACATAGAACAGAAATAAAACTATACAAAATGAGACATTATTTAATAGGATATGAACCAAACTGCATCTCAACTTACATACTAATACAACAATGCAGGTGCTTTAAAGACCTCCAAATTAAGATAGAGACTTATTTTGTAACTTACCCAAAATAGACATTTGAGTTACAAACCAACTTTGTATAAAAACCATAAGTTGATATCTCGAAGGACCTCAAATTAAAACCATAGTCAATCACATACCTTTATAAAAAATCAAGATTTTGATTTCTTGGTTTTATTGTCATCATATTTTTTATCAAGAAGATCCTCTAATAACCTATCATCCAAATACTCAAACTCAATCACATCTCTACCTTGCACGTCACTCGAAGAAGACTCCCCGGCAGATGACGTGGCAGCCATGTTGGCGGCGTTATAAGCAGCAGCGGAAAATGTAGGTGGATATTCATCCGGGAAGTTAAGAACTGCCATATGCCCTCTCATTTCGTATGCCGCTCTATCATAAGCTCTAGCCGCCTCTTCAGCCGTTCCAAAAGTCCCTAACCAAACCCTCGCCCCGTTGTTTCTTATGTCACGAATCTCGGCCGCAAACTTACCCCACGGCCGTCTTCGAACACCTCGATACTTCACTTCTTCTGTTCCTCCTTCACCCCCTTTGCCACGACCTTTCGAAGGCCCGCCTTGATCCATTTGTGTACTAACTTTTATTTATTTATTTTTAAAATTTTTTGGTTGTGTAAATTAAGAGTGTGGTTTTGTTGGGGTTGTAGGTAACAGATGATGGAACTAAACAAGAATAACTGAATATGATGGAGTTTATATAGGGTGGCAAAGTGGTCAAAATTAAATCAAGAGGTGACCAATTAAGGCGGAAATACGAGAAGATTTGGAAAGTTCTATATATTCATTTGGTTTGAATTTGAAACGTGGGTCAGCCCAAATTCCATTTGACTTGTTGATGGCATTATAGTTTGTGGTCTATAGAGACCCATGCATGCATATTATATAGAATATTAAGAATATGTTAGATATTAAATAATGGTGTTGTTCTCCCAACACCACATGAAAACAGTTGAATCACGGTCTTGGTCGAGAGTTATCTTGGTTCAGGTTTTAATATAGTATTATTTATTAGTAAGTTAAACTAAACCACACGTTGTATATTTAACGTAGAAAAATATTAATGTTTGATATGCCCAATAATATAGGTTTAAAATTATAACTAAAAAACCAATTGAGATATCCGGATATACGTTGTATTCATTGTAAAGACAAAAAATAAAATAAAAGATTATTGTGTTAAGTAGACATTGATAATCTACGAATTGAAAATGTACGGAGTACAAAAAAAGTCATTACTTTAATCAGAGTAAACTATTTACGTTTTCTATCTCGCAAAATACTACACTTATAATTAAGAGCTAATAACCATATATATATTGTTATAAACCCACGTTATATATGAAGTAGACCTACTACCACTATAAATGTCCATCTAGCGACGCAAGTGTCAGTATATTATATTAATGATAAAAGAAAGGTGTATTTAGAAAATGTTGCCTGAGATCTATAAAAATAAGTAGGGTTAATCAGAAAATTGAATTAATCAAACTATGATCGTATTAATTGTCAAATAAAATTGAATTAATCAAATCATACGTATAATTGATAGTTCAGTTATCATTTTTGAATTAACCGAAATTTTTAATTCGGTTATAAAAACAAAGAGTACCCATCTCGATCTTAACCACCCCATCTCGCTCATAACTTTTACTTAAAAAATATTATATTTATATTTGTATTATACTATTCTTTAAATGAATATTTAGAAAATGTTTTGCAATTAAAAGAATATTTAGAAATGACTTCCTTGAGTAACTGAAAGTTTAGTTTCTAAAATCATAGGTTAAAAAAATATAACCGGTTTCATTATTGTTTGATATTTAACGATAGTAGATTAAAAGAGATGTATGAATGTATTATTGTGTGTGCATTGAGAGTTTTATTGTATATAAATATATTTTTCACTGTTTAATATATGTATATATCTCTGTTTAACCGAATTAACCGTATTACATTTAAATGTTAACCAAATTAACCAATCCATTTATTAACCAATCGAAAGATTAAAAATATCAATGATTAAAAATATCAATAAACTAAAATATTAAGATCTATATTCGCCCCAACCTGCTATGCATGCCCAAAAATAAGTTTGAATAACATTTTAAGAACCAATTTTTCATAAAGTAATTAATAAATCGTAATATACCCATACTTTTTGTAATTAAAATTTAGATACGGTGGGACACTTTCCAGTGTGTCGCTATTAGTATTTGTCAAAATAAACAACTTTTTTAGCCGTCATTAAATGCTCTCATTTGGTGGGCTAGTACTAATACACGGAGACCAAGCACGCAGCTTTGGCATATGTAAATTGTAAAAAGTTTTTGTTTTCTGCATTTTCTTACTATAATCCTTTGATTTCATGAAATCATGCAAACATAGATTTTAAGGTAAATTACATTTTTCTTCATTTTCTTCTTCTCGATTCTCACAGAATTTCCTTTACAAATTCTAATTACAATGTTTATCTTTGAAGTTTATCTTTTTCTTAATTTTATCATTTCAAAGTATACAATGACTAAAATACCCTTATCTTTTCTAAACTTACTGCTTCTTTAGAATTTTAGCCACTTGTTGAGAATTGTCACTCTGAGGTTGTTACATGCCATTACGTACAATGATTCCCATGGTCTACTCGATAACGTCTGTTAAACCGAATTTAAACATTTGTTGGACAATTTGGGTTCACTATCAACTATATAATGTTCACAACCCAAACTAACTCATGTGAGAAACAAGTAGAGTAATAATATTTACGAATAAAAAGTTGGTTTAAGAATTAAGTTATTTGTCAACCATTCAAGCAGGACAATGCTTATCAAAGGGCTTGACCTTGGTGTATGTGACGTACAAATAAATCAAGAAGTAGCGAGTTCAAGTTTCATCGAAGAGAATATATATATATATATATGATTTGTATGTACTATTTGTGATATGCGGTAGATCTGACATTTTTAAAACAATAATAAAAAGATATTAAATAATTCAAAATATTGTTTGAAAGTGGATATTTTTAAAAATAATCTAATGATTAACATATGCATTATTTAATTTTTAGACATTTTTTAAGACTACTTATATAATCTGTCATTTTATAAATTCTTATATTAATAACAACGGACCAAGCGAGAGTACATAAGTGTATATTGACGCTGGGTCGAGTGTATAAGCATCCATTAGGTTATCATGTAAATCACTATTTATTACGTCAGTATCACATCAACTTTCATTTCCAGTCCCTTTCTCCCCACTAATGTCCGACTATCATACCTACAACCACTCTTCAATAAAAAGTGTGGTTTAACCCATCAGAGTTTAAACACCAAATCCCGACACCGATTGTGACGGTGACGCTGAAGTGACGCCGTCTGCAGGCTCGATACCCAGCACCAAACCGGTGGCACCAACATGTAGATATATATATGTGGTTGTAAACATGCATATACTGTAGAGCGTAGAGCCGTTAATTGATTTGAGTCTAAGGCGGCAACCATTGCACCTGGTATCCAATATTTACACGTGTACAATGTATATAGTGAGAAAAGCTAGAGACCGGATGCATTGGTCCATACTTGATTGATAGGTGGGTCAGCATCCAATGGGGTAACACCAACATTATTCATGATGATGATATGATGTTATATGATACCATGTATCATGATAATAGTATGAATTATTTATCATGATATGGGGTTTGACTTATGAGAACAAACCATTTTACGCAACTCCATTACAAAATCCATTATTGCATAATCATGTAATTTAAGGGTGCATGTGATATATGCAATAAAAGTTTTGATAATATACGTTTTGAATTTCATATCGTTGGTTGACTTGTTAGTTTCTTAAGCATAGTTGTCTTTTACTACTTTGTTTCAAAATAATAATAATATTATTATTATTATTATTTAATTTTAGAAAATGTGCATTTTTCAGTAGATAATCAAATTTACTGTTTCATTCTTATATTTTTTTCATTTAAGTTTATGCTTAATAATCGGAAGATTAAACAGAAATTTGACTCTGTTACAAAGTAGAATATTTTTATTTTACCTAAAAATTTATGCCTTCTAGTGCGACATTTATCTTGAGATGGATGGAGCATTAGATTTTAAGGATTAATATCTGGAAGTGCACTCAACTTTGATTCAATGTCTATTGTGTGTACCCTACTTACGGGTGTTATATTTAATGTACTCAACCTGTTAAAACACACAAAAAATGCACTTTACCTGCAAATGTCTACGTGGAATCCGGTTAACATTTTTTATGCCTAATCAGCTGCCACCTCATCTGCCAACTCATCTACTAACTCATCTTCATCTTCTTCAACATCTTTTTCTGGCGGCCCCCTTTTCCGCCGACAAATTCACAGCCACCAAAATTACAAAAATGTATCAACTATTCCATTGCAAATTTCAGAAATAAGTCGTTCATCAAATAAACCCTAGTATATATTTTGTTAATCAAAGTTCGAATGTAAACCCTAGTTTTTGGGAATCTTGTAGTTTAAGGCGAAAAGTTTGAAGGATATTAAATTGAGTTTTACTTCGATCTAGGTCTTGAAACCAAGTTCTGAAATCATGGAATGTGTGGAACAGTAAGAAGGAAATATCACCTTTCGTCATCTTCATCCCCAACTCAGCCTATGTCCACAAAATTTATGCAAGTCCATGGCAGTTAAACATGAAGAATGGAAAGTAGATAGAGACAAGCTTTAAAACACTAATTTTCACCGGAACCCTAATTTTTCTCAATTATGACTGCCATCTATCTCTCTTCCCTAATTTCACCTAATTAATACAACGACCTTTGATTTCAGGTAGGAATTTGTATCTAATCCCTCTAATTTTTGTTCAATCGATCAATTTTGCACAAATTTCTTTCAATTTCAGATTTGAATCGATTAATTATGTCGGTTCTATCAAAAGTGGATTCGATTCAGATTCGTGAGGTGAACACCCAACCTGATCAAATTATATGGAACACAATCATAAGAGGATAGTCATTAAGTATCACCATTCACAACAATAACACCCATTCGTAATACTGTATTAGTTTTAATTTTATCAGTGATCAAATCCTTGGTGACATAGTGGGTTTGATCTTGTTTGCAACTGTTCTGTTTCTGCTTCTGGTGTTCTGATTAATGGGATATTCACGAATGCATCCAACTTACACACAATGTCTATTGTGTGTACGTCCACATGGATACAAAATTATGATTTGGCATGCCACGTAAGCGCAAACTTAAAAAGAAATGGACCGGTTATCGGCTACCTGAACAGCAGGTCACAAAGTACATGAAAACACTTTTTTCAAGGTTGAGTACATTAAATATAGCACCCGTAAGTAGGGTACACACAATAGACATTGAGTCAAAGTTGAGTGCACACCCAGACATTAATTCATAGATTTCAGTATATTAGGAGTTGTTTATTGTAAAATAATCCTTAAAGTAAAATAAATTTTGAACCATTAAATGCATCAATGACCATATCAGATCTTATAGGTGGTCAAAAACTCATTTATAGTCAATTAAGAGTAAAATACACATTTGTGACATGCTATACACATCATTTTTCTAGTTTTTATTCTCTATTTTTAAGATCTAAACATAATTTTTTATAATGTCAAATCAGTATTAATTTCAGCCGCACATATGTTGATTTTAATTTCATATAAATAAAATTAAGTAGTATTAAAAACAAGTTGTTACACGAGATGACTAACCTGATGCACAGTTATAACACATTAACCAAAAATACATAAATAAGTGATAACTTAAAATGGAATTAGTATAACTATACTAATTGAAATTGATTCATAATTTTGATGCAATTTTATTCACAGATCTCCAAAATTAAACATTAATTTATATTGATTCACAAAGTTACAAACTTGATTCACAAACTCATAAACTTATACAAAATCAAACACTTGAAGCATAACTTTAATTAATGTTCAGACCAAGTTAAAACATCATATTTTCATATAAAAATGAGAAAAAAAAAACAAGAAAATCTTTAAAAGATAATTAAATTCCAATTGATTCACAAAATCATCCTAGTGTTGTGATATACAGATCTATAATTGTTGCACACTATTTTTTGTATTCTCCAAGTCCTTTGTTACTCGAAACATTATGAACACAGTTATTGTACAGATCTAAAAGCCATGTTGTAGAGAAGATGACAAAGTTTCGATCGACAACCAGGAAACCAATCATGTTACACCATGAAGGAGATGGAGGCGCTGGTTTGTAAGTCTTGTAGAAATTAAAGGAGATAAAGACGTACATTAGACATATACTCCTTCAAAAAAATGAAGGAGATGGAAGGAGGCGGTTGAGAATTTTTTTTACCTAGTATCGTATAAACTCGTCAAGAATATATGAGTATGAATCACGCATGTAATGACAAGTTCGTTTAAATAATGGAGTAATGGTTAGTGTTGGTTAAATATAACCCTAATATGACTAAATAAATCAAGTACCGGGATCATATCATATATATATATATATATATATTAGAATTTAATTGAGAATGTTAAATATCGTGAGAATGTAAGAATGACTTGAAAAACACTTTTTAAATATTCAAAACATGTTATTTTACAAAAAAATTTGTGAGAACTCCTTATTCAAATCGCTTTTATTAACTATTTTTGAAATAAGTTTTTTACGATTTCTAATTTTTTTAATTAATTTTATTTTTCACAATAATCACATTTTATAACTTGATAATCACATAAATAATATGTGATTATCAAGTATTATTTTGTGATTATCTCAAACACATGAAAATCATATTATATTAGTGAATAGTTACATGTCATTATAATGTTATATTAGTAACGACTGTAAAAAAAGTTAATATTTTTTATTTATATTTTTATCATTGCTTTGTAAAGTTATTATAATAAGAGTCGTAGCTTCAGATAGCTTTAAAAAATATCTTTGAAGTCATTTTCATGTTAATTCATTAAGAAAAATATGTTTGTTCATTAATATAAAAGAATGCAAACGAACAAATATATAAATTAATGTATTACTAAAAGATTAATGTACGAAGTTAAATTTATATATATATATATATATATCCTTGATTAATATCATTTCGAGAAAAATATGAAGTCTAAACAAATTACATAAACCAATAATTTAGATTGATTAAATACAATATAAAGTTTTTTATGTTAACAAGTTATATGGTTTATATTTTATAAATTAAAATAACATAGATGAATGAAATTTAAGAAACGGTTTACGAACTTATATATAAAAATAAATCTTTAATTACTACTATACCCGTCATATAATTAATGTTTACATTTCTATTTTGACTTGTCACAAATTAAAATTCAAAAATCATTTGAAACGATTTCGATAGATACTGATATCAATCTAACCATTTTAAATGACAACAATTCAACAAATTAATAATGATGTTTTAAACATATTCAAACACAAGACCTTATTATTAATAGATGAAAAACTGCATAATGTTAATTCGAAGTCCCAATGTGAATCCAATATCTTTTGGTATCCAACTAGATCTGCACGTTTGGTGATGTTATGGTAGATTAGAAAGATGAACAGTATGTTTGACATTTCCTAATCAATGTTCGAAGTCAAATGGATCGTTCTAGCTAGTCAAAGACACGTATAGTATGAGTCGAGCTAAAAACGAAGATGAGAATCCCCTTTCGAATTGAGTTCCGAATAGCTGCCTGACACTATGACCCCTCTACATGACATGTCCCCTTATGTCGATACCTGTATCGTTTGATAATATGCATGCACCGATACATGACAATGTCCCCTTATGTCGTTACCTTTATCGCTTGATAATATGCATGCACCGATACATTATCAGGTCAAAACCAGTTCAGTAAACACAGATGGCTTTACTATAGGTCATGTACCTGGATTGACACCTATATATATTTATATATAAAACTATATTGATACAGCAAATATGTTGCTTTTTACATAGAACATTTTAGGGTTTTAAGTACTTAAATATAGACTGTACAACTTTCTACCAACTTAATACATGTCAATTTTAGCTTTAGCTAGCTATTTGATCTGTAATAATCAAGACCGGGTTATTTCCCTGCAGAGTCAACCTGTTATAAATGGCTAAATTACGCTCCAGCTTAAATCTAGAAATATAACAATTAATGATCATTTTGGTATAAACCAAGTGCAACATTGCAGGCACAAATTCGAAGTGGGTAAACGGTCTTAGGCTTGATACTTCAAGGGAGTAAAATGTACAAGTAGTTGAGACTTGGAAGTAAAAACGACAAAGTCTACCGCACCACCTGATCCTCAATTCCTTATACATATAATGATGTAATAAATATGACAACATGTTCTGTGTTTGATGATGATTAATCATCACAGATTGGTAGTTTATTAAACATAGGATCAGTTGACTTAATCTTGGGACTCATTAGTAATTACTTTGAGTACTAGTTTTACTTGATTTATTTAATTTTTAGTCATATAAAACCACAAGGGGTCAAGATTTTATTTACTGTTGGATGTTAGCTCTCAAATTGTCTGGCGATGCCACAGAAGTTCTTGAGGAATTATACAAGTTAAAGAACTAGTAACCCAATTTTTTAGCGTTAGTCACCTATATTTACAAATAGTGCAACTACTTAATGCAATGATGAATCAAGATTTACCAATATGGTGATGAACAGTCTACAAAGTTACATAGAACCCTATAGGTAGTGCAATTTAGGCTTTGAGCAATAACGTTTTGAACCATTGTATACATAGACCACTAATTGACCTAGATTAAGAAACATTTGAGTTACAGTACAACAATTAGTGGTAGTTAGCTTTTATGTTTGCTTCTGTTTTTTTGAATAATGCAAATGTTTTGGAAATCTGAGCCCGCTAGAACCAAGTGCCGGAAACCAATCTCTGGCCATAGAACACACAGTGAATACAAGAGGCAATTACTACTCTTCCAAAAAGAAAATTACTCAAACGGGTTTCACCAGATGTATGGATTATATCTGGGTCGGGTGCAACTGCCGTGTACATATGCCTCTCGATATCCAGCACATTAATACTACTCATGTCCTTTTTTAACCCATTCCTCTTGATTTTCTCACATCATTTCTTACAAGATTCTTGAACAGCATTTGAAATCTCATCAGTGGAAGTATATGCAATACAGATCGATAACACTGCTTTTGAGTTTTTAGCGGTAGCATCCATAGTATTTTCAGCTGCTAACCTCACAGGTTTACTTAATAATTTAAGGTTTCCTATAAAGTAAACTCTAAACTATCCTCTTTTATCAGTGCTTCAATCTTTTCCTCCATTAAGTCCATTAAAGATTGGACTTCTTCTGGACTTCGTTTAAAATTGTCTATGCTAAAAGCATAAATTGTCACATACTTCACACCTAACTCATTGCAGTACATAAGCGTTGACATTAATGTTGAAAACACGACCCTATATCCAGCACCATCAATCAAATTGTGTTGTTTGGAGTATCTTCTATTACCATCCATTATGAAAGCAATGTGATTAGGTATTGCAGCTAAGGAAAGGATGCGAAAAATACATTTTCTTGCAAAACTACCCGAACTCTTGTATATATGATTTCTTTGTTAGACATCCATAATAAATTTCCAACAGCCCAAAATTCCTGTAGCCTATAAAACCTGCTAGTAATGGTAGCATGTTTTAGTTAAACACCCCGCTAATTCTCTTTTTGTCAAATATTTTCTAAATTTCATGAATATTTCGATTAGGTATGCATGCTATAGCACAATACAGCAAATAACTAGTGACAACTTCTCTTTGAAATTATCCCAATTGACGTCCAAGAACTTGGTTATCACAATAATTGAAATACGTACGTGTGAACGTAGCGTTTAACAAAAGAGTCGATGAGCTAATTATACAATGCGTTAAAACCCAAGGATATGCTACCATCCCCTATTATTCTCTGTTTGTAATAGAGTGCCTAACCGTGTTACTAATAGCACAAGCACACAGCAGGATTAAAGGATCCGAGACTATATGTTCATAAGTCTCTTATACAACATAATGTCATAGTAATGATCTAAAGGAAATAAAATATTTAAGAGCATACTCTAAAGATAACTATATTATTAAAGTTAGCAAACGTGTCACTACTATTACTATAGGTACAACAACCACCCGTAAAAGAGTCGTTAACTTAGATAATTTCTCGGAATTTGATCCCTTGGACTATGAGAGTATGCCAGTTGAAGCGTTTGGGATATCTACAACGCTTGGGGTGGAGACCGTTTGACGTCATCGAAAGACGCAGAGAATTGTTTGGGATATCCTATCAACATCTCCGTTTCTTTTACGCTTACCTTGTTTTGATCCTCCCTTTGCTGAAGGACTAATAGGTTTTCACCCCAAGCCTGCCTTATGAAAAGGATACCCAGGTATCACATAGGATTCTACGTCTTCTCTTCGTTTTCCCATGCCTTGTCCCTCTCTCCAACCAAAGCAATGTTGACAGGATATCTTAAACGCTTCTAGTGTCATAGTCTCATCTGAGGGGGATCAAAGTCCTCCGCGAAATCATCCAACAGCTGGTGTTTTAGCTTCTTCAGCAGCTGGTGTTTTAACATCTTCCCCATCAGAATCCTGACCAGATTCCATTGCTTATTTCCTGCAAAATACCAATCGGTTCATTCTAGGTATTTTAACCTTTCGTCCCAGGGACGCATCCCGGAAGAACTCCAAGTAAGAAAAAGAACTCAAAAACTAGAAAATTATACGCATATCGTTTTTCCTAACGAGATATATGACTTCGATCAGGTACAAAACCAGGGACAAATGTCACGGGTTGCACACATTTTTATGCAATATTAACTAAAATAAAACATTAAAAGAAATTTAAGCTTATTAGATTAAATTTTTTGAAAACTAGACCGGTTGTATTATAAATTTGAGAGTAATTTCACAATTAGTATAACAAATAATATTAGAAAAAAAATTACATGACTTCTAGTATTATATTAGAAAAAAGATTATATTAGAAATCATATCTAGTATAAACTGCAACTAGAAGGATGCATGTTCGTTTCCACCATCAAATGAGCAGGGTCAACTATATTATTAAAGTTAGCAAACATGTCACTACTATTGCTGTAACACCCCAATTCATTGTTATGTAATTTTTTTTTTAATTAAACTATGGTTGACATAAATCTCATGACATATAGTCATGCATCAAAATACGGTTTAACAAAAGCCACAAAACATCATAAGTTATATCAGAGTTTACAATTTCTTGGGTGTTACCGATCAACATCACAACCATAGTTAAGAGATAATTTAATATAAAAGCTAAGTCCATACTAGTCTCCAAAAGTCTTCAACTAATCTCTACACTTCTATTCCTTGGCTCCAGATCCTGAGCACATAGCAATTTTGAAACAAACAATACGTAAGACATAAAGCCTCGTGAGATACATGGGTTTAGACCCAACAAGATATAAAATTTCTGAAAATACTTTATAAGAAACATATAAACTGAAACTTTCATAAAAACAATCTCATTCTCATAAACATAAAACTACAGACCTCTCTGTAGGAAAACTTCCCCGTTTCCGGGTTAACTTAGGTAAAACATCTACGGGCCTCCACGTAGTAAACTTCCCCGTTTCCGGGTTAACTTAGGTAAGCTGCCAAGATAGTTGGAATGCCTCCAATCCTATCAAGGTCATGGTCTCTCCCGTTTCCGGGTTAACATATCTATAGACATCTACCTTGCGCCGGGAGGTACAGTCCCAGTAGAGTCTCATGGTCTTCCCGATTTATAGGTTAACTAGTCCGGACAAAGAAAACAATGAATGCATTCATGTCATAAAAATCAAATCTCAATCAATAAACAATTTAACCAAGTCAATAGAACTCAACTAGCATGCTATGTACTATCATAACAATAACTCATAGCAATGCACATAAAATCATTCGAAATATTTGATCAAATAATTTTCAACACTAACATAGGTTGATATGAACATACAACTACAATAGAAAACCTTGTTTTGCTATGTACCCATTTGAAAATCCACATTTACTCACCTCAATTAGTTAGAGAGGTCTAACTAAGTTTTCACAATATACTCTCTTTACTTGCTCCTTCACTCCTTCGATACCTATAGAAATGGATTACATTCATTCGCATTAAGCAAGGTACTAAGACTATGAATTTACAAGGGTCTCAACTTCAATGCTTGTTAGGCTTATGTACACCTTTGACTTTCAGCCATGTTTTACCCTTCTTAGACTCAAAATCATCACTTCATTTCTAAATACGAATTATAGGTCTTTCTCTTACCTTTCCAGGGCCTACTTATTCATATTTTTAGGATTTTTTCTCAATTTTCTATGAATATTCTACTAGAGCAACTACATGCTATGAAAATGAAGTACAACAGCAGGAAAAATCGAATTTTCACCTATCCTAAGGTTGAAATTGGTTTACTATGTCTAAATACAAAATACAATAGATATAAATATCTTTCATATTCCACTGGATTCATCCCTATACAATTTTTAGTTGATTTGATATGAATTTTATTGTACACGGCTGTAAATGTTGTTAATCTATGCTTAAACATGCTCAATTTACTATCATAACTCTTTGATTCACACATGCAAGCTTCTTGCTGAAATTAGGGGTTTATGAATGTGTTCAAAATCAGAAAATTCAACCATATAAAGAATGGATATGAGCTATTACCTTGAATTCTTGGGTTAGATAGCAAAAACCCTTTGTTTTGCCTTTGATTTCCCTTGAAATTTGACTTCACACACTAAATTCACCAAGAAAACACACACTTGAGCTCTAAAAGGAGTTTTGAGGTGAAAAAAATGAAAAGAAAGTGAGTGTTTGGCTTTTATATTCGTGGTCAAACATGGTCAACCCGGGTCAACTTAGTCAATATATTGGACTGCACTAAAAATGACTCTGTAGCCAACATTAAACCACTATAACTTCTTCATATGACCTTCGTTTTAGACGAATCTTATATCCCTGAAAAACCTTGGAGCATGGACTACAACTTTCATGTTTTAATTTTGATATGAATCTCAACAGATCATGAGTTATAGGGCTGCAAACAGAGGGGGTTGCACACAATTTTACTTTTGACAACACTTAAAATGAGTATGTAGTCAACTTTAAACCACTATAACTTATTTATACGATCTCCGTTTTGGATGAATCTTATATCCCTGAAAAGATTGAGACGTGTACTACAACTCTCGAGTTTAAAATTTGGTCTAAACCCCTACAGATCACAAATTGTAGAGCTGCGAACAGAGGGGGCTGCACAACTTTTCTAAACTTTTACAAATATACTTATGATTCATTTACCTAATTAAACACCATCAATTACTAAAATTATTAACTATCATCTTAAACCGAATTTAGGATGTTACAATTGCTATAGGTACAACAGCCACCCGTAAAAGAGTCTTTAACTTAGATAATTTCTCGGAATTTGATCCCTTAAACTATGAGAGTATGCCAGTTGAAGCGTTTGGGATATCTACAACGCTTGGGGTGGAGACCGGTGGACGACATCGAAAGACGCAGAGAATTGTTTGGGATATCCTATCAACATCTCCGTTTCTCTTACGCTTACCTTGTTTTGATCCTCCTTTTGCTGAGGGATCAAAGTCCTCCGCGAAATCAACCAACAGCTGGTGTTTTAGCTTCTCCAGCAGCTTGTGTTTTAACATCTTCCCCATCAGAATCCTGACCAGATTCCATTGCTTATTTCCTGCAAAATACCAATCGGTTCATTCTAGGTATTTTAACCTTTCGTCCCAGGGACTCATCCCGGAAGAACTCCAAGTAAGAAAAAGAACTCAAAAACTAGAAACTTATACGCATATCGTTTTTCCTAATGAGATATATGACTTCGATCAGGTACAAAACCATGGAAAAATGTCACGGGTTGCACACATTTTAATGCAATATTAACTAAAATAAAACATTAAAACAAATTTAAGCTTATTATATTAAAATTTTTGAAAACTGAACCGTTTGTATTATAAATTTGATAGTAATTTCACAATTAGTATAACAGATAATATTAGAAAAAGAAATTACATGACATCTAGTATTATATTAGAAAAAAGATGATATTAGAAATCATATATAGTATAAACTGCAACTAGAAGGATGCATTTTCGTTTCCACCATCAAATGAGGAGGGTCAACTATATTATTAAAGTTAGCAAACGTGTCACTATTATTACTATAGGTACAACAACCACCCGTAAAAAAGTCTTTAACTTAGATAATTTCTCGGAATTTGATCCCTTGGACTATGAGAGTATGCCAGTTGAAGCGTTTGGGATATCTACAACGCTTGGGGTGGAGACCGGTGGACGGCATCGAAAGACGCAGAGAATTGTTTGGGATATCCTATCAACATCTCCGTTTCTTTTATGCTTACCTGGTTTTGATCCTCCATTTGCTGAAGGACTAATAGGTTTCCACCCCAAGCCTGCCTTATGAAAAGGATACCCAGGTATCACATAGGGTTCTACGTCTTCTCTTCGTTTTCCCATGCCTTGCCTGTTACGCCCATTTTTTTTTATTATTATAAACTTACATGATTTACATTCATTTACCCTTCTGATCAAATTTATAACAAAACACATTTAACTTGTTACAAACGAAGCTGAGTTTAAACAACAAGTTGAGTAATCCAGAACATGATTCAAAAGATTTAACACTTGCAAACCTACGCCAAGTGTTCAGCAATCCTTCACTAAGCTTTTTCTTTCCCGCGTACCTCCTTCTTACCCGGTCCACTTGAACCTACAAAACGTTTATAGCTCGAGGAGTAAGCTAATGCTTAGTGAATTCATACATGATTTAATTAATAATCTGAACAACAATATCATTCATAATTGAATTTAATAGCAACAAATATCAATGTGAATTGTCTAACAACTAGCATCTGGTTGATATGCACAACTGTAACGACCTGCAATCTGTTTTACTTTCTCAATTCAACTGAGTTAGCACAAGGTTAACAGTCTCTATCAAATAGAAAATATGTCGTGTGGCTCATTTATGACATGAGACCACCTATACAACTGTCATGTGGTTCATATAAAATATGAGACCACCTGTAACTCTGTCATGTGGTTCACATAAATGTGAGACCACCTGTAACTCTGTCATATGGTTCATGTACAACATGAAACCACCCATAACTTTGTCATGTGGTTCATATAAAATATGAGACCACCTATAACTCTGTCATGTGGTTCACATAAAATATGAGACCACCTATAACTCTGTCATGTGGTTCATGTACAACATGAAACCACCTGTAACTCTGTCATGTGGTTCATATAAAATATGAGACCACCTATAACTCTGTCATGTGAATCCTCTTACACGGATGTAATCCGGATTCACCTATACATCTGTCAACTGTACATCTATCCACTGATTCTTAAGTCTGCTTACACAATTGTAACCAGAACCAAAGTTTAATCAACATAACAAGTTTAATGATAGTATGAACTCACCTTGATTATTTAAGGATGCTAGCTGATTAATTGAGTTTCCTGCTTGTTCAGTACCCTATTCAAATCACATAACCAAACTTTAACAAGATGATAATCATGTATAAGCACTCATTTAACTCTTTTTTAAACTTAGCGACACAAGCATTGTGTCGCACCACAAAATTATGCGACATAACCATTATGTCGCACCATTAACTTATGCGACACTATCATCATTGTGTCGCATAACACAATCCTGCGACATATCATTGTGTCGCAATACTCAAGATTGCCGCCATAAGCGACATAGCTACTTGTGTCGCAGAACAATCCTGCGACACAACCTGCGACACTATCCTTGTGTCGCAATGAAGAACACAGATCATATCCCAATTCGAAATTCTCGAATTTAAACATGTAATACTCAAATTAACTCATTCCACTCGGTTCAATTCACTTACTAATAACTATAGTACATAACAATCAGAAGCTTACCTCAATTTCACGTTCCAATTGCTTCACTTTTGAGTTCTAAACTTTGATTCTTCACTTTCTCTCTCTATTCCTTGTTTTCTCACTCTAAAACTGATTTCGGAAGTTTGGGTAATAGTCTGAAACGTTTAGGCGACGAAAAATATATATAATTCATGAATTACACTTAAGCACCTTGATTTATTTCAGTTCAGCCCGTCCTGCGACACAAGCTGCGACACAACTACTGTGTCGCACCCTCTCCATCTGCGACACTACCCTTGTGTCGCAGAATATCAAGATTTCAAATTTTAGGATGTTACATTGCCCCTCTCTCCAACCAAAGCAATGTTGACAGGATATCTTAAACGCTTCTAGTGTCATAGTCTCATCTGAGGGGGATCAAAGTCCTCCGCGAAATCATCCAACAGCTGGTGTTTTAGCTTCTTCAGCAGCTGGTGTTTTAACATCTTCCCCATCAGAATCCTGACCAGATTCCATTGCTTATTTCCTGCAAAATACCAATCGGTTCATTCTAGGTATTTTAACCTTTCGTCCCAGGGACGCATCCCGGAAGAACTCCAAGTAAGAAAAAGAACTCAAAAACTAGAAAATTATACGCATATCGTTTTTCCTAACGAGATATATGACTTCGATCAGGTACAAAACCAGGGACAAATGTCACGGGTTGCACACATTTTTATGCAATATTAACTAAAATAAAACATTAAAAGAAATTTAAGCTTATTAGATTAATTTTTTTAAAACTGGACCGGTTGTATTATAAATTTGATAGTAATTTCACAATTAGTATAACAAATAATATAAGAAAAAAAATTACATGACATCTAGTATTATATAAGAAAAAAGATTATATTAGAAATCATATATAGTATAAACCGCAACTAGAAGGATGCATTTTCGTTTCCACCATCAAATGAGCAGGGTCAACTATATTATTAAAGTTAGCAAACGTGTCACTACTATTGCTATAGGTACAACAACCACCCGTAAAAGAGTCTTTAACTTAGATAATATATGGGGATTTGATCCCTTGGACTATGAGAGTATGCCAGTTGAAGCGTTTGGGATAACTACAACGCTTGGGGTGGAGATCGGTGGACAGCATCGAAAAACGCAGAGAATTGTTTGGGATATCCTATCAACATCTCCGTTTCTCTTACGCTTACCTTGTTTTGATCCTCGCTTTACTGAAGGACTAATATGTTTCCACCCCAAGCCTGCCTTATGAAACGGATACCTAGGTATGACATAGGGTTCTAAAGAATTTGAATGTAAATATTATTGTGAAAAGGATACCCAGGTATGACATAGGGTTCTCCAGCAAAATAACACTGAAAGATTACCAAATGACAATCTGCTGATGTAAATATTATGTTGAAATTAAATTGAATGTAGAATTTATGTAATTCAGTTAAGTTTTAGAGAATTTGAAAGAGAGATAGTTAAAAAAGACTATGTGGGTCAAACTTTCACCAAAGATCAGAATTGATTCTAAAATAGAGTTAATGAATTAAACTACAAAATTAATAAAATACCCAAAAGAATTCAAGTATCTACAAAATGTTCTAAAGGAAATCAGAAGAATCGAAATATTTTTACTGTTGAAAACCATATAAATTGTAAATAATTGAGCTAGTAACAATTTTGAATATTTTCTTTTTATTTGTTAATTGTAATTTTGTGTCTTAGAAAATTATTCTATTATACGTTAAGCTTCATATTTATTATGTTATTTTTATTAATCTCATCAAACTAAATAGCATAGAAAATTTTTAGAGACCAATAACGATTATTATATATATATATATATAGGGGAATGATTCATAGGGAAGTTTCAAAATTTAGGGAAGGAGGGAAGTAAATCTTAGCCCTTGATTTTTTTATTAAAAAATATTTTTAACATTCATTGGTGATGAATGTTAAATTTTGAAATTTTTTGTAATTTTTAAAATTCATTTATGATGAAATCAATGGTTGAGATTTGCTTCCCTCCTTCCCTAATTTTTTTTGCTTTCCTATTGATCCCTCCCATATATATATATAATATGATATGATATAATTAATAAAATTAAAAAGTGAGAAATGTATTAAATGGTGATCACACATTTATTTTCCCCTATTTATTATCCCAATTAACAAACTTTAATGCTACATATACAAAAGAAAAGTAAAAAGGAGTGAAGTGAAAAAGAGAAAATGTAAGTGACCACCTCTTAATTATCTCATTTTGTATATAAATGTCTGTATATGTCTTGAGAGTGTAGCATTTTTATAAACTTAAAAAATGAAACGATGAATTAGATTGAACAAACACACACACCGAGAGTAATAACCACTAAATTCCAATATCTGATATCTAGGTAAAATATTAATCCAATCATAATTTCATTTCAGTTTATTATCCATATTACTCTCATATAGATGGAACGAGACCATTTGTCCGTGATTGTCATATAAATTTTATTTATTTTTATCATATTTTATTTCGAGTCAACTTGAAGATTATATACTTTCACCAGTCACATTACACAGACATTCTATTCTAATCAATTAAAATATTTTATATCTATATTAATACATAAAACATTTGAGTTTTTTTATAAGATGGAAATTACTATTTTACCCTTAACTTTATTATTAGTCTTTGAAAAATCTACTTGAAATTTCCCCTACATGTATTAAGTATCTCATTTTTGACATAACTTTTGAACCGTAAAAAATTACGGTATGTGTCAATTATGTACAGAAAAGTCGGAATGAGACCATGTGATTGTCAATTACGGGAAGTGTCAATTACCCCTAACTTTATTGTTAGTGATTGTCATATAAATCTTATTTTTTTTTTATCATATTTGATATCGAGGCAACTTGAAGCTTATATATTTTCACCCGTCGCATCGCGTGAGCATTCTATTAGTACTAAAACAATCATAACTAACATTTCAAGATAAATCAATATGTTACATTAGTTACTTCATTTATAAGAATATCAGATAATTATGGGGTAAATTATCTGTTACTTAAAAATTAATTATGATACATTAACACTTATAATTAATTGCATTAATTTTATGTGTTTAAAAACTAATCAAAAGTATTTTTAAAAGAGTAAACTAGTCATTTGTATATTGTTTCTTTCAAGTATCTTTTTTGTAAAATTAATTTTTTTTGTCTGTCAAACTTTTTATATATTAGTATAGAAGATAACTTTAATTTGCAAATCATATCTAAATTTCATCAAATTTATATTAAAACAATCGTACTAACATTCAATATCTATCAATATGTTAAATTAGTTACACCAATTACATATAAAATCAAACAATTATGGGGTTAAATATTTGTAACTTAAAAGTTATTTACAATACATTAACATTTATTACATTTATTACATTGATTTTATGTGTTTTTAAGACTCATTGAAAGTATTTTAAGAGTAAAATAGTTATTTATATTATCTCACTTTTAAGGGTTAAGACTTGTGATCCAAATTTTTTATAAAGTTGTATAGATAATACAAATTGATTTTGTAAACTTTAGTTTGTTTTAATAATAGAAGTTACAAATAGACAATGGATTACCAAAGAAAAATTTGTTTCCGTATTTTAACTTTATCATTAAGGGATATAGAAGTAATTTTTAATCTTTAAAATGTGAGGCATCATGTCAAATGAGTAAATATTTTATAATATTGTATAAAAATATAGTATAGATAAAATAAACTTTATGCGACGTTTATTAACCCGTTTTACAATTTATAGTGTTTGTTTATGCACTTTATTTACCTGTTATCTTCTTAAATGTATTTTAACTTTGAATATTATAAGTTCTTTTAATAATAGTATTGAATATTTATTTCCTTAGTATTGTACTTATTTTCTTATGAGGTTTAATAAATGAACGTTCCTATGTAGTTCAATTATATAATTATGCAATTTAACCTTAGAATTCTTTGTTTAATTAATTATTGTCACAAGTTAATAGATGTTGTTGAAGATGTCAGAATCTAAAGATTGTCAGTATACCGAGTTTTAGACTAAACCAGAATCCAGACTCAACCGGAACATAGACTTCAGACTAAGAGCTTTCAGACTTAGAGTTTCAGATCTATAACATAGAGTTAAAGATTTTTGGAAGAAGATAATCTTCATAGCTCGCATCTGAAGGGATACGAAGATAACTACGAAGAATAGAAGATTCGTATTTTTACTTATCTAGTTTCCGTACATATCGACTAGGTAGTTACTATCCTATATATATTTGAGAAATATGAGGATTATGTTTCCTTACTTATCTCAAATATACTTGTATAATAGAGATTATTATGTTACGAAAACTGTAACTCTAAGAACCCTAGTACAACCGTTCTTCATCTCTATATAAAACTTTGTGTAAACTTCAATGTATACATATTCAATAATATACATTGATTATTGATTATTGAGTTCATATATTTGTTGTTTAATTCCGCTAAATAACTTAAGTACTTAATATTATTAAATCATTTAGTATTAAATATTTAAAACTCTTTTTGATTATTGAATTCAAGTTCCGTTAAGACCTAACATGTGTACTAGATAATGATCGTCTACTTACATTTTTGTTTAACAATCTCTATGTCTATACATAGTTTAAAAACGAGTTTATAGTCGCATTTTAAACGGATTTAAGTGTTGTTAAACGTTTGATTTACAATTTGAGTCATATTCATATTCGTATTTTCCTTAACAAACCAAAGTATTAAATTAGCAAACATCATGACGAAAAATAAATTTAGTTTTTCATATGAATCGTAAGCAAAGTATATAGGGTTTATAAAGAGGGAATTTGTAACCGCCACAAACATTGTGCAGATCCCCTTCGAAACCCTCAACATTTCTAGTAGAAGACCGACTCGAGATGGTTAATCTCCAATGAACTTTAACTAGACTAAGAGAGTAATTGAAACAATTTTCCTTTCTTTCCTATCCTTTCAAAAGCAAAATTACATTACTTATAATGAAAACAAAATAACTAACTTAAACTAGTGGTTTGACAAGTTCTTCCCACTCTCCTAAACTTACTATTAAACACTTGAAAATAAATAACTAGCAAATAAACCATAATCTCATTCACGAGAGCATGTCCACTAAAATACTAATTTATTCTTGCAACTAATAAACGTGCAAGGCCGGATTTGAACTTTTGCAAGCTGAACAGCTGCACAGAACCCATAATTTTAGAAGGACTCAAAAGTTTTTACTCGATATACTTACCATTATATATAGCCTAACTAATGGTCCAATTCAAAGTAAAAAATTTCCCAACCAGCACAGCACATTCATTGCATTCAATATTTAACGATTTTCTCTATTATAATTTGCAATTAAACAGCGAAAAAAATGAGAGCCAATAACCGCCTACATGTTTTTGTCAAAAGAAAACGTAATGCTACAATTGTAGGATGCATTTTTTAGTTATGCTTGCTCACATTTATTATCTATATATCATATGCCAATTTGTTATAATTATTCAAATTTATGTGAAATTGTTGTAGAATTTATACAGATAGTAACTACAAATATTATCTAATAATAAATGGAGTAATATATTATTAATTACTGTTTTATATTGTATTGTGGAATTGTTAATTAGATTTTTGGATGACTTGTTATTTTAAAGATCGATTGATTAGACAAAGTTTAAATTTTTGCTAGAAACTACGGTTTAATAACTCACAAGGTTAATAAATATTTCAATTTTTTGCTAGTACACGTTAAAGGGCCTATTTTTACGGTTGTGAAACGGGGCCAACGGGGCCTTTAAAATCGGTGAGACGCCCTGAAAACCTGCATATTGACTTCTCCTTCCCATGCACGTATCAGTTTCTCCCCAAATCAGACTATCGTCATCGATTTCGTTTTCTGTATCGTCGTTTTCACCATTATAGCTCAGGTAACTTTTTCTGTTGTATCTAATAGTATATGTATAATCTATACCTATTTGTAGTTTTAATTCTTCTGTAACCTTTAATACCCTAATTTGTTATGCAAAGATAGGGTAGATATCCTTCCATTTTTAATTAGGGTTTTAGAACACACTATTATCGTGTATCTATCTATCTATCCATCCATCCATCCATCATGATGTATGGATAAAATAATTAGTTATGTAACTGTATTGCTTTTCGAATGTAGTTAGAAATGGGGAGTGACTTGAAGACGTGGGTCTCGGATAAGTTGATGTCTCTATTGGGATATTCACAACCTACTCTGGTCCACTATGTCATTAGTTTATGTAAGTTATTTTTGAATTATATTAGTTGATGTTTAATTGTGATGGCATAGTATTTTATCGCGATTTAGATGTGTGCTTGATTAGTTTTGTGTGATGTATGAATTTGCAGCTAAGAAAGCTGCATCTCCTAAAGATGTATTTAATCATCTTAAAGACATGGGAGTGTCGTCTTCAAGTGACACACGTACATTTTCTGAAGAAATATTTCGGAAAGTTGAGCGCAAGAGTTCCGGATCAAATGTGAGGGCTTTTCCTCCCTTTTTGTTATTTGTATATAATGTAATTAAATGGCTGGCTAGTGTTATCAACTTTTGTTATTATTGTATTTAATAGCTATATCCACAAGAAGAAGAGGCGGCAGCAATGCTAGCCAGAAAGCAGGGGACTTACAAGTTATTGGAGGCAGATGATGATGATGATGATAATGATGAGCGTGGTGTCTCTAGTTCTGCTGCTTCTCAGTCGAAAAAGGCTGGTAAACGAGAAAAACGTTTCAGGAAGAAGAGTGAAAACCAGGAGGGTGAAGATGATGGGGTATAGTGTTTGTACTCTTATTCATTAATTTTGGTTTATATATTTTGGTAAGATGCTGTATTGGTGTCTCTTGTAATAATTAGACACTGTTTATGACTGTATGCGGTGATGCAGGGACCTGGAATTTTGAAACAAGACAGACGGGTTAAACAAAAAGCTTCCCATGAGAAAACAGACGATTCCGAGGTATCTATAGCATATTATAGGTGTTCTGGCATCGAAATATAATTTTGCTGTTCCGTCAATGATTTGACTCAATTTGCATGTTATATCATATCCTCAACGTCATGAAGTAATAGTTATGACGTGTTGTTGACTATGTATAATACTATCAGTGATGGTTGAAGTTTAATTTTTCAACAGTTTCTCCTTATACATCCAGTATCATATTATAAATTACTATGTAATGTAATTCATGTGCATAAATGAGTCCAATAGTAGTTTCTGTTTTATCCTTCTTACAGTCTGAAGAAGAGCGATTGCGTGACCAAGAAGAACGAGAGGAGTTGGAGCGGCATCTAAGGGAAAAAGATGCAGCAAGGACAACAAAGGTTTGGTGTAAATCATCATTTTGTCATTCCCTTCTTAACATGAATTATTATTGGTCTGTCAAGAATTGATAGATTGTTGACACTTATGATACACTAACATAAGATCCTGATTCGTGATGAGAATCATGTTTTGAAAATTATGATTGAATGCTTAATTTAGTAAATACCGAATGGAGAAACAAGCTATATGCTATTTCTAACTTCTCTTTATTTTCTTTGACAGTTGACTGAACAGAAGTTGTCCAAGAGGGAGGAAGGTATATCTTTCTGTTACAAATTTAGTTTGTAATTGCCTAAATCTACATAGGATGCTATGATAATATTGTATGTTTTATGTATTTGGACAACAGAAGAAACAATTAGGAGAGCCAATGCCTTGGAAGATGATGACATTGGAGCTTTAAGGTCTGAAAAAATCCTTTTAAACTGTGTTAATTTATGTATTTTGTCACACTAAGCATGATACTGCAATGACATTATTGGAAAAAACAGTTGATGTATATATATATATATATATGTAGAGAGAGAGAGAGAGAGAGGAGGGTTCAAATAAGAAGGCTAAATATCATGAGAACGTGAGAATGACTTTAAAAACACTTTTTAACTTTAGAACTTTTTCAATGATTATTATTAAAATAACTTTTGGAAGCTATGATAAACATATAAATAAAAATACTTTTTTCGAATTTTTTTAAAGTCGCTACTGTTGTGATTATTTAAGATAATCTCAAAATATAACATGATAATCACATGTGATTATTCTATAATATAATGTGATTATTATGTGTTCAAGATAATCAAAAAATAGGACTTGATAATCATATATTATTCATATGATTATCAAGTTATAAAATGTGATTATTATGAATAAAGAAATTAATAAAATATAATTAAAAAAATTAAAAACTGTTGAAATTTTTTTTATTTGAAAAATACTTTCTAAAAGTTATTTGAATAAGGAGCTACAAAGAAAAATATGTAAAATAACGTGTTTTGGATATTTAAAAACGGATTTTAGAGTCATTCCTAAGTTCTCACGATCTTTAGCCTTCTCATTTGAACCTAGGTCTATATATGTGTGTATATATATATATATAACTAAAGAAGTCTAAAGCAGTTTAATATCTTGGATTTTTTAAATACAAGATGTTATTCACTTGGACAAAAAATCTAAAAGCAGTAGACTTAGTTCTTACAATTTGCAGCTGTGAAGCTGTTGTAACCCTTCTCTTGCTTTTGTTAGTAGTTAGTGATACAAATACAATAAAATGGACGATGGCCCATGGTTTAAAATTGGAACATAATTAGTAATATATCTGGCCTTACCTGATGTTTGCAGTTTCATTTGCTTGACGTATTCTGACTCTTTTTCTCTCCATTTCCAGAAAAGTTTCAAGGCAAGAATATCTCAAGAAAAGAGAGCTGAAGAAATTGGAGGAAATAAGGTATTTTTAACGATCATTCACTACTTATAACTCTCATATATATCCTTTTCTAAGAGTGCATGGTGATCGTTATATATGTGGCTTTTCTACTACATTCCTTCACCTGAAAATTGTCCAATTTCAGGGATGATATAGAAGATGAACAATACTTGTTTGAGGGCATCAAACTAACTGAAGCTGAAGAGCATGAGATAAGGTAACTTTCTGAAAAATTTTATGGTTGAAATCTTTACTATTTGGATGCACTTATAAAAATTTCTTAATTCGTCTATGTTTTGATTTTCTAAGCACATTTTTTTGCGGGTTATGGATTAGGTTTTATTAGACACATATCCTATGTGTTTTCTGATATGAGTCTTCTACTTCTGCAGATATAAGAAACAAATTTATGATCTGGTGAAGAAGCGATCTCAGGAGGATGATAACATTAACGGGGTTATTCTTTTCTATTTGATATCTCCATTTTGAACTTGCCTTTTTCAATCATACTTTGATATATGTAGGAGTGGTGTAAGCTCAAAACACAGAATCGAATTGGCAATTTTTTTTCTGTTTTTGAGCATTGCGTTTTGGTTTCAGTTTACAAAAATTTTAAATTGCACGGTGTGTAATGTGGTTATTGGTACAGAACATAATCAAACTGAGACTAGATATGTAATAATATATAATATATATATGTACATATGTATATATATATAATATATTTATCATGTAATGGCTGCTATTCCTTCCATGAATCCATAGATCCAGTTGATTGCCCAAAAGTATGTGCTACAACTGGAAGTATCTTCTAGAAACTGACATGTCTATGGTGCCATATATTCTCAATATGTTATAGACTTCTTCTTATACTAATGTTTGGAATGTACCCCATATTCTCATACAATTCTGTGGTGTGCAGTATCAGATCCCTGATGCTTATGATGATGAAGGTGGTGTAAATCAAGAGAAAAGATTTACTGTGGCTATGGAACGATACAGGTAAGAATCAAGCATTGATTCAGTCCTTGTTATAACATGTGCCACATACATACATTGTTGCAACTTGCAAGCATACATCTTTCTTTTTTTTTTTTTTGGAAATGCCATTGATATGATTTTGTTTACTGCAACTGCAGAGACGTAAAGGATGGAGATAAGATGAACCTGTTTTCTGAACAAGAAGCATGGGAAGATCAGATTCGTATGCTATATATATTAATAGTTATCCAGATTTAATCTGTAATCAGTAACTTATTAATGAAGGAGTTGTCAATTTTCAGGAAAAGCAACACTGAAATATGGGTCAAAGAACAAAAAGCAGTCTGAAGACTACAAGTATGTATTTTCTAGATGCACTTCTTTTACTTTCTCAATTGGGATATTTTTTAGGGGTATAATCTGCATATGATTAATCCCATGTGACGTTTTTTCTTCTTTAGTTTTGTATTTGAGGATCAGATTGAATTCATACAGGGACAAGTCATGGGTGGTGAAAATGTATGTACTCTATCTTATCAAGGTGTGATTTTTTTCTTTGTTTTTTGCCTATCTTTTAGCCTAACGTATCCCCTATTTACAGGTTGATGAAGTAGATGAGGAGGAACAAGAAAAATCAATGGCAAAATCAGCACATGAAAAGCTTCTAGTGTGTTGTCATCTCTGAAGCATCAATTATCATATTTTTATACTAACTTACCTTTATGGTAAGAATGTAACTTGTGCTCTCACTTGTTATTCTATGTTTGTTCATCAGGCAGATAGAAAGACTTTACCTGTATATCAGTATCGGGAGTCTTTGCTCAAAGCTGTGGAAGATCATCAGGTCTACTCGAGTTCCTTGCATTGCTTGCTCATGATATAATATATTTAGACTTTTGCCTAGGCTATGATGAATTTGGGTTTATTGTTTGAAAGTGTACTAAACTTTACATGTTTTACTATTGTTTGTGGCGAACTTTGAAAATTACTATTGTATGCATAAGTTTACAAAACGGTCTATAGTATGTATATGGTTACCTACTGAGCAGGTAACCGGTTTTCTTTTTACATTCTTTTTCTAACAAAAAATTCATTCAAGACTGCCACATCAGCAATTCTTGCCACGCCACGCCAACAATTCTTGCCATGTATGATGCCAAATCATTGCCACGTAAGCGTGACCGGTGCTACATCATCACAATACATACAATAGACATATTTACAAGTTTCAATACATACAATAGTAATTTTCAAAGTTCGCCACATACAATAGTAAAATGTCTAAAGTTTAATACACTTTGAAACAATAAACCCAATGAATTTTGTATTCGATTGATGCAATTTTAGGTTCTTGTCATTGTCGGCGAAACTGGATCTGGAAAGACAACTCAAATACCCCAATATCTTCATGAGGCTGGATACACAAAACGTGGAATGGTATATTTTAGATGTATTAAGCCTTTTGGTTATTTGATTAAAGTTAACAAATGTAGTTCCATAGATCTGGGGGTTGGCAAAAGTTGAATCTAGCAGTGTTATTTCCCGAAACCCATCTGCCTCTGGAAAGCAGTTTCTGCTATCTTTTACTGATTATTTAGGATCTCCGTCAATTAATCTAGTTTTGTAGATTGAATCATTTTACATCTTCTTTTATTTTCATGTAGATTGGGTGTACGCAGCCTAGACGAGTCGCTGCAATGAGTGTTGCTGCTAGAGTTGCTCAAGAAATGGGAGTCAAACTTGGTCATGAGGTATGTATTGTGGTTTCACTATAATTTTTTAAAATGTCCTCTCTCACTCACTTTTTGTTGAGCCTGGTTTTCGTTTATCCTACATATGAACTTTCATTTACAATACTTTGACTATAAAAGCACCATTTATGAAAGTTTGCATACTTACAAGTTTTCTTACAAAAGGTGCAACTTACCACATTTGATTTAACACCTACAAAATTCTTCAGAGTTTCTACCTATTAATAAAGTCTATGCACTCCTGCTATCTTCATGCTTTCATGTCATTTCCAAGCCCTGCTTTTACCCTTCTCACTAGTTCCTGCTATCGATTTACCTGAAGATGCATATCACAGACTTTTAGTGGTTAAGACTTTGTTAATCCATGAAAGAACATCCATAATGCTAAAACATGGCAATATGCTTACGCAATGAGATACTTTTTTATGCTCAAAAACATGCTTATGCAATTACATAATAATGACTCCAACATTTGCGGATTTACCCCAGCTACCATGTATGTATAGAACATATTGTTTCCACATGAATTGAATCCGCGAACTTCAATCAAGATGACATTTATGCATGGGAGAACATAAAGCTTGCATTTCCATGCTATCATATCTCATATGCCTTGATTTATACATACTACTAGTTGGTTTCATATAAATACCTTATGTAAAGTTAATGGGTTTGTATTTACTGTTCCAAGTATAAACAAATAGAAAAACAATTCTTCGATGTAAACACAGTGATATTTGGGGTGTTACACTATCTCTCTCTGTGCTCAAGAATATAAAGAAGTACTTCCTCTGATAACTTCAGCTAAATACTTTTGCGATAGAGAACATGTAAATATGATCCTCCTTTAATAGTTGTTTATATTATTATATGTATATGTATGTGATTTGGCAGGATTATCTGACTCCTGTATTCATAGTTTTAGTGTTTTTGCTTATTTGACTCTCATTTTGGTTTATGGTTCAGGTTGGCTATTCGATACGTTTTGAAAACTGTACTTCAGACAAGACAGTACTTAAGTATATGACGGATGGCATGTTACTCCGAGAGTTTCGTGGTGAACCTGATCTTGAAAGTTACAGGTATGTCATGTTTATCACCTAATATTATGAAATGGGTCAAATGAGTAAAGTTGAAATCTTGGCTAGAAATGAAATGGGTCTAACAGGTTGAAAATCCTGAAAGTCTTCAAATTGCAACATCCTAAATTGTTCTAATAGAAAAGAGTTCTTTTTTACAGTCTTGTTATCATTTTTAGTAACCTATAAATTTGTAAATTTAAAAGGACTAAACTGTATTAGTTGGTGAATTCAACCGTACCCATGTTTTCTGTATAATATTAGGCTTTTTGACTTGTTACCGAACCTCCCCTTTGCCACCTCTGTATTCTGAATTTGTTAATATATCTGCAAATTGATCTTTACTAACTTGAAAATAGTGTTGTTATGGTGGACGAGGCTCATGAGAGGACGTTGTCAACCGATATCTTGTTTGCCTTAGTAAAGGTAAATCTAAAACTTATACCTTTGCATATTATAAGGTTCTAGTTAGATAAAGAGGTGAAATTGTTTACGTTTATAGAAAATTGGATGTGTGACCTAATTATACTGTCTTTTTTTTTGGTTAGGATATTGCTCGGTTTCGTCCCGACCTTAAGTTGCTTATCTCAAGTGCCACTCTCGATGCTGTGAAGTTCAGCGATTATTTCGATTCTGCTCCAATTTTTAAAATTCCAGGAAGGCGATTTCCTGTAGAAATAAATTACACTAAAGCACAAGAGGCTAATTATTTGGAAGCTGCAATTGTCACAGCTCTACAGATTCATGTTACCCAACCACCTGGAGATGGTGACATATTGGTTTTTCTAACTGGCCAGGAAGAAATTGAAACAGTCGAGAGGATTCTTAAACACCGAACACGGGGATTAGGGAGTAAAATAGCAGAATTGATAATATGCCCCATTTATGCAAATCTTCCAACTGAGCTCCAGGCAAAAATATTTGAACCTACTCCTGAAGGGGCCCGCAAGCTGGTCCTTGCCACTAACATTGCGGAAACGTCATTGACGATTGATGGTATCAAGTATGTGATTGATTCGGGATTTGTTAAGATGAAATCATATAACCCTCGTACAGGGATGGAATCATTACCCGTCATTCCTATCTCTAAAGCATCTGCAAATCAAAGAGCTGGTCGATCTGGACGAACGGGTCCCGGAAAATGTTTTAGATTGTACACCAATTACTGTTATTTCAATGACTTCAAGGATAACACTCTCCCAGAGATCCAACGAACCAATCTTGCCAATGTCGTGCTAAGTTTAAAGTGTCTTGGGATCAATGACATAATGAATTTTGATCTTATGGATCCAGTGCCGGCTGAAGCATTTTCCGAAGCTATAAAGCTACTATTTGCCTTAAGCGCAATCAATAAACATGGTGATTTAACGAGGTTGGGTAGAAAGATGGCCGAGTTCCCACTTGATCCTATGCTATCCAAGATGATTGTTGCATCTGACAAGTATAAATGCTCAGACGAGATCATTTCAATTGCTGCCATGCTCTCCATTGGGAGCTCCATCTTTTATCGCCCAAAAGACAAACAAGTCCATGCTGACAATGCTCGCTTGAATTTTCATATGGGAAATGTTGGGGATCACATAGCACTACTTAAGGTAGGTTGGTCTTTACATAAAATTTGTATTTTGAAATACTAGCATTAAAGTTTCTAATGGTGTACTATGAACATTTATAGACAGAATTAGTCATTGTTATGTGTTATTCTTTTCAGGTTTACAGGTCATGGAAAGAAACCAACTTTTCTACTCAGTGGTGCTACGAGAACTACATTCAGGTACGTTTTTCTTGTGAATTGAACTTTGTCAACGGCCTCTGCAGAAATTTTCCTTTCCATGACATAAGATGCTTCTCTAAATCAAAACTGCTTTTCAACATATGTTGTAACTTAACATCCGTCTGGTAGAATAGACTTCAATCTTTTTTCTTGATAAGATTTGAGTTGTGTGTTTTATTTTCTTGGGCAGTTCTATATAAACTACATTTTTATTTCTCGGTATTTCTCTCTGTAGGTGAGGAGTATGAAGCGTGCCCGAGACATACGAGATCAGTTGGAAGGGTTACTGGAAAGAGTTGAAATTGAATTGACATCAAACCCAGCCGATTTGGAAGCAATTAAGAAGGCCATAACCTCAGGTTGTACACAAAGTAAATGTATAGTAAGATTACTATTTAGTTAGTCTTTAACCACTATTGTATATTTAACTGTCTTTTTCTTTTTTTCAGGATACTTTCCGCACTTAGCAAAGATGCAAAAGAATGGATCCTACAGAACCGTCAAACATTCTCAGACTGTCTATGTTCATCCGAATTCTGGTTTAGCTCAGGTAAATTATTTTTATGTTAAGCTGGTTATTCAACGAAGTGGCCTGGTCCGAAAATTACTGCACATTGATGATATATAGACTTCTACATCTTTCATTACAGAACCTTTACACTAGAAAAAAAGGATATGCTATTGTATTTCCAATTCTAAGTAAATTTGATAAAAAAAAAATGTTAGACTTTTACAAGTCTATGCACATGATGAGTAACCCCTTACACAAAGTTTGTAAATTGTATAAGATGGTTATGTCTTTATTCATGTGTGATTGTTCTTTGTTAAGGTACCCGTACTTCCTAGGTTGGTGGTTTACCACGAGCTTGTCCTGACGTCAAAGGAGTACATGCGACAGGTCACCGAGTTAAAACCCGAGTGGGTCATGGAAATCGCACCTCATTATTATTCGCTAAAGGATGTCGAAGATCTTGCATCGAAGAAAATGCCTCGCGGAAAAGGCCGTGCATCCACGGAATGATTTTTTTTCACTAAGATAAAGAGATAGTTAGAAGTGGGATGCTTACTGTAAATACAATTTTGTAAAGCAGGTTGTGTAAAATACAGTTGATGAAGTAGGTGCCTATTATTCATCTGTAATAAAGAACTGTGAAACACGTCAATTCTTGACCAAGAATTTGGATATATTTTTCTACGATGAAATCAGATAGCATGAAATCAGATAATTCCGTGATTGATTCATTCTCATTACCTCCCAATATATTTTGCCAAAGATGACGACAAACGTCCCCAGTTCATACCCTAAATTGACATCCCTAATCCCAATGGAAGATATTAATTGTGAAAGGTTGTTGGGGAGAAAATATTTTGGTATCGTTCAACAAACATTAGCATCATAAGAATTTGATGTTAAGGGGTTTATTTTATTTTATTTTCATAATAAATAAACCCTTTATAATGACTGTTGTTAACAACAATTTATGGTTGTACTTTAACCCCTAACTATCAAAACACCATTAAGTACAACCTTGTTAAGCATTACAACATCCTTCTTCGAAACTCTAGATTGTCGTTATCATTTGCCAATTTTCAATTACATTTTAAACAACATTCGACCTATTTATCCAATTTCAGTTAAGATATAGGGGGTTTTTTCATTCCTTCTCTTCGGTAAGAATATATATTTAAAATCATAAAGATTCCTCTCCTACAAAAATGGAAAGTGGTTGGCCATTCGATCGAGTCCATCCCTTAACTACATATAACCATTTTACTCAATATCTGAATTAGACGTTTTTCAAATTGCCAACTTTCAAAGATTTTAGTAGCCAACTAAGCCATGGTTAAAAATTTCATAGCGAAATACAGTGGTGCCCGATGTGCATACAAGTTTTACATAACAATGTAATCACAAACACTGTAACCGCCAGCAGGAAGGAAGGTGACATTTTGACAATAGTACGATGATCATTTAGTGATTAATAATGGACTAGAGATATCCCACATAAATAACTTGAAGTTCAAGAAACCAAGTAAGGATAAGACGGGTCAATCTATTTTCCAAGCAGACGACAAGTATGTTGATTCGCACCTCTCACTCGCAAATTGATCTCCTCGACATCATCTTGAAGAGGATTTAGTGATTTGTTTTGCCTGCACATTAAAAATAACTTTCAGAAGCCATTCAACTTTTGAAGTACATATGTTACACATTATTGTGGAGAAACATAACAACCCAATTCATTATTAGAAAACACTAACCTCTCAATCTCAGAACCCATGTCAACTGCCATTTCCTTTAGTTCTCCCAATATGTCACTCAAATCCGAGAGCCCATCATCCTGTTTTGCTTTTTCATACTGTTAAAGAGTCGGGTATTAGTGTCAAGAAAACTTGATGAATTCGAAGAGACAATTTCACACTGCTTTGCTTTAGTAATTGTTTTTGTTCTGTGCAGAATGAGTATTTTGGGCAAATTAACGAAAATATAAATGCAAAAAGACCACCATTCATATTTTCACAAGAATGTGCTTTTTGTTTTTTTGATTTCGTATTTTCACAAGAACAATGGTTAGTTTATGATTCAAAAGTCCATGACTCGAGTCTATTCATACCTCAACTTTCTGCATTGCATCAGCAGTTCGGGAAGTGGTGTTCTTAAACGTGACGCCCCCTTATTTGGGGTGTTTGTTCGTCCAAGTTTTTCTCTTTGCTCCCTATGGTTACCTTTTGGCCAATCAGGATCATCTATATAAGTTTTCAAAAGTCAGGGAAGCACTAAATCATCCTCCCAGACCTACTATGATCTAAAAGAACGATTAGTAGTATGCATTATAGAGGTTTACAAAGGATTGAGATTCTAGTTTTAATAATCTTCGGCTCTTATGAATAAAAAGATTCGTTTGATAATATGAGAAAGATGAGGATTGTTGGAAAAATAATCTCCTGAAAATAGCTCTTTCAAATAACTTTTGAAAAGAATCTCCAGCCATAATTCTCAACTCTAGCTCCGACTAGTTTGTTGTCAAACATACCCTAAATATATGAAATTCATTAAAAATAAATTATAAAAATAAAAGACAAAGCTAAGTGTGATCACTTTGAAGACGATATATGAAAGACAATATTGAACACATACCACATATACACTACTTACTCAATGACATGCAAAAGACTTGTAACTTGTAATTTTAGAAAGAGATTCTTGTAGTTTAGTTTCTTAGTGTGGTAATGATATGAATGAATTTTTTATTTTTTATTTTAACATTAATTAATTTTTCTGATTAAAAAGTTATATCAAAATTATTAGAATTTATGCTCTTTAATATGAAATAATTTTTAAAATATATATATATATATATATGATATACAAATTAAATTTGTTATCACAACTTTTACAATCTTTATGTGTGATACACACTATTAATTTTTTAGTGTGATACACAAAAAATTATAAAATTGTGATACGCAAATTTAATTTGTATATCATATATGTGTTCTTTTTGAAAACTTTTTATTTCATATTCTAATAATGTTGATATAAATTTTTATCAAAAGTATTAGTTAATGTTAAAATAAAAAATAAAGAAAATTCAATTTTTACCATTACTACCATAAGAAACTAAATTACGTAAACCTTCCTCTATAATATATAATTTTATATGACAGGAAAGAGGTAAAAAGTGGTAAATGAATGAGGTTTTTCTCATTCAGATTCGAAAGGTCAAGTTTTTTTTTATTCAGATTTAAACGGGTTAATCGGGGTATCTCATGACTATTTCTAATCCTTCATTGGTCACCCTCAAAATGTTACCCAGTGAGATTTGAAATAACATGACACCTTACCACTAAATCACCTTGGTGCCGGTGATATATGATATGAAAAATCACTTATTAACCATAAAGAAGTCACACCAACCCCCTATTTTTGGAAAGAATCCGAGTTATCGAACTATTACTACGTTGATACCAAGAAAATAATCTACCTGCAGGAAATTTTTATTAAAACACAAAACTCACATAGGTCCTATCACCAAAACTTGCACATTGTATAAGAACAAGACTGCAAGTAAAATTGGCGGAATTTGTGCCATAGCATCACAATAACTTCTAGTTAAAACTTAAAACAACTAAAGATGTACAGTTCTTTTGATTTGACTATTTCGGCTACTCATTAGATACAGCTGAGCAGAAATCATATTCTTCAGCCAGGAAAACAATGATAATAACTTATAACCACAGCAATACAAGAACATTGACTTTGTCAACACGTCCAAATGGCAATCACACAAACAATAGCTTTTGACGTTTGAGGCATGATGGTGAAACATCAACCAAAAGCAGATTGGGTGAATTTTACCATCTTGGCATCCTTCCAGTTAACTGAAATTGGATCTACTAGACTTTGTCATAAACATACACTGCACTCCACCCTGCAAGTTCTCTATTTACTTTCAAATGGTGGTTAGGCCAAACCCTCACAGATGCACTGTGCCGATGTCTTTGAGCCATAATAAATGACAAGTTTCATTACCATGAATCATATCACCATTTTTAGTAATCATGAAATAGGCAATTAAGTAATAAAATTCATTGACATATCCAAATTTTCAGATGATGGAGGCTGGGAGTACTAAATGAATGGTTAAATCATACTCCATGTGGTCTTGTCAAACACTCAACACTTGGTGGTTATTAATGACAAAACCAACCAAAAAGTCATGAGAGCTTTCCACAATTACTTTGCATTAACAAATGTATATAAAAACTTCTTAACATATTCAAAGAAAAAAGATGGAAAAACAAATTTGGAAGCAAAAATATTAGTCTATCAAAGGGATCTCTCAAACTAATGAATCAAAGAACTAAAAATGCCAACCTCTAAAGCATACTCAAAATGATGATTGTACTCCAGGAAATCAACTTCTAAGCATTGGGAAGACCTCTAACATCAGCGGAAGTTTTCCTTCGTTCTTTTTCAATCTTAATCACAACAAAAAACACAAAATTTTGTATAATTAAATAGTGGAATTGTATTAACTCTTTGTATTTCTACCAATACCTGAGCCTCCAACTCGGTTATTCTTTGCAAAGCTCTTTGTTCTATAAATGTACGCCTTTTGTATTCTTCTTCAAGCAATCCAGTTAACTGATATCTCAACGCTGCCATTTCCTGGGCTAAATCTTCACCTTCTTCCTTTGCTTTCAATTTTTCATCTCTTAGTTGTTCCTGTCAACAATTCAAGATGATAATCAAATAATGGCGATTCTGACTAAACCCTAAAAAAATGGAATAGCGGTGTTACCTTCAACTGGTTCACAAGAAGCTCATATTTTTGTATTTGAGAAGACAATTTCTTCATTTTGTTTTCTGAATCTGCGTTGCTTTCATATGTTTTAATCTTATCCCTCAATTCTTGATTTTCCTTGACTAAGTGTGTAACATTTTGCGCATTTTGTAAACGAATCTTGTAGTTTTTGTTCAGTTCCTGCATTTTATTCTGTTCTTGAGCCGCTTCTTCCTGGACTTTTGTAGCTTCGAGAAAAGAATCTTCTATGGCCATTAAATCAAGCTTCATGCTTTCTATGTCACATTGAAAATCTAGAGAAATTTTTGAAATAGACTCCTCTAGCTTCTCTATACATAATGTTGAATTCTGCAACTCGTATTCATTGATCTCTAATTTCTCCATCAAAGCCAAATTCACTGAATTGCATGCCTTCAAATCTTGCTCTAAACTTCTCACAATTCCATCCAAATCTTCTTTTGAACTAAGCTTTAACTCTAGATTGTGGACATAGTCAGTCATACGATTTATCTGTGTCTCCCTTGTGTTCACTTGATCCTGCAAGTAATCTGTATTATGAATTGCAATGAGTCCAGCTTATAGGACAACAATACATCTGAAATCAGCAGAATGCAGCTACTTAAAGTCGTATTAAATTAACTTTTCAACTAAAGTTGGCAATTGGTAAAATGTTTTATATATTGATATATATATATATATATATATATTCAATCATCCAATGTACACTATAAACAAAACCCATAAACATATCGTGAACTAACATGCAGAATCAGTACCTATAACTCGACCCGGCTCCATCTCCGGTTCCGGTCGGACCGGTCGGACCGGCCGGTTCACCCGGATAAATCTTTTTCACACTTGTGGCTTATGTATCAGTGAATGAGTGATTATTTTTGTGTCATGTTTGCTTGTGGCCCAGAGATTGATATCAGCCCAGCAGGCCCAACATGCAACAAATTCTTCCCCCTAAATTTTGTGCCCTATCTTCTTCCCTAAATTCCATCTCTTCCCCCACTCCCCTGAACTGCCACTGCCGAACACCACTCTTCTCCATCGCCATCATCTTCCTCCGTCGCCACCATCTCCCTCCGTCGCCATCATCTCCCTCCGTCGCCACCATCTCCCTCCGTCGCCACCATCTATCTATACTCTTGAACTTGCTTTCAAAGTTCAACATCATAGCTTTAAACACACAGCAACTCCGGCGGATCCTTTTCGAACTTGCTACCACCGTCACCATTTTCGAACTCCGGCGGCGGTAGCGGTGCGGCTGCTGGTGGTGGTGCGATTTTAGGTTTAGGGTTAGGACTTAGGAGGAAGCAAGTGAAAAACAGAAACGAGTGAAAAACTGAAAACACGCACGCCATTTCTGGGTTTGACTATTTGACCCCCCCCCCCACCCCAAAAAAAAAAAAAAAAACGGGTCAACTCCGGTCCGGTTCAACGGGTCAACCCGGTTCGACCGGGAACCCGGCCGGGTTTGACTATGTTTGACTCCCCTATTCGCCCGGTTCTTATCGCTCGGTGAGTATGCCTGGTCGCAAGTCCGATCGGTCGGACCGGCCGGCCCGACCCGGGTTTCAAAACCATGACGTTCTTACTTCTTAGAGACAAGTTTCTCATTTAAAGTAAATATTTCCGAACATCTGTTTCATATTAAAAGATTAACAAGAAAAATGTTAGGATTTGTTAGGAATAATGATAAATCACTTTAATTGTTAGATTAGAATACCATCTTTAGACATGTATGCTAACAATTAAGCTGCGGTAATATATTCTGTTAACTAATAAGTTAAATAGCATTTTTAGTATAATAACAAGTTTAAAAAATGTCATTTTTCTTTGGATATCTAGATGGGAAGGTCACAAGTAAAGAACTTTCTTATACTTTCTTAAGAGTGAAGGAAGTGGGATGAGCGATCACAAAGTGATCAAGAATCACTTTGATGTGATCACTCCCCCTTCAACTTGATTACAAAATAGTGACTTTCAAAAGGATTGAAACCACTTTGAGTTGTGGTCATTTTTATTATTTTTTTATTTATGTTGTGTGTATAATTTATTTTTAAAGATAAAAAGTTTTTAAATGCGGGTTCACTTTTCAGTGTGAAAATAATGTGATGAATACATATAAAAATGAGTGTAAATGTGATTTTAGTGTTAAAATGATTTGACACTGAGCTGACAATCTTTTTAAGTGATCACAGACTTTGCTCTAATATTATATACGCAATAAAATGGTTAATAGACAAATAAATTACTGAACTTTTTGAAAATGTTAAACTAAGTAACTGGA
Organism: Logfia minima; assembly: GCA_963921325.1. Taxonomy (NCBI): domain Eukaryota; kingdom Viridiplantae; phylum Streptophyta; class Magnoliopsida; order Asterales; family Asteraceae; genus Logfia; species Logfia minima. The sequence goes on from OY992764.1 coordinate 38,430,232, forward strand.
GTATTAATTTGTTCGATTGAACTACTAAACTTAATAAATTACGATATGTAAGTTACTTAATTTATAAATATTAATCTCCAAATCCGTTTACTTACCTTATGAATTTAATTAAGCTACTTAACTTATACTTATTACAATGTAAAAAAAGGCTAATTTACATATGAAAATAGTTCAATAATTCGATCAAAGAAATTAATAGTATAGCAACTTATTTAAACGTTTTCTAAAAGTATAATAACGCGTTTTTTTATAAATCTGCAATAAAATTGTAAATTGTTATATTATAACAAATTTAATAGTATACTATCTGACGCTCGTTTTCTAATTCAAAACGTATATAAATTAATAAATAGACGTAAAAGGAACTAGTAAAAGTAATGAAAAGAGGCTCTCAAAGAGGTTACCCACGCTAGTAATCATATGAGTTCCCCATTGTAGGAGCAATCAAACCATTAATCAATTATTATGCTATTTTCTTTAACTAAATACCCCTATTATTTTCATTAAAATAACCCAAGTTTCAAATCAACCTGGAACATAAAAGCATCAATTTCATGATTTGGTATCCAGATAACAATGTGTTCTTTCAAAGAACACAATTACAAAACAAACACATAACCAAATCTCAACAACATTTTAAACTCTTACATGTAAAACATACTTTCAAAAATCAAAATCTAGCTAAAAAATGGATTTTAGTTCTATGCACAAACCAGTCTACAGTTCCGACCATCGTTCGATCACCAACCACCAAAACTCGACCAGCCAACCATCCACTTTTCAAGCAACCACCACAACCGGATTCCCACTTTTAGCCATTGCGATAGCCTGCATCACCGTGATCACATTTTTAATCCTTACCTACTTTTTGATAACAAAATGTTGCTACCCATTAAGTCAATTCTTGGTGGCCCAGCCCATGACCTCAAACGAACCACCATCGGTGTACTCAACGCCAGCATGGCAAATCACTGGACTCGAAGAATCACTAATCCAACAAATACCAATTTGTCGGTATAACAAAAAAGACAGTGAGAACAAAAAGTTGCACAAATGTGTTGTTTGCTTGAATGAGTTTCAAGATTTGGATACATTAAGAGTTCTTCCTAATTGTGATCATGGTTTCCATTTGCACTGTATCGATGTTTGGCTCCGAAACAACCCAAACTGCCCTATTTGTCGATTGAACATCTATGGGGCAGCTCGTTATCCAGTGGACACGGTTGTACCAACTTCTTCTCCTCAAGCTCCACCATCGTTGGCCCATAACAGCCCAACAAGTAGCAACCAAGATTTTGTTACAATTGAATTGTGTGAGGAGGCAAATGAGTCAAGAAAGTGTCGTGTTGATTCAATAATTAGCGACGAAAGGATAAGTGTGACTAAAGATGAGCAGTTAGCGATTCAACCCTTTCGAAGATCTTTCTCGATGGATTCTGCAATTGATTGCGATATTTACTTGTCAATCCAAGATATCATAAGAAACCATGAAGAAGCTACAAGGACGAAACGACCTTTTTTCTCATTTGGACATACACGAGGATCTCGAAGTGCTATTCTTCCTCTTGAGTTTTGATTAGATGAATGGTTAATAATCTTCATGTTTTCGATTTATTTGTTTTTAAGTTGTCCCAAGTATCAGATTCTCACATTTCACTCAAAAGCAGCTTTTGTGACACTTATAAGGGTGCATTTAGTTATTAGAAAACTGCAGCTAGTTTGCAGAAAAAATTTCATGAGTACTTTGAAAAAAATATATTATGTTATAATACTGTAACTTATTAGCACAACTATATTGATAATGTTAGAAAAACTGTAGAAACAAGTTTCAAGTTTGATGAATCAACTTTTTAAACCCAAATTCACCAAAACCTTTTTCTGACATAAAATCATTAAAATACTAAATAAATTCCAAATGTAGGTCATGGTGTCACCACTGCACTAAGCATGAATAACTAAGTTGAACAATTTTTTCAGGTTTCATAAATAAGACTAGCAAAGCAATAATCAATATTTACTTGCAATCTGGTGGATCTAAACTACCAATCCAACAATTAATAAAGAAACTATACTAACCAATAGGGACTTCCATAAATGGACTATCTTCTACTTCTGCAATCCTGTCCTCTAAGCATACTGTCACTTGACACCGCTACATTATCACCTAAGAACACATAAGACACACATGGGTCAGCTATAGCATCGTAAGTCAGTGTTTATCACTGAAATCTCAACATTAGTAGTAGAAAACAAGAGGAAAGATAATAATTGAGTATCTATAACAGCTTTTTCCTTCAACATACTTTATATGTTTCAATGATCTTTAATCTGATCGCGTCTTGCCAGATGAGGAGATCCTCATCACCTCTCCTATGCATTTTCTAACAAATGAGCCAGAAGAACTATTAAGTTTATGGATGGTTGCCACTATTAATCAAGTTACCGCATATTGCCTGGCGTCATTACTTGTACTTAAGTATCCTTGGTGTAACCATCAAATATGTAATCAAGTTTCTAGTAGCATATGCATCATTAAAATACATTATGATCGCATGGAGCTCACTTAGACATTAGAGTCTTATCAATTGCTCAATCACCCATAGTAAGTCAATTTAAAGTGCTATAATCAACAATCATGCCTTCTAATTCAACTAGCATGATGCACATAATAGTAACTTAGCCAAGGACTCCACTATGCTCAATGAATCAACAAGGGTATATTTGTATGCTTCAAAACCAACCTAGCATTATGTGTATGGAGAACGTGAAGTATTACGCCAATATTGTAACGTGTGGAAGTTCTCACATGTTATGCATAATAAGCACTTGGCTTAACTTGTGTAAGTTCTCACACGTACATTACAACAACTTGTGGCCAGTATTCTAGCTTCACCCTTTTCATGTTTTCGCAAGCTAATCTCATACAACTTTCTTAACGTAAATCCAATTTTCCCAACCATATTGCAACGATCATTATGTATGTTTGGTGTGTAAACACCCTCTAATCACCTTTTTAACACTGGATTGAAAATCTACTTAAAAACGCATTTTGCTAACTGAGACAACAATTCCATATTTAATGTGATTATAATCTAAAAGTAAAATATTCTCACATACTTACCATTATCAACCCAAATCTAAAGAACGAAATTGACTCACTACATGCTTATGCCCAAGAACAAGCTCAAACAGGTCAAGAGCACCCTACCTTAGGTTTCTTGGTTCGAATGCCTACAAGCTCACATAGATTTCAAGCTTTAAATTTCCATAACTAACTCTCATTTGCAACCCACCCGACCCAACTTAACCTTTTTGTCAACTCTACAATACTGTTATGCTTCCCCATGAGAAACAGATGCAAAATGCGCAAGTGATGAATACAAGAGAAGGCGAAAAATGGATCAGCATATAATCTGGATTTGTTTTTTACATCATATCTAGGTATAATATTTACATTGTTTCCATGATGACCTTCTGACCAAGTTTCAATTTTTAACCTAATTCTAATGCTAACGAACTTATATATACCCAGTACACACAACAAAGAATAAGAATTTTTCTGCAATAGATCGTTTCATCACAAGGTCGAAGGGCAACGAATCTACACAGGGCAGTACGTACACCATACCCAATGGAAAAGCTCTTAAATACGGATTCTTGGTGGGCTTTGTGAATGTGTATAGTATATATCATCAAAAGGTAGATTAAAATCTTCTTCTGTTGTCCTCCAACCAAACTGCTGGTCTTGTTCTTGAACACTTTCTGTCTGAGAAATTATCTTGGTGGTCATAGAAGTTGTGCTGATGGAAATTTGGATGTTCAATAAAGCTAGTCCGAGGCCCCATGATGCAGGCCCAAGTGTGGAAGAACGGGCCTTGATGTTTTTGGAGGCCCAAGATCGCGTGACAAAAGAGGCTTTACGAAAAAGGCCATAACTTGGGCTTGGGCTGTGTTGCTCCGTTTTAGGCCCATGACCCGGCGAATCGAAGCTTGGGCCGAGGAGCACGCTTTCGTAAACTGCCTACAATATATTTAACTTCCGGGCCCAAAAACGCATTATTTTGAGAGTTATCGGCTATTTTATGTTTTTTCCCCATTTTGTGGACTTTGTTGTTGGACTAGAGTCCGACCGTTTATCTTTTTTGGCCCATTCAAAATTTATGGTGTATTTTAGGGTTCCATTGAGAACTTGGAATAGAGAGTTAACATTTTATTGAAATTTCAATTTTCTCTCAAATTTGTGCTTTGCAATTGAATTGAAATTACCCTAATTATTGGTATTCTTTGAATCAACAATAATTGGAAAAATTGTTCCTGATATTCGCGTGAATCAACAGATTTGATTGTGTTATCGCGTTTTTAGTCTACATCACCCCACCCTGGTCCTACCCACTAGTGAGCCACCTCTTCGGTCTCACCAGTGGCTCCATGTAGCTTGACCCGAATCCCTGTAGTCACGATATTGTAAAATGGTTCTAGATGTAAAAGCTTCAAGATTGCTCGCAGTTCGATGACCAAAGTGGGTACCCCACTTCTCATCAAATTGGTCAATATTAGATCCTATATTTGGTGGAACCCACATATTTGTGATGCTTTCATCTTCAACTTCAACTTCGATGATCATGATCATCATGACGAGACATATAGTACCATTCAAAAATATATGGGTAACATTTATAATCAAGATCGACGAGCCATGTACAATTCCTAGCAAAACAGTTGCTCAACTTATCTTGGTCTTGTACGTATGGAGCCCATTCTCACAGTAGATTACGGTTCCTTTCCTCCCGAAATTTCTTGAGTGTTGAAAGAAACTGCTTTCCGTCTATATTTGTAATCAAGATCAACGAGCCATGTACAATTCCTAGCAAAACAGTTGCTCAACTTATCTTGGTCTTGTACGTATGGAGCCCATTCTCGCAGTAGATTACGGTTCCTTTCCTCCAGAAATTTCTTGAGTGTTGAAAGAAACTGCTTTCTGTCTATATTTGTCCCAACATGTCCTCATGTTTATCAGGTCCTTGAATATGTATGACCCAGCTGGGGGCCAAGACCACCATCAAATACACCACAAACTCCTTTTGGGAATCCATTTTATGGTGCCAGCTCAGGACTAGTCAGAGGTGGACTTGGTGCATATGGAGAAAAAATCTTAGGTTCAGGCTCTGAGTATGTACAGAGTAATGTAAGTAACGTTTAAAACAACGGCTTCTATTGTTTTCCTGTGGCCTTCTAATTTCCAGCCTGCAACAATGGCTCTATATTTAGTTGCCCTTTTAAAAACTTGGGATTCGGGGTTAGACGTGGATCTAGAATCAGATGGTATTGTGTTTTTGGATAATGGAAAGGGTTGAGGAAATGTTAACTTAGGAAATAGGATTGAGATTATACTATCTAGACGTTTTAGATTGTAAAGTTTTTACATTGTTATGAATTATTTTGTTAAACTTTAAAGCTTCTTCTTTTTTAGTATACGTGTACCTGCGCATAACAACGGGGCCAAATAGTTAACTGTTAATTCACACAAGTTTAATATTTTACAATGCTTATATAATGTTATGATTGTTTATTGATTAGGGGTGATATAATATACACTATTACTTAACTGACGAATAAAAACATAGAATGAAATCAACTAAATATTGTTTTGTTTTATGTTTTTGATATTAACCACAAAATAATTATTGTTTTGTTTTATATTTTTGAATTTCAAAATTAATACGTTCATATTACCTTCATAATCATAAATTAATTAATAATTAAATAATAAACTAAACTAAAATATTTTCGTACAGTATATATATTTCAAAAAGCTTTTAGCATGATAGATGTATGTGACTAAATATTTAATATACCATATATCATTCAACTTAGAGTATGTTTGGCAAAATTAACTGGGAGCTGTAGCTGCAAACTGGAGCTTTGTTTGTAAACTGTGTTTGGTAAAGTAGTTGTAGCTGTAATATCAAAGTGTAAAAGCTCCTAAAAGCTAGTTGGAGTAGCTTTTAAATTAGGAGCTTAATCTTCAAACTAAAAGCTTTAAGCTTGTGTATCCAAACAAAGCTTTATTTTTTAAAGGAGCTTAATTTTCAAAACAAAAAGTTTTAACCTCCAAAAAGCTCTATGTCAAATAGGCCCTTAGTATACATTCCTTATTTTCTTAGAAACCACCTAAATATATTCCTTAAAGGACTGACTGCCTATATGTTTGGCATTTAAAATCTGATGCAAAATAAACGTCTGAGCTATACTTGACTTCCGATTTCAAATTTCAAATTTCAAATTTCAAAATTCATATACTATCCGAATTTCAGATGTAAAACGATATTTAAGCCCAATTAAAAAAGATTTGATCAAATCCATTTGATTTGGTGCGGGGGTAATAGGTATTTTAGATATTTTTTTCAAGTCAAAACATGGTAATGCATAATAAGGGAGTATAGATTAACGAGAACACGACATTAAAGGTGTTCATGTATATATATCTTCATATTTTGCTTTTAATCTTTATTTCTATGTTAAATTGTGTGATATACATGACTTACATAATCTAACAGCTTATTTCACTCAGGTCTTCGCCTATTATTCCTCACCTTAGTTCCTAATAAAGGCATATCGCCTTGACTTTGCCTTCGTCTTTAACTACCTCAAGCAGGATCATGTTCTGCTGCTATTATCTGTGTGTGGTTTTGCAACTTTGCTTGTTCAAAATGAAATGCAACTTTGGCAGAACGTGGTGTTGTTGGACCTTTTCACATCTTTGATAGCAAGAGGCAAATATATGCCTCTGGGGAGTTTGTAGTGCCACAGTTTCATCGTGCTTTACGCAGAAGTGTTTATATTTTAACTGTGATTGTGCTAATGATCTTGTTTTTTCATGCCTTACCATTATTACTTCACTTTCTTTTCCTTTTCTTTTGGCCTAAAAGCTGAATCTTATAGTCTGTGAGAAATGTAACCACATCATGTTTCTCGTGGCTACTCTGTATTATCTGTTGTTCTGTAAAATTCATCCAACTTAATATCTCTAGATGTCCCGGGTTCATGGCTATCAACACATGGATAAAGTAATGCCAATCCTATTTGCAAATCAGAATCTTATCTGATTGGCCATAATAGTGGTGAATCCACATTTATTACCAGTGAATCTGAGGGTATGCTCTATTTTATAGATGACACCCTACATTTCTTAATTTGTGCTGTCATCTTTAACTTGGATGTATAGTTTGCGATCACATACTTACTAGCAGCCACATGTTCTAACGGTTGGTACAAGTGTACCGAAAACAATGGAAACATTTTGTGAGAAATATATGTTTTTTTCCATCACCAAAATCCTTACTTCACTCTTAAGACAAATAGTTTTAGGAGAAGTTCAACCACTCTAATGCTTCATATGAAGTTAGTATTGTAATTCATATTTCTTTTCACAGACTAGTGTGGAACATCCACTATATCATACAGATGCTATTTGACCCTAGGATGTACCTGAAAAATTAATAGGCTAAGTTTTTGGGTAGTCAACAAACTATCTCCTTTTTCGCTGTAATATATCATTTCAAACTTACATATGATATTTTTGATTATAATGTTTGGTCGTTGTTGGCTAGTTGCTTATAGTTTTCTTTGTTAACAGATTAGTCGATACTTCTCTGATCCACAATATTAGTTTCAAGTCAACGACCATTACGTGAGGAATAAATTGAAGGTCATTCTATTCCTGTATTTGCACAGTGGTCGGATCACAATCCGATTTTGTTGTATAGAGAAAAAAATGACTATGGCCCCATACCATTTAAATGTTTTCACTCATGGTTAAATGGGAAGGATTTGATGATGTAGTTGGTAACTCTTGGAATGATTGTACAGTGGATGGATATCAAAAAGCTATTGTGTTTAAAGTGAAACTTAAGAAGGTGAAAACTAATGTTAAGCAGTGGAAGATGGATACATTGGAAAACGAAAGAAAGGAGAAGGAACAATTGGTAAAAATAATTGATGAGCTTGATAAAAAAAAAATAGATGAAGCTGTGGCTACACAAGATTAAATTTCGCATAGGCTCATGTTATTAAAGAAGCTTGATGATATTGAAAGGAGGCAAGGTATGGACCTAACACAAAAATCAAAAGTGAGATAGAATGTTGAATGGGATGAAAATTCAAAGTTCTTTCATGGCATGTTGAAACAGAGGCGTCGACAACAAGCAATCACAGGAATTATGCATGATGGGCAATTGTGGTCAGATTCGAATCAAGTAAAAGAAACTTTTTTTAATTTTTTATGGAGAAATTTCAGCCGATACACGTTGAGATTCCACATAATCAGAGTGCTCAATTTGGAAGGTTATCGGCTTCGAGTCTTGGTGTGATAGAGGCTGAGCTTACGGAAGAGGAAATAAAAGAAGCAGTTTGGATGTGTTCGGGTGACAAAGCACCGGGTCCAAACGGGTTTTCGTTCAAGTTCATCAAACAATGTTGGTCGATTTTAAAAGATGATATTTTTGCATATGTCAAAGAGTTTTTTTAACACTAGTATGATGCCAATTGGATGCAATGCCTCATTCATCACCTTAATTCCAAAATTTCCAAATCCGTTGATGAAAAGATTTCTGACCGATTTCATTGATTGGAATCCAATACAAGATAGTTGCAAAAATATTGGCTATGAGATCATAGGTGGTTGATGAAGTGGTTAGTAAGGAACGAACAACATTCGTTAAAGGGCGACAATATTAGATGGTCCTCTCATGTTGAGTGAGGTAGTTGATTGGTATAAGAAAAAATGTAAAAGTCTTATGATTTTCAAGATTGATTTTGAAAAAGCATATGATTCGCTATCATGGGAGTATCTAGATCATGTCATGAAGGTTCTCGGCTTTGGTGTAAAATAGAGTGGATGGATTAGAGGTTGTTTGTCATGTGCTCTAGCTTCGATTCTCGTTAATGGTAGCCCAACAAAGGAATTTTTGTTAGATAGGAGTCTCCGACAAGGAGATCTTTTATCACCGTTTATATTTATCTTGGCGATGGAAGGATTACATGTAGCAGATAGGCAGCTGATCCGTGGAGCTAGAGTGGGTGACATTGGACTTAAAATGTCACATATATTGTATGTCGATCATGTAATATTCATGAATACATGGAGCCCAGTTGAGATTAGTAACATATCTTCTCTTTTGCAGGATTTTATTCACAGATCTCGATTGAAAATAAATATGCAGAAATCGAATATATTTGGAGTGGGGGTAGAGTGGTCAGAAGTACAACGGGTAGCAAATGCAAACGGATGTAATCCAGGGAAATTACCATTTAATTATTTGGGATTGCCAACCATTTAAATATTTGGGATTGCCTATCGGCTCTAATATGAACAGAATAAGTAGCTGGGATCCGATGATTGAAAAGTTCAAGGCTAGATTATCAAAGTGGAAGGCGAATTGCTTGTTAAGTGATGGGAGGCTAACGTTGATTAAATCGGTGCTTGGAAGTATTTGCATCTATTATATGTCAATTTTTAGAACATCACAAAGTGTCTTAAAAATATTGGAGCAGATGCAGAGCCAATTCTTTTGGGGTGGAGATGCTGTGACCCGTCGATTGGTATGGGTAGGATGGGATTGGGGCGGGTGGGATTGGGTCTTTCAAGATTTGAGAAAAGTGGTCTAGTGATTGGGAGCTTATCCGCTTTTAACAATGCTTTGCTCCAAATATGGAGATGACGTATAGTGAATAATCCGTCGGCATTATGGGTTAAGCTTATTAAATCGATACATGGAGAGGAGGCTGCTTTGGATATTAGAGGTAGTTTTAATTCGAATGGTGTGTGGTCGAAGATAGTGGGTGCTATTCGGAAGTTGCATGAAGCCAATGTGATCTTGTTGTCTATGTTGGAGAAAAAATTGGGTAATGGCACTTCTATTTTGTTTTGGAAGGATGTGTGGATAGGTAATCAATCCATGGATGTAAGATTTAATCGGTTGTATCGTTTGGAAGTGCAATCGCACTGTTCTATTAGTGATCGGCTAATTGGTGGAAATTGGACTTGGGAATGGAGAAGACCATTGAGAGGAGGCTGAGAACATCAACAATATTTGGAGATGATGGAGTTGTTGCTTGGAGTTCGACTCGCAAGTGAAGTAGATAGATTATTTTAGGCCCTAGACACCAGGGGTGAGTTCTCTATTGGGTGTACGCGTCTTCATATTGATGAGGTTACTTTGATGGCGATAGAGAGACAAGATGGTGTAGTATTGTTCCATGGAAGGTAAATGTATTTGCATGGAGATTACTTCTTGATAAGCTCCCGACGAGATTCAAACTGTCGCTAAAAGGGTTGGAGTTACCTACCTTGGTGTCTTGGGTATGTAATGTGGCGCCGAAACAGCATCTCATCGATATTTTTTGGTGTGAAGTGGCGAGCAAGGTGTGGAGTCGAGTTGCAAGATGGTGTGATATTAATGTGTCGGGAGGTCACTCGATATCAGAATGGATTTCATGGGTGGATGATTTACAACGACCTTTGGCCTCTAAAAGATGCTTGGAGGTGATTATTCTTGCGACATTTTGGATTTTATGGCATCATAGAAGTTCGGTTTTGTTTAATGACAAATCAATACGTAGAAATGAGCTATTTGATTCGATTGTTTTGAATTCATTTAATTGGGTAAACAATCGAGCTTCCAAGTTACATGTTACTTTGAATGCTTGAATGATGTGCCTTTTTTAATTATAATTGTCTATTATGGTTTAGCTCCTTGCTTAAACCTTGATTAATATGATGTTTTTCTCAAACTTAATATAACGTAGTATAATTGGCCGAATTTGTAGTAAACTTGATTTGAATTTATTTTTATTATGAAAAAATAACAATAAAATTCATTGGATACTCGATTTGATAGACGGATGATAATTGGTAAATTTACCTCACCCTACTCAAATTGTTTTAGAAAATATCTAATCTCCTAATTTGTCGTTTAGATCGAAGCCACATTTAAAGTAAAAGGGTGTTGGTTTTAAAAAGTAAATAAATTTTGTGTTTTTAAAATGGTCAAAAAAACATGTCTAAATCTGTTTTATTAAAATAATGTTTTCTTTATAACAAAACGCAAATAGTTATATATTTTTTTTGTTAAATATTCTTTTTTAAATTATTTGTATTTTATTAACACTATAATAAAAAAGAATTATAAAACGCAATCTTAAATATCCTTTGATCATGCAAACATGAACTTATAATACAAGGAACTAAAACAATGTTTATTTAATATATCTTGACTCAATTAGACTCGTGACAACCAATAATATTGTTTGAAAACAAGTATTTATGATCAATTGATTAAACTATTTTTGACTTCATAAGTTAAATATTTCAAGTTTAACTTTTCAGTATCTCAAAGATTAAGGGAACAAAATGCTCGTACAATGAGTGATTAAAGTTTGAACATATAATAATTTGGCTTCACCTTTTTAACCCTATCTAATATTTTGGTAAATTTGTCGTGACTTCATGCATTTGCCTTTTCTAGCAAAAAAAGTAAAGGGGCAACCCCCATTATCTTAAACAATGATTAGAGATGATTATCAATCATTATTTTAAATAAGACCTAAATATCCCAGTCTATGTATATCTTATCTATCCTTTTCATTTGATGGTTAGGTTTTGTTTTTTTAGTATTGGTTATGAAACATGTTTTTTAAGTTTTTGGATTTATATACCGGGAAGAAGGTTCATGTGAAAATCATAAAATAGTCAAAAATTGCAAGAAACTTTTTTAGTTATATAATTTTAGAGAAATACTTAAATTGTTTAGTTTCTTACAGTAGTAATGGTAGAATTGATTTTTTTTTTTAACATTAATTAATTTTTTGATAAAAAATTTATATCAAAATCATTAGAATCTTATATTATTTAATATGAAATAAAAAGTTTTTAAAAAAACTATATATATAATATACAAATTAAATTTCTTTATCACAATTTATAATGTTTTATGTATCACACTAAAAAATTTAATAGTGTGTATCACTCATAAAAATTATAATGGTTGTGATACACAAATTTAATTTGTATAACTATATATATATATATATCTTTAAAAAATTATTTCATATTAAAGAGCATAAAATTCTAATAATTTTGATATAATTTCTTATCAAAAAAGTTAATTAATGTTAAAATAAAAAATAAAAAATTCATTTCTACCATTACCATCATAAGTAACTAAACTACAAAAATCCTACCCTATACTTTAATACATGTAAACATAACAGATTATATTTAAATGTTAATGTTGATATTATAGACAAATAAAAATTAAAAACCACAAATTACCTTATAAATTTTATGTTATGTAAAACATTCACATGAATTGAAAGGCAACTTTGTGGTTTTCCAAAGCTTCTGTTATTATAATTTAATCTAAATCCACATTCAAATGTGAAGCAACTTAATTACATGTGATAAATCATGTAATCTAACTGTTATTACGGTTTTAGAACTTTTAGTGGTTTTTGTTTGAACCTTTTACTCTATTAATCTTTCTTAATATTTTTAAGGGCAATTTACACTAATGTTTATCCAATTTTATGTATAAAAAACTTCTAATTTTATAAATTAAACTTCTCAAAACCTGTTGGTGTATGTATCTTAGTTCCTATAACATATAAAATGATAACATAGCACTAGTTATGACGATGTGTGATGTGTGCCAGATGGTGTGGCATTGTATATGATGTCACATAGAATAGCACGTTTTTAAAAAAAAAAAAAAAATACAATACCCTTTTTTTGGTTTAATACATACAATAACAAAAAGAAAATGTAAAGTTTGATGTATTCTGCTCTAATTTGCCCCATATTGGCACCGTTAATACACCCACTAACAATAATATCGATCTAATTTGCAATGAAAGTAAGGAAACATTAATGAGTTGAAACTAAGTACATAGAAGCTTAACCATAGTGCATTTAGGAAATAAAAACAAAGTTCAATGACAACAAATAAAATACTCAAATCAAGAGAAAACATCCTATTACTATTGAGGTCAATAGAAAACAAACGTTAAGGACACAAAAATCATTAAACATTTTAGTATCCCTTGATTTTGTTTCATTACCTTATTGAAAGCGAATCAACAGACCAAATTATTTAAAGTCTGTTACATTTTAGATTGACCGAAACATGTTACGACGTATAAGAACTATTTTACCAGTAACAAGTGAATGGCTATTATGAACCATAATGAGAAGATAACAATGGCATTGTGTTTTGTTGGTGTTCTTACTTTACTCTATAAAAATCGTTGGCATGAATAGGGTCTTTGAGAAAAAAGATTTAAGTGACAAAAAAGTAGAAAAGATAAGAAACATATTCTCACTTGATACATCATGGTGTTTGCCATATTAAAGGGACTATATCTATAAAAAGGTCATTCATACATCCCAAAAATGATATGCACCAACTGGCAAATGGCAATATGTTTTTTACTTGTGCCAATTAGTAATTTTTGTTAAAGTAGAGGGTGGTGGGGTGTAAAATATTACACAGGAAAAAAGCCGCCTTCTGTTTATAAACAGAAGTTTGAAAAGATGATAATACACAAAAAGTGATATAGTTTCTCTTGTGTTTTTCTTTTAGTGAAGTTGAAGCCATATTGCATGAAAAGATTCAACTTTTATGTTTGTTTCGACGATGTCTTTTGATATTAATTAAATTTTGAACTCGTAAAAGATACCAATCAAATATTTCATTGCTAACTGATTTGATCACTTGGAATTCATTCAAGATTCTTGAATTTTGATGGTTAAGTCCTTGAATTTTGTCAAATTTTGTTTGAAGATAAATCTTGTAGATTTGTAGTTGATTTAGTGAACCTGTATAGAGGTTGGAGTTGGGGTTTAAAGTGGTTGGGAGATGGGATTGGGTAGTCTTCTTACTCCCACAGTGGGCCCACCGATAAAACGTCGAGCGGGATTACGGAGGAAACAGGCAGGGAGAGGTTCTTACAGGGGTAGTTAGAACTTGCAAAAAGCTTAAAAAGTTGTTTTAGTTTGTGTTTTGGGGGTGGGGGTGTTCATAGTTCATTAACTTAGTGTGGAAGAACTAATATGGGTGGTGGTAAATTACACCAACAACTCGAGAATCTGTGTGTTAACACTAACTGGAAGTATTCTGTTTTTTGGAAACTCAAGCATCGGTCTCCAATGTAAGATATTGTTCAAGTAATTTAGTGCTACAACTTTGTTGAATTTTTATTTGAATTGCTTATTATATTGCTTAGACTTATATTCATCGATGCATAGTTCTTTTCAGCCAACTTAGAGATCAATATATTATCACACCCTACGGAAAATCTCAGTATTCTAAACTTCAGCTGCAAATTTACATATGCAGAATACCTTTAAATATTGTGATCCAAAGGAGTATGATACATATTCTACAGATTTTGTGCAAAGGGAAATCAAATTTGTACTGTAACTTGAAAACTTAATACGACGGGGAATATTTGCAGGGTTTTGACTTGGGAAGATGCGTATTATTGTGACGATAAAGAGAAAAACAATCATTCAGGAAGCAACTGGTTCGATAACATGAATGAACATGTGAAGGATGAGCAGTACACGCAAGATCATCTAGCATTAGCAATTGCAAACATGTCTTATCAAGTATATTCTATAGGGAAAGGGTATGTTGATAAAATAACTGGAAAATAGTTAAATATTTATACTTGTAGTAGATTGTTAATCATGCTCATAATACGTGTGTTTTCATGTACTTTCATGGGCAGGATCATTAGAAAGGTTGCAGCTACCGGTAAACATCTATGGATATCAGGGGATCAGCTTGGTAATAGCTCATGTTCTTTAAACGAGGTGAGATACCTCTGATATCGTATTATCTAGTCTTTTAAGTTTTCTGATCTAGTATATACTGTTCGTTAGAAGGTCTTGTATGGACTGTAAGCTGTTCTGGCCTTTTAGGGAAGACCATGAAGGAAGACAAATTTGTGTCTTATCATGTAGTACTTTTGTTGTCTTTTATTTCTTCTTAACAGAATTCATAAAAGTTGTCATTTGTTAATTTTCAGAATTATGATGAATGGAAAACACAGTTTACAGGTGGAATCAGCGTAAGTCCCTTCTCCTCTCCCCCTAGTTAATCGTATATCAAGGCTTTATGAGAAAGATTGAATCCAATTCATGAAATAACCGGGTCTCTTTATACTATGCAGACGCTTGTTGCTGTTGCTATTGTTCCTTACGGGGTTGTACAGCTCGGCTCTTCATATACAGTAAGACAACTTCCAAGCCCATTCTTCTACCTCATGCATATGTCGATAAAATGCTTCAACTCCAGATGTTAAATCTTTTATAACGTTAATCTATTCTTTAATCTTTGCCTTACATGTGAAACAAGCAGATTGCTGAGGATTTGAAGCTTGTAAACTGTATCAAGGAGATCTTTTACGAGCTACAAAGTTCTTTGATGACGTCTACAGATTGTTCTCCTTGTGTGGTATCTCTCACTTTCTCTCCCACATTGTACTGATAGGAATAATACTAGATCTGGATTCTTATCACGTAATTATTTTCCAGACAGATTTGTCAGCAAGTTCGGGATCTGTGAGAGTTCACAAATATGTAAACAATCAAGATAGAACAATGGAGAAGAACAGGTCGGATATGGAAACGATTATTAAAAAGATCAACAATCGTAAAGAAAGTGAACACCCAATGTCAGATTTTATCCAATCTGCACTCTGCAATGATCAAAACCAGGATTTGTTCATGCTAGGAGCTTGGAATGACCAACTGATAAATAACTATGAATTGCGTCTCCAGTTCGAAACCAAGATTAACGAGTCTTCTGAGTTTCCTGGTGGGTGCAAGCTGTATGAAGCATCAGGACCTGCTTTTTGCAAGCAGAAGAGAAGTTCTGAATGGGAGATGATGACAGCCGAAACTCAAACAGTTACCGAGATTCCAGAAGAAACGAGCCGTAGCTGTCTCTTGACACAAAGATCGGCCTCTGAAAATCTTTTGGAAGCGGTTGTGGCTAGTGCTTGTGGCAGTGATAGTGATGAAAAAGAGTCAGAATCATTTGGTCAACCGATGAAGTCCCTCTTGCAGATGCAGCTGCCTCCTAGTGGTATGCAAACCAGTGGTTCGACTTGTTACTCCCTTGAGCGCTCTTTAAAAGGCTTCTCATCAGCAAGAGTTAGTAGATGTAGCGAGCAGTTAGAGAGGTCCAGAGAACCAATGAAGGTAGGGAAAAAACGAGCTAGACCTGGTAAAAGCTGTAGACCTAGGCCCAGGGACAGACAACTGATTCAGGACCGTATCAAAGAACTCCGGCAACTTGTTCCCAATGGATCAAAGGTAACTCTAGTTTTGCCCACCCTATCATTTATGGCTCTTTCATACTAATCTGAGTTGAAAGGAGTCATTTTGTGTCACAGTGTAGTATCGATGCGCTTTTGGAACGAACAGTCAAGCATATGCTATTCATGCAACGTATGATGAAGCATGCTGATAGACTTGACAAATGTGCAGAGTTCAAGGTACACCTTAGCTTCTTGTCCAGCATTTACTAGATGATATATGTTAAAGAGTCTAGGGCTGTAATATGGACCTGAAAGGAACCAGAACCAAAAAAAAAGACAAAAAAAGAAAAAAGAAAACCTAGACAAACCTAGAACTGTTTGGTTCACTTTTAGAACTTGCCCAGTCTCAAACCGGGCTGAAAACCAAACATGCACCTTATTCATGGCATGTCTGAAGACCCAATTGAACCAAAGGCGTCAGCTATGCATACACTAAATGGAATGTTTTCGACATAAGAAAACATTTACCTTTAGAATGTTAATTCGGTTACTATTCTGCAGTTGATCGGCAAGGAAACAGACATACACCGACCCTCTAGTCAAGAGCAGGGTTCAAGCTGGGCAATGGAAGTAGGGAGTCACCTAAAAGTATGTCCAATAATTGTGGAAAATATTGGCAATGGGCAAATGTTGGTGGAGGTACAATATTGATTTGTAATACAAGGAGCCCTATTATATTTTCATAATTTACCAACACTCTGTTTCAAATATGCATAGATGATGCGTCACAAATCTGTCCATATTCTAGAGATCATTGAAGCGATCAGGAGATTGGGTCTGACCATTTTAAAAAGAACAACAGATGCCTACGGTGATAAAACCTGGATGTGTTTCGTTGTTAAGGTATACCTCGACTTGGGTTGATATATGATCATAAATCAAACACGCATTGTAGCATGCTTTCTTGAATCTTAAATAGGCAAAATCGGTGGATCGGGCGGGTTTAGTAACATGTCAAAACGGGTAGCATCAATCCAATCAGACTTTTCCACATTTTCTTGAACTTCATAGATTCTCAAAGTGTCATATTTTATTAGAAGGATTATATTATCACAATCCTAATTTATTTCAGAAAGTGATTCAAGAGGTTTTATGCATTTGAATACACTATAAATGAGTTTCGCCCTTTTCATCATTAGTTCTATCTTTTAATTTAGCATATCTCCTTTTAGTTCATATTTTATCTTAAACTCGTTAACGCACTAAAGAAAATCAACCCAACTATGGATAAATGGGTCAAAATTGTCACCTCTAGTTGACACGAGCATGCCCCTAATCTCAATAATATGATGTTTCTTTCCTTGTGTGCAGGGAGAGAATAACATAAACTTGCATAGGATGGATATTCTATGGTCACTCCTTCAGAAAATGGAATCGGAGACGAAGACTTGATCATTTGTGTAGAGTGGTTGATCCTTTTAGGCTTAGTGGTTCATAGCTCCGGTTTTGACTTTACTTCTGGAAATTTTCTTATAACGTTTTGTAATATGTTTTGCTGCAAGATTGATTGTGGGAAATGAGTGAAGATTGCTGATTGTTACTCTTTGGTTTGTTGTGATTTGGCTTTGTGAACTTGTAAACTACTTTATAGTGAGTTGAGTGTTTTGGAAATATAAAGTTTTATAGATTGTCGCGGAAATTGGACAAACTAGATAACGAGATCAGTAATAACTAATAATCTTTTTAAGTTACATTTTCAAGCAAAATTATATTTCACTAATAAGCAAATAATCAATCACTGATTTACACTTCAAATATTGGAAATTTTTCTTCTTTTATGAGTATACCATACTTTTAATTATCTCAAGCAAGGTTGTTAGTATCTAGATCATGATTGTAGGATCATAAGATCTTTATAACCAAAATATAGACAAATCATAATAGGATCTTGAGTAGATTGGGATATAAGATCAAGTGTAACATCATATAGCAATACGATTTTACCTATGACTCATTAAATCGATGATTACTTCAGATTGGCTTATTATAGTGGCTTAAACTAGAAACACGATATCTCTAAGGCCCTAAAAGTAACCTAATTCAGGAAGAGAAGAGAGTGACCAGAGCTGTGAAGCAAGTATGCAATTCCAAGTTGCCAAATAAAATACAAGGGTTGATTGAAGTTCAAAGTTCATATCTGAGTCATTCTCAAGGATGATTTGTATTATCTTATGTCTATCACATTCAGTGTAGAACCTTTGATTTTTATCATCTTTTGTTTATCCCACTAAACATTGAACTTATGATTGGTATAGCACTATTAATATGATCATTCAATCTTAAAGATTTCATATTTTTTCATATACTTATTCCATGATATGGATTAGGTTATATACTAGATATACTAAGGCACTTTAGTAGGATCTTCGGATCCTAATCCCGATCTTGGGAAGACAAAAATGATCCTAGGTAAGATCGTGATCTTGAAAACCTTGATACAAGTCCTTAAGCCATTCGATCGTCAACCGTCAATGCTAATCGTACAAGACTACACCTGATTTAGTACCTACAAACCGCACTCACAAAACATGAGAAAACTGAGAGTGAACTAGTCTACCACTCGTTCTTTCTTGCAAACCCTTTTGCTAAAAGAATACTAGTTGAGTACTAATGTTTGTTCTTACTATATTGGTTTTGGATCGTAGGGAGGTGTATGACATATTGTCTAGATCCTAACGAGTCCTCAAAAGCCTCATAATAGAAACATTCGCTTAGGAAAGACTAGTAGCGTAATCACATGACTATTTAATAAAAACTAAAAAACAGTTCAATCGATAACGCACAAAGTATTGAAGTACACGTTCTACACAAAACATAAAGACAGATACAAAGCATAGTTCATGTTATTAAAAGTTACCAATATTAAGCTTTATCTTGCCCTCTATCATTTCATCTTGGCTTCAGTAAAGAGGACGTGACGATTGACACGAGGATCATACTTTCGGAATTCAAGCTTTGTTTGTATCTTCCTCGGGTTCTTCTTCTTAACATAGAAGAAACCAGTTCCTGCTGCTGAAACCAGTCTTATCAAAAGTGTAGCACTTTTTTTCTTCTCTCCCATTTTTTCCTATTAATCTATAACATCAGTCAATGCATTGCATACAAAGTCAAAAAAAATCATATATGTACGACGTGTCCAAATTCTAATCAAGATAAAGACAATTTAAGGTAACAGCAATTCACAAATACAGCAACAATACCCTAATTCATAATTAACAGAGATTGAAATAGTAATTATTTATATGAACAGAAATTTATTTATAAACTGTAATCGATTATTTGTATTAATTGTGAATCAATGAGAAAATTGACGTTACCGGTGATAACGCCGGCGTTATGTATCGGTCTCTGCCGCTGATTTTAAAACCCTAGCTAAAGTACCGAAACATAATGGTGTCTGAGAAACTATTAGATTAGTTTCAATTAAGTCCAATACTATTAAATACTTTCAATTATGATCCGGTTCAATCATTTGTAACATTTTCAGCCTTTGTATTTAGTTTAGTAACTACTTAGTGTCGTGTAAGAGATATTTACTATTTGGACCTAACCGAATTATTTAAATGAACCATTTGAATTGTATAATTTAGTTTTGGTATTTGGTTTTTGGATCTGTTTGGTCCAAAACGAATAATTATTCGGATATATGGATTGTTTTAAGTTATAATTGTAATAATTGAATAGTCCAAATAAATTGAATAGTAATTTAATTTGATTGTATTTTTCAATCATGTGCACATTTATTAAGTTATTGGGAAATTGTCTGTTTTTGTCCCCGTGGTAGTCGCGTTTTGACACTTTTATCATTCTTCGAGTTTGATCAATTTTTTGTCCCCCAGGTTGTAATTTTTGCCAGATATGTCCAATTTTAACAATTTCGTTAATTTTTTGTTAACTTTTTGTAAAATGACCAATATACCCTTCTTTGCCTCTACCCTTTACTTTTAAGCCCTAACCCTAACTCCGACACCTTCAAAAAACCTAACACTAATTTATTTCAAGAACCTTTGTATTCTGTAACTCATATACAAATCAAACACAAATTGAAATCAAATATAAATACGAGACACCACCCTTAACCCGATTGAACTTTAAAAACCCCAGATCTACAAACTACAACCTGCAAATCGATGAGGTGAGACTTTAAAAACTGAGAGCACGCACGCACACACACTATCTCTCTTCCTTCTCTGCGTTTTTCGGCAAAGCCAACCGGCCGTACATTTAACTGTGATACACTCTCTCTCACTTCCTTCTCTAAAACGGTCGGACATCAAAAACCAAGAACACACTCTCACGAGATCCACAATCGTGACCAAAGTTCAGATCCGAAACAAGAACAAACTTACAGAAGAAACTTACATGTTGTTATATTATTGAAGCCGAAGGTGTTAGATCGAATTGACGGATATGAACAATTGAAGCAAAAAGGTGTTTGGTCGGTTATGAAGAATCGAAGTAGTCAAAGCAATCTCCTGCTGCAGATTCAAATCCGGCTCGAACTCCAACCAAGCGAATCTAAGCAATTTGAACAATCAAAGAATCTGAACAAACGAACCAAGTGAATCCAAAATTGTTTGTGTTTGATGCTTTTAATTTTTCTTTTTGTTTTTAATCGAAGAAATCTTTTGGGGGTTTGTGAATTTAGGGCTTTTAATTTTTCTTTTTGTTCGGGTCATCCCCTGCGTTGCAGGTTTGGTGGCAGTGGTGTATGGTGGCCGGAAAACAGAAACAGGGAGGAGAGCCGAGAACGGGAGGGGAGTGGAGGGAGGGATTGAGAGATTGAGGGTGAGGTTAGATCTTGATTACTGTACATGTATGTGCATTATGTATATTATATTGAAGAAAAAGTAGGATTTGGGAAGATGAGGGTCTTTTGGCCATTTTACAAAAAGTTAACGAAAAACTTAACGAAATTGTTAAAATTAGACATAATAGGCGAAAATTACAACTTGAGGGACAAAAAGATTGATCAAACTCGAAAAAGGATAAAAGTGTCAATATGCGACTATCACAGGGACAAAAACGGACAATTTCCCTAAGTTATGTATCCAATTTTACGTATACGTGATACCATTATTTACTTTTGATAACCACTTATCAAAAAAGTCTCAATTATATATTGATTTTACCTTACAACTTCACAAAACTCAATTCAAACATAGCGTGAGAATTACCCCCTTTGTTTGGTATTCACTTTCTATGGTCTTGGTCGAATTTACTTAAAAATATATTAAAGGAGAAACAGAATTGTAAAAACTGAACAGTAATTTGATTCGTTCAATTGGTATTTTTTATTGTTTTGACAATTTGATTTCAAATTTTCAAAACCAAAAAGCAATTGGTTTCATTTATTTGGTTCGGTTAAAATGATCCAACCGAATGAACAATGCTAGTTTTTTCACTTTTATTGATCAAAGTTTTAATTGGAATATGTCTAAGGTTTATTTTCTCTTTTACACCATTCGTGTTAATCATTGTTAGAAGTTTTCAAAGAAAATTAAATTTGCTAAAAATTATTTGATATTAATGTATTGCACGGATACTATGCAAGTATGCTAGTAATAGTAGTGTTAACGTGATTTGATTTGCATACCAAATATTGTATTTGGGTTAATAGACAATTGGATGAACGTACTTTGCGTGAATGTTCAATTTCATGAACTAACTTTTTTTCGTTACGATTCCATGAACGTAGTTCTGAAACCTGTCAAAAAAAAGAGGGAACCGGGTTTCACCGGTAACATGCTGAGATGGCATTTGTTTTATCTAGGTGTCCATGAGAAAGAAAAAGAGAAAGAAAATAATAAATATTTAACCATTTCAAAGTATCAGGTCATTTTCATTTTCTCACTTTATAATGATTCTCTCCATCTTCTCTTTACAAATAACAAGAACCCACCACCACCATTAGAAAATTAGATCTGAAAAAAAACAGATCTTGAAATGTATATCTGGAATCGAATGATAAATATGAGCGAATGAATCTTGTGGAAACCGGTTGTATTGCTATTAAGCACTGCCACTGGAAAACCGGTCTTCCCTTCGAACCGCCGGACCTTTCATCTTCACTTCTTCTTCTTACTCCGATTGTCTGGTCAATGTTTTGGGTTTTCGGATCGGAAAATGGTAAAGGGTTTTGCACTAGTTTTTTTACGAGATCCGGTTGAATCATCACTTTAGTTTGTTGATTTGCGGTTTTTCTTTCAAATCTTAGTTTGTGGATTTCATGTTTTGAGAAAGTAATACACCTTTTTTCCAGATCTACATAGTATATTACATTATTGAGTTCTTGATGTCAAGATCTTGTCGCCACATATCAGTTACAGATCTATTCATTTGAGTTTGTTTGTTGGATGTATTCATTTTAGTTGGTTCAATTTGTTCGATGTGGTTTTTTCAATCTATTCATTTTATTGATGTTATTGGGAAGATGAACTACGATTGCATTGATCTTGTTTTCATTGTGTTGTTAGAAAATTAATTAATAGAATCTAATCAGAAATTTTGATTACTAATAAAGTTGAAATAGAAAAAAGAAAATGAATTAAAATTTTAGTATGCAAAATCTGAAGAAAGATAATTAAAAGAACATTAATGAATTTTTTTAAGAGAAAAACACTAATTTTATATGTTTTTAAAACTTCAACTTCGTTAAAATACTGGAACTAGGATCAACATCAAGCAAATCAACTATAGAAACCTCTGATGAACTTTTGTTAAAGAAATTAAAAAATTGAAAAATGGAAACAAGCAAGTAAAAAATAAAAAAATTAATATTTAATGACGTGGACAAATTGGACAACGTGGCATTTATGAGTTTGACCGGACAATTACGTGGAGCTTACGTGTATCCTATATGGACGGAGCAACCTGATGTTATCCGATTACTGGTCACCGGATTCATGTAAATGAATAGATTTTATTAGATTGATTATCTTAATGAACAACCCGTATACTACGTTCATCCAAATGTCTATCCCTATTGTGTCTAGTACAATACATAAATAGCAAAATACGAATCATCGGCCAAGTCTAATAACACTAAACTTCGTTTACCAACCCCCCTCAATTGAAGCATGAGATGGGCGAATGCTCAAACTAGCACGAAATTCGTCAAATAAGGATGATGGAAGGCCTTCGGTGAAGATATTTGCATAATGATAGCAAGAAGGAACGTGCAAAAGGCAAACTAACAATAACCAAATTACGAAAAAAATGGATGTCAATCTCAATATACTACGTGTGTTGGTGTTGCACGAGAATTAAACATCACTAAGAGCATGATGAGTGGTGAGAAGAACACTAAAGCTGAGAATTGGGGGAATGGAGGGCACTAAGTTTTCAGTGTTCTCAAGTTTTTTTCCTTTTACAAATTCAATTAAATTAATAAAATATAAAACACTATAATTAATTTAAAAACTACTTATTAATTAATAAAAATAAAAACGTTACAATACTAAAAATTACGAAAATGTTACAATACTAACTAAAAGTTTAAACACTTCGAAAGTTGGTCAGAAGCGTCCAAATGTGTTCGGTGAGATGGCTTCGTAGTTTGTCGTGCACCATTTTATCGTGTATTGCTTTTATTCTTGCACTACGCGCCGCGACTATTTCCCTAAGGCCGACTCAGACTAAGTGAGGCGGATCAACGATAAACTCTTCCTCTAGCGGACTTATTGCGAACCCATTGTCTTATTGGATAATGTTGTGCAAAATCACACAAGTGTACAAGGTTCTTCGAATCTTGTTCACGCTCATCGCTCTGACAGTAGACTTTATTATTCCCCACCTAGCTTGAAAAAGACCGAAGGTCCGCTCCACATCCTTTCGTGCACTTTCTTCGAATTTTTTGAATTATTTGAATTTTTTTCGTTTCTCATCATTAGGACACGAATACGTCTTCATGAGCGTAACCCAATCTGGATAAATAACATCGGCGAGATAATACCCCTTGGTGTAATGATTCTCATTCAAATCAAATGGTGCGGGTGGACCGGTGTTGTTTTTTATGTCGTCGAACAACGGTGAATTGTTTAAAACATTGATGTCGTTGTTCAAACCAGCTGCTCCAAAATATGCATGTCATATCCACATATTGTATGAAGCCACTACTTCAAGCATAATTGTTGGGTGCCTGTGATCACCTCTTGTGTACTGCCCTTTCAATGCATTTGAGCGGTTCTTCCATGGCCAGTGCATACAGTCAATGTTGTCGAGCATTTCAACGAAGCCGTGTTTCTCTTGATGTGCTTTATATAGCCAAACAATATCACTAGCAATCGGCCTTCTCAAACGCTCCTTCGAATATAGTTCGAATACACACTTACAAAAGTTGCTAAGACAATCAGCTGACGTCCTTTCAGCCATTTGTAAGTATTCATCGAACATATCCGAACACATCTCATATGCCAACTATCGTATGACAGACATGCTCTTTTGTAACGAAGTAAATCTTAGCCGACTAGCTGCATCCGGACGTTGTTTAAAATACAAAAAATGCTCGGGGATAGGTTCAATAGAATAACTGGTAATACCATGGACTATTTGGATAAACAACTCCCGACGCATTCGAAAACGTCTTTTAAACATGTTTGGTGGATACTTCAAAAGTAATCCTCCACCAAACGTTGTTTGACACCTTCGCGATCCTTTCGTATATACGTACGTGTTGCATGTGATCGTGAACTTCCAGCCCCGGTACGTTCTTTTTCTTCCTCGACTAATTGTTGCAAAATTGCTACAAGTTCGTCGTCTTTCGAAGAATCATCAAAGATACAATTAATTGCTTCCATTTTGGTGCTAGTATTTGTACGAGTGTATATTTATAATTGTATAGATTTGGTGTGAATTGTATGAATTGTTGTTGTGTGATAGTTGCTATGTATTTATATAAGAGTAAGTACAATGGATTCTTAAAATAAAATGTTATTTTTTGAACCGTTGGATTCAAACGTATATGTATATATATTTATAATTTTATTTTTATTTTTTGAAAAGTATATGTTGGTTAAAAAAAATTCTTTTCAAATCACGAAGTCAAATGAAAAAACAATACAATATTTGGATGGGGCCTACATGAATTCGTCCTGGATATGTAGTTTATGTAACGAGAACTAGTCACCACAAAATCACCCTGTCCATAATAGTCCGTGGTGTGTGCATAAGAGATGACCACTAGACCACTCCTAGTGGTCTTATTGTTTGGCGCACTATTTGATGAAACGATGGTTGATAGCTTCACATTTGACCTTCGAGTGAGATAATGGAACTTGTTTAATTTATTTTTTATATTTTCCAAATTATTAGTTTACAAAAAAAATCTTTATAGCTTTCACGGAGATATATGAAAGAAGGCGTAAACAGGGTCGAAATTACAAACAGTTTCTCTTCCCTCTCATTTTCCTCTTTCACGAAAAGATGTCAAGTAATCAAGTCATTACAAACTGCTATTGATGCCTGATAGGAGTCTACATAGTCTATGGATTCCAATTCCATTTATGTCTTTTGGTTAACAGATGAACCAACCTTTGTTTTTCAAAAGATTTGTATTCATATGAAATTTTCATTTTTGTTCGTCCATTAAAAGAAGAATGAAGTTTACCAATGACTATCAACTGCCGTTTTGTTGCTGCATAAAGTACGATTTAAAGCGTAACCTTTCTCTCATAATTGGAATTCCCAAAAGAAATAATAATTCTTCCCACGGACAAACATAGCAGCAACATATATTCATATTGGAAACTTCAGCTTTGATATAAGGATGACCAAAATAAAGAAATAGTACTAATACACGTATGTTAAAGGTTTAATTTGATACATCAATGAATCACCCTCACATTTTGGGGTAGACAAGTTTGAATGACAAATAATCAATAATGAACCTACTGCTCTTATGTCTGATGGAGTAATCCCACTAAATTTATACAAATCGTGTTTTGGATAGTCAAATATTAAGGGAATTAAACCGTGCTTTACGTATCTTACATGTAGGATATCATTGAAGCTAGGCACTTGACGGTAATGAAGATCACAACTAGTTAGTTTTCGTCTTAGGAGTCCTCCATGATTTCCGCAGTGATATCGAGTGTTTCATCCCAATGAAAAAGAGCAGCGCTCCTAGCAAAGACATATTCTGCTTTCAAAAGGTAAAACCATCAAAAACCATTCCATAATGTTGTGGGAATTTAACCTAGGTGCTTTCAACTGTTGAGATGGCAAAGCTGTAGTTGGGCAGGTTGGGTCAAGTGGTTGGATCAAACTTGTCGGGTCGAAATAGGTCCATTGACCAAAAACACTTTTTTGTCCAAATTTTTTTTTTCCTTTACATAAATAACGTGTCAAAAATGGATATAGAAGCAAGGTTTTAAAACTCGGGTCGACCCGGCCGGTCGAACCGGTTCGACCGCGACCCGGGGCTTGAAGCGGGTCAAAAGTAGCGGGTCAACCCCAGATTTCAACCCAGTTTGACTCCCGGGTTTTCCGGTCGGACCGGTGACCCGGTAACCCGGAACCCGTCGGGTTTCACTTTTCAGTGTTTTTTTTTTCACTTCCTCTGTTATCATTCGGCTAACTTAAAGCTGTTGTTATGTGTCGAATATAGTGTGTCATTGTGGGAGACAAATTTGTATCATTACACCCTTGACAAACTTTCAGACCTAAGTTTTTTTAAAACGATTCTTAAGAAGTTAGAGGCGAAGATGATAAAGAAAAAGAGAAAGAGATGAAAGTGAGATGGTGATCTGAAGGTGTTGGTGACATGGTGACGGTGTTTGGAATTTGGAAGGAAAGAAATTAGGTGTTGGTTTGATGGTATTTTTCTAGTCTCCATTTTTGTGTGTTGGTGACATGGCGGTGGTGATTGCAATTTGAGGATGAGACATCGAGAGAAACGAGGAAGGAAAGAAATAGGTGAGAGAGAGTATAAAATAAAATACATAGTAATAGTGTTTGGTAGCTTTTTTTTTGCCTTTTGGACTTTACAGACAAATTGTACATCGAAAAAAGAGATATGGAAAGATTCTTTTTCATGTTTTGACAAACGGGTTGACTCGGATTGATTCGGGTTGAACCGGACTCGGCTGTCCTACCGGGTCAAATTTAAACCCGGGTTTTAAAACCATGTATAGAAGTATGTTATTTCAGCAAACTAATTTTTAAATGTACTTAAAAGGTTTTTATGCATTAAAAATACATTTTGGGTGAACTTCAACTTCTTTGACTAGCTAATTTCTTTTACTTTACCAGTTTAATCCATTAGAGATAAAACATAACCTGAATAGCCATTTTATAAGTAATAAAATCAAGGAAAATGCTATAGAATACCAGAGTGATCGATTTAAAGACATTCCCAGTCCCAATGATTACTTTCAATAGAGTTATAAATACACTGCCTAAAACTTTCTGCTTTGGTGTACCGTAGTGTTTTGTAAATTAAAAGCTGTAGCAAAGAGTAAAGATTACGTGTTGATTTCCAATGGAAGTATGGAACTCAGATCTAGAAGTACAATAACTAGTACTCTTAACTCGAAAGAAAAGGGAAATCTAACCTGGGTGAATTTAGTAAAAAGTTGGCCAAATTCTTTGTCTTCAACCTCGTAGTTGTAGAAATCATACAATATAGGTGTAAAAACAAGCTGGTGAAGAGCCTGTAGGCAGATCAGAGAATTTAGATACTGAAAAAATTAGAACTCACAACTTTGGTCTGTAAAATAACAGAAGGGTTTAATTACCAGCAAAATTGCACCGCCATAGCTACCAAATATGAAACCAACTCCACCCAAGCCTTTAAGAAAAATCACTGCCAGAACTACATCTTTGGTCTGTAAAATAACAGAAGGGTCACTAGTAGCTGCATAACTGAAAGACATCCTGTTATAATCTAAGTTCACTCGTTTGAACGTATATATGGCATTCCAGATTGT
Source organism: Logfia minima (assembly GCA_963921325.1). NCBI lineage: Eukaryota > Viridiplantae > Streptophyta > Magnoliopsida > Asterales > Asteraceae > Logfia > Logfia minima. The sequence continues at coordinate 38,458,542 of OY992764.1, forward strand.
TAATTTGCAAGCGTTATTTTCATAATTTGAATGTAAATGAACATGGACCCAAAGAAGGGTAGTGAGGATTCAAGATGAATGCAAAAATTAAATGGATCTACAACTACACAACATAATCAAAGAAAGATAGATCCTCACATCAACTTTAGGAACTTGAATACCAACTTTAGAGGTAATCAACTTAGTGAACACATTAAGTTTCGGTTCAAGAACCTTTACAGCTGGCCCTCCATCAGTTCCATATTCATGATACCTAAAAAAATGAAATCAATCCAACATCATTACCCAGCATCCTTGAAATAAACTAAAAAGGTGTAGATGAACCATTGATATAAAATATACACATACAAGGTTGAAGGTTCTTTAATGCGCATATGAAACGATAATAGAAGAGCTTGTATTATTGAGAATTTGAGATAATGCAAAGCATCATTCTTATGTTTAGACGATAATGCTTTCATCTTAGAGGAAAAACTAACCTTTGTCCCTTGTTCCAATATGAATCTAAAACCCGAACTAAAGAGAATTAAATAAAATATGTGGAAAAAAGAAAGAAAAAAAACCCTTGCAGGAATCATTAACCAGTCACAAACCAAGCACAATGAATTGCAAGAAGGAATAGTTACGCTACGATTTATGAAGATACAAGCACAAACAATAACCATCATATTTGGCATTGTTGAAACTAGCTCATTCTTGCAAAATAAAGTGCTCTTTCTGTTGTTGATGGTTTGCTTTGCTATGAATAATGGCTTGAAAACCCAATCACTCTAAAAAGTGGTGAAAGTGAATATAACCACACTTAAATGTCAGAATCTACGAACATCAATCCTATAATTTCTTCGCTTAACATAAATTAAGATTCCAGTTCACTAAAAGAACTGAAGTTTCATGATTTAACAAATTGGAGGTGGTGAGATATGACAGTGGAAAAATACTGTGCTAGCTTTTGACATTTAAATGGACACTAATGTAAATTAAGCAATTAACAAACTGAATAAAACTAGATCTTGGACAACAACTCAAGAAATCAGATTATTGACAGTTGATAATCAAAGAGTACAAACAGAAGAAGCAAGGAAAAACCTCCAATTGAACAATGCTAACCTCATTGGGCTTCAAGGCTCTAAATCTAGCTCAAATTCTATCCTAGACTAAACATAATCTAGTGCGAGACTATCGATCTAACTTCTTGTGGATGTCAAAGTCAAGCTGTCCTACGAATCAACGCCAATAACTTGCCAAAATTTCTTGTCTGTGTGCAACTAATACTATTTCTCCATTTTCTTCAGTTCAACAAACACCACAACTCCAACTTATCAGCAAAATCAAGCCACATACGAAAAATGAGAAAGAAAACATATTAAACAGTAGTGAAAAGGTGAACTAAACTAATTAAGCTATGTGTTTGCTTTGTCCTTTTTGCAATATCATGATGTTTCTGAAAGTCAGTCAACAGCTCAACATCATTGACCATTTAGAAATCAAAATTAAGCACATAATATCTCCACTTCCATACATCACCAGCTCCAAATTATAAATCATGAATCAAAATACAAAAATAAGCATATTAAAAACAGCAGTCATTAAGAGAATCAAACTACTTAACCAATAACAAAGCTAAAAGCAATACGACATTTTACACCTCCAATTAATAACAAAACTCTAACCTACATACAAACATTAAACATCAGTCAACAAGTGAATTAAGCTCTATTAATTAAGCCATGAGCAACCTAAAAACTAATACAAATATCAAAATCTACCTCATCATAACTCCAAATTACTAAAAAAAACGAGCGATATATATAATCAACAACAAATACGCATTGAAAACGGGAGAACTAAAGTAAATGAAACAATTAAAAATCTAAAAATCGATATTAACAGGATCTGTAATTCGTAAAACGGAAAAATAGAGATAGAATATACGTACAGTTGATAAGCAGACAATATGAAGAGAGAAGCAAATAGAAGCCTTCCGATGAACAAAGTGAACGCCATTTGACTTGAATCACAACGTAGATCAACCTCACATATGAACAAGACTGTTGAAACTTGTAATCTTCTATATAAAAAAATTATATTATAGAAATAGAAAATATTAATTAATTAATAATAATATTATTATTATCTTTGTGAAAGTCGCCGTCTATCTTCGTAGTCAAGGACGTCAATGATACAGTGAAACAAACGGAAAAACTGTTAGTAGAAACTGATTGTTCCGTTAGTCTCCGTTAGTCGTTAGGTGTAGGCATCTTACATGCGTGAATCCACGCTTTTTTCTTTTTCTACAATAATTTAAATTTAATTTATGTATGACACATTCGTTATTTCTTTATTATTTTTCGATACCACACACTAGTTTAATAACAATCGGGTATGCAATTTTAAGGACCCAGAGTTGTGCAACTAGTTGTCTATTTAACAATTGACGAATCAACAACTATGTTAAACAGATTGAAGCATCGGACCCATCGGTTATAATAGAGGTCGTCACTTATATCATTTTCATCATTTAGTCGCCACATCCGGTTTTCTTCCCAATCACTTCATTCCACTATTTCACTGTGATTTGATCATTTTCATCATCTAGCCAGCACACCCCACACCGAGCCCAGCACTATGACGAAGCCGAGGTGATGCCGATGCAAGAGTTGATGCAAAGGCCCCAATCACAACCACAGCGAATGCTCTTATAAAAAATGTTACTATGTTTTATGCTACCTCAATTCAATAAGTATAGTACGATTAAGTAGTGCTGCAAATTTTTAATTAAATAATCTGATTATTTTCCATTTAGTATGTAGAGGATATATGATAGAAGGTATATCCATTTAGTATTATAGATTCCATTATTATAATACGGCATCACTTAACTTTTAGCAATTCAAACATACTTAAGTGTAAAAGTTAGTAGTCACTACCTTCAGGGTGGAGTAAGAAAATTATTTTTAAGGGTTAAATTTGAGAAAAGTTTTTTTAAAAGTTAAATATTAAAAACATGCTTAAAAAATAATTTTTTTTATATCTATCTATCTATTTATCTATCATATAAAAGTTAAAGTAGTGAACAAACAACCAATCAAAATGAGCCATGTAGCCCAATTCCCCCTAGCCAACACAAGATCTCGAAGGTCAACCCTTAATTCCTGCTAGAGAAAGAAGTATCCAGCATGTCGCTCAATACCCTCTGTTTCGCAACAAATAGTGAACGATAAATACCCATTGCTTTTTGGTAAAGGTGCTCGATGTTTGTTCTAGTCGGACCGCGGGATAACAAAGTCATTTCTCACCGGAAGAAAATCATCAAAGTCGCCAGCGGTTCAAAGCCAGACATTAGAAATTAAATTCCGGCCACGGTTTTCTTCTGACAGTTTACGAAAGAAGACAAGGTTAAAAGCCACCTTTTTAGGGTTTTTCTGTTTGTCGACAGCAATGGTGGTTAAGGAGGGTTTTTGTGTTTTGTACAGTGGTGTTGGTTACGATTTTGCTGTGGTGGTAGAAAATGGGAGAATAAACACCACGGTTTGCGAAAGAGACAAGGTTTCATATTCGTGGTGGTGGTCACACAAGGTTTTTGTGGTGGTGGTAGAAAACAGAGAAGGTTTCAGATTTGCAAAAGAGAGTCTAGGCATTAACAACAATGTCGCATTGGTGGGAGACAACAATAGGTATAACTTCTTCTAGTTAAACTCTAGCGACTTGTTAACGATAATTTTAATCATTAAGATAATTTTAATTTTTTTGTTGTACTTTATTTGTTAATGATATGTGAAGTAATTTATATAATCCACTCTACTACTAGTTGAATAATGATGGATGAAACAAGGCGTAAAATAGTTGTATTTTTCTTAGGAGAATGAGGGTCCGACGAGGGTAATATAAAAGTTCACTCTTGCCATTTGATCTTCCAATCAAATTTGAGCCAATGATTTCCTTACTGATAAACCGTAATGATGAGTTCTGCCTGTTTGTCCTTCTATCTATATGTATATGTATATGTATCTTGAATATATACATGCAGACAAAAACATAAACAGTTTTATGAATGATGATATTACTATGTTCATTGTTTATAAAACGGTTTTAAAGTTGAGGCGTTGATTATTTATGAAAATAGTTGATTGAGCATATGAAAATTATTGTATAAAAAATGTTACTATGTTTTATGCTACCTCAATTCAAAAAGGTAACTTCAAGGGAGAAATAAGGTCGTTTATCTCTTAAGTTATTCTTTTCATTATTATTTTTGGTTTCTGATAATTCAAGTGAAATTAATACTACGTAGCATAAATGATTATATGAAATGATTTAAAACATCCCCTGGATGCTTTCACTGTGTATAACTCTTTTGAATTTACATGTGACAAATTCTTTTAGCACACATTATAAACATACTTCAGGTTCAAATGAGAACCAAATAAAAGATGAGAACCGCGAGAACTACTAAATTATACATTTTTTCACATGTATTTGATTTCATTCATATGTGAACATTCATGTACATTTTATTGATAAAGAAAAAACCCAAAAATTACGTATTAAAACACATTTTACCGATTTGTTCATATTATGGTTCACCTGTGAACATGTATTTCTTATTTTGTGTTTTGAGATATAATTTTGGAGTTTTTTAGTTTTTTTTTTTCTTTATGAATCAAATGTACATGAATGTTCACATATGAATGAAGTCAATCACATGTGAAAAAATGTGTAATTTAGTAGTTCTTGCGATTTTCACCTTTTATTTGGTTCTCATTTGAACCTAACCCAAACATGCATAATGTCTAACGATGTAAAATGGAATTCGTCGAGTTGGTTAAGTATGTGTGGTCTTAAAGGTACGACACGAATGACTATTTTCATATATTGCTATCAGAAATTGGGAGTATTATAGTACAACATAAATGAAGTTATATACAACAAATAACTGTGTCTTGACCAACTTAGTCTACTTTAATAGTAAAAAGTGATTTAAAGTAACAATGTTCTCAACGATCAATTGTTATTTATAAATCATTTTGTGTTATATATAGATATTAACTTATTTACCATTATATGTATAATTGTCATACATCATTTAAATATCCAATCAATTGTTCGGGGCTATCTTTAACACAGCCCATAAAACCTTATAGTATCTTTAAGGGGAAAATATTAAAGGTAATTTAAATATTATAAAAAAGTTTTTGTATTATTAAGTTAGAATACTTAATAAATTTAGCAAACAATTTAATACTTTTGTGTATTATTAAATTTTCGGACTCAACTCAAAATTCAAAAAATAAAATAAATGTAAAAAGTTCAAAAATAAAGTCCAATGTAAAAATTAAGTTATCATCCTTAACCTTTCCCCTTTCACCTCTTACATTCAACTTCTATTTTCACTTTCTTGGTCACATAAAAAACAAACTTAATACGAAAACAAAAACAAACAAAACAGGAAAAACAAAACAAGTTGCATCCAAAGAAAATTGAAAAAAAAGAAAAATAAAAATAACTTTACTTTTCTTCCTTTTTGAACCGTGGTTGAGGTGACAAGGCGCCACCACAACGGTCCGCTCACCAACTGTGGTGGAGGCAAGAAGAGCATGAGGACAATTGCATTGCAAATTGTGGCGGAGCTAGAAATAAATATAAGGGGTTACATAAAATTTTAAGTATAAATTATAACTAACACAAATTAAAATTGTGTAATTCCATTGAATAAGTTAGACTACAGAGTTGTAAGAAGTTAGATTGAACTTTTATCAAGCAATGGTCCGATAAACTTATATTAAATCAATGATGGACTTTAATTATATGTAGCAATCAAGTTATATTAACATTGTAAAAAAAAAATGTTTAACAGAATATATAAAAGTCATATATTGCACCTGTTACCCTTTGCAATTGAATACCTCCGCCTCTGATTGCAAATGGTCTTAAGCAGAGGTGAGTTTGGATAGCACAACTGAGATTGACAATGAGTTTAGTCTTATATGATCGTGCTAAATGGGCGTTGCTTGCTCTTAATAATGTACATTTGATAAAAAAGGTTTTGTTATCAAATACTTCTTACCATGGTTTGGCTTTAACAAATTGAAAAGATGTTTTCTGAAGTAATATATTATTCCTAAATCTTTACCACTTGAAATAATGAAATCAAAGGTATAAGGGCATCACTAGTTAATTAAAAAATAATAATCTGACAGTAACTTTTACTTTGATTTTAAGAAACTAAATATCATACATAGTATTATTCCAAAATGCACTTTCCATTAGAATTATCACACATACTCAAGATCTAACCTTTCATCTTTTCATAATTATTTTTTACCTACTCTAAATATCTAATTGACACTCACTCCTAAAAGTTTGAAAATTTGAGTATTCATGAACATGTTTACAAACAAACTACAGTAAAACTGTTTCCCAGCAAGGTTGTCATGGATTAGAGCCAAATTAAGTGAAAAAACAAGGTAAACCATTGAACAAAACAATGGCTGAAACAAAAAGTGAATCAGTGAATCATATTGGAGGGTTGATGATCAGACAGAGCTAATACTTAATTTAGCCATCATTTCGGCAAAATCAAACCAATAGGGAAATCAATTTCCATCATCACCTCATTCATCCCTCCCAAAACTATTTAACCAATTAATTTTAATAATAAAACAATAAAATGAAAGATCAGATAGAGCTAATACATTTTCGCCATCATATCGGCAATCAAACCAATAGGGAAAACAATTTCAATCATCATCTCAATCTCAAAACAAAATTACAGTATTAATTATAACTGATATCTACAAACTTTATCAATTACTATTACCGAAAATTGCCGTAAAATCTTAGCTCGTGGTGATCGATTGATGTCGACCAATATATTTATATTTACATATTTATATATATAAATAGAAAGACAACGGCGACTGTTGGAATTGGGGTTTAAGGTGGAACTTGGAAGCCCTAGAAGACCATCTGCATATATAAAGGGGAAGCGGGTACGAGACAAATGTAGAGTTTAACTTTTTTAATTATCCTGTAACTTGTACAAATGGTCCTTGTAGATATATTTTATTTTCATATTTAGTCCTTCAGGTTCATAAACTGCATATATGATCATATATGCTCGATTTGTAAAATATAAACCGAGACAACGCAAAAATCTTTTTCAATATTTTGGTAGTCCTCGCATTTATGCATAGATGTGAAAACCATTTTTTTTCTAGTTACCAAGAACCTAGAGAAATCACTAGTTGACAAGGTATGTTTCACGTCAAATTTTTAATAGACATTTTTACGTTTAAAAATTCGAGAGTTAGTTATTGTGAAATAGACTTTAAGATAGAATAAATATGATAGAAAATGTACCATTGAATAGTGAGCTAATCATATAAAAGGTCAAGGATAATGGAACATTTTTAAAGGATAAGAAATTTCATTGTGCAATTTTCATATTTGTAATGCTTGTTGGTATACAATTTCAAGTTTTTATGAATTATTGATACACATGCTATTTGTTATGTACGGTGATACGCACACTATTTATATGTCATTTTATTTTATTTTATTTTAAAGTTATAATATTTGATCCGAACTTAAAAACTCATGTATAAAAGGTTGTGAAGTTTAAATTATATATTGTACCTTACTCACAAAGTACGTGTGGTGGTAAACCACCTAGCGGCTAGGTCCAATTTCGAAACCATTAATATGAGGTTTTATGATCTATGACGAGATTCTTTTCGAAATCACAACACTACTCGTTATATCTGAGCTATGCCTACGACCTTAAGAATTAAAAAAGTATGTATATTTTTATGTCTCAAATTATAAGACCTAGTAAAGTGAGTATTACTTGAGAGTCGATGCCATATTAATTTCCTAGTCAGGCCTACCAAGTTCTACTTTGAACATAGGTTGCCACTTCGAAAGCGTCTGTATGTTTCTAAAAGGGAAAAATTTACAGTATTTCGCATATCATTGATTAAATGATTTCAAGATATACTTAGTTGGACGATATTATGACTTCATGGAAAACATTACATTAATCCACTTACTTGCAAAACTAGCATGTGTCAAACAAGGTAAAGACATTAGAATTATTAACTTAAAAAGGATTCTTATCTCTTCAAACGTATATGGACTTTTCGCCTTTATCCTTTGGCATTGTACACCACCAAAAAGGTTGCTACCTTAGTTCAACCTTTACCAACTAGATCATCATACATGGTTCCCCCTGGCTCAACACTCAAGTGCCCCTGAGCACCTCTTACTTGTATTATTGTAGAACTTTTATGAAGGTCGATTGAGCACCTCTTACTTGTATTACTACTGTAGAACTATTATGAAGGTTGATTGACGTTGAATTCACCATTCGATAAACCTAAGGATTTATACGAAATAATAGGAGTATTTAAAATCTTTTAGATAATCATCATTGAAAAATGATATGCGTTTGTAAACTTGTCAAGCATTATAGGATATACTTGGAATAGTCTATTTAAATATCAATTTATTTTTATAGCGAATAATCAGTATCAAAAACTACTTATCTAATAATAAGAAAGAAATATCACTTAAAATGATTAAAATTATATTTACATTCTACATTTAAACTAAAGATGTTCTAAAACAAACACTCAAAACGTCCTATAGTGTATGCTCTTTAAAAATACAAGGAATAGTGACACTGTTTTTTAGTGTTTGTGTTTTGTGAGAATATTGAATCTGAATACCGGAAGAAATGGAGGATATTGAATTTTCTTGATCTTCCGAGAAAAAAGAAAAATAAAAAAAACAAGTACGTTTTCGGTATCTTGGACCGGATGCTACATGGGAACATCATCGAAAACACGTCGAAGAGTGGCAATTTCGATCTTGAACTCCCACAGCTCTACTCCTGCTGCTAACAGAAGAAATTATTTTTCTTTATTTATGTGAAAAATAGAAAAGAAAATAAAGAAAAAAATAAAATAAAATAAATCGTAACTGTTTTCCAAACACCAGTTATTAACAAAATAAACAGCAATTGATCAGTAAATGATAAAATCATTCTGATCGACAATCATCAAATAAACAGCAATAATCCATTTCTCCGATCTGATTACAATCCGCCCCAATCGTTCACTGATCTTCACTTCAACACCAACAACCGCAGACTACTAAGGTTCGTAAATATAGGAATCCCCTTGCAATAGTATAAAATATATAAATTCCCCTTTTTATAATTCAATATTTTCAATTTCATCTTATATAGACAATTGTATTTGTTTATATTATGCAAATCACAATTCAATCTCTACGCGTTATTGTTGATGGTCTCAATGTACTTGTGCTTTCTAGGGTTTCAATGGGATTGAGTAAAACTGAAATCAATTTGAGGCGATTACTAGCAACTGCACCAAATCAACAACATCAATCCAAACTTATTCATGTACGCCATCTATTCAGTTGATTAATTAATCAGTAGTTATTTATTTCTGTTGTTTAAGTAAGTATATATATTTTGGATTAATTTGTTGATGCTTTGATGATAATAATAGAGAGTGTTGATTTTGCAGTATGTTGGTACTTTAAGAGAGCAGTTGGAGCAACTTGCTGCAGAGCGAACACCAGACGGGTTACCTAGGTCTGTGTTCCGCTCTTTTTAGGCACTTGAGCCTTTATAGTACTTACCTTGATAAGAATTTGATTAGGTTTTGGTTTTACGTAGAATTTTGAAAGCTACATTGAGTGATTACTGGCACTTGAGGCTTTATGAAGCACTTAACTTGATAAGCATTTGATAAGATTTTGGTTTTATGTAGAATATCAAAAGCTACATTGAGTGATTACTCTGAGAAAATTGAAGCAATTGCTGCCAACTTGGCTTCCCTGACGGTGCGTCTTTTTTTTTTTCTTCTTTTATGTCGGACATGTTTATACAAATCTTCAACCTATAGTTGCCTTATTGTGACATAGTTGTTTATTTCCGAATATGTACTCCACCATTGAATCCTTCATCTTATTTGCTAGTTATTTAATTTGCTGTTGTTGTTGCTTGTTTGTAACCAGTTTTTAAATGCTATCTAAGTAGATTCATTTTCCCTATATATGCTAGTTGAACAGTTCTTCAGAGCTGTCTACTGCTGATGCTTCAATCAACGAAAATACTACAAAAACTGAAAAAGAAAGCATTACTGCTTCTCCCGGGCTGAGAAGAAGAGCTGTGTGAGTAAAAATAATGTTTTTGTTAAATATTGTTTTATGAGTTTATGTTTATCATGGTTTTATAATCGTTAATTAAACAGGCCCCCATCAAGTGTTGAAGAGAGAGGCCAAAATACAGTTGATGCAACAGATTCAGCTCCTATCAAATTGGATGCTGAAGCTCAAGCACATATTACAAAGCACAGGTACATTATGCTTGTATCCTCATGATTAAATACTCAGTTACTTTTAAGAAAATTACAACATTTCTCTTGGCATATATCTTAACATATGTATCTAGTTTAAGTCGGTCTCAAAATATAGACAAAAAGAGGAATTTAGTGCACGAAATTTGATTTATCTATATGCCATAATGAGTATTTAGGGCTAAGCTGTAACTCTGGACTGAAACTCTGGAACATGTTAAAAATTGAATTTTTTGCATTAGTTTTGGGAATGAGGGGGTATGATCACTCAAAACAAAGGCTTAGACTATAGAGAATCTCTTTTGTTACCTTACCAAGTTTGACTTGCCAGAGGCTTTAAGGCAAGTGCTTGCCTATTACGCAAAGTCTTAACTACCCTTTAACAATAGCGAAATAGAAAAGCATTGTGTACCCAAATCAACTTGACGATTATAATATTAAGTTTTCTTGACTGCTGACCAAATTTAATGCAAATTGTAACACTTTGCATGCGATGGGAGTTCTTCATAGTTTCATCTCTTTGTATGGCTTTCCCTCGGGGAGATCAAGGTTGTTTGACTAGATGGATGTTGATTCAAACAGGAAGCTCCAAGAAGATTTGACTGATGAAATGGTCGGGCTAGCACGACAGCTCAAAGAGAGTACTCTCATGATGAATCAATCCATAAAAAACACTGAAAAAGTAAGTTGCCAGATTTCACGTCTATCACAAACTGTTTTTTACTTTACATGACCATATATTTCATAAAGGAAGCATTTTGACCCGTTTACCTACAAGTGGGTCAATTTGGAACATTTATTTATGAATGGGTTAAGCTAAAAGATTAACTATAAAGGGAGCACATCAAATGAGTTGAACGGTGAAAGGGGAAAGTCATCTCAAGTGTATTAAAATGCGTATAACTTCCCAATTGCTTCATTTGAAATTGCCAGCAAGAGTATTATTCTAATATGGGGAAAATGAAGGTGTAGGGAATGCAAGGGTAACTGAGGGAGTAATTTCCCTCGTAATAATGTAGTGTTTGTAATGATGCATATCCAACACGTTTAGTGTTCATAAATCTAAAAAATTGGATGAATGGACTCTACTCGGTTTAACATGCTACCCCATTTTGCTACCTCCATTGCTTAGTCACAACTATGTTGTAATTTGAATGCAGATTCTCTATTCAACGGAGCAAGCAGTCGAGCATAGCTTAGCAAGCACTGGGCGAGCGAATACACAGGCAATGGCCATGTACTCGGATAGTTCCAAGACTTCATGCTTCACATGGCTTGCGATGCTTCTCATGACATGCATCTTTGTCATGGTGGTTCTTCTCATTAAAGTGACCTGAAATGCATCTGTCCAGTTGATATATATGATATACCAGTTTGACAGTTTCAGACTACTGATGAGTTTGAACATATGTGTAACTAAGAGTTGAGAGCTTGTATTTTCATTTGTCTCCGAGGTATGCTAAAGCTTACAAGTCTAGTATTGAGCTCAAGTTGTATTAGGAATTTTTAAGGATGATATAGTGGGGATAAAAGGTCGGTAAGGCACATTGAATCAAGTAACTAAGACTATCAATACAACACAAGGAATTGAAGGACTGCCTCACCAAATAAATTATTAACTCATATTTAAAAGCTCAAAATTTTTAATAATGTGAAACTTTCCCAACCATCATAGGAATGTGTCACCGGTCATTTATTTTACATAACATGTATAGATCCTTATTTGATTGCTGTACATATAAACATATGAAAATAAGGATCCTCCAAAAACTGATTATGCAATATAGTACCAAATCTTTTTGGTCATTTTGCATAATGAAACTTATCTACTAATAATTCCCAAGACGAAGCTCCAAATCCAACTCACCGACTTCATCATCCACTCGAATGTATTCATCTTCATTTGACCGACCAAATTGTAAGCTTAAGCTCAGTCTCATCTCCTCTTGAGATGGACTTGTGATCGATCCATTAAATATTCGTTGTTTTCCACAAATATTATCATAGATCGTAGGACTAGATCGTAACATAAACTCATGATGAGTTTGCCCCTCTTGATGGTTGCTATGGATGCAACTTGTGATCAAACATGGTTGATAGAGTTTATGATCACTTTTGTTGTTTGAAAAGTTAGACCTCTTTTTAGATCTATCTTTTCGGTGGACGTTCATATGTCCACCTAACGCTTGTGCAGTTGTGAAATCGTGCTTGCAATATATGCACTCATAGGATCTCACATCTTGCAAATATGGTAGATCGTCAGCCTCTTCAATTGAATTCTTTGGTTGAACTTGGTGACATAAAGTTATGGGCTCCATTTAACAAAATGAGTGTTGTAAGCAATCAGAAAGGGGGAACTTTAGTCCCTTTTATTAGCAAGACTTGTTCTTCAGCCGGCTATGTTTTTAAATATATCTTTCATTAGTGACTCATGTCTTGTCCTATGCTTCCAAATCTCACGACACGTAGACATCGTGTGGAATTATATACATACGATTTGTCTTTCGTGCACGGACTTCTGTGAGATAGGTCATTTTGTTTATATGACCATCAATCACGTAGACTAGTGAACATTCAGATATGACGCGCTTTTGAAAATATAGATTTTTAGAAATCTTTTTGATCTATTTTTCTATCTTATTTTTCGATGAACATTGTATATATGTTAATAAGGGTCATATAGGTGACAAGGAAAAAAAAATATTGCCCTAGATTACTTGATATATGGAACAAATAATTTACTATAACGACATGCTGATACTAAAACAATCCTAGAAGAGTTGTAGGGGGCTCGTGGTAGAGCAAGTTGTGACATCACCATGAGCCATCACCAATACGGCTCTCAAGTGGTAGATGGTGCCTTATATCTATTGTAATTTTCGTGGTGTTTGTTATTATTATAATTATTATTATTATAATTATTATAATTTTTATTATTATTATAATAATAATAGTTATAATTATTATAATTTATTATTATTATTATTATTATTATTATTATTATTATTAGTTTTATTATCATTATTATTATAATTTTTATTATTATTATTATTATTATTATTATTTTATTATTATTATTATTATTATTATTATAATTTTTATTATTATTATTATTTTATTATTATTATTATTATTATTATAATTTTTATTATTATTATAATAATAATAATTATAATTATTATAATTTATTATTATTATTATTATTATTATTATTTTTATTATTATTATTATTATTATTATTATTTTATTATTATTATTATTATTATTATAATTTTTATTATTATTATAATAATAATAATTATAATTATTATAATTTATTATTATTATTATTATTATTATTATTTTTATTATTATTATTATTATTATTATTATTATTATTATTTTATTATTATTATTATTATTATTATAATTTTTATTATTATTATAATAATAATAATTATAATTATTATAATTTATTATTATTATTGTTATTATTATAATTATTATTATTATAATTATTATAATTTTTATTATTATTATAATAATAATAGTTATAATTATTATAATTTATTATTATTATTATTATTATTATTATTATTATTAGTTTTATTATCATTATTATTATAATTTTTATTATTATTATTATTATTATTTTATTATTATTATTATTATTATTATTATTATTATAATTTTTATTATTATTATTATTTTATTATTATTATTATTATTATTATAATTTTTATTATTATTATAATAATAATAATTATAATTATTATAATTTATTATTATTATTATTATTATTATTATTTTTATTATTATTATTATTATTATTATTATTATTATTTTATTATTATTATTATTATTATTATAATTTTTATTATTATTATAATAATAATAATTATAATTATTATAATTTATTATTATTATTATTTTTATTATTATTTTTATTATTATTATTATTTTTATTTTTATTATTATTATTATTATTATTATTATTATTATTATTATTATTATTATTATTATTATTATTATTATTATCGTATGTATAGACCAATTAAATAAACAAAAAGATATGTACAAATTTTAGTGTCATGTCTATGATTATGTAGTTGGTGAGTCATGTTTATCTGACGACCAACCGTGCATGATAGATTGTCATGACTAATGACGTAATGAATTTCAAGCTTTGCATATATACGTATATATGTATATGTGTTTGTGTTCATGAATGACTAAAACCTTACTTCAACGAGCTAATGCATGTTGACGAAGATAGATCAAATAATCTAGTTCTATTCAAACAAACCCTTTGATGGGATTTTTTTCTTTTACCTTCTTAAATGTGATTTGACATATATACAACAAGTAAATCGAATAAACTTTTCATAAGAGGAACTGATAAAGACCCACAACACACTATTACGACACCAAATGCTTCAGAAAAGGAAATCAAAAATAGTAGTGTTATAAATATTGCATAGGTTAGAAAGAGCTCAGTCTGAAAAAAAGTTGCATTAGAAGGTAAACTAAAAGTACACCAAGATACGAAAACAACACCACCTATGAAAGGATTACAACTTCAACCAACTCTTGTAATTGTTTGATTTTTGCATCTATTGGACGCCAAAACAATAGATAAAACTTGATTCACAACTTTAGTCGTTGAACCTGCTACTTCCTTAAAGAGTTTGCTATTTGTTAACTTCCAAACATCAAATGCGACCATAACAACCACTTCAAATATTCTAAATGTTTGAAGATTATAGATGATAATGTACAAACAACATAGAACAACATCTTGACGCACAAATCATTTCCCATCACATAATTTGATCTGTACTTCATTTACTCTTGCGATCCATGAAAAATGCTGTTTATGAATCATCACAGATTGAACACAAAACAACTCCTTATTTTTAAAACCCTCCCTACATAGATACCATTGCCTGTCAAGACTCTGTTTCAAATTCCACCAATCTTAGGGACGACCCTAGGTCATGCCTACCACTAACTAGCCCCATAGGCCAAGTAGTTGTAGATAATTTAGGTGCAATGGTAGATGTGTCTTCTGATTGACTTGCAGTTAACATTTCAGTTGAAGTTTGAGTCTGAGTCTAAATGACATCAGTCTGTGCAGATAATGAATATAAATCTACAACCCTTTTGATCAAATTAACGAGTGTGGTTATTAAGAATGTTCACTTTTACCGAAACCAATTTATTGCACGGGTGCAGTTGTCCATGGGTAAGGAGAAGTATCGAGTTGACTCTAAAAGTACTTGAGCTCTCCAAAGACCACCTCCATTAATTATATCCGTTGTCCACTAAAATTTTTCTTGGATATCTAATAGTAAGAAATTCATCAAGCTAGTCAAGTTTCTTGTAACTATTAACACGTCTCCACAACCATTGAGCAAAACCTTTCACCGAAATACATAGTTTTTGACTTAGGCATTTTGATATAGTTATAGTGCAAAAAGTGATCAAGTATTTGAGATTCAACTGCTGGAGATGTACTAACCCAATAATCTAACCAAAACTAACCAAAATTGAGCGGATAGACCTTCCCAGTTGATCTTTTGAACACAGGAGTATCAATGTTTTAGATTTTCAAATCTCCTATCACATTTGTAACGGAACAATATTTTTTCACTCACGTATTAAGTCGGAACGTAAAATTGTACATTTTTTATGTCCATATAAATTAAGATTTTCTTTAAATCAACTTGACTACACTGATTTTTTTTTTTTATAGGATAAGGAGTCATGAGCTCATCTATTTTAGTTAAACTTAGTGTGTTTAATTTTTGTCAACCCGACATATCAGTAATCTATTAAATATGATTTTAATTCTCGATAATTCAAATTTCTATGGAGCCAATTTTATACTTGTGTAATTGCTTGAATTTTAACTGAGTTTATTTTTAAATCACAATTGACACTTAAGATTAATTTTATATGGTTTAATGATATAATTTAGAAACATATCACATTGTATGCTTAATAATAATTTATGAAAATATAACTCTCAGTCTAGTCTATGTAAGGAGTCTCAGTCTGAGTCTTTGTAAAGGTCTGAGTCTAAATTCGTGTACTAAGTCATGGAGAATTTATTTGTAAATGTAAAAAGTAAAAGGATTAGTCTGTAACTTTATGTAATTACTTAATTAAACGGTCATTTTTTTGTTGTTTATGTACTTAAGGTGATTCACGCCTATTAGATTAATTAACGAAATATATTCCAATTTTACAAATACGCTTTCGTTTATCATGGTATCAGAACACAAGGAGTTTGATTTGATTGATTATCAAGATAATTCTTGAAGGTGTGCCCTAATTCCGTGTGTTCATCAATCGGTGCATGATCCTACTGCTTTTTTTTTTTTTTTTTTGCTAATTAAAATAGAAAAATGAGTTATCTATCAAGAAGGGATGTGAAAGATGATAAAGGTGAGAAGAAAGTATGTACTTATTGCACTCAAGAAGGACATGTGTTTGAGCAGTGTTTTGAAATGATTGGTTATCCTGATTGGGATAAGGGAAAGAACGCAACGAAAGGTTTCAGAATGGTTGCACAAGTGTCACATATGTCTCTTGGTTTTGATCATTCATTCATGGGGATAGACCTTTTCGCATGGAATATGAGAATGAAATGTGCACTGCAAAACTAGAGTTAGACCAGAAGCTAGTTAATGTTGTTTGTCAAGAAATGATGAGAATGTTCAAGGGAAAAGCGATTGATCAAGGAAGTGAGTGTGGAAGTTCTTATAAACCTCATGAGACTGATATTGAGACTGAAGTAGTGAATAAAGCATGTTTAAGCTTCTTGAAAGCACAAGATGTTGTTCATCAGAGATCCATGGTATATACACCTCAACAAAATAGCATTGTTGAGAGAAAACATAGGCATCTACTTGATACAGATGGAGCCATTAAGATGCATGTTAACCTACTAGATAAGTTTTGGAGGGACTATATTCTAAGTGCAACTTATTTGATTGTTAAAATGCCAATGAAAAATTTGAATTGGAAAAATCCATTTGAGGTACTTCATGATACTGCTCCCAGTTATGATCATTTGAGAACCATATGTTTATGTTATACATCATTCACAAAGCCTCATAAAGATAAGTTTGATGCTAGAGGTATAAGATGTATATTGATTGGTTATGCTCCTAGTCAAACGGATTACATGTTGTATAACCTAGATATAAAGGAGTACTTATGTAGTAGGGATGTCATTTTCAAGGAAGAAGATTTTTCCTTTCAGAAATCCAAACAAGCCTTATGATAATCATTGTTCTAAGTTTTTTCAATGGCCACAGACTAAAGATGATTCTTATGTTCCAAAGTCTCAGTCTATGGCACCACAGACCGAAGGCGAAATTTTTTGTTCCAATATCTTAGTTCGTGTCATCACATATAGAAGGTGTTTCAATGTCTCAGTTTGTGCCATCACAGACTTGAGGTGGTTATGATGCATTTGGGTCTGTTAAAATCCCAACACCCTCTATCATTACAAGACCTATTCCAACCATAAATTCTAGTAGAAATTATGTTCTACCTGTGTTATTGAAATATTTTTGAACCTTTAAAACATCAAAAACATCAATAGTTAGTTCATCACAGTTACAATATCCTTTGTTTCACAATCAGGATTTTGAGAAGTTTCCTATTGATTATGTTGCATTTTTATAACATGTATTATGTATTGCTAAACCTAGTTCATATTAGGGCTTTTCCACTATTCAGAAAAAACCAAATTAACCGATTGGATAACTTGGATCGGACCTTATGGTTTGGATAATTGGAACTTTGGATTGGTTTGGACTAGAACAGATATTATTATTTGGGATCACAAATTGGTTTTGGTTACAAAAATTTCAAACCAGATTATCCAAATAAACTAAATAAGAAAATTTTTAAACATTATATATACACATGCACAAACAAAATAGTTTACTACATTATTAATATATCATAAATATCTAATATTTTTTGTAGCAACTTGGGATCTAGTTATAAGGGTAGTACATAGTTTCATTAACTTGGAATCTAGTTATAAGGGCATTGACTATAAACACACATTCTCTCATGTTGCAAAAGTAGCTACAGTAAGAGTCTTAATTTCTATAGCTACTGCAAAAGAGTGGTCATTGTACCAATTAAATGTTAATAATTCACTTCTGCATAGTTATGTAGAAGACGAGATATATATGACGCCACCAGAGGGATATACAAAAGCTTTGCCAGAGGTAGTATGCAGATTGAACAAGTCTCCTTATGGTCTGAAACAAGCTTCTAAGCAGTGGAATTAGGAGTTGTCAAGATTTTTGACTTCTTTGAGCTATATGCAGTCAAAACATGATTATTCATTGTTTGTTAAGGTTGAAGAAGATGACTTCACAACAATCTTGGTGTATGTAGATGATATCTTGGTCATTGACAACTCAGAAAAATTAATAAAGCAAACCTAGATCGATTTGGACAAAACGTTCACCACCAAAGACATGGGGTTAGCAAGGTATATTTTCTAGGTATTGAATTATGCAGAACTCCAAATGTCACTTATTTGCATCAAAGAAAGTACATTCTTGATATGTTGAAAGATGTTGGTTTCTAAAAAACCTGTTTCTTTTCTATTACCTCAAAATTTAAAGTTGTCATTGGATAAAGGCAATGCTATTCCTTCTCCTGATGTATATAGAAGGCTTGTAGCCATGTTGCTTTATTTGTCCATAACCGACCAACCATTTCATATGTTGTTCAACATTTGAGTCAATTCATTTCATCTCCAAAGGAACCTCATATACAAGTTGCTATGCATTTGCTTAGATATTTGAAACGTACAATCTCAAAGGATTGTTTCATTTAGTTCAACCACAATCAAAGGTTGTTGGGTTTTTAGATACAAATAGGCTTCAGGTATGATGACTTGAAAATCACTCACTAGTTATTGTTTGTTTTTGTGATATGCATTGGTTTCTTAGTAAATAAAAATTAGGTTATAGTCTCAAAATCATCAACTGAAGCAAAGTATAGAAGTATGGGAGCCACTACTTGTGAATTGGTATGGCTTGCTCATTTGTTGAATGATCTTCATATTCATGTTCAAATTCATATTACCCACTTTTGTGATAACAAGGCAACATAACACAACAGATAGCTACTAATCCATGTTATCATGAAAGAACAAAACATCCAGATATTGATTGTTATTTTACAAGAGACAAACTGCAAGATGGGTTCTTACAAACTGCGTACATTCCTACTTACTTGCAACTTGTAGACATCATGACAAAGGTATTGGGTCATTCACAACTCTCTTTCCTTGCTTCCAAGTTGGATTTTACAGATGTTCTAACTTGAGGGGAAGATATAAAAATATAACTATCATTATGAGTCTGTGTAAAAGGTCTCAATCTAAGTCTGTGTAACGAGTAAGTATGTGTAAAGGTCTTAGTCTTAGTCTGTGTACTCAGTCTAGAGGACTTATTTGTAAATGTAAAAAGTAGAAGGATTAGTTTGTCACTTTATGTAATTAGTTAGTTAGACGGTTATTTATTATGTCATTTTCTGATTTGTACTTAAGGTGATTAACACCTATCAATTTAAATAATGAAATATATTTCAATTTTACAAATACGCTTCCGTTTATCACAAATATTCATTTTAAAACAAATAAAAAATAAAACATAACTAGAATCAAATAACGAGTTAATTACATGGTTGGTCATCGTGGTTTACACATAATAACACACCTAGTCTCTGTACTTCCCTTTTTGCATCGACAGTTCAAAAACACAATACATTTTGCCTAGATGGTTCATCCCTCGTTAAATTGAACATTTCAGTCGTTAAGTACATTAAAATGGCTGAAATACCTTAAATTTTATTTTGCGTACTTCATCTCTTTACCGAACTTAACTTTAACTCTCAAGTCATCTTTTTCCCTAAGTCAAAATCATAGTTTTTACCGCAAGAAATACCCAAGTCTTAAACGCCACCACCATCTCCGTCATAAGGTTATGTTGGTCATGGTCTCTAAAACTTGAGATCTTGGAGGTCTTCGAAAGTCAAGATTTTAATAGTCTTGGTTTCGATTATCTCAGATCTGGTAGATGGTGTGATCATCTTATTAGATCCACCAAGCTTTGTTGTAGGTTTGGTTGTATTGTCAAGGATTACAAAATGTGATGGTGGTGGTGGTGGTTGTTGTATTTACTCTTTGTTATATATGTGTTAATGGCGGTGAAAATGATTGATAGAATGATCAATTTTAATTTGGTCAAGGGCTAAAATGATTATCTTAATGTATTTAACAACTAAATTGTTTAACTTAGCGAGAAAGTGACTATTTATACATAAATTTATGTTTTAGGACTGAAAATTTAAAAAGTGAAATACATGAACTACAAAAATAATTAATAAAAGTTTATAATATAAAAAAGTAAAATGCTGATATAACAATTGAACTACGTAAAATTGAATGGACGACAGATGCTCTTACATTAGTTAATTGTATGTAGGCGGTAGTAACATAATTAAATTAGTCTAGAAACTAGTAAATAACAATCACACTAATTTAGAGGTGTTAGGAATTACTTATATTTATTCATTTATTTGTTTAAAATATAAATATTTTATTTTACTTATTTTTAAGTGTTATTTTTTTAATAAATTAACATAAAAATACTTTTTAAAAAAGTATTTAAATATGCTTATCTACTATTAAAATCAAAACAAATAAATAAACAGATAATTACTTATTTAATCAATCTCAAACACTCCAATAAAACAGTTTTGAAGAAAGACCCAAGAGTTATGAATAGATAAGCGTAGGCTTGACGTTAGATACATCAAAATCAGAATGTCCATTTCTGGAACTATATAGAATCTCATCACACGGAGTAATTTAATAGTTTGTAGTTTATTGTTATTTAATATGGTTTTAGTGTGTGAGAGATAGTTCAATTGTTTTTAGCATTTGTACTTTACGGTCTGGTTGACTCGTAGCAGTTAGAAAGCGTGGGAATTGAAGATTGAGAAGATCGACTCAAAGATTTCATTAATTAGTTAAATAATTATTTGAATTTATAGATGATCAGTG
The DNA here is from genome assembly GCA_963921325.1 of Logfia minima. Taxonomy (NCBI): domain Eukaryota; kingdom Viridiplantae; phylum Streptophyta; class Magnoliopsida; order Asterales; family Asteraceae; genus Logfia; species Logfia minima. The sequence goes on from OY992764.1 coordinate 38,480,016, forward strand.
TTTGATCTTTCAAGATTCAATACTTGATCTTCTATAAAGTAATAAAGAAACTTTGATTTGGACCAAGTCTTGCAATCTGCACATATCGGTGTCATATCATTAAATTGGATTTCAAGGTTTTTAATAATATTTGCATTATAATTATATTATTTATGGTCAGAATAATTAGTCAAATGAAGTTGAAGAAGCAAGAAAGAACTTATCGGAAGAGATTTATATTATAACCTTTATTTTATGTTATATGTAGTTTGATAAGTAATAAATATAATATAATAATACGCATATAATAATTACACACATAAAATCGTAATTATTTTTCACGTTGAATTCAACACGAGAGATCGTATTCTCTTATAAAAATTAAGTTATAACTCAAATTTCTATTACTAATTAACCTAAATTATTTGGTTCGCAGTTTAAATTATGACCCGTAAATATTTCTCATTTCTTTATGTGGAAGATTATAGGAACACATCGCTACAGGAAGCTATCATATGTGTGTGCCTGTGTAGTAACATTTAATTTTTACTTTTTGTCGAATAATCATTGTGATTATAATATCATAATAACGTAAGATGATTAAATAAAATAAATTAAATGTCAGAACATTTAGTGGGTGTTTGGCACTATCTTTTCAAAATAAAATTTACCTTTTTTCAGTGACATTTTAAAAGGCATGTCTCAAACTTATCTTTTAAAGATGTGTTAAGAACACGATAATTAGATGATCTTTATAGAATACAATATCATATTCTGTTACATAAGTTTATTCTCTTTTTAAGAAGAAGTAATTTTATCCTAATAAGTAGGCAACGTTAAAACTTAACGTTTTTTTTTTTTAAAACAACTTAATGATATATAAAGAAAAACTAACCAGAGATTAGAACATATTACAAATTTTGAATTGGGTTTTTAAGCCAATCGACTCAATTACTAACTTTTTTTTTCCTACGATTCGACACCCAAATAAAAGAAATTTTTTTGATGGACTCAATTATTCTATCCTTCCTATACTTTTTGTTGCCGAAAATCTTGGAATTTCTGAATCTCCATAACACCCAAATAGTAGTAAAGAAAATCGCTTCAATAATCTTCTTCTTTTTATTGGGCATGTTCAAGGAATCGAAAAAAAAAAATATGTTTGTGATCGAGTGAGTACCAATAAGAATAGAAGAACCAAGTCATATACCAATTGCATGCCATGAACTACTTGCCACATCACAAGTCGATAGGAGATGATTAATAGATTCCTCTTCAGAAGTGCAAACCGGACATAGAACATCTGGGATATCTATACATCGTTTATGAAGATTTGATCTCGTAGGAAGACGATCTAATAACACCCTCCAAACTAGAATATTAACCTTACGTGAAACTAGTTTGTTCCAACGCGTAGTGACCGTGGAAGAAGGAAGCACCACATTATCAATCCAACATCTATTGGAACTAACCGAGAATTTTCCTTTAGGATCAAGATTCAACCACCATTGATCTTAACGTATAACTTTTAATATATGATATTAGAACTTGTTTTTGCAATTTATAGAGAAATAATCAAGAAGAACTTAAATTTTGGGTGAACTAAACCTCTAAATCTATATATTCATTTTGGAAAATATTTATCAATATTTATCAATAACTATTAAATATTGTTTTAGAGTTTACGTTAAAATTCAAATGAAATTTGTTAATATGTGTCTCAAATCACATGTTAAGACCGGTCACAGTGGGCTTTCAATGACCTAATGGGACTCGTGGTCCAATGATGATCGCTAAATCATTTGGAGTGCGGCCTCTCGTCACGAATCATTGTGTTTTCGATGGAAAGGAATAGAAAGAAATTATGTGTCTCCACAAATTCTAATTTCTTTTTTCTTTCTTTTGACTCCAACAGTTACATTTCAATAAAAAAGAGTTTCTTCGGAGAAAATACAATTGACTATTAAAAAAGAGTAAAAGAAAACTAAAAAATATTTGTAACTGTCGGAAATTGATAACATTACAAAAGTTAATAGTATTTTAAACCCTACAATTTTTAAGTATAAATACCCTATTGTATTACAATAAAATATCACAACAAATTCATCGGAGCACATTATACTAAAATCCAATTTAGATTACCTTTAAATCCAGTTCCTGCCGTACACATATCTCTCATTCATTTGTGTGTGAGCTACACAAAAATGAGTGGTGACATTTTACCCAATGAAAACTGTTTGTCCCAGACCTGTTAATTCTTTTTTACACAAAAACAAACACATGAAACAGCATGTTCTCTACTTCCCAAATACACCTTTTTTCTGCACTTTGATTTCACCTGCTGTAGGGACCTCTCTACTCTACTCTTCAAATGTATCCATCTCTACCCATGAGAAGAACTGAAGCGCACATATATATGCATGTGTGTGATGAAACTGATACAAAATGTCTTGTTACCAAATATGGAAATTAGAGGCATCATGAAACTGACTGCCAAAAAACAATTGTTGGGAATGAGCAAAAGCATTCATGTGTTGGAACCCCACATGCACCAATTGCTAGCATGCAATCATCATTCTCCTAGCTACTTCACTACTCCGTACAATTTATCACATACGTTTTAGTAGTCAATTTTCAGTCAAAGGGGAGAGATACTAGATTGATCATGTTCCACCAATTCATGTGTTACAATCAATCTTTATATATGTCAAGTCAATTTTTATTGATGGATAATTCTGAATGTGAGGGTGGACTCGAATCTCGTAGAATTAGTGGCTTAATGGTTGTAAATTTCAGTATATGCTTTTGGCACACATGTAAATTCATGTTAAACTAATTTTAACATGCGTAGTTCTTTGGTATAAATCAAGACGGTGGCTGCATGATCTTTCAACATTTTTGGTCCATGTTCTTTTTCTTGTTGATTTTATAAATAGTTATATCTACTAACAATTGTTTTGGTTTATGTTCATTTAAGATTTTGTAAGTACGTTATAAATATATAGAGTAGATCATTGAACCAATATATACTAACCAATTTTTTCAAATAAAGTGATTTAACAAGCTGTATTTAAATGTATTAATTGTAGGCATTAAGTGCTCAGACTTCATTTAATACACAAACTCTATTATAATTCTTCATTTGTGCATTAGATTATATTTCTAAAGTCTAATTATATATATGTCACCTTATTTTTTTTATAACAAAACTACTCCGTAATAAATATATAAAAGCATCACAAGTTACAGACCTAAATTAGTTTATGTGGCTATATGAGAAACATGTGAGTTGATTGATAGACATTTATAGCACACTCATTTCCTTTAATAAAACGGAACTAAAAAGAAGAAAGATCAAGTTTAATACTATGAATATATTTAGTTATTTACCATCGAAATCAACGATAGGTTTAAAGAAAACATAAAAGATAGTCTGAAGTCTCATCATTGAAAGCTTATTCCATCTTTTTGAGGTAAGCATCAAACCATGCAATTCATTGCGCTGCCACAGAGCTTACAATTTTGGTCAACATTAGTTATGGGGTAAATCCAGTTCATACATAACATAATAACTAATCGAGTAATATATGATGCTTAAAACTTCAAGTATTACTTTATAAATGACTTAAACATGGTATTACGCTACTTCTAATGATATTTATGCTGTTCAAAAAGAAAATGACTTCAACATGCATTTTCTTTTTCCTCGTTTTTATTATGTAAATTGATCTTTTAACAGTGTCTCAGTTCTTTTTAGGTTGGCTTTAAACTTACTAGTTAGTTATGTACGTCTATCTATCATTTTCCAGATTAATATATACTTTTGATATTCACAATCATTGTGGTAACGTTGTCGCAACGACGGTAATTCTGGTTACAAGAGCTAAATTTTGAGCTCACTTTAACATTTAATCATCTGCTTTTTCTCTTTCTTTTTTTACTACACGTACAGATTGAATTTTTGGTAATAAACCAAATATATATTGGTTTTGCAATTCAATACACTAATCAGATACACATATATTTATATTTCTTTAGTTTTGATGAACATGAACAATGGTAGTAAGAAAAATAATTAGCAAGATAATGCCACGAGAACCAAAACCACCCTTATCCCACTAGATATAATTGGATCCGGACCTTTTATTATAAGGATGGTACATAGCAAACTGTGAAATCATACGCCAAAATGATTGATTAACAACATTACTAATACTCATTAGTGTGAAGAATAAAATCTAAACCGATTACTGTTACATTGTCAACGACCAAGTGTTGTTAATAAACTAAATTTTTCCAGTCACGGAATTAGTTCCTCTACCAAATATTGTCGTAAACATAGTAGTTTCATATTTAGAAGTACAAGAACAACAACAAGAACGAATTAAAGGATCTAGCAAGTTATCTCATTAGAACAAGAACTTAAGAGATCATAATGAATCACATATAGTTGTGAATCAAAAACCTAATTAAACTAACTCATAAATTATAACTAATCAAGATCTTCCAAGTCGAAGTTCCAAATCCAAATCGAGCTGTGTCTTTTCATCCTTAAACAAACCCTCCTCCATTTCCATCTTAAAGATTTCATTTTTCTTCCAAACCCTAATCCCGTGTTCTTCTTCTTCTACTTCCTCTCCATCTTCCATCATCATAGTACTTTCTTTCATACATCCCAAAAAGTCTATCCTAGAACATGCAAACAAGCTGGAGAGCTTATGTGGTTCATATTCTGCAATGTTATTAGTATTCGAAGCGAGAGGGAAAAGAGACGAATGATAGGTCTTGTAAGGTTGGTAACGAACCGGTGATGGTGGTGAGACACAATTAGGGTTAGGGTTAGGGTTAGTGATAGGGTTTGAGTTTGAAAGATGATGATCAAGAGGAGGTGATGAGAGTCTAAGTCTAGCTCTATCTCTTCTGTGAACATTCATGTGACCACCAAGAGCTTGTGCCGATTTGTATTCTTTGTTGCAAAAGTTGCACATAAAGTTTCTTTGAGGCCATGAAAACCCTTGATAACTACCACTATCTTTTTGATCATACATGAAGTTGCGATGATTACTTTCCCATTTACTTTTGAACTTGTAATCCATTCCACACTTCACTTCTTCCGAAAGTTGTGGGAGAAGAGAGAGAGAGAGAGAGAGAGAGAGAGAAAAGTAAGTAAGTATGAGAAGTATAGTAAAAGAGTGTGCACTGTGGGGGGTTTGATATAATTTTTCCTGTTGACATAAATCACTCGCAATTAGCTTTATTTTGTATAATTTTTTTATGACATATTAATGAGGTGTAATGTTCCCAAAATCTAAGGACATGTTTTGATCAATTATTGGGATGGTTATTTATATATGAATTAGTATTAGTACTGTAATATGTTAGTAGGGAAACTTCATTAATTAATGGAAGAATATGATGTGAAGTGATGTATTTTGAGGAAAATTGGTCGGATATAAATCAAATTTTGACCAAAGGAAAATGAAACGCAAAGTATTGAGATGAAAAATAATTTAATATATTGAATATTTTATATCAGGTGTATTTATTTAAATGAATAATTGTTGGGAAAAAATGCAAGTAGTACGTAGAGTCAAAGATGGACAAACTGAAGTCAAAGTCAAAGTTAGTTGAAAGAAAAGTCTAAAGTTTCTGGTCAAGAGGTATAAGGGTCATTTACTTAGTTAGATCACTTTTTATGGTACTGAAACAAGATTAAAGACTGAACTTTATATTAGTATCACGTCAGACTAAAGACTGATGACTAACTCAGGACTGAACGTTCTCTATAATGACTGCAAGACTGAACTTTTCAACGTCACATCAGCACCACATCATTTTCTTAAATATTTATACAAATAAATTTATATAAACAATAAAAATTACAATAATAAAAAAATATTACAATAATTAAAAAAGCCTATGTTACATTAATAATAAAACATTACGATAATTAAAAAAAGCCTATGTTACTTAATATAAAAAATATTACAATAATTAAAAGTGATTTATTTAACGATTTGATAAAAATAGAAAGTGTTTGAATTATATAGGATGTAAAATAAGTAGAAATTGAGAGAATTGTGTGTAATAATTGTTTGATATAATATAGAATATAAAAGAAATGATAAAGAGTTGTGTGTGAAAAAATGTAAGATAGTTGTATGTATATATATAAGTTGGTTGAGATTTTTAAAAAGTTTTTTTTGTTTTCTTTTTAATGTTTGTAGCTGTTGGGGGGGGGGGGTGGAGGGAGTTGTTGGTATGTATACGTTGCTATACGGTCCAACCATTCTTTCGTTCTTGCTCCGTTCCCACTAGCACGAAGACCATTAGACAGTCCCTTAAGATGAGATCGTGCCTATGATGACTAACCAAGACGGTCATATGTGACTTCTAAGATGGATGCAAGACACTCCCTTAGAAAGTAATTTTAGTGAGGGGTCAAATTGGACCTTTCACTTTGAATCAGATTTTTGGGTGGTGAGGAAGGTCTAGAACAATGTCATTTGTTGTCTATTATTGGTCTCTAATGTCTTTCCATTTCTTTAATTTTAACTCTCTTTAAAGGGAATTGTGGAAAAACGTGAAGGATATGTCGATGGCAAGTTACCAATTAGTAATGACATACTTAAATTTGGAAGCAACAAAATCCATCCTGAGAAATGGAAGGCTCGACTCGTGTGTACATCTTGGCCCACTTTAATCAAATTAAACAGAAATAATTGAATGATTACTTGTACATGTATATACTTTGGGTCAATACTATCACAGGAGGCAAATTAATGAAGTTAAAAAAAGTTAATAATTAAAAACTTGTACAAGTTACTTGAAGCATCAATTATGGATTTTTAATGAACTTATTTTCAGAGCCTGATTTTATAACTGTAGAGATTCATCAAAATGCCCACTAGCAAATTACTAGATTTTAAAAAGGCGTTACAATGATACATATAACACAAGATGGGTTACAAATTTGCGAATCCAAAGTATTATATATCTTTCCTTTCCTCACATAAATCTAAGTATAACAAATTTGCCCAAATTGAAGTTAACTTACTGTTAGGATGAATGAATTGTTCACAAACAAAGCATTCATAATTTAAATCGTCTACATAGAGACATGGGTATTGAGCCAAAGTAGTCCCTCCCAACTATAGTTGATCCCGAAATTTAGTTAGTACTTTTTCCGTCAACCACTTACTTTTTGAACATTGATAAGATGTCAATGGTTAGAAAGTACCTCATTTAGATTCGTTATGTTGTTTGTTGTATATTTAACTGTATTATAAATTAGTGGATATGGGGTAAGTGATATAAAGTGCATACCTGACTAAGTTACTAAATTCTAGGCTCAATCAAAAATGCAGGGCTCAAGGGGTTGCACCCCCTTGTGAGGTCCTAGGGGCAACGCCTCTATCAGGGTCCAAGGAGCAAAGCCTTTGGCTACAGTCTCGAAAAATGACTAGATTCAATGAACCCGAAAACACAATTCTCACAAATAGCTATTTATTAAACTTCCAGTTTTGTTGTCACTTTTATTTTCTTTTCTGCATATGAACAAACACAAAAAACCAAGGTTTTCGAATCCGGGTTGACCCAGTCGGGCGGACCGCCACCCGAGTAGTGAGGTGGGTCAAAACATGTCGAGTCAACATTAGATTCTGATCCACTATGACTTGGCGGATTTAGTGGTCCGACCGGTGACCCGGGTTAGGTTGACCCGGCGGGTTGATAATTTTTTTTTTTGTGTGTGTTAAATTTGACCATCGTTTGTGTAATATTCATTTTTTAAGGGTTTAACTTTAGTATGTTGTCATTAAAGTAGTCATCATAAATCATTAAACTATATTAAAAAAGATATTTGCATCGCATTAAAAAATGTTTATAATCTTTCGTTCATGTACGGTTTCTTATAGACATAATGATTTATGTACTAATATTCAGTTATCTACAACTTCCAACTAAGAGTCCATTATTGTCACAATTCAACAAATCAAAACAAGATTGAAATTAGTACATGATCATGTGTTGACAAATATTTATGTACAAATTATTATTTATGTTTACCTCAAATATAAACATAGGGGAAACCTTATTTATAGCAAACATGTATATTTCATATTTTAAAATGAATAAAACTATAAAAATATAATATTATTTTTGCCTTTAACACACCTAAATTATATGCAGCTAACAATACATTTTTCATTCTCAAAACAAATTATGTCTTGGATAAAAAGTCATGGACATATATAATTATGCAATGATATAATTAAAACCTTGTAAAGTTAGCTTTTTATAATAGATTAAACAAAATAATCATAAATATAAAGTACATAAAAGGATAAATATTCAATTTCTTGAAAGTGAGTCACAAAACGGGTTGACTCGGATTATCCCGGACCCTGTCACTATGCCAAATCATTTTGAAACCCGAGTTTTAAAACCTTGAAAAAAACATAGAGCACAAAAACACCCAAAAATCTTATTGTGTACCCCGACATATTTGAATTATAGTCTTATCCCAGAACAAATTTTGTGAGTCCAAATATATACAGGATCAAAATGTCACTTTCACAAAGTGATCCTTTTCCACAATTCTAAAATATATCCGGTTGAAATCATTAACCCTATTTACACTTAATTCCCGAATGTGTTTCCATGGCCCGAACCGAATTAGCAACTAGACCTCATTTATCTCCATGTAAAGACTATCTTAGACTGCAGTACTGCACCATAATGCATTTAGTTCTATTCGAAATCTCCATTGCCATTTTGCCAATATTAACTGCTAGATTACTGGCGTATAAGCTGTCAATCTCAAGACCTTCATGTTTTTTAGGAGCAAGAACTCTATCACATACGATTCAAGTATTTTGTATTCCTTTGAATTCATTTTATGTATTCATTTGAGAGGAATATAAATATAATATAATGTCCTTGAACTTCGTATTCATTTGAATTCATTATATCTTTTCTAAAAGTTACTGATCTTATAAGAAGTTATTGACAGCTAAGTTGGGCATAATGCTGACTAGCATCTGCGACTCAGCCTTGAGCGTGAACAAATTAACGAGGAAAATCAGTTTTTACAAAAAAAGTTGAGAACAATTAAGGTATATAATGTATTTGTAATAGATACATAACTGTTGAACATGAAATACTATTGTGAGACTAGCAAGTCATCCTGAACTGCTTATTTTCTTGTCAATTGCATTTGGGACTTATAGGAAAAACCAAAAACTGTTACGTTACTTTTTGTTTATGAACCGTTATACCTGACCATTTTGATCAACTATACTCGGTTTGATCAACTATACTCGGTGGGTTTGATCAACTCTTTTAAGGTACTTACAAGACAACAAAAAAGGGAATTAACTGTTGATCCATTAAATGATTTAGATGTAATTATTGACACAGTTTTCCCTTTCTCCAAACAAGGAAATGAGAAAGAACCTGTGTAGTTTAAGTCACAGGTATTTGTACCTGCTGTAACTTCTTTTGGAAAAGGAGTAAAACAGTTGAGCATTACTTCGTGCAATGATGGTATAACAAGTTATACCTCATACAATTAAATTTGTATATCATTTCAGTCAGATGAGTTATCTAGCGTTTATGCTCTGTGACGTAACTTTTTTGGAATTAAACTATATGTCTATATCTTCAACATATCGAAATCAATGGCATACCGAATTCACTAGCATGAGGTTCAAATGGCATTTGTAAAGTGGTGCTAATTCACTACACATTCTGCTTAAATCAAACCTACTGAGATTCCTTATTTCGATTCAATAACGTATGAATAGTTCCTTGATTCAGATTAAGGGATTCTTGAATCCTTGCCTTGGAATAGGAACGAGCAAAATCATTAATTCATATTAACAAGGAAGCACTTAACTTAGGGCAGCCAGTCTCACTTCACACAGCACAGCGCCTTGCTATTTGCATTACCATCACTGGTCAAGTTTCATTTAAGTGAACCATAAGGAGAAATTGAAACCCAAATTGTCATGATTCAGCACGAGGCAACAAGAAACTAAAACCCGAGTTGTCACGAACAAGTGGTGGCGGCTCGATATCTGCTATATTGATCTGATCCATTGATTTGGAGAGATCGTCAACAGAAAATGGTATGCTTCACCATGAAACAAGAAATGTGTTATTACTTATCTACATATCAGTATGATTTAAATGCGGATATTAAAAGAAATGGCGTGATAAACAAAATATTATATTTATTCAAATAACATGATCAACCTTGAATCGTCATCCAGTAAGAAAGAGCTGCTGACAGCATTATTTGAATCTTCAGTCATCAGCACCCTCATGTTGGAAATTACCTGTCGACAAAAAAAAAGTTGTAACTGTTAGGTGTTCATCAAGGATCGGTTTCATACTAGATGACTTGATAGTAGACTTGAGCAAAATAATGGGTGCTATTTTATAAGTAGGGTAAATGATAGAAATTATTCCTAGTTATTAGCCAATAAGATTTGGCCATTTCAACCCATTTCCTTATGAATTGGTTGTTTCAGATTCTGTGTTATCACTAACACTCAAAAGGGTAAAGTAAAATAAAAACGAAATGGGTTCAAAGTAGTTAAAAAGGTATTTTAATTGCATATTATTCAGAAAGTTATATTACTTTTGAGATAATATAACTTTTTTAATAATGGCACACTAACTATTTATAAAATAAAAAATTGGACAATAAGTGTTTTGGGTCAACTGAACCCACTTTGACCTGTACAACAATACCCATTTTGAACCATTACCCTGCCCATTTTGCCACCTCTAATAGTTATGCATGATCATATCGAAAATACATCTGGAGAAAGGCTATGCGTTCCGTATTTGTCATCCCAATACATAGTACTGATTCTGTATAGCTGCTGTATGCTAAGAACCTGCAGGTGCCATAGTTTTACTTTTAGTTTAAGATGTAAAAATGCCATTATTGTCCTCTATTAAGATGTGGGAAGCTGAGACTTACTGGGCATAGATCATAACTTATTTCATTCAGTGTCTTCTTTGGCTTTTGATGAATAACCTAAAACCAATATATGAAAACTATTAAGATAAAGCTTCCAAACCAAATGGTTTTGGGACTAGAAATATAAGGCGAAACAGTTGAAATACTTTAAAAAACAGTTCAGAAAGATGAAATGACCACAAGTGATTTAATATCACATTTGTAAAGGCAATTAAAGATAAGATGCAGTACCAGGAACCCAATAGCTTGTCTGATTTTCCCAAAATCAGATAAAAACAGTATGGAAAGGGGAAAAAATAACACGGTTAAAAGGAAAGGCAAGCTTACCTCTTCAGTTGCTTTGTAGCACCACTGTTCCAATTCAGACAACCCTGCCTTGACGTATTCTCCATTGCTGAAAGAGCAGCACTCTCGTCTCAACAGAAGACTGCATGCATGAATTAAAAATTAAAATTAATTGATATATATATATATATATATGAACCAGCTGGTGCTCGTAAGTAAATAGGCATGTATTAGACGCTTTGTCTCAGAACCTGTTGAACAATTGTACATTGATGAAAGAAAAAATCTGCGTGAAGATTTTGCGAACAAAAAATGGTGGCACCTACAGAGACAAAAATATGGGATAAAGATGAGAAGGTTTTTTGCATTATATGACAAGAATATGGTGGCATCTACAGAGACAAAACATGGGATGAAGATGGAAAAAGCATGTTCACTGGTCAAGATTTTTATGGTTGGGAAATCTAAAAATAAAATTTTGTTGTAGGTACACATTCTTTGTTTCAAGTCTCTTAACCAAGTGGCACCAGTTTGTTTCAAGTCTCTAAAACATACAACATGTAAGCTGGAAGTTCAGTAAGCAGTATACCAGTATTTAATATGATTGATTTATAGATTCAAGGTATTGAACTTCATTAGAAGAGTTGGTCTACCTCTCAAAAGTTAAGGGTTATCAAGGAGAGTTTGCTTATCTCCTAAGCATAGGAAGTTATCTTGTTTGTTATCATCACTTATCCTATTTTATATAACTCTACCGAAAAATTTCTCTGTATTTTCTATCTGGTCAATCAGCTACATATGGTTTAACCTCATACAGAAAGATCAGGCCGCATAAGAGAAACAATAATGTGAGGAATAGTGCACTGACATTGTTAGATTTCAACATGTTTAAGAAGCATCCAATGTTGTTGACAATCCCTTGCCAGTGAGCAATCAGAATATCTTGAGAAGCAGCACTTGCTAATGCAACAGCTGTCCCCTTTAGCAAGTTTGCTCTGGATAATCTTGGTGCCTAAAGGATTTGCATAGCAAATTTTAAAAAGATTAGAAAAGAGTATAATAATTTGCTAAGTGCCTGATGTTATATTGGCAGTTAAAGCACCTGAATGCACAATCCTAGCAATGGAGAAATCTCTTTCTTTAAGTTGTCACGTATCATCCCATATATTTTTTCAACATAGGCTGTTAATTGCTGCTTGAAAAGCAAAGCAGGGTATTTGGCTTCAACTTGTTGTAATGTGTCAGATGCACCAGTTGTCTCCCCATCTATTAAAGAGATGTTTACACCTTGTGGAGTTCCACGAAAGCTCTACATAACCATCAAATGTTTTTAAATGTTGAAAATTATGATTTGTTCTCTTAGTTTCTTCCTTTTGTTATCAACCCAAAATAAGTTGAAATTCTTGACTGCAATTTGGTTTACCTGAGTCATCCTTCCAAACAGGGAAGCTGATGCGGTACGTCGATGCTGTGGGGCCCCAGCAGCACCACTAGCTTTCGACGTGCATTGCAACAGCAGCAGGAGCGTTGATGCATTGGATAACCAATATGCTAAGACTTCATTGTTATCTTGTGTCTTCATTCAAAAGGCAGATTATGTCAATATATACTTGTGAGATCAGAGAGGTAGCTGTACCACATGAAAATATATCCTTACAATCCATACCTCAATCGCATGACCTAGGGTTTGTATTATACGATCAAAAATGCTGGTTTTTTCAGCTTCAAATGACCTCCACTGTCTGAGACATTTGTATATGATGCAAGCAGCAACCGGTCGGCCTTTCGATGTGATGAGTGAAAAATTGAGAGTGTTATGGATCGATGTGATTTGTGACAGAATGTTGTTAGAAAACCCTAGGGAATCTGAGGTGTTTGAATTTGTGTATAAATGAGCTAATTTCTGGGAAGTTCTTGTGGTTGTGGCTAACTTTTTGGCGGGGAATACACGGGTTTTTGGTTCAAGTGGAAACACTCTGATCCTATTAATGTGGGACCAGCTCTAATTAATATTTGTTAATTCTTTTTAAGTAACGGATAAACTAAATTACATTAAATTAACAAATAAATATGGATTTTTTAATTTTATTTCTTTATTCCTCATTTTCTAGAAGCAGAAAAAATATTTGCATAGATAGTTGAATTTGAATGAGTATAAAAAAAAAATTAGTGATAATAAAACAATCAATAATAAAGGTCTATTTATAGAAATACAAAAATTATCTTAATAAAAATTTTACTTTTTTTCACATCTTATAAATTTAAATATTTCAAAAACAGATAGTTAAAAAATTATAAAAATTACACTATGAAAATCAGCATTTTTTCTCTTCAATTAGACATCTCACATAATATTTTGATAAACACTTTCAGAATGTCATTTTTCATTTTCTTTCAAAATCTACCAGCTTTCATTCGCGTAAACACTTTTACATTATTCTCTTCCTAGTCCTAATTCAATAGCATCGTGGTATTCATTCTTTTATCATTTTTCATTGTTGTATTTCATAAAATGTCATAATCGTTGTCCTTATCATATCAATAGTTCTATAAAATACATTTTTATGCATGCTAATGATAACTGGGATTTTAGTAATTTAAAATTTGCAGAAAAACGATATAGTTCAATGTAAAATTAAGTCTACTGGATTACCAAATATATATATAAATAGTAATAATCATAATTAATAACATAATGAAAGCAATTGATTCAGCATAACGGAACGAAGAAAAAGTTCATAGTGAAAGTAGATAGAAACTTACAATTTTGCTGCAATTACTAAACGCTATCTATTTATGTATATATTTTGAGAGTGTTATAGAGAAGCGTTGAAGGTGTGATTTCATTCATAACAATCGCCTGCTATATATAGCCGAAAGAATCTGACACACATGTAGGTTTCTCGCATTGAAATATCACAATTTCAATATTTCATTTACCATTTGGGAGGTGTGCATTTTCTCTATAACTGTTCCTTTTTCCCGGCAACTTGTATTTCACTCGTAGGTAAACTTCATTTCCCCACATGTGCAAGACTTTCTATCCGATATATCTCTTGAATGTCTGTAAGTTAAGAAGTTATTTGTGTACATATTTATATATATATATACTAGTATTTTTGGCTCATGCAATGCACGGATCTTCTTAACTTACTAATTGTCAATTACTTATTGCTAACCATCTTTTTGCATGGTCACAATTTTAATTATTATCTGTTTTTTTTATGATTTTAGACATAGTTAAGAAATTTTATAACAAAATACTAATACCAAGTTAGATATTATATTATCCAAATATACACATCTAAAACACTTTATAGTCATATTTCTCTATTGTTATATTTTTTACTAAGATAATATCACGGTAACCATTATACATCTATCTTTATATGATTAACAAACACCCACCATTAGAATAATCCATTGTGATATTCAATAAATTTGTTTAATCAACAAAACTTAATCATTATGATTAACAAACACCCACCATTAGAATAATCCATTGTGATATTCAATAAATTTGTTTAATCAACAAAACTTAATCATTATGATGAACAAACACCTACTATTAGAATAATCCATTGTGATATTCAATAAATTTGTTTAATCAACAAAACTTAATCGTTTGTTCCACTAAAAAGTCAAACACACGTTATAATTCGTTTACTGGAATTTTATTGTTATAAAACGATTAGAACATATTATTTCACATGAATTTGTAATTTCTGAAAAATGAATAAACATATAAAAAAATTGGTGCAAGTTATAGGTACTTTAGCACAATACCTATAATAAAATAGTGGCATGTCATATGAAAATATTGGTGCAAGTTTATTATTATTATTATAGATTGTTTATAACATAAGTTTAAATATAAGTAATAATAATAAAGATTAAATACTTATTTATTATACCATTAATTGTACAAGAACTCAAAAATTATAGGATATGTGATTTTTAAGATAAATTATTATTATTATTATTATTATAAAATTTTTATCACATAAATATAAGTATAAGTAATAATAATAAAGAATAAATTCTTATTTATTACATCATTAATTGTACCAAAACTCAAAAATTATAGGATAGGTGATAGGTGATAATATTATGTAAACGCTTTACATTCCATCACATTGACTTAACTAGTTTAGGACCCGTAAAATTTGCAAAATCGTGCATGTAAACGTAATTATATTGCATCATATGTACATCCGAATTAAATTTATGTTTCCATGTTTGAATAGAGCAAATTTGTGGTGATGAACCGCTAATGTATATACATGTTGGCTTATTTTTACCAACAATATGTGTGTAAGTAAGACTCAATTAGTAACGTTAAATGATATATTGTGTGTACAATTATTATGTTTGAGTGAATTTTATAGTTTTTTTATTTTATTTGCAATGATATCTAGAGCTGATAGTACCTCAAAATTTCAATATTATCGATGTTTGGGTTTTTTTTAAAATTTGTGTTACGTTCAGCCACTTAATAATATCCAAATTTGACAAATGCAAGTTAAATATAATGTGTAATAGTCTCTAAAATCAATGGTACGATAATATAACGTACATAGTAACATCTAACTAAATTTAAATGACGACTTAAAATCTTAAAAAGGTGTGAAAAATGACTCTAATAGATGTCAAAAAATCATTGTAAAATGGATAGAGTGGATTTGTAACTCAATCTCATCTCTATCTGAATTCTTGTAATGTTTCTTTATTATACTCTAGATTCTTGCTAGTTCCTAATAATACAATCACCGTTATAGAAAAAAAAAACTATTTAAACTTACTCGTATATCATCGTATGTTTATGTAATGCTTTACTTTAAATTATGTGCTTGTTGTAAAATCCTAAAAAATGATAAATGTTGAGTAACAATTAGTGTATTGGTTAGATAATAAAAGGAAACATTTTAGCTCGATTATACACATGTTTGTTTAAGATATATAAAGTAATAAAAAAGATTAAATATATTGAATAAAATAATTGAACACTATGATATAAATAATAAAAATGACTGAATTAGTACATTACCCAGTTATGATGTTTCAATTATAACACATTTAGAGAAAACTTAGTAACTGAAAAACTTCATATAGATATCTCATTAGTACGATCTTTATCTCACGTTGACAACACTTTACAATTCTAAAATATTTCACCTCGAGTGGCTAAGTATGTGAGTGCAACAATAACATCACATTATCACTTATAAAGGGTTAAAAATTTGCTCGCTCCTAGAAAAACATTGCACTTAATGCAACTACAAGGCGAAAAGGATGTAGAGAAACGTACGACCTTGTAATGATAAGTTAGACCAACTGAACAAACTGTGTATGGTCTTTAGATTGGGACAAAAGTTCATACATTTAAAAAGATATAACTTAAAAACAAAAATAATATGTACAATTAAAAAAATTAAAAATTACAAAGCTAAAAATAAGAGGTGTCAATTTCAATCCATTTACTTAAAAAAGAAGTGATTAACATTCATTCCCTTTCACTTATGTCTTCTATTAGTGGCTCGGATGGGACAATTTGAAAGGCAAACATGTCAAATGTATCCATAGTCGGTGAAACATAACCACATTAATATATATCCATATGAAACTAACGTGTTGTCCCGTAATACTTTAGTTAAACTGAGACACATTAAAGTATTTGTTATAAGTTGGCATTATTATTTGTACGAATCCTAAAGTCAGCAAAACCATCAACGGTACTATATTTCAACCGGTTATGAAGTACTCTAATATATCTCGATAAAAAACACATACACGTCAGTGAAATATTCTAGGAATCTCGAACATAAAGCAATCACCAACTGAAAATTTAAACAATATACTTCACTATCTTTGTTTAAATATGTAGATCATATTTTCATGTCATATCTATTATTACCACTTCTTTTTGAAAAAGACAATAAATTATTAAAACACATCAATGCTGATAAATATACAATTAAAATTAAATTAAAACACATCAATATGAAATTATAGTATCATACTTCCTCACATTGATTCAACTACTTCCATTACTACTGACTAATAAAACCAGCTGCTTCCTTTTACATATTTACATCCATTATCATACACTTAAATAAGTCTACCCAAAGATGACCCACCTTATGATCCTAGCCCACAACACATGTACGAAAAAATTATAACCACACAACACTTTCAATTGAAGCTACTGTACCTTCCCGGTATCCATTCTTTCTCCTGCTAATTTAAATACCTTACATTAACTTGGTACCAACACACATATTGTTGGGTTATATTCCGTCACTGTGCCCAGACTTGCTGACCATTCGTGTTGTGGTGAACATTGACTTAAAAAAGACTAGATTAGTCATTTTACACCCATAAATTTGCATGAAGTATGTCATGCTTTTGATCAACGGTTAGATTATTAAAGATGACCTCTCATCTAAGAGTTGAGGTTCTTTCATGGTTTTTCTTTTAATTTAATAAGATAGATAGATAGAAGATAGATAAATTGATAGATTAGTATATATATTACGTCATCATTACTAGTTTATACGTAGGTACATTTATATACATGTATGTATTCATACTACTCATATACTTTCAGTCAGCATCATGTCTTGAACACATTTATCCTAATCAAACATTATTAAATACTTATCTGATATAGTTACTTTGTATTAAACAAACCCTAAAGTACGGGGTGTTATAATTTGAGAGTATATGGAAAAGAGTTTTCTGATCAAAAGCGGCTTGTAACATTGAGAAGTTGAATGTAGAAGTCTTAAGATAAGAGGTGGCGTAAAATTTTAATATATAATTCGTTGAAATACTAACCTACAACGGGTATAAATATTAGCCAACGCTACGAAGGAATGTACACCCAAATAAATTTCAGAATCACATTTCATAAGATAAAAGATCGTCTAAGAATTTCTCCTAAACACGTGTCATCCTGAAAATGCAGTAAGTTTCTATATGCCTCCACTTTAAGCCTTATGTTTATTTCTTTATGTTGGATCAATTGTGTTTCACTTTTATTATGCCATTAACTAAATCTATTGCTTTATATATTTGTTGTGATCCAGTAATTCATGATTATCTTGAACTATAATATTTTATTGTGCATCTTATTATTTCGATAGTCTGAACCTTTGAGCAAATATAATTAAAGTTAAAATTTTATAAATGATGGTAAATGAGTCATCCCTATTAAAATTATAAGACGATGTTCAAGGATGCCTAATGAGTCCGTCCCTATTAAATTAGGGCGATCATTAGTGAGTCTGTCTCTATTAAATTAGGGCGACGAATATTTACACAGGATACTCTATATGAATACACCGGTAATGATCAAGGAATTTGTAAATGGGAGTTTTAAATGAAATATTTTAAATAGAATATCTGGCTTTAAGATTTACATGGAGCTATCTTTATACTCATTTAATTTCATAATTCAGTTCATAATATGATTTACTATTGACCGTCTTTTCTTTTCAATAATTCCAATCACCTACTCGCATAAAATATCCCTACCGTTGTATATAGAAACTTGTTGGGCGTTGTCGCTCACTCTTAAATATATTCAGGTTGTGAAGCAGGAGTAACTAATGAGAGTGAGAACTCTTATAGTTGTTGCAATACTTCTGTAAGATGCTTTATGCCAAATGTTTTTAAGTTTAGTAAGTTGTAATAAACATGTCATGTTGAATAATTGGCAAAGGTGAGAACGTTTACAAGAATCTCTGTAATAGTTATTTAGGATGTTTGTTTAATGTATGTTTTAAATGTATCAAGTTGTAAGAGACTATCTATATATTGAAATGTATTCTATTTCATAATACGTGCAAATTTTATTTGAGACTACAGCTTTACCATTTGCTATAAAATAACTGAGGCTTTTAACATATAACTTTAAGGGTGTGACATAACCCAAATAGAAAGAAATTCTAAAAAGCCCAAAAACATGCCCAAATAAATATGCTGATTGGGTCACTTTTTATCCCTTCCCACTTCGAACTTCTTCTGTATTAAGTACCTACAACTTAACTTAAACTTTTTTTTATTATTTGGTTTGTTTGTTTTGTTTAGTGTTTAAAGAAAATGAAAAAAGCTTTGGGCACCACAGTTTTTCCGTCCATGTTCCTATCATCAACTCTCCACGGACACCACCATTACACCACTGAAGCACAACAGTTGACATGAATAATTTAATGTGCAATCACATGATTGTACACTTGGAAATTTTCGATGAAATCCACCTTAATCCCCAAAATTTTCAGATTAGCACAACTGCTCAGTTGAATCTAAAGAGAAGAACTTGGCAAAAAAAACAAACGTACTTTTTGGTACATACAGTATATTCCTTTCAGAGTGATATTAAGTAAAAAAAATTAACATTATATTTTAAAGACCTGCTTTAAACCCGTATATACACACAAAGTATATAAAATAAAATTATATATTTTTAATATAATTAAGTTATATTACTAATTGAATTAGTATTATTGTCGTAAACTCATCTATAAATATAGATCATATAAGTAGAATTGTATTTTTCAATACAATTAATATGTACATTAATAAGAGAGTCGATGTGGTTAATCGTGTTTCGGATAAAAACAAAATATATCATATTTTAAATAAGTAAAATTATTTTATCATCTACTTAAAAAAGTTGCTTATTATTCCATTATTTATTTTATAGAAGTATGACATTATGATAATTGTACACATAGTTCGAGTTACAGTCGAATATGCTATGTGCAAATAATTGTTAATAAATATTACATTTTAAATATTAATAATAAATATATTAAAAATATAAAATTCAAGAGAATAAATGGTTTATGGTGTAAATTAATAAAATATATAATTGCCTTTTTATATTATAAAGTTAATTATGCGGATGGTCCTTATGGATTACATTGAATTTATTAGTTTAGTTATTTAAACTTTTTAATTACATTCATTAATAGTCCTTTATTTTGAAAGTTGTTACTTGAATGGTTCTTTAGACTAACGTTTGTTAAGTTTGTTTTTTAACTTTGAGATGTGCAAAGCATGTAAGGTAAAATGGTCTTTTTATATGTCTCGTTCTTTTTACATTTATTTCTTCATAAAATGATTAAATAAAACTAAAAATGAAAAGAAAACTATTTACGAAGTATTTCCACCTAATTTTTCGGACCTAATGAGTCGTTACTAATGAATCATTATTCACTTTTCTCTACACAATCATCTGTCTATTATCTATAACTAAACCACCCTCTTTCTAATATACTTTTTTATCATTAAGAGCCCCAAATTAATCATATAAATTTCATAATCAATTCACTCAAAACACATTAAGAGTCACACTTAGTTATCATCACCGTTTTACATAAATATTTAAAAATGAAAAACAAAAAATCACAAATAAAATTAAATATAGTCACCATCACCTTTAAATTATCAAAATTCCTTCAAACCAAAAATCAATGATCGATAATTTAAATTATACTTCAGAAAGCCGCTATTTCAATTCGGTCACAATGTTTTTCAAATGAAAGAGATAATGGGAGAGGAAAGAGAATCGAAAAAAAAATAGTTTTTAAAATATGTTGGCAACATAATAGAATGACTAAGCTACCCTCACAGGCCTTGTACATGTCAAAGTTAACGGATAAATTAAACAGACGTTAGTCTAAAGAACCATTCAAATAACAAGTTTCAAAATATGGAACTATTAACGTAATTAAAAAATTTTAAAAACTAAATCAGTAATTTCAATATAATGATAAGGACTAACCGCATAATTAACTCTATATTATATTTATATTTATTAAGACAAAGATCGTTAAGAATAACAGTGAATCTTACATAGAAAATTTGTCTCATAGTTAATGTTTTATTAATGAACGACTATATTCTTAAAAGTAATTTTATTTATTAGTGCGAAGAAGAAAATCATCAAAACATTCAATGGTGAAGTATCATTATTTCATTTTTATTTTCTTATTTACCGACTTTAATTTAATTATCAAATAAGATAAGATTCTTTTACGCGAATATCACATCTCTTTCCTTTCGGACAAAAAGTAGTTACAGTAAGGAAAACGTGGCAATAATAAATAAGGAAACATCTAGTTTGGAATATGATGATGTACACAGGTTGTATGTATTTACCCAATAAGTCTACTTTTGGAATATGATGATGTACACAGGTGTATGTATTTACCCAATCCAATGCCCCCCACCGTGCTTGGAACCTTCATTAGCAATTACGCCACCGCCTTCCGATCACCGATCGCCGCCTATAGCATCATCTAGTCAAATTAAAACTATCATATAGCAATTACTAACGATGTATGCACGAATTTAATCATTTCCATAAAATCTTACCGATTTCGATTCCAGATGACGTTATCAAACGATGAAAATTTACAATCAGAAACCCTAATTGTAGGTTTGCCAGATGATTTATCAGCTTTAATTCTTTCATTTCTTCCGTATTCTCATCATACACGTCTTAGATCCACTTGTAAATTATGGAATCAATTTTTTCAGTCGAAAACCCTAATTTCAATTCGACGTAATCATCTTTATTTTCATAATTTATCTCATTTGCTTTGTATTTTCCCTGAAGACCCTACAATTTCATCACCTTACATTTTTGATCCACAAAATTTAGCTTGGCGTAATCTCCCTCCTATGCCATGTAACCCTCATGTGTACGGACTCTGTAATTTCACCTCAATTTCACATGATTCGTATGTTTATGTACTAGGTGGGTCGGTTTTTGATACGCGGGTGTTTCCGCTTGATCGTCCGTCTCCGTCTTCATCCGCCTTTAGATTCGATTTCGTGACAAATAAATGGGAAGCGTTAGCTCCCATGCTGTCGCCTCGCGGGAGCTTCGCGTGTGCTGCGGTTTCTAATTCGGGTAAAATTATTGTTGCGGGTGGCGGGTCTAGGCATACGATGTGTGGGGCTGCTGGCAGTAGGATGAGCTCTGTTGAGATTTATGATATTGGGACCAATGAATGGGTAGCTTTGGATGGGTTACCTAGGTTTCGAGCCGGTTGTGTTGCGTTTATGGGTGGGGATGAGGAGTTTTGGGTTTTGGGTGGGTATGGTGAATCGAGGACGGTTTTGGGTGTGTTTCCCGTTGTTGAGTATTATAAAGATGCGGTCGTGATGGAGTTGAAAAACGGTGGTAGCGGGAAGTGGAGAGAACTTGGAGATATGTGGGTAGAAGGGGAGAGGAGGAGGTTAGGGAGGATTGCTGTAATTGAAGATATAAATGTTGATTCTCCTAGTGTCTTCATGCTTGATAAGAGTGACATTTTTAGGTAAGTTTGCAATGTTTTTCGAGTGTTTTCATGACTATTGAATCTTGTCTTATGATATGTGTTTCGCTTATTAGCTTGTTTATTTTCGTGTTATATATCTGTTTTGTGATATCATTGGCTGCTTAATTATGTGCGTGCAAGTGATGCTTTATAGTCATCAAATAATTATGTTTATTGGTGTTTATGTATTCGTATTGTTTTTACTTTTTAGTTATAAGATCGTATAAGTGATGTTCTGGAGCTATCATTGGATAATAGACTCGGGTTAATTTTGATTTACAGCTAAGATTATTGCCATTACTCGTTGTTACAGCTTTAAACAGAGTCGAGCATAATTACCAGCGCTGATTTGTTGTGGTTTTATCTCAGATGGCTCTGGTCTGATGAATGGCTGTTTTTAGAATTTAGTAGATTCTAGGAGATTCTTTTATCTTGTAATGCTATATATGGAAGAGCTATTTGTCGTGTCTCTGAATTGGGTCTTAAAGAGGAAAATTTAAGCATATAGAAAAGATATTGTGATCGGCAGATACCCGCCCATTCACAAAGGGCTATTTTTCATGTGTTCTATGTTGTTAGTCAGTATTCAGCAAAGTTATACACTTTCAGAAGCTCTATTGATTTATATACGTTTTAAGAAGAATATTCTTGTCTGTGGCAGAATCTCCAAATGTATGACAAAACTAGCATAAATCCTTGAAAGTTTTGACCTGCCATTGCATTAATGAGTTCATAGACTGACTATGATCAGAACACGATCGATACTTTTACTTGGAACCCATAATGCAAAAGTCAAATTCATTCTTGTCATTATATGATGTTTACTTCTGTTACTTTTAGAAACAAATTCTTATATTGTACTTGCCTGATAGGTATGACATGGCTTCTAACCGTTGGAAAAAGGAAACTAGCATCCCAAAAAAACTAACAGATGAATCATCGGCCGGGTTTGTTGCACTAAATGGTGAACTGCACGTCATGGGCTCGATTAGTGGCAATGATTCAACAGATCCGCGGAAGTCAAGACAGCAAAAGAGGTCAGCGTCTTTGCTATTACAAATATATCATCCTCAAAAGATGATATGGAGAACCCTGATCACAAAACCGCCATTTCAGCAACCTTTAGATTTCAAAACTGCAGTTATGTGCACCATTCGACTCTAGACTTCGACTGTCTTTAATGTGTGTAGTGTGTTGTATCCTGTTCCGCTCCCGTTTTCTACTGCCCTTCCGCCCACCTATTTGAATACTTCAAAAATAGCATGATTGCTTAATTTGCGATAACATTCTTTGGATCAAGTAATGTATCCCTGTTATTAGAAATTGTTCACATATGGAAAGTAAGTCTATATATATTGATTTGTATTATTTAGTTGTCTATATATGTGCTGATAAATTTATGCTAATCTTTTTTTCTTTGTTAGTTATGTGGTTAGATGGTTCCAACTTTGTACGACAAAATGCATCTTGTCTTGTTTATCACTACATGCTGATATTCCTAAAAAATTATCAATTCAAATTGCATCCTGCTGGTATGCTCATATCTGAAACTTTTTTCCTGCATCCTGCTGCCCTCCGTAATTAATAAGTTGAAAGTAACCCCCAAACCACTAACCGTTGAATATAGCCTCATAAGTTCCATGAAGCATTAATAGTTGGGGTCGACCTCTGTAAAAATAAAAATTTGATGGTGTCACATTTGATGTTATAAACATATTTTCTCTAAAACAGTAAAACATGTTGGTGTTTATCCATCCATTCCAAAGAGTGTAATTTACTGAAATCCGTTAGAACTGGATAGCAAACAACACAAGAATCAAACAATATCCAGCCAAGAAAACCGTCATCGATTAAGACCTTCATTTGTCATATATCTGTACACAAAAATACATAATAGACAAACATGATCAAATAATCAAAAATACATAATAGACAAACATGATCAAATAATTGAAGCTTAACCGTCTCCCGGTAGTTGATAGTTTGAAAGGATGATAACTCTCACACATTTTAAAAGGTTCAAGGTTCATATCCTGCTTACAGGGCCGGTCCAAGATAATTTGAGGCCCGGGGCGAAATTGTAAAAGAGGCCGGTACCTCTATAAAATTTTATTAATTAAAAAAATTATTGAGCTGATCGACACTCCCCACCTATGTAAAAATGTTTCTACGAGCATTTCTAGACGCAAAGTCGTTAATAACAGTTTCAAGATCAACATTGTCCAACATTTCTTTTTCGATACATAACATGGCCAAACCGTTCAATCTTTCTTGTGACATTGATGATCTCAAATAGTTTTTTAATAATTTTAGTTTTGAAAAACTTCTTTCCGCTGATGCTACAGTAATAGGCACAGTTAGTAATATACGATATGCAATGAAAACATTTGGATAACAATCGCATCTTTAACAAACTCTAAAATTTCAATGGCTGACATTAACTTATTTGGCAAAGTCATTTGCAACACCTTTAATTCAGAAAAAAAAATCATTTAAATCCACATCACACTTATTAGCATGGGAAAAAGTTGTTGCAAAATTAGCACATTTTTTTTAAGCTCGGTATCATCTAGTGACTTCAAACTTTTTGAATCATATAAAAATCTAAATATATTTTCGAACTTTTTTAACTTTTTAAATCTTTTAGCGAAGGAAGATGATGCCATATCCACAACAATTAAAAAGTACTCAATTCTAAAAGACTCTTGAGCCGATTGTATTTCATTTTCATTATTAGTTTCATCAAATTGTTTTTTCCTAATACTACGACGTTTTAATGGGAAAGTAGGTTCTACATCCATTTCACATGCGATATCTTTAGCATTTGTCATACTAGATTCAAATCCTTCATTTCGATAAATTTTAAAATAATTCATCATACTTTCTAGATAAGTAATTGTAGCATATAAACACATAGATTTTGATTGTAACTTTTTACTCACCGCATTAATAATAAATAAAATATCATACCAAATAACCATACCAAGTAAAAATTCAAAATTTTCTATAGCACTAACCAAGCTTTCCGCTTCACTTTTTGATTTTGCATCATCACATGATTTACATAATTCTTTTAAAGCTAACCTTATTTGAGGAGCTTGGAACCTAATAGCTTTGACACTTTTTATTCTACTTTCCCAACGAGTATTGCATAATGACTTTACGGTTAAACTTAGAACTTTATCGACTAATATATTCCATCTTTTAGTAGAACTTGAAAATAATATATATATATATATATATACGTTGCAAAACTCCAAAAAATGAGATAGCTTTAACACATGAATGAGACATATCACTAAGAGTAAGATTTAGACTATGACATTCACATTGCATGTACAATGCTCTTGGATTAATTTCACACAATCTTTTTTGAACTCCTTGGTGTTTTCCTTTCATATTAGAGCCATTATCATAACCTTGACCTCTTACATCATCAATATTAAGGTCTAACATTTTAAGCGCATTTAACAATTCATTAAAAAGTCCCAAACCCAAGGTATCGTCTACTTTTAAAAATTCTAAAAAGTATGCAAGAATGTTTATTTTGGTAGGAGATATTTTCACACATCGAACAATTAAAGTCATTTGTTCTTGATGACTTATATCAAGGGTACAATCTAAAATAACAGAAAAGTATTTTGATTCTTTAATATTCTTAATTATAGTACTTCTCATTGTGTTTGCTAAAATAGAAATTAATTCATTTTGAATTTTATAACCTAGATAGTGATGATGAATTTCTCGGTTTTCTATACGTCTAACGTGATCTTGCATTATAGTATCAAATTCTATCATCATTTATATCAATCCCAAAAAATTACCATTATTATCTACATGAAGTTTCTCGTTAGACCCTCGAAAAGCTAGGTTATATTTAGATAAATATTTGACCGCGGCAATTATTCTTATTAAAACTTGTTTCCAACGTTCTTTCTCTTTTGTAACTAATTTTTGAAAATCATTATCAATGGTTTTATCATTATTCAATCGTATTCGTAGTTCATTTCAAGAATTCATGCAAATAATATGTTGAATACTATTTTCATGTTCTTTAAGTCTCTCAAAAAGATGTTTCCAATCATTAAATCCATCATTTGCTAAAGCAATTTTATAATTATTAGGTTTAAATAACTTACAACAAAAACAATAAACTTTATCTACTTGTTTAGAGTAAACTAACCATTTTCGATCACTTGTTTCACCATTACTTAATTTTCTAGTATAAGAAGAATAAGAAAATTGTCTAGAGTTATTATCTTTAGGAAACACCAAATTTAGTTCTCTTATTGGCCCCTTTTCAACTAATATATCTCTTAGTTTATTATCAAGTCTATCCCAATTTGTAGGATCATAAATATCAAAAGGAGGAACAAATTGATTCTCATTTGTTTCACTATCATTATCATTTGTTCATTATCATTATCGTTTGTTGCATTCTCATTCGTTAAATTATCATTCTCATTTGTTATATTAACATTTGTTGAATTATTATGATTTGTTACATTAGCATTTTCATTTGTTACATTATCAACATTATCCAAAACATTAGATGAACATGTTTTTTTAACAAATTTATCTAAAGATCCTCTTTGAGATTGTTCTAATTGTTCAAGTTTTTGTTTTTTTTTCCTTTTTTCGTTTCCACATAACTGTTTTCTAGGAAACATTGTAAACTATAATATAAATAAACGATAATAAAAGTTACAATAAAAGAAACGAAAGCACCTGATAGTTGATTGCTTTGTCAATGTCGATTCTTGAGTCTTGAACAATCAAACATTGAAGAGCTTAACAGCAAGTCAAAACCTTTGTATCTTAACCACTCACTGTACAAAAATACCATATCCAAAGAAACACCATGTCAATAGCACATTCAAAAACACAAGCTCTATGTTGCTGTAAAATATCATAAAACAATATAAATGTCAATAGCATATTCACTTTATATATAAGTGTAAACCTGCTCTCTGTAACAAATGAAATTTATTCAATAAACTATTAGGTACTTGCTACTTTCTTAGTTCCTTTCGACTTAAAACAAAATAAAGATAAAAAAATTGGCACATATAATAACTACTATATTCCCCCAATTTCACGATTAGGGATCAAATAAGATAATCATGGGCTCATGGCTATGTGCAGTAAAGTTATTCAAGCAATTAGCCAATTATACACAAAACATAAATTCATTAAAGAAGCTATAGTACATAAACATTATTAAATGGTACAATCACAAAACAAAAAATGCACAAGTATAAAATTCAAAAGAAGATACTCATGGCTATGGATAGTATCTGTACAATTTCACAAGAAAACATATCACGATTTTTATATTCTTGTAACCTACAACAAGAATTCTGACTTCTAAGTATAATTAAAACAAAAAAGAAAACCATAAATCAATTATATTCACACCTTACGTAGAATTGCAAAGTCGAAATCAAGAATCGTCTTCAAGGCTTTAATGAATCAGATTGCAATTTGCGAGAATGATTAGAGGTCGATTATCAGAAATCAGATTCAACTTGAGAAAGAGAGGGAGAATTCAGAAATCAGAATAGCGTGCAAGTGTGCGATGCGGGTGTGAGATCAGAACCGATCTATAACGTCGATTAAGTTTCTGCACTTGTTATGTTGTTACTGGACTTGCATATTGGTGCTAGATGGGCTCATAAGTCATATGCTAGATGGGCTCATAAGTCATATCTAATATATTTCTTAAAATTATTTGTAAAATTGGGCCTAGTCCAATATCATATACATAAAAATTTGGGACCCTCTCAAATGTGAGGCCCGAGGCGGTTGCCCAGCCCGCCCGCCCTCAGGACCGGCCCTGCCTGCTTAGTGTTAACAATTCCAATCGGTCAAGTCTGTCTTACAGCTAAAGCCGGACAAAATCTGTGTGACAGTAGAATTGATCACTGTAGAATACACTAACAGTAGACCAAAAATAGTGTCCACATTTATGGCTAAAAAATATAAATTAATAAATAATTGAAGCTTAAATCTAAAGTTTGAATCTTGAATCCTATTTGGCCATTTGTCTATGTCTTAATAATCTTAATCTTAATATTTTCTATAAATTCATATCATTCTTATGTCCATCATATCCTACACAATATTCATCACTGCACCATGATTATTGACCTTGACTTCTCAACCTCCTTTCGCATCACTACACCATGATTATTGACCTTGACCTCTCAACCTCCTTTCGCTTTTTACTCCTTCTTAACTTTATTCTTTCTTCAAATCAATCTTCTCAACATTCTCATCAAATCCGCAAGAAACTTTGGTCCAAAATCATACCCATTGATCGGATCTTTACTACAAAACTGCCACCTGTTCATCCAATGGACATCCGAAACCATCAAACTACATACTGGTTTTCTGATTAATATTGTTTTCATCCTTTGTGATCTAACGATCTTAATTTTTTCGTATAATTATACTTTTGAACCTTTAAATATTTGATGTATTTATATAATTAAAAAAATCGATCAAATATTTTATTCATTTATAAAAATTAAAAATTTTATAACCTATATAAAAAAATAGGTTGTGATATTTTATTCATTTTATTAAAATTAAATTCGTCCCGCGTTATAGCGGGTCTATAAACTATATAAAAAAATTGACCAAGTAAAAATTAAATTCGTCATTATAAAAATTAAATTTGCTCGCGTTATCGCGGGTCTATAAACTATATAAAAAATAGCCACAATATTTGAACCCTTCATTGTTTCCACCCTTTGCGATCTAACGATCTTAATTTCTTTCGTATAATTACACTTTTGACCCCTTAAATATATGATGTATTTATTTATAATTAAAAAAATAGATCAAATATTTTATTCATTTATAAAAATTAAAGAGTCTATAACCTATATAAAAAAATCGGCTATGGTATTTTATTCAATTTTATTAAAATTAAATTCGTCCCGCGTTATAGCGGGTCTATAAATTATATAAAAAATAGCCACAACATTGTATTAATTTATAAAAATTAAATCCGTTCTGCTTTATCACGGGTATATAAACTAGTAACTAGCAACGATCAACATTTCTTTCGTATATTTGTTTAAATTAAAAAAGTCGATCACAATATAAAAAAATCGACTAAATATTTTATTCATTTATAAAAGTTAAATTCGCCGCACCTTATTGCAGGTCTATAAACTATATTAACAAATCGACCACAATATTCTATTCATTCATAAAAACTAAATTCGTCTCGCGTTATCGTAAGTTTATAACCTGATTATTAGATTAATTTTAAATATATATTTGTTGGATATAATTTAACTAGGTTGAGCAATCTAAATCTTTTCCCTGCGAACATATTATCGTTTGAAATTACAAGTATAATCTGATTACAACATAATAAATTAATAATAATTTAACTGATTTTAATTAAAAGGTAAACATAGTAGGTAATTAATGCACGTATCTTTTTTTAACGAGTTACTAACGAGTATATTCGAAACTTATAACATGTTATCCTGATCTTAAGTAATTGAAAATTAAATTAAATATAAATACGAACTGATTATATATATATATATATTATCCGGATATGGAAAACGGGGAGAAGGAGGTAATATAGTTAATTGTAAAATAATAAGATAGTAAATATTAAATATATTAAATGTCTGACAATTATTTTACCTTGTTTATAGAAGATCAATTTTCAAATGGGGTGTCTTCCGAATCCAATCAGAGATTCACGCCAATCAAGTTCACAAATTAAAATTTTGATGGGATAATTTTATTTTAATACAATATTGAGTTTCGACTATTTTATACTCCAAATTAGTGAATCTACGTCGCCAGTTCCAGAATAAATTACATATTTTATTACTTCAAAGTGAATAAAGGTAGTCGCCTGGTCCAGAATAAATTACATATTTTCTTCGATTTGATTTGTGTTGGCACAATATATCCACTCACAAACAAACTTAATTGTTATTTTATTTAACAATTATTTTTCAAGTTCTTGTTATTTTTATCTCAACAATTTTGCAGATTAGGGCAATCAAGTTCTCATTATTTTTCGTTACTTTATTACATCAATTATAGTTTTTAGTCTTCAATATATCTAATGATAAATTTGATATGGAAGTTATTGATAACTCTTTTATGGATGAATCCTTTGATATGGATGATTCAACCACATCATGTAAGTTTTCCTATATATTTTGGGTATGTTTGGCAAAATTAGCTGTTAGCTGGTAGCTGTAGCTGGTAGGTGGAGCTTTATTTGTAAACTGTGTTTGGCAAAGTAGCTGTAGCTGTAATATTAAAGTGTAAAATGACCAGAAAGGACATCCATACAAAATATAATGGAAAACTTGGTTAAACAAATAAAATAACGTAGTTTATCTTTTGGATGACAAAATCGTTGTTTCATAATTAAGTAAAAATACAAAAGATTAAAACGCAAACAAAAATATAATATGTTCGTGATAAATCATCGACCACGTGCATTCCATATGGATGTAGCAATATCATTACGAATCTGTTTCATCTCATTAGATGTTTCTTCACTTAAATTCTCATTGTTTGTTTGATAAGCACGAACATCAGGAAGTTCATCACGTGGTATGTAAAGTTAGACGTTGCTCAAACGCTGTAAACATCATATCTTCTTCTGAACTATTTCGAATGTGGTTATGCAAAGCAAATGCAGCGATGATAACATCTATATGAGTTTGCACACTAAAATTTGGGGCATTTTACCAAGGATTTTCCACCGTTTCTTTAAAATTCCAAATGACCTCTCAATATAACTTCGTAGAGATGAATGAGAACGTTTAAAAGCTTCTTGTATGTTATTTGGCGGTTCATTTTGAAATTGAGATTTATGATATCTTGTCTTTAAATAAGGAACAAGATATCCTTTTCTATCCGGGTATCCTTTATTAACCAAATAATATTTACCTGTTAAAAAGGATAAGAAAGAAAATAAGTAAATTATAATTTACATAACTAACTAGAAAAATCATCACATCTATGTATAGTCACCTTCTGGGGGTTTTGGGAAGTTCATAGATGGCGTGTTGATCGCATGCAAGAACACACGTGTGTCGTGTCTTGATCCCTCCCAACTAACAGATATAAATGTAAAACACATATTAAATGTAGGAATCCCTTTTCGACTGATGTAACGCAATTGTTGTTTCTCTGGGATGCATGCTTGTATATGTGTACCATCAATGCATCCAATACAATCCTAAAGTGCAAGTTAAAAAAAAAATTAATGATAAAGATATGGTGTGACATATAAAAAGTTACAAACAATATAAGAAGTTTAGTACCTTGAAATAAGGCATGTATCTTGTATCGTTCGTGATATGAGGTGGTGTAGGAAAAGTTGGATCTTTTGGCCTTATAATGTCACGTGCTAGACCTTGAAAACCTGTACCTCTAGCAGTTACCGCCTCTAGAACGTCATGAAATGCTCTACTAATAGTCTCTCCGGAGCGTTGAAACCGCTCCGCAACATCCCTATTAGACAACCCCACCGCAAGTGTATATAAAAATATCGCTAACTTCTCAAGACTAGACATTTTATTACTCGACTTTAATCCATATTTTGATTCAAGTTCTCTACATAATTTCTTAAACACATCTGGATGCATTCTAAATGCATTTACACTACGAATTGGATTACCATTCAAAACCTCATTCATCCAAACCTCTCCTGTTTGAGGTGATGTCATGCATGGTTCCTTGTAAATATACTTGTAATAGTACTCAGCAGCTAGATCCCTTGCGGTGATTAATTCCAATAAAGTTGCCGCACATTGTATTTTTCTTATCTTCTTTCTTCTTTCAATATCCATAATAGTCCTATATATGATATATACATAAACACATGATTAAAATAAGAAGGTATCAGATAAATCACTCAAAATTATTAAAATAAATGACATCAGATAACATCCATGAAGTACTGATAGTACGAATACATTAAATAAAAAAGGTCCAAAGATGGTAAATATTCAAACAAAAAAGACAAATAAAGGAAGCACAATGTTCTTAGATGAATGATCGACTACACTTAAAAGGAAACTTTAGTCGGTGCGTTTTTTTTTTTATTAAAATCCAACCATTTCATCCTAGTATCATCATCCGTAATAGTCATAAACATTTCTCTTTTCAAGGGATCCTCAAATAAATCCATTGCAAACAACCACATATCATCACCACTAACCATCATTCCTTTTTCTATCAAGTGGTTAAGCACACTTGCAACCGCATCACCGCTAAACTTGCTACTTTGATTGATTGTAGATGCTTCCGACTCTAAAATATGCAAAAGAAGTTTTTGAGTAGCCTTACTATCACTTATATGCTCCTTGAACATAACAAAGCCTGCTGATTGTCTGCCTTTTCGCTTCATTTTAATAGACTTAGGTTTCACAGCCTCATGATTTTGATTTGAAGTCCCAAACGTATCCAAGAACTTTCCAAAGAAACCTTCCGTTTGATTTTCTAAGTTTTCCAAACGAGATGAAAAGTTCTTATTAACGTGAGTCACTTCAACATCATCATCAAACTCATCATCTTCATCCTCAATATTCTGAAATTGTGCATGATTTAAAGTAGTTGGATCCATTGATGCCACTACACAATCTATACCGCTAGCAACTACATATCCAAATAACTGATCCCATGCATCTTGTAGTTCTATCGATGGTTGTTTTTTTCGAAGTTTCCGTACATTGGAGTTTTCCTACAAAATATAGTGGAATGACGTTAGATTTAGTAGTAATAGTAATTGTTGGTACTTGTTTGTGACAACAGCTTCTATTGTGTAATAGATTAGTTTTGTAATAGTCTTTGATATTAATAAATGAATATTTTGTTTTAATAATTGTTTATTAATGTAATGTGTTAGAAATATATTTGTTATATGAGTAGGTTCGTACGAACCTATAGGTTCGAACTAGTAGGTTCGTACAAACTTAGTCAAGGTACGAACTGGTCGGTTCGTACGAACTTAGGAGCAGCTAAGTTCGTACGAACCTAGCAGCTTATAAATATAAAGTTCGAAAATATTATTTCTAAGCTTTTTATATGAACTGAGATCAGCATATCAGGTTCGTACGATTCATCCTAGTTCGAATACATTCGAAGTAAGGGATTGTTAGTGAGATAAACGTGTTTTGAACACTCGTATAGTTTCTAAGAGTATTCAGCACTCTTACAAGCGTTATTACCCCGTTGGATCTGTTCAAGGGTGACCTACAGTAACAATAATAACAATAATAATAATAATACTACTACTACTACTAATAATAATAATAATAATAATAATAATAATAATAATAATAATAATAATAATAATAATAATAATAATAATAATAATAATAATAATAATAATAATAATAAATTTTGAATGAGTTTCAGCATTACCTTGATCTTATTTACCCACCATTCGTTATCGCAATCAAGTGTCTTTGTAGACTCTTTCCAACCTAAACCCGTTGCCCCAATTTTCAAAGACTTCCATAAATTATAGTCTTTTCTCAGTGTATCATATTTGTTCTTCAAAGCTCTTTCACTGAGGAACTTGTGGTTGATAAGTTTTTCAAATTCGGGTTGAAGATCACTCCATTTAAATGGGGAATTTCGGCCATTCTTCATTATATACTTATTTAAGAAATCACATAATCCCATAACATATTCATCTGACCAACTTTCTTTCTTGGCTTTTCCATTGTTGTGAGCCATCTATTCTAACAATGTACGTAATACATATATACACAACACACAAATTAGTTCTAAATGGGTACAGAACCTTAATTACAACTTTGCATACAGTTTGAATAGAAGTATTTAAACCAACTTCATATAATAGAGTACTTACTATTGTTACAGGAAATTAAATGATTTTAGAACATTAATAAAAAGTTCTACTGGTACAGCTCAATTTGTTGTTAAAAATACATGGCTCAACATGTTTAATTCAAAGATGGTGATTCCTATGTTTAACAAAGACTTTTACCTTTTGAGGCTGCTTTTGCTAAACTACTTTTCTACATATACTTGGTTACTGTAAGTGGTCCTAAAGCTCTAAAAGAACAACTCATAGCCACATTAAAATTTAAGAAACCATTATCCTATTATATTATTATTTCATCCCCACATTAATCATGCATACCCACTCACATATAACTTCCATGCACACCTGGGTTTCTTACTCTTTTATAAAAAAGCGTATGCCACAAGATCCAATATGAACATTAATTAGATAAAAAAAAAATAGAATAATACATACATATATATATGATTGTCGTCATATATAAGCAAATATGTCAAACCCTCCAAAAAGGAGCATCAATTAATGCTAAAACAAAAAACATAAATAATATATAATAAAGTATATCATGTCTACTTACCGAAGGTTAGAGATCGAGATGATGAAAGGAATGATGAGAGAAGCAATCAATGAATCAGGTTGATTTCCTTTTGCTAGAAAGTGATTGACAGAGAGGCATAAGAAAACAAGTTAATTAGGGTTACAGGAAACATATTTTGTACGTGATTTCCTTTTGCTCCTTAAAGGGTACTTTAGTAATTACCCTTTCTAACAGCTTCAAGAAAATCTCAAACGCTTGAATGAGTAGCGTTTAGAATGAGAGCTTTATCTTCACAATAAAAGCTTTAATCTTGTACACCAAACAAAGCTTAATTTTTTTAAGGAGCTTATTTTTCAAAACAAAAAGCTTTAAGCTCTTAAAAAGCTTCAAAAAGCTCCTTGTCAAACAGCCCCTTTGTACGTTTCTTACTATCGATTACTTGTACGTTCGGAATAAAATTGTTTATTAGTTGATCATGGTATTCTAAGGTAAATAACCATTTTCAAAGTTAAATAACCCTTTAACTCGGGGAACTAACTTTTTGATTCAAAAGGACCATTCAATTCATGGGAATAACCCTACGAATAAAGCAGACAAATTAAAAACATTTGAATACTTACTCAACTTCATTTAACCCCATTAATTTAGGCAAATAACCATTTGATTCTAACCTCATTGATTCAGTGAGATAACCTTTTGATTTAGCAAAATAACAAGTTGATACAGTAAATCTAAATCATATTAAAAGCTGTGAATATTGACTTAACTTCATTTCAAGAAATTAAGGCACACCAAGTATAAACACCAACACTTATCATAATTTTTAACAATGCAAAAATAATTGTCAATTCAAAACCAAAAGAATTTGATCCTTAAAATAAATTTCGTAAATTACCACATCTCTAAATAGTTGTCATTTCAAAACTAAAAGAATTTAAATAAACATTAGCCGTTTTAGCGTCTGCCAAATTATCAAGTATATGAATATGATCAGTCTCGAGGTTGATCACAAGACACCAAAAAATGTTCAAGATTCAGCATTAGGAAGAAGACCCGAGGAAGAAAAAACCATAAAGCTAATTTTATTATTAATGTGTTACCATTCCCTTATTATTAAGATTTTCAATATTGTATCATTTCAAACAATCAGTCATGTTTTTGTAAAACCCTTCTTGTCGCTCAGCAAATGAACTTTTTCAGCAATACAAACTTTTGTCAGCAAAATAAGAAATCCAAAAGTTGATTTAATAAAACTTTGTTGAATCACAATGTTAATTTTCTGAATCAAACGGTTAATTTAGTGAATCAAAAGGTTAATTTGTTGAATCTAAGGATTAATTTTTCAGCAATACAAACTTTTGTACATATTTTGGGTGTTGTGACTAATTTTGTATTTAAATTAGACAATTGATTAAGTGAGATAACCCTTTGATTCAGAGAATTAGCTCTTTGATTCAATAAATTAACTCCATGATTCAGTAACATAACTCTTTTGATTTAGTAAAATAACTCTATGATTCAGTAATATAAATATTTGATTCGGTGATACATGTGCATGCAAAAATTCAATACAACCATTACATGTATCGATTCTAATCCATTATGATCGATGAACAAGTTATGTTGTTGGGTCACAGTAAATTAATTATATGATTCAGTAACATGACTCTTTGATTCAGTAAAGTAACTCAATGATTCTTTAATCTGCAACTTTTATTTGATCAGTATTGGATTTTGGGTCTTTATTTGTATCGGAAGGTAATGCGTTAACTGTACAGTTGTACAAAAGGTGTTTGAGAAATAGACTAGATATCATCTTTTCGTTTGTAGATCCCCCAATATTTAGTCTAATCCTCATATGCATCAAAGTTACCCGAAATTACCTACTAATTACTTCATTGAACCCGTACGAGTTGTAACAATCATTCAATGTTGAAATCGAGAGCTGGTTTAATTACTTCCTTATGATGGTTATGTTCCGGTTCTGAACCAGAGGCACCTAAAGCATTCCGAGATCTTCTATGGGCTTCCATTGCAAAGTTGACATCTTGTGCCTACAAATATTTAATATGTGAGAAAAATATGAATATTCAATTACAGCTAGAAGGTGACAGTTATGTAATGGGTCAAAACAGGTTCAGGTCAAATAGGAACTTTAGTATGGGTTGGGTTGACCTGTTGACTCTTTATGTCCATACTTTGAAATTGACAGAAAGAAATAATGTATTGAATGCAATTACAAAAGCTATATTACTAAGATAACAGTTTTTAACCTTTTAAACTGTTTGACCCACCAGTTTCATTACTAACTTCTATATCTTACCCATTTATGCTTTGAACCGTTGGAGTTAGAATATAATATTAATTGACCGGCGTTTTTAGGTAAACAAGTCAAATTGCAAGTTCTATTTACAGCAATATGTATTTGGTTTTCGAGTGTGCACTTACAAAGGTAAGAATCCACAAGAAGTTGGGCTTATTTCGAGAAGCAATTACATGGTTCCCACTAATTTGATGATCATTAACACTCTTGGCAATGGCATCTTTGTCAACGGCCGCTAGGTTGTTCAAGTTATCGATATCATTAGAGGCAGATGAAGAAGGAGCCTCACCTACAAATTCGAATTAACAATAGTCTCTCGGGTAAAAAATACAAATGAATCACTTCAAGTATTACTTACTGTAACTTTAATAAATTGCAGAATTTTTCTTTTTGAGAATGTTGCCAATAAAAATCCTTGAATTGATATAAGTCTCATAGTAAATTTATCTACTATGTGTTGAATCCTAGTTCTAACTTTTCTGGAACAGAAGAGGTACCAAAGGAATGTGTTTTGTATAATACATGTTTGATTCACTTAATTAAAGATCAATAAATCTCAAACCTTATTTTTGTATTATACCACAACAACAACATTTGATGATTAATGGAAAACCACATAATTTAGAGGTTTAGTGAGAATCATAACACAACAAGTAATTCAGAGAATCATTAAACACATAAACTTAAACGCTAGTTTTTATAAAACAAAGATTTTCATACATGAATTAATTTATGAATCAAAAACAATAAGATGCGATTTTTTAATTACAAATATCCGAATCACAAAATTTACATAATTTTTGAATCACAAACAATATCCATACATGAATTAATTCAAGGTCTTAGTGTTTGTAAATACATCCAACTTTGTCAAAAAAGCTATTGTGTGTATCGTACTTTACGGGGCTCTATTAAATGTACTGAACTCGTAAAAATACATAATTGTATGTAATATTTTGACGTGGAACTTTGTATGAGTGACACGTGGGTGCTTTGTATGAGTGACACGTGACCAAATTACATACAATTGTGTGTTTTTACGAGTTGAGTACATTTAATAGAGTTGTTCAAAGTACGATACACACAATAGCTTTTTTGAGAAAATTAAATACATTTAAAAACACATAACTCTTAATTCAAATAGAGGAAACATAACATCCAAAAATTTATTCTGGCGCACTATTAAAAAATTACAAAAAATATCCATACATTAACATGGAATTTGAATGATTAAAAATCAAAACCTTGAACATTCACATGCGACAAAAGATTCATGCGATATAATTAAAAAATCTCTGCCCCACTATATACATATACATAAATTAAACGCATTGGACATCAAATTCATGTGACCTTGAACAGTCGATTGAACACATGCGACAGAAGATTCACTTTTGTTTCGCTCGAACATATACTTAAATTAATTCAAGTAGAATACTAAATGATTACCTTGAACATTTGATTGAGTCGCTTTTCTTTTGGGAGCCATCTTCAATTACAAAACTAAACGATTTGAACCAATGATTTTATGAATGTTGAATCACTTGCGGATGTTGCACGTATCCTTCAACTGAATGTTGAATCACTTGCGAATTTTGGGATACAAACAAATTGAAAAAACATTTCAGGGTTTGGGAATGTTGATTCGCGATTTGTGTTACTAGGGTTTGGACTAATTGGATTGCTTTGAGGAAGATAACTGTGCATGAAGAAAAAAACGTTTAAGAGTCCTGCATTCGTATTTTAATCCCAATTAAAAATTGTTTTTTTTTTCCTTTTTTAAGTGATTTAAATGTACATTTTGCCCCTCAAGATTTAAAATAATCTTTAACCATTGATTATTAGATCTAATGGACAGAAACTCTTCTCTATATTCTTTACTAAATTTTCCTCTCCCTTGAACTCATTCCTATGTGATACCACTACACAAATTCAAACCAAACCACACTGCTTGAATATAAAAATAGATAACCACTCGGAAGTACGCTCATGTTCAACTGTTGTCTCTCATTCGCATAAAGATTTTTGTTTTTTTACCCGCATTGTTGTAAGTTGTTTTCTTGTTTTTATTTCTACACAGATAATATATTTGATATCAAAGTTGTTTTCCGTAAGCTGTTTTTGGTTGCGTAGGAAACAAGTTTAGTATTCTGGGTAGTGTTATCCTTTCAATTCATTACAATATGATCACTACTTAATTGGGGCAGAAGAAAACTTTGGTTGTCATTATACATCAAGATTTTGATTCGTGAGAGTAATTTGTTTGTGTTCCAAACTCGGATTGATTAAATCATGGGTCGTGTAAGCACAAGAACGGAACTGGTTACTTCAGAGAAGAAGTCGAGAGTCGATGTTTCAGATGAGAAGTAAAAGTATGAAAAAGAAAGCATACGAATTATACCCTTTGTGGGGTGAAAGTCGGAATGATTCTCTGTTCTGCATCTGGCCAAATAAACACCGAAATATGGCTTAAAGATGGAATGTCTATGAATATATCGCTTAATGATATGATCACGAG
This sequence comes from Logfia minima, assembly GCA_963921325.1. Taxonomy (NCBI): domain Eukaryota; kingdom Viridiplantae; phylum Streptophyta; class Magnoliopsida; order Asterales; family Asteraceae; genus Logfia; species Logfia minima. The sequence goes on from OY992764.1 coordinate 38,519,818, forward strand.
TTATAGAAACCAACATGAGAAAAAGAACTTTAATGCCGTACACTTTTTGGGGGTAACAAAGAAACAGACCCGAGAGAAAGACATGACTAGGAGTCCAAGTTTTGAAGATATGTATGTAAAAGAACTGTGAGATTTTGCTACATACGTTGATAACAAGGCTGAAAGGGTGAAGAAAGAATTCGAAGTCTTAAAAATGGCAAATATCCTGCTGTCTATGATGAAAAAGATGTTACTGCAGCAGACTCAAATCGTTATCTTAATTACCAAATGCCACAAACTCAGACCTTACCTATGACTCCAAATTCTCATCAGAAAGTTTTGAGCGTCTTCTGGACAAGAGTTGCAGTGATATATGTAATATGATGACCAAAACATCAACCAACTCCTGTACAGATTTTGGTACGCCGTGGGCTCATCAGTTGCCGTTACTTGTGGATCCCACACCATCCACGTCTTCTGTTAGTATGAATTATCGTGTCCATATGCGAGAGGTACCCTCACCTATTACAACTCCAGAATATCCCATAAATATGTCATTGATGATTCCAACCATGTCTTCTGCTAGTATGGATTATCCTATCCATAAGCAAGAGGTACCCTCACTGATGACAAGTCTAGAATATCCATTAAATATGTCAACGATGATACAAGGTTATCCATATGAGTTTGAAGATTCCAACCCACTGGAACCCCAATACTTCGATGCCCCTGCTTGCCAACAGCTGGAACCCAACATCCATACCTCGAGTAACCTGATAAGCTCCAACTGCATGTATGGCGCACAAATTATATATAGCTGAATGTGGTATCGTTTTAGTTAGTTGTAACATATATTATGAAGGCTTGATTATGTACGTATGTTAGCAGTTCAAGAGGATGACCATGCCCAAATGACAACACACAACGGCTCATTTAATCAAGAAATAACAAACATGGTAAAACTTCAAAGGTCAGACCTATTGAATTTGGTGCTTATAATCCTGCTTCTTGACTTCGTTTGCTCTCTTTCTGTGGTCACATATATTAAACCTGCAGAAATAAAATAATATAATATATTTGATAAGTTTGTAAGTAGTAGAAGTATGCTACCTGCAACAGTTGCTATGCAAGTTCCCATTGAGCACGTCCGATAAACTGTATAAAAATTTTATAAATATGAAACTAGAACTTGTAAGGTATACAAAGATTATATCTTATAATCTTAAACTGACAGATTAACTTAAACACAATGAACCAGTAACAAATACGATTTGGAGTGTAACGATACAAGCTGGTTCATCAAATAATTTAGTGAACCAAAACTTGTATGAGGTCTACCAAGCCTTTCACAAAATTACATCACCTACCGTCATACTCAAACTTGCTAGCGGATATACAACTATATAAGATCACAAGCTACACATATGACTCAAACTAAAAATAAAAGAAGCTTACTTTGTGGAATCTTAGTTTGCTTATCCACATTCTGATTTCCTTTTAGTGTCAAACTAACATTCCACAAAGTTGGCTTCTTCTGAGCATTTCAACAAACAATTCTTGTGCACCTTCTTATCATGTACCTACAAAAAGATTAAAATGAAACGTATCAATTATACCGAAAGCTACGCTGGAATACAAAGTTGAAATTTATCTGATTCGCTGCCACGTGTGATTTGTTGATAAATGGAAGTTAAAATAAAGTCAAAACGGGAAGCGGTTGATAGTTGAAGTGGTCGTACGAAATTACCCTTTGTGTCATATGAGGGGTATTGATGGCCAATAAGATTAATTAGTGTGTTTTACTTCCTCCTCTTCCTCTTAATCACGGATATACCCGACAACAAACTACCTTCTCTATTTTACCCTTAAGTTACCTCACCCAAAACGAAGGTAAACGAGTGAATATATAACGTTTTACTTATTCAAATTATTTAAGGAGGGTGAAGTTATATCTCAGATGTATACGACTTAATTAGAATTTCAATTTCAATTTTTTTTAAGACATCAGACAGGTTTATCATACACGGAGAACTTATCACACGCAGAGAAAAAGTGATTTGGGTTTATAGAAATTGAAATGGAGTGGGTATGAACAAATAGGTTCATGGCTATTGAAAATGTTTATTGGTATCAATAATGCATAGCAAATCTACAAATAAATAAATAAGTAAATCATATGCCGTGCTTATATGTAAAGTTTAAATTAATGTGTTTGCCAAGAAAAACCATTTAGTGATAATTTAATATTAACAATGGTTTTGAAAAATACCAAAGAGTCTAAAAACATACCATTAGTCATTCATGTTATAGATTATGAACATCGTATTCTTTCGTCGTAAATAACATGACATAGAATAGCATCTTATCATCTCATGACGAAATCTTGTAAGATTTAACCTCGTGTTATGTAGAAAAAACAAAAAGAAATATTATAGATAATTAAAATGAGACGATCAAAATATTATTTGTGTTTTTTGATCATGTATATATCTTTGAAAGACGTATTAAATTGAAAAGGAGACATATAGAGGGGTAAAATAGAGAGTACAAAAATACGGAGAAATAACAAAAGGAAGGTGACGTAAATACCCCCTCTCCGAAACGAAAAAGAAACCCTAATTTTTATGAATTCAATACCCTTCTCTCTCAAATATTCAATCTTTTTTCCCCAATTGTGCCCTTACTTCCCCTCTATCTCTCAGCCCTCTTTCAGGTATTTCACCACACTCACTCACTCACCCCCGCCAATTTCACTTTCCCCCTTTTTAACCCCCAATTTTAAACATTAAAACCCTGGTTTTTATTTTGAATTACATCATGTCTCAATTCTCACCTTATGTTTCTCGCTTGCAGGTGTTCTTACCTAATTGTTCTTGGATTTACCAGTTTAAGGTTTTTTATTGCTCAATTCCTTGGAATTTAGGTGAGTCGTTTTAACCATTTCTTTGATTTTGTTTGCATAATTTTGTATCAATATGATTTTGTGATTGTTTAGGATCAGTATAATAAAATTTGGATAGTTGCTGGAAGAAATTTGATTATTGACATATTTTTAAATGTAAAATTCTCAAACTATCACTAGTACTTGAGTATAAAGGTAGCTGCTTATCAGCTTATATTATTCGTTAAATTTATACTCAGTAATAATTAGCTTATGATTTGTTAAATTATAAGAAAAATTAGGGTCAAAATAATAACATTTGGTAATTTTTCTTAGCTATAACAGGTAATGGATGAATTATGTGGTTGCTTAGGGTTTGATGAGTGAGTGAGTGAGTGTTCTTTATTAAAAGATTGTGATTGTAAACTTTTGTTGAAACAGGGCATTTGATGTATCTCATCTTGTGGATTCGAGAGTTTATTTAAAAGTATTGTGGGTAGTAAACTTACCATGGATAACCATGAGATGATTATTGGGTCTAGACCGGATATACCGTTGGTTCAAAACCAACAATTGGGATTAAGGCATGGTCAGAGTTTAGTTGTTGGGCAGAATCGTACTATGGATTTAGGGCAGCATACTCACAACCATAAGCACGAGAGAAAGTTAGGCGACAATGGTAGTCAAGATATACAATTGGGAAGTGCTCATGACAGTGAATTGCTACTGAACCATGAGATAGCGAGTCAATATGATGATGGCAGTCAACAGGATAATGGATATGATGATAACGATGAAGAAGGTGATGATCTTGATCATGAACAAGAAAGGATTAAGAACCGTGATTCCCATTTGGTTCTCTCTGATCAAACCAACGAATTAGGTTTATCTGGTAACCATGCATTGGCAGTTGTGGATAACCACGAGCTTGATGAAAACTTAGACCTCGTGATGCACCCACACGCTGAAATGGGTGTGGTTCCTTTATCAGCTCAACGACCAGACCTCGTGGTAACAACCCCAGTAATTCAAACACGGACTTTAGCCCCACCTCCAAACTATGAACTAATGGTTGGTCAAGAGTTTCCTGATGTTTCAAGCTGTCGAAGGGCGTTAAGACAATGTGCCATTGCTCTACATTTCGAGATACAAACTGTTAAATCTGACAAAACACGGTTTACTGCCAAGTGTGCTAGTGAAGGCTGCCCTTGGAGAATACATGCTGCTAAGCTGCCAGGTGTCCCGACTTTCACTATCCGAACCATCCATGCTGAGCACACGTGTGGTGGGATAGCACACCTCGGTCACCAACAGGCTTCGGTTCAGTGGGTTGCTAATTCAGTTGAACAACGGTTAAAAGAAAATCCACAATGCAAGCCAAAGGAGATTCTAGAAGAGATTCACCGAGTTCATGGTATTACATTATCATACAAACAAGCATGGAGAGGTAAAGAAAGAATCATGGCAGCTTTACGCGGATCTTTCGAAGAAGATTATCGTCTTTTACCTCAGTATTGTGATCAAGTCAGACGAACAAATCCCGAGAGTATAGCATCAGTTTATGTGAATCCCAATGATAACTGCTTTCAAAGGTTATTCATCTCTTTTCAAGCTTCAATTTACGGGTTTCTGAATGCTTGTAGGCCGCTCCTCGGGCTGGACCGTACCATTTTGAAAAGCAAGTATCTTGGGACGCTGCTTTTTGCAACGGGTTTTGATGGTGATGGGGCATTGTTTCCTTTGGCTTTCGGGGTTGTTGATGAAGAAAATAATGATAATTGGATGTGGTTTCTTTCTGAATTGCATAACTTGTTAGAAATCAACACAGAAAACATGCCGAGACTCACAATTTTATCCGACAGACAAAAAAGTATTGTTGATGGGGTGGAAGCCAATTTCCCCACTGCTTTTCATGGATTTTGCATGCGTCATCTTAGTGAAAGTTTCAGAAAGGAGTTTAATAATACTATGCTTGTTAATCTTTTATGGGATGCAGCCAATGCGCTCACTGTTATGGAATTTGAATCCAAAGTGTTGGAAATTGAAGAAATATCACAAGAAGCTGCTTATTGGATTCGGCGAGTTCCTGCTCGTTTATGGGCCACTGCTTATTTTGAAGGAACCCGTTTTGGTCATTTGACAGCTAACATTGTTGAATCACTAAATGCTTGGATTCTAGAAGCTTCTGGACTTCCCATAATTCAAATGATGGAATGTATCCGTAGGCAACTCATGACATGGTTCAACGAGCGACGTGAAACTAGTATGCAATGGACTTCAATACTTGTTCCAACAGCAGAAAGACGGGTCTCGGAAGCCATTGATCGAGCCCGAACTTATCAGGTTCTTCGAGCAAACGAGGCTGAATTTGAGGTTATTTCGCACGAAGGGACTAATATTGTTGATATTAGAAACCGTTGTTGTTTGTGTAGAGGATGGCAGCTTTACGGCCTGCCATGTGCTCATGCAGTAGCAGCTCTTCTTTCTTGTAGACAAAATGTTCATCGGTTTACTGAAAGTTGTTTCACGGTTACAACTTACAGGAAAGCATACTCACAGACAATTCATCCGGTTCCTGATAAAACTCTTTGGAAAGAAATGGTGGATCAAGGTGAAAGTCGTAGTAGTGGTGTAACCGAAATTATTATTAACCCGCCAAAATCACTTCGGCCCCCTGGAAGACCAAGAAAGAGGAGGGTTCGATCAGAAGATAGGGGGCGCGTTAAGCGGGTCGTGCATTGTAGTCGGTGCAATCAGACAGGTCATTTTAGAACTACATGTTCTGCGCCTATATGATGATCATCTTTAATCAGTAATGATTGTAAGTGGATATAATATTAGGTGTTTATTGTTCCATTTTATTTTTAAAATAAGAAGAGATGAATGTGAGTATTGATTAATCGTTTTACATATGTTTATGGCTTTACTAGTTAAGGCCTAAGGGTATATATTACTTGCAGTATTGTAAGGAGTATGATTAGCTGTTACAATTTTCTATATGTTGATTTTGATTTGTTAGTGCAACTCTTTGTGAAGCATCTGCTATGTAAATATATATTAAATTTGGTTTAGTCTTTTTTTTTTCCGTACTTTACTTGATGCGAATGGAAATGAAGATATCCTATGCATGGTAATTGTTGGTTGCAACTATTTGTATGAAACTGAGATTCTTGATGCTATCTGCAGATTTCGAACGATCCTTTAAGGCATAAATCGTTGAACAGAAGTTAGTTTTGATTTGTGGTTTGAAAGTTTGTTGCATCTTTGGTTTCACTGGTGTAAAGCTAGAACAGTTAAATTCGTAATAACACACGAGCATTCCTTTATTGGTATCATCAAACTCTGTATTTATATTTCTTTCTGTTTTTCTTTTCCGAATCTTTTGAACACAAATGTAGAGTGGGAGATACATGTGATCGGTAGGGGATTTACGACTAGCCTAAAAAAGATCTTGTCATGTTGAATGCGTTTGTCAGCCCTAAAATCTGTTATCGACGACTCAAAATTCATGAAGTTCTATTTTTTTACTAGTTGTGGGTCTTATATCGTTTAGTTCGTATATAAATCCCATAAAATCAAAGAATTCCACCAAATCTGGTTGGATAAAGTCTAATGTTGATTATTTAACCGTACTTAACACATAAATCCATCTTATATAAAATGATATTTTGTATAATCTTGAATTAAACATTTATATTTCTCTGAAGTGTATGGTTGTACCATTGTGTCCTCGTATGTCACATGCCAAAAGTATTGATAAACTATAAGCAAACATACACAATTAAAAGTCTAAAATGATCAAAATAATAAGTATCAAACATTTAACAACACAAATAAATAAAATAAGAAATTACATAACTTGTTTCTCCATTCAGATCCAAAAATTCTCTCATTTTCGTCACCTTCTTCTCCTGCAACAGAAAATTTAAATCTCAAACATGGAGGAATTTGAAGAAATAATATCTGAATCAAAAGACTTGTTTTTGTCCAAAATCTTCGATTCATTCCACGAAGACAATATATATATACAAATCATCCTAGCATCTTCAATCGGTTTGATCATTGCTGTTGTAATGCACATTCGGTTCAGGAAAGTTCAGTCTAATAGGATCATCATCCCATGGATTAGAGTCTCAAAATCCAGGCAGCCATTGAAGCTTGAAAGATTCCCTGATTATGTAGGTATAAAAACAATCCAACATTTATTAAAAAAAGGAAACACTGTGAATAAGAAATATGTGCTTATGTTTGTATGTACGTTTATACAAATGAATGCAGCTAGACAGATGGGGTTTATAGATACACGAGAATGCCCATATTTGTGCAAATTAGCATCTGATTATATCAGGAAAGAAGAAGGTTGTGAGGAAGATATGTATACGTTCTTTGCAGACGATCCACAGGCTGATTCATTGTTCATAAAGTTGATTGAGGAATTTGAGAGATGTATTCTTAGTTACTTTGCTTTTCATTGGAGCCATGCATCTTTTATGATCAGTCAGGTATTTAGCCTTTTTCCGCTATATGCATTATTATGCATGTAATCATCTGATTATTACAAATTTATCATCTTGAAATTTCAGGTATTGGGTCCTGATGGCCATGAGCCAAAAAAGAAGCTCAAGAACATAGTAATGCAAGCCACAAGGTACATTCTTTTGTACTTTTATATTTATGAACACATTTATTGCTCTAACGGAAATGAATCATTTATTGCTCTAACGGAAACGAGATAGGGAACAGAGATTTGAGAGGGTGACAAAGAACCTGAAAGTAGCAAGAGTGTTCACAACGTTGGTAGAGGAAATGAAGGCGATAGGCCTTGTGACTGCAGATGATTCACAGTGTACTGATGTTATGGTTCCAATGGCCCACAAAGACCGTAGCCCACTTCTTCTTTTTATGGGTGGTGGTATGGGAGCTGGAAAGAGTACTGTTCTTAAAGAGCTTCTTAAAGAGTAACTAACACATTTCAACACATTTACAAAAATTTCATACATCAATATCAAATAATGAGTTGTAACTATTAAGGTTTCAGACACAATTAGAGTTGTTTTCCACCCACAAAAGTTCATGGAAAGTCTGGAAAACAGATGATGTGTTCATATATTATTTTTCTGGGAAAGAATTTTCATTGAAAATGGAAAATCCACTTTTCTAATTTATCGTTTTCAAGTATTTCATTCTCTAGAGATAGAAAACTTGTTTTGTTTTTTAAACTGGAAAATGAAAACATTTGAACACGTTTTCATAATTTTCACAGAGACCTCTCATTGTCCAGGCAAAAGGAGATGGAAAATCAGAGAAAATCCTCACTATGACAAGTTATGATAATCAGCCTTAATGTAGCTAGCTAGTATCATATAACCTCTACATATCCATATAACCTCTAGATAGTAAGACTAGTGAGAGGTGGTGTAGAAAACAAGTATTATTGCACATTTGGTATAGTTTGCAGGCTTTTGATGATTTTGTTGAATGTGCACAGACCATTTTGGGCAGGAGCATCAGCAAATGCTGTCGTGATAGAGGCAGATGCTTTCAAAGAATCTGATGTTATTTACAGAGCTCTTAGCTCCAGAGGCCATCATGACATGCTTCATACAGCTGAATTGGCATGCCCCTCTCTCTATTTCTTTCTTATATATATTTTACCATTCAACATTGCTTCACAAAAAGGACATATATCAGATAAAAATGATCTTACTTTTAGTCAACTAGATTTTGGGCACCAACACTTAAGGACCTATGTTACAAGGTTATAATCAAAGAAGGGACTTGGTTAAAGGTTATAGCAGCACTTGATTGATTATCATACTATATGGATTAGTGGGTGAGAATGCACTGAACTTTAACCCAAATTCTATAGTGTCTATTGTGTGTATCCAACTTTCAAATATAAAAAATGTATGTATCAGGTAGTACTTTTGATGATGTGTCAACTGGTGTGGATGCCACGTGGCACCTTACACAAATGACACGTCAGCAAAATTAACATTAAATACATACAATAGCGATATATAAAGTTGCATACACACGATAGATTAAAATGAAGTTGAATACACACTATAGAGTTTGGGCTAAAGTTATGTGCATTGCGACACACTAATCTATATACTATAAAATATGCCCTAAAATATTTACTTCCAAAAGTACGTTTAATTAAATTGAAATTGACTGAAAATAAGTTCCTGTTACATTCAAATTATCCAGAAAAAAAAAAGGAATTAGAACATTGGTTCTTGTAGTGATACACTATTTAAGAGATACAAATCTTCAGGTGCATCAATCGTCTACCGATGCAGCATCATCACTCCTTGTAACTGCACTAAACGAAGGGAGGGATGTGATTATGGACGGAACCTTGTCGTGGGTCCCCTTTGTCGTTCAAACAATAACAATGGCAAGAAATGTTCACCGTAAACGTTACCGTATGGGGCCTGGTTACAAAGTAAAATCAGATGGAAGTGTTATTGAGAGCTATTGGGAACAACTTGAAGAAGAGAGTGAGTTAATAGATGGTAATCAAAAGAGAAGACCATACAGGATAGAACTAGTTGGTGTTGTTTGTGATCCTTATTTAGCTGTGATAAGAGGCATAAGGTAATCACTTTAATACTCTTTTTGTCACTTTCGACTTCTGCTTTCTTAAACTTTGTTAATATATACAGGAGAGCCATTATGTGCCGCAGAGCTGTGAGGGTCAGGTCACAGTTAACATCACACAAACGATTTGCAAATGCGTTTGTGACATACTGTCAACTTGTAGACAATACAAGACTATATCTAACAAACGCTTTAGAAGGACCACCAAAGGTATGTAAAGTAAACATATAAATGTATTTCCAGTCAATTTCTGTTTTGAGGAATGTAATTTTAAAATTAAAGTTTGAGTCTTGAGAGCATGTGTTACAAGTTTATAATCAAATACATGACATGTTAACATCAAACGATTTCTCTAAGATATGAAAATATGAAATGCTAACGAGAAATATGATGTTTAAAGTTGATAGGATGGAAAGATAAAGAGAAGACATTGTTGGTTGATCCAGACGAGATAAAGATATTACAGACATTAGAAAGGTTGAACGAGACAGCAGACTCAATATATGAACTTTATAAGAAACCGAATCCAGCAAATGAAAATGGATCAGTTTGGAAAGACATTGTTTTATCACCTTCAAGGTTAAGTATCCAAAAAGAGCTCAAGTATGCCATTCAGTAAGCCGAAGTCATGAAAGACTAATTTAGTTATAAAATTTTGTATTTCGTTTTTTGTGGTTCAAACAGTTTGTTGACAATGACATGAATTATTTTGTGGTATTAAACAACAGAAACATGGCATGTTTGATGAATTAGTAATTGCTGACATACGCATACTTCAAAACAGTTCAAGGTTTCAAGCTCATATTTGGAAGTTTGATAAAGGCTAATGAAGATATAAAAACACATAATTTAAATATTATCGCAACCAATTTGTTAATGAGGACATTAACATCCTAATCTATCAGTCTTTCATGGGCTTAAAAAGAAAAAGAATCAAGTACACCCATTGACCACCGTTCAAAACAAATTTACAAAATACAACCCCTACAAACAAACCAAACTTCACTACAAGTCCCTAAACTTTTTCACTTTCATCATTTCTTCCCTTTCTTTGTAGCAGCCGCCGCTTTCTTCGGCGCGGCTATCTTTTTAGCAGCGGGCGCCTTCTTCGTCACTGCTTTTGGAGCTGCGGCAGTTCTTCCCGTAGCCGATCTAGTTGACGTCCTAGACGACTTAGCTGCCGGCGTCTTCGGCTTCACAGCTGCTTTAGGTTTAGCAGCCGGTTTTGCCTTCGGCTTAGCAGCAGCTTTAGGTTTAGCCGCCGTTGCTTTCGGCTTAGCAGCCGGAGCTTTAGCTTTAGGTTTTGCCGCAGCTTTTGCTTTTGGTATTGCCGCAGATTTAGCCGGTGCCTTCTTCGGTGCAGGCTCACCCGCTGTCTTCGGCTTCTTTGCCGGAGCAGCAGACTCCGCCGGCGACAGCTTAAATGAATTTTTCACCTTAACAAGCTTACCGTCAGCCACATTCTTCTTCAATTGTACGGACAATAATTTCTTATAATTCGCCGGTAAACTTTTATATTTTTCCTCGATAAACTTCGCAATTGCTTGCGAACTTGAACCGGTTCTGTCCTTCAACGTCACAATAGCGTCCGTAATCATCTGCATTATCAATAAACTAATTAATATCATAAACGTAGATATATAGACATATAACGATAACATAATTAACCTAATTTTATGAACCGTGATTTAAAAATTCAAACCTCGAAGTACGGAGGATGTTGAGGAGGATTCTTTGACTTCGGAGCTGATGCTTTCTTAGTTTTCTTAGCTCCGGAGGGAGTCGCCGCCTTAGGTTCTGCCGTCGACATCGAAGTTAGAGTTAAGTTAGGGTTCCGGTTAATTTAAATTGGCGGTTGTAAGAATTGCAGGTGTGTAAAGATGTTATGAAATGTGGGGATTTAAATGATCAAAACTTTGAAGTTTGATTGGTTGATTTAGTAACCACACGGATCGGCGGTCTTATTGTTTTTTAAATGTGAGCCGTTGGATTAAATAGAATTAAAGGTTGAGATAGTATGATGAGCAAAGGCATGGGGTTGAAGTTGGATTTAGGGTTAAATTAAAGTTGTGGTGTGTTTCAATGGTGAAATCAATTGGGTTTAACTTGTGCTACACCTGATGGATTTTGATGAAATTTTGATCATTTTGTAGAGCATTTTGTTAGCTTTTCAGGGTATATTCACATTGATGTTGAGTATATTGCATTTCGTAGATAATCGATTTTGAATATAAAGTAGTCTAAAATAGAGATTTTTTGTAGTTATCATATGTTTTGAGTGTTTTAAGTTAAATAGTTAAGATAATTGTGATATTTTAACATCTCATGTTGCTTCTTATGAAATGAGGTTGTAGGCTTGAGAATTAATCAAATCGGACAAACATGAGTATTAGAATGTTAATTTGAATAGAATTAAGGATGACCATGGTCAAATGCTAGATATGACACCGATATAGTTTAGATAATACTTAATACTTATCGTTTTACCAAGTGTGCATCAACAATATACTAATGTATCTTTATGTCAATAACTCCACAATATACATATACGATCATGACCAAGCACAAACATTTTATCCTAAAATGTGCAAATTCATGATAAATTGTTATAGAACTTGTTGTTCTTGATCAAGAGTTTGCAAGGATAGAAAGCAATTTGATTTTCCATAAACAACTATGAGCAGCCCCATTATGGAAAACTTTAGATTGATTTTGATGTGTTATTTAGGTAAAACAAATATTTGATAATTTCACCCCGACTCTATTGCAAACACTAATACTTAATATATATATATATCCTTCTGGTCATTACATTATATCAAATTATAACCATCCTTATAAGGACGTTATTAATCTTATGTCTCATCAAACAGTACGTCACATATTGATGAAAGATACTTAGAGTAGACAATTAATAAATAGGGAGTATGTATTAGCTCGCTAATTAGTTACGCGTAGTTGTTAATTTCTCTAATACCATATGGAATGTTAGTATAGTAATCTTTTGCGCATTGCTTCTGAGGAGGCATTCAAAACAAAAAATTGCATTGTTAAAATAAGAAACAAATTTATTTGCTATGACTCTTAATATAAAGCATCATTTCATGCATGTTGACTTCGATTAGCTTTTTTTTGCTTTTTATTTTAGGGGGAAGGAAGATCCTGGAAATATCCTATGTAAGTTTGTGAGACGGGATGAATAACTAAACTGTAGTTGATTGTCCATCTTTTAATCTTTTGTTTGAGATTTGATGATTACTTAATAATTAATTATAACCAAAGTAAATGCAACTAGTTAAAAGGTTAGGAAAGAAAGATATCACTTCACAACATCAAAAATTATACTAGTTAGAGTAGTTGTTAACTAGTTCACCTTAATATACTCTCCGTTTAAACAAGATCAAAATCTTTCACTATGAATCTTTTATTCAGCGATAGAGAAAAAATCATTACAAATTTTGTTTCTTCTTCGCTAAGAACTAAATACTACTACTCTTTTACGACCAAAAAGATAACCCATTAACAAACCAATCTTCCAACACAATTAGGATGAACACACGCAATAACTTGAAAACTTGAAAATATAAACTTCAGAGGATAGGTTTTAACGTTGAAATGAGTGTGCTATTTAAAAGTAGAAAGCAAAATTTCAAGATGTAGCCTTTCTATTTCTGCCCATATTATATATATATATATATATTATTAGTGTATATTTGGTTTTATTTAATCGTAAATAATTATGTAGGAATACACTTCTTTTGTTTTTTGTTTTGATGATTGCGATGTGATTAACATAGTGATTATGTTAATTATTAGAACTTATATACTTGCATTAACATCAGTGAAAGATACGACCGAACCAAAAAGAGAAAGAGTGAAAATGTGGACAACAAGTACACGGTCCTACCACGGTCGGACCGAGGTTCGACCATAATCCTGTTGGACTATTCTCACTTTGTCGGGTTAAAGTTCGGGTGAATAGTCGAATACTTGTGTCTCCGTTTCATCACTAGAGTTAAAGTTAGTCAACTTTTAATTGTTTAAATAATATGAGTTTAATCACTACTTTTATAAATGTGTAACACTTTATAAAACAAAAGTTATTTTATAAACTTTGTGAAAATTTTATAAAAGTTTCATAAGTACAAAAATGATTTATAAAAGAGAATCTTTTGAAAGATCTAAACTTTTGTACAAAGTCAAATAAGAAAAACACACAACCATTGGGTAAATGCGTGCACCTTATTATCCAATGAGCATGTCTTTTGTGTTTTTACCCAATGTGTTTAATCTTATAACCTTTTGGTAAATCATGATTAATATTTTTGTAGGGTCTTGAAAACTAATTTATAGAGTTTGACTTTGGAAAAATGTATTTTAAAATGATTTAAAACGAAAATATTTTTAGACGATTTTGGACAACCAAATCACGGCACGACCACGGTCAGACCGTGGGTCGACCATGTTTGTTAAAGATGTTTTTCTTGAACTTTGAAAAGTTTGACTATAAATATCCAACTCATTTATAACTTTAAGGTTATCCTCTTTAACACGTAAAACACATATTTCTCTCAATTAAAAAGTGATCTTAGTTTGTATTGTTTATCACTAAGAGTGTGTTCGAGAGATTAAGCTTTAAAGCAAACTATTGATTTATGCAGTGAGGTTATCAGTAACACCCACTCTTACGGCCTAGGGGTAATCTGGTAATTTCTTAATTGTATACTTAATTATGATTTTATTAATGTGTTTATTAGATAGGAAAAATTAGATTAAGGTCGAATTGTTAATTGTGTCAGGTAAAATATTAATAGTTTTAAATTAAAATAGTTGTCGGTAAAATAAAATAACTTGTTTCGCAAAACGGTTTTCAGGTTCCAGACAATAAGCCAAACAAAGGATTAAAATTAACCAACATTTCAGTTGGTAGGTGATATAAAACACCAACCTTTTCCTTTTTCATCTCATTTTCACCTACACTCTTCTTTCTAACTCTCTCAAAATTCCTTTCAATTTTCTCTAATTCCTTTCAGAATCACGAATTTAACATAAAGTGAGTTGTGTTTTAACCTACTGTAAATCCTTGTTATCATCATCATCTTGTTTCTACTCAAAATGTAAGCATTTTAGCTATTTTAGGGAATACACTTGAAATTTGGTCAAATCCTTGATTAGGTGTGTAATTGAAGCTTGAAAGATGTTATAAGATGTTATTTGATGTATATATGGTGTGGGAAAGCTTGATAGATGGTTAGGAAACCGAAATTTTGAGTTGGATGAAAAATAGTTCCTTTTTTTGGGTAACAGCGGTTCAGTTCGCAATTCTGAGTTTCTGCGAACTGAGTTCCTGCAAATTTTAAAAGTGCATAAGTAAAAGGTTATACTTTTAGCGACCAAAATTTAACAGATTCTTCTTAACTGCGGATCAGACTCTTATTAACAGATTCTAGATTACAAGGATCACCTGCTTGGATTAATAGGTTATAATAATGTTTCGAAATTGTTAATTGAATAATAATTAAACAAGCGAATTGTTATAACTTGATGTAAATTGATAGTTGTAGAGCGATTATATCCGATATTTGCAACTTGGTGATTGTTTGCCATTTTGATATTAAGTAATGAAATATGTTATACGAGCATGGAAAGAGTTACTAACTTCTAAATTATTATATTCTCAGATCAGCATAAGACTCAGTAATATAAGATTTCTGAGTGAGGGCTGAGACAAGTCAGGTGAGTGGATCTGCAACTCATGATTTGACATAGTTGTAACGGTGTGGTTACAACAAGTAACGTAGATATTGATAGACTGTCTAGTCTGATTTATGATTGTGTATCTGCTTGTTATGCATACGTGGCCTTCGGGCATCTGTGTTGTTCAGAGGTCAATTGTTATTGGACTTGGTAGCTATTGTGTTCAACACAGGTTCCAGATACATGTGTTGTCGCTGGAAACTGTGTTGTAGTGTTGTAGTGCCAAGTTATCGGTAAATCTTGTATGGGCCTATACAGATTGCGATAAGCGTTACTTGAGGGCCACCGCGGCTGTAGGGTTCCTCAGTAACCACCGATCCTCTTGAGTTTATGTGTTTTACATGCTTAATGTAAACAGATTGTTATGCTAAGTTGAATTATTAGTTGTACATTCATTCACTTAGCTTCGTGCTAATCCCTCCATTTCCCTTCCTGCAGGTTATGTTTAAGTTTTGTGGGTTGGGCAGGAAGATGGGCTTTTGGAAGGAATGTTTGGCACGCGCCTAGCTCTGAAATAGATTTATAAATATGTTTTGTTAATTAACCTGTATGTGGATTTTATATAACAATTATATGTGTTTTGTTTCGGAAATAGTTAAATGTTGTAAACTCACGAAATTTTATGGTCCTTTTTGTAATATAATATATAATATTATTTTAATCCATCGCTTCCGAGTCAAATGCCAGATTTAACCCTGAGATAATGTTGGGGTGTTATATTATCGAGTTGTAATAATTTGTGCCACTACATTGTTTTTGTAATTTTTTGTAAGAGATCCTTAAGTGTTTGTGTGATGAGGATCTCATATTATTTCTTTTCTAATTAATGTGGAAGAAAACTTGAGTGTTTAGTGTCTTCCATCTATTGGGGGAAGACTCATTGAGTGAATTATTGATTCTTGTGTTCTTCCAAGGTTATGAAGATGAAGAAGAAGTGTTGCCTTCCAAAGAGTTAGAAGAAGAACATTTTGGTGTGTTGATCTTCTCAAGTTGTGTTAGAAGATCATTTAGAAATTAGTTGTCTTCTATTTGTTAAGAGAAGACTTTATTGGTGTTGGTGACTTCCTTGTAAAAGTGGAAGCATTTCTAATTGAAATCTAGGCTTCTAATTCTAGAAGTTGGACAATTTGGTTATGTTATCTTCATTTAGTTAAAGAAGATTAGTGTTGAGTTCTTATTGAAGAAGAAACAACACTTTGAACAACTTTCAATTGTACCAGTGAAAAAGATTGAACATTAGTGGAGTGATAACTCGTAAGAAGTCAAGTTTTTACGTCTTTTATCACCTTCATTTTAGACTAATAATTAACAAAAAAACACTTAAATAATCATCATATTTTGTTAAAGAGGTCAAAACATGAGCCATGTTTCAAAAATCACTAAAAACACGCGAAAATTGAGCTAAAACGAACATAAATAGACAAGAGCAAACACACTCCTATTCTAAGCAAACACTCCTATTCTAAGCAAACAAAACCTTTAAAAATGTTCTTAATTGATCTAAATTGATTCTTAGGCAATTATGAAGCTGTGGATCCAAGAAGCGCTCGAATCGGATTACAAACGAAGAAATTAGAGTCAAACGAAGATTCAAGATTATGATCCTGGTTACAAATCAACTATCCCACACACAAGAGACCAGGTACCGGCCATACACCATTGCACTTACCGTATACGGTTTGGTTAGGCCTTATATGGCGTATGTACAAACCGTATATGGTTTAGTACGAACCGTATACGATTTAGTGTGACATTTGGGCGTACAACATGCGATTTTTATACGGTTTCGACATATGGGACGCGTTTTGTAAGGCCAAATACAGGAAAATTAGTGGTTATGGGTTCCTAGCTCAAGTCTATAAATAAGGGTCAACATTCCACCATTTTGCATCAACCAATTCATCCATTACTCAATTAATTACTTTCTCTTTCTAGTTTCTCTCTCTAGATTTATTTAGTTTAGTTTAGTTAGCTTAATTAAATTAGATTATTGGTTAGAGAAGGGAAGACACTTTGTATTCAAGAGTTACGGTGTACGAGCTTTAATTCAAGATTACAAGTTTTTCTCAATAATACGCTGCTTATATTTCGAGTGATATCTATACTCTCATACTTATAATATGTTTGAATATATTCTGCGTGATTATTTTGTATGTGATTTATCTGTTGCTAAGATCAGTGAGTAGTTAATTATTATTACTGTTGAAATGTAAATAATTAGAAGTATAGGTGATGTTGAATTAATCTTTTAAACTTATAATTGGATCACACACTCTAGGATTTCAAGTGACTATCAGTTAGGTATTAGAGTCTGATCAAATCTAATAACAGTAGGTAGTTATCTGTATTAATGTTTGAAGCAACAAAAATACCATAAAACAACTTAATGCTTAATGTAGCTATGGAAACACCGTAAGGGGTGATTACCTCGTGAAGCTATGGAAAGGTTGTAGGTATAGTACTTTGTAGATAACCAAGTAGTTACCATGCTTGAACATGATTTGAACATTAAGCTATGGATACACTAGAAGTGGAAAACACTGAAAAATGTTTGAGGATGAATGTCTGATTTTAAAGGAGGGTCTAGATCAAAACATAGGTAATTGAACTTTTTGAAACGGATAAGAATGAGTTTAGAAATGAATGCAAAGGTTCGACTGTTGTCTCAGACGCTTAAACCACTAAACTCTACATAACTGATAGTTTTGAAATTAAGACTTGATTTATTATTATAATCGATTTTAATTTGAGGGGTTAAATTTTGCAAATATCTTTTTTATATGAATATTTCAGGGATGCAAATTAAAAATAATCAAAAATATATGTGCTATATTTTATTCCCTTGTTTCAAAATTCAGTAGGTAATATCGATTTCTTGAGTTCGATGCTACTTGACGAATGAAAACTCTAGATTTTGAATTGCTCATGACGACCTCTTCTTCTTACTTATCTAGAAAAAAAAAATTCATAGAAAAATACTAATGTTAATCTTGATATGTTGTCATTAGTCATTAGTCATTGTGAATTCAACGACATCTTCAAAATTCAATTCAATATTCTTCGTGAGATGAGGGCTAGATATTTATGAGGTATTATATTTCTTACTTGTTATTGGATGGTACAAACTTACTATCTTTTCAATAGCGTGAAGTAGGTTTTTGGTGTTGGGTATAGACTGTATAAAAGCACATGAAGTGGTAAGAGTCTTCAGAACAATGTTCAGCAGAAACACTTTTGCTGAAAAAGGGGAGGTGGGAACAGTCTTCAAGAATTTATTTTTGATTTTTTTATTTGTCATAAAATTTAAATAATTTAAAAAATAAAAATAAATAACAAAATAAAATAAATAAAGTTCATCGAAAATAATAAAAAGAGATTACAAGTCCTAAAAATAAAAATTCATAAAAATAAATAATTGAAATAAAATAAATAAAAAGTCCTAACATTTAATAAAAACAAGATTACAAATTATGCTCTATTACGATTCCTCCAAATATGCTCTACAAGATCGGATAGAAGGCCCTCGATCATGTAATTCTTGGGTTTTCCTCCTACATGTATCCCATCTCTCGTGTCAGTACTTTGCATATTCCTAACATGCACATAATACTATTCTGATTCGGCAATATTAAAACTGTTATCTTCGGTAATCATGTTATGCAATATGATGCAAATATACATGATTCGTTTTATAGTATTTACGCTATAAGCTTTTGCCGGTATTTATAAGCAAGGCAACAGTTTTTTTAGCAGCTCTAATTTATATAGATGATGTGGTCATGGTTGGAAATGACCCACAAAAATACAAGCTACAAAAGACGATCTAAATCAACACTTTAGTATCAAAGATCTATGAGCCCTCAAATATTTCCTTGCCATTGAAGTTACTCGGACAACAGAAGGTCTTGTGCTAAACCAACGTAAGTATATACTTGACATTCTTGCAGATTTTGGACTACAAGGATGCAAGCCAAGTCCGTTTCCCATTGAGCAAAACTTGAAGCTCGATCAGGCAGACAACGAACCACAAGTTGATGCTAGTCGTTAACGCCGCATCATTGGAAGACTACTTTACTTGCAAGCTACTCGACCAGACATAACATATTCAGTTAACATGTTGAGTCAATTTGTCGCCGACCCGAGACAATCACATTTGGATGCTGCACATAGGGTTCTTTGGTACTTGAAAGGTACACCGGGACAAGGCATTTTGTGGACCGGCTTGGTTGTCCTTACACCCGAAGGTCCCAAACTCGCTATATGCTTATGCTGGGTGGTGCATTGATCTCCTGGAAAACAAAAAAAAAAAACTGTTGTTTCAAGCTCCTCTGCTGAAGCCAAATACCGGTCCATGGCTTCTACTGTAAGTGAGATTCTTTGGGTTATATGGCTTTTAACTTAATTGGATGTTCACTTGGACAAGTCGACACCTTGATTGTGTCAGACACATCGCCAATAATCTGGTGTTTCACGAAGGAACCAAACACGTTGAAATGGACTGGTATTTTGTCCATGAAAGAGTAGATTCGAGAGAGATTGAACCAATGTCGATCGCGACTGCAATGCAAATTGCTGACCTTCTTACTAAAGGTTTAGGTACCAAACAGTTGCGGTACTTACTTGACAAGTTGGGCACTCGAAACCTTCATGCTCCATGGGGAGTATTGAATTTCAAATATGGAACTTATATCTTCTCAAATGTGTTTCCTTATTCAAATATGTTTCCAAGTTATTAGGTTACATGTTAGCTATTGTTTTCTATTTAAACATCTTCTGCTTCTTGTAATTTATTAGAAGAAAATAAGGAATACAATACCAACTTTTAATCTATCAAGTTTGTTAGTACTAGCAACAATAGCCGATATATCTATATTGTTCGTTATGGTGTGTCTGTTGATCGATGGGTTTTAGGATCGTCAGTGGGATGCTTTGTTGAAGAGGAATTGTATTAAAGTTGGTTACTGGATACATTTTATTTTGCAGGCCGTTGACTGTTGGTATGTAATGTAACTGTACACGATAGTGATGGTTATGAGGGAAGGATAACATATGGTATTGGCAATAATATACCTAGATCTCTTAATATTATACGATGTTCAAATGCGCAATATATGGTAAGCATATTTTTCATGTTCGTTATGCTGATAGTAGAATTGTTATGGCCATTAATTTTTGCGTAAATGTTATTTATAATGATAATGCTCAATTTTGGTTCTGTTGTTTTTTAGGTTCTGAATCGTTCTTTTGATAAAGGTTTGAATTTCCGAATGAGATCCCATACACAGTGTATACTAATCTTGCTTCGTATGAAGTATTATGCTCGATTGTCAAAGTGGTTCTTATGTTGTAACTGGATATGGTTGGGAGCGTCTCTGTGACAGTCACAGTGTTGTTGAAGGTCATATGATGATTGTAAACGTTAGTCTTCCCTCTGACTTTGGCTTGACAGTATATGATTCGAAAGGACATATGATTAACGGTGGTAGTACATGTGGTTCAGGTCTGTATATGTTTATTTTAGAATGTTTGTTCGTAATGTTGATTTTACCGTTTTTTGCTAATTGCTTTAATGGTTTTCTAACTGTTACTGTTTAAATTATTGTCTAAAATTTTAGGCAATGGTGTTTATATCCCATCTGAAGAAGTGTTATATCTTTCGTGTGTTCCACGCATTCCCGATGTATCGGTTGTATTTTACAAAAAAAAATTGAAAAGCAAGTTATTAGGAGTGGGTTTCTGGTTTTTTTGCCAACAAAGTTATGCAGTTGAACATTTCAATTATTTTAAATGTTCTAACGTATCTAATTAGTGTCATTGAATTTTCCAGGCTATTCCTGTTGATTTTGTAAGGACTTGTCATTTACGAGGAAAGCAATCTGCTACACTCATTTCAAATGGATATAGTTATTCCATGGGACGTGCATTGCAAGGTGATTTATCCAGAGAATGTGTTGTCATTAAGGGCGTGTGGGATGATATAAAAGTTAGAGCCAACATGTGGCCAAGAAAGAGAACTAGGTTTGTGTTGGATGTTGCGGCTCTTAGTCTTTGACAGATCGTAATGTTTGTTGTATCATAAGCTTTATTAATTAGGGGTTAAAGGTTATTTCACAGTTTATTTGCTCTCTACGTATCAAATACTTTTTGGTTTACCACCATTGAATGTAAGTTGTTTGGGTTGTTGGCATCTATGACTGCATGTCTGCATGTTACTTAAAATATATGCCAGCAAACAATTTATTGCACGTTATCGCACGTTAGTTGTAATTGATCTAGGATATGTAATCTTTTAAAAGCTTAACTTGTAAACGAATCTGTTCTTCGTCCATGCTGGAATTCGTTCTTCATGGCATGGTGGGTGTTGGCGGTCTGATGGGTGGTGGTGGGCTGATTAAATGGTGGTGCCTGTTTTGGTTCTTGGTTCTGGTGGCGGTCTGATTGGTGTTGGTTCCGGTTCCGGTTCCGGTTCCGGCAGCCGGAAATTTGCAGGGGAGGGAGTTTTGGTTGTGAAATTGTGTTAGAGGAGATGTGATTAAAGAGTAGTTTTTTGAAATTTAATACTGTAATCGATGAATTATTTGTGTACATACGTTCGTTTGGTAAGATTTGGTTTCATAGTTTTTTTTAATGGTGACGCTGGTGGTAGTTTAATTCATACGGGACTGGCAACGCAGGAGGCAGCAAATGGATAAGAAAGAATTATAGTAAATTAATTCTAAAAATCATAATAAAAAGGGCCACATAAGAAAAGAATAGCCATATAAGTATAATAAGTATTAATATTAAAATGAAAAAATCAAATAACCATATTTACCGGCTAATTGAAACATATGCATTTTAAGGAAACTATTCTCGTTTAAATGTTTTGACCATATATAGTGGAGGATTTTGATTCGCCCTGAACATAACAATGTTTGACCATATATGAGGATTTGGTTTGCACTGATTCACGCTGACCAATGATAACAATTGTTACTTGAGGCTGACTCGACAAAAGACCAGTGGTTCTCTTTTACTTGGTTTGGGTCGTATATTAGGTAGATCTCTTTGTGCTTCCTTTTAATGTTATTTAGCCCATTCTCTTATGGGATTGATTTTCTAGTTTGGTATTTATCCGGTGTTCGTGTCTAATTTGATCTAGAAAACACACGTTCTAGTTTGGTGTTTATTAGATGTTCGTGTCTAATTTAATTTATACGTGTTTGACCAACTGAATCCATTTTCACTTATATTAGAATAGGATGGAGTTAAATTAAAATTTAATATTTGTATTTGTGAAAGTGTCTGTTGGATAATTTTTTATAGAGCATATTCCTAGTTGGAGCTGAGTTGAAGTAATTATCGGCTCGGTTGATATAGGTTAATAGGTGAAAAGTAGCATTAAGAGACAGTCTAAGAGTAACATTGTCACCTAGACCGTATATAATGGAGGATTGAATAGCAATGACTAGCTTTGAGTCAAATATTAGGTAGGCTCGATTGCACTTTATGTCTGATTTTGTTGAGCCATTCTCTTATGGGTCTGATTTTTTGGTCTTTTACTTATTAAGTGTTCGTGTTAATTTTATCTATACGGGTTTGATGATGTAAACATGTAAAAATCGTTGACAATGTGTTGACACTTTTACAGTCTCTTGTTTTCACCGATTTATTCACTAGTTCACTTAACAGGCGCTAGACAATTATTTTACCCCTAAAACAAACGTTGAATATCATCGAAAATATTACATATTCGCGCAAAACCATTAAAAGTTACTGTTATACGGTTGTATTACATATATCTTATATTATAGTGTTTAGCTACTGATCGAGTAGGACGGCAAGAGACCAATATATTAACAATTAGGGAGTATATTTGTAATGAAAATAGAAGTAAAAATGATTAATATATATGATCATAAACAAAGATATTACCATAAAATTAGAAACTTCTGAAGAAAACTTATTGATTAATATTAAGCAACGAAAAAATCACATAAAATTGTTCAATGTGTCAACCACTCCTTAATGAGTTACTGCTGACTTTCGCAACATTTCGGAAATACTAAGGTCAAACACTATATTTTTCTTTAAAATGTATGTTTTCAAGTTGTTAGACAAACAATTTAGGATGAAAAGAGTAAAGAAGTTACGAATAATTTAAAATGGAGGAGTATATATGGGGGAAAATCATAAATCACATCCTTTAGCTAATCTATTTTAACAAAGTAATCATTTAACCAAGTAATTTAACAAACTAATCCAACTATTGATGACAATATAAGAGCTGACGTCATTAATAATTTGTTCTCTAAAAATCAATCAATTAGTATCTATGAATTTGGATTTCATTATTGCATGTGAAGTCCGATGACCATTATGTACCAATTCATTTTTAACACGTGACGTGCCTTTCACCTTGAACGCTTAGAAGCTAATCACATGAAGCAAAAATTAACCCATATGTGCCGTTCGAATTCTTGGTTTTAATCGTTATTTTATAAGCAAATATTAAAAAACAAAAGTCAACCCCTGCACGCCTGGGAGTAAAACATATTTACAAGCGTGCCCTTCACCTTAAATGTTTTAGTATGTTCTTTTACTTGATGAATAATCATTATTTTATACAAAATCCGTGACAATATTGTTTTTAAGTGTCAACTTCAAACACATTGTTGCTTACCTCATAAAATAAAAAGGATTATGGTTAACGAAAAGGTACCATTACTTACAAACACGTAAAATAATAGGTGCAAAAAGAAACAAACACAATGAAAATCAAAAATAAAGATTAAAACCAAGAATCGTTAGCTAATATTCACAGTACATAATTTAATAATACTTTTTCTATGTTTGCTTATTACTTAAAGCCAATAATTCAAACGGTTAGCTCTTAGGTGCTTATAGATTGACTTTTACTTATTTTATAGAGAGAATCACATATATATTCAATTTAAATTGAGTAATTGCTTATCAAATAAAGATTAAAATCAAGAATTCAAAAAGGTAAATCTACATTCAAAACTATGTTACTAAAACTACATTAGAAACTCAAAATTAATTAAATCATATAAAACAAATATTGCTTCATGTGGTTAGTTTCAGACGTTTTCAGGTGTTGAAAGTGAAGGGCACGCCACATGTCAAATATGAATTAGTATATGATTTAGTTATCGTTTTGGATCCCACAAGCGATATTGAAATTTTAATTTATAAATACTAAAATGTTCTATCTTTTGTTTTAGTACACTTATTCACATTTAATTAATTGACTTTTGAAGAACAAGTTACGGCGACGTTAACTTTCTTATAGACGTGAATGGTTAGATTTGTTTGTTAAATTACTTGGAAAAAAGATTACTTTATTAAAATAAGTTGATTAAAAGATGTAATTTGTAATTTCTTTAAAAAATAATATCATTAGACTTGTCTCAGTTATGCGGAATTAGAATATTAAACATCTACTTATATTAGAGTTAAAATATAGTAAATGCATTCACAATTGTGCCATTCACATCCCCATCACCAATGATGTGACCTAAAGTCAAGATTCCAAGATGTGACATCAAAAGTCAAAATCAACACTTCTTTTTGTTATGAAAGAACATTATTTTGGACTAAATACAGCACCCACAATTGACTTCTCATTCACAATCAATAAAAAGTTTAGATTTTGCCATATTTCAAACAATAAATGATAGCCAACTCTATATTTCTAAATTTAGGTCATAAAAGCCATCCACAACCAAAATAAACTTCCTATATAAAGAAAGATTCAACACCATTTGTTACCACTAATAACTTAAATGCCACAAATTTGAAATTAGTACAAATGACAAAAGGAAATTACAAGTCAAAAACACCATCAAAGTTCTTGATCCTTCATATTAATCCAACATTTGACAATGGTGAGTTTGTTGCAGCCAATTCCATATCGGAATGATCAATAAAGAAAACCTACATTAATCTAGTCAAATGAAAAAGAGACAAAAGAAGAAAAAAAACCGAACATTCCTAATGATTAAACGAACCCCAAAGACAACGAAAGATCCCCTCAAACCATAAATGTAGCTCCAAGTATCCCACAAAACCCGTTAATAATATATACAGGAGCAACCCGAACCAAACACGAGACTAAATCCTATTGAGATTTTTCAAGCATTTGCAGATTGTGAAGGTAACCTAGGGTGGTTGTGTTCTCCTTCATAAGTGACAATGAGCATTGTTGAATCTTCCAAACACCTCTCAACATGTTTTCTTGCTGGGCAACCTCTCATGCTGCTACACTTGTAATAACCTCTGTTTACAAACACATTTTAGTTTGATTAACAAAAAAATCATGTACCTTTTGGTGTTACGATACCATTCACTATTATATTGTACGATCATGCAAAGAGACTTAAAAGTTCTAACTTACAGTTTCTTAAGGGGGTTATCTAAACTCTTCAGTGTCATTACAAAATAAGTTATGGTATCTACTATAACTACGACATGTAGCATATCAAGAGTTAATCTCGAACCAATTGCCAAAGAAAGTACTCACCTTTCGTGTTTAGATAATACACAATTACAGATTAACAATAATTTCCTACATGTGGATCCAGTAAAGAACCCAGTGATGTTAATATATGTATTTACAATTATTAGTATACACCAACAACACCAACAACAATACCCAATCCCGCTGAGAGCGGGGTATGGGAGGTAAGATGTAGACAGTCACACCTCTACCGGGGTAGAGAGACTGCTTCCAGAAAGACCTTCCGCTGACGCGTATGCATGAAAATATGAACACAATATAAATATAAATATTACATAGTTAGTATATATCACTAAATTAAAATGTTTTGTTACCGCCAAAATAAATGTCATACAGTAGTCAATTTGTAACTCTCGCCATTGTATTCTGGCTACACAACACTAATGAGCACATGGATTTTCCATCTAAAAACCATTTGGCTATGAGAAGAGACACATTTGTATCACATTTACTGAAAATTGGTTGTAATGTGGTCAACGAGTGCTATCATTTCTTTTGCATTTTTCTAAACTGGAAATATACCTTTAAAACACGAAATATACAGCTAAAAACATGTTGATTAACATACTAATCCATATAAATTGATTAAAAAAATCATAATCATAACAAAAGTACCTCGGATGCGGAGAACCCTTGATAGGCTTCTGACCATATTTCCTCCAAGAATACTCATCAGGAGGTATATCTGCAAGCTTGTTACTTATAGCAGGTACTTTGATTGACCTTTTAATCCTATGTTTTCTGATCAACAAAACAAAAATACATGCGTTAGAATCTTATTTATTCGAAAAACAATAACCCTATTAACAAATTTAGTTCATAATAATAAAAATATATGGTATTAACCTCTTTTTCGAGCAATGACATCTACCAGAACTCCCACATTTCACACTCCCATCATCACCCCTAACCGAACACCGCCTTTTGTGTTGAAATGTAGCTTGATCAGCCGAACGAGAGGACCCAATTAATCGAAAAGAACCCCCATCCATATTAGCTACACTCCCTTCAATACTCAATGAAGACATAAAAGACCTATTGGATGACATTGTAGGGGTGCAAGTTGAGCTATCAAAATTCAAGCTGATTCCGCTACTGCTACGCCTATACATCATCTCAGCCTGTTGTTTGAGTTTTTGTTGTTGTTGTTGTTGTTGAAGGAAATGGTAATTAGAGTTAAGGTGAGGGGTATGTTGAGCAATTTGAATTGAAGACTTACCATTTGAGCTTAATTCAAGTGAAGGCTGCTGCGGATGATGGTTCAAGTTCCCTAGAGAAAGAGTGTTCTTAACAACAACATTTGATCCAATTTCATGAACTGGGTGAGATTCTAGAAGAAGTTGGAGTGGTTTTGGTGGATGATGGTGGTGAATGATAGAACTAGGGTTGTCTAAAAGTATGCTTTTTGGAATAGGGGTTGAATTTTTTTTCACCATTTTAACCCTAGCATGACCTAAACCATTATCAAGTAAAGATACAACTTTCTTAAACCTAACAACTGCATCCCCTGTTTGTACCATTAAGTTTTTGTACTGAGCTTGATCTTGTGGTTGAGCTAAAAGACTAATAATCTTATGGCAACTTTCAACAGCGGCTCTATTAGCAGCTTCAACTTCCTCCATATCTCCAGTCAAAATAAAAATTTTACAAATACCCAATACTAAAAATCCAAGAAACTTAAACTTTAAGATAAAACACTAGAAACCCAAGACAGAAACACAAAATTTACAGATCATACGTCACAAAGACCCAAATAAGATAGGTTCTTGAATGAAATTTAAACAACTTACCTTTTTTTTGTGCTGTGATTCAAGGGTAAATTAAAGAAAACCCAGATGGAAACAAGGGTAAAAACAAGTCAATTGAAAAACCCAAGAGAAATAATGTTATAATTATGGTAAGGTTGAGACCTTTTTGAAGAGGGGTTGTAAAAAACCTAAGAACAAGATTCTTTAAATCACCATATGGAATTGAGAGAAAGAGGTGTGAAATAGAAGACTTTTGTTGCTTCACGCAGAGAATTCACATATCCAAAAGAAAGAAAAATGAAATGCCATATGTTTTTATTTTATTTTATTTATAAATATAAAAATATAAATATGAAAGATTTCTAGAGAGAGAGAGTATAGGAAGTGAAGAGAGAGATAGAGAAATGATTATTTTGAGGATTAAATAAAGAATAAGTAGTAGGACTAGGAGTAGCAGAGCAGGTCCATAAGAGAAAACTGCCGTCTGTGTCACATATTTCAAAAGTGGGTCCCACATGAGAAATTGGAGTGGTTCCTATCTGAGTACTCCGTTGTTTTACGTACAAAATTAAACTATAGGTTTCTTTGACGTCGAGACCGGTCACTATGGGGAGGCTTTCATTCTTCGTTCTTGTACTAAAAATGTTCGTCTTCCAAAATTTATCACAGGCATCAAATAGTCTGATGTTTTGTCCTCGTAGTTTCATTTTGGTGAAAACGAACGTAAAATGAATGTGAGATTTAAATAGAAACAAATGATCGAATAAAACATTTCAAACAGTACAAAATCTTTTTAAAAAAATTGTCCAACTTTTATAAACGGTAGCATTACCGTTTTTATTAAAAATATACTTTTAAATTTTAGTTATTTTTTTCAATCGCAAACACCTCATATATACATACAATTACTACTATTTTGAACAAACAATTATTACTCTATTTTTAATTACTACATCAACTATATGTAAAAGCAACTTATATATTCAAATATTACCTTTTTGAATCCCTTTTAGAATTCGGATGAACATTTTGATATAGAAGATCTCAAAGTAAGTATTACTTGTTACAGTCCGAATATTATGCTCGTATGGACAGAGAATTACGCAATAGGGGAATGCATCATTCACTTTAAAATAATCTTATCAAACACATTTGGAGCCTCCCATCAAATTTCTTTATTCGAAATAATACTTGATTTCGTACTTTTAATTATTAATGTAATCTTTTTTATTCTTATTCTTAATGTTACATACTTTTTTTTAATTAATGTACTTTTATTGTTAATGTAACATAACTTTTATAATTATTATCATGTTTTAAAAATATAAATGTATATTTGAGTTAAGAGTTAAGAAATAACATAGCACTGAAAAGTTTAGTTTTTTGTTATTATAGGCAGTGTTCAGTTCTTCTTCAGTTCTTTAGTTCTTCAATTTTTATGTCGACATGACACTAAAGTGACAGTTAATTTTTAATAATCTTCAACTACTTTACTATTAAATATACTCTATGCTTGCAAGTTATTTTTTAGCAACTTAGTATTAAGTTAATTTAATCTGTTATTTTTGACGATGATGATATAAAGTATTTTACTATGTTTCTATAAGCTCTATTTATATTGATCTTTGATTTTGATATATGTTTGAATCTTCTTCTCGATGTTATTTTATTCTATTTTATTTTTTAGAAAGGTTAAATTTATTAAAGTCAACCAACCAAATAATTAAAAAAGGGAGGAGGTCAAACCACACCGGTACAGAAAAATCAAAAAGTTTTCAGGAAGAAAACCATAAAGAAAGAAAAAATAACGTAAACATAAAAAACGAAGCCAACCAACGCCACAAGCATCTGTAGGGGCCTTGATTCAATTATCCTATGAAAAAGAAACAAACGAAGACGACTTGCGATCCAAAGCAACGAAGTTGATTAAATACCAGCAAAGAGTAGATTAAACTGCATTTCTCCATTCCTAAATGCACCAAAGAGTAGATTAAACAGTGAACTGAATTATTTTACAACTCTTTGAATGACCAGAATAGATAAATTTTTGTAAATTGAATCCACAAGATCTTTAAAGCTATACAATGAACATAAAACGTGCCACCAACTAAAAGCTTTGGCCAAATGATTTGAGATCTTGGGCACCGGATGAAAGTATGATCATTTGTAGGGACTGCAAAAATCGATTTTGAGGGATGTTGTGTGTAAATCTGAAGGACCACAGAAATAAAAACCGTAATTTACTCAAATATAATTAACTGCTAAACGAAATTAACAAGTTAGATTTTAATTTTTCCTTTTTTCCACCTTATATGAGGTTGCATAGCAAAACAATAAACATCGTCATATTTACAACTAATTTAAAATAGTGGTTATATTCAATTATGAGTAAGAGTGATTTGTTAGAAAGCTAAAATCATTTATAATAATTTTAAATGTTGTTGACTTATAAAATATCAAAAGGAATATATCAAGCTTTAAGTCTTACTCCCATGGGTGGTTCTTAGACAAATCTATCTATCTATATCTATACTTCATTCTATGAAAATTATGTCAACATATTTAACTCTATAAGAACTTACAAGCTACTTTGAACTAATGACTTGATTCTAAAAAAAGGCAAACATAAAAGCTTACATTATTTTAAAAATGGTGATTAACCTTCTAAGTGTTTTAATAAATAGATCGAATCCACATACATTATCCATTTTAAATACAATGTAGTTACTTGTTTGTATTTTGTTGGATTGGTTTTCCAACTTCTCCAACAGTTTCTTGTTCAAGTTTTACTTCAAAAGAATATTAATATTACAATTTAAAACTTGTAACCATGTCTTTATTCATTCGTACATACATAACAAATCAATCAACAAATACATATCTACACAATAAACGTTTTGCATCAGTTTATTAATATGGTTATCTTTCAAAAATGTTGGACAACTTAGGGTATGTTTTGGTGAAATAGCTGTAGGCTATAATTGTAGTTGTAGCTGTGGATGTAGGCTGTAACTGTAGGCTGTAGCTGTAGCTGTAGGCTGTATAGAATTGTTTGGCAAACTAGCTGCAGCTGTAGTTTTGTAGGGTAAAATGACATAAAAGGACATCAATACTATAATAAATTATAAATATAGTTAAAAGTAAATTTAACAGATAATATTTATTATAAATAAAATACTTAATTGATTGGATAATATAAGATTCATTTTTTCATATCTTTATGTATAATTATAGCGAGTCTATAAACTATATAAAATAATCAACCAAATAAAAGTTAAAACATTTATAAAAAATCGGCCACAAATCGACCACAATATTTTATTCATTTATAAAAATTAAATTTGTCCCGTGTTATCGCGAGTTTATAACCTAGTAAAAGTAAAACTAAAATATATCAAAAGGAAAACGGAAGCAAAATACGATCTTCATAGTCGACGTGCATTCCATATTAATGTAGCAATATCATTACGGATCTGTCTCATCTCAGTAGAAGTTCCTTCTGATAAATTTTCGTTGTTTATTTGAGATACATGAACATCATGAAGTTCATCACGTGGTATATAATTTGGATGTTGCTCATACACGGTAAACATCATACCTTCTTCTGAGTTATTACGAATATAGTTGTGCAAAGCAAATGCAGCAATAATAACATCAATTTGAGTATGCACACTAAACTGGGGCATTATGTCAAGGATTCTCCATCGCTTCTTTAAAATCCCAAATGACCTCTCAATATAACTACGTAGAGATGAATGAGAACGGTTGAACGCTTCTTGCATGTTATTTGGAGGCTCATTTTGAAATTGAGATTTATGATATCTTGTCTTGGAATATGGAACAAGATATCCTTTCCTATCGGGATATCCTTTATCAACCAAATAATATCTTCCTGGAAAATGGTTAAATAGATAATAAGTAGATTATAATTTATATACGTAACCTGAAAATAACATAAAATATATGAATACCTTCAGGTGGTTGTGGGAAGTTCATTGATGGCGTGTTGATTGCATGAAGAAAAACACGTGTGTCGTGTGCTGATCCCTCCCAGCCAACCGATATAAATGTAAAACACATATTGAAATCGCAGGTTGCCATTACATTAAAAGTAGGTATCCTTTTCTACCGATATAACGCAATTGTTGCGTCTCCGGGATGCATGCCTTTATGTGAGTACCATAAATGCATCCAATGCAATCCTATAATTCAAGTTAAAAAAATGTAAATGATAAAGAGAGTATGACAAATTAAAATCTAAAATAAAAGATAAAATAAAGATGTACCTTAAAATATGGCATATATCTTGTATCATTCATTATTTGAGATGGTATAGGAAAAGTTGGATCTTTTGGCCTTATAATGTCACGTGCTAGACCTTGGAAACCTAAACCTCTAGCATTTATTGTCTCTAGAACCTCGTGAAATGCTCTACTAATAGTTTCTCCTGATCGTTGAAAACTTTCCATAACATCTCTATTAGATACCCCTAATGCAAGCGTATATAAAAATATCCCTAACTTTTCAAGAGTAGACATATTATCACTTGACTTCAACCCATAATTTGATTCAAGTTCTCCACATAATTTCCTGAACACATCTGGATGCATTCTAAACGCATTTACACTACGAATAGGATTGCCATTCAAAACATCATTCAGCCAAGCCTCTCCGGTTAGAGGTGATGTCATGCACGGTTCCTTATAGATATACTTATAATAATATTCGGTAGCTACATCATTTGTGGCGATCAAATCCAATAAAAATGCTACATAAGACATTTTTCTTATCGCCTCTCTTGGTTTTGTATCCATAATAATCCTATTAGAAGTCAATACCGTAAATACATAATTAAAATAAAAATATCTCAAATAAATATCAAGCTTTATTAAAACAATAAGTCATCAAATAACAGTCAAAATTGCATATAATACGAATAATTCAATATAAAAAATGACATAATCAAACACCCAAAGCAAGTTAGTCTCATGATAAGTCATCAACTAAATCTAAAAGAAAACTTTAGTCATAAAAATTGGGATTTCGCTTATGGTGCAACCATTTCATCCTACATTCATCATCCCGTATAGTCATAAAAATTTCTCGTTTTGCAGGTTCTTCAAATAAATCCATTGAAAACAGCCACAATGCATCACCTCTTATCATTAACCCCTTATCTATCAAGTGGTCAATCACGCTTACAACCGCATCAATACTATACTTATTTTCATGATTGGCACTGGACGCTTCTGACTCTAAAATACGCAAAACACGATCTTGTGTAGCACTGCTTTTAGCCATATGCTCCTTTAACATAACAGAACCCGATGATTGTCTCCCTTTCCTTTTCATGCTAGCGGGTTTAAGTATGGTAGTCTTATGTTTTTGCTTAGAGACCCTAATTTGATTTGATGGTGTTGCATCTTCCTGCTGTACTTGATCCCGAAAACGTCCAAAGAAATGGATCGTCTCATCATTTTCTAAGTCTTCTAAATTAGCAGAAAAATTGTTATTTACTTGAGTCTCCTCAACACCTTCATCAAACTCATCATCCTCGTCCTCAATGTTTTCATATATGTCATGGTTCGAACTACTTGGATCCATTGAGGGTGCCACACAATCTATACCGCTAGCGACTGCATCCCCAAATAATTGATCCCATGCTTCTTGCAGTTCTTTGGACGGTTGTTTTTTGCGAAGTTTTTTGACATTTTTGTCTTCCTACACAATATGATATTATATCGTAAGATCTAGAAGGTCATAATAATAATAATAATAATAATAATAATAATAATATAACATAAGATCACAATGTACATTACCTTAATCTTTTGCTCCCACCAATAAGCTGCGCAATCAAGTGTCTTTGTAGACTCATTCCAACCTAAACCAGTCGCCTTGTTTTTTAATGTTATCCATAGATTATAGTCTTTTTTCATGTTATCATACTTGTTTTTCAAAGCTTTGTCACTAAGAAACTTGTGTTTAATAAGTTTCTCAAAGTCTGACTGAAGGTCGACCCATTTAAAAGGAGAACTTCGACCATACGTCGTGATATAATTGTTCAAGAAGTCACATAACGCCAAAACTGTTACTTTTGGCCAACCCTCTCTCTCTTTTTTCTCCTTTATGTTATTTGGGGTCATCTATCAACATAACATAGAGAAACAAATACTACATATTTAAAGCAAATAACATAACAGATTGACAAAAAATAATGATTAGCATTCCAATTAAAGTGATTATTAGAGATTAAGCAAAAAGTACAAAATAATCAAAAGTGTAACAATGACTAAAACTTAAGAGTCATATTATGTTTGTGGGTCCTATTGACATAAGCATGCCACTCTTTTAAGAGTTAAATAACTAGCATATAATTGTCCATCTTTTTATATATTAATCCTTATAGTACTAATTAGTAGTCAGACTACATGATTAATTTGTCCAAATAATTTTAACAATTCTTACCTCAATCTTTGAAAGTATCATGTACTAACAGTTAATTGTAGATGTATCATACAATATTCAACTTAACTAATAATTGTAGTTGTATCGTATGTACTATGTTATTTTATAGTCACTTTGATTTATTATCACTTACTGTACTTACATTATGCTCCAAAAACTACATGTGATGGTAAAAATTCAACGATCCAAAATCATATCATGGCAAAACATTATGATTATCTTATACATGCATATAAAAGTTGATATTTATAATGACAAAATTAGAGAACAAAATAATATGAAGAATAGGAATAATATACTTACAATTGGTGAGAGGCACAAAGAAAAAAGGTTGTGAAGATGTACGCACGGATGAAAAAAACAAGTAGGGTTATAGGTATTTTTATACCTCCAATAGATAGATACTATTTTTTAAATATTAGAATATTATTATCTTTATTATTTTATTCAATTTAATAATTAAATAAGGAAACATGATGAGGCCGATTACTTCATGGGCTTTTGAGTAAACAATTGGTGAAAAGCTGTAGAAATTTGGAACGCTTGTTGTTATAGCTTTTCATTTAGGAGCTTTTAAAAAGTTTAAAAGCCAAAAGTTTTAACACCCAAACAAAGCTTTTACTTTCACATGAGCTTTTTGTTTAAAAACTAAAAGCTAAAGCTCCTAAAAGCTCGACGACAAACAGGCCCTTAACCGCAGAGATACTATAACTAATCATACTATTCTATACATAAATAAAATGTTCTATTTAAACTTCATTATTTTGTTTAGAAGAAGGTTCAAATGAGATTAATTATTAATTGGTAATGATAGGGTTCAGTAAAATGTTGTCATGTGTTTTTTCGACCAAATCTGACCAGCCGATCTTTGATTTTCTGGAATTTTGGGTGCGTTGCAGTTTGTGTTTGTCTCCGGAGGTCATGTTCATGTCTGTGTTCGTCATCGGTGGTCGGAATCATGAAGTGTAAGAAACGTCAGCCACTGAACACTGCCGGAAGCGACCACAAACTTCTTCCGACAGCCACCACGAACGCTGGAATTTGATTTTCACGACTTTGTTCAAATCAACGGTCCAGATATTCTCTCACCATTACTACACTAAGCTACTAAAGTACAATAACCCTTCACTATTTGTTTAATTTTTTAACTATTATTTTAAAACAAGTATCATCTTATCAATATATATTTCTTAAGTTCAAGTTGAAGTGTATCGCTGAAAGACAATTGATGTGTCCCCATATAAGTAGAGCTGAATGTAATCTTAACAAAATAAGGACAAGTGAAAAACAACAAAAATAACACTTTTATTGCATCGTCACCCATTTAACAAACGTGATGATGTTTGAAAAAAAAAACACTTTGTTATGAAATCATATATTATATTAGAATATATTATTTTAGTGATATAATTTAGATTTGTTGCTAATCATTATAAGCCAATAATTATCTGCATTAGTTCAATTTCAAAACAATCATTTTTTGATTGTCGATTTCGAGATCCGAAGAGATCACAATGTTATATTCATTCCATTTGCTACACTCTTATATGTTTCAACTTATTTTAGTTTATTATCAAAATACTGTCTCAATCTTCTTTCAACTTGGCGATAAAAGAATCGCTTGTTTTTTTCGTCGTTGATGCTTTCATTATGAATGTGCTTTTGGAGTATTATTTTTCTTTATGGTTTAGTACCTTCTGAAAAGACCGCGAAAAAAAGAAAAAGAAGAAGAATTTACAGTCAGTACTAATTTTTTATTTAATTCACAGTCATGTTTTTTTCTTATTTTTTTCATTATGTAAATCAAATCACTTTTCAAATCTGTTTGTTAAATTTTTTCAATCAACCATTGTTGACTACTTTTAGTCTTTATTGGTATCATCTTTTTATAGAACGTATTACTCCAACCCTTCTCATATTGTTTTTCTACAAAAATTATTCTTTTCCTTATCCTTTACTTTCTTTAGTCATAAAATCATACTCTTTGACTCTTCCTTAAAATCTTTTAAATGATTATTTTTTTTATATATCTTCTATATCTTATCATCTATCTCTCTTATTCTTTTCATTCCTACTTCAACAGTAGCTTCTTTTAAAATCGTTTCTTCCCTCTTTTTTACTTTCCTAATAAAAAAGAATAACAAATAAATATTTAACTTTTTCTACCACTTCTCCTCCAAATTAGATAATTCTTATATTCCTTTTTCTAAATAACTCTTCTTAATCAAATCTTTTATTCTTAATTAGTATATACTCTTATGTTTCTCCTTCTTGCCCTTTAACTTCTTTTACTTTTAAAATCATAACTATTAACAATAACCCTCAATCAAATAATCATTACGTTTATATTTTCCAGACCAAAGAGCAAATGCAAAAAAAACAAATCAATGTAATCGAAGCTAGTCAGTGTCGCTAAAACAAGCCAATATATCTAGTGCAAGACAAACATAAGATGCAATCAACATTCCAAACAAAGGGTAGCCACTACAAAATAACCCTCATCTACAAATTTCATTTCAGTTTTAACGTTCGTCTTTTTCCCACTCAAACTGAAAGAACGTATTAGAATATATTATTTAGATTTGTTACTATTTATTATTAGCCAATAGTTAGCTAGATTAGTTGATTTTGTTTATAATTAGTATTAGTTTTCTTATTTATCAAGGTTGTTTAGTTTATAAATATAAATAATTGTAATCTTTCTTAATCAGTCAATAATAGATTTTTTTAATATTTTACGTATATAACTTTGTTAGTTATAGATTTGAGAAACGTGAGAAACAAATAATTAAGTGTTGTTAACGTATATGATAACATTGAAATATTTTTGAAAATGTTAGCGATAATCGATAAACCTTAAAACCATAATATTACATATATGTTAAAAGCTACTTTAACCGAACTGGTCACTATGAACAGATGTGTGTTATGTGGCTTTACAAGCAATTTTAGGGTTGTTGACTTTTAAAATATTTTTATTGGTATGTATATTAATACGTACATCTAAATTGAGTTAATAATATGTGAATAAACATTAAACTTTATAGTTCTTACGAGCTCTTAATTTTTAGGTTCTCATGTGAACCTTTAAGTCATACATCACGCCATAATATCATGTTATTTTGAACTTAAACTTTTTAAGAACAATAAACATAACAAAATATCGGATTATATGAACATTTAAAAGTGGGGTGGCAATTTCTAACTTGAAATAAGTCACAAAATAATAGAGTTAGAGTTGAACCTAAATTTTCAAAGGATTTTCTTATAGTTTTTCATTAATTATGACAATTTAAGAGGATTTTTTTTTTTTACTTTTCTTTAAGCCACTCTCAATAGATGACAACACTTCTTTAGAAAGATTGAACAAATACTGAACACTGTCAATGGGTAAATTGAAGAACTAAACTTTCAAACCTCACATTTATCAATAATACATTTACTATATACTAAAAAATATACTAAAAAAAAAATAACAAAAAAAGAGGCTAGCCCACACCAATTATGTCTTGGACCGTTTCAAGTACGACGCAAAATGAAAGACGCAAACAAAGACGGAACGTGTCAATGGTAAAACGGAAGAACATATGAAGAACTCATAAAAGACACTACCGTTATGACAAGTCTTTTAAGGGTTCGTACCCGAGGAGTGGAATGTCAGCTATGGGGGGGAACTTCAAAATCGTAACTGTGTAAATGGGTTAACAGTTAACCCACTTAATAAATGGGTTGATTTATGGTTAAATTTCTCAATCCGTTTCTAACTAGCTAACTCATTTAAAAATACAATGTTGAGTAGAAAATATATAATATAAGGCTTATAGCAGGGGAATGCACCCAACTTTTGGCGGATGTCTATTGTATGCACCCAACTTTACGGGAGTGCATTTAATGTATCTAACCGGGAAAAATGTTCATTCGACGTAAGGAACCTGCTACATCACCAGTAAACACCACATTTATGCCACGTCATCGTCCACCTAGCGCCGGTCATCTTCTCCGGTCATCTTCTCCAGTCATCTTCATAAAATTATTGGAAACCCTAATCCACTTAATGGAAAACCCTAATCGATTATTTTGCAAGTGGGAATTCAAGAAAGCTTGTGAATTCTGACATTTCAGCCCCATTAAATACTCGATTCAATTCGGAAACCTTGTTGAGTATTTGCTTGAACATTTCTTGAATTTTAGAAACCCAATCAAAATATTGTAAAAACGCCTAAAATTTCATCTCCACTTAGAATCTAGGGATTTAATTTCTTGAATTAGGGTTTCCATTAAATTCCATCTCCACAGATAATCATCTACCAACACCTACCGTCGGGACCACCGCAACAAGCCCCCTTCCCGTTGACGTTATCTAAGTCTGACCCCCTTTACGGCGACCTAGAACTCGCTGGAAACCCAAAAATCGACCACTTACTGAAAACCCTAACTTCAAACATAAAAATCAAAAACCCTAACTTCAGATCAGGAAAAAAATTGGGGTCTAATTGTGTTTATGTTTTAGATTGACCGGACAATGCTACGATTGAACCCATAACAAGCTTTTGTGACGACTACCGCCGGCGTCGACACGAAAGATGAAATCAGATCTAGGACTCAATGAAGAATTTCTGGAAAAGAAATAAGAATAAATTGAAGAAAAATAGATCTAATTGAATCAACCGGTAATTATGTGATTTAACAGTGGTTTTGGTGACCGGAATTTGACCGGAGAAGATGACCGGCGCCAGGTGGACGATGACGTAGCATAAATGTGATGTTTATCAGTGACGTAGCAGGTTCCTTATGTCGAATGAACATTTTTCCCAGTTAGATACATTAAATGCACTCCCGTAAAGTTGGGTGCATTCCCCTACCATAAGCCCTATAATATATATGCCAAGTGTCATTCAATTTTTCCAAAATCTCAATCTCAATAAGCATCTAGTTAAATATGTTTACATGTAGTAATCAGTTATTATGCACTTCCAAAATATACGGTAATTTTTAAATTATAAGGATAAGTATTTTGTTATGCAGTCAACTTTAACTTTTTTCTATTATATGAGTTTAACTTTAAAAACTTATATTTTATAAAGTAAACTTTTAAAATCTCTCTATTATATGTTGATTTG
This sequence comes from Logfia minima, assembly GCA_963921325.1. Taxonomy (NCBI): domain Eukaryota; kingdom Viridiplantae; phylum Streptophyta; class Magnoliopsida; order Asterales; family Asteraceae; genus Logfia; species Logfia minima. The sequence continues at coordinate 38,558,896 of OY992764.1, forward strand.
TCTTTTTTGACATTGACAAAAGGGAAATTTTCCCTTTTTAAGTGGCCAAAAAAGGAAACATTACAGACAATAGAAATGTTTTAAAAGTTATCTCATACAATAGAAATTTTTAAAATTAAACTCATCCAATAAAAAAAGAATAAAATATAACTTATAACGAAAAAGTAAATTCTTAAATTTATGCCCAAGTAATTCAGAGAAATTAATATCTTTGTCCGTATACTTTAAGTTATAAAATTTTTTGCCCCCAAAACCTTTATCAGAAGCATTTCAGAGAAATCGTAACTTTTTGAATTTTTTAAGTTAAATGTTGAAACTGTTTGCACATAAAAAAAAGTTGGTGTACATTTATTAAGATATAAGGTCATGTAACTACCACTTTGTGTATGTGTGAAAATTTCTCTTCTTATATATCTTCTACTATATACTATACCGTGCTTATCTTGTTTATTTAAATTTTAAAAAAATAAATATTATATTACACTTATTTATTACGGATTAGATTTTATGAAATTCTTAAATTTTTTCAGAAAAGATTTTTTTATCATTAAATGGTCTTCTGGATAAGCGTTTAGATCTTCTGAATTTTCGGTTAAAATTATACTCTTTAAAACGATCTCGTTTGATAAGTACTCTTTCACATGCAATTCCTAAAACACTCTTAATTACTTTTCATATTCGTATAGAAATCCAAGCAATTTTATTTAAGATATTCAATGTAAAATTTAAAATCTTTAGATTTATTATTTACTTTGTTTTCTTAATTAATTAAAATGAGTCAATTAAATGATAAGTTTAGGGTTTATATTTGTCTTGGAGGTCGCTTAGAATATATTAACAACATGTCAATGTATTTACAAATAAAATGTTATAGAGTGCCTTTAAAACTTCTCGTTGCACTACAATAACCATTGACATGCAAAGTTTTGTTGAAAAATGTTTTTAAAAAATTAAGTTTATCACTTGATGTACCAATTTGTACGAATTATAAGGTAGCTCAGTATGTTATTGATATAACTAATGATTTTGGGGATATTTTGTGTCATGCAATTAATAATGCTCCGATAGAAATTCACATTGTTGATATTGTAAGAAATTTTTCGGGTATGAGTAGCAATGAACCTAACAATAGTGGTGGTTTTCAACAACATTTTCAACAACTACAAACTCATGATTATAACCAACCACGTAAATATCAATCTACAAATTTAGTTACCTTATCAACCACAATATCAATTTACTTATCATGTTGCTCCACGATACCCAACAAATACCACATTTCCAACACAAAATAACCAAAGCACACAACTTAAGGAAGAAGAACATACCCAAGATCATCATAACTATTCCTAATATCACGATGATGTTCACTACAATCATGGTAATTCAGAATATCATGTGGAACTTCCTGATGATCATCCTCATGATTATGATCATTATGATGAAGAAAATGTCAATCCACTTTAACCTTTTGACCATCCATTTTGGTAGTCAGATTGTTGATAATGATGATGATGAGGAGGAAGGGGAGCCAGATCCAATAAATACGTATGACAAATCAACACCACCTAAAGCACCAGAAAATGTTATATTCTAGAATTTGCCATCATTGTTATGAGAAAATGAAAACTAAGCAAAAAATGACCATTTACCATGTATCCACTTACTGGATTCAAGTTGGACAAATATTTAAAAATAAAGAAGAGTTATTTCTTCAATTGCATACCAAGTATCTCGAAGAGAGTTTTCATATTAAGCCGAAGAAGTCAGACAAGACAAGGTACACATCAAAGTGTATATTGCCTGATTGTGACTGGAAGTTAAGTGCAACGCGTGAAAAAAATATAGTAACAACTTCGAAGTTAGGAAGTTAGTTGACGTTCACACATGTTCTAGTACTCAAATCAAGTCGAATAACCGTCATGAAAGCAAGAAGGTGGTTGGTAACATCTTAAAAGAGTTGATGACTTTGGAACGTGTATATAGAGGCTAAGAAATCAAACTTGATACGACAAAACGTTTTAAAATAAGCCTTTTATACAACCAGGCCTGGAGAGTAAAGTGTTATGCTATAGAGTTGTTGAGAAGTAGTGTCGAAGAATCATTTTGAATGTTTTCCTTTTACCTACACAACCTAAAGCTGCATAACCCGAGGAGAAAAACATGTGCTTACAGACGATATATATAATTTTTTAATGTGTTACATGTTCGTTGGTGTAGTTGCTAGTAATTATAATTGGTTTTCATCTATGTTCACATACATATATTCTACTATAATTGTATTTTTAATATCATTGCAGATACGTACATCTGTTAACCATACACGTTCAATAATTATCATAGATGAGTCACATTTGGAGGGGGTTACTTGAGAACTAATTTAATTGTTGTGGTGATGGATGTAAATAATGACATCTTGCCACTAGCCTATGGAATCGGGGCATCAGAGACGGTCTACATTTGAACGTGATTTTTAAGAAACATATGTGACACCCTTGAATCTGTTGGTGGGATAGCCAACCTGACTATCATTTATGATAAAGCTTTTATAATTGCAACCTATATTTCAACTATCTTTCTAGAGGCATTTCATGCCCTATGTCGTCGTCAGTTATTTATAAACTTTAGAAGCGAATCTCTCAAAGTCAAGCACTAAAATGACATTATTGAAAAATGTATAAGACGTACCATAAGTCATATTTTGATCACCATTTTGATGTGATTTCTAGACATTTACAAGCCCCGGCTAAAATTCTTATAGATATTGGAAAAAAAATGGTCAAGGCATCATGCTACACGTACACGATATGCTTACCTCACAACTAACAGTGCAGAGTCTATTAACGCAATTAGCAAGCGTGCAAAGAGACTCCATGTCACAATGTTATTGTAGTTTTTTCGATCTTCGGTACAACAATGGTATTTCAAACACCAGAACACTACTGTCGGAGTTAAAACACATGTCACACCATATGCCGAGTACAAAATCGGTAAGAGGAATGGGAAATTACTAAGATGGAATGTGAATCCATCCACAAATATGATTTGTGAGGTGGTGGATGAGAAAAAGAATGAGATGGTCAACTTGGAAACACGAACATACACTTGCATGCAATGACAGTTGTCCGGTTTACCTTGCGGACACGTTATGACAGTGGGCCATCGAAGATATATCAAGCGGCCTACAAAGAGACTATAAACTCAATGACTCATCCTCTAGATTAGGTTGTACACCTGACTGTGCACGTAATTCTTGCAAAAAAGAGGAGAAAACGAAACCCACCCAACAATGTAGTCGTTGCAAGGTATAGAGTTATAGCCAATCTGGTTGTATGACTCCTTACAATAGAACATACGAACAAAGCGGATCAAGAACCAAATCAAGATCCACCTAAAGGTCAAAATCAAGATCCAAATCAAGAACTAAAACAGTAATTTGCTAACCTTTAGTCATATATAAACATAAATGTTACATTGCATTATTAATATCATCTTGAATTTGACTTGCAGAAACATCCAGGAAATCAAAGTTAAAGGTCGAAGCCGAAACATCTCAGCCGACTCAGTCTTTTTCAAGTGTACATTTGAGTCAACCTTGAAACTATTGTAATGACAAAACCTATGTTATGTACTAGTTAACAATATTATCTATGTTTTATTACTTGTGATTTATTTGATTCGATAACTTTCCTTGATGGTCACTTTGTTTTGTTTGACGAACGATAAAACATTTCATTACATTTAGCTTAAAACATTACATAAACAATACAACACACTAAATGAAATACATAGTTTGACAATTATCTAATTGATTGAAAGATAAATACAAATAATAATAATTGACTATTAACTAATTGAACAATCGTGTTACACTTGAAAATCCAATCATTATCTTAGAAATGGCTACTGGCATCATAGTTTCAGAAAATTGACGGATTGTCAAATCTCTACGTGTACATAGACTTTAATTCCTCGATGTATTTTCGCGTAGCTAGTAATCTACTTCAGTTGCTCGACATATTCCGTTATCAATTGTAAACCAGTATCTAGGTCTTTATCATGCTCTTTAAAGTAGTAATACAATTTATCTGGAGCCCAATAACACAACTCTTTCAAAGCGTAATCAAAAATTTTATTGAAAAATTATCAACATCCACACAGTCAATAAACATCAAAGAAACCTTACATATACATTTTACTTGAAAATCTTTGGCGTGAACCATTTCAAAAAAAAGTTATTGATTTTCGAGGCAACACATCGTGAAAGTATAATCTTTTCTTATTTGCACAAACATCATGTGAAGAACAATAGATTCCATCATTTTGACTTCAACTAATTGCTTTTCAAATGCAATCAACATATCTACCAAACTAAATTATTTAAAGGGTTATTTAAACCTAATATACCTACAAGATCAAATAAATATTCCAACTATTTCATCCACCTCATTTGAAATTTAATGTAAACTGAGTCTTCCATTACTTAAAAGTTAATTGTTAAATGCTATCATTACTGCTTTATAGTGGTGAAATTCAATTTCTAGCCAAACTTAATTAATAACATATTTAAAAATCAGCTAAAAATCTATATATTGCGTAAAGTAGAAAATCTAAATTATGAAACCAAAAATTTGAACTTAACGTTGCAAGTCCACTAAAGTAAAGACTTTTTCAACCTTCACAACGGCGTCAATAATAGTTAAAATCCACGTGTGGGTCCCATGACGAGCCACGTAACCATGAAGCATCCTATGTAGCCGTTGCAAAAGAAGGAATGAAGAGATGAAACGGTAAAAAGGGGTGGAACAGAAATTGACGTTGTCGTTGTTAGCGGTGCTTTTTGACTGGGCATAGAAAAAACAAAATGTGTTGAGGCCCGTTGTTAATACTAATCTACGCCGTGTGGACCATGTGACCAAATGGGGACCCAAACGGTTGACTTGATCAAAATTGATCCAAGTTATTATTATTTTTAATTTTTAATCTTCTAAATATAGTAGAAGTATATTAATTTGAATAGAAGTTACACTTCAATGAAAGGGATCCCTTTTATATGACTACAACCGACAACTACTAAAGTTCACTATCCTATGATTATGAAACAATAATTAGCTACTTTGTCAACACTACCGAATCAACTTAACCATTTTCTTCTCATTTATTTCGTATAGGATAACGACATTGCTAACATGAGAACTCCATTAACGTGTAGCTCCAAGTGTTTTTTATTTGAAGTGTAAAGTGTTAAGAGATATAACATACGATCTTAAACTTCTCAATAAGAGGAATATGTACAATTTTCTCTTGTGAAATGAGTTCGACGTCTCAAATCTATGTTAATAGGGAGTATAAAGCTTTTAAACCGATAACTGGTAGTTATTTTCATTAGTGAATATATTTTGACGAAGTATAACGTTGACATGAAATAACGTTTTCTTTTTATCTGTCATCACCTCTCTAATTCTAACGATTTGTTGCACTGAGTCATTTTGAGGTTGAATATTAAATAGACACTATTTTTTGTAGGAAAATAAAAAATTCGACTCATTTTAACATTCTCTAAATTCATAAAGAGTAAATTTGAATCTTATGTTACTTTTTTAGGTTATCATATTTTGAAACAAACTCGTTTTGACTTATTACATAACATTGAGATATTCCGTTCGTATATAGAAAAATTATGAATTATTCGAGCTAATATGCAACACTACTGTACACACCAAATCTATCATATGCAATACTTTGTTGTTTTCACCAACTCTGTGAAAACTCTGTAAAATGTTTCAACATAGTACTAACGAACAAATTTTATTTTACATTGTTTGCTACACTATCATTAATAAATATAAATTAACTCTTGAAAAGATGTAGCATTAACTTGTTGTCGACAAATAATAGATCGTGTATAAACAATAGTACCATCTCTAGACCATATCTTCTCACATGTACAAATAAAACAAGAACCAAAACTGTGAGTCTGTTACATTGATGCATTTTTTAACCTAATAAAATTAAAAAGGTGAAAAAAAGAAAGACAAATGGAATAAAGTGGGGCTTGAAATTATCCATTTACATTGGTATATTGTAATGTATTGTAATGTACCATTGACACAAATCATATCATTGAATTCTTTTACTATGTAATGGCATTGGAGCTAGCAATTTGGATTTTATGGTCATAAAAGTGAAAAGTATTCACTCATTGGCTGCACCTTAAAAACCATTGGGTACTTTTCAAATATGTACCATATCATATTATCCAATAGTACAACTAATAAAAGGATTTGTACAACTCCCAAGGCATTTGGCACCATACTCAAAAATATTTGTGGGGTTCTAAAATACTTTAAAGAATGCAATATTCCTTCCCACAAAAAAATATATACTCCAATATTTTTAAATACCCTTGCTTTACATGTCAATTATTTTTCTGTAACCATATGAATTATTCTCTTAGATATTAAAACTAAATACTAAATTCATAAGTACTCTTTTATTAAGAGAATATAACTACATTGAATTCATATTATACAAAATGCCGTTTGCTCCCAACCTTTAGTTTATGCTCATCTGTCCATTTGGCTCGAGAATAAGCTCTTTTCTAGACTTCAATTGTACAAGTCACAATGCACAAAGTGCAAGTCCCAAAAGCATTAAAAGCTTACTTGTCACAATTTTTGCAGCCTAACAGTTTCTTTTATAGTCATAACTAAATATAATGGCTACAAAGAATGACATCCACTATAACTATAGCATATTAGCATATAACCCTATGGACCAAGAAGGTCCACTACTTGTATAAATGTTTACATTTACCAGCTATATACAGTTTTGATGGGCTTTTTGCAATGTAAATTTGAAAACTAAAACCATACGAACATTGATCCCTTTGTTGAGAACTGGGAAAGCAAAGAAACTAAAGTTGCTTTTATAAAAGCCATATTGAAACAAACACTACTTTTTTTTTTGGTAATGTGAGTGTTACAAATCAACTAAAAGAGAAATGCTTTCATAGGGATCAGATGTTCCCAAATAATGGCCGTAAAGAATCTTGGTAATCTTCTGCTAGCTAGAAATGAAACAAAACAATTCATCAAGAGGATAATCTGCACCTAAAGCTTGTACAGTACAACTCTTCAACTAATGTGTGTTGTAGAGGGTATTTGTGAACCTGATTATCATTCAAGAGCAATCTTTTTAAGGGAGTAAAAGTCCCCTTCAAAGATTATGCCTTATGCTTGCTAGGTTGTGCGTACGCTTCGGTGGCTTGGGAATAATTCACACAACCATAATGTCAAGTATTCAATTGACAGATTCTAGCTATGAACTACGGTCAATAGGCCAAGGAATAAGATTCAAAAAGTTTTGTAACATTGGAACATTATAAGCATACGTGTGGGGTTGAGTTGATAACATTTGCAGGATTTTACCCCAAAATATATCATATTTATACAACTCAGAATAAACTTGTATGCGAGAGCAATCAACATCTGTAATCAAGTAACTATTGCATCCTTCCTTTCCTGGCAGGTCGTGCTTCGATTTGTTCTTTCCCGGTGACTTCAATTATTTCCGCTGCAAAAGAAACGATTAAAAAATCTTCCTTAATACTGTATAATTTTGAAGCAAATCTGGTTTCACTGGCAATCTAATTAGTTCAGTATGTCCAACCAAGCAAGTTTAACCTTCACCTTTATACTTGGGATTATTTTATGCATCAATAAATCCATCAAACACGTGAACTAATGCCATATACGAATGTAAAACATGACCAATTCAACCAGATGCCAAAAAGTGTCTTATGTTATCTTTCTACTCTTACCACAAGGACCAAGCAATTAATTTCATCAAACAACTGGACAGGGTAGTATGTCAGGTCGGGTGGGTTGGGTAAAAGGACAAAATGGGTCGGAGGATCCACAAACACTGTTTATCAATTCTAAAAGTACGTACGGGTTGAATATGATTTCAAACAATATACTCTTACAAGTAAAACTCTGAACATTTTTTTTATCAATTTATTGGTTTTTACGTGTTGAATGCACTTAGAATGACTTTCAACTCATTTTAACAGTTTGTCAGTTTCCTTTTCAGTTAAATAATTCAGCTGAACCAGTACGACGGTTTAGACACATCATACAATCCAAATTGATTCATTTATACGTAAATGGGTCAAAATTGCCACCTCTATAATCAACCATAAAGGGGCATGGGAAAATTGGACCAAAGACCCTCAGACTTTTTGTGTCCAAGTAAATTGGGATTAAAGCTCCCTCCCTCACTCACTTAAGGAAGCATGATTCTAATGACACTAAAATCTGCCAATAGTGTCAAGACGAGATCTAAACATAAACCATGCAAAACATTTTTTCTTTAAGTGGTTCACACACACTTAAAGTAAAGCTTTCCAAGTAGTAAAGATAAACACATTTTACTTCACATGCATCATGACTTTTGCAAAAGCAACGATGAAGGTACAAGAAAGCAAAAGCAATTAGGTACACTGGAAAAAATGGTATCTAAGAACAGCAAGATGCATAAATAAGGCTGAATGGTAAACAAATAATAGTTATAAAGTATTTTTCAGCACCTGACAGATTTACAGGCCAGCACTAATATCAATCGGGTTCCAACCTTTGATTTTCTGAGTGATCCAAATGCGGGAAGAGAGAAAGCTTGTTTGAGTACTATATATTTTGTTGCTGTTTGTTGATTAAGTTTCTTGTTTTTCTTGTCATCTTGGTAAGAGTCGTATAACTAATATTTAATTATCTATCCTCCAACTTGAGGAAGAGTATCACGCTAAGAACAATACATGGCAATTTTGACACATGTACTTTTAGATGGTTCGATGAGGCACATGGATTGAATGGGCTGAGAGACGTCGAAAGTGTATTTTTATAGTAAAAGACCTCCTAAATCATTTTATTTTGTGATAACGTTTAAATTAGAAAGTTTTTGCTATCATATATGACACACTAATTATATATAAAAAAGTATATATATTATATATTTTTACTTGCAAGTCTTTTAGGTTAATCCAACGAGATCCATTTTGACATGTACAGAAAAATTATCCATCTTACGAAGTTAAACAGATTGAGACATGACCATTTTTCCATCTCAAAATAGAACTGTATCTGGTTTACCAGTGTACGCTTGGTGTTAGGAGTAGTTCAATCTTCTAGTGTAAGCCCACCAGACCCTATTGAAAGTTCAGACTTCACATCAACCTCGGTAACACATAACACTGGGGAAGCCTAAAGTAAGTCACATTGCAAATCACACTTATTCCGTTCTTTGCATTTTTATGAGGTTTTAAAGTACTTAATAGTAAAATCCATCTACCAATAAAACAGACAACCTAATAAAGAATGCAACACGTAAAGGGCAATCAAAAAGAGAAGAGAGGATCGGTCATACTTTCAGGGCCTCGAGCCATCAAAGTAAAATATATGTTGTTGAGCTTCTCCATCTTCTTAGCATCTTGTGCCTGGTCTGTCTTTAACTTGAGACTCTACAACAAATCCATCAAATAACAAACTGAATCACACAGAGACAAATACACAACTAATACAACTTCATATATCTTGTTTGAAGCATAGACATTAACTATTGGCAAGAAGGTAATTTATCACCATAACTCAGAAACCTAAAAACACTGTTGATAAAAAAGTATAGACATTTGTAGTCTCACTTTTCCAGTTTTCCTACATGTTGATTGAACATAAAAGTTCCAATGACATTAGCTTATCTTCCCATGACGATTGAAACTAATCAGCCAAATGATAAATAATCACTAGGGAAAGAAAAGGTGCATCACACACCCTATGATATGTTGTCAAGTTCAACCTCTCAATGAATGTCCTATATACTTAATTAAATACTTGTGCATAATATTAACTTTCACTAAATATAATTAGGCCCTGGACAAAGAGTTCACTGAATCCCACCAAAGTTCATATTCATGAGAACAATGTTGGCCACATAACACCTGCCATTATCATTGAATCAATATACTTGCAAATATTCATGAATGATATTATCTTGCCAAACAAACAGAAGACCACTATTAAATTGGCATAAAATCCGAAATAGCCAAAATACAGTCCACATCCTATTACTACTCTAACAAACCAAGAAACGCGTTTCTAAAAGACAATGGAGCATGTTTGAGTAAAAAATTCCTCAGCTATTCCAAAGCTACGCGCATAAAAAACTGATAATTAAATTGCCTAATGTCGAAATACTTTATCACACATTGCATCTATACTTGAGTTACAGTGCAATATTAGGTATGCCCAATAGACGGTAGCAAGTTTCATTTTAATAAATTAGCAAACATGAAATTCTTGGTAGCAGCGTTTCACAATCCTCACTTAATCACTTCACAAGTTTTTTAATAACATTTGAACGTTATATGGATCATGACATAACCTATCACACAACAATCAAGTAGAGCATGCATAACAAATAGTCCTTCAAAATCACAAGTAGAAAGAAACGAAATGCCTTTGCTCTAGCTTCTAACAACTAAATATTTATACTAGGAATTCATAATTGATGGCATTGGAGGGTTTAATTTAGCTAACTAAAAACCTAATATAGTTCCAGAATTATAAAAATTGATTGAAAACGTACCTGTTTATCATCAGTGACCTTGAGGATTAATTTACCTTCAGAATTTCTGTATTTCATGGCATAACGAGTCTACTGAAATGATTATTACTGATTTACTGTATAATCATAATCAATCAATAACATATAAATAAGAGCATGAGTGAATGGAATTATATAGTAAGTAATAAAGTAGTAACTAGCATAAATAGTGTTGATGGGGATTAGAGGGGAACAAGTGAAGTGATTGTTGGACAAAATCGTACCAAGAGGTTATGTAGATCATTATCTCTATCTCTCTATAAGTTGTATATATGTGTATCCAGGTAGAAGACCATAAACTCCAGTTGTCGCCGCCGTTGTTCTCCGGTGGTTTTCTTCTTCATTGTGAGAATTGAATTGTGTGATTCATTAACCATATCAAAGGTCTATATATACATCACAGATACGTATCCATCTAAACCAACTATGAGAGAAATATGGATAGGATATACATTCTATACATTCTGAATATACAAGATAAATACTATGATGCTAATATTCACCACTGTTTCCAGGTTTTACGATTCTGTTTGCATTTCCGTAAAATTTTATTGGATTTGGTTGATGAGCACTGAGATTCTAAGAACACAACCAGTAATCGATACACCTTTTTACATTTCAAGGACCCATCAAAACCACAGCTCGGACGAATCCAGGCGTTAAGGGTGGTCACCATACATTTACTGATTTACCAAATCACCGTTGGTTTAACGGTAATAAGTTGACCTTTCAACAATAAATCTACGGATGCAAGTCACGGGACAAGATAAATGTAAATACACATAAAGATATTCAAAATATTCGATTTTATAAGACTAAAATTTTCTAATGATTTATTATTGTCATGAAGTATTGATTATCTCTTTGGTTTAGGCATTTTTGCTAGATATCATGTTTAAATATAAATAAAGTAACAATTTGTATATAATTTATTATATTGGTATGTTTTACAATATGAATTGAAGTTGAAGCTTATGTTTAAACAAAAATGTCGCACGTACGTACTTATAATATAGATATAAAGAGGTATCTCATAAGTTAATTATTACATAGGTTAGAATCATTGGACGAAAAAACCGAAAAGAATAATTAGAATTCATGTGAATTTAACATATATTGAGGATATACATGTTATCTTTTAAAATATCAAATTAACCATACTTTAATTTATCATAACAAAGCTATGTTTTTTTTTCTTTTGTGAAAAACGGAAATTAAATTGATTAAATCAAAGATCTATTCGAGTTACATGTGATGTTTGCAAGATGTCAACCAAATAACAACATTTGATACACAATTGAGACTCTATCCATGTTGAACGACAATTAAACAATATAATTTTAACAACTAAAACTTCACAATAAATCTTCAGCTTTAACCGAATCAAACTTTTGAGCTTCATCAAATGTATGTTTAATTAGCTTCTTACAAATGTATGTCATTAAAGATTACTAACTCAAAACATCTATAAATTTAACATTTTATTATTAAAACTACCTACATTTATCAATAGGTAAATGGAATGTACTATTTAATAAATAGTATATGGCCATTTAGCTCTTTACATTTATCAACAGGTAAATGAAAGGTATTATTTAATGAATAGTATATGGCCAATGAACCTTTAACATGGGGGCTTTCGATTCGATTTGGATTGGCATCATAAACCAAACTGAATTTCATGAAAACCCAAACGATATCTATATATCATTTAACTTATAAATTTTTGTACAAACTTAGCATTGACTAATTCTCTAGTACATTAATATGTCTATGTTTAAATGCAAAACATGACTTGACTTATGTTTGTTGGGTCTAATAAATACAAAATAAATAATAATGTATCTTGAATGTTGCTTCGGATAAAGGTAAAACGTGAAGTAAAATTTGAAATTAATTTCTAAGATGACGTTTGTCTCACTAAAAATGTATACACTATTTCACCTTAACAAGTCAACATGACACGAAAACTGGCAAATACCCACGGTTAAATCCGTGGGAAATCCGTGGGTAAACATGGTTATCGACGAATTACTTACGGATTTTGTCTGAAGCTAATATTGGCGTGTGTAATTAACCTTCCGTGGGAAATCCGTCGGAACTGATTTTTCCCCACGGAACTCTCCGTAGAAAATCCGTAGGAAATTTAATTTTAGTCTTTTTGAACGGTCCGTGGGTAATTTGGACACTACCCACGGATTTCTCACGACTTGTTTCCACAGATTTCCCACGGAATTATTTCCCACGGATTTCCCGTACAAAATTTTCCCACGATATTCCTACGGGATTCTCACGAATACATTTCCCACGAGATTCTTATGAATTTCCCGAAAATAGGTTTCCCGCGGACTATTTCCTATGCCTCACAGATTTTCCCTACATATTTCCCACGGAAATTGTCCCTACAAATTAATTTCTCCACAGATTTCCCACGGAAATTCTCAAAAAATTTCTAATAATCGCCCTATTTTTTCATTTTTCCCAGCGTTTTGTACCTGTTTAATGTAATACCAAGATGTAAATAACATATATCTAAATAAGTCAAACATCCAAAATACACAATACGTATCCGAAATACATCAACTATCAAAAGACTAGCTAAGCTTTACATTGGTAAAAGTTAGTTTAGCTTTACATTTGTCAAGTATCAAAAGACTAGTTAATAATACTAGTTAGTTAAGCTTTGAACATGTTAAGTATCAAAAGAAGAGTTAATAGTTATACTAGTTGGTTAAACTTAGCAAAAATATTTTTTCTTAACTGGCGTCAATACTAACTAGGTGGTGGTGGGTACTTTTATAAAAAAATTACAAAAATAGTTTTAAAAATTACAAATAATTTCAAAATTTAACATTCATCACCAATAAATGTTAAAAACGTTTTTTATAAAAAAAATCAAGGGCTAAACTTTGCTTCACTCCTTACTCAAATTTTGGAAGCTTCCTATGGATCCTTTCCCTGTATATATATATATATATATATATGACTCTTACTGGTCTATTGCATTTTTCCATCAGGTGGCTTCTTTGGGCAACAATATCGCCATTAATTGCGGCTGGAAGTAGTATAAAGGTCAGTCGATACTTTAATATTACCATGAGGATGGTAGTTTAACACTTCAATATTTTATTATATTCTTCCGGATCTTTGAACTTGTTCTTTCTCAGCTTCCCAACATCCATTCACTAAGATGGCTGAATGCTAGCTGTTTGTACTTTTAGTACGATTGGATTCACTGGAACAACTATTGGTGTGACAATATACAATGGTAAGACGTCAAAAATGTCTTTTTTTCCTTGTCTTGGTTGCATAAGTTGACGAGTGTCAATAATAGGTGTAGCCACACTACCTGATAAATTTAAGCCATGTATGTAAAAATGAATCAATTTGAGTTATAGTTTATATTTATAAAGTTGGATCACTATTTTGATAGTAGTTTTGTAATCATAGCACATAAATCTTCGAAGAAACTTAAAAAAGGTCCAAAAAAGGTTAATTGGTCAAGCCACCCAGCTCAACTCGAATCGTTTTGACCCTTCCTATAGCTTTTGACTATTTGACCCGACATCGTAACCAACCCAATATGCCACCTATACACTACCAGAAAGAGGCTCTTTTGCAATGGCTGATGTTATACACTACCAAAAAGAGGCTCTTGTGCAATGGCTGATGTTCAGCTATACGCTAAAAGCATTACAAAAGTAGGTCTGTTAGCAATTATGAAGTTTATTGCCAACCAAAAACATTGAAAAAACAGAGAAACATACCTAAAATCCTTTGCTTATATGGTTTGAGTTTTTAAAACAATTAAATTTGGGTCTTGACTTAACTCATATTGTCACAGGGAAGAAGATTGATAGAGGAACCATAGGTTATAGTCTTCTAGGAAGCTCTTCATCAAAGATGTTCAAAGCCTTTAATGGTCTCGAAGTTATTGCATTTTCATTTGGTGATGCCATGCTTCCTGAAATACAAGTAAATGACCTTATAACCCTTGTAACTACTGATACCGTATGTTAAAAGAGTGCATATTATCTTGTACCTTTTGAGCTTTCTATACATAGTAGAGGCCGGAAGCAATATGGGTGGGTTGGGTAAAAGGTCAAAAAGGGTTTGGGTTTGGAACAAGTAACCTTTTGGTACAGGTCAGGTCGCGTTAACCCAGAAACACTTTTTTGTCATTCTAATTCTATATCCTGATAAAATAACATATTCACTAAATATGATCACAAAAAAGCTATATTATTACCATGATAATTTCCCTTTAGCTAATGTTACATTTGACCCATTCAATCTGTCTAACAAAAAATGAAACAAATTGACCCATTCATATGTAAATGGGTCTCAATTATCGCCACTAATAAAATTGGATCTTGCTTTGCAACTTAAACTGGCAAAATTACAATCTGCAGAGTACTGTCCAAGAACCTTCAAAGAAAACTATGTATAAAGGGATAGGAGCTGCATGCACCATGATTCTATTGAGTTACTGGCAATTGGCTTTAGCGGGCTTCTGGGTTTTTGGGACGGGCGCCCAGCCCTTTATAGTTGCTTCTCTTGCAACCCCGAAATGGACAATTGTTATGGCAAACATTTGCCGTGATCCAGATATCTGGTTGTTTTCAGGTAGAATTGATTGATTTTCAGATCATTGTGCTTGATTTTCAAAATATCTTTGACTTCTGAACCATCACCATTGACTTTTCATATAAAACAGACGATCATTATTACAAAAACAACAAAAGAAAAATCAAGTAGTTGATAAGTATTTCCTAGAGGTGACAAATTTGACCAGTTGTACTAATGGATGAGTAGATTCAGGTTAAGTTTTATATCTGACGGGTAAGATCTCAGGAAAAAACAAAGAAAAAAACAAAAATTAGCTAAAAGCTAAACGGGTCAAATACATCGAAAGTGGCCCAAGGCCAAGCTGCATTTCAATGCAGGCGGCCTTGAATATCCTCATTCTTTTATTTAGGAAATCATATTATTATTGACATAACAATAAAGTTTGTAATCATATTTGATAAACTGATTATTTTGAAAAAAATATTTAGACCAAAATTTATTCAGGTCAACTCAAACTATACCGAATATCACATGTTTTGACCTGTTACCCAACCCTTGTGACCTGCCCATTTTCGCACATCTACACATTATTAAAACTTATGATCTTTTTGGTGTTGGTAAGATATATTGCAGGCTGACATATGCCTTTTTCGAGGAAATAAAGGTGTCAGATGAACAAATTGGTCGATTCCCTCTCCCAAAGCATATTCACCGCCTCGTATTCACCTCACTTTACATGGGTCTGTTAACTCTTTTGGCTGCAGCCGTGCCGCTTTTTGGGGACTTCGTATCCATATGTGGAGCCATTGGCTTCACCCCACTTGACTTTGTATTTCCTGTATTAGCACATCTGAAAGCTGGAAAACTGCCAAAGAATTCAAGCCCAATTGTGATCCTGAAGATTCTCATAACCACGTGGTTCTCAGCTGTTGCAGTTAGGTTCATCATAGATGTCGTCAATACTTACAAATTCTTGCATGACATTTAAGTGTACATAGCATTCATGTATAGTTTTATGGGTCCTATTGATGAGACCTCATTTCATTTACCTAGAGAAAAATAAAATGGGTTCACAAAAGACATACTATATGAATGAAATTAGCATACAACATTTACACTAATACATGCATGTTTTTCTGCTATTAGAAACTGCAAAATTGGTTAAATGTAGTTCTACACTTACAATAGTATCATTTGTTTGTTTGTTTTTTTGTTATTGCTGTTATTGGTAATGTCTCACATTAATAATATGTTAGTTTTTGTAGTTAAACTTTCTAATTATAGAAATGAATAATAATATATTGTATCCAGATGATTAGGGGCCGGGATTTAATGAATAAATACATGGATTATATTTATGTTATGTAATAACTTTCTATAAAGAGAAATCCGCTTTCTCCCTTTTTTTTCTCCCAACCTCATCTTTTCAATACAAAACCCCCCTGGCATTCAACTCACAAATTTCAGTCACCACAATAATACATTTCATTACAACATTTCATAGGAAAAGAAAAAAAAATGGTAGATTATCGATCCCGTTTCATCCTCTTGCCCATCCTCTTGTCATTGGCTACAACGGCCTGTTGTAGCCGGATCAGTGGTGGTGCACCTCCCCCTGCAGTTACCGAAGGAGACTACGTGACTCCAGCAGATGAATTAATGTTCAACGAAAATGATGCAGTCTCCCCTGGGCCTGAAAAAGATGAACTTGCCCCTGGTCCTAGCAATGACTTGGAGGAAGATTATGAAGTTTCCCCTGGGCCCGAGAGTGATTTCATGATTCAAGGAAAGAATTCAATTGAAAGTCATAGGAAAGTACTTGTATCCCAAGAAAAAGATGACTCCTTTGTTATTCAGGGTAAAGTTTATTGTGACCCGTGTAGGATCCAATTCCCGACCAAGATTAGTTATGCATTAGCAGGAACCAAAGTTACGCTTGTGTGTCACAAGGAGACTGGTGAAGAAACTTATAGGCTTGAGGGAATGAGTGATCAAAAAGGAAAGTATACATTAAATGCAGTTGGTGATCATGCTGATGAGATCTGTGAAATCACGGTTAATGAAAGCCCGGATCCTAATTGTCCCGAAATTATGGATGATGAGAATCATGTTAGGGTGTCTTTGACAAATAAGCATGGTGCTAAAGGTAAGGGTCGATATGCTAACCCACTCGGGTTCATGGTTATAGATGCCGATCCTCGTTGCAAGGAGGCTCTTGATGAGCTTGGTTTTACTGGAATATAAATGTACTAACATATTTCTTTCGTTGAACTCGTTATTCTTATTAATGTTGTTATTTGTGATTGAGGAA
The DNA here is from genome assembly GCA_963921325.1 of Logfia minima. NCBI lineage: Eukaryota > Viridiplantae > Streptophyta > Magnoliopsida > Asterales > Asteraceae > Logfia > Logfia minima. The sequence goes on from OY992764.1 coordinate 38,576,435, forward strand.
ATAAGTGCATGCACACATGCAAATAGGCTGTTTTTTTCTCTTTCTGTTTTCAGTTACTGAGATAGTTGTTAGTTGTAAATTTTATTTGGGTACATTGAATTTTAGCAACAAAAGGATAGTAGTTAAATCGATGTAATATATATGTTGTAACATATTAGCTTGGATCGTTCGTAATTTAGCCCCATCTTTTTATACGTACTTAACATTATTCGAGTTTGAATTTTGAAATGGCTATGGTTATTAGTTTTTAGAGAATGAATATCCATACCCACCACCTTGTATGGGTTTGGATTATGCCTATATTTGTGGGTTTAATTTCCAATTTTTAAAACCAAATCCATCAACCAAATACTTTCAATGACATTGAAACCCATTCCTTTTCTCATCAAACAAAAGCACCTCAAGTCTTTTGTCTTGGCAATTGGCACGAAACTTCTCTATTGATTTGACCAAAATGGGAGTCCAAATCCGTATAAATGTGAAATATAGTGGCGGTGATAAAGAAAAAAAAATCAATTTGCAAGAGACACTGCAACTTTGAACAACGATCAAATTCCAAGAAAATTACCTTTCTTGAGAAATCTACATAAATTAGAGATCATTGTGTTTTTCATACTGGTCGAAATGTTACTCCACCAGAAATTTTTCTAACTATGTTTCAACCTACAATGCATTTTAACAGCACAAAAGGTAAATCACCACATGCAAGTGAAGCAACAGCAGAAGTACTAGGAGTAAATGTAAAGTAGAAAAAGTTGGAGAGTGCAGAGGTAACATGTCAAAATTTACCAACTTCAACAAAGATGCAGAAAGCATACTGTATAAGATAGAAAACACAAACCTACAACTATATAGTAACTTAAACTTTATAACCACTCATATTTTTTCATACATAAACTTAAACTATAAACCTATAAACCAACACAGCCAACTCTTGGCTACCATTTCAGCATCTTGATTCTTTCTCTGTGCTGAAACGAAGGAGGGAATACTGGTTAGGTAGCCGGAACCGCACCCACAGCCTTTCTAGCATATGATATCTCCATCATGTATTCCTTGGCAGATGAACCAATTATGACTGAAACTGTCTCTGATGTTGGCTGTTTCTGTAGCCATCGCTCCATCAGGTTACCTAGCAGCAACGTTGGCACTAGCGGCTGGCCCATGCATCTCAGCTCAACCTGCAATAAAACAATTTCCACCCGCTAACAAATTAAGGACAGGATGGTCATTTCCAATAAAGGGGTATAGTTTGAAACAAAGAAGATATAGCAATAACGAATTTGCCCTGCTTAAGTCAAATGTTTGAATATGGAATATAGTTTGGTACTTTCAAGAAAAGGTATTTTGCATCATTATGTCATTAATATATACAAGGGTAAATGAAATAAGTAATTTTACACTCAAATTAATCAAGAAAATAAAGGTTGCAATTAAAATCAGATATTCAGAAATGAAATTTATTACATATATTATGGAGCGAATGGAGTAAAGCTGATCTCAGTCATATTCTTATCTCAGGTACGCTTTTAAAAAAGAATTGGTTTCCCGAAATAACTATATAAGAGTTAAAGTAACGAGTAGAAATACCCAATGCAGTATTCTAAGGCAAGAAACATAGAATCCGGTTTATTTTTAAGCATACCTCCATATTATAGTTGAACAAATATGGGAAGTTAAAGCCAGGCTACATATTGAGTACATCAAAGAGCGAAAAGAGCAGAAGGTTATATATGGTATGATGAAAAATTGACTAAATGGATAAAAAGAGACTTGCCTCATGTTCACTTCCAAGTTTCAATTTGTTCATCACGAATTTCTGGATAACTGAAACGGGTATATTAGCATCCCTGAAACCATAGTAACAAAGATGCATTAATATACAACCAATGAGGATCCAGTAGGTTCAAATCATGGAACCATTTTTGTAAAAACGCATTGAAGCCTTGGTGCCATGGTATGGTGCTTAGTTTTGTAGGTCCCATCTTATGCCACAGATACATAGGACCCACGATCATATCTTCCAAGCTATACAAACCGAACCGCCAAACTCAATGCGAATAGGACATATCTAAACGTTAAAAGTCAATATATATGGAGTAATACACAAGAGAAGTCATACATTATTCTTATAGGAGGAAAAAAGAACCATCAAGGACAATGTTTAAAAATTATAGACAGATGACAGTATTTTATTACGTAAAATGGAAGAATAATATTCGAAGAGTGATTTTTTAGCTATTAGACTTGTGTGTTTGGTAACAGAAAAACAATTATCAATAACATATCTAGAAATAAGGTAAATGGACGACTAAAAGTGCAGAACAACACGTAAACTGAGCAAGCACTAAAATGATATAAAAACAGTCAAAGAAATGAGAAGATGTGAGAGTTTGGTAATTTCAATTATAGGTTCAAGATACTTTTATCTAGGGAACAATGGTGTGGTTCTCCTAACCCTTTGCCAAATCCTGAATTGGGTGCTTTCGAGGTGAGGTGTTGACAGTTCTCCTGAGTTGGTTACACCAAATACTAGGGATACATGATACAAAAGGGGAATTGTTGGTCTTTAATTAATAAAATGACAAAGTCACTGTTCTAACTAAACCTAACACAGTAATACTTTTGAACAAATAGAATATCTCATTAGAAAACCGAATTAAAGACATGGTTCAGATATCCTATTTGTATTATACGTGATTATCCATGAATGAAATATTTAACAATGTGATATGAATAAGAAGTCAAAGGTATCTATCTACTGTGAAGTATTATGATAGATTAAAAGACCAACTAAAATGAAACTAACCAAAGAGACTCACCAAAGATACTGAAAACTTATACCACAACATATACATATGCACACACGCACATATACATGCATGTGGTAACATCTGTTGCATTGTAAAAGAACTTTGGATAAGGATAAAGCAGCCATAACATTTGAGGCATAAGAGGTTTTAAGATTCAAATAAGAAAAATCAAAGGCACTTTTGAAAGTGGATATCAAAAATAAAACAATGAGCATAAACAAGATAAAGGAACATAGCTGTAAAGAGATATGCTTCTATCTAACACGTTAATACCAGATGACCATACTCGGCTAGCCTCTTGGACCAGATGACCATTGATTAGGTCAACTTTAGCCAAAATACAAGTCAACCAACAAAAAAAATCCTTCAGAAATGTGTAAAAAAAGATCAACTTTGGGTTATTTATATTGATAATGGGTCAAACGGGTGACCTCAAAAGATGAAAAGGATATAGGGAAAATACATCAGAGGGTTTAAAAGTCACCTGGAACTATATTCAAGTGTCCACAACCTCCTAAATTGCTTTACTAGATTAACCAGACCATTACTTTTTTATATAGTCAGTTTAATAATCTTTACTATATTGATTAATAATTATAAGAAAAGAAAAGGAAAAAAAAAAAAAGCTAACAGACAACAAGATAAGTGTCAGCGGATCAACCCACCCACCCAACCATCCATTTTACCAACTATTGATAGCAGACTAGTTATCTCATTGGTATTTCAGTAAAAATACTCTATGGGTCTCATCACATAAGCAAGAAAAGAGTGGATTTCATTAACTTCACTAGCAAGAGAAGTTATCAGCTGGTACGAACGGATTGGTACCTGGAAAGTGGTACATACCTTGAAAAAAAAATGCAGAAAGATAATAAATAAAGATGTTAAATTAGTTAATCCCTTTTGTTATGGTAGTGCCATTAGTTGAAAATCTAAGATTTGTCACTATACTAAGGCTTCAACTATCTTCAATACTCAACTTAAAATTCAAAACTTCATTTTTGACAATCATGAAAGTGTACAGATTAGGTAGGGAAACATAATAATAGAGTCGGAAAATACAGACATAAGAATTCCTGTTCATCATAAACTAATATTTTCACTTTCACGAGCATTTTAGTTGCTTCATTAGCTAGTCAAATTAAATTATTAGCAAGGTAGCATTTCATGCTAATAAAGCATCAATTACTTTCAAAGATGCATGGCCCAAAACTATGCCCAAGTAAATAAGCATGCTAAATTTTACATTATTAAGATGATGCCTATGTGAAGAAACATATATATAAAATTTTACGGTACATGAAACCTTGTACAAGAAAGATTAAAATATAAGTAAGAGAACTCACTTTAGTCGGACAAAACTTCCTTCTATCTGCCCTAAGGGTTTGCCTCTCCTGAAATATTAGAAGGGAATTAACAGGTGAATTTAAGAAGGAAAAACTGTAAAAAAATGCAATTTACTAATTACTTTTTATCACTTTATGCAACTTACTTTTCTTAACCACTTAATACAACATACTGGTCATTTGTTACCATGATATATATAATTTGTAACTTTATGCAGTATACTTAACATTTTTCTAACTATCATTGCATCATACTTACCTTTAATGCAAAAGTTGCATACTTCAATTATAAATGGAAGTATGTTGCATTAGATGGTTAGAGAAAAGTAAGATGCATGTATCGGTGAAAGTGAACAGTACATTGTGTTTTCTTGTTGTGTGCACATATAAGAAATACAATGTTATCAAACAGATAATATTTGCTTCTAAAGTACTCACTGTTCTTCTGAAGGTACCAAATGGAACCAAATTGGATTTATTCTTTTCACTCGAGCATCATTGTTAGCATCATCATCATCAAGCACAGCTTGTGAATCTGCTTTGTTTTTTCGGTTCTTTCTTATCTTCTTAGGTTTTGCTGATCTTGTAACATCCACATCAGACCGTCCATTTTCATCTTGAAATTTGGAACGCTTCAGTTGATCCTTTCCTTTTGGTTTACGGACATGTCCTTCACTCTTTTGGTTATGCTGTGGTTCTGATTTGGCATTAGATCCTTGTGAAGTAAACTTGGAAGATTTACTCCTATTAGCCACTTCCACCAAATAATTCAAAGGGTTCCATAGGTCAGCTTTCCCATTCTTTGTTCCGTTATCAGGTGAAGGATCACTAGATGGCTCAGGAGTTGAAGATTTCTGCACACATATTGTTGTTTCTCTTCAAAGATATTATAAGAGTAACCAGTAGAGGTGGCAATTTCAACCCATTTATACAAGAAAGAATCGACTGGGGTTGTATTTGTGTCACACGGGTTAAATATCAAAATTCGCTATAAATGAAACAGGTCAAATGGGTAGAATGGGTTTAACATGTCCAAAGTCGTCTAACATGCAGCTCACAACATCCTAAATCATTTTATTTTTATAAAATTATACTATTGTTTGAAATTTAGGTTTTAAACAATACTTAAGTCATAAATTACATAATTAAATTCAAATAAATGTTGGTAGGTCACATAAAACGTCCCGTTTTGACCTGAAGCAACTTTGACCAGCCCAATTTGCAACCTTTAGTAACATGAATGCATATCTAAGAAGTACACAAATGCATAAAAACCTGGATTATATTGGTGGACATCTTACCTGCCTTAAATTCTGTGTAAACTTGTTTAAAATCTCACGTGAACTTGAACTATCTTGATGGTCTTCTACGGAGTCCTCTTTCTTGACAGATTTGTCAACAGAGAAAGTTGACCCGCGTGGTTTCTTTCGTGCTGGAACTTTTGACCTTTTTCCAGTCAAAGTAGTTTGCGGTGACACTCTAGGAGTGCTGACAACTAGTGATGAAAGTGATCTCTCTTTCCTTCTTAACGGTACTGTAACCGAAGGCACAGCTTCAGGGGACTTTACCCTTCTTCGTTTTGAAGGAAAGATTCTCCTTCTAACATCTTGCAAATTATGGTCAGGCCTGTTTAACAGACAAAATAATGCTTCATCAACTTAAATAAAGTAATCATATTTCAAGACCACATCCTATATTATGCACACAGGTATTTGGAAATTAGTTTTATCTATGATGTAACTAACTATGGACTATGTCTCAATGACCTAATGTGCCAAGTTAAAATTTGTAGAAGAGATATTGCCTACAACATTCCATATCTTGATGACATGGGCGGTAGTGTCCACACAAAAGAAGACAAAAATAGAGTTTTTAGTGTAGCAAAATAAATGAGAGTTTCTTCTTGTAAATGTACCCACTTTTCTGTACCAGCAGTTCATACCAAGGTCTGAAAACCTGGGTGTGCCTATGGTACTGTGATTGGAAACTTAAATTTTAAAATGAAGAGCATCTGTCGAGAAATAAATTAAGTGTACAGATACAGCTTTTTAATACGACCAAGTAATCCACTCAACCTAAAAACGGAAAATAAACAAATTAATGCACATGGAAATGCATTAAAGATAGGATCAACAGAAAACCACATAGCAATACATTATCTAATCTGATCTAATCTAATATATCATCAAAAGATAGTCTAAATAATGAAAGAAACAGGACTGACTTCTAAGATGATATGGCAGATAAGCTGAAAGGGTAACACATGATCATCATGATCCCACTATGCTATTAATGAAATTTCAGTGGTTGCAGAGTCAAACTATATGATTGGATCCCCCTTTTATGCAACTTACTAAAATTTCCTTAAATATAATTTTAGAAAACTGACTTGAACAGAGTGGCAGCTTTAGCTGATATCGAGTCAATGAAACACTTATGAATCAACTTTAAGATAAGAAAAATCCATCACCAAAAATAAATCAATTTTGTTGAAGAAACGCAATAACAGGACACATATTTCCAGATTAATGGCAACACAATTTACAACATGTACACAATATGAAATAAGAGTATTTCTTCAAGTATTAGCAATGGTTTGAAAATAATCCTAACAAGTGTTAATACAATGACATATCAAGGTAAATCAGGCAACAATATTTTCTACCTTTATAACAGAAATTACAAACTCTTATAATGTGCTTTACAGCCTCTTTATGCAAAACACAATAAAGGTTACTAACATAAAAACATTAATTATGTATCATGGATTCAATAGTTACATGGCAATCACTCAGATAATGTGGGTCTCACATTCATCATATGGAAAATGTTTATCGATTAAAACAGGATTCTAGTTATCTCAATTACTTCTGTGTTGAATAGTTACATAACGCGTATATCTGTTATGGTCTCTTAAGAAATTGAAACTCATAATATAGAGCAAAATGATAAAAGAACTAACAGTATATATGTATGTATGGATACATACACACACCCACAAATATATGTGTTTGTGTCTGAATACATATATATATATATATATGTAGAGAGAGAGAGAGAGAGAGAGAGAGAGAGACCTCAGTTTCTCAAGAGGAACACATCCAAGGTCAATATTACATATTGGACAGCATTCAAGTTCCTCATCTGTGAACTTCTTATTAATACATTTCCTGCAGACTGAATAATATTCAGAAGGAAAACACAATTAGTTAACACCCATTTTCTTAGAGCCGGAATAAGTTATTAAGGCTTCATGGTACAAAATTTAGGAATCATAAATCCATGAAATAACTAAGAAGTTTCCTTGTAACATAAGCGTAAAACTTTGAACTCTTTATGTTATAACTAGACTGTTCCCATTCCCAGCTCAGCCTCAAGCACTCAGCTCAATATTTTGGGTTAACACGGAAATGAGAAACTTTTTTTTTTAGGAGGTTCTGCTGTATCTAATGAAATTGACTATGTGATATTGAATAATTATAACCAAAAATATCAGCTGACATAACAATGTGGTAAAGAAGAAAGTGTTTGCATGCATTTTTGTTGCTTGAGGTTATAATAATCACATTTGATGATGTCAAAGGTTTGACAAACTCCATGGAATTGTTAACCATATCCCTTAGTGCTATAATGGAAAGAATGAGTTTTTATTTGTAATATTTTTATATGTGGTAACCTTAATCAAAGCCCTAAGAGAACCATATCCTAAGGGCTATGGTTAGCAAAATAATCATAAACATGAGCATTTTACCCAAACACCGGCAATTATTCAAATAATTACGTTCGAAACATATACCCAAACACCCTTAATCAGACTTCATAGATAGCATGAACAAAGTAATCCAAAGATCCAAACTCACCTGCACCCTACATTTCATGACAAATTTTCAACCAACTCTATCAAAAAATTGGGGCAAAATCAAAATTAAACACAGTTACACTGAAAATTTAGGGGGAACTTAAAAGCATGCCCCCCGTTTGTCAATCTGTATCAAAACATGTCAAAAATGTCATCCAAATTTTAACTACAGTCATAAACAGTAAACAACAATTATAACGATCAATCAAATCAAGGAAACAGGTAATCAATTCGTTCACATCAATCATCAATCAACTTGACAATACACATTTATTTGCAACTCAGCATGAAAACTCATCGATAAACAAAGTAATATTAAACAAATCATAAACCAAATCACCTTAAATAAACCTAATTACGGATAAAATTAAGTAAAAATTACGATAGAAATTAGAAATACTGACACGTATGAAGACATTCAGGGATAGTAGTAGCAGCTCGTAACAGTTTATTACAAATAGGACACGTCATGCATGCCGCTACTTCTTTTTTTCGTAATTTCATAACCTGATTACTCGACATCGTCACACACCCTTACTAATAAATCACACACAATCGCAATTCACGTAGTTCGGTGCATGTTAGCAACAGCGTTTGGGGAAACACATTGAATTTACGTAACTGCATTGAAGATAATAAACGAGATCAATAACAATTGAAGTCGCTAACATAAATATATGTAAGTCGTAAACACGATACACGTGTATGTAGATACATATAGATACATATGTGTATGTATATATATAGATAGATATATGTATACATACCGTGGATCTATGAAGATACGAATTGAAGATTGATGAGATAATGATTTGAGAGTGAATTTGGACAAAGAGGCGTTGGCCTAGATCATCTGTGTGTGTGTCTGGGAGTCGAAATCGAGAGTTTTAGAGAGAGAAAGTGATTTTTTTATAGAGAGAGAAAGTGGGGGTTTTCGTAATGTAAAATTGGCATGGACCGAATACTTCTTTGGTTTTTATTCAACTCTTAGGTTTTAATGCAAAATAAACAGATAAAAGTCATTAATAAATCTTTTTTTTTTTCAGTAGAATCATTGATAAATCGAATATACACTTAATTTACTTTTACACTTAATTTCCAATGACCTATTTTGTTTAGAAATAAAATAATAGATAGATTTAATTAAATAATTTAAAATATAATTTTATTAGCATTACAGATAACAAATTCAATGTAAATAGGTAATTATGTTGGGATCAATCACCACCACAATAAGAAATCAAATATAACTATGTATAAATCAATGTTAAACACGAAACAGAAAAAGCAAAATGCATTTAAATTTTTTACGTGAAAAACCTCTCAAAAGAGAAAAAATCACGTTATCCTTATGCCGCTTAAGCTCCACTACATTTGAACATTATTACAAGAATAAACGTTTTTTCAACACTCTCGAATACCCTCACACCTCTCTCAACGGTATATTACAATTACAGAGCTGCCCTCAACACCATTAAATAACCAGTTACTCACCACACGGGATAAATGAAGACTCAAAACTCAACTCTCATATACTTTCTCTTTTTCTCAACCCCTCACACAAGACTCTAACTCAACTCCTATATGTATATAGGCAACAAAGAATAGTTTTCTAATATGATTATAAATTCTACATTAAACTATATTATTCTCCAAGTCTCTCTATATTTTAAGAAATTAGAATAATATCTCAACAAACCGATCATCTTATGATCTTTCTATTAATAATATGAGAAGTAAATAGTGTAACTCATGGTTAAAAGAATATGAATATGAGAACTGAACCTATGAACCCCCGTCTTTATATTGCATGTGCTCTGTCACTAGGCTACCATTGCAGCCCGTCACAAATCTAATCTAATATATACTATTCAAGAAAGAAATATATCTAAAACACTCAAATCTTTAACAACAAACAGGTGAAATAGTTCAATCTTTAAGCCTTAATAGGCTTATATATCAATAATCAGTTTTAAATAAATTGCTTCTAAAATTTGTGAGACGTACAATAAAGACGTAATGCAAGTATGTCACCTTGGTCTGTTTGATTCAATAGAGTCGAATTCAATATCAACATGCCATATATATTTTATTTAATTTCGACGGGAAAATTTTATGAATTTTATGATTATGTTTATTTTTTGTGCGGGTGAACATCTTTCTTACTTGACAGTTATAACAATTAGAAACCTATACTTAGCATTGTGTTTCAATATTATTTTTTAGAAAGACTTGTTTTGATCAACATCGTCAATTATTAACATTTTATTGAAACATCCACACAAAAAAATGAATAGTTGTATAGTTCCAAAGGTTAGAGTACACGGAGTAGGTCAATCTTTTTTACTGTTTCAGATCGAAAATGCCACTCGAGAGTGTTCTTTTACTCTCGAACGGCATTCTCGTCGACGTCCGGCCAGGGACACTGAGAATGCACCTCTTTTTTTTTAGAATACTAAAATCTCAAAACTCTTCACTCCTCCAATTCTCATTTTTAATTTTCTTCTCAAAACACTGAAAACTCTATATCATTACTTCTGACGTTCTTATGTTCACATTTTTTACTTTATTTTCTCTAAACTACATCCAAATAAAAATAGAACATAGAGGGTGCTGTCCAAACTATGAAAAAGCATTATTGTTATGTGTCCACTACTTTCAAATACCATAAGCAAAAATTACGGCTTTCAGGTACAAAAGTTAACAACTACGTACTCTTCATATACAGTGTCTTATCTCAAGATACACATGAAATAAGATCTAACTTATAGTAGGTTTATGTAGTTGTTTATTGTTTATTTTCACTTTTGGCAATGGAATGAGGGATAACTTTCATATGGCATACATAAAAGTAAAAAATAATAATAAAATAATAATAATTAATAATAATAATAATAATAATAATAAAAAGGTAAAAAAGGTACGGAGAGAATGAAAATAAGGATAAAGCATGGCAAGTGATAACATGCGCAAGTGGAATAAAATGCCAAACCTGGAACACCAGGTTTTTATTTGAGCACAATCAACCATGCGGCGGCCTGCATTTTTGGTGTTTCTAGTGGCGCTTAAAAAATAAAGGGAATTAACTAAATTTTTCAAACACACGAACAAATATTATATTTTATAACTTATTAGACTAGCTCAGTTGACTACCAAAGTTTTCTTGTAAGGCCTTGAGGAAGAAATGTTTGATTAGGGGAGGTCTCAAGTTCGAGTCCCACCCGGGACTTTTACCCCTTCAGATGATAAAAAGGAGAAATAGGAGGATATCATAATTAACATACTGCACAATTAGATGTCACTGCTAAACCTGAATCACTAACATCTAACAAGTCGTTTTAAAAAAATAAATAAATTATATTTTACTCTTTTCCATAACTTTTTACTAAAATACTTCCTCTGAAACTATATTAATATGAAAATCTCACCTTTGAATCACCATCTACCACTATCCTCAACGGGTCAAGTCACCATCTAGCACTATCCTTAACGGGTCAAATCGTTAGCGCTGATTGGCTCTAAAAGTACAATTAAATCAAAAAAACCTTTTTATTTTTCATTCATTTAACTCAACCTCATCATCAACTTCCTTTTTCTTCTATCTAAATCAAAATGTCCTATAGTTTATGTTAACTTTATGTACCTCTTAGTAAGTATTTGTACTAATAAGTGTGAAAACTATTAGTATTTGTATGTATTGTTATGATTTGATAAATTTTAGAATCTTATAAAATTCATATATAAATATAATACAATATATATATACTTAACTTTTATAAAATTCTAATATCTATCAAATCTTGACATTACATATAAATATTTATAGTTTATCACTTAATAACACGAATATTTACTAAAAAGTATATAAAATTAAAATAAACTATGCAATATCTTGATTAGAGCTATAACACAAGAAGAACAAAGTTAGGATATCTTTATCCGGATGATAGGGTTGCTTTGACAAAAAAAAAAATTACCAGGACACGTGGCAAAATTTTATTGAAGGTCAGATTTTATAATAGTTACGGTTTCAGATTAGATGGGTCCATCAGCATCATTAGCTTCAAAAATGGTGAGAATCGAAGGAATATTTTGATAAACAAGTTAGTGAGCAAAATGTAACCTAAAATAAATGTGTGAGTACGGAGTGTTTTAGTCATTTTCTCAAAAGTAGAAGCATGTGTGATGGTGCATGTTAGCAAACATATTATGTCATTCGTATATTGCAATGTGACAACTCGATCTCTTCATAACTATATATGTTAGATTACCTTGAAACGAGGCTATTACAATCATAACTATTAAATAATTTCGACTTTTTACGAATTATTCAATGACTTTTTACAAATTATAGACTTATATTAAGAAAAAAAATTAATTAAGATCCATAAGATATGACATTATTATATCTATTGTTGTATATATACTTTTATACGTGTGTGTTTGGCGTTATTTTTAGAGTCAAGTCACAAGACAAGTGACGAGTTAAAATTTAGAAATTATTGTTTCAAAATGCATTCAACTTTAAAACTTTAGTATTATATTTGACGAACTTTAAAAATTCTATTGTACTTATTTAAATTTTAAAAATATTTTTTATGTCCATTTAAGTTACTATTTTATGTATAGAAGATAAAAAAAACATATTTATATATAACAAACAACAGCCAAAGACAATTATACATAAAAATATAACTTAACAACATATAATAAAAAATTTCAGAGTTCACCTCGTTAAAATGTGTAAAATTACGTACACTATTAGACATAACCTAAAATTTTTGAGTTTGGTTACAACTTTTTTTATCCACGTGTGGAACTTCATACAGTTTAACCCATCAAGTTTTATAAGAAAAAAACGATTAGAAAAAAGGATTTTTCTTTCTAATTTTCTTTTTTTTTTTTACAAATTGTATCACGTTGCATATATAAACAACCAAGATTTACTTATCCAGATATTGATAAATTGATTAAAAGCTAGGTGGGGTAACGAAATGATCCGGTAAATGCATGCATGTCCAAGTACGGATCATGTGAAAAGTATGGCCGGTCAAACCAATTTATCATTATCATATATGTAACATGATGATCAAAAATGACTAAAAGGGTACTTATTTATCTCATGTCACAATATAACGTCCTTACAATATAACGTCCTTTGTAAACTGCTGTAATAAGATTGTCGTCAATGGTTATGTCTTTCGGATTGTTTTTTTATCTCAAAAATGACGCTCAGTGTCACCATTCAATCTTTAAAGCATTCCTTGTATGCTTATAGAGAAAGATAGATGAGGTGATCCATTTTATTTTTCTTCCTTTTTTTCTTTGGTATATAATAAATGTATTACTGATAAATATGGAGATTAAGAAGTTCAGTTATTTAGTCCACCCGTTAATAGTATTCTGTCTTTCTTAAGAAGTGTTGACGTGGCGCTGAACTGACAATTCAGTTATTCAATTATTCAATCTACCATTGAGAGTGGTATAAAGGCTTTATTTACAATTTTAGCATCACAATATGGCCAACGAACCTAAAAAATCAGGATTTTACTTGTGCGTTAGTTTGTCATGAGACTATGGGTATGTCCGATAAAACTAGCGGCTAGTTGAAGCTGAAAGCTGAGCTGGTAGCTGGATCTTATATTTAAAGTTGGAAGTTAGAGCATCCGTAATGCATGTCCATGAGTGTGTCCATAGTGACATGGATACAAGTTTTTGGACATCTCCATTATTTTGATAAGTCCATGCAAGTCAATGAAAAGGAAGTCCATCCCCATGGACTTGGGAGAGAGAAAATTGTGGGCCCCACTTCCTTTTTGAAGTTAAAAATAAGTAAAATAAAGTATTATTTTAATAGTAATAAATTAAGTGGGACATAACTATGAACTTGTTTAGGTTTACAGGAGTAGAAGAGTAAGTTTATAGAAAGTGGAGGTTTATAGAAAGCTGATGTGGCATTACGTGGCAGTAGTATGGACTTACTTTTAGGTCCATGATTACTGATGCCCTTAGATCTTATTTTTTAATAAGTGTTTCGCCAAAACTAGTTGGAGCTTAAGGATGTAAGTTGACGTAAAAGGACAAAAAACATATGATAAACAGTTATGTAAGGGGTATTTTTGTGTAATTTCTCATTTGATAAGCTTCTAGCTTATTTTTAGAAGCTATTTCAAGTAACTTTTTTTCTAAAGCTTATTTTTTCAATAAGCTCTTAAAATTTTGTTTAACAAATAATGCTAGAAGCTTAAGCTTATGGAAAAAAAACACTAACACTTCCATAAGCTACTGTAAGCCCGCTTGCCAAACACACACTATAAGACCACTCACTATCGTAACTTGAAGAACTAAATGTGACATCTTAGCGCCACAACTGAAAAAAGAACTGAACACTGTCTATGAGAATCGAAGAACGAGTAATGGTTAATGAACTTAAGTCTAGACCTAGTTAGTGCATCTTTTGACATATAACTCATACATTTTCTCTCTTTTAATTTTCATCAATCATTTTATAACACTAACCAATCAAATCTTTAAGTCTATATTTAAGCTTACAAGTTTAATCATACATATTATTTTTCCTGAAGAAATGAATTTTTCTGATTCTTACATTTACTAACGATACATTTATGATATATTTAAAATAAGAAAATAAAGACAAAAAAAAAGTTACAATACCCATTCTCTTCCTCCGTTCTAAACGTTTTGCTGAGACGAAATCGAAAAGACAATGGGAGAGACCTTGGTGCCTATTGCGTTCTTTCGTCCTGCTCCCCAAGAAACGTGAGGAAAAATGGAACGTGAGGAAAGGTCTAACAAGCATGAAATAAGACACAAGGCTTTTCTTATTGCTCGTTACCATTATTTCTGCTACCACAAGATTTTGGCAATTGAATAATTTTTGAATTCGTATGATATAACTACAAATTAACCCAGGATGTTTCATTGATTTTCAAACACATATCTGCAGTAATTTCTTGATATGAATGAATGCAGAATTAGCTGCATGCTGCGAAGTTTTGACCTGTTTAGGACTTGATATTTACCGTAGGAAAACACTACAACTTGTGTCCGACATATGGATCGAGTATACAAGTTCCTGGACTTTTGGTACATTATAGTTGGCAAGTATTAACCAACTAAAGCATCATCTCTAGAATGAAAACCAGAGGACGTGTTTCTAAAAATCATACTTGTAATCTTATTGCAAATAAACCTCTAGACGTACTAATCAAGTATTTGAAACATTAAAATGTATCACAATTGGCAAATCTAACTATTGTTCTTACGCATAATAACCATTGGAAATTACCTCAAATCTATATAATCCAGACATACTTAAGTGTTCCTTGTGCTTTCTAGCAATTACAAGGATCAGTTAACAAAGAAAATGGGACTATAATGGTTAAAAAACAAACCACTCATAAAGCTTGGTGTTTAACTTTTTACTTAGTAGTTATATATGTCGTGTGTTCATAATTTCAAGCGCCATGATGTTACTAACAAGAATTATTGGACACCCATAAAATTTGATTTTAGTCGTGGTAGATGCTGGCATTCTTTCTTTGGACACTACCAAAAAAGTAGACTTTGGATCCAAGAGCTTTTTTAATTAACACCAATTAATTAATAGTAATAAATATGTTTGCTTATTGGAGACCATGGGTTTATAATTATTAGTCAATCGTTTAAAGTGTACTTAAAAGTTAAAGATAGAGTAAATAGATTAGTAAGTTACTATAATGATTGTAGCAGAAAGTAGAAACACTGAACTCAATATTGCCAAATAATAATGTAGTAATAATAATAATTGGCATCATTGGTTTCCTTAGGCCCAACGGCCCAAGTTTTAGCCCATTTGGTAAGTAATGTATATTCTTATCATTTCTATGAACCCAAATTGATTTAACTACCCAACAGCCCAATGTGATTTCTATAATTTATTTAGCTTCATTTTATAATTTAAGCGGTTTAGGTAGAATATTAGACATCCCAAGAGTTACATGGTTTCAGTTCTGATGTTCGGTTTAAATCTAAGGTTTTATGGATTGCTCAGTTTATATTATACGTATTTTTCACTTATATAGTATTCACAGATTGAAATAACTGAATATTTAAGCTGTTGTGTTTAAAAAATAATAATATATACTTTATACAATGCTATAATTATTTTATATTCAAGTACTTTATACTTGCACGGCGGTAAAATTAATTATAACACAACATTTAGTGTGTGTACTAAACTTCATTTTGGTCTAGTGTTTATATTGAACTTTTAGTAATGATTATTGTATGTATCCGACATCTTATTACTTATAATTGTTGAAGTTGCACCTATTTTTGATGACGTGGTGATGACGTTTCATATGATTTGGAAACTATTATAAAAAATACTAGCCACCGCATAAATAAGTCATTAGATACACACAATGATAATAATTAAAAATTGAATACATACAATAGATCAAAGTTGAATACAGACAATAAACATCGAATTATAATTGAATATATTACATTGCACTAGTTCCCTTATAGAGTCGATTATTTCACGGATGAATATCAATAATGGACTCTATAATTAACATGTACCAGACCAGTTAATTATCTTTCAAATGTAATCTAGACATTTTAAGACAAAATAAGATATGTTTCATATGTAATTAAGGATTACTTCCGTGATCCAACAAGGATTTTGATGTCTTAAATCTTTTAGGGAGTGTTTGGTTAATATTTGAACATGATTATAGGTATGTGTTTAAAGTGGGAACCGGAATGGGTTTCCAAACCCAATCCACCTATATTTGAGATATTCCTAGACTTATATATATGATTTTCAATTTTTAAAATCAAACTGTTTAACCAAATAAATTATATTATATCCATTTTCATACCCACCTTTTAAAACCCATTATTCAATTATGCTTTATCAAATACAAACATAATAACCATTGTAATTATTGGTAAAATGAGAGGAATTATTATTTTTTGAATTGAAAGACTACAAAAGAATTATTATTATTTTCAATTAGTCAAAAGAAGGCTACATGTCAAAGTGTAAAGGGCGAAAGAATTGAGGTGTTAGAAACTTAAGCTGTTGACACACAATATTAAAAGAAATTAATTAAAAAGTATTAAAAAAATTAAATATAATTTTATATGAAAAAAATTGTAAAAAATTACCTTTCATATGCAAAACACAACATGTGTTTTGCGTGTCAGGCCTTGCGCTTAGCGTGTTCAAGAAACTGGTGATCGTTATCGAGCACGTGATTAAGAACTCTTGGTCATGGCTCGGAAATAAGTTGGTTACATTGCGTTTTGCGCATGTCAGGTTGCGTGTCATTGTTGTCTTATGGCAAACCAAACACGAACTTGGTAATCGTTGTTTGAACCGTAAACCAACCAAAAACACTTTTGCGACCACCATTTGTCGCAACCCACTACTAACCGCAACGAACCACAACCACGACCAATCGAACCTACACCCAACCACCAATGCAATGAACCACCTGCCACAACCACCAACCACCAATTTTTTTAACACGAATCGGTGTTCTTTTTAAAAAAAATTAAACATTCAAAATGTCCAATAATCAGGTATACACTCGTTTAAACGAGGTGCAAGAGGGGACAGACTGTTGAGGACATGCACGAGAGGGGCGCAAACAAAGGAGTTATTGCTCAGTTTAGAAAACCTTTAAATGGGTCTTCTCATTCCTCCACCACCACTGCCACCGTTGGGTAGGTCAAACCCTGACCACCCATTGTATGGGATTGTATTTGTATTGGGATTATAGTTGTTTTTGATTGTATATGTTTTGGTTTCTTTCCTTATTGTTAACATTGTTGTGTATGACAAAGACTAAAACATTTTAGTAGATAGAGTTTTAAAATATTTACAAAAGTAATACAATACAACACAATAAGTGAAATATATAGTTTGACAGTTATCTGATTCATTGAAACATAAATACCAACTATAATAATTGATTATTAACTAATCAAACAGTTGTCTTGCACTTGAAGTGACAATAATAATCTTAGAAATGGGTAATGGTATCCTTGTTTCAGAATTTGACGAAATCATTGTATGTAACATAAACCTCAATTTCTTTATGTAATTTTGCAAAAGTAGTAATATGCTTCAATTGTTGTTTAAAGTAGCGGTACCACCTCCCTCCCCCTTGGTTGGAACCCAATAACCTATGAACTGTTGCGTATAATTCATCAATTTTTGATTTTTCATTTGGAGATCGAGATTGCCAAAAATGATCACTGTGAACCATTTCGGGAAGTTTTTTTTTTATTTTTCAAGCAACAATAAGTGAGTATTTTTACTAAAAGTTGTAAAACAAGATGTTAATCATCTTATCTTAGGATCATAGTATCCCAAAACTTACTGGAGAAACAAATTTGCATGTACCCCTGCTACGAAACTTGCAAACCATAACATGCAACCCACAAATTTGTGTGTTGCATGTTCGTGTTTGCGGATTGCATAACCGGGCCACCAAAAAATTTCTAGGTCACGTGCTCGGCAACAACTAAGCGTTACCTGAACACCAAAAGCGCAAAATGTGACATGCAAATCGCAGGTTTGTGCACGAAGGATAGTTTTTATAAAAAATTTCTTTGATACAAAATTACATTAATTTTTTTTGTGCATTTTGGTTATTTCCTCAATATTAATGACACGGAGACAAATAGGGCCCAGCCCAAAAAGTCCAATTTAATTATTTTACGTGTGTTTTGTGGCCCAGACATACCCCTTCAACATTTATAGTCTTACACGTGTGTACGGAGTACTTTCTATCAAGTTCCAAAATGAACGATAATTGTAGACCATCTTATTTACATTTATTGATACTTTTAAAAACAATTAAAATTTAAAATTTAACCGTTCAATGTATTTACTCTTATTTTCTATTTTGTTAAGAAAAACACATATTTACGCCTTTTTTAATCTTATTCTAAAGACATCTCTTCTGTTTTTACTGTTTTGGTTACTATAATAATGCTAAAACAGCTATGAAATTGACAATAAAAATTTATTATGAGAAACTTTAATTGGATTATAATAAATTAGCAGTACACATATAATGTTCAAAGTACATAAACAAAGTAATGCTTAAAGTAAATTAATAACACACATACATGAACAAACTAATGTAGGGTTTAAATGTGCACCTAGACATAATCACATTTGTTACAAATAGAATCACTCAATTATCACTCATTTTGCCTTTTCTTTTTGTCGTGTTTATCTGTATCTTTGTGGTACCAAACAAGACAAAAGAAAAATAATGTTAAAATTTGAAACATCTTCTAATCAACACTGTTAAGCTCCATCTGTTTTCATCTCTAATAAATAGTAATGAACTCCTAAATGTCTGATATAGTTTTGTTATCATCATATATACTATACGATACTACAACTTTAAAGTAAAAGGCTCGTGTATTTGGATCGATCTACAAAGCGAAAAATAAAATAAAAAGGCACATAATGAATACACCTCTTATGTATATATGAATAAACGTGTTGAGAAATAAAGAAAAGGTGCTGTCACTAGCACTCAATAAAAGTTATAAAGTATCATTCAACAACTAAGTATTATTGATAGATGATATTAATTGTGAGTTTTTAATTTTATCTTAGTGATATATATCTTAACTATATATAAATCATCTCCATCTCTTTTTTTTAAATTAGATTCAACAATGGTTAATGTCCAAAATACCCTTAAAATCATTAATTATCTTAATATTTCCAAATGAATAACTAATTTATAAATTGTGACCCTTAATTTTAAATTTTACATATCCTTAAATTAAAAATTTTAACATATCATTTTGTTAAATTTCTTCTTTTATAAGATGTAAGTAAGATTACAAAAGATATAAAAAATAAACAATCTATGAACAATATGATTTAATTTAAAAGCAGAACTTTAAACATTGTTGAATTCTTTCGGTTTGATATAATGATACAATGTAGTGCAAAGAATAAAATCTGCAAATGTCAAATTAACTGTTTGTCCCCGCAGCTATGCGCGGGTACAGTGCTAGTATATATATATAGGATGAGATCAAGAGGGAAACACAAAAATTAGGAAATGAAGAAGCAAATCCCAGCCATTGATTTCATCATAAATGAATGTTAAAGACGTTTTTTTATTAAAAAAAATTAAGGGCTAAAATTTATTTCTCTTATTCCCTAAGATTTAAAGTATTCCTATGTATTATTCTCCGATATATATACATATATTATATTTCCATAACAAAATTTCCTTTACACACGATTCTCAATGAATATGACTTTAAAAGAAGAAAATAGACTAGTACCATTTGACTTTGAACCGACATTATTATTGTTAAACGTATTAAAGAGTAAACAATAATATGAATGACTTACATACATGCTTATCAAATTATACACCTTTTTTTCATGATAGATCTTAAGGTTGTAAGTAGTAAATTTGAAGATGCATAAATTAGTTTATTTCAGCAGATATATTCAATAAAAGATTTAAGTTTATCATGATAAGAATACAAATAAATATGAACATTTTACGGTATTAATGAACAACTTTGTGATCCATCATTATTTTATTTAAAATTTTTAACTCAATTATTTTAACTAAATTCATGTGAAAATTGTATCACCGATACTAGTTAGATTAGATTACCAAACCAATTATAACTACTTACAACCGATTAACGGGGATAGAATCACACCAATTAAAATTAATTATTTTAAGCTATTTATTATATTTATCAATATAAATTAACAACTTTACTAACGTTTTAAAGATGTTTTATGTTTTTCACTCATAATTCTATAAGTAATTTTCATATGCTTCCCTCAGCAAACATTTTTGAATTCTTCATAGCCAACCAACTAAATTAGTTCCACTCAACTGAGATAAAATCAGATAAATAACAAAATTACATATCAACAATAAATTAATCAATAGAAAAGATGATTAGAACGTTATATATTTTGATATATGTCTTAATAATAATAGTTTGTTTATTTATTTATAGATAAACATTATCAATTTTTTCTTATATTTTACACGTATAATAATACGGTCTAACATAATTCAAGCATCCCAGAATGACCCCATACTCACATGTAATGCACCGCGTTACACACAATCCATTCCTTGGTCCCACCAATCAGTGATCCACACATGGGCGCTGTCATAATCATCCGACAAAACGCTGGTCCAGCGTCACATGCAATTCCTTCAGGTGGGACCGTAATCTAACGGCTCAGCTACAACTCCATGTTAACGTTGAAAATGAATCTGCGCCGTTGATGGAGAGGACCACAAGGCGTACCATAACTAACGGTTGAGTTGTTGTCCCCTTTGTATTTAACAGCGATGTAAACGTGCCGCTCGTGTGACCAACATCTATAGCTGTGTCACATGACAAGGTGTCCCCCCCTTCTTACACCCAATTCTCACGCGCTCAAAAGTCAAATATTTTGTGCATTTGACTTGACAGATAATTAGATACAAATTTATTCATAATAAATAAATAAAATAATAATATGAGATTTGACTAAAAACTTGACATCTACGACACATTTAATTCACAGATTCAATGGATTTGAGTTAGATTTATCTCATTTATCTGTTTGATCGTTCAGTCGTTTAAATTTAAGGTACGTTTGGTAAAATAGTTATAAATTGTAGTTATAGCTTTATGTTTAAATTTTTTTGTGAAAAGCTATTTTTTGTGGTTTTGAAAATTTGAGTTTTTCATTGGATTCTAAAGCTACAGCTTGTACATGACAAACAAGACTTTTATTTTCATAAGAGCTTTTTGTTCAAAAATTAAAAACTAAATCTCTGAAAAACTCCTAATATATCCACGTCAAACAGGTCCCTAATCTCATTTTGTCAACTAAAAAATTCAATTTAACTACGTCATATGAGACATAGTATTATTCTATTTTACATTCTAGAGCAAAATGCCAAAAAAATATAGTATAAAATATTATTTTTATCGTTACAAGGTGCCTAAGAATTGCTAATCCATGGAAAGGATGATGAAAGTTAATTTGTAACACTTTCCGGAACTAGTTACCAAAACTATATGACATGTCAAAAATATTTGTAAATTTTTTGTGAAGTGTCATTAAATAATTATATCGAAAAAACTTAAACTAGTAAAATTTTTGAAAAGAGAAAATGAAATTTCAATCTCTCTTATTGATCTTCCTTTGTTTCTCCGTACAACTTATATGTGACTACTGTCAATAAATGAATCAAATAAACACGAATAAAAAGTTATTTATGTTTGTTTATTAATGTTTTATTGAACAAATAAACGAACACAAACGATTAAATGAACTGATTATCTTGTTAGTGTTCGTTCATTAAGAAAATATGTTTGTTTATGAACATAAATGAACGCAAATAAAAAGTATATAAATTAATGCACTCATCACAAGATCAATCTATAAAGTCAAAATGAAGTTGTCAAATATGTGTTGAAAAAAAAATAAAGTTACTTCTTTTCAAAGTAAATTTTGAAAAAGCATTTGATAGTATAAATTGGTCCTTTTTACAAAGTGTGATGAAACAAATTGGCTTTGGGTCAAAATGGTGTAAATGAATTGGAGAATGCTTGAGCTCGGCTTCAATATCAATTTTGATTAATGGCTCCTTTACAAAGGAATTCAAGATGGAAAGAGGGCTTAGACAAGGTGATACGCTTTCCCCATTTCTTTTTTTTATTATTGTAGCGGAAGCTTTACAAGTTACTATATTAGAGGCATGTAATAAAGGAATTTACAAAGGGGTAAGTATAAGAGAAGGGGAAGCAAATATATCTCTTTTACAATATGCCGATGACGCATTATTCTTTGGAGAGTGGTCACTTTCTAATGTCAAGAACCTAATACGGATTCTTAGTGCTTTTCAAGATGCATCGGGTCTTAAAGTGAATATGTCCATGATATCGCCTAAATTAGACATATTTATAGGGGCGATATCGATCCAATTTGTATATTATTTTAGTCATTTTATAAACTTTTAATACTTAATTAGACTACTTTAGTTTCAGGTTAATAATCGAGAAGAGATCGAAAAGATATGAAGAAAAGATCAAGAAAAAAGTGATTTTTGCAGCTTTTGTGAGGCTACACGGTTTTGGCAATAATTCCCTCATACGAATTTTGATTGAGGTGATTCAATTGCCCAAATTCTCGGAACTCAGAGGGCTACAACTTTCAAAAAGGAACTTAAGGCTGAAAATGAAAAGTACTCGCTGGGTAGGCCTAGTACCCGCTGGGTACTCATGTTTTTCCTGTTTGAAGGCCTAACCGGGAATTAGACACTCATCCGGGTGGGGAGGCCCTTGTACCCGCAGGGTAGAAGGGTCGGGTACAACTTTTTGGCCTAAATTATACCCTAAACCCTAATGATCATGAACCTATTGATTAACCATGAATTAAGGCCGATTTTAGGAGCTTTTGGGGACACCCTAAGCAATTTATTCCTCCTGTAATCATCATAGAAGTTAGTCTTTATTTCTTTTCATTCGATTCTTATTAATTTATGTTTAGTTCATTGTTTTAATCAATTATGAATTATTCTTGGATTATTATTGTTTATTTGATTGAACCTATGACAGTAGGCTAAACTCTTTATGTTCATCTAGGCTAATAACCCTAGATGTTGGACTTTTGATATTTAGATTTTTTTATTCATATATTTGATGTTTAATTGAAGAACGATTTGTATTTAATTATTTAATCTATTCAATTGATGTGGTGTTTGTTTCAATGAGTGAAAACGCTTGCATTTAATATTAGATTTACATGATTATAAATCTTGTGCGTTTGATTGGAGACAATAAATGAATTAAACTAGATTACAGAATTATAATATGGGTGAATCATATATAAAAACATCTTATATGATTAGTAATCTCTAAAACACTAGAATTATAAAGATTAAATAATCAAGTTAGTAGATTTTTTCATTAACTTCAAACCTTAACTTCAAAGTAGTTCAACTAAAAAAGCGGTTATTAAAACCTTGTTAAAAACACAACCTAAATAAATTCCTTTCACCAAAACAATAACTATTTAAAAATGACAACAAACAATTCCTAGAGTTGATAAGATAGCGCGTGTACCCGGTGTGCAAGTATCCATAGATTTACTATTAATTTTTATTCATTTACTTTTTATTATTCTTTTAAGTTATGAAGTTCATGCACAACGTTATATATACATCACATATTCTTCAATCCCAAAACCACACACAATTACCAATTTGCTCTCAAACCTTCACACCGTAAATTCAAGAATCTCGCCGGAAATTCAAGAAACAATAGTATGGATCTTAATTACAAAGCAACCGAGCTAAGATTAGCCCTTCCGGGAACCGATGACTTGCCGGAGATGAATACACCGACGACATCTTCACCGATCAAAAGTAACAAAAGAAGTTCTCCGGAGATGGGTCCAAATGAAACCAACGAATCAAGATCCACACCACCGGCAAAGTAAGTCACATAAAATGATAAACCCATGAAAAAAATTAATCTTTTTTCATATCCACATGCAGAAACTTATATAAACTTGTTTTATGAATTTCAGGACACAAGTAGTAGGGTGGCCGCCGGTGAGATCTTACCGGAAAAATGTATTACAAGGAAAGAATGTGGAACAGGAGATGGGAATGTATGTGAAAGTGAGTATGGATGGAGCACCATATTTAAGAAAGATTGATTTGAAAGTGTACAAAAGTTATGAGGAGTTATTGAAGGGTTTGGAAGAGATGTTTTTGTGCATTATTGGGTTGTACATTGAGAATAAAGGGTTGTACAATGGATCAAAGCATGTAGCAACTTATGAAGATAAAGATGGTGATTGGATGCTTGTTGGAGATGTACCATGGGAAATGTTTGTTACTTTTTGTAAAAGACTTAGAATCATGAAAGGGCATGAAGCTAGAGGGATGAATTTATAGTTTTATAGTTTATAGATTACTTCAAGAAATTGTAAAATAGTTTTACCCATCATGTGTAGCTTTTAAGTGTCTTTTTGATGTATATAGCGAGAATTAGAGAGATTTTTTTATATGGAAGTATAGAAATATGTATATTTTTTCTTCCTCGTGTTCAATTTTGGTTTTTGCTTTATTGAAAGTGGATGCATGTTAGATTGCACAATTTTGATATCAATACATTTGTTGGTTTTGTGTATATAGCTTTGGATATTTATAAAATCAAAAAGTTTTTAGTATGCTGAAATGTATCAGATTATTAACGAATTTATATAGTATGCATTCACATTTGATCGTTTATATTGTATGTACTTAAATTTAAAAAACACGCGTTTAAAGTATGTATATTATATTTAAGACGGTCACATATCAAACTTTTAACTGGTAATTTTTATCTCTAGTCATTTTCTCCGGTATTTTTCAAACGAATTGGATTTATTTCGACAATACAAAAACACTACTTTTCTAACCTCCGAAAGATGAAATCAAAATCTTCACTATAATCATCGCCACTATCTTCCCACTTTCCAATATTCTTATAGATCCAAAATTCTGGTGACCTTGAATCAACTATGTCACCTATAACCAACTCCGACAACTTTGATATCAACTTCTAGACGACAAAATAAACTCCAACGAGCTTAAAATCAACTCTGAGGATCTCTAAATAACCTCTCCTTGAGCATTATATGTATAACACCCCTTAAATTAAGTCAAGGTTAAAATAGTAATTTGACTCGGAAGCGATGGATAAAAGATAATATTATAACTTATCTTACAAAATGACCATAGATTTTTCGCGAGTTTACAATATTAAAACACTACTGAAACAAAACATATAATTGTTATACAAAATCCACATACACGTTAATTTACAAAACATTCAAAAACATATCAGAGTGATGGCACATGTCAAACATTCTTCAAAACCACCTTCCTGCCCAACCCACAAAAGACATGCATAACCTGCAGGAAGGGAAATGGTGGAATTAGCACAAAGCTAAGTGAATGAATGTACAACTAACAATTCAACTTAGCCTAATAATCTGTTTACACTAAGCACAGTAAACACATAAACTCAAGAGGATCGGCGGTTACTGAGGAACCCTACAGCCGCGGTGGCCCTCAGTAACACTTACCCACAATCTGTAAAGGCCCATACAGAATAGACCGATAACTTGGCACTACAACACAACAACACACTTTCCAGCGACAACACATGTATCTGGAACCTGTGTTGAACACAGTAGTAGCCAAGTCCAATCGCAATTGACCTCTGAATAACACAGATGCCCGAAGGCCACAAATATAGCAAGCAGATATTCACAATCATAAATCAGACTAAATAGTCAATCAAGGTTTACGTTACTTGTTGTAATCACACCATTACAACTAACTCAAATTATGAGTTGCAGATCCACTCACCTGACTGCTACCGTTCACTTCTCAGAATTCTTATATTACTGAGTCTTTGACTGATCTGAGAATATAACAGATAATGAGTTAGTAACTCACCTTGAAATCGTATAACATGTCTCAATGTATATTATCCAGATAATAAACAATTATCAAGTTACAATTTATCTGTTATAACCGCTGTACAACTATCAATTATATCAATTAATAAAAAATTGCTTATTTAATTATTTACTCAATTAACCAAATTTTCGAATCATTATTATAACATATTTAATCAAACAGGTGACCCCTGTATTCAAGGAATAATAAAAGTTCGATCCGCAGTTAAAAAGGAATCTTTCAATTTTGGTCGCTAAAAGTATAACCTTTTACTTATGCATTTTCAAATTTTGCACCATAGCGACATTGCAATATCGCCTCTAGCGACATTGCAATATCGCCTCTAGCGACATTGCAATATCGCCACTAGCGATATTGTATAGCGAAATTAATCGCGATATTGGGTAGCGATATTGGAGGGCGATATTGCAATATCGCCAAACCAGTTCATCCTGCGAACTGGGCAGAAAACTGGCTGATTTTCACCAAAAAACTCAAATCTCAATCTTAACAGCGTTATACCACAAATTAAACGTTCCAACACTTCATAAATACATAAACAAACACTCGAAATGCACCAATTTAACATAAAAACACTTAATTTCATAAAATCAACTAACTTTCTCACTTTTGTAAAAAAAAACAAAAAAACTAATCAAAACTAACCTTAATCTGATTTAATCCACTGAAACAAGTTGTAGAAATGATCTTCTATGAATTCCGAATCTAATGGCACAATTTGAAGATGTTTTGGGCTTGATTTGAGCTTCAATTGTGCAAGTGTGTGTTTTAGTGTGTGTTCTTGGTGTTCTTGGTGTGAGATGAAGATGGTGATGAAATGAGGATTAATTTCCAGATTTGGGTTTATATATATAACGATTTACGTATACTACGATGTATTATTATCATTAATCTAGCACACGATGGTATTAGTTATAATAGTTAGGCTAATCCGTATTTTAAACTAAAAATACCGTAATTCCCATTTAATTATTCCTAACAATTATACATTCAAACATTTCATATAAATGAATTCAAGTAAATAAGGTAACATAAGGTAAATTTACCTAAAAATACTAGGCCATTGGGGAGGATGTTACAATATGGTTGAATGTTTCATCGGTATCAACCCCATCATAAAATCACGCTAAATAAAGTGTCACCGGAAAAATATCTTCGGAGTTGATAAAAAATGAAGATAACTAGCTGAAATTTTGAAAATACTTGTTATATATATTCAGTTAAATACATTAAACGTGTGTTTTTGAAAAACAAGTATATACAATAGATACAATTAAAAGTGGGTGCATAGGATATAAATTCATCCATAATTTGATACATTTAAGCATACTTAACCCTATATATATAAACAACAATATCTACATTTACAAAATTATCATCTCGTTAGCTTTAAGAACTTAAAAGAAGAAGGATAAAGGAGACATGTAAAATTAGAATTATGTCTAAAAATTTCCTAGAAAGTAGTTGATTTATACAGAAACAAGAATACTCAAATAAACATTTGATATTTTGTAACAATTCCTATTAACCACTCATATTTTCATATTTGAGCCATATAAGCTAAAAATTCCACAAGTTACATATTTTTTAATTTTAGTCAGAATGTTGTTAAATTTACAGATGTACAAATGCTTCGCAGAACGCAGATGTACAATGCATCACATATGCACCTTGAGTTTATCTAAAAGTCTCATTAATAGTAACTTTCACGTTTTACAATTCTATCAAAATCTTAAATATATTTATACAAGGGAAATGATATGTACTGTGTATACTACATTTATTAGGTATCATAAAAGTTATATTATCTTATTCCCTTATAATAAATGTAAGAGGAGTTCTTCCACACACTTTTGAAAAGACTAAAATATTATCATTTATATAATATTTACATCAAATTTATACACTTTTTCTTACGTTCTTTAAAATTAAATAATTAGTTAAAAAATTATAAAAATTACATCATAAAAATCAGCGTTTTTTCCATTGATTAAACATCTCACATGATATACTTTCGACAAATTTTTTCTTTCATTTTCTGAAATAAAAATTATGTGTTATCTCGTGTAATCGCGGGTAAATAAACTATATATAATTAAGCATTTATAACTTTAGTTAAGAGACATATACATATTTCATCTAAATAATCGTTTTATATTTGAAAATGAAGCAATATATTTACACACTGTGCATATATATTTTGTTGGTTTATATTTATAGACTTTTATTTTTGATGTATGTATTAAAATATCAAAATGTTAAAGTAACAATCGTTATTCTATCATTATAATTGCTAAATAATAGTATCATCTTTGGTAACTTATATAAATAGAATTAATGTGTAATGAGTATCTGATACGTTACTTAACAATATCTAAATTATTATTGAAACTCTTTTCATACAAGAAAATGTTAGATCGATAGTATAATACGCATAACATTGAGAAAACGAGCATACGTAATTCATATCCGTGTCACTTCCGAGAAATATCAGATTAAATTATCATCGTAGTATAAGGAATAAAAGACTGAAACAATTGCGAATCGATAAATTATACCATAAAAATCAGTATAACATAGTAAAATTAATTAAATTAATATTATGTTAAACTTATTATAAGTTCATATTTTAGAAATGGACATGAGTTTTGGGTTACGATCGTTGCAAGCTACATACTAATCAGGTATAGTATAAACTATAAATTGTCGTCTAGCATTCTCAACAGATTTATATACGGAACGGAGTATCATTTAACCAAGTTATTTCAGTAAAACCAAATTATTAATGATGATCATTTAAACCATTTGCCTTTTGACAATCAAAAGCTAGGAGGCATTTATATCTAAGCCCACTTGGGATTAGATGTATATTAATTAATTTAATTTAATTAATTAATACATAAATAGACTTTCTTCAGGGAACCAAAACATTGACCTAACTTGGATAATTGATTTGGTTGCATTTTAAAAAGACTAGACCAATAAGAAAAATAATTGAATTTTGTTGTCGTAAATTCAATGACGTATTTTGGTGAGTTTTGTTGAGCTTAAACATGTGAATAAACAACTCAAAAAAGAAAAAAATAAATATGAAAATAAACAATAAATCAAAATGAAATGAAAGTTATTGCGTGGAGTGCTCAGCAAAATAAAGCAGTTGCTGAACAGCCAGTTACCAGCAATTCGGTAGATTATAAATGGACATTCACGTGTTTAAATTATAGTACATATCAACAATTACAGTGAGTACCAATTTAGATCTACAATATGAATCTGACTTATCTGTATTAAAGAGCATTTTTAGATACTTGGTAATACCAATTTCCTTTCCAAAAGGCCAAATGAAAATTAAACATTTTTGGGTAATAATTTTACTCCAAACTACTGATAAAAGTCGGTAAAATACGGGTCATTACAAAATTGTAGCTCTGCATAGAGTCATTTTTTGCTCCTAAAAATTAGCTTCTCACAAATAGGGATTTCAAAGAGTGCATTTATCATATTATCTGAGTCTGAAGGTGATATTTCGTATTTACGGCAGCAAGCTTGCTTTCACTGTAAACGCCAACAAAAAATGGCTGCAAAAATGGCTGTTAAAACTTGATGATGACGCATCACCTGTCATAAGCAGAAATTGTGAAGTTAGTTCCCAATTCTACATGAATTTATTATGTGTAACTGACATAAGAGAGAGAACCTTTCCATTTTCACCTCAACTTTCCACACAATATTTAAAACGAATAGGAAGTAGAGAATAGAGATGACAATTTGACTCATTTATTAACAAATGCTTGATTTGGGTTATATTTTATCGCAACTGGTCAAATAAGTCAAATCTGAAAACATATCCAAGCATGAAATGGTTCAAATGGGTCGAAAGTTGTCCAAAGGTATTCAAATGCTTACAACCTCCTAAATCGCTTTGATATAACTAGATTATCATTCTAATAGTAATGTCGCTATTATCATGAATACAGCATTATTTATTCATATATTCAAAGGAAGGCTAGCAACCCAACCCAACCCATTTAATTTGTTACCCGGCCTAACTGGCCCACCCATTTTCACCTCTACTTTCCACATAATATGTAAAACAAATAGTAAATTATAAAGTACACTAGAAATAAAAGTCCCCTTACAAATTTTGATCTCCAGATAATAGAAGGGTTACCACTCTCACAAAACAATTTTCAGTTCCTATAATAATGACAAGATGGAGGAATTTTCTAGGGAAACAAAATGTGTTACCAATATTTCGTAACGAATATTGGAAGGTAGAAACATAACTTAGTTTTGATACTTCGTCAAAAAGTAATGTTGTAGTTTTCTGGTGGGACAAAACAAATCGCATAAATCATTACCTCCTGTGACAAGTGTAGACGAGAGAAACTATGAACCTTATCTTTCAGATATCGGATCAAGTTGGACACATAAACCCCTGGAACACTAGCATGTGTTCAGATGGTAATTAATTAACTCAAAATAGCATGAAAAGACCAGTAACAGAAGACTATTGCGGGTGTTCAAATGGTAGTTGATTAACTCAAAATAGCATAGAACAGACCAGTAACAGAAGACTGTTGTGGGCGTTCATATGGTAGGTATAACTCAGAATAGCACAGAATGGACCAGTAACGATAAACTGTTGCGGGTGGACTCATCACAAAAAAATGACTATCCCACAATGAAGAAAAAAACCCATTCCCCTTTCCAGTTTAACGATAAGATGCTAACATTTTAATAAAGAATTCCAAACCAAAAAAGAACGCACAAGAAATGGTATGATAAACCCAAAACAAAAAACTTGCCTTTGCTTTATTCACTCTTGATAACGTTCTGGGGCTGAGCAAAGAAATCTTTTGCATTTCTTGCTACCTCTGCCTCCAGAATCGACTCTAGCATGATGTCAGACCCGTTAGCATCAGCTGGCATTTGGCAAATGACATAGAGTTATTATTCCATGCACATCCATTATATACTTTGCTGAATGCAAAAAGAGCATAAAATATGAAAATAATTATATCAGGAATGGTAGGATGTGCCACATGTTTGTTGACTTAGGAAATGTATGTTACTCCTTGTATGCTTGACTTGGGCAGAATATTGTATCACAAATAAGAAAAACTAGGTAGTGAACTGCTTTGCAGAGAGAGAGAAATAAGAATAGTGATCACCATTACGATTGGGTAATAATCCTGTATCTTGGGCCGATACAGGAAGAACAGTGAGGCCAGATTCATCAGTAAGCTCAGTCATAACTTCATTACTTGTGGGTTCAGAACGCAAAGCTGCTGACTCAGCCAACCTCGCATAAGCAGTAGCTTGACTGTGCATATCAGATGATGGTGAGGCAGCTGCAGCAGTGGGACTGTAAACCTGGGCTTATAATTATCAATCCATCAATAATTTTCAATCCAAATCGAGCACATGGAATTTTTTTTAAGACTTTAACCTTAGAGTTAGGGGATGACAATGATGGGGTTGGCGCTGCACCATCACCGGGCTTCTCAAGATCAATATTCCCTAAATATTATAACAAGCACATAGTATCAGAGACCATGACATACATGGATGTCCAAGAGTTCTACAAAAGAGGATTTTAGATTGTGAAACCATTTGTATCCTGAATCTGGCCAACGTTGTCCACTAGCCGCCTAGTTAAGGGACCAGGATTAACAAAGGAAATTGTTCGGATTTCATGACGTATGGCTTCAAGTTGAGCAATCGTATCTTGAAGTTCCTTATGCACCTGATTTCAGACATAATTACTATAAAACAATAGTCCTTAATTGACAGAAAACGAGTAATGATTTAGCACTATTAACTATTCAGTACATAATTCATCAACGACAAGCGCTTCAAACTTTTACATTGAAAATGAGTAGGAACTATCAAACGAAAATGCTTCAATTACAACACGTAGCATGTTTATAGGTCAAATTGCTAATCAGTGCTCTCCAAAAGGTCCATATTTACAAGCATATATACGTAGATAAATACATATATAGTATATTACTATACTATGTATTATAGTATTGAAGAAGTTTACGGTTGTAAAGACCTGTTTAGCCTGAGACTGCTGCATAACATTATCGAACTGACCACGAGCCATTTGAACGTATCCAATTGACCGGCCAGCTAACCTTCCGGCCACTCGTGCTATGCGTGGGAGATCCTTAGGACCTAATGAGGATCAATTATTTTAAACCAAAAAGTAAACTAATATGATAAAAATCACAATAAACAAATAACTCGTGATTTTAATATCAAATTCTAACATATACGAAAACCTAGGGCATCGTATAGCTGACAAAAAAAACTTCAAATCAAAATATGATTTCACAATTATTAAGCACAAACGTGATGAATTTCATTTAATTCACTTCTCATAACATTAATTGAAGCGACTATATATATACATATATAAATATACATACACACATCTATATAACTAGAGAGAATTAGTGTACCGATGAGAGCTGCCGTTGCTCCGATGATAAGAAATAACTCTCCGTATGAAAGACCTAACATCGTCTCGAATTGTATATCCGGTTTACAGAACTACGATGATACCCCAGGAGTTCGGAAAGAGGATGAAACTCAGCCCTGTGCCGCCGTGTGAGGTGGTTGATACTGACGGTCACCGGGAGAATGAGGGAGGTATGTGTAAAAATAAAACTAAACTACGTTTAACCCCTTGTACTTTTTGCTATTATCATTATTAGCTCCAACAAATAGACAAATGTTTACTTGCTTAGTGTAATTCTTGTATTTTGTTAGATATTTAAAAAAGAAAAGAGAATTATACTCATAGTTCTTTAAGTTTATTTTAATTTTTACTGTTAGTTATTTACAAATTTTAGTTATGCTAATTATTTTTTATTTTAAAACTTGTTACGTCAATAATCTTTTCGACTAACGAGTGTTAACTACTCCGTTAAAAACGACCATGTCTGATTCTTTTTATTTTTTTAATTGATTTCCTTTGAACAAAATATAAAAAATTATACAATCTAAAATATGTATGTATATATATTATGAGGTGCATAGAACATCATATTCATCTTTCTCATTTTACTTATGAGGTGCATAGAATCATGTCGGATTTGATGATGAATTTTGCTAAGTGAAATGGGAGAGATGAAAGATGATTTGCTAATTATGTATCTATACATTATTAGGTAAACAAGTCATCTTCAGTCACAAATGCATGTTTGAGTGGATTTGGGTGGTAGACTATAAAATTTGATGTTTTAAGGGATAAGGGGACTGGATTTAGTGATGAAATTTATAAGTTCAATGGGAATATGAAAATGATGTTCTATGTACCTCATAATGTATCTATATATATATTAGATTGTAAAATTTATATTCTATTCAAAAGAAAATAAATTAAAATAATAAAAAATATCAGACATGGTCTTTTTTAACAAAATAGTTAACAGTCGTTAGTCTAAAAGACTATTGGCGTAACAAGTTTCAAAATAAAGGATGATCGATGTAATTAAAGTTTGTAAAGGACTGACAGTGAAATTTGAGTTAAACTTAAAGGACCATCAATGTAATTTTCTTTTTTATAAAGTTACTTTTATCATAAGTACCGGAAAATATTTTCTTCAAAATGTACATTTAACCACTTTATCTTTTAACATACTTTTTATTCTTATTCGACGTTTGACCGATTTTTAACATTTTCCTTCTCAAGCGATTTATGCTGGTGTGCTAAGTAAGTTCCTTGATTTCTCTCATGGGTAGTTTGTCTTTTGAAATTAAAGAGTCTTTAACTTTTTTGAATTGTGGATTCAATTCACATGAATACATAACATATCAATCAACCAGATATCAAAAATAAAGCAACAAGTCAACCACTATATCATCAAACACAAATATATTTTGTGTTGCAATGAAAATAGTGCGATATGTGTAGGCATTACCAATCGACTAGAACAAAAAAGTGAATTTTGTCATTTATAACCTTTAATTTGTAGAATTTTGAAAAACTAATTCTTTTAGATTCAAGGTTTTCAACTATGCAGTAAAACCGTGTAGTCTATTCGCCTAAAGAGTCTTTTAAAATATTTTAGGGGACTCCTCCACAAAGCATTAAACATTACTTTTGTAGTGATAACAAAGGAGGAGGTAAAAGTGAAATGATTAAAAACTTAAATGAGACAACTAACCAATGTCATGTTCATTACACGAAAGGTTCTTGAATTGTACTCAAACCAATGTAAAAAGTTCGTGTTTAATGATGTTAAATAATTTCAGGTTGGTTGATACGTGTTACATATTGATTCAATTCGAATTTACTACTTAGAAAAGTAAGTTATTGTACGATCATGTCGCGTAATAAAAGGTTATCTTATTAATTAATGGATCTCACAAACATTATTTCAGTAATTTTCTCATCTTTTTCACAAAATCATCACAATTTACGATAAATACAAATATACATATAAAAGTATATTACGCGTTATATTTACGAACATTATAAAAGCTTACAATGTCTACATTACTACCCACTCATCCAAATCTCAAATATATAACCATAAAACACAATTTTATAAAAGCATCAAAAACGCTTAAAATGATTTAGGTACAAAGCAACAAAATTAAACCCTAATCCCAATTTAGTAAGTGATGACTTACCGGTACTAGCGAGACGGACCGGTGACAACATACCCGGACCCGCCATAAGAATAAACAGAGCGGGGGAAATTGAAATTGAAATTTATTAACAATGGACAGTTAATCTGTACTTCAACGGCAACAAACGCATCAAATAGAATCAAAATCAATATCGAAGTTTCAAAGATGGCGAGAACGAAACAACCTGCTAAACGTAGTTGGGGAAAAACAACAAAAGGTGCTTCAAATTATATTTTTATTCCCCTCTCTTTTGCTACTACTTGCTTATCTCGTTTATTTTTTTAATTATTAGTTCCGGTAAACCCTAATTTTATCAATTTCTCTCAAAATTGCAGGGAGAGCATCTACTTCAACAAACACGGTAATACTCCGTTGTCGTTTCATTTTGTTAGCTTTTTTTTCTATAAAATTATATTTCTATTTTTGGTTAATTTTCTAAAATGGCAGCCGAAAAAGAGTCCCAGGAAGAGTCCAGCAAGTGAGTTTTTGTTTAAATTTATTAATATTATTATTTTTGTAGTAGAATATTTTGTTGTGTGATTTAGATGTGAATGTATATGTGTGTGTAGTTTTGGTGAATTGAAGTGATTCTTTGAATGTAGGTCCTGGAAGTGCGGGAAGGCAGAAGCTACACCGGTTTAAGCCGGGGACACAGGCACTACGTGAGATTAGGCGGTTGCAGAAGACTACGAATCTTCTCATTCCGGCTGCTCCCTTTATTCGAACAGTGAGTAGATATCTTTTTTCTTTTTTTTAATCTATGTCTATTATGTACTACTCCATGTGTTTGTCTATCATGGACATTGTATGGTGTCATATATCTAGTACTTTCTGCTTAGCTAGGGTTTAGTAAATTGAACGAAAACATAATGTAGGAGGAAAGTAGGGCAGGGGATTCACTATACTTATATGAATGTACTGAAATTCAATTCAACGTCTTCCGATGACAATATATATATAGCATAAGAATGTTAAACACGAAGAATATTCTAGTGAAGATAATATGCCTACATTAATAAAAACATGGTGGCATATTCAATTATTCACATTTGCTGCTTTTGACAAAGTCAGTAAATACTAATGTCCAAACCTTTATATTCATCTGGTCTGAAATAAGTTCTGATCAAAATTGGTATTTCATTATTTGTCCCAAACACCATCATAATAGTTTACCCCATGGGGTAAACTCTTTTGTTTTGTTTTTAGGTAACGAGGGAAATCCCACCGAGCCAATATTGTTGACTTAAACTTTACAGACTTGTATAATGCAACTTGACCATATGATGGTGTTTGGGACATATAGTTGCAATCTATATAGGATATATATTCATTAATGAGGTTCCAATGTTTACTTCACGACTCACGAGTTAAATCAGATATGCAGATTCTTTTTTGCCAAAAGTGGTATTTCATTACCTCAACTTGGCTATTAAACATGGTAGCCCTTTCATTATGTCCACTGACTGACCACCCTTTCACTTCCATAGCCGTAAAGTTTAGGGAAATGTCAGTTTTTCTGTGCATTGACACATCTGAGTATTGCCTGTATATGAAGAAGTAGCAACATGTCACTGTATCTGATGTTCTGCTTTGCAAACAATGTCATAGTAACTACAAACATGCCAAAGATATTCAAAATTTTAGGAAATATCGCACAAACTTTTTAGCTAGGTTATTTCCTTTGTACCTAGTTATTGTATCCTTTTTTCTATGTCCTATTAAATGTTATCATTTAAAAACAAAGTGTTACATCCATTGATTACTTCATGTTAACTTGATATTGTTGATATGTCCTATTAAATGGTTATCTGATGTTCTGCTTTGCATTGTACTTTTTGATTATATTAAGTACATATTTTTTTGATAAAAAGCATCGTACTTTGTATAATTAAGGGTTTCTTGTTTTATATAGCAAATTAGCAACATATTTATTGATTTGTCACTTTTAGGACATTGTACTATTTAGTGTTTAAATGGGTTGTGAAAAGATGGCAACATGTCCCAATTAATAGAAAATGACACATCATTTGCCAGCTCAGCGGGTTACGGCAATGTTATCAGTTTATCAGGTCACCAGGTTGTGGAATGGCCTAATTGGGACATGTTGCGATCTTTTAATGGCCCAATTGGACAATAAAAAGTATAATGACCTAAACGTGCTGCCTTTCCAGACAAAAACCCCTATAATCAATAATAACTTGGCATGATGTTGTGTTATGATTACACCTCAGCTTTAAATTAGTTAGTTAGATATTGATTTACGATTGGCTTTTGAAGTTTTGTGGGCTGTTTTGGTCTTAGAGTGATGATGCAGATAGTTCTATAGTTCTACTAAGGTTGCTGTTTGTTGCTGCGTATTTTTGAGGATACAAAAGAGCACTGTATTTCACCTTTATATGAAGCATGATTTTATATGTCATGTTCTCTGCTTTCCACCAACATATTTTGTGCTTGTATTCGGTGATCATAACTAGAGGATTAACAGAGTGATGTTTGCTGTTTGTAATGTTTTCAGGTAAAGGAGATCAGCAACTATATCTCCCCTGAAGTCACTCGATGGCAAGCTGAAGCTCTACAAGCGCTTCAAGAGGTATCATAATATTGGTGCTTCATACTTATTGAAACCATCATCTAATAGATTTGAGTGCTTTCTCCTTGATAAATATAGGTCTTCTATTCGGATGGTGAGTTTTATGTAATTAATAAAAGTTTGTACTTTCTGATGATCACACGATTAGCAACCACATTAAAGTTATTGTTTCTGTAAATAGTCTTTCATTGGAGGCAATGTACAATTGTGTGGTTGTGCATAATTTTTGGGGTATATGGTAGGTTTGTATTTCTATTAAAAAAGCAACCACATTAGAATAGATGTTTCTGTAAATAGTCTTTCGAACGTGTTCTCTTTTCATTATCCTTAAGGGAACTTCCACGCCCTTACTAAAAGCAAACTGATAGTGGAAAAAGAACATCTTTTATCCCAATTAAGAAATTATTACGTTCTACTTATTGATATAAAGTTGGCCATTGATATAAATTATCTCCACAACCTTGAGCTTGTTAGTTCTAGAATTCGATTATCTTTAGAGACATTTGCCTACTGTTTCACAATAATAAGATTTGTAAATTGTTATGCATCGCGAATTAATCCAAGTTTGTAGCATTCTTGTTTTTGGAAAAATCAGATCGTATATCAAGTCCTGCCATATTATAACTAAGTAATCCTATCTTTTTCAGGCAGCAGAAGATTACTTAATTCAGCTGTTCGAAGATTCAATGCTATGTGCAATTCATGCCAAGCGTGTCACCCTCAGTAAGTTTTAACAGTACATCGATTGATCATACACACTAAAAGGTGGCAAGGGGGGAGTAGACGGGGTTGGGTTTGGGTCAAAACGGGTAATTTTTGGTACAGTCTGAAACAGGTTGGGTTGACCCAAAGGTCAAAACACTTCTGTTCAAAAAGCTTCATCTATTTATAAGGGCAAACGGCAGAAAATAACAACATTCCCACCCGTCTTGGTGTTCCATATTGCTCATTATTTGATCCATACCTTACATTTTCATCAATTTTGATGAACTGTACAGCTACCAATGTGGAACATTTGACAATAAGATTGCAATTTCATGACATAGTAATTGATGAAAATGGGGAACTTTTAGTAGGTACAATGACTAGTTGATCTTGAATCAAAATATATATTAAACAATATTTAACACTGAGATAGGCATGTTGCTATTTTCTGACATTAGCTCTCTTTATAAATATTCAGTGTGTCAACTGTCAAATACAGTTATGAGAGTTGTATTATTTCAATAACAATGTATTCATGTCGATCACTAAAAGAGACGTGGGAGGTTTAGGGATTAAAAAAACATGTTGATAGACAATTGACGCATTTCCTTGTAAGCTTCCGTTTTAACCCCTTGACCCGTCAGAGATAAAACATAACCGACGCGACCAATTCATAAGTAGATGGGTTAAAAAGTCCCGCCCTTTAATGCAGACGATACCTGCACTCACCTCTTTCCGTTTCAATTCTTTCCAGTGAAAAAGGATTGGCAATTGGCACGTCGGCTTGGAAACAAAGGGGTGCCATGGTAGTTAGCTCAAGTGGATAATAGTTGTACTCTGTTACTGAGACATATCTGAGGTACTACATCATGACAGATTGACAGTAGTCCAATGTGCAAAATTAGTGATAAAAACAAGTTAACGAATGCAATTTTTGTTTTAGTAGAAAATAGGTACATCATCACTGCCCTAATGAACTTAAATTGGAATGTCGGTAGTATTGTTTCTGAAACTATAGCTAATGATTTTATTTACAATGTGAGTAGAAGAAATTGCTCTATAAATGGATTTGTCAAGTATTTTGTGTTTGTTTTATGTGTCGTGTGCGGCGTAATTTTTTTTACCATACAGAGATGGAAAATTGTGACAATGTGGCGCCGATATTATATTGTCTTTTCAGTGATATGAGGATACCCGAAGCCCTAAAGTTAGATTAAAAGTAATCAAAACAGATGCTAAACAAGTTGAATGCATACTTATCAATTATATGTGGACTGTGCACTAACAGAGATGGTTGTGCTGCAGGTGGCAACTCGCCAACACATTTTGCCTTATTTTTGACCATTCATCTCCGCTTTCGTTCTTAAATTTTGTGGTCCTACTCAATTAACCTCGGACTATATTGAATAACAAAGGGACCCGATTATTCAAAACGATATGAAAATGTTGGAATAAGAATACCATGACCATAATGTTTTTGAATACCAATCCAGACTCCGTAGTTAACGTTTAAGTCACCACAACAATGTCTAGCTAATTGTGATAACTATATTGTACCTCTAGGATTTTGGTGGAAGAACAAACGGTTCTTTGAAATAATATAAGTACGAAATAGCATAAGCATCTTCATCATCAACTGCGCACAATCTGAATTTAGATCAACATAATTAAAATTCCTATACAAAGTTATGTTTTTAGTAGCCCTACTGATGATGCGTCTTCTTTTGTTATATTTTGTCAAGATAAAAAAAACCTCATGTAAAGTTGAAAAGAAAAAAAACCGTCCAAAAAAAAAGAAAGAGTTTAAAATCACGTCTTTTTCGAACTTTCTGATAATCCCTTTCTCGTATTTCAACCCTTAACTAAATTAGCAGGGATGTCTCCATGTCAGATTTTGCGTGTTACAAGCCTCCAAATTCTCGTAAGTGTTCGAAAGAGCATGTAATTTAGTGATGACTTTTATAAATGTCACTATGTACTCATCTTAGTGACAGAAAATCATGTCAACATTAATTAGTGACATAACAACTATTTGTCATTAATCGCTCACTAAGTTACTTATCAAACACATTCGGTAAAAATTAGAGAAAAAGTTAGTGACATACATAATTTCGGTTACAAGCTTTTTCTCTAATTTTTACGGGCCCTTTACCGGCACCCCCCCTCCCCCCAATTATTTACATATCACATCAGCCCATCATTACATACC
The DNA here is from genome assembly GCA_963921325.1 of Logfia minima. Taxonomy (NCBI): domain Eukaryota; kingdom Viridiplantae; phylum Streptophyta; class Magnoliopsida; order Asterales; family Asteraceae; genus Logfia; species Logfia minima. The sequence goes on from OY992764.1 coordinate 38,617,172, forward strand.
ACACATTCATTCATTTATTCTTTTTAAATAATATATATTTAATAAAAATTAATATTATAACAATAAAAGCTAAAACTATTTGATGCGACCAAAACAAAAGCTTAGATCATTTGACGCGAACAAAGTAAAAACTTAAATTATTTGACGCGACTAAAGTGAAAAATCAAATTCCTATATAAACGAACCTATATCGATTCATTTTTTCATAACATTCAAAACTTATAAACAATCTCATACGTTACAATTCTTACAAGAAGATATGTCGAGTGTATCAGATTTTTCCACCGATAAGGTACAAAATTTCATATAATAGTACTCTAAATCATATTTTATGTTATCATATTTTGAGTAAATACCTTCTCAATTTCAGGTGTTCAATAATCGTGAAGAATTAATGGAATGGGTGAAAAAAGAGGCACTTTCTCATAAACAAATTATTGTCATCAAAAAATCAAAGAAAAAAACAGAGTATCCAAGATTAAATGCATCCTATACCTTAATGAACATCCATCAAAAGAAACTTAGTTTTGGTCCCTATAACTTGATTCAATGTGAAAAGTACGACATTTACTATCTACGGAAAGCACTAATGTAGAAGGAATCCTTAAAGGATTAGAACCATAGAACCATCATAAGGAAAGTAAACTAGTGTAGATATGAAATACACGATGTATATTACAATAACTTACGTGTTGGGTCATTCCATTTAGTATATAGAGTAGACAACAAGAGCCGTTAACAGACTACACTTCATAGTCTTCATTAAAGTCTAGACGGTGGTACAAAGTACCAAAGTAACTGGGAATCTGTCCCTGTTATCTTTCGGCCATAGGCATGTATAAAAACCATCAAAGATTAAAGATGTACTGATCTAACCAAAATGTAAGTTGAAGTTTCTATTTCTAGGCGGAGTAACATATTGCATGTGTGAATTTGTGGTAGTGAAAACTCAAAATCTAAGATCCAATCACCAAAAAATTTCTAGTATTGGAATTAGGTTAACTGCCATAATACAACGGTACATGTATTGAATATACATGGCTATATATATGTGGTAGAGTTTCAATAAGAATACCTTAAAATAAAAACGGGTAAGAACATTTCATATCCATATATGTATCCCACAAAATCAGTAGATTAACATTCATACATCTCAAATATGTGGAGAAAAATAGATCTACATTCTTATATTTGCATAAAAATCAAAAAAATGATTGATAAACAATTTATAAGAAAAATATAAAATTGTTTATCAATCGTTTTTCTCAAATTTTATACATTTATAGAAATGTGCATTCATTTTTCTTTGCACATGTTGAATTGTATGAATGTAAATCTAATGATTTTGTCGAGTATAATTGCAAGCTCGAATATTCGAAGCATTCTTACCGTTCTTATTTTTAAAGTGTTATTATTTGATCCATACGCTATATATAGGGTTGGTTTCCAGTGAGAACATGTTAAAAAGAGAACGGTGAGAACACATCCGGTTAACATTCATCTTTTAACTTTTACTGTGAATCATTATGTTTTTTGTTCACAAAAGTTTTAGAACTTTTGTGAACCAATAAAGAAAATAAACATTCATCACTTCAAATATGTGTTAACCAAAAATAATAAAACTTCACCATGTAAAAACTTTTGTGAACAAAAAAATAAAGCTTCACCCTTTTACAACTTCTATGAAGGTTGCGTTTGAAGTTCACTTTATTTACAAAAATGCAAACGCTAAAATCACCCTTTTTAACTGCCATATTACAAGGGTACATTTATCGCATATATAAACTCTAGGTGGCAATTTCAACCCACATGAATGGTCAATTTAGGTTATGCTTTACTGTGACAGATGAAATGGGTAAAATCAGAAATTGTCTACAGAGAAAACGAGTCTGAGTTGAAAGTTGCAATAGGGTAGTTCTAATGAATACTAGTATACTACCAACTAAAATGCTATAGTACAAAAAAAAAAAAAAAAAATTAAACTATTAAGTCTATTACTGTAAAAATAAGATTTTTGAAATCATACTTAGAATACAAGTATAAAAGTTCAAGAAAGTTGGACGAAAAATGTTTCTGGCCAATACAACACATCTCAACGTGTCTTGTTTCAACCTGCACAGAACTTACCCATATAGCAAAAGTTTCCTATATTGAATGTAAAGGATGTCAACAGTTGCACATGGGAAAAACTAGACTGCATATTGTATCCTAAATTTTCGTTTTATTCAACACTCATGAAAATGATGTTATATATACTTCAGAAAGAATGCCCATTTAAGCAATTTTATATTAAAGAAATCAGCAAAAGTTCACATGCTTATGAAATAAAAATAGGTTCATTTTTGGCTGGAAATGTGGAATTTACATATTTTCTTTAACGTGTGTCATTAGATAGACTATACACTCACTCTATATAATATGTTTATAGGGATATATGAGATATATCTCGCAGTAAAAGGACAAGCAAAACACACAAGGAGTATCAAACAACAGAAAGTATTACCGAACAGGGTCTATTAGTAAGCTTGTTTTGGTACAAACAAAAAACCCAAAGGAAGAAGTACTATCAAACATGGTCATGTTCATCTTTTTCCCATTAAATTATGTCAATTTCGAAGATATAGCAATGTAGCAATTTTATGTTGCATTCAGTGGCGGATTCACGAAATTCAGTCGTGGAGGCATAAAAGATTATTGTAAGATTGACAAATCATCAAATCGGCTCAAAACAACGTCATAATGGTAAGATGAAATAAATAGTATATATCGATTTAAAAACAACTTAAAAATGACTAAATAGATACGAAATATCGTAAAACTACAAAATAATGTAAGAGAGTTTATCGTGCAACATCAATACGTAAGCATTTTTAAAAAAATAATTTCACACTACTATAAGAAGACAACACAAATTTCTAAGAGAATCATTTTTACACTAATTAGTGCTAAAATTAAATATACAACTACAAGTTAAAAGTTTAAAAATCAATCACCTAAATATTAAGAGTTAACATTTATATTTACTTACAAAATAACTACGAGTGTAGATATACAATATTATATTTTTTTGTTTATGTATGTAACTGGAGAATCATAAACAACATAAGGATCTATATCCAATATATATAAATTTCGTAAGCTGATTTACACAATATATATATTTTTAATTAGGGTGCATATTTATTGGGGACTTCTATTTTATCACGATGTTCCCACTTGGTCACTTCCCAGTTCCCACATCGCCCGGCAATTCAACTTTTCAATGAAAAAACCCTTATAAAAAGGAGAGGAAGGCAGATGTATTAAACTAACAAGTTCATTTAGAAGTTGCTTTAACTTTCATTTTAGGGCCTTTTCAGTATTGGACTGTGATCATTTTAAGTTTTGGACTGAGAATATCTTAAAAATAGCTCCTAATTCTTACTGATTATGTTTCGGTCATAGGGGACAGCTGACCCCAGCACATATCCGCCCCTGGTTGCATTAGCTTTAATATGATAGGCATAAAGCGCACTAGATCTATGTCAAATTTCAAGACTAATTTGACTATATAAATCTACATGCATCTCTAATATAGAAACGGTAGTAATCTGAGGCATTACCATCTAACTAATACACAAGAAGTGCAATATACGTATGCCAAACTTGGATACTAATTTGACTCGGCAAATCCATAGGTATCTCTAGCATAGAAACTGGCTATAATACTTTAGCATTAACTTAAAATGTGATACACATGAAGCACACCCTGTAGCATTAACTTAAAATGTGATACAGTTGAAGCATGTTACTAAGACCTGTACGAACCGACATATCAAAAAATACGAGAAATAATCTATCTTAGTCGATACAAATAAAGTACATGGAAAACACGTGATTTGCTCAAGATTTGTGAGGAAATTGGACATATATGCATTTTTGTTAGCAGCTGTTAGTCTACATTCAGGAGCTTCTTCTCCTATTATGCAATATGGGAACACCACGTATCTTACATAATATCCAGAACCACAAAATGTTATATATCCGTAACACGTCCAGTAGTTCGATATGGTATGAGCTTGCTTACGTGGAAGGAAAGGGACGGGTTTAGAAAGGAAACCGGGTTTGGCAGATTGGATTCTGGTCGGGTTTCAAGTGTAGTAGTATTATTTGGCGTGCATTGAAGACCGTTGATCGTGATGATTATAATCCTTGGACAGATGAGATTGCTGAATTCCCCATGACGTTGGAGGTGTGTGAACCGCTTCCCGTATTTTTTGAATCCTCAAGGCAATGTTTTAGATTGAATCAGAGCGGTCGTCTGATCAGTTTCAGTCGTACCGGTTATTGGCTTTTATTTATTTTTCGACAGGTTTTACAAAAAGACCTCCATATTAGATAAGCTACAAAAAAGTGTCAACATTTATATGTATTATCAAAATTAAAGACTATAATATTATTAATTATAACTATTTTGATTTCCAGCGTTATTTGTTCACATTAACTGTCTTATTAAACACTATAATCTTTTAATAAAGTTATTCAAAATGAAATTATATTAAACGTAGGTTATATTTTAATAAATGTACCTTTGTTACCCTTTGCTATGCATGGAAAAAAGAATTTCTTGTATATATCAATCTAACACTGAATTACACACAAATAATCGTGTTTCGTATATTTTTGATGTTGGCGGATAGTTACAAATGACCATTTGGTACAAAATAAAATAAACTATTAATAAAAAGGCATTTACCTTATATACATCAGCGCTTGATTCATTGTCGTTTCGTGGTAATTTATGCCGTTTTCTACTGTTGACAGGGGTGATATAGTAATTTTCACAAGAAATATGTTTATGTTTTGAACTAGGGCCAGTCCTGAGTTTTTAAATGCCCCGGGCGAGTTGATTCAAAAATGCCCCTATCATATTTTGTTACGCGTAACTTTTTTACTAGTTTTTTTTATGCATATTCTTCTTACGTATAGGCGGGTTGCTTATTGTGCCGTCTCTTATTGACAGTTTCTAACTACTTGAAATAGGGTTGTCTTTTGGGTTTCGGAGACATCATATCATAACTAAATGATAATCCCTTTAATACGAAATATTTTAATTTTAATTATACATAAAAACAATAGTTTTAATGGATTATGCATACACATTTTGTAATTCCATTTTCATTATATATCCTCTTAATTCTTTAAGAGAATTTGGAGTTTTTAAGAAATGTACACATAAATATCTAAAATATTAGTTTTTCAAAAATAGATTATTCTACCTTGAAATATAAGTTTAGTTATAACATTATTTTTTTCATCAAAAGATCGTTAATATTCTAAATTATATATTGTATTTGTTTTAAATTTAATTTAATATCTTATGAAAGTATAATGCAATTTTATCATTTTACAAAAGGGATATCACAAAAACCATTTAAAATGAGAATAAAATGTTTATCGTTAGATTAAAATATTATTAATAGTTGGAATCTAAAAAAAAATTGGGAGTAGTTGAGGGACTAAAGTAAAATATTTTTAATATTAAGGGTGTAAATGAGAAATGAGTGTCGTCTTCCATCTCAGGCCCTGTAAATTTTCTTTTTCCCAATCTCTTTAACTTAACCTTTAATAGTGCTTTAAAATCTATTTTAGTTACATAAAAAGTACACATTTTCATAATAAAAACATCATTTAAGTGAACTAAATTGTTCAGAAATGAACATAGTATAAACATGGATCAGAAAATTGTTGCCCCTGATTGTTTAATGCCCCGGGTTATCGCCCGTGCTGTCCAGTACCAGGGCCGGGTCTGTTTTGAACAATGAAATTAGAGTTGGTTACAGCTTAGTCGGTTGCGACTCAAAATTCATGTGAGAGGTATGGTTTCAAACCTGTAGTCTCGTGGTTTTGACTTTTTTTGTATTATTATCTTTTTAATTTTCTTTGAACTAGAACGTTAATCTTTTCTAATTGTTTTATAGTAATGTTGTTGTTTTATAATATAACATGTACACAATAATACTTCTCCATTAATATCTTTATCTTTTATATATATAGTAAAAGTAAAATAGTTGATCTCTTTTGTTATTTGTTTTTCCTTTTAATTTAATATCATATCATATTGAATATGTCTAACTAATATTCAATCCCTTTATTTATATATGTAATGTAATGTAATAGCGAATTTTACATTTGAATATTAAATTTTTACCCTCTTATCTTTTAACAAAGAGTTTATTCTATTTTAGTGACAATCAATTGAATTCTTATCATATATACTTATATGCACATATTATTCAGTAGATACATATTAGAAAGTGTCATAGATTATAATGTTGTAATTTAACAAGCAATGTTAACACCTCAACTCTATTATTAAGATTTTAACCTTATAAACTAAATCATATTAGAAAGTAGATAATTCAGAAATAGCTATTCGTCCTATATTCAAATATAATACTAATTAATAAGAATATAGGTCCTATGTCCAAATTGTATATATTAACATTTAGTAATGTTAAATATCACTTTTCATTTTATAGTTGAATAAAAAAAATTTCTGTTCTTTTTTTTATCAATCAGAAAATTCCAATTGTAAATCATTTTTTTATAGACAACAAATGAAATATTTACATGTTTTTTTTTTTTTTTCTATTACTGTAGGATTGTGTTAAAACATAATTCAATTTTTTTACTTTTAGATATTAGTATAATATAGATTGAAGCTATAATTATCTTTTTCAACTCTAGACCAATATTTTGTAAACTTCTTTTATAATTGTATGACGACTTCAAAAACTATTAAAAGTTTAATATAAATTGGTAAGTGTAAAAAAATGTATCAAATATATAGATCATATGACGATTTCTAGAACTATTAAAAATTTAATATATATTGGTAAGTGTAAAAAAATGTATCAAATATATAGAATTTTAAAAAACTGACAATGATCATATATTTATATAACTGGGAAAAGTTATTCATATTAATTGTATAAATATTTTTTTTAATTATAAAAAGAAAATAAAGAATTGTTAAGAAATGACATAGTACATATTAGTAAGCATCAAATACAATTGAGTTATGAATAGAAACACTTGATAAACAAGAGTAAGTATAATCAAAGTTGACGTAAATAGTTGATATGACAGAGGAGTGTTAAGGCTAGACGGTTAAGATGATGAAAATACATGATATGTATAAGCGTTAATTGGTTCTCTCTATATTTGTGGAATTGTGACTAACCATAGATACAACTCTCACTTATATAAATGTAATATCAATTAGAGTATTAATGCACTGACTTTTATATTATAATATTAATTTATAAATTTGTTAATTCAAAATTATATATATTTAGATCCCGCCGTTGAAACAAAATTGTTTGGCCTAAGACAAAGAAAACTTAGAACACCTTAAAATAATGGTAAGTTAGTTGATTATGGTATTCTAAAAGTGTAACGGTATATGAATATTTCTTGTCACATACTCCTTAAACTTACTCTATATTTGGTACATATAATTTTAGTATAAATTTTATTATTAACAAGTCATCACCAAAATTTGCTTAACTAATTAAGTTAAAAAATAGTACAACATTGTCATATAAGTTTAATTTTGCAATTTATCGAATAGAATATTGATTTCAGTTTAAATCAATCATCATGTACATGATAATGACAACATACAATGTAACCTTTTAAAATCTCGCCGCAACATGCGAATTTAAAAAATCTCGTATAATACTAATTAATAAGAATACAGGGTAAAGTGTTTAATAAAGATATAGCAATATTTATCAATAGGCATGTCTAGATCAGTAATCGTATATTAATAAAATTTTACCTTCTTTCTCTCATTTTTTATTTCTCAAGTAATTTGACGAGCATGAAATTTTTTAGATATGTTTCAAATAGTTGCAAAAGGAAAAAAGTGTTATGAAACTTGTATCTACAAAGGTAATTTTCAAAATAAATAACACATAAGTCTAAAATGGGGTTTAAATTTTTATATGGCACTATTAAAATTATTGATAGAGATTGAGAGAAAGAATTAATAAAATACAAATGTTAATAAATGTATTATTATGCACATATTCTTGTCAAGTATGACATTGTGGTGAACCCATTTTGTTAAGTATGACAATTGATATATTATTATCATCACAAAAGTAAAGATTTTATTCTACATAGTATTGTGTGATTATGTGTGTTTTTGTTATTTCGTTTTGAATTAGATAGCTTCATTAGATTCCCGTTCGTTATTTTAAAATTCTTTATTGGTAAGATATATGAATACAAATGAAAAATGAACAAGAACTATTGTTGTAAATTTTCGTTAATAAGATCATATTAATTAAAATGACGATGCACATGAATGGCATATACATAGATGATGACACTCCAGCAAAGCGGGCCATTAACTCTAGTCATAGACATATACCATGACATTGCTAAAAATAACGATAATCTTAAAGAACTAGTTAACCAATATGGAGAAACAGCCAATTGTTATTGTGATGGATTAAACTATCAGGTACACTTTTTCCAACCGGTTCAAACCATCTATAAGTTTCTGTTTTTCATTTTTCTTGTATGACATGGTATTATATAAATGATTTTTAATTGTCATTATAATTTAGCTCTGTAATCTACACATCAATATGATGCCTGATCTTTTATTGAGTAGTTAATGAAAAGTGATTTTTAGAAATAGAATGTGTGCATATGAAAGTACATCTAACAAATAGACTATACAATATGGCTAAACCAAAGGTAAACATGAGGAAAGAAAAAATGACTAGGATACATAGTCAAATAATAAACGGATTAGATATACTTTCACACTCATATTTTATACATATGGATCATCACTTGTAAATAATAATCAAAGAGACAACATATCGAAAGATATTAAACAAGTAGAACGCCTATATACACTAACTGTCTCCTTTGAGTAAAATTGTTGTAAATTATAAACAACGTTTTTTTTCAATATCTACAAATAACATCCAATATAAAAGAACTCAATTGCACACAATAGTTGGATTTGAATACCTATTGGAGTAAAAGCCACAAAAATCCGTTGTACTTTTCAAAATGTACCCATGTGGACAATGTACTTTGTAAGTACTCAATATGCGCAATGAAGTTTTAAGGTGCGCAACATACTTTCAAATCTTGTCTCAAGGTGCATAACGTACAAACAATAAAGCATAAAGTATAAGCAAAAGAAAGCATGCCAAAAAATGTTGAAACAGTTATATTCTACGCTTTAGCGGTTGTAAGTTGTGCACCTTAAAACAAAATTTGAACGTTTGTTGAGCACTTTGAGTATTTACAAAGTACATATACATTTTGGAAAGTGAAATGTGTTTTCATGGCCTTTACCTTATCTATTTCCCATGTATTCTTAAGATGTGAACGATACACCATTGCCACCTACAAAAACTGAAAAACATCAAGAAATGAAAACGGGAACTCACCATTTAAGGAATTAAACTAGACGTTATCAATGTCTAGACAGCAGTATAGTATACAAAAGAAACTGATGATCTGTCCCATATCTTGGTCGGCTTTAAAAAGCATGTGTAAAAACCTTCAAAATGACCTAACAACTTGCTGGTTAAAGGCTCTAATTCCGTGACGACTGACATTGTCATCTTGTATCTACAAACTTGTAATTTTGTAAATCAAATCTAATTACAAATAACCAAAACTTTTTTATATTGTTATTAGATTAACGACCTATCCCATCTGACTGACATAATGTATCTCTAAATTTGTCAAAAACTCAGAATCGAAGATCCAATTACCAAAACTTTTCTTGTACTCTGGTTAGATTAATTGCATACAGAATGATGGTGCTTTGGGAGCATATCTCTTATAGTCCTCTAACTTATGTATCCAGTCTAAAATATAAAATTACTATATGTGACAAAGTTGGTCCATTTACTTATGAATGGGTTGAATCACTCCATGTTTTACCTCTAATGAATCAAATCCGTAATATTATAAATCTTACCTAAAGAATTGGGTCAGATGAATCAAATGGCGCCCAGCGTACACTTCCGATGTTCACAGCATACTATAGTGCTTTGTCAAGAACTGCTTTTTTGGTTATCATATTTAATAGACAAACTATTTATTACAACAACATATATTTAAAAAACTGGATATAAGGTGTTTTGCTAATCAAAACAACACAATACAACCTCACTTGTTTCAACCGGTACAAAGATAACCTGGGCCAACCCATTATCAAACTCACTATCCCCCTCTTTTTGCCACCCGTAGTAAACATGTTAACTTTCAAAATCCTTAATCGGTGACCGGCCACATTCATGTACAAACAGAATTAGGCTTTAGAAGCTTTACTTACCTAACCACTTGCCATATCAAGTGTCCAATTGTTGGCTGTGATGCCGTGTAGCTTTAAAACTGCAACAGTAATAAATCAGAATCCAAGATCACAACACCAAATGTTACCTAAAAAAGATATTAAGATGTAGACAATGTCAACATGTGCACATGTGAATACTAGCACTACATAACCATCCTACAAATTTGGTTTTACTCAACAATCATTAAAATTATGTTTATATTCATTTCCTTAAGATCGCATGCTTGTACATCTCATATAATTGACCACCAACAAACTCTGCATGCTTAGATAGGACACTGATGATTATATATATATTCTCTAGAAGATGACAATTTAATGACTATACATTTGGTAATATGTATAAAAAGCTTTTTTTTCAAAATAATAAAACTATATTGACAACATACATGATTACTATCTGTTTACAGTGAACATGAGACATACAACTCGGTGGGAAAAGTACAACTCAACATAGTCATATAGAAGGTTTGTGTTGGTACAAACCAAATCCAAAAAGCTCATTTATACTAGTTTAATAAGTACAACTGAACATGGTCATTTGTAAGTTTATTCTCTTCTAGTTTTATGTCAACATTCTATACTAGTTTAATAAAGCAAATTCATATAATCCATATAGCAACTAAGCGACATAGCCGTATTCTTTTTGCATTAACTTTAAGTCACTTGCACATAAAACACACCAGATTATGTCAGCATCGGATACTAATTAGACCTTGCAAATACATACTCGTCTCTAATGTAGCACAGGGCAGTATTGCTCAGCAATAACTTCAAAGCTGATAAAATGAAGTACACTACTAACAGCAATACAATTCTATTAATTTCCTTAAGGTTTCTGCAAGAAAATGCTACAGACATGTAAGGATTGGAGTAAAAGCATTAAGCCAAGATTCAATAGCCTCTTCCCTTGTTTGTGCATAATGAAGCTCCATGCATCTTTTCTTTTTTGAACAGCAAACTCACATACATCCTATTCCTACCTACCTTTGTCACAAATGAGAGTTGAACCCTCAACCACCCAGTTGAAAGGCACCTTATTTAAACTTTGGATCACGCTATGCCAATGGCCAGTTGAGGAGTTCCATGCATCTTACATAACTACCAGAACCACTAAATGCTAAAAGTTGTATATGCATAAAAAGAAAACCACTTCACTATGATTTTGTAAGATCAATTAGAAAGCCCTATATAAAAAATCACATATAAGATTCAGTAGCTTTTAACGCAAATACTATTGGCCCTTGAAAAGATTTCATTCCTCAATCATGTTCATCATTAACCTCAATTTAGAGGATCTTCCAAAACTCCTGACCCACCCTATCTTACCTTATAACATGATGTTCATAGTCCTACTCATGTCTCTTCTTTTATGTTTTGCCATGACCAAAAAGCCTTCATGCAACGTTTACGTAATAGATTTTGCATGTTACAAGCCTCCAGATTCTCAGAAGGGCTCGAAAGAGCTTACTGCAAACCTAGCAACACAGCATGGACATTTCTCAGAAGAGCAGATAGATTTCATGAGGAAAACTATGGAAAGATCTGGCCTTGGTGACTCCACTTACTTGGCAGAGGTCTTTTTTGGAAAAACGTATAACCCATTCATGAAAGATGCAAGAAGGGAAGTTGAGATGGCCATGTTTGGTTCGATAGACACACTTCTGGCAAAAACAGGTGTAAGATGTGAAGATATTGGGATCCTAATTGTAAACTGTTGTATTTACAACACAGCGCCCTCACTTTCTAGCACAGTAGTCAACTGGTATAAATTCAGAGAAAACATCATCACCTACAATCTTGTTGGGATGGGTTGCAGCGCAGGACTTGTGGCAATAGGACTTGCTAAACAGCTCCTTCAGGTTATATGGTATCATTATCTGTCATCACCTATTAGCATAAGCATCTACTGGACTTTGCCAACTTATCAGTTACCATCCATATTCAAAATTCATAAATTGTCATTTTCTGCTAACCTTGTATGATAATTATTTATTATATTATATACATATAAATAACCATGAATTAATTATGGCATCAGGTATAACCTTTGTCCTTTCAACTTATTTGACAATTGATTGTGAGTTGTGATATCATGTTCCTTTGATAGCCACAAACATGTTACAAGTATAAAATATCAGTATCCTTTCATTTACCCATTTGGATTGTAATTTACAAGTTACAACAACTACTTATGCTCTTAACAGCAAACTAGTACAATTTAGAGTAGCAATACATTTTAGGCCAATTGTCATATTAAGCGATGATTCAATTAACTTGTACTATGTATAAAATAGCAACATAGTTTAGTTCTATTAAATCATTCGAATTATGAAGTACAATATAATGAATTGTTAATTTTTGCAGGTACACCGCAACTCGTGCGCAATGATAGTAAGTACAGAAAGCATTACTGAAAACTGCTACAACGGAAAAGAGCGTTCCAAGTTCCTTATCAACTGTATGTTTCGCATAGGAGGTGCTGCGATCCTCCTCTCCAACCACGCTTCTGATCATAAAATTTCCAAATATCAACTTCTTCATGCAATACACACCAACACATCAAGTTCAGACCGATCCTACAACTGTATTTACCGCGACGAAGATAACGCCGGAATCGTCGGTGTTAACATCAACAAAGACCTCCTCATTTCAGCGATCACCACGATCAGACCAAACCTAATCACCGTAGGAAGCCTTATCCTTCCGATTAAAGAAAAATTCATATACCTAATAAACCACATTGTAAGAAACATACTTCCAACAGTAAAGATCAAGCAGTACACACCTAATTACAGCAAGGCTGTCAATCATTTCCTCCCTCACGTCGGTGGTAAGCCGGTGCTCGATGAGCTGCAGAGGGCGCTAGGGTTTTCGGACGAAGTCATGGAAGCTTCTAGAATGACATTATACAGGTACGGAAATACATCTAGTAGTTCGATATGGTATGAGCTGGCATACGTAGAAGCAAAGGGTCGGGTTAAGAAAGGAAACCGGGTTTGGCAGATTGCATTCGGGTCGGGTTTTAAAAGTAGTAGTATTGTTTGGTGTGCAATGAAGACCGTTAATCATGATGAACATAATCCTTGGACAGACGAGATTGCTGGATTTCCAGTGACTTTGACGGTCTGTGAGCCATTTACTGTACATTTCGACCCTCCCAATTGAATTAGAATTGGTTAATATTTCTATTACAAATTTCCCGAAATTTATCAGCCTGTTATGATTTGTTGCAACTAAAAGTCCATTGCAATAAAAATATATCACTGTTATTTTTTGTTTGCCTAATAAGGATAAAAAGAATGTCCAATACTTTCAATGTTGAATCCCGCCTTTACACACTTGACATGTTATTGTAGAAATGTGTACGTTTGATTTTAGCACTGGCTATCACATCGCATAGTATGTGTGTTCCAGAAACAGTGCTGCCATGGAAAACAAAACATATCCAACATCCAAATTCAACAATACTAGAAGCCAATCCGCACACATATAAAAAGACCCCTATACGAATGCAACTCGATCATATGATATGATCATATACCTAATTACTAGATCATGAGCAACCTCATTTTAGGATGGGTCACATGTCGTAACTCCCCTATCATAATAACAATAACAATACCGATAATACGAATAAAAGAAAAAGTAGTGTACCAAGAAAATGAGTTTTATAAGCATGTTATGTTACTTGCAATAATATGTTTATTAAATTTCAAGCATGAGTACTGCAAATATGTTATATGCAATACACAATGTAAATTACAGAAGTTTACAAGTTAGGCATACATAAACAATTAAAGTTTTTAGGCCATTCCATAGCACATGGTGCAGACACATCACATTAATAGGCTGGACATCATCAAAGTCTATAGACGGCAGTACAAATTTCAAAGGGAATTGGGGATCAGTCCCCATCTATGTTCAGCCATTAATGTGTAAATACCATCACATACTGTACAGGCATACTGACCTGACCACTTGCGGGTTGGGATCTCTAATACTGGGCCAGCTGGTGTCCTATATCTCCAAAGTTGTACAAAAAATCAACAAAATGTTAAAATCAGTTTTTCTAAATTGCAACTATTAGTTGCCTATAAAGCCCGTGTACTTTGATAACATACAAATTCTAGTCCACTAACTTCTGAACACCCTATAAAAATACGGGAGTTGACAAGATGAGCGAGTCGGACAGTTTGGGCGATAAGGAAACTGGTTGATAAAACATGTCATTTTTCTTAGTATTCGCTGTAAGTTGGGTTGAACTGCAAAACACTATTGTCCATTTTAAACATAGCTCTATTAACAATTGATGAGTTAACAAAAACAATAATTTACAATGTTTAAGCTGTACAATTTATTAGACCTATTTAAGAGTGTATGTATTGAACACACATCCTATTTGAGATAAAACAAACCGAATCAACCTAATCATAAAAGCAAGTCAAAATTGACACCACCAAAGGTAAATTAACTTTCAAAACCCTTATTCAGTGACCTGCAATAAGCATGTACATCCAGTATCAAAGGCTTTATATGCGTGACCGGCTATATTTATGCTTAAACTGTCTTGAGACTTTTTAAGCTTAGCTTACTTACCTAACCACTTACCGTTTTGAAGTTTCCAATTTCCATTTGTATTGTAGCTCTAAAACTCAATACCATAAATTCAGAATTCATGCTCACAATACCAAGAATTTACAGCATAGGATGTATACAATGACATCATTTGCACATAAAGAATCCTAACACTACATGCAGCATAAAATTTTTTGCTTTTTTCAACAATCATGAAAGAAGTGTTTAAATTTGTTTTTGAATAACAAATCCTGCTTTTACATTTTCATATAATAACACAACAACAGAAGTTCACATACTTATGAAAGAAAGAAAAAAAAGTCTCTTTTGGCCCATAATCCTAGACGGCATTAGGTAGACTTTACATCTTGTCTAACCATAAATTCGTAATAAACAAAAATGACTTTTCTGAACTATTGTACTTACCTGAACTATATAAAGAACAAAAGATCTGTATACAAATTTGTTTACAAGGACCACGACTTGACAGGGCGGAATGAGGAAAAAATCGCAGGGAAACTATTACGAACGAACACAAAATCCATTACTAATTTTGTAATGTTGTTAGAACACATAGAATTTCCCTCGCTAGTTTGCAACCAATCTAGGGAGATAAGAAAGTATACAGGACTCCAACACTCTTATAAAGTGTCTATGTTCGATTCAGCAAACCTATGTTGACGTGAAGAAATTAAACATTGGAAAACTAATGAAAATTTTGAAGCACAATTAGGAAGCGACATGACTTATACACACATACGACTACACACATAAACACATGATGTCACGGCAACCTTCTCATCGTAGATATATCTCTGAGTCTCACATCATGATCGAGTTGTCACTAGTGCATCATGTTTAGCCGCTAACCAGGGAATGTAGTAGCTTATGAAACCGATTTCAATATTGATCACCAAAGACTAATTCATTTCAACATTAGCCTCCATTCTTTATTCTTCACTTTTGTGGTCCCATCTTAATTATACGCACCCTAAATAAATAGACCTGTGTATGACAAGATGAAGATGGGTAAAATTGGGAATAAATTGACCCGATGCTTTTAAACATCAGTCTCCAGCTAAATGTAATAACATGTTGAGCCCCTTATCAATTAAATAACTAAGTTCTAAATAACTAATCTTAAAAGTTAAAATATAAACATACTAAATCTTATATTTGTGAACATGAAGTGAAGAAAATGACATGAAAATGAAAGAAAAAAGAGAAATGGAAATATGGAATTTTGCCTCATTGATGAACTACCGAACAGGTGTGTATACCAAAGAGTAAACAAAAGAGTATAATCCAAACTATTACCACCTCCAGCAGTAAGCTTGACTTCTTAGAAAAATATGGCTACTTTTTACACTAAGTTCACCATAAAAATCCATATGCATCTCTAGTATAGGCATATAGCAACATAGTAGTGATCTTTAGCATTTACTTCAGAACCTATACAGATACGGCGACCAGATTTTGTCAACTTTGGATACAAATTTGACCATGCAAATCCATATGTCTATGTATCTCTAATATAAAAATGGATGAACTCTTTAGCGTTAACATCAAAAGAAATACAGATCAAACTTACCAAATTTATGTCACTTTTAGATGCAAACTGAACCATGTAAAAATCCATAAGCATCTCTAGTATAGCAAAAGAGAAGTAATCTTACCATTAGCTACAAAACCCATACACATGAAGCACATTACAAAGAACAATTTAATTGTATGAAAAAATCAGGGCATGAATAAAACTATTTCTCTTGATCTCCTTAAAATTGTGCAAGAAAATGATATGAACAAATAAGGTTTCCTGTTAACAAAAGCAAGTCTATAGTCAAGACCTCCTCCCCTATTGTGCAATATGGGAACTCCACGCATCTAACATAAGAGCCAGGACCACTAGATGTCATAGGTTTTATATCCATAAAAGCTTACTTCATCTTTCGGATTTGCTTTAGGTCTGTTAGAAAGCCCTGAATACAAACTCAAATCCACCATAAGATTTAGTAGCTTTTACCGCAACAGGCCCTTGAAAAGATTTTATACCCCAATGATGTTTATCATCAACCTCAATTTGAAAGATCTCACTGCAATCCTTAACCATCCTATCTTAAATTCAAACACAGAAATTATGTCCTTAGCCCTACTTATTTGTCTTCTTCTACTATGTTTTCTATTAAATAAAAAAAAATCATGCAAAGTTTACTTAATAGATTTCGCTTGTTACAAGCCTATGACCTCTCAGAAGCGCTCAAAAGATCTTGCTGTCAAGCAAACCATACAAAGCGGATATTTCTCAGAAGAGATACTGGATTTCATGAAGAGAACTATGGAACGATCTGGTCTTGGCGACTCCACTTACTTGCCAGATATCTTTTTTGAACCGAAATATATTCCATCCATGAAAGATGCAAGAAGGGAAGTCGAGATGACCATCTTTGGTTCGATAGATACACTTCTTGCAAAAACAGGAGTAAGATGTGAGGATATTGGGATACTAATTGTAAACTGTTGTATCTATAACACCGCACCCTCTCTTTCTAGCATAATAGTTAACCGGTATAAGTTAAAAGAAAATATTATCACCTACAATCTTGTTGGAATGGGATGCAGCGCAGGACTTCTGGCAATAGGACTTGCTAAACAGCTCCTCCAGGTTATTTCGCACCCTTAAACACACTTTTGTATCTCCCTAAATCATATATGTGTAACTTATTCCTATCAACACCCATTGTACACATTCTCGTTCTCACATTACACCAAGCAAAAAGCAGTTTTCCAAACAGTAAACTACATAAATATAATTACATCTTACTTTGTATCTTAGAAATGCTAACAAGGCCACTCCTTTTCTGACAGGCAATAATACCATTTTGACCCTTACCAAGATTATAAGTCTCTTTAGTAATACTGTGTGCGGGACGTAGGAATATAACAATGGACCTTAACCCAACAGTTATAGGGCATACCATTGTGATTGCCGAAGGAAAGGGTAGTGCCATTAGTTTCGTTTGTTCACCGAGCCTAAACGATAGTTGTGTCATTCTTATTTCTTAAGACGGGTTATAATTGTCATAAAACTGCAGTCATATAATATGTGATTGTTTCATACGTGTTAACACTACCTTAAGTGCCTTTCATAAACTTCATCCTGCTGCTCTATATATTTTAACAATGGTCACATACAGCATCATACATTTTTCTTAGCTTTCACCGTCCTTATGTTTTTAATCATCTCCAAATAACATTGACCTACCATAAAAACAATATAAATGATATACATAATGATATAAGCTCATTAATTCGGCCTCGCCATCTTCAAAAATCATAAATTAGATAATATCTTTGCTAACCATGTGCACTCTGCATCCAAAACGATTATCCTTACCTTGCACTTTTGGACTGTAATCTATTGAGTCTACTTCTGTACTTCTATTTTTATTCCAAAATCAGCAACATATGATACAGTACAACTGCATTAACAAATATACTACTCTTTTGCTATCATGTGAATTGTATCATTGAAAAACGTATTAAACAATAAAAGGTTACACATATAATTAAGCTAACTACAAATTTTCGCAGGTTCATCACAACTCTTACGCAATGATAGTGAGTACCGAAATCATTACAGAAAACTGCTACACCGGAAACGATCGTTCGAAGTTCCTAATCAACTGCTTATTCCGCATGGGAGGCGCAGCGATCCTCCTCTCCAACCGCACTACCGACCAGAAAATTGCCAAATATCAACTCCTTCACACAATACACACCAATACATCAAGTTCAGATCGATCCTACAACTGTATCGTTCGCGAAGAAGATAACGAAGGTATAGTCGGCATTACAATAAACAAATACCTAATTTCTGCCGCAATCGCCACCATCAGACCTAACCTAGCCACCGTAGGTAACCTAATCCTTCCGATACACGAAAAATTGATCTACATTATAATCTACATCTTACGAAAGCTATTTCCAGCAATGAAATTACGTCCGTACATACCTAAATACAGCACCGCCATCAATCATTTCCTGCCGCACGTCGGCGGTAGGCCTGTGCTGGATGAGCTGCAGAAGACGTTAGGATTTTCAGACGAGAATATGGAAGCTTCTAGAATGACGTTGTACAGGTACGGAAACACGTCCAGTAGTTCGATATGGTATGAACTTGCGTACGTGGAAGCAAAGCGTCGGGTTAAGAAAGGTAATCGGGTTTGGCAGATCGCGTTCGGGTCGGGTTTTAAGTGTCATAGTGTCATTTGGCGTGCAATGAAGACCGTTGATCGTGATGATAAGAATCCTTGGACGGATGAGATTGCTGGATTTCCGGTGGATTTGACGGACTTGAAACCATTTCCTGCATTTTTTGACTCTCTCAAGTAAAATTATTTAGTATTTAAATTTTGTGTGTATGAATATTTTAGATTTTAACATTATGTTGCGAGTATTATTACTAGGTAACCTGTTAGTTTGTACTGTAATAACAATAACAACTCCTTTTGTGACGATTGTTTGTTTAGTTAATCCGAACACGTCCACTAGTTCCATATTTGTACCACGCATTTCATAAGATATGTGTTTATGTGAGATGTAAAAACTGATGGTCTATTGTTTTTGAGTTACTGATCAATCTGTTAAGTCGATAGGTCGGTTAAAAAGAAACTGATTCATATATCATGTTGTACAGCAATTAGAGGATCTTTAGTAACGGGTATACCTACGTTATTAACTGCCACATCCCAATTTTATGTATCATTTTTCATAAGGTGATAATAAATCTACTATTATTTTTGATAAATTTATTAAAATTGTGCATCACTTATGTGTATGGTACAAGCTCTTAATATATAATTTTAATGAATTTATTAAAATTAATGATAGAAATATCATCAGCCTTTTTTATACGGTGTCAATTTTATTACATGTACTTTTACTTCCTACATAAAGTTAATTGACATTTATATTTCCAAAATTAATTTACATTTACTTTCTACATAATGTACAATACATACAATTAAAAAGTTCTCTCCCACAGTGACCCAGATATCACGTTTTCACCCCTCATATTATTATTAGATTAAAACTTCTAATAACAATTTCCTACTAATATCAGTTACTGATTCACCATAAACCGTTAGACCATGACTTTATAAAACAACCTTTCAATTCCATTTTGAACAAATTGAAACTTACATTGTATTTTTGAGTTTTTTCTTGGTGGAAAATAATGAGATAGAAAAGCAAAAGAGAAGAAAATGATAGAAATGAATGTAATATAAGATGAATCACATGCATTTTCGAGTCGGAAGGAAAGTAAAAGAAAGGGAAGAAAAATTGTTAAATTGATTGTTTTTCCTCACAATCACCTCAAAATTGAAAGGAAAAGATTCATAACAAAAACACCATTCATTTACATCCCTCTTCATTCATTTCCTTTTTATAAAAAAAATTCAAGAGTGACTTTTTATTATTTTTTTCGTTAATTTATTTTCCTTTCTAATATAAGAAAACTCAAAAATGCAGCGTTAATAACCAAAAGAGTATGTAAGCATATTCCAATTCTTTAGTCTTGAATTAGGTGAACTTAACCAAACAAAAACTATTGAATTATCAAGAACATTGAATTTATTTTTCAGTTTCTTTTTAACAGTAAATTAAAGCGTTAAAAATAGATTGTTCACTATGAAACAAATAAACAAACAAATGGCACTTTGAAATACGCCATCTATGAATTGAAGATAAATAGAAACCCTACTTTTTTGTGAGTTTTCTTCTATCATTAAATTCCCATATGTTAGGAAGTGGAGGTGAAGGTGGTGCATGCCGACGTTACAATGTCGGGGAGATAGGTGATAAGAAATGAAAGAGGTGTCTGAATAAAGAGAGACAGATTGAAGGAGTGAATGGTTTTGTCGTACTTGGGTCATTGTTGGAATTGGAGACGCCAAAAAAAGCATGTCAAATTACAGGTCATACAAGGTAACCGTTTCCAATATTATTGTCGAATGTCCATAATCACCTCTAGTAAATTGACATTTTCGTAGTAGGACAAGTTTTTCAAATCCAATGCATACAATCAATTCTTTCAAGCATTTTGGAGAACCCATGCTTTTCAGAATTTTTAAAACATAAACGTTCAATGTCAGTAGTGCTCGACCTTCTCATATACGTCTTTTTATAAATATCAATCAATGATGCACAAAATTCCTTAAGACACTAAGTGGCAATTGTTTCATCGATTCATATGTATTCATCGAATCTAGCAGCAGTTATGCCATATGCCAACTGGCGTAAGGGAGTTATGCAGAAAGACCTGACACCCACAAATTTATTTCAGTATTGAAAATAGATAGAGTAGTTAGAGATACCTTGAAGAATTTTGATGAACAAGTGTTTATTCATCTGAAATCTTCGTCCGAAAGGTGGTGGTTGAAATTTTAGGGGAGACGGTTACATATAACCATACATCGGAAATTGAGTATTTGGATGTGATGTTTGAGAATGCAAATTTCTATTCCGAGAATCGGAAGAGTTTACACAATCTAAAGAAACAAATTGTATTATTTTCCATCATGTTACTTGACAACGTCAAAGTTTTGAAAGACAATGAAAAAGATAATATTGTTGTAGATGGTTATCATTGTCTATTCTAAAATTTTGTATTATTTCGTTTTGCAAAATCATTTGTATCTGTTCATTTTTATCATTCTCTATTCTAATCAACTATCTTCTTTTTACGATTAATAAGATAAGATTTTTGTATCACATCTAATTATTATTTCAAATCAAATCGTCCTTTTTTAGGTAAAAAAAAGCTACAAAAGTATGAAGGTACACGTTAAAATCTTTAAGAGTAGGTACCCTATCCAAAAACAAACAATACATACGAATTAAAAAGTTCATTTCGTTAACTAATTAGAAGAGTTTTTTAATAATAAAAACAAAAGCAATATAAGTGGGAGTGGCCCACACCATACCACGAGGTACATGCATACCCTCAAGTCAGCTCCTCCAATATTTACCCTTCCAATACCCTGCCGAGTCATCTGATTTCCCCGTTAACCACTCACTAAAATGCAACTAAAAGTTGGAAAATTGATTGCAAGTATCACGTTAATATAAGAAACAGAAGAACTAAGAATAATTAAACATTGTTTATGATAGAAAAATTAAACTTTTTAGCATCACAGATTATTTAACTATAATATAAATATATTTATATTTTTATAACATAATAATAATTATAAAAGAATACGTTACACTACTAATAAAATTATATTAATTAAAAAAGTATATCAAATTAATAATAATAAATTATATTAGTGAAACTTAAAACTACAAAATCAAACATTATTTCGAATACAAAAATTTGACGGGAAGCTCCATATGTATTTGATAAGATTATTTCGGAGTGAATGATGCATTCTCCTACCGTGTGATTCTCTGTTCATACGAGCATAACATTCAGATTGTAACATACAATACTTGCTTTGAGATCTTCCATGTCGAAATCTTTGTCCGAATTTTGGAAGGGATCCATTTATTTTATGATGTGATAAAAAGAAAGTGTTTGAATTATATAAGTTGTATGCATATATAGTTGATGTTGTAATTAAAAAGAAAGTGAAAATTATTTGTGAAAAACAGTGATAATTGTATGTATTTAAATAGGGTGTTTGAGATTAGAAAAAGGTGTTTAAAAAATTAAAAGATATTATTTTTAATAAACACAATAATGTTACCGTTAAAAAAAGTTGGACAATTTCTTAACTTTTTAACCGTTTGAGTTTTCTTTTATTCGACCAGTTACTACCATTTGAGCCTCAAATGCGTTCTACCTTCACCTTTACTAGAACGAAACTATAAAGACGGAGTAAAAGGCGGCTCGATGTCTATGATAAATTTTGAAGGACGGTTATCCTTAGCACACGAACAAAGAACAAAGGCCTCCATAATGACCGGTCTTATACCTCACCTATTGTACCTGCTCTTACAGCTCAAATACAAATACAAATATAATATAACACAACTTTAGTGTGTGAAACAATTTGTTGGTTATATTTATCAACTCTCATATTTTTAGGATAGAAAGAAAGTCATTCAATTCGGTTAATTGTCAGTTCATCTCGTTATTCAATTAACATTTTTATGCGAACAATAATTGCACTCGGTGTTGATCTAAGTTAAGAGCGTTCACGATTCGGTTTCATTCGATATTCTGGCAAAAATTGAATCGAATCAATGTCTCGATTTTTTAATAAGCGAAACCGTTGAATTTCAGTTTCTCTATGGCTTAGTTCGACTCGGTTTATTATCGGTTTATTACTGAATTTTAAGCCACAAGCTCATTAGGAGTACAATATTAAATAAAAATGTATTACAAAGTATTATATATATATAGATAAAAACATGCTAAAGTAAGCATAAATATTTCATATAAGTTATAATATGTCAATTAATAATTAAAAAAAATTAATAATACACTCAGTTAAGTTTAAAATGTGACAACAATTTAAAATTTTACTTAAAAAATAAGTTAGATATACAATTTTTCTTATACAAATAGTAGATGTTGTATGTGTTTCTGAAGTTCGTGACTTCGCAGGTCGATAACATCGTGAAAAACCTTAATATAGTTTATACATTTTTATAATAAATATAAAAATAAAAATATATAATTAATTAATAATTAAATATCAGTTCAGTTTTTAGGTAAAATTCAAATCGAACACAATTTTTTTTATTATTGTATTACAAAAATCAAATCGTGAGTTTCACCTTAGTCTCAGCTTTTTTAATTCAATTATTTCAGTTTCAATTCAATTTTTTAAACTTTAGGCTTACCATAATCTAAGTTCTTTAATCGAACAAAGAATTATTATGACAAATAAAGTTTATATGTCAATAATCGTTGCATATTGCATATATATCTTATAAAGAAAAAAAGTGTACTTCTAATATAATAAAGTTTTGCGTACGTGCTAGATTTAAGGAAATGATTGTTTGTATTCACTCTATGGATAAAAAGTTATAAGATTAAAACGGTTAAAGTTATTTGTTGTTTGATGTTATATATAGGGCTGTTTACAGTTTGGATAAAATCAAATTATCCAATTGAATAATTTGGATCGGATCATATGGTTTGGATAATTGAATTTTCGAATTGGTTCGGACAAGAACCAAATTTATTATTTTGGATCACGGATTGGTTTTGGTTAGTAAATTTCAAACCGAATTATCCAAAAAAATCAAATAAGAAATAAGTATTAATTTTCCAAACATTATATATTTACATACGCGTATGCTAACTTTTATTAAATATGTTAACTTTCATTAAATTGCATTCGACTAGTATATGACATATACATATATAGTTTCATTAAATATCCAAACATTATATAGGTAGTATATAATTTCATTAAATTGCATTTGACTAGTATATGACATAAACATATGCTAACACTATATATGGTGAAGATGATATTGCTTTGAATTTGTACAAATCAAACTTAGTATCCTTCATTTTGTATAATTTTGTTATAATATCTAACGTATTTTTAGCAAATATAAATAAAATTATTTGTGTATGTGTGTGGATATTTGAAAATCAAACCGATCCATCCAAATATTAATTCGGATGAATTGGTTCGGTTTTTGAATTTGTTTGGACGGATCGGATTTATATTTTTAAAACCAAAATCCATTTGAATTCATGTATACAGTTCGATTTTGAACCAAACCATCCATTTGAACACCCCTACTCACAAAATAGTAATTTTTCCTACACATATATTATCGTCATCGTTTATCAAAGATATAAAAAAAACTTCAAACATGGACATACATATTTTTTGCGCTTTTTGGGACCACCTTCCATTGCATTTAGACATTTAGTTTTGAAGAAATGTACCTACTTTCTATTTTGGGTATAATGAGATTTACTACACCTCAAATTCAAACAAAGGGAGTTGCTAATTAAACCTTCTAAACTCGGAAATTGGGCACAATACTTTCGTCATTAACGTGCTACACATTCAACTTTTTCTTGTATATAAAATATATGAGTTTTCTTGTAAAATATATGTTATATTATATGTTATATAAAGTCACTAGTTCGTTTATAAGGCATGATTATAGATATTGATTAATACTAAATATATGAGTTTTGTTGTATATAAAAGTGATGTGTATAAACTCGATGCATCTATAGACTATACATCATTGTGGTAGGAGGGTATTTGAAATTACATTTTCAAAATAGATTTTGTATTTTTAAATTGACATTTTAAAGAAATATGTTCCAATTTATTTTTCTTAGTTGCGTTTTATTTCTAGCAGACATTTTTTTCTAAATAATTTACATTTTTCAAACTTGATAATAAGATAATCTCTCCGAAATGCAATTCTAAACACACTTTAAATTGGGCACATAAAGAATGAAGTGAAAAATGAAGCTAAGAATCTTAATAAGTACTCCTTTATATGTACTTGCCCATTTTGATAGCTAATTATATAAACTTATGGAATGATATAATATTTACTAAGTTGCTTGATTCATGTTTCCTTCAAGTTAAATTAACAAATTCATAATAAAATAAATCTTTTATTAACGTAAAATCGTAAACAATGACTTAAAATACAAAAGATAAGCAATAATAAAATGTTGACAGTGTTTATCTTTTCTTTTCTTTACATCTTTTCTCCTATTTTCTGCGTTGTTCTCTCCTCATTTTCACCGCATTTTTCTTCATTTATTTTGTTTGAACATAACTAAAGTATAACTAGGTTTTAAATTTAAAATAAATATATCAAATTAATCACCTTAAATTGTTCAATATGAGACTAATTTTATGAAAAAAAAATCCAAAAAGAAAAATAAATAACTTTAATACATCATTGATAAATTACCAAATTCATAATAAAATAAAACTTTTGTTAACATAAAATCGTAAACGGTAACTTTAAATACAAAAAATAAACAACAATTAGATGTTAAGAGTGTCTATCTTCTTTTTTCTCTACATCTCTTCCTTATTCTCTGCGTTGTTCTCTCCTTATTTTTCACCATCATTTTTCTTCATTTATTTTGTTTGAACATAATTAAAGTATAACTAGATTTTAAATTTAAAATAAACATAAACATATCAATTAAAAGAAAAAAAAAATGAATTTAAGAGAAATGCGAGAGCCACGCACATTTCACAAAATAAAATTCACAAAATGATGTAGAAAGTTAAATAAATCAATCTTAATTTAAATTTGTTTCTCTCTCTTGCTTCTCTCCTTTTACACTATTAATCTATATCTTTGTGTGAATGTCTTTTTATAAAAATTTTGTAGTTCAATTTAATAAACCATTGATAAAATAGCCATAAAACATTTCTAAAACTATTTATCAACCCTAAACTCATGTATACATCTTTTAATTAAAAAAACATTTCTAAAGCCCTGCATATTATCAACCCCATATTTTAATTTTGTAATTCAAAAAACATTTCTAAACCTCACCGATTAACACTTAAAATTGAAGATAAATTCGTCGGAGGAGGAGAAGATTGTCGCCGCTGCCGGTGGAAGGTCGCCGGAATATAATGGTGATGGTAGGATGGTAAAACACATGAAAGAACATGAGTATTGGGTGTTGAGCGGAGAAAAAGAAACAAATAGATGAAATCAGTGACCGAGTATGATGCTTATTCTGTTAAGTCAATGTTTACTTGAACCCCAATCTATAACCATCAATTTTGATAGAAACAATTCATAATGGTTAATTATCAACCAATAGTCAAGTCTAAGCATGTATCGAATATGCGTATCAAGGATCCCAAAGAAGACATCACACAAACATAGCTTACGCTGAAACGTATGTGTTTGGTGATTGGTATTGAAAATCTATTTTGAAGCTTTTTGGAATTTTTGTAATATTTTTTTGTACTTTTCCATGTTTTTATGGTATCTATTTGTAGTTTATTAGAGTTTCATCGCATTTTAATACACTTACTGCGTCATTTTTGGCACATATGATGTCTGATTCAGATGCAAAACCAGAATGTAAAACATTGCTTCATATTAATCATTGATGTTTTACCAGTAATCTGCATTATGTGCACTTGTTGAGACGTAAACATCAAATCTTTTCAGTAAGTTCAAGGATTGCTGATAGCCTGATATGAAGTTCGGTGATACATCTTTTCAAAATATTGAAAGGACATCATAGGAACTATTATAGACCTCGGTTAGTCTTTTATTGAGATCGGGGGATGAGAAATTATAGAAGGTATAATTTCATAGATCAATGACCCAAGTTTGACAAACAACTTTTGAGGATATCACTTATGACTCTTCTGAAGAGTCTGGAAGTAAAGTTAGTTCTGAAGAAATCTGAGAACCATAAAAGAGCACATCGTTTAAAAGCTTAATTCTAATAGGCAGAAAGGATCAATTTTTATAGGTACTTGCATGTTAGAAGGGCAGTATGCCACTCGAGTATACGAAGGGTTACCACGTATATCCCAAACCACTAACTAATAATACTTGAAAATGAAAGCAACGAAGCTGGCATCTCTATAAACAAGCTTGCGGCGGATAACAATTACTGTACAGTTGATGAACATAAACTTTTATTTTTTTTTCCTGTAAGAACATGCCAATCATCATCTATAACACATTCGTGGACTGTGACATAGAGGGATGGGGATTTCAACTAATTAACTGTACAATAAATAAACCTTTAACTGTAATTATTTGAATCAATCTTTGACCAGTAGCGACTGATGGAGATCTACCCGGGCTTCTTCCACAGGAGATGATCTCTCATTGCCACTGCCATCTATATCAATACCTTCAGCCAAAGCTTTATCAAGGGCTGACTTTGCAACTTTGGTAACAACCACCATTAGGACGACTGATAACAAACAATTTAAAGTATGCAACTTTAAGCATTTTATACATGATGTGACAAAATATTGAATTCAAGGTTATTGTTTAGTGATATGCAACTTACCAGACACCACAAAGCTTAAAATTACAATTGCCTGCATACACCAAAAACAGAAAAACATCATTAGATTATTATGCTATTTTGCACTAATTTATAACTTTGTGTATGCTGCATGTTCTTTTAGAGAGGCATGAATGTGCTCGCTACATTCACAATGATGAGGTTATTGATCATCTTCATTAAATAGAGTAAGCCAGACCATCTAATTATATTTCTAAAAGGTATTTAAATCTTTCATCTCATCTCATATATAACAGCTTTGAACTCAAGCCACTCATAACTCAAGAAGGAGCAACGGCACAAAATGCATAGCATGATAGCAGCATGTGTAACTATTTACACACATATACATACTCTAATACATAAGTATATATGAAGGGGATATATTGGCTGCATACAGATGCAACCAATTTGCAGCATTCATGCTACAAAAACGGTGCTTGCCATTATACGTGGCACTTTCTCACCCCAATCATTTAACAAATATGGATCTCAATACCCAAGTTTGATTTTATTTTACATTAAGATAAGGAATTTAATTACTAGTTGTCATCATGATTCGGTGCTAGTCAAGTTGCCAGACCGTTTTGAGGTTTATTTTAAATAAAATAATTTCATGATGAAGCTAGCTGGTGGTTTGCTGGACCAACTTTATAAAAATGTAAATGTTAGTGTTTAATTTTGGCATGAATGCAGCAAATTGGCTGCTCCTATATGCCAGCCAATATATCCCCATATATGAGTAAGTGTTACTGTGTAGTATCACTCTCAATCCTAACATATCCATTCAACTGACTAACACGAAAAGGCGGCATATCTTACCCAACGAGTTTTTGAAAACTCACTCCATCCATGAGTAACATCAGTTAGGTCCTTCAAAGTAGTTCCAACATATACAAGTGCAAAGGTAATCGGCTGTACAAACAGATAATAAGTTTAACGTTTAAGTAAGCAATACATGTGCAGATGTACAAATAGATGAACCATCATATAACTAACTATACATAGTATAAATGTTTATCCATGAAAAATGAAAATTTTTAGGAATGCATATGCAAATATATATCTCTAATCAATATATCTCCTTTGTAATAAAAAATGACATCTAAGTATATTTCCGTTATCATTTGCTTTTTGTTCTTCCAAATCATTAACCTTAAGAGATCCAGACCCTTTTTAATACATATCATTTCCGCTAAACCACATGGGCAGATGGGCTATTAACTTTAAAAAAAGAATAATGATAATAATAAGAGTATTGATTAAAAAAATATAATAACAAATTAGAGTTAAAATGAAGGTACTAGTGAAGTGATAATACCATCATTCCCAACCATGATGCCATCATATACTCTGATACGGAGATTGGAGTCACAGACAAAAGGTAATTCAGCATGTTAAACGGAAGTAATGGAACAAGTCGAAGCAGCAGAGCAATCTGCCAAAATACAGAAACCACTCAATGTAGACCAGTTGTGAATAATCCTACAACATAGAAATCATTTTAAGATAAACCTTAAATCCAGATTTCTGAATAGCAATTGAAATTGCTTGGAACTGCGGATAATCTCCCAACTTAGAAATGACATATGATTTCCCAATCTGAAAAAGAGAAGAATAAATAGAATTATAAAAGCATTATAGATAATAAGTTGCTATAAGAACCAGTTGCTATATAATGTTAAACTTACTGTTCTGCCAAGAAGGAATGCTGCGGTTGCACCAATCACAGCACCAATAGAGTCAGCAAGAAAACCCATAGGCAAACCAAAGAGATAACCACCTCCTAGCTGGAAGATTCAAAAGTAATACATGAGAAAATTCAGTTCAAATATAAAAGGGAACAATCACTAGTAAATGGTAATACACATACTGCGGTCATCAAACTGCATTGCTACAGACAAAACTGGCAAAGTTTTTAAAACACGTAGGAGATAACTACATTGAAACACTAAACTAACACTACTACATCTTTTAAGGTTGGTCATATTAATCAAAGTAGTGGTTTTGGTGGTTTGGAATGTTATTTATTTTCTAACATAGGTTTGTGCAGTACTTGTTTTAGGAATTAAGTAACAAATAGACCAATAGCTCTTTCTGTGTTTCTTCCAACCGGAAGTCCAAGTATACAAGACCATTTGTTTTGGAGTCGTTTAGAGATTGCGAAAGGGGTCTGAAGCTTTGTCAATTAAATTGTCTAAATTTGAACGGTTCAAATTGGAGACGTAATCTCA
This sequence comes from Logfia minima, assembly GCA_963921325.1. Taxonomy (NCBI): domain Eukaryota; kingdom Viridiplantae; phylum Streptophyta; class Magnoliopsida; order Asterales; family Asteraceae; genus Logfia; species Logfia minima. Next base: position 38,647,374 of record OY992764.1, read on the forward strand.
GAAGTGGTCATGGAACGAGTTTCTTGCTCTTACACATGGGTCAACTCCTCAATCTTATATTCGTACATTCAGATTGTTGTTTGGTGTTGCGATGTCTTGGTAACGTGCTAGTAAAAGCATTAATGTAACTAATAATGATTGGTAACCAAATAGTGTATAAAATTAACTTGCAACTGAAAAAAGCATAGAATGTACAAAGGGAGCTAATTTTTTATGGCTTATGAGCTTATTGAAATATGGAAAGGCCAATAATCTCAGTTTGGCAGCTTACAAGCTTATAGCTAATTTAAATTCAAAAGCTCAAGTTGGTAAGCTCATAAGTCGCTAAAACTGAGCTTATCGAATTTTCCAAGTTCCAGGAAACATCTAAGAAAACAAGCATTTATGAAAAATGCAGAGATCATACGGTAAGTACTGAAGCGGGAACGGCGAGAACCGTTAAGGGAATATAAGCAACAGCCCTGCAATTAAACAAAAGAAAAATGTCAGTATCTGAATGAAATATATTCATACATGAAATGAATTAACATGATTCATAATAAAGAGTATAAAAGAAAATAGTTACAATACAAGAGGACCCCAAGGACCAAGGTCTTCCTCCAGCCATAACAAAAAGTCCTTCAATATCTGAAAAAATAAATAATAAATAAACATTAATTATTATAAGAACAAAAGCAAAAATTGACAGACAGACAGACAGCACACTTGAAGAATTAAATGTGTATTTGATAAAAATATTTTTCATTTATTCTTAATAAAAATAATAATAATAATAATAATAATAATTATTATTATCTAAGTAAGCTAATTAAATTAAGCAAATACATTTAATTACTAAGAAAACAAAAACAAAAAACCTAATACAAGCAATCACTTAAAAGAAAAAACAACAAAAAAGCTAAAATCTTAAAAGCATACATAAATAAAGAAATGAAATAAAATAATGTAATACCTTTTCAACGGGAAGAGTAAAGCAAGCGAAGGTGATGGCGGCGATGAGGAGAAGAAGAAGGGTTAATTTAACAAACGAAACCCAATTCCAATTCCAATTCCAATTCCGATTCCAATTTAACGACCAATTCGCCATTCTATATAATATTATTTGATTTTGATCGCCTGAATTTGTTTTTAATTTTGATTTTAGTTTTATGACCTTGCTGGTTTGGTGAATGATGAGGGTAACGTAACCTCAAACCCGCCATCTCTATCTTGCTATTTTGTTTGTATAATGTATGTTTCGGAATTTGGAGTATTCTATTGTTCGTTGGGCCCACCAACCATTTTTCTTTTACCGGTCCAACTAATTTATAGAAATGAGCTTCTTTTTTAATTTTAGTTTTTATTTTTTTATTGTATAATAATACAGAAGTAATACTATATCCGTTTAATTAGTTATATAACTAATTATATTTAACTATATAATTTTTGATATATGTACTCCATTTATTCTCTCTCCCAATCTCATCAAATCATTTTCTCATATACCAATAACATTTTTAGATATATATATCATTTTTTTAATACTGTTATTGTTTGCGTGCTTATTATTTTGAAAAAATAGGACTTAAAATTTTTTTTCATACACATATTTTATCACATGTAGTATGTTCAATACGTTTAAAATGTAGATTTTAAATGTATGTCTTATAATTTAATAATACAGAATCATTTCATTTATTTTAAAAAAAAAAAGGAAAGAAAAGAAACTAGAATACTAACTATATATTAAAAGTTATATGGATTGAGACCTCTCTAAAGTTTGTTAAGCTAAATATAATATTATTTCTAATTATTAACATCAAAAATAAGCATTTGGATATTGTTTCGTATGCATTAAAATTTTAGACTTTTGATGTATACATGAAAAAGTAGTGTATTTTTATCGCATCCCAACCAAATAAACTCAACTTGAAAACAAATTATGACTCATTTTTGTCTTTCTTTCTCATTGTGTATATGTCTGTGTTAGGAAATCACATGGATATACAAAGTTACAAATATACAATTATCCAACCATAAGAATGTGAGGGAACCAACGAACAGATAAATACGTAAAGATATGTGGTCCGCCCTTACGAATGAAACCTATAACCTGTCACGTCAAAATATATCAACAACAATAATATTCTATTTTGTATATGCGGAATATTGAAAGTTAAAATTTCATATCTATTTATTAGTCTGGGTAAGATACGACTTATTTAAAATTAAGTATACAATTTATAGAAGTAAATCTTTCCGCAAACTTCTGCGTATTTCAAGTTACTTGCCGTGTCAATTGCAAATTATTGGTCATTGAGGTTCATAGTAATTCGGATTAATATTTAGGTATAGATTTTACCTCTTTTTTCTCCTTTCAAACAAATTGAAATGATTGAAGTTTTTTTATTTGGAATTGTATTAGGCCTAATTCCAATTACTTTGGCTGGATTATTGATATAGACTTCTTGATGTCCGCGGTGTCCTCCTTACATGTCCAAACCATCTCAGTCGTCCTTCTCTCGACTTCTTGATGATACTCCCGACTTCTAGTGTCTCCCTAAAAACTCAATTTCGTATCATATCTAAGATGGTTTTCCCACATGTCCACCTTAGCATCTTCATTTCTACCACTTCCATCATCCTCTCTTGTGCCTTCGTCATCGGCCAACACTCTGCTCTGTACAACATAGCTAATCTATTGCCACCTTAAAAAATTTCTTTTTCAGTTTAGGAGATGTCGCCGCTCTCCACTTCAACCAACCTACTTTTATACGGTGGGTCATGTCCTCGTATATCCTCCTCGATTTGTGTAGCACTGAGCCTAGGTATCTAAAAGACTTTTCAAATGTAAGATCTGGTCCCAATGCGGTTGTCCACTCTAGCATTATGTTTGTCGTCGTTCTTGTCGAAATCACACCGAAAGTATTTTCTTTTTTATCAGCTGATCCGTAGGCCATTATCTTCTAAGACCTCCCTTGTGACAACCCTAAAAATTAGGTATTTTCCGTACATCTAGACTACGTGCATTAGGTCTAATTCCCTAATCTAAACTTTGTGAATTCATTTATTGAGATAAACTTATTACAATTACTACAATTGCATATGAGATGCAATTCATTTTAATGCGAGAAGCATTCGTAATTCCTTAGAATTACACAAATCAATCGGTGGAAACCGAAACTCCCGAACGTTGTTGATCAAGTTTTGAATATAACGTAAACCTATTTAATATTGAATAGTATTTATTATTGTTATGATACATATGCTAATTTAAGAGCATAACGACCTTTAAAAATCAATAAACGTCCACGTGAACAAGAAATCGTGTAACGAACGAGATAAGTCGTGAATTAAATCAAACAAAACTTCGGCAAATCAACCGAATACTATTTCAATCAATCAACAACATTATAACAACCTAATAAACCTTAATTTATCCTAATAAAATCCTAATTAAACCTAATCGTGCAATCAACATCTAACTAATCGAGATTAACATTTAATGACCAAAATATCTAAGCCTAATTGTGATTACAACCCTCAAAGCCCCCCCCCCCCTTTCCTTCCTCCTAAAAACCGGCCAAGCGGGGCCCTAAGGACCCCTTTGGTTTCTCTTGGTGATCCATGAAACAAGGAGACCACCTCCTATGCCTCCCATCTCCTACACCTTGACTTGCACTTCATTTGGTCCCATTTCCAAGCAAGAAACACACACATTTTCTCTCCTTTTTCTGCTCTCTTTTCACAGCAGCAACAACAGCCCTCCACCACCCTTTCCTTGCCCAAACAACCACCACAACACCACCCTACATCCACCCTTGAACCACCCTTGAACCACCCTCCACCACCATGAACCACCATCACTAAAACTCTCTTTTTATGCCCTTTGTACTCTCAAAAACGTGGACACATCATCACCATTTCCTTTCTAAGTAAAACAACTCAAAACCCAAGGATTTGGAAGCTAGGAGCTCATCCACATCAAGATCAACCACCTTCTTGCACAAAATCATCACTTAGTGCGTTGTAAGGAAAATCTAACTATGTACTCTAAATTTGGGGGCCCTAGGGACCCGTTTGGCTTCTCTTGGTGATCCATGAAACAAGGAGACCACCTCCCATGCCTCCCCTCTCCTACACCTTGACTTGCACTTCATTTGGTCTCATTTCCAAGCAAGAAACACACACCTTTTCTCTCCTTTTTCTGCTCTCTTTTCACAGCAGCAACAACAGCCCTCCACCACTCTTTCCTTGCCCAAACAACCACCACAACACCACCCTACATCCACCCTTCAACCACCCTTGAACCACCCTCCACCACCATGAACCACCATTACTAAAACTCTCTTTTTATGCCCTTTGTACTCTCAAAAACGTGCACACATCATCACCATTTCCTTTTTAAGTAAAACAACTCAAAACCCAAGGATTTGGAAGCTAGGAGCTCATCCACATCAAGATCAACCACCTTTTTGCACAAAATCATCACTTAGTGCATTGTAAGGAAAATCTAACTATGTACTCTAAATTTGGGGGTGTGACATCCCTCCACTGCTGCAGTCATCTATTTAGCTCTTCCTTGGTTTTTGAAACTAATACAATATCATTGGAAAATATTAAGGACCATGGGATGCTCTCTTATATTCCTCGCGACAACTTATCTAGGATCAGAGCAAAAAGGTAGGGGCTTAAGGGCTAATCCCTAGTGTAAGCCTACTTCTACTGGAAAACACTATGTGTTTCGTGTTGGGTCCGTACACAAGTCTTCGCCCCTTCATACATATCTCTGATAGCTCTAATGTATCTACTCGATGCAACTTTATTATTTAGGGTCCTCTAAATCAACTTACATTGAACACTATCATAGGTTTTCTCCAAGTCTAGGAAAGCCATGTGTAAGGTCTTTTGCTTTTCCCTATACTTCCTCATAAGACTTCTGTTAAGGTTATTGCCTCGATCGACGAACATCCTGGCATAAAATCAAATTTGTTATCCAACACCTTTTTTTCACATTGAAGTCTTGTTTCAACAACTATCTCCAAAAGCTTCATAGTATGACTAATTAGTTTTATACCTATGTAGTTGCTGCAAATTTGCGCATCACATTGTTCGTGTAAATGGGAATAAACTCACTGAGTCTGTATTCCTTTGAAATTTAAACACTTTTAAACTTCTTGATGAAAAGATCTCTCAACCACCTCACTCCATCGTCACCTAGGCACCACCATGCCTATATGGGATTCTGGTCAGGTCCTACTGCTTTGTTTCTCCCCAGCTTTCGTACGGCCAACCTTACTCCTCCTGGTTGATCCTCGTGCAGATGCAGGTATTCTAAAGTTGTTGTTTTGTAGTAGTGTTCTCTAATTCTCCTCTTCGCCCTGGCCTTCTCTCAATAAAAAGAGATGAGAAATACTCTCCCTATCTTTTCTTGATTTCGTCCTCTTTCAATATGCTTTGTCCTCATTCATATTTTATTACATTGATGTTTTATGGATCTCTTATTCTTTGCTCCCTAGCTTTGACTATCTTGTGGATACCGTTTGCTCCCTCTTTAGAGTCTAGTTTCTTGTAAAAATCTTCATATGATTTTTCTTTTGCTTGTGCAAATGTCTTCTTTCCTTCTCTTTTGGTTTCTTTATATATCTCTTCTACCCTAGTCTATCTGCAAGTGTCCCTCCTAAGCTGAAATGAGCTCCCTGAACCTAAACTGTTTCACTGCGACTTTGGTTTGAGCTCTGTGTGCTCTCGATGTCCCAACTTCCACACCTAAGGATTCCTTAGCCACCTCTATGATGGTGTGTGCTAGGCTATTCCATTTCCGCATTAACTCTTTCGGCAACACCCGCTCTAAAAGTCTCTGCCTTCTCTCCGTTCAGGTTTTTCCATAGGATTTGTGGTTGTACTATCCTCTCACTCATGTGTGATCGTCTCTGTATAACTTAATCCATGACCAATAGTCTGTGTTGGTTGGAACAAGTCATGATTGGGAGGACCTTGAAGTCTCTACAAGCCCTAAGTCTCCTTTACGAAGTAGCAAATAGTCAATCTGTGTGTTATGGCCCCCGCTATGAAAAATAGCTAGGTGGGCATCTCTCTTCTTGAAGAATGAGTTTGTAACAACCAATTCGTGGGCAGTGGCAAACTTTAGTAGTGTACGACCTTCTTCATTCCCAAGAACTCTTATTTTTCGCTTCTCCCAAACTCACCTGTGGTGCATATGTACTAACGCTAGTGAAATTCTCATCCTCAATCACTAACCTTACCAACAAAGTCCTATCGCTACACCTCTCCACATGAACTACAATATCCTCAAATCGCGGTGCTATAATGATTCCTACACCGTTTCGCACTATCCTTGATCCCAAACACCACAGTTTGTAGTAATTTATCCCTATTGCCCCTGAACCCCTCCATTTGGTCTTTTGGAAGCACACTAAGTCTACTTTTCGCCTAAGTAAAGTATCCACAAGCTCCATAGACTTTCCGATAAATGTTTCTACATTCCATCTACCCACCCTAATTCTAACGAAAGTTGCTAATCTATTAGTTCGTTTAAACTCCCTAGGCCCACCCGCCCCTAAACTAGGAGGACATGACATCAGGTAACCATAAGTCAACACTAACCTACATACAAGTACAAAGGTAAAAAAGAATACACGACTAATATGAAGACGACTCTGAAAAGAACTATCAAAAACAAATACGCAATAATATAATACTTAAGGTTAGTTTGAAAGATAGTAAAATTAATTAAAAATTAATTAAAATAAAGTATATATTTAGGTTTATATTAGTAGAAAATTATGTATGATTTTGCTTAATTAAAAAGATAATAAAATTATATAGATACAGATACTTAAGATAACTGATTATACATTTATATATTTATTTATGAAAAATACTATAAATGAAATATATAAGGAAACGGAGTAGTATATATGCAATTTTATAAGCTACAAACAAAGTATTAGGCAGTTATTAGGTTACGTTTTGTATTAATGATAGTAATAATACTAATATTTTCACATAAAAGGTAAGAGTTGTAGCACATGTATAAAACGAACTCATTCGGAAAGAAATTTCCGGTCAACGACGATGGATCACGGTGGGAACTAGTGCAAGCTTTCGCGACACAGTCAGTGCTGATTGCGGTGTCAAAGCAGTCCCCGTTTATTACCCCCAGAAATTAAGAGAGGTGGCCATAAAATAGAATTCCAATGAGGGCCCGTTTGTTTCACAAAATTCCCCGGAATGGAAATTTGAATTCCATCGTTTTCTTGTTTGGTTAGAGAGTACAATGGAATTGAAATTTGAATTCCATCATTTTCTTGTTTGGTTAAGCAATACAATGGAATTGGAATTTGTCAAATTCCTTTATCTAATGGAATTCAACATTCCATCCATATGTGGAAGTAAAGTTTGAATTTCCAAAGGAATGTGTAATTTTTACCAAAAAACCCTCAAAACACAAATTTATAAAAGTTAATAATTTTTATAAAAGATTCTATAAAAATGAAAAATTTATAAAAGTTAATAATTTTATAAAAGATTCTATAAAAATGAAAAATTTATAAAAGGTATGTAAAATTGTATAAGGGTAATTTTGTCATTATTATTATTAAGATTCCAATTCCATTCATAAATTTATGCCAACCAAACACAATTCAAATTTCTTCAAATTCCAATTCCTTCATATTTCAATTCCTTCAAATTTGAGAAATTCCAATTTCTTCATAATCCAATTCATTCAAATTCCAATTCATTTAACAAATTCCAATTCCTTCAAAAACATTATGTGAAACAAACAGGCCCAGGTCGCACGTGGAAGCGCGTAAGAGGTCCAAAAATTATTATGTTCTATTAGTATATAAGAACATAAGGTATGAAAAATTGTTTGTGACATGGATTTTGTAGCTTTTACCCAAGGACCATGTCATATTAGAAAAATCAGAGAACATGGCCTCATAGAACATCAAATAACAACCTAAAGTGTCATTATCTGGGGGTATCAAGATACCCTGACAACCATAAAATTGACTTTTAGTCTCATTTGAGACTGTTATACACGATGATTGCATGTGAAGACGGTACTCGCTGTGAAATACATACAACCAACCAACTGCACTTTTTAAGAGCTGCAGATTCTCAAATCCCCTGTCAGACTCACTCTTTAAGCATGCAACCAACCAACCGCACAAAAAAATTGCAGTTCAAGCTAAAAGCTTCCACAATTAAGATTTTTTTACTGAATATTTCAAGTTACAGCACTTCATTTTCACAAAATGCATAAACAATGGTGACATCTCATGTCTCCTATATGATTCTGGTACAAAACAAATTATCTTCCAAAAACCCGTTTGGGTTACCGACAATTTTAGAAACAAAAACGGGAAACAATCTCTGTGACTTCTTACAGCAGAACGTGCCTCATCAAGATAAACGATTGATGCAATCCATTAAAATGTCAGTTTGTTCTGGTTTACCAACAGAAACACGAACATAACCCTTCAGTTCTTTATTGCTGTAGTGACGTATCATCACACCCATTTTTGCAAGGTCTTCCTGTAAATATCCAAATCGTCTTTGTAATATCATGAATACAATAAGAACATATTATTTTTGTAATATATTGAAATGCTACAATTTACAGTGATAGTAGAAGTAGAGTAATAAAGGTAATAATAACAATAATAATGTCGATAATATTATAGCCATCTCCTGTTTATTGTATTATCTTCAAAAGTTCAAGATTAAACGCAATGGACAAAGCGTATAACATAAAGTTGTTTGAATTCATTGGTCTATTAGTGATTAGGGATCAATTCGCCTTGAATTAAAGGTGGCACTTTCGACCCATTTACTTATTAATTGGTCGATTTGGGTTGTGTCTGACCTCAAGCTTCAAATGGTTCAGATAACTTAACAGGTAGAAAAGGAATGACTCAAACAGGTTGAAAGTCACCTAACTAACATTTTTTAACGTGCACAAATTCCTAAATTGTATTATTCGAAGATTTAGATAACTATTATCATAATATTTTTTTGTAATGATATTCAGATTTTGAAGCTAAATAAAACAGAACAACAATGACCCATTTAAAAACAAGCCCGTCTAGAACCATTACCAAAGCCGACCTGCGTATCTTAAGACCTCTACCGCTAACCATTGACTATGTCAAGCCCTTGGCTCAGCATAACAATTATAATGCAAGTTGCATATCCAAATATCATTGAGGCTAATAGGCTATGGTGGATGATCCAGTCACTTAGTTGTATACGTAACATGTAAGTTTAATATGAAAAGAAAGAAATAAACTGTATTAAGTAGAGTGACTCAGTGGCATGTGAATAGACGGAGAGCCATATATACATCCAAATTCTCATTTAAATCAACTGCCCCTACAGAAAAATTGTAAAGAACTGAACATATCTTTTATATAATATATTAATACCTAATCATTAATCAACCTCTATTCTTATTATAATGTAACTTTTATTGGATATGTAACTATACGAGGATGTATATATACTTATCCATTTAAGTATATTTTTGACAATTAAAAACATTGTTCAGATTTATGATAAATATTAATATATTCTCGTGTACCTTTAGCTTCTTGGCATCCCTCCCGCCAGTAACCTCGCAAAGAATAAAATTTGAATAGCTTGGATACGGATTTAGGAAGGGCACTTGTTTCAGAAGCTTATAAAGCCTCTCTCTTTCTTGTACCAGAGCAACTTTAACTTTCTGTAATTTGAACAAACAGTTTAACATGTGACAAAGTAAAAAATATTTATAAAGTTTACTTGATTCTGCAACTGATATTGTGTTACCTCCAAATAAGTGGGATTTCGCAATGCTGCACAAGCAGAAACTTCAGCAGCAACAGACACATTATATGGCTGCTTTGCCCTCCAGAGGTACTCAATAATGCTCAAAGGAAATGCACCATAGCCCACTCGTAGTCCAGCTAACCCTGTTTAAAACGTTAACAATGTATCTCATACGACATAAGAAACTAAGAATATATACTGTGTGTACACACACACAAATTCTCAAACATAAATACACATATACATATACAGATGTATATAGAACTATCAGCAATGCGCATACTCCTATCTATAAAAAAGTTGATATATCACAAAACCACATTTATAATTATTCAACTGGTCCTCCATAAATTAGATAGAAGTAAAGTTGTAAACCAATGGATTATTCCAGAGAATGACAGCTGATGACCCAAGTAATTAGTTGAAGCGTTGCCCACACTCAATAAACTCATGCTCAATTTCCACATTCATCCGTTATTAACTGATTATGATTCCAGATAGTTCTATATACAGCTAGATTAATATTTAACCAACTAACAAAATTAAGTCGACTCCACATTACTGAAAGTGAACTATATCATGTATATGTATTGTTCTAAACCGAATTAATAAAACTGAAACTGGATTCAAATCCATATCATTTGACTCAATCAACATCCCTTTCAAGACTTACTTCTTTTCCCGATTCTTATTTTGTTTAATTTTTTTTTTTTATCTTGCTAAGTTGGTGAAGGAAGAGAGCATGATTGAAAGTTTAAAACTGCAAGGTTAAAAAGAAATTCTGCAATCTACCTGCTCTTTTACTAAATGTGCGAAGAACAATAAGGTTCTCGTGCTTCTTCACCCATTCCATTTTAGAATCAAGTCCTGAAAATTCAATGTATGCTTCATCCAGTACAACAAGTATCGGTAGGTCAAGTATCTTTAATAAAACATCTTCACTGATCACACTGTCAACGAACACATTACAACATAAAATATTAGAATATGGACATCAAGATGTGGTAATATGGTAGATAAACGGATATAACAATCGGCAACTAGAACATACACTGGAACAAGGCATATAAAATCCTATGTAAAACTCAAGAAACAGCAAGAGAATCATAATAATTACTAAACCATCAAGATTAACAAAGTCTTTAACGCTTAGGTGCTCAACTAAGACCAACAGTTAGTCAATAAATGGTTCAAGTCTTGCTCATCAGTCAGCTTGAAATTATATGCACAGAACTAGTTAATTTACGGAGCCCCTTTCAAGATAACTGAAATCTAAAGGTAACAGTATTCAATGATTACCTCCCATCTGGATTGTTAGGAGAAGTTAGAAAAATGATCTTTGGTTTCTCATGCTCGATGACTTCCGTAATCCTTTCTACATCCAAGCTAAAGTCTATCTTCCGAGGTACTGCTCAATATATCAGACAACAATAGTTAATTGTGTCTGAAACTGACATTGAATGCCTACGATAAAACTGGGCAGACACAATATACCCAAAAGCAAGTCATTACTAAGTTTTTTAGAACAGATTGTCACAATGAGACATTGAAGATCAATACTAAAATTCTGGAGGATACACTTTAGGAAACATGGGGATCTTATTTTATTTGACTAGTTAGAGATGTAACATAACCCAAATCTGCAAGTTAATAAAAAGGTGGTGCGGAAGTGACACCTCTTATCACAACATCAGAGTGTGTTCCTTATACAAGAAAAATTTAATTCTCGAAGTAACAAATTTAGATGGGGTACATAACGGACAGAGAAGTAAAATCTCTACCCTTTATAACACGTGCACAATTAACAGCTGCATCAAATTCATACATTGTAAAGGTTGGTGGACAATCAACAATACTGTCACCTGGTTCTAGCACACACCTGTAACATAAGTATGTCAGAACTATAAAAGAACAAAATGTTCAGAAAATTAGGAAAACGTAGATTCAGCATAATGGATCGACACAGTCTAACAAAATCTATTCAAGTCTAAATAATTGAAAATTAGGCCCAAGAAAGTGTATGACTAACCGCATAATGAGATCGATTAGCTCATCAGCCCCACATCCTACAAGGATATACTCAGATTCAAGGCCAGAATCCTCAGCAAGGGCAGCACGCAATGTACGACTTTCAGGGTCAGGATAAATATAAGGAAATTTCATTGCCCCCAATGCCTCAAAAACCTATGAGATTATGAATCAGTCTTCGGAAGGAAAGCAGAACATATATACTAAGTGCTGTTGTATATGAAAAGAATAACTGCACTACTAATGTACTAAAGATACAAACTGCCCTTGAGGACGTTTACAATGAGACACGCCTAATTCGGCGTTGACAAACATCTACTGAAAGTTAAATAGACTACATATGTAATTCTTTCTTTTAGAGAGCTTGAGGTGTATCATGCATTGTAGGATACCAGTCAAATTACTTTTTCAAGATATTTATGTATAACAAAGGTTACCTCTGGAGGCGGACCGTATGGGTTCTCATTTGCATCTAATTTCACAATGTCCTCTGGCTTCCTACCCAGACGAGTTGATAGAACCTGTATAAAAAATTATACTTGTTGTGAAAAGCCAGCAATAACTAGCACATCCCTGCATACAACTATAGGTAAGATAGAAATTTATCATATTTTCCATACAATAAGATGTCATGCAAGACATGCTTTAAAATTTTATTTAAATGCCAGAAATGAAACTATTATGCAGCTATAGCAGTATATCCGAGAGAACTAAAAAAGAATGTAAGTGTTTTTAAATGTAACTAACTTTACCTGAAATCTATTGTATTTTCTACTTTGTAATTTGCAATTTAATTTATCAAACTTTTAGTTGTTACTACTGTATGTATGATACATACAATAGCAAGTTTTAAAGTAAAATAACATGGCATCCATATAAATTGCAACATCATCAAACATGGTGCCACATCACCATTTTACAAATATACATATAATTGCAAGTTTTAAAGCAAAATATGTATGATTCCAAGAGAAAGTTAAATAATTTAAAACAGTTAGCAATTATAAGTACCTCAAATGGCAATATGGGCTGATATGGGGACAATTCTCTAAGATGGGGTCTAATAAAAGAATCCCCACTCAATTTCAATTTCAATTCTTGTTTGACATCTGCTGCTGCATCACTAGAAGTAGAAGCCGCCATACAATTCAACTTTTTAGTACAACTGCTGCTGGTGGTAGTGAATTTATTTAACGATGATGATAAGCAAAAACTATCATTGTTGTTGGATTTGATCATCATGCAAAGAGATGAAGAACCATTAATTACACCCATTTAATCTGCAGTTTCACTAAAATCATTCAAACCCAAAACCACTAACACCACTATAAAGAATAATAATAATTATTAATGAAATAATATAATATAACTAGTGGAGATAACAAGTACACACCAACCTTATTTGGGACAACGACTGCAATAACCCTAAAACCTTTTTGCACTGTCAAATTGGGTCTGCAAGTGAATTGATTTTTGGAAAGAGAGAGAAATGAAAGATGCTACTGATGATTTTGTTGTAAGAAAACGCCAACTGTATTTTATACTAAAAAATGAGTATTAGAATTCGTTATTGTTCCTTTTGTTTTATTCGTTTTTTATTTTATTTTATTTTATGTTAATGTAAAAGAAGATATTATGTCATTTAAAAGTATACAACTTTACATATTTAGGGTATGTTTGGAGAATTAGCTGTAGGCTGTAGCTGCAGTTTTAGGTTGTAGCTGTTGGCTGTAGACTGTAGCTGTAGCTTTAGGTTTGGAGTTTTTTGCGAAAAGCTAATTCTAGTAGCTTTGAAAATTTGAGTTTTTCGTTGGATTCTAAAACTACAGTTTGTACATAACAAACAAGGCTTTTATTTTCATAGGAGCTTTTCGTTCAAAAACTAAAAACTAAAGCTCCGAAAAGCTCCTAAAAGCTCCATACCAAACAGACCCTTAGACTATTCAGTGTGGGGGTAAATTGCACATCGACCTACTCCTTTATAAAAATACGACTTGAGTTCTGATAATGTATTCAAAAATCAAGTTAAATTTGTTATTAATAATATGTATGATAAATAAGTTGTGTTTTACGATAAAATTCAATGCAAGTATGAGAGGGCAAAAAATATTCTACTACTACGTGTTCTAGTGTACTTAATATTGATAACAAATGAAATTATGTGACATATTTTATTGAATATCATGTTAACCTCGAGTAGTCCAATGGTAAGAATGTTAGAACTTTTAGTGTAGGTATCCAATTTCATTTTTATGAGCGTTAATTTTAGGTCATCTATAAAGCGCGTAGAAGTCGGTTTATAAAAATATTTGCGAAAATAGTTATGTTTCAATTATGAAAGAATTTTAGTAGACCACTAAATATCCTTAACATTATCTTTCACATGTTATGCTTCAGAGGAACATGTCATTAGTTTTTTTAACACTTTTTCTTTGAAAATAACGACCATGTTTCTGTACATATTGTTATTATTATGCCTTGTTTAAACGTGTTTTATATGTACGCTTTAAAGTTATATGGTATGATACTCTAATTTTCTGCATTGAGTTGGTAGTAAAACTGAACAATCCTAACCCTCTTACATTTTCTGTATTGAATGCAAAATAACTCTCTAGCTAAAAGGTTATAGGACATATCGTATATGTAATGCAATTTCAGTTTACAACTTTTGATACCATAATTGATTACCTTCCATTACGATTTGCCGAATAACTGCATTATGATTTGCGTTACTCTCATTTCCATATTTCAAACAATCAGGCTTCTGACTTTCAAGAACCTATATAGACCAACAACTGCATTTAACAGAAGTACTCTCACATTTCTTCCATCTTTGACACTTGTTTCAATTATTTGAGTATTATATCAAAATCATAGATGAACAATCAATAACTCAATCTTTATACAAGAGTACTTAAACAATAAGCACAAACTAAATGGTGGAAACTAAAAGGAAACATATATACACAAACTAAACAATAAATACAGGTTACAGTACAGTTTTTTTGTCTATTTCATCATAAGATGTACCCTTTGATACTTAGACTCGTCCACTGCCATATCTCAAAAGTTCTTCAATCCCAGCATGAATTGTAATTATGCTCAATAACTGTGTCCCGCTAATAATTATCAAGATGAACTCCAGAGCACGCTGCAAAACAATAATATCCTCGTGTTATAATTATTATAAATAGAAGGCTATCTAGTTAATTTGGTACTATATATTAGAAAAAAGTTCAAATATCAAATAATAGTATGTACCATGGTTGAACCGCTCCAACCAATATCTATTTCTTTGCAGGCAAATCTGCAGACACATTCTAAGTAAGTACGAGTCCGACCCAATTGATTGTGCTAAAATTAGGTAATCACCATGGTGCAATAATATAATCATTTTAAGAAAAAGTTACCCCATGGCAAGCAATGTGATTGACCAAGTGATTAAAGAAGAAGCAGAAGCTGCGTAAAGATTAGGAGCATTCCATCGAGAAACATTACTGATTCCAGTGGCGGAAGTTGTAAAGCCCACAACACCAGCTAAGAGGGACAAGATAACCACATAGCCTGTTGCCATGTTGCCAAATGGGTAGTATATCGGAAATATTCTTGCTGGAATTCTCAGAACAGATGCTGCATGCAACCAACCAAAAAAAAAATTAAAAAAAATAAAAGAATAATAAAATAAAACCATGTCATGATATCGAAACGAGATGTGATTGTGAATATTTTTACAAAGACAAACAGAGCAAGTTAGTATATTTTTTACCATAAAAAGGACTAAGAGTAGAGTATCAGTAATGCATAAGGTAAGCAAAAATTGAATATTTTTTTTCAAACTGTAAAAATGAGCTGAGATTGTACCTTGTTCATGGGTTTCTTCGATGCCATGATTGACAGCCCAGGAAGCGATTATTATGACAACCAAATAAAGCACAAGGTTAACAAAAAAGAGGAAGAATGTTGCGGGTTGTCCAGCTCCAGTAGCCATGGCTTATGAAGATTATGATCATCTTGTTGAATGAAGTTGAGATATATATCCATGTTAGGGTCATTAGTTAAGAATTAATATTAAACTTTTTTATGGATATGATGTTTTGCTTTTGGTATGAAACTTGTGGTAGCTTCGATACAAAGAAATGGCTAAAGTTCTTTCCTCTTGCAGCCAGCTGAGAAAAAGAATCCTTTTTTTGGCCCTGCAACTGTCTAAACTATTGCCTCTATATGCTATTTTCTTCTTTATTTACATTTTTTTGTGCTGTCAAATCAAAGTTAAAGAATATTACTTGGTCTGTAGCATCTCAAGAGTCAATCATTTTTAGCTTAATTTCATATTATCCCATATTTTAAGCGAAAGTTCATATATATTGGGTGGTGGTAATTTGATGTAAACAAAGTAAATACGTTTTGAGAGTTTATATTCCATCAAACATGGCTACATTTCTTGTTTTTTGGTATATAAGTATTAAAATGAAACTTACAATCTATTAATATATTAATATAAGTGATAGTAAACTGATTAGGATTTAGGACTCCTAGCTAGCATACCAAATTGGTTTAAACTTCCTTTTTTTATATATGAAAGGATCAAGGAGTGTTTGCAATGTATTTTTCTTTTCCTTTTCAAAACAGCAAATTCATTAAAACTTATATATGACATACATGGAAAACAGATTGCTAACATATAGTTATACATGTACTAATGATTTAAAATTTATCAACTTATTCTTCCAAAAGTCTTCCTCTTTGATAAGACAAACCTTATTACTCTATACTTTCTTTTTGTTACTTCCAATAAAGATGCTTTTACATCTATAATTCTTAGATAAAAAGATTTTTTTTCCTAATAAGCCCTTTGGTACATTTCCTTTTATTCTCTATTAATAGCAAGTAAGCCTCATCATCTTTTCATAATTTCCTGATAATCAATTTTTTTTCTCAGTTTCCTGCTTGGAGTAGATTTTGTAAAAATAATAAAAATTGTTGTTTGGGTGGTAACCAAATACTACTAATTAGCTGCAAACAGTAAATGTACTGATGCCAACATTTTACTATCCTAATCAATGAATTAATCTCAGTCAGCAGTTAGTTATTCATAGTAGTTTGCAGCAAAAATAGAAAATCGATAATCAACTAAAGATAATACATACTACTCGTAGTAAATTAGACTTCATGATCACTGACCTGTTTTTTTTTTTTGTTAATTTTGCACAATAAAAGTATATACATTTACATGTAGTTCTATCCATATGCCCAGTCAGGTCAGTGCTTACATGGCGGTCAAGATATGCATCCGTATCATCACCTCCGCCTATGTATCAGTCCACATCATCACCATGTCACTGTTTTATGGTAGTCCACATAATCTCCTCTGCCAACATGGCTGACAGGTACCTTCTAAAATCTTGAGCTTCAGATCCATAAATTTCCTTTTTTTTTCTGGGCAATACTGGATTTTGTATCTGATGTTGTCTTTCTTGACAATTATCCCTTATACTTTATACAATAGTGTAGCAGTACATAGTTAGTTATGAGCAAGTGTAAAAGAGATGGTCAAATAGGAATACAAAGTGATCTTAGAAGAATAGTAAGATGACACCTGGAATATTTGACAAAAATGAGACAATCAAGTTTATATGATTCTGAATTGGCGTCGATAGTTTGAGGTATGCATGGCGTGTCACATCACGAAAAGCTTGATCTCTACGTATATAGACACACGACCAAGTCATTAGATGTGACTTTGTGTACTCACATTACATTAAATGAAAGTTTACTGTCTTAACCATCTTTTTTATACTCTTGAACGCGAAAAAAAAGTTGCACCAAGAACATGTTACTGAAAACAGGGGTTAAACTTTGATGATCACCGGATTATTTGAAGATCGTGTAAATTCACTTTCCGAATTGATATGTCTCCCCTATGCCAGGGTTACAAGAAATTCCATCTTGGATAATCCTCAAAAGGACAATCAAAATTCTTGGCACAGAAAATTCGATCAAATCTAGAGTAAATATAATTTTGTGTTTCAAATCTCTGTAAATTCGTGAATGAGAAAAGACCAAAGCGGTTATGGTTGATAACCAACCAATTTTACAATAGAAACCCACCAAATTCTAACACTTTCCATTAAGGTCCTGCTAGTAATTCGGTATTTTTTCCTACCCGCCAAGGGGGCGCGGCCCCCTTGACCGCCGCCTTTTGGTCACACCGAGATCAATCTAGAATAATACAAGTGTGCACTCCGCACCTCCTAACTTGTATTAAAACTATAATATGATTTCCTTTGAAAAATGTATAAGTCCCATTACATTTTGGTGACACTAAAATCGCCAACAGAACAGGGAAGCCATTCTAGAACCTTACCAAAGAAAAAGTTATTTTAAATGATTTTACTAATTTTAAAGCATTTATAATCTTTATTAGCTCACTTATTCATATGAATATTTGCAGTACTTTGAAATCACAGATGTGCATAGAGGCGCGGGAAGAAATGGCATAAACCAAAACAATAACCATAGGTGTTATTAATAAAAAAAATCAGCAATATGTACATGAATATGAATATATGGAAACAACTTTTACTAGCTGATATTTAGTTTACTCATCGGTCAGCAAGTCCATTGCTGTCTCAATTAATGAATGGATCGACGTCTTATACCTGCTCAACCCAATCGCCCCAGAGAAAGTATTAAAACTTTCTAATTCTGATGTTGTCTCCGTGATACCTTCCAGCTCTTCTACCATACCAAGATTCTTGAAAATCTGTATATTTGTCTGCTTATCTTTCATCATCCAAATTGCCAACTCCACAACATATCTTCGTATTCTTGGAGTCTTGGTTTGTGGTTGTGGATATTTCTTCAAAATTTGCACGAGTGCCGTTGCTAAATCAGCCTCGTGTATTTCTGCTTTATAAAACGTGGTACTGGCTTCTTTAGATGTCATAAATTTGAAGACATGTGCTGCTAGTCCAACCATCACTTCCTGCAACTTGTTTTCTTCTGTCATTATTTCCCTTAGTACCTGCAACCGCAGATTTGGATGGGTCAAAATGGGTGATTATTTTCGAACAATTAGTGTGTCAAATATGATCTCTAAGGTTACTTTATTTAAATGCGAATCTAGTTTTTTTCTTTAATGAAATGATTAAGTCAGTTAATGCATTTTCAATACACTTGGGGATCCTTTGATGAGTTCAACCCATATGACCCGCTTCATCTCTAGTTATTTTTTGTCATGTCCTGTTACAGATGAAACAGAACCCCTGATTTGTCCCATTTATGTCCAACTGGGTTGAAATTGCTACCTCATCTTGTCATGATTTGTAGTAGTAGATGTGCCAATCTTTATGCATTTATAGGTAAATGGATCCATATGGGTTATACTTTATCAAAAATGGGGCTAAACTAAATATTTATATCAAAATTGGAAACCTTTAAAATGGATTGATTTCGTCAGGAGTAGCTCGACGTGTATTCAAAAAGTATAAAACCTCCTAACTCGGTATATTAAAAAACAACAGTTAGACTATAATTGCAATAGTATGACAGGAAATAAATGGATCCTACCCAACACGCCCATTTTGGCACCTCTAATTTATAGTAAGACAGAAAATAAAAAGATCCTTTGGGAGATAACTTACAGTAGGTGCAGCAATGACTACGCCTCTTAGCTGTTGAAAGGACTCTGGTCCACTGTAAATGCATAAGTTTCTTAATATCCTTGCTGCATTTATGCGCAGACATGGGTCATCCAACGCATGAACAAGCTTCTCAATGACTTTAAGTTTTAAAATACGTTGACAGTTGTTCACGCTTTCAAATGCTAACATCCCAAGTGCTTCTCCAGCCTCAACTCTCACATGCTTCGGATTTTCACTCATTCCATCTCTAAAAAAAATAATAAATAATTCCTTTAAAACTCCACCCGTGCCCCCTATCCTCTCTGTCGCATCCGCATCCAATGCCAATCTCGTTATTATTTCTATACCCAGTTTCTGTAACGTCGGCTGTTTTTCACCGTATCTTAATACATCTCTTATGTAAGTAATTGTGAAAACCACCTCTGATATCTCTGCACGAAGCTGTCTGCCCGTACTGCCCGTTGTGCTCACTAGCATCTTCACCACCTGTAACGATCTTTTCACGGTCAGAATCTGAGAGTCTGTAGCCCGGTCATCCTTCAACAATCTCTCACTCGCGTGCGTGAAATCTATGATCTTTGCTAGAAGCCCCTTCGTGTTCCCAATCTTGCCACAGTTGTCATGATCACGGGCTAGTTTCTTCAATATTTGAAGACCCAATTGATTAAATGTCCAAACCCCATAGTTTTCTTTATCAACAATGATCTCTTTTTTGGAAATTTCGCCACATGACGTGGCACTATGGTTTCTGTGAATATGCAGTAGACTAGATATAGATTCCATCGCGCCAGGAATACCAGCTACTCGAAGAGAATTTTGTTTTTTCCCCGCCAGTTTTGCTAAAATTTCAGCTGCGGATTTTCTAATCTCTTCCTCTTGTGGGTCCTTCCAGTTTAGCATTTCCACCAGCCTTTCTATCACTGCTATCGTGACTCCAATCTTTTGAAGAGTATCTTCAGAGAAACGTGAGTTTTTAGTGAAACTTTCCAAGATTCTTATTCCGATAAGTTGCTCATCTGATGAATCCGAGTCCAAAAGTTCCATAGCGAACGAAACTAAATCCATTTTCAACCCGTCGAAAATACTTCCATTAACACATTTCGAGTATGCATCATAGAAAAACCGCCTTACAGAAACCATCCCGATGGGCCCTAATTGACACTCGTTGTTAACTTTTTCTAATAAGTTCTTGTACATCACTTTCCATTCCCAATAAGCTTTCTCCAAAAGAAACAAAAGTGCCTCAGCTAACGCCAACGCATAGAATATAATCAAAGCCGATTTACGGTTCCTTTTGTCTGTATCGCCTTTCTCTATTTCTCCAAAATTCTGTTTCACGAGTCTAATCAGCGACAGAACCACACACGCCATCGCTGATGCTAATTGTAGCCAATGAAGAAGCCTACTAATATTTCTTGACAAAAATACCCATTGAGCATATGGAAGTAGAGGAACCTCTGAACTTGTCCATGTTCGAGTCACCGTCTTTTTCTTTTCCAAGTTTCTATTATGTAGTTTCCTCAGCTGCGAACTCGCTCTAACCACTGTAGTCGTTTGGTTGACGCGAAACACCGACTTAAAAGCTTTGACCATTATATGGGATTGCGACTTTACTGCCCGAAAACTGTTGATTCCAGCATCGGTTAATGACCAAGTGGATTGATGCTGCCATTCGAGCTCATGGCTTCGACTAAAGATCCTTGCCCCTTCAATCAATAAAATAATAGTAATGAACCAATAATCTGTTTTGTCAATTGTAATGGCAAAGCCACCTAGTAAAACCACTGTGGCCCATATGAACCCAAGGGTCCCTAGCCCAGTGGCTGCTTTTTCCAGAATCGCAAGCCGAAGGGCAAAGAGGGTTAGTCGCTTTTCAGGTGCCTGTTTTTGCTGTCTTGTCCCTGAACCTGATGGTATATTATTAGTGCTGCTGTTTGTTGTTTCAATACTAGCTTGTGGTTCAAAAATGGTTGGGCCTTGGCTTATTTGCACGGTAAGCTCGTCGATTGGAAGATGAACATTTTCTTGGCTTTCTATTGATGGTTTTTGATCCATCTATGTGAATGGATCAAAATGGAAGTTAATAAGATATTGTGATGTTCAAGTGGTATTTATATGTACATATGAAAAAGGAGCTTGGTGGGCAAGTCTTGCTTCTCATGGAAATGAGAAAGAATGTGACTTTTTGGGATTGCTTTTTCAGCTATTTCCGTTTTGTGGTCTTGTTGTTTGCTTCGAAAGCATTATATTAGTTGTTTTTATGATATGTTAGAGTAAGGAAAATGGTTTTCTTTAAAGTAAGCTGTTTGACAGTTTGTTATGATAGTTGGTAAAAAGATGAATTGGATTTCTGTTCTTGATTCATGTTTTTTTAATAATATCATTGGCTGCCACCTTTTTGTTGTTGAATTACGACCATAAGTTAAAATAGATTTGAAAAATACATGTATTTTAACGTTTTTCTTCCAAATATGAAAAATTACGTGACATCGGTTACATACAAACTTACATGTAGGAAGGTGTAAATTAACGGTCAACGTAAATTTTCTTTTTCTTTTTTCTGTATGGAGTGAATTCAAAACATTAAGTCATCAGGTGCATAAATTTCTTTTTATGAGTATAAAAGAAATAAAAATGAACTAAAATGTATGATTTTCTTAAAACGAACTAATAAATTAATTTTTGTAACATATTAGCTCGCTAATTAATTAAAAACAAGTATTTACGTGACACCGAATTTTGAGACCGGATTCATTTCAAAGAAATCAAAATTTTTAATGAAAATTTATACTACGCCACAAACTTCTATCGGATTTTCATGAACCCCGAGAACCCCTGGATCCGTCCCTGGACTTGGGTCACGCTAGTTGCATGAATGTTATGTCATTTTTTATTATATTTTTATGTAAATGAAATACAAAAGGTTAAAAAATGTTATGTTTTGCTGATGTTATTGGTATGCATGTTTATCTCATGGTCGGTGATGGCTTTAAATATTTAATCATGGAGTCGGTATGTTTAGTAATGAAACAGGGTGTAACGTTGATTTTTTGGTAGATTTTTATTTTACGTGAAAAGTTGTACCAAGTGATGTTGCAGCCAATCATATTCGAGTCAGATGTCTTTATGATTATATTTTTGTAACGTGACCTCCAAATTTTAGTCAACAAATGATGGTTACTATCCATGATAAGCAGATTTTTTGGTAAAAAAGAACATGTTTCAAAAGTTTTTTTAATATTTATTGACAAATACTATAGAAACATATTATATTGACTAAAGAATTGTATCTAATGTAACATTTGTCGATGATTATATTGGCAAAAAGATTACTCCGTACATTAAAGCATTTTTCTTGTAGACGAAAATCTTGAGCATTGTCTAGTTAACTGCTCCAAGGTTTCGGATTTGTGACGCGGGTGTCGAAGTTGGTAGAATCTCGATTCAAAACGTGCTATCTCTTTAAGTGATGTCCTTAAAAGCTGGGATCAAGTTCATAATTCTAAAATTGTTGGGAAGATGTTTAAAGGAATTTGTTATATTATGTTTTGCTCTATTTGGAAGTGGTGTAATCGCATGGTTCACACTCCTTTGGTTGATGCTGACAAGTTGAGGCATGAGGATATATCTCTGGGTGTTCAACAATTATCGCTTCTTTGATTGTCTAACAGATGCACTCGCTTCTTTGAATTGGAGTCGATGGATCCATAATCCCGGTACTAGCCCGTTGATGTAGCCTTCTGTTTTTCGAGTTTTGTTTATTTTCTTGTGTGGTTCTTTCTCAGAGCCCTCCTTGTTTTGTTTTACTTTTTACAACAAAAATAAAGCTTTACCATTTATAAAAAAATAATAATAATAATAAAAAACATTGAAGCATTTTTCAATGAATGCTTTTCCCATTATTTATATGTTGGCTAAGAAACTATGACAAATAATAAGATCAAGTATACCAAAGCAAAAAAGTAGTCGCCTTACGTTTATAATGTCGTCATCGTTTCCACTAAAATACGTTCTCATAATGTATATTTGAATATTTATTGTTTATTCTACAAACGATGCCATCGTTTTTAATTTCTATTATTAAAGGTGTAAATTCAAAATTACCAACGAAAATACATTTTGATATGGAGGTTCGTATAGAAAATATGAGATAGATTGTGTAGATTTGTCATTTGAAATAAAATAAATAGAAAAAGGTCAAAAAATTCGTATCGAAATCCTTACGAATTATCATTAAAGTCTTACATACCCGTAAATATTAAATATTTATGCTCAAATTATAACAAACTTCATATATAATTCAAATTACTGTTTACAAAACTCACTAAAATAATAGTTGATTAGACAAGATAGATATACAATATACTTTCTATGTAGATTATAAATCTTATATAATGTCCAATAATCACATTGCCTAAACCATAAGATATAAGTTGATGAAGTTTGATTTTGAGTTAATTTAATGACGTGGATGGTTAGGTGTTGGTTACGTGATGGCTTGCAAGGGTGCGGTTAGGCAATGTAACAAGTCTAATTGTGTAGAAGCAAGTGGGTGTGGTATGGTGTGCCCCATCCTCATCATCCCTTGAAGTGTAAGGTTCATGTTGCGTTCTCCTTTTTAAGAAAACTTTCCTACTTTCGAGCCATCAGCTAGGGAATAAATGCATCATCTATATCCACTTTTCTATTGTTAACCAAATAACATAAAAAGGGCCACTAATTTTCACATATATATTCCTAAAATCTACTACTCCCTCCATTTCAGAATAACTATTATTAGACAAAAATCACACAATTTAAAAAAATATAATCATTATTGGTACCTTTTGTATACTTTATGGAGAAAAACATTTTATTTTTGACTAATTAATCAATGTTTTCTTTCAATTTTATAATATTAATTGCAAATAGGGATACTATGGTAACTTGATCAAAAATAAGTTATCCATTTTTATTAATGGACAATTAGTTTGGGACAACTCGAAAAAGAAAGATGGACTATTAATTTGGGACGGAGACAGAAAAAAAAAATGTAAAAGAGAAGATTAAATGTATGTTGGATGCTGATAGATTAAAAGAGAAGATTAAACATATGTTCTAAAATTAAGAGGAAAAAAGTGTAAAATATTAGTGATGCTGTTAGATTTAAAGAGAAGATTAAATATATGTATGTTATAAAATTAAGAGGTAAAAAGTGTAAAATATTATTGACCTCCTTACAATTTGATGGTCAACACACAAAATGTTTGTACAGTCAACAACCCACTTGAAACTGTAAATAGTGTTATGCAATTGTAAACACGTTACGATGCGATGATATAAATTACATATCCATCACTCGTAGATCAGATGTCGGAGGAAGCTCAAACTGCTTTTGAAACCTTAAAAGACAAGATGGTACATGCACCTGTACTTAGCTTGCCAAATTTTAATCAAGAATTTACTACATAAAGTGGTGCTTCTGGGGTTGGAATTGGAGCAGTTTTACAGCAACAAGGTCACCCTATTGCCTACTTTAGTAAAACAATTAGCTCGTAGACATCATTCGTTGTCTGCTTATGAGAAAGAGTTCTCAGCAGTCATTCATGATTTGGAGAAATGGCGAGGTTATCTGTTAGACAGGCACTTCAAGATAAAAAAAAAAAAACTGATCATTTCAGTTTAAAGTACCTGCTAGACCAAAGAATTACTACACCAACCCAAATTGAATGATTGTCTAAGCTGATGAGATTTGATTACGAAATTGTTTACAAAAAGGGGGTTGAGAATGGTGCAGCAGAGCTTTGTCGAGAATCCAAACAGGTGAATTATTGCAAATTACTGTTTCTACTGTCACTAGTTATCTACTTCAACAAATTGAAGAAAGTTGGACTCAAGATACGGATATTCAGCAATTGATTCAGAAGTTTCAGTTTACTCCACATTTGGTAAAACATTACACATGGTCTGCTAATCAATTGGGGAGGAAAGGGAAGTTAGTAATTGGATCCAATCCTGATCTGAGACAACAATCACTACACCATTTTCATGCTACTCCACATTACACATAGTGTGGAAGTATGCCCTCAAAAGTGTCAAGTTACTATACTTCAGGGACCAAAGTTGTCATTTTCTAGACAAACTTATTTTGTCTGTGCTATTTAATCAACGAGAGAATATCAAAATAAATATCTCTCCGTTATCTTTTCTTTTTGCGCACGAGACAAACGACGGCAGCAAGTAAAAAGGGTTTTAAACTTTAATCTTCAAATCACCATTCCAGTTTATTGTAATCTCTTTTCTCTAGCTTTGTAAACATTGCAAGTTTATAGTGATTGATTCTCGGTTTCCTCCGCCCGTGGTTTTTTTCCCGATTTGGGTTTTCCACGTAAATCCTCGTGTCTCTGTTATTTACTGTTTTTGTTATTATTGTTGGTGGTTGATTACGTTTTGATATCTTAATTCTGTTCCGCTTGAACTAATATTACTATAAGTTATTTGGAATCATGGGGTGTATTACATACACATTTACTACAATTGGTATCAGAGCTTTCGGGTTTTAATATTGGTTTGTTGGGATTATTTTATCAACTGATTGATCATGTCTACAATATAGTACGATATTCCGTTGTTGGATCGAAACACTAGGTTTCCCTTGTGGCAAGTAAAGATGAGAGACATTCTGATTCAAATGGATTTACACAAGGCACTTTTGGGTTCTGAGAAGATGCCCGCTACATGGTCCGAGGAAGAAAAGGAGATGAAAGACTTAAAGGCTCTATCCCAAATTCGTTTGCATTTGTCAAACGATGTTTTGCAGGATGTATTGAAAGAAACTTCAGCGGCTTCTTTATGGCTAAAGTTGGAGCAATTGTTGATGACCAAGAGCTTACCAAACAAGTTGCATCTAAAGCAACGATTGTTCAATCTCAAGATGAGCGAAGGGAGTTCTTTAGCCGAACACATATCCACATTCAAAGAGCTAGTAGGTAACTTGGAGAATATGGATGTTGAATATGAAGATGAAGACTTGGCTTTATTCTTATTGTCATCGTTGCCCGGATCTTATTGTCACTTTCGTGATACTTAGCCGTGACACTCTTGTGTTGGATGAAGTTTTGACAGCTTTGGATTCAAAAGAGAAGATGAAAAATATTATAGGTGGTGGTTCAAGTGATGTGAAAGCCGAAGGTTTAAATGCTAGAGGAAGAACGGCAGATAGAGGTAAAAACCCTCAATCTTCCAACAGAGCGAGATCCAAGTCTAGAGGCAAACGAAAGTTTTGCAATTATTGTCATAAGAAAGGACATACGATCGATGAATGCTTCAAGTTGAAGAATAAAGAAAAGGAGAAAGCATCAGTAAATGGTAAACAAGGCAATACTTCAGGTGAAGCCGACATTGCAGAGCTTTTCACATGTGTCCCAACAGAAGTTGGTTTTCTACTTTTGAAAAGGTTAAACAGGGTTATGTTTTGATGGGCAATAATACTACATGTCCGGTTATTGGACACGGCTCAGTGAGAATCCGTATGTTTGATGGAGTTGTCCGAACTGTGGGGAACGTTAAATATGTTCCTGACCTCATACGTAACTTGCTATCTCTAAGCACTTTTGAAAAAAAGGGCTATGAATTTGCTGGTAAAGATGGAGTAATCAGGGTATTCAAAGATGGTTCTGACATACTAAGAGCCAAACGAAAAACCTCAAACCTCTATTTTCTTATCGGACAGACAATTTCGAGTGATGCAGCCGTTGTTTCAAAATCTCTATCCGATCCAGATCAGTCCCGTCTTTGGCACCTTCGACTCGGTCATATGAGTTTTCAAGGCATGTCCGAACTAAGTCGAAGAGGTTTACTTGGTGAACAAAAGGTTGTCGATCTAGAGTTTTGTGAAGACTGTGTATATGGCAAGGCAAAACGAGTGAGGTTTATGAGTGGTATTCATACAACGAAAGGACCACTTGACTATGTTCACTCGGATTTATAGGGACCGGCGCGAGTTGCTTCGAAAGGTGGAGCTTTCTACATGCTTACTATCATTGATGATTTCTCAAGAAAGGTATGGTCTTTCTTTTTAAAACATAAGGGAGACGTTTTTTCAACTTTTAGAAATTGGAAAGTACAGGTTGAAAAGCAATCAGGATTGGTGGTAAAATATCTTCACACGGATAATGGACTTGAATTTTGCTCAGAAGAGTTTAATGCTTATTGCCGAGAGGAAGGCATCACTCGACACCGCACGGTAGTCCATACACCTCAACAAAATGGTGTAGCCGAAAGGATGAATCACACCATAATGGAAAAGGTTCGGTGTATGCTTTCTAATTCTAAATTGTCGAAGTCTTTTTGGGCGGAGGCTGCCTCGACTGCTTGCTATCTTATCAACCGATCACCGTCACGGTTAATCGAAAAGAAAACTCCTTTTGAGTTATGGTCCGGGAAGCCTGCAAACTATACAGATTTAAAACCTTTTGGGTGTCCAGCTTATGCACGTGTTGACAATGGGAAGCTAGAACCTAGAGCAATTAAATGTGTTTTTCTTGGGTATGCTCCAGGGATAAAAGGTTTCAAGTTGTGGAGTTTTGACCTGAAGAAAGTTATTATCTCAAGGGATGTTACTTTTGATGAGCTTGCAATGATTCAACGAGTCACTAACTCTTCTACTAGTTCAGAGGAATCATTTGAAGCAAATAAAGAGGATGTTGAAATTGAGGCCGAGCTTCCTACTTCACCTACTACCCATTCAAAGTACAGTTGAAGTTCAAGATTCTTCTTCGCCAGATGAGCTTGTAGTTGTTGAAAATTCAACATCTTCTCAACCACAAGCTACTACTCCATGCATAGGAGAAGACAAACTGCACCTCCGAAGAAGTATGTTGAAGCTGACTTTGTTGCTTATGCTCTCACTGTTGCTAAAGATATTGACTCGGGAATGGAGCCGGTGAATTATGATGAGGCTATTAAGTCCGAAGACTCAAGTGATTGGATGATTGCTATGCAAACTGAGATGGAATCTTTGCAAAGAAATGGTACTTGGGATCTAATTCCTGCTATGAAAGGGAAAAAGCCAGTTAAATGCAAGTGGGTCTATAAGCTCAAAGAACTTATTAACCCGGATGAAAAACCAAGGTATAAAGCTCGGTTAGTAGCTAAAGGCTACAGTCAGATTCCAGGTATTGATTATACTGACATATATTCCCCGGTTGTTAAACACACTTCTATTCGTGTATTGTTGGGTTTGGTTAATGCTAATGATTACGAATTAGAGCAACTCGATGTTACTACAGCTTTCTTAAATGGTGAGCTTGAGGAAGAGATTTTTATGCAACAACCCGAAGGGTTTGTAGTTCCTGGCAAAGAGGACTATGTATGTAAACTGAATAAATCTCTTTATGGCCTCAAGCAATCTCCCAGACAATGGTATAAAAATTTTGATTCATTTATGACGAGTCACAAATTCAAAAGGTGCACCTACGATAGCTGTGTTTACTATAAAAGTTGTGATGATGGTTTAGTGATCTACTTACTCTTATACGTGGATGACATGTTGGTTGCAGCGAAAGATATGAAGGAAATTCAAAAGTTAAAAGACCAGTTGAAAGCAAGCTTTGAAATGAAGGACTTAGGAGCTGCTAAAAAGATTTTAGGCATGGAAATTGTTCGTGACAGGAGTTCTAAAGTGTTGCAACTTTCTCAGAAAAATTATATTGAGAAAGTCCTACGACGTTTCAATATGTATGATGCAAAACCTGTCAACACACCTTTTGCAGCTCACTTCAAGCTATCATCCGCCTTAAGTCCTACTACTGAGACTGATATGGCGTACATGGCACGTGTACCATACTCTAGTGCCATTGGATCCTTGATGTATGCTATGATTTGCACGCGCCCTGATTTGGCTTATGCGGTTAGCATGGTTAGTAGATATATGGCGAACCCATGGAAAGAACATTGGAAAGCAGTACAGTGGATTTTCCGTTATTTGCGTGGTACGTCTTCTATGTGTCTACACTTCGGTAAATCTAATAATGGGGTGCTTGGCTATGTTGATTCAGATCATGGTAAAGACCTGGATAAACGAAGATCTATTACAAGGTATGTGTTTACTTTACATGGTTGTGCTATTAGTTGGAAAGCCCAGTTGCAGTCAACAGTTGCATTGTCCTCTACCGAGGCAGAATATATGGCGATTACAGAAGCCATTAAGGAGGATATTTGGTTGAAGGGATTGTTTGGAGAACTCGATGGTGAAATAAAGGTTACCACTTTATTCTGTGACAATCAGAGTGCGATTTTCTTAAGTAAAGATCAAATGTTTCATGACCGAACGAAGCACATTGACATTCGCTATCATTTTGTGCGAGAGATCATTGAAAGGGGTGATTGTGTTGTGAACAAAATTGATACAAATTATAATCCCGCTGATATGTTCACTAAAAGTCTTCCAATAGCCAAGTTCAAATTATGTCTGGACTTGGTGGGTGTTTCTGAATGCAACTAAGGATGATGGGCTCATGGTGGAGGAGGTATCTTATTTTTGGAATCAATTTTTCGCTATATGGTGATTGCAGGTGCTTATGAAGTTATGGAGTTTGATGAGCTGTTGGTTTCAGTTTTGGCAGATTGTTTTCTGTTACCTGTTTTATAACTTTTGAAGTCAAGGTGGAGATTGTGGAAGTATGCCCTCAAAAGTGTCAAGTTACTATACTTCAGGGACCAAAGTTGTCATTTTCTAGACAAACTTATTTTGTCTGTGCTATTTAATCAATGAGAGAATATCAAATTAAATATCTCTCTGTTATCTTTTCTTTTTGCGCACGAGACAAACGACGGCAGCAAGTAAAAAGGGTTTTAAACTTTAATCTCCAAATCACCATTCCAGTTTATTGTAATCTCTTTGCTCTAGCTTTGTAAACATTGCAAGTTTATAGTGATTGATTCTCGGCTTCCTCCGCCCATGGTTTTTTTCCCGATTTGGGTTTTTCACGTAAATCCTCGTGTCTATGTTATTTACTGTTTTTGTTATTATTGTTGGTGGTTGATTACATTTTGATATCTTAATTCTGTTCCGCTTGAACTAATATTACTATAAGTTATTTGGAATCTTGGGGTGTATTACATACACATTTACTACACATAGTGTATTGAGTAGGTGTTTCCAGAGGTTGTAATAAACTCGAATAAGCTGCCAAGTCTAGTTTACTTCTCTGGCACACATCACATTGCTCAATACACTATGCCATATGTTTCTTTAGCTTCTTCCAATAAAAATGAGCACATATCTTCTTAATAGTGGACCTTATTGGAAGAAGCTAATGAAACATATGGCATAGTGTATTGAGCAATGTGATGTGTGCCAGAGAAGTAAACTAGACTTGGCAGCTTATTCGAGTTTATTGCAACCTCTGGAAACACCTACTCAAGAGTGGACACACATATCTATGGACTTTATTGAGGGATTTCCTAACTCTCAAGGAAGACAGTGATTTTGGTTGTGGTGGACTGATTGAGTAAGTATAGTCACTTTATTCCAGTTTCCAACCCTTACACTACTTCCCAAGTAGCCCAAACATTCTTGGATTCAGTGTATAAGCTACATGGATTTCCAGAAACAATTGTGAGTGACAGGGATAAAATATTCATTAGTTTGTTTTGGAAAGAGTTGTTCAAGTTGTTACAGGTAACCTTGCATAAGATGTATGAGAGGGGAGAAACGTTGCATTTATCTTAATACTACTCCCTTTGAAGTATTATAAGGACTACTGCCACCTGCTCCTATCACCTATGTAGCGGGTACTAGTGCAGAGAATAAGCAATTGATTTGTTGAAGTTCCATTTGAAACGGGCCAAAGACAGGATGAAGAGTAATGGCGATAGAAAAGAGGTCTGACTGAGAATTTAATGTGGGTGATTGGGTCTATCTCAAGCTACAACCTCCCAGTACTATGAACCTTTCCTAATTGTCTCTAAGGTTGGTTCAGTAGCCTATAAATTGGAATTGCCACCCCATTCTCAAGTGTGTCTAGTCTTCCTGTATCTCAACTTAAAAAGAGTAAGGATCCTAAGTTGAAGAAAGCTGGTGTGTTACCGTATGTAACTGTGCAATGAGTTTTGAGACATGAACCATATGATGTGTTAGATAGGAAATTGGCTAAGAGAGGTAATGTAGCTGTTGTATATGTGTTAATTCAGTGGACCATTGACAGTGTTGAAGAAGGCTCATGGGAATTGTATGAAGACATTGTTGCCCGGTTCCCTCGTTCAATTTGGATTCTTAAGGATAAGAATCATTTAAAGGGGAAGGAATTGATATGCATTCGAAAGTAAATAAGAAGTCACGTGAGTTACGCATGAATTGAGCTAACTAAATTAGTTACTCGGTGCGAAAGTTTTTAATTATTTTCCTATTAACGTTATGTAACATACGTCATTTCATTCTTAGCAATTCATTTGTATCTTATGTGTAATCATTCTCTTCACTTCATATAACAAACTTCAATTGTAATTGATATCAAGATTCACCATTGATTGAATCTTCTGGTTAATTGCATCTTCTTCCTCAAATTGTTATAAATTCTAGAAGAACTTATCGGACATGCAACAACCTTGAGTTTAGAGTTGCTAAAAATCAATTAGGTTTTCTTAACTTTGTGATTTTGAAATCAGAGTGATTATATGAAGACGTGGGATACAAAGTGGGCAAGCGGCCACTGTTACTAGTTTTTCCCCGCATGTCGTCTTGAAGGTGACCGACAAGGTGACAAACGGCGACGTCCACATTCATGTTAGCGTCCTTTGATGGTTGTGGTTGTTGTTGTCGGTCACTGCGATGAGAATTGTGGTGGGTTTTTCAGTTATTATTTATGATAGAGATCGATGGTGATGATCGTGTTAGCCTCAGTTTCCAACGTTGAAGGTGTTACCGAAGGTGATGTTGCTTGAGCTGTTGAGATTTAAACGCTGCATTCTCGAGTTTCTTTTTCTAGTGGAAAGGAAAGGAAACCGATGAAAAGTTAATAAAAAGTGATTCTCGAGCTTTTTTTAGGATGGAAAGGGAAGGAGAGAAAAGGAAAGAAGTGGATTATGATGGATTTTTTGTTATAAAAATTATCTGTCCAATTTTGAGCCGATTGGAAGAGAAAGAAGTCTATCTAACTATTTTCCTTTCCTTTCTTTTACTTTCCTTCCAACTCGAAAATGCATGTGAGCTATCTTATATTACTTTCCTTTCCATCATTTTCTTCTTTTTTCCTTTCCATCCCATTCTTTTCCACTATAAAAAATCTCGAGAATACGGTAGGGATTCTTTTCCACTATAAAAAATTTCAAGAATACAGTAGGGTTTAGATACATGGGTGGTAAAAGGACATGTATGAACCATGACGTGAGGGAAAAGGTTGGGTTGTAAAAGAAAATACATTAAAATTAAAATGAAAAATAAATTAGAAAAAGAATAATGATAAAATGATAAATCAAATGAATAAAAAAATTTGAAAATAAGAAGTAAAATTTTGACGAAAGAATTAACTACCCTAACATCCTAAGCATGTGATCACACGAATGGACGTCAATTGCCACAAATGTGCATATTGAGGGACATCTAATGTTATTTTGTTAACTAAATGATGACACGTGAAACTTTAAAAACATAAGGATGATTCATGTAATTTGGTCTGTCAGGATATATTTTACAGATTGTAAACATGACTGATTTAATAAGCACGTGACTACTCAAAGTAATATATAAAAATTAGGCCTTATAAGTTAGGTTGAACACTTCAACACTCCACATTGTAAAATCATATTATGCTTAATAGACAATATTGAAAAGGAATCAAACGCTCTCAACTCTTATTCATACACATTCATATGTATTCATTATCGAATACTTGATTATGGACCTACATGATCTTTTTAAGAGTACAAGTAACATTATTATAAAAACAGATGAATATAAATTGATTAAATTGAAATCTCTAAATTATTGTTATTGGTGATTATTAATCCCATGAGAGTAAGTAATACATAATTACGTATATGGATTTTAATTTTGTTATATGTTTAACTTTTTAACACATGCAAAAAATGTGTACTTTTTTTCCAAACAAAACATGGTAGTTGTACTTTTCTAATAAATCATGTTAAACATCAAGAACAAAAACAATGATGAGGTGAAAATGTCCAAGAAAAAATGTCAACTATGAATTGTTTTCTATTTTGATCGTACATTGTACACTACGATATTTCAATAGGGCTAATGCAATACCCTTCCCATAACTTTTACATAACTTTAACACATTTCAAGGCTTTAAACCATCAAGTCTACATGTCACTTCTCATTTTTTTTTTCTTTTTTCTTTGTCTAAAAATACAATTTATTTTGTAATAACTTCTTATAAATAGAAAACAACACTTTTACCATTAAACTATAAAAATTATGTATTACAAATTTTTACTTTAATTTTTATTTTTGTATTCTTAATTTTATCTAATTACATACAAAATATAACTCTAATTATATTTGATAAAAAAAAGATTTGTTCAATATTTTTTATGTAGTATATGTAATATGATATATAAAAGTTTTTAATATCATTAACTGTTAATTATTTTATTGATTGTATAAAGTTATTTATTTTTAAAAATAGTGAAGATTAAAGCGAAAAGAAAGAAAGCGAAAAAATAAAAAGGAAACGAACAAAATGATGATGACATTTGAGGGTCTGAGGGGTCAAATCATTAAAAGTAAGGGGTGTATTCATTGATTTTTTATGTAGTGATATATAGTCTCTTTAAACATAAAAATTATGTTATAAAACTTTATGCGGATATACTCATGTAATATAGTCCATTTGATTTCAAAATTAGAACACATATATTCAAAAATTCACCATCAAATCTATGGATTTTCATGAGATTGAATGGAACTTGAAGCATCTTTATCCCATAATATTTGATTACTTTAGTCATAAATCAAATTGCTATGTGTCAAAATTACTCACAATAATACTCCAAGTAATATCCAGAACTACAAATAACCTCAATATCCAAAATAATCTCCAAAACTAGCCAAATGTTAACATAGAAAGAAAATAATCTTGTAAACAGAAACCAAACTATCATCAAGATGATGAAATCCAAACAAAATAATAAAAACCACATATAATCTCAAGAGTGTGTATAGGTACACACACACAAGAATGAAGAATTATGGTTGAGTGTGTGTACGACGAAGCTTATATACGTTTTCAATATTTACAACCTCAATCCTTGAGCTTTTCATAAAACAGTAACAGGCACCTTACTTGCACAACATCACACTTTACACCTTCAACTTTTGGAAATAACACTTTAGCCCTCTAACTCTTAAACAATACTCCTGAAATATAAAAGAGCCGAAAACGTGAGACTTTGATACACATTAAATGACTTAGTTGTCACAAGCTTGATACAAAAATTCATTCTAACACTGTTCTTTTTTTATAGTTATAATTCAATCGATTGTTGAATTGATGTTTTTTAAGGGTTAAAAATTAGATTATACCAGTTTGGTATACTCTTTTATGGTAGTGGAAATACTAGATGTTTAATTTTAGGGTGTTGATATTTTCACCACTAATTTTGATAAATACACTAAAATACTGGATTATCTATTTGTACAGTACAATTTATTAATGTATATTTGTGGTGTATTTATCAAAATTAATGGTGAAAATATCTATCCCCTTAATTTTATGTGTTAAACCAAGTTATGCATTTTCCCAAAGTGTAAACACTCGACAAGATTGAGCAACGTTTACTAAGATGATGCACAAGTTGCATTCCTACGTCTTTATGTGATGATTTTAAAAATATTTTTAGTTATATCGTTCTAAAATTAATTAAATAATGTTTACTATTTGTGTAAGTTAACTAAATAGCTACTTTAAATATTTAACGACTGAAAAACGACACAAATTTAATCTCACGTAATTTAATTTTTGAAATATTAACGACATGATCATTTATCAAATGAGTTAAGAGTTTCTATTTACATTGAAATTTCGGATCCATCCATTTAACTCTTTAATGTCCAGACAAAATGATTGAATGGTCTTAGGGATCAAACACGAATTAAAAATTTAGAAATTTGAAATCTAAAGAGGTATTCATGAAGTTGTTTATTAATCAATTATCAAAAAGTCCTCAAACCCAAGTCTATTAAAAATGTTTAGATATCTTGGGAAAGAAGTTAATAGAAAGAGGATCTAAAACGGATTATGACAATAAAGTTCAAACGAATACTAAAATTTAAAATTTAAACACTAAATAATCAAAATGACATTTTCAGGCTCATGGCGAAACGGAAGCTTTGACCGTTGGACCATCTTTGAACGAGCAAGCAAAAATTAAAATCGTCAAAAATTGAGAAGGAATGAAATGTTGATGATGTCATAACTAGTAGAAATGAAATTATAATGACATAACTTTGAAGATGGTTTGTTTACGTCACACCTTTGAATGTTTCGTTTGAACCTTTTTTTTTTCCTTCCGTTTATAACTCCTTAAAGATGAACTTAAAAAGTGTCTTTGTTATAATCCGATCGACTTTAATCCGTAGTATTTTATCCGTTTTAATTTAAGTGTCAACTTTAAAGTACGCACACTTTTAAAATTTGTCGTCATTATATAGTGTCGTAATTAAATATCATCTTTACTTCTTAAGAACTTTTTATGATTGGTTCTATTGTTGTAATATGAAAGTGATATTTATTTTTGGACACCAGAAAAGGTAATATGGACATTTAAAATAAGTTGAAGAGAGTATTTATTTTTTCCTTTGTGTCCATTGCGAGTCTCGTAATCTAAAGTTGTTTGTGTAATTGTGTTGCAATCTGATAGAATTTTTTTACCTCCTCAAGTTGTCAACCGTTGTTTTCTTGACCTCAAGGATTTTTGGTTTGGACCCTAACGATACTAGATATAAGATATCAAGAGAATATATAACATCCTAGTTTATTTCATATACTTTTCAATTATTTAGTTGGTTTTGTTTGTGATGGTTGCCAATATATTCAGTATGTTTTGTTGGTTAATTTAGTCGCTTATGAATGCGATGGTTGTTACTCTGTTATATTTAATACTCCGCACTGTTTATAAAAGACTTTAAAATGTTGAATCTTAAATCTATAATCTATAACTCTTATAAAGGGTTTACCCCTTTTCTTTAAACTTATTAAAAGGAAGATCGAAATACTAAAACTGTCGTAACATTAACTTAAATAAAATTGAAAATTATATGTTATTTAGGTAACTACAATAACTCTTTAATGAGTATAATTCAAATATTATACACAATTACTCTCATTACTACTTATAAATAAATTATTATTATTACTATTATTAATTGTTTAGTTTACTCAATAAGAGCTTTTTTATTTCTCTGAAGAGCAACCCTCTTGAAAGACATAATCACTACCCGATTCACATTATGAATATGAAATTCAGTAGATAAACTCAATAAAAATATATAAATATACATATCATGAATAAAACAATGCAATAAACCATATTTTTGTTTTAAAAAGAAAAATCACATGTTTTAGAATTTTCTAACTAAAGATGTAAACCATGTTTTAACAACAACATATCAACATAATATTTATAATGTGAAAAGATATATTGACATGCTACGTTTTTTTAAGTGTTCATATTAATAATAATTCGAATTTATGTTCAACACTCACCAGGTCAATACGAATATAATATTTTGACTTTCAAAGTTCAAATGTAAAATATCGTTGCATTGCGCGGGAACTCTACTAGTTACTCATAAAAGAGATTAAAAGAGATTATAATTACACAAATCTTAAAAGATAACAAAATTACACATTTACCCCTATTACCCAAAAGGAAGTTAGTATTTGTATAACTACGTCATTATTTACTTGGCAACTATATTATAATTATCAGTTTTTAATATCGATCTATTTTGAGTTAATAATGTTTTGATAAGAGATATTTAATTTGTATTACTTTGTTTTACTAAACTTTTTTTTATTTGTATTATATATTCAATCAACTTGAAACTTTATCAAATGATATCAGTGACTATAAATGTATAAAATATTAAAATACTATTTATCGTTTTTATTCATAAGAGCATACAGAATAGAGCCGTTCCCGTCGTTGTTCAAGTTCGAGAACGCCGTCTAACGGGCAACATGCTAGTAGGGAACCATATATGACAATATGTCTTTAAATGTATTGAACTTTCTCTGAAATCCTTTTGTACGTATCTAACTATTAATTATCTTATTATATGTATTCATTTTACTAATCCCTCATATTGTACGTAGTCATTATTTTAAAACCAAGGTGATTGGGATCATTTGATTACGTGGCTCTGGAGAGTTGATGTGTCAATGACATGTCATTGTCATATCACTACAATTGGATACATATTTTTCCGCGTCATCTTCTTCATCAACTTCACCATCTTTAACTTTCCAGCGACACTATATTTTCTCACCATTTTTTTTTGGCGACACCATGACACCCACTTTGCACCTCATTAACCACTAACCCTTATCATTTCCACCTCATCATCATCTCCAGACTCAAACTACGCAAGTAGACTTGCAAACCGAGCTTTAGTATTAAAATCTAAAAAATTCGAATCATTAAACTTGTGAATTTATGACAATTTACAATGACCTCTTTTATGTATATTTAGATAATTAGTTATTCCTCATACTTTGTAATAAATTCAAGTGAAGTACGAATATTTTCAGTCAAACGTGTCACTTACAACTCAAAAATATCAAGTTGATTAATGAAAATCTTGAATAACATTATTAGGTGTAATAGTTTAATCACATTAAGTGAGTTGAATCTACCTAAAAGATATTGCTAATTATTTGAGTTCGAACTTGAAAAGAAAGACTCGATTGAGTTCGTGTGAGCTTTG
The DNA here is from genome assembly GCA_963921325.1 of Logfia minima. Taxonomy (NCBI): domain Eukaryota; kingdom Viridiplantae; phylum Streptophyta; class Magnoliopsida; order Asterales; family Asteraceae; genus Logfia; species Logfia minima. Next base: position 38,685,792 of record OY992764.1, read on the forward strand.
TGTTTTGAGTAAATTACATTTTCGGTTCCTGTGGTACGTTATTCATTTCACTCCCCGTTTATGAGTTGAGTTTTTTTTTTTAGTTTAGTCCGTTGATTCGTTTTTTTATTTCGCTTCCAATTTCTCTTCCAATTAGAAAAGCGTGCGTAAACTTATAATCTTAAGGGTATTTTAATCAGGAATCGAAACAAAAATCCAAAGGATTGAACCCGCTGAAAACCAACCTACAACTGGGTGGGGAACGAAAATGTTTACTCTTGTGTTTTCTAAACGAGTCTTGCTAACAATTTCCTTAATACCCATATCGTAAAACGAGGGCTACCACTTTTCACGGGTTGAAAAAATTATCCCATTTTAACCAAAGGATCAACCCGAATTGTAGCCAAAACCCTAGCTTTAAAATTCAATCAGAATCCCAATTCCATTTCTCCCCAAAATCATGGGAACGATCATCCGTCTTTCAAAATCAAAAACCCCAATTCCGATTCCTCGGACATCGTTTCCCTCAACCACAAGTTCATCAATTTCATCAACTGACACCGTAAACGCATCTCATGATTTCAAGATCACCGGTTACGATTCTTCGAAAGGAATCGGTGTTGGTAAATACATAGCATCTGAATCTTTCACTGTTGGTGGTCATACATGGGCTATATATTTCTATCCAGATGGTAAAAGCCCTGAAGATAATTCAACATATGTTTCTTTGTTTATTGCACTTGCTAGTGATGCAACCGATGTTCGAGCGTTGTTCGAGTTGTCGTTGATGGATCAAAGTGGTAAAGGAAGACATAAAGTTCATACACATTTTGGGAGGGTGTTGGATGCTGGTCCATATACACTTAAGTACCGTGGTAGCATGTGGTTAGTACATATAATATGCAATGTTAATGTTATTTTTCATTTTGTTTAGTCTTGTTTATATGCGTGTTTCGTTAAAAACGATAATTGTTGAGTTTTATTATCCAAGGGGTGGTTTTCACATAGAATAGGTATGTAGTTTTTGTTAGGTCCAAATGAGACAGCTTACTACTTTCTGTTCCACTGCACCTACAACTGATGGCTTCGAATTACATTTGGCGGTAACTGGGAAACCAGTTTAAGTGGATGACCGTTGTATGTGATGATATAGAGGTTGCTTAATTCGTAACTTTTAATTTTAATTAAGTCTAATTTGTTACGTTCTACTTTTATGTACTTATGATTTGTTATATTGCGTAATTTGGTGAATCTTTTAAGATTTAGTTAGTAAAGTTTCCATCTTTTCATTTAAATTAGAGAATGTGGATGGTCAGAGAGAAGAATAGCAATAGTAGAGTAATATAACAAAAGATGGAGATAGTGCTCTTTTCTTTCACTTGCGTATATTGTTTGGTAGTGCCACTCTAGGATTGTGGAGATATGGTACAATGACCTCTTTTCTATCAGAATTTTGATTTCAATTTCAAAGTTCTCTCGCTCTTGATAATTATATAATTGTCACAGAAAATTAGAGCTAAATACGCGCTACATGCGGCGCATAATCGAATAAGCCGGAGTATATAGCAGCAAAATCACTCACACAAATCTAGCTAGACTATTATATCCCTAATTAGATAGTTACAAATATAGAGATCATTGATACAAATCTAGCTAGACTATAATATCCCTTATCTGATATGCATGGTTTTTGGTCGTTGATCTTGAGAGATGGTTGCATTTCGAAAGCTAATTGTATTCGATTAATAATTTTTTAATTTTTGGAATTTCAAGAAAATATCATATGGGCCGTGTCGTCTTTATTTCAGCAGAATCAACTAGGAGTTCTGTCTACCCTGGATAACCTTGACACTAGGTGTGGCTATATTGACCCATTATTTTATGAGCAGGTCAATTTGGGTTGTGGTTTTATATCTGGCGGGTCAAATAAAAATTTGCCGATACGGAGAACTGATCCAACGTACCCGAACCTTTTTCTAGTGCGTACAGCCTCCGAAGTCATTTAATGCATTAATCTTTTATAAAGCATATGAAAAATGGACACAAGTGTTAAGGTGCCCATCAACTAAGATGTGGGTTCAAATTCCACTCTGGACAAAGGTGTATTAAAGGTGTTGTGAGTGTGTGAGTCTTTGGCGTCCAAAAGAAAGTGTTTAATTATTTAGATCTTAGAATAAAACAACCCTGTTCCTGCTTCAGATGCTTCTGTGACTTTGCTATTCAGAAAAGAAAAGAAGGAAAAATTAACTCGTTTTAAACTCAACTCTTTGTGACTCATTACCAAACCCTCCTGACCTTGCTGTTTTGCCACCTTTGCTTGAGGCGTTCGTAACGTAGTTTGTTTAATATATGTGATATCCTATAATCAGCTCATTCTTGTTGCTTTTGCTTAAAAAGTACGGAGTACTTAATAACTGGAGAATCTACTGGATGCCACAGGGGTTACAAGCGTTTTCTAAGGAGGACAGTTTTGGAAACATCAGACTATCTGAAAGATGATTGTCTGTTGGTTAAGTGCACTGTTGGTGTTGTGAAATCATGTACAGAGGGCCCTCAGATTTTTAGTATATCTTCACCACCATCTGATATCAGTCAGCATTTTGGCCATCTCCTGGAAAGTGGAGAATTGACAGATGTAAACCTTGAAGTTGACGGGGAAGTGTTTCGGGCACATAAGTTGGTACTTGCTGCACGCTCACCTGTTTTCAAAGCACAGCTTTTTGGTCCTATGAAGGACAATAATACAGATTCAGTCATAGTACAGGAAATAGAACCTTCAGTTTTTAAGGTTTGCTTTCTTTTCTGAGTTTAGCTCACTTTATGTGTCTTTATACTTGTTACATGCAGACAACAATGTTCCACATTCTACTTGTGTATTGTGTACAAAAGCTTTCCCCACTCCCTTACCTTTTTACTTTGTATCTAATGTCATTATTGTAGTTGTGAACCATGTGATCTTTTATCATTCTTTGGTGGGACTAAAGATTTAGTCAAGTTTTTCCAGTGGCTGTAATGGAATAAGATGAATCTCGCACCTTACTATCTGAGTTGGAAATCACCGGAAGTGTATTTATAATGATTTGCGTTTTCTTATCTGGCACACTTGTTAGTATTAGAGAAACTAAATTTCTGGGCAAAAATGTTTTGGGTCAACCTAAACTGTCCCAAAAGTACCCATTTTGACCCGTTATTCAACTTACCTATTTTGCAACCTCTAAATTCTGCCACTCCATTCCATGAATGAAGAGAAATATCTTTAAGTGTGAGGTCAAATACATTAGTTTTTGATGTAAATATGTGATTAGAAGTGGGTTCTCTTTTATTTGCTCGAATGGAGATTGTCTGCACACTTATTAATAAACTCAGACCATGTGATAGATCATTGTACGTTCAAACCTTTTATCTCTACATTCTCGTAGTACATTGTTCGCCTGATTTACATGATAGCTGTACAATTTTGAACTTGAGTAGTTAAACGAGTTCAATGAGTTCAGTTTTCATTTTTTTTCCAAGGTTTATGATGCAAATCTTTGCTTGTGCGCATATGAAATTTTACATGAAGTATACTACATATCAAATGGGTCAAATCTAATGCAAGTATGGTGGGTGTATTACAGGCTTTACTCCATTTCATATATTGGGATAAGCTCCCAGACATGGAAGAGGTTGTGGGGTTGAGTCCCCAGTGGGCTTCAACACTTATGGCCCAGCATCTTCTTGCAGCAGCCGATCAGTATGGAATTGAAAGGCTACGGTTTCTTTGTGAGACTAAACTTTGTGAGGATGTTGCCATTAACACTGTAGCCACAACTTTAGCTCTTGCAGAACAACACCATTGTTTTCAACTCAAATCTGTTTGCCTCAAATTTGTTGCCGAGCCTGAAAACCTGAAAGGTATTACTGAACAATCATGTCATGTCTTGACTTCATTTTTTCTCTATGTTCCTCTATTTTATTTTATTTTTCTTTCAAAGACCAGGTAAACCTTCTAGCCTGATTGACTTAAATATGAAACTGAGATGGGGTAATGTTTCCTCTCAAACAGGGAGAATGGGTAAAGTAAAAGGAAGTTAGTTTATAAGGAAACAGGTCAAATGGGTCTAATGTCACTGGGCATAGTTTATGATCATATTTCACAAACTGTGTTTTGACAAAAGGTGTTTGGCCCAGCCCAGCCTGTTTTTGTTTTGGCGCATACCAAAATCACTTCCTTTGACGTGTTACTAATCCTACAAATATAACACATTTGCATTATCATTCTTTGCTGTTTTAGTGATCACATCAATTCCTATGCTTTATTTTTAGTGATCCCTAAAAGGGTAATGTGGTAATAAATATATATATATATATATATATGCTTGAAAGGGTATCGTTGTTGTGTTAAAATTATCCTGTTTTAATATTTATAAAACCAAGTTACCCTTTGTTATGCAAAAGTGAAGTACCTAAATGGATCCGTGAACACTTCCACTGCGAGTCATCATAGAATGGTTGGGACTTAATTACTGAGATTATTATTTATTTTAATTTTGTTTTGCACTCAGCCGTGATGCAAAGCGATGGATTTGACTACTTAACACAGAGCTGCCCTTCTGTAATTACTGAACTATTGGAGTATGTGGCGAGGATCAGAGAACACTCTGTAACATCTTATGGACGTGGCAGTGGGAATGGGCATGATGGCAATCTTGATGGCAGTGGTGCAGATGGGCGTCGTGTTAGACAAAGGATCTACTGATGAATGAAGATGAGAGATGTTAATATTGTTTTGATATCTGATTGATGTATGTAGTACCCTACTACCCTACCCTGACTTTTAAGCCTAAACTTGTCATATTGTAATATCAAATCTTTTGCAATCATGAGTCATGAACTAATCTGCTACTGTTATTTGTCCTTCCACCATCTGTCTGGGATGTCCAGTCATGCTCTTCTGCATTGTTTGTGGACTCAGAAATCAATCATAAAGTTTACAAGAATCTTGTGGGCACTCATCGTCAGCATTTGGACATTTGGACATTGGGCGTCAGTGCCAAATATGAGTATGCAAAATATCGTAGGTACTACATTTCTATCCATTGGTCATGGTGTGGTGTATGCATGGGAATGCAAAGCTGCGTATGTGAATTTAGGTTACCTTTTTTATGTATAGCATTACAAGTTGATTTTGTTTTAACTTAATTCCATCATTACTAGGAGATACTGTTTTTAACGAGTGTCATCATTTTTAGTTTAAACACTTATGTTGTGAATTGCTAATTGTTTGACATTTGGTGTGAATGTTTTCAGTAGATTAAGGTTTTCATTTGGATCATGTTTCTGTTTAAGTAGTCTGTATGCAAAAGCCAGTCTTTCTTTTCAATTTGTTCAAGCCATTCTCATCTCCATTTTTTTTTTTTTTGTCAGTTGATCCGCAACTATGATATTAAAAGCTGAAGTGAAAACTATTTAAAGCTGATGGCAGGTCAAAATTTTAACCAATTTTATGTCTTTGAAATATTTGTGACGTGCACTCGTACATTCTTCTCTTTTCTTGATTCACTCTTTTCCCTTTTATCTTGTTAAATGCGGTGCATTTGTCTAGTTGGTAACTGAATCAATCACATTTTTTTGCATCAAGGCTTACTGGTCTTCTTTTAGTGATGAATGAATGAGGTGAGTCCTCTTCCTTTGCCTAGAACACTAAATTTATGGCACATTAGTTTTCTTTAGTACATGAAAGTATTTTTCTTAATATATGTCCCTATCCAAATAATATTGTGAAGGAGTGTACGTTGGTCATTCAATATGTGACTCCATTGCAAACTCACTGTTTTCTGTTTCCTCGTATTCATGGTCATTGATTCTTGGCATCTTTTTTTTTTATAGTTTCAACTGGAAATTATTTGTTGGAGCCAAAACCAACAATATTGAAGCACTTGATGTAATGAGGTCTCTTTTATAATAATTTGAAAAGAAACACACTTGCTTGTTAATGTAAAACACATAGGCAATAACTAAACTATGAGTAGCATAATAAAACATCAGTCTTAAATACATAGAAAATCTGGATAAAGAAAGAAGATGCAATATCTAGTATTTCCTGTAGGCAAGTTCTTGAACACACTCTGCAAGGCCTTTCTCATTTTTAATGGTCTCAACCCACTTAGCGTTTATTTGAACACGCTCAATGCTCTGCTTTAATGTTCTCGTAATTGAAGGCTTAGCACGTGTCGCAAAGAACTCCTCTACTTCCTTTACCTTTTCGTAGGACGAAAACTACAAAAATCAAAGTAAAACATATGATTAGTGTTCGTACATTTTGATTGACACAAATTAATATTAGTTTATAGATGGTGGTTTGTGCAGTTTTACACTTCCACCAGAAAAACATTTACAGCATAGAAACATGTCATTTCAATATAAAATGGCTTGGTAGTATTTTATTCCAAACGGCTCAAACGAGTAAAACAAAAAAAAATAGCTTAGAGGGAAACATATTGAAAATCGTCCAGTGCAAAACAATTTCATTAAACCTCCTAAATCAAATTATTCATAATTATTAACTCATGCTTTTAAAGTATTCTTTATTCTATGTAACATGGTAGGAGACAAACCGGTGATACAACTGCACTGACAAAGCGTGTAATCAGGAAGCCACGGCCCCATGTATTTGAGATGTGTTCCCAGTTGTTCTGCAGTTGGAAAAGCAATTAGATCCACAAGTAAACCAAATTCATATGTGTCAATTTCGAATATTATTGCACACCCTTAGACATAAACAATTAAAAAAAGAGAAAAATATACAACTTTTAGATGTAACTAACCTTGAACCAGTTCCAAGCCACTTCACGTCCCTCTCTGCCAACAGCCAGTCCAAACACGGCATCCTGACTTCGAACCTAATCAGAAAATAATTATAAATCTCCAAGAAATGATATATTTAACAGTTTTAAGATTAACTTATGGGCAGCAAAAATATTCCAATTTCTGTACCTCGGGAGTCAACAAAAAGTTGAGGACTTCAAGAATGATGTCAGGATCATTGCTAGATCCAAGAGCACCTAATATCCTAGTCTTTTCTTGACTTAAATCAGTCTCTCTGTAAACTTTCAAAAGTGAGTCAAAACTGGATCTGTCTGAAGCTGTCACCTTCTTCATCACAGCAACATAAACAGCCTGATAAAAGCAAGAGGAGAGTTTTGAAAAGTGTAAACATTACACAGATGTGCAAGTGATAGTAGTAGATAAGAAACAACAAATTAACCCTTCTAATATCAGGTGGAAGAAGATGCGTGTTTCTGTCTTCCAAGAATGCTTGGAAGCGTCTGCTTGCTTCTTTCAATGTTTCTTCATGACCAAATATGGCCAAGGTAGCAAACAGTTCCCCTCTTAACAAGGCATCCAAGTGGCTTTCCCCTGGTTTACAATCAAAACCGATCCTCCTGCAAAAGATAAAATGAAATTATAAACATAAGCCCATAATTACAGTAGTGCTTAAGAAGAAAAGACTTGATAGAGTATTTACTAGGATACACTGTCTATGTAACTTCACTTGTATGAGATGATGCTATTCACCAAATGATGTTCACTTGCTTTAAGAAAAAAACTCATGATCACATTCTTACGATAAGAATCATTTACTCTTACATATGTAGAGCTTTTTCCTGTTCTAAGATGTATAGTATGTGCAAGAAGATTACAAGTACAACGGTTACAAAGCCTCCTGGCTCATTTTATTTTGTAACGTATAATATTCAAATAGTAGCTTCCAAAGTATATTTTTAATGCATAATATATCTTAGATCATCTTACTTGAAACTTAACTGTTACTAGTATATTCCGGACATCATATTTGACAAACTGATAATTTTGTTTTGATCAGTTATCTGACCCACCCATTTTGACACATCTTGAACATACTTTCAGCTATTTCTCTAGAAACTTGACATAAATGACAGGAGTTAAGAAACTGACTCTGCAGAATACTGTAAAACGTTGATGAAAAACATCTTAATGTTGTCCAGCAATGTGCCATCAGCGTCAGCGAGAATCGTGGCAACTTTGAAGCTAACCTGTGGTACCAAAAACAAGAATCAGGAAGAGTATTTTGAAGTGCTTATAAGAAGTGTTAATTAGGTAGTGGTCATTACAGTAATTAAGTTGGACAAAACTGTATATTCTGGTTCCTCTCTGTAAGAACCCATTAAAGTAAGCAAAGAAGATAAAGGCAACTGGCCAGCCATAGACAACGCAAACGAGTCATCTAGAATTCCTGTAAGAAAAAAAGGGAATCAGATTAGAACTGCTACTTTTTTGCACAAGACTAGAGATGGCTATTTTGACCCATTTATTCGGATTATTATTTATCTGTAATGCGTCAAACCACACAAGAAAGCTAAAAAGCAAATCGGTCAAAAAGGGTTAAGTCGCCCAAGGTGTATTTTCAATGCAACCTCCAAAGTTACTTTATTCAAATAGGTTAGAATACTATCGAAATGATACAATTCTATTAAACATGGTATTTATTTTGACTTTTCTTTTTCACAGCAAGTATTTCTGGACGAACCGACTCGACCCGACATGCTTCGATCCATTACCTAAGTAGCCCACTTTGCCACCTCTAGAGAAGACTAAACGAAGTTTAAGATAAAAGTAAAAAATCAAAGCATACCATATCTATCCATTGCTGACAAAGATTTACTTTCAATTGCATGTCTAAGTTTAGCTGACAAGTGCTCATCATATTTAACACGATAAAAGCCAGCCTGGTCAACATTGATCTTTATCCATTTACTCGATGGTTCATCAATAGTTTGTGATCTTTTATCCAATAAGAAGCTCTTCTTTGCTTCATATGAGCCGCAGGCTAGTGTTATGGGCACAACCCATTGCCCATCTCCAGGGGACCCGCTCGATAAGAATTGTCTCTGTCATAACAAAACAACTATTAATAACTGAGATTTCTGAGACGTACATCATAGATGACTCTCAATGAAGGCCAAGAGTATAATGACCATAACAAATCTTATAATTAGAGGTCGCAATATTATAAGATTGCAATTTCTGGACGAACTTGGCTAAAAGCAGAACGGGCCAATGGATTAAATGGGTCAAACGGGTTGTCACGGAATGTCTATGCTTAATGTATACAACTTTCTTGATCATTTTATTCAAGAATGTTGATTATTATTGTAACAATATTGTTTTTGTATTAGAAATAGATGTATATATCAATTTAAAAGAATTCAAGTATGAATAGAAAAAGTGCTTGCAGGTCAACCCAACCCAGTCTGTTTTGAAAAGTATTCAAAGAACTTTGTGTCAACAGGAACAGTTTTGACCCACCCATATTGCGACCTCTGTTTATAACCTTCAAAATGAAAATCAATAGAGATTCAAAGAGATACAGAAACCTGATCAAACTCCAACTTGTTATCTTTCTGACTAACAGAGACCACTGGGTAACCTTTCTGCTTTGTCCATGAGTTCATCAGTTTATTCACGGGCTCATTGGATTCCTCCTCAAGGACAGCCCACAAATCCTCAGTCTTCGCATTTGAGCATGCGTGTCTTTTTATATATTTAGCAAGTGCTCTCTATTGAAAAGACAACAGACGTACAAAAAATATTAGCTATAATACAGAGGAAAAACCAATAAAATCATCTCAAACTCATGTGCACCCAAACCTGAAAAACTTCAGCACCAAGATAACTCTGCAGCATGCGAATGACAGAAGCTCCCTTACGATAGCTTATTGCATCAAAAATTTCATCTATCTCACTTGCATGATTAATGTCCACCTGCAAATAATTTTATTTTTATAGCTTACTTAGATCTGGCATATAAATAAAACTATTAAGCTTAAAGTATAATACTAACCACCAAACATATGAATAAATATAACAACTAAACCCATATATTCTACCTCAATAGGGTGTGATTCTGAAAGGCCATCAAGTCGAAGACCTACAGTACTTTCATCAAGAAACTGAGTCCATATATTCCAATCGGGGAACAACCCATTGGCAGCTAAATAGCTTACCTGTTATAAAAAGAAAATTAACTTTTGAATATCGACAAATATATAGCTATCAAATCAAAACCTCCCAGGTGTGCATAAACCAGCTACAAGTGATTACCCAAGTTGCAAATCCCTCATTCAGCCACAAATGTGTCCACCACTCCATCGTTACAAGATTGCCAAACCATTGATGTGCAAGTTCATGAGCTACAACAGTTGCCACCTGAATATCTATTTCAGTTAGTTTAGTTAATTAATAAATATAAGAAAAACTAGAGGCGCTGATTTAAGTAGAGTTCTGAATCTGATAACATTACCCTCTGCTTGTTAGCAGCTGCAGAGTGCTTCTCATCATAAAGTAGAGCTGTTTCTCGGTATGTAACTAAACCATAATTCTCCATGGCCCCAGCAGAAAAATCAGGAATTGCAATCATGTCTAATTTAGGTAGTGAATACGGTGTTTCAAAATACCTGCATAAATAATAAAAGGAATATATTATTCAAAAAATACGGTAGTACAAAAAAATAAAAATAACAAGAGAACACTTAGTGACTGATAAGATTGCATTTAGTGCAGCACCAAAGAAATAATAACATACTCTTTGTACAGGCCAAGGGTCTTAACAGCAACATCTAATGCGAACTTCCCTTGATCTGCTTTCCCAACTTGGCAATATACCCTAACTTTGATTCCTGCAAAAAGAGATTTAAAATAATGTAAACATTAAGAAAACAGTTTAACCTGTTTGAACTGTTAAAGATAAATCATTTCCTGAATCGACCCATTCATTAGCAAACACAACGAACTTGCCATCTCCCAAAAAAAAAGAAGAGTAGATGACAAAATATGTTCCAGCATAGTACCATCAGGTGTATGGTCTTCCACATAATCAAACAAACCAACAACAGCCGCCACTAAATATGTAGACATGATTGGCGATTCCTGGTAGCAAACAGTCTTCAAATTGCCATTCACCTTTTCTTTAACAACTGGCATGTTTGAAAGAGCTACAAGTTCAGAAGGCACCTCCAGTGTAATCTTGAACGTAGCCTAATAAAAAAAGAACCATTACCAACAATGATGAATTATTTAAATAAAATAAAAAATAAAAAAATTACATATGTAGATTATTGATCATACCTTGCAGGCGGGTTCGTCCCAGCAAGGAAAGCAGCGTCTGGCATCAGCTGGTTCAAATTGAGTAACTGCCATGTTCTTCTTCTCTCCATTATGTTCATACTTACTGTAAACATGAATTGAAACAAGATAAATATAAATTACTGTAAATGGTATATTACGTATTTTTCAATGTGGTAGCAATTAATAAACACATACAAAAATCGTCGCAGCAGAATGCACTCACGCAGATATATAAATGCACTTGTTTTTATAAAGTGAATAAAAAGAACACGACGTACTTAAACAAATATAACAAGTCACTAAAAAATTGATTCTTTTAATGGTGGTGGGTACCTAAGTTAAATCCAGACAAGGAAATTAACCTATCATTCTTTTGTTTTTAAAAGAGCAAGTATTCTCAAATTAAAACACCTACTATACAATCACATATGATATATTCATTTTTGTCTCAATTAACACTTAAACCCACAGCTTTTGGTTGAAGGGTTACTCACATAATGCTAGGCCAAAAGGCCCTTGGATAAAAATCATGGTCCAATTAGTTGGAAATTCTTTTCAGATAATTCTATGCTCCAGTGAAGATGTCCTAAACTGTCACTGTTCATAATCATAGAAGAACAATCCACTGTTAAATAGTAGTTACTTTTTTAACAGGATGTTTGGATTGCTTATTTTAAAGAGCTTATGGGCAACCGACTTATTTTTAGGTGCCTATTCTTTCATAAATTAAAAGGAGGAAAAAGACTTTTCAAAAGACTGTTTCGTATTAATTCTTTACTTGAACAACCAATCCCAAATGGCCCCTACCTTAAATTAAAAACACTAACAAACCACATCATAACCAAACACAGATTAGTTCCAACAGTAATAAGTCTAATCAATAAATCAAATAAAAAAGATAAAGTAATTATAAAAATATGAAAAATCACTAACCTTCTATAAAAACCTTTCATTTGATCATTCAAAGTACCATTGAATCTCATAGACAAAACACTACCAGCACCAAGTGGTAAACTTTGAGCAAATTCCAACACCAAAATCTCATCTTCTTCCAATAACTCCACTTCCTTAGCCTCCAAAGATCCCTATTTTTATAATTAAATTACAATAACTATTAACCTCATTATCTATTAAAAAAAACAATGATTAAATTATATAATTGAATTAAATACCTTTTGTGATGTGAAACGAACAGAACTGGGATCAACGGATAGGTCGGCGGCATTTAGGACAATGAAATTAGTATCGGCGACGATGTCGAGAGTGACGTCAACGGTGCCGGAAAACTTGCAGGCAGTGAGGTCTGGTTTAAGGAAGAGATTGTAGGTTTTTGGGACAGCAAATTTAGGAAGCCGCGGTTGGCATCTAAACTCTTCGTACTTTTTCGCCATGATTTTGATTGAATCAATCAATGAATGTGTTCTGATACTTGCGTGAGAGATCGTTATTAGATAGCTGGAGAGGAGATGATGATCAGTTACAATTTATTTTTGTATTTATAGGGTAAATACTAATATTCATATTATTTATTATTATTATCATTATTATTATTATTATTATTATTATTTTCTCTGCGAGGAGTTCTATGCAAAGATACAAAACAAAATTTTATATCTATCCTTAATTCTTTTAAAAAGTTTTTAAAACAATTAGATTTATATATCCTTTAAAAAATTTAAATTATACCAAATTTTCTTTTTCAATATGTATATTCATGTGACAAAATATAGAGCTACTAATAATATAAGGATAATCTCTATGTTACAAATCATTATTGGGAGGTGTTAAATATCTATATCTATATTTATATCTATTATTTATAATGTATTGAGTCATTTATTTAATTGTCAATTCAATTACAGAAAATTACTATATTGTCCATACATAATTACTAACATTTTAATCATCTTATAATTATATTTCTTATTAATATCTTCTATTATTATTATTACTATATATAGATCAAAGAAGCAAAAAACTTAGGGAAGGAGGGAAGCAAATTTCAACCCTTGATTTCATCATAAATGAATATTGTTAACATTCATTTGTGATGAATGTTAATCAAAATTTAACATTCATCACAAATGAATGTTAAAAACGCTTTTTTATGAAAAAATCAAGGGCTAAAATTTGCTTCCCTTCTTCCTCAAAATTTGAAGCTTCCCTATGGATCCTTCCCCTATATATATATATATATATATATAAATAAATGTATAAACACAAAAACATACAATAAACCTTTAAAACAAATACATACTCTTAATCTCTTATCACTTCACCATTACTATCATCATTGCACCTACTATAACCACATGAACCGTCACACTGCGTGAATGTTTGCTAGTTTAATAAGATTTAGTTCCCTCTTTGATTAATTGATAATTTAGCTTACAACAAAATACCATTATTTGTTTTGTTCCATAATAACACTTTATTAACTTGATTAAAAAGTTAAATTAAATTTTCTTCTAAGGAAGATTGAAGTCTCACACTATGCTTGCACGTAAATAAATTAACTACGGAAGAAGTATTCGATTATAATCTAAAATAAGAAAGTCTATCAAACGTAGGATATCTTCTTTGATACTACACGATAGAAGAAACTGTTGGCTCTATCTCTATGGTTTCTTCTTTGATGCGTGTAATTTGAGTTATGAAAACAAAATTGCATGCTTAATTGATATTATTAAGTTTTGAAACGAAATGATCATGTATTAATTATGATTTATACAAGGACTAACTGAATTTGATTGTCATTAAATTGCATATTTTAGGTGTATCTGATATATGTTTTGAATAGATGCACACGGTATTATTAAATTTGAAAAGGACACATTGAAATTATAAAGCTCTGTAGTGTCAAATCCCACCAAAATAAAATATACTTTTTGTTTTTAGAAGGGCAAATATACATCTACCTCCACAATATATATTTATAACCATACAATACATACATAATGCCTTTCTTGAGACTTAAACCTGATTAGAGAAGTTACTCACATACCGCTAGATTAAAAACTCTTTATGTTTGTTGGATACCTGAATGAATCTTCTAAAGCCCCAATCTGTAGTTCATTTGGGCTAATATGCTTGTAGATCATCGGTATCGGTATCAGTATCAGTATGTATAACTTTAAAGATCATGTTAATCACAGAGAAGATATGTACCAGAATAGTTATAGATTTGTTAGCAGGTTATGTTGCGGTGATCGTCTGTAGAACCATTTACCCATCAATCGAAACCATTGGTCGTAAATGTGTTAGAAAATATGTTTGTAACACTTGTATTTCTCCAGGTCATTTGAGTTTACTCGGAGGCTATGGAGCCTTTCTGATAACCCTACTTGTAATACTAGGCGTTTGTACCTTACGAGCTGGCCTTTTTCAGATATGTATATATATGGACTCAACTATGGGTACAACATTATTAACTAAAGTCCTACAGATAATTTATGTAGACTATGTTGATATACAGGATTACTCTAATACTTCAAGTTGTGGTTATAAAGCAAATGTTGTAAGGTAATAGAATGAAAAATGACTGCTTCTTGAATTTGAAATAGAGAGTAAAAAAAAACTACTAGCTGTGAAGAACTTACTATCAAATGATTTTAGAAAGCATAAGTGTGCAAAAAATTAGTTATAGTCCATTAATGCAAATTAAGTAAGCTATCTTGTTTACGTGCACTTGTTATATATATGCCGTCTCTCCTCTCCTTAACTAATATATTGTCAAAGTCCGAACAAGCATCAAAGTGAAGGTAAACAAAATTATGCGAAAAATGATGAACTCGATTAAAGGAGAACTAGTGATCGAAACCATTTGTGGGTGTAGACTGTATTAACAACTAAAAATTCCTTTTAATTTCAAATGATTCTACCAATGTTTGACATCTTAATTTTTTGTTTAAAGGAGATCGAGATAAGAGAGCACTTTAAAGATAGGTTAAGTGTCTCGAAATACATTCAACTTTGTCAAAAAAGTTGTTGTTTGTATCGTCATTTGAATGCCTCTATTAAATGTATTGAACTTGTAAAAACATCCAAATTAATGTAACTTGGCTGGTGTGTCATCCATACAAGCACCCACGTGGCACTCATACAAAGTTCCACGTCAAAATATTACATACAATTGTGTGTTTTTATGAGTTGACTACATTTAATAGAGGCACGAAAAGGACGATATACACAATAGCTTTTTTGACAAAGTTGAATGCATTTTGAGACACTCATCCCTTTAAAGATTGGACTTCTTCCCAACTCCTTGGCCATGAATGAACCTTGCATTGTCCTCGGTGTAGACATGAGTTTCATTTTTCAACCTGAAAACATAAAACAGCTCAAATTAGTTTTTGAAACAAAGCTTTACAAACATATACAGTAAGTGGTATATAATTAGGTTATTGACTCACGAAGAGGAAACCATTTTGTTAAGAACGGTTGAGGAGCAAAATGAAGCACCGTCTAAATACAACAACTCTCCCTTGATCGATTCTCGTATTTTCTTATCCATTTTCTGTTGCTCAATACAAAATGGTGTGTCCGACGCCTAAACCAAGAATATTAACACACTTCATTTGGGTCTTAATTTTTCAACAAAAAAAGATTTTAAACATAAGTGTTCAAATAGAAAACAAACCATAACCCATCCCCATTCATCCGCAAAAGAAGGCACATGAGCCGTGTATGCAACCACATCTGCACCAATGTACGTGTCATAAATAATGGAGTAAGTTCATTATAAGGCCCCAAATATGAAGCACTTTATGGTTGATTTTAGCTAAAAACAGAGTTGTAGCTCTTACATTTGAAGACTTGCTTAATTGTGTTGTAAATAGATGAAAACACTTCTTGGTGAGTGAACACCCCTGCAGGTCCAGCCTGCATATATGCCAACAAAAACAACTTATTATTATTATTATTATTATTATTATTATTATTATTATTAGTAGTAGTAGTAGTAGTAGTAGTATTATTATTATTATTAGAGTTTATTATTTGGTTATGTATCGAACTTTACAATTTCGTATATTGTATGTAACGGGTGACCGGATGAGTAGGTATCCGGTTTTTCCTCTTGAAAAAATGTCTATTGTATGCATCGAACTTTGTAAAAGTGTTTATTGTATGTATCGAACTTTATAAAAAAGTTTCATTGTATGTATCAAACTTTGTAAAAATATCTATTGTATGTATCGAGACCGGTAGTTTCCGGTTATCCGGTCACCCGTTACAAACAATATACGAAATTGTAAAGTTCGACACAAACAATAGCACTTTTGAAAGGTGGTTACATGCAATAGTAAAAAATGTAAAGTTCGATACATAATTAAATAATAAAACCCTTATTATTATTATTATTATTATTATTATTATTATTATTATTATTATTATTTATTTTTTATTTTTATTTTTATTTTTTTGTACTAGCTTAGCTATTTGTTAACAAAAGAATCCATAGATTCATTAAAAAAAGCCCAATAAGAAAGAACCTGAGTGACAAAGATTCCATGAGTATTAAGCTTAGGTTTAAGAATTTGTTGATAAAATGACTTCGTGTAGAGTTGATAGCAAGGCCCTCCTTCAACTGGATCAGCCAAGTCTCCAACTATTATGTCAAATTTCTCTTTCCTCTCCTCTAGTTCAATCCTTTAATTTATTAACATAAAACAATATTCAACACGAGTTTCAAAAGTCAAAGTCAACGTTGCAAGCCTTAGGCCCACCTAATATGGATAAAATGGATACGAAAGGCTTACTTGGCATCATTGATGACGAGATCAAGCTTCTTGTTACAAAAGGCTTTTTTGTTTGCCGTGAGATGCTCACGGCAAAATGCAACTACTTCCTGCATGCGTAACCAGATTTAAACCAATCGATAATATTAACACAAATGACACAATAACTTAATAAGGTTAGTCACATAAAAATGCAATCAATTAAGATCTCATATTCATAGTCGACTACTCGAGTATATATGGTGTGTAAGAAACTTATTATTTATTACTATTGTATGTATTTTAGTAACGTGTCAACTTGTATGGATGTCACATGACACCTTATATAGATGACACACGACAAAAATACCATAAATTACATATAATAACAACAAATAAAAGTTTTCTTACATACAATATATGCTCAAGTAGTTAGGCACACACTACGAGAAATTTCAATTGATTGCATTTTAGTGCACTTAACTCAAATTAAAAATCTAATATTATTACTATTATTACTAGTACTATTATAATACTCATTATTAATTATTATTATTATATTATTGAATATATATAAGCATGCTTGTCATGATTTGGTGTATATCATGCGTTAGTAAGTTGTTATTATAATTACAATTATGAAAGTGAAATTATATAAAATATGATGCATGTAACCTGATCAATATCACACATGACAACTTTCTCAATGGACTTGTGCTTAAGTGCTTCCCTAGCTGTAGACCCTTCACCACCTCCCATAATGAATACTGTTTTTGGACTGCAATTTTTATTGTAAAACATATAATTATTAGATTAGATTATCATGAGGTTACCAATTAAAATTTGGATACCAAGCCTTATTGTGTCTTTATAATGCAAAAAAAATTGAACACAAAAGTTTCAAAAAATTGTTGTCAATATCCATACAAATTTTTTTCCTGACAAAAAGTTGTTATACGTAACTTCCATAAACATACTTCATGAAAATAGTTACTTAATCATATATCTTTTTGATCATATCATTATAATTCATTTTTCTAACGATAAAAATGACGACAGTTATCTCCTTATTTCTATTATGTATTTTTGCTATCAATTTTGTCATGTATTATGATCTTATTGTAGTAAAAGAATAGGTTCTTCAAGTAAAAGGAAGACATATTTCAACCAAATGGGCTAGCTCAGTTGGCCACTAAAGGTATCCTTGGGGAGGTTGCTTTCTCATGCGAGAGGTCTCAGGTTCGAGTCTCTCCATGAGGGTTTTCCTTCTTGGTGGGAATTTATGGGGTTCTGGCCCATAGATGCATCGATTTGAGGCTGACAGAGACTACTTTCTAGATAAGTACTGTGGAATCGAATCACTAACTATAGTCATATACTAACTCGTCATTAAAAAAAATAAAAAGACATATTTCGACCTGACCAGTAGATTATATTTATTTGAAAAGTCAACTCCATCCTGAACAAACAATGAAACTGCAGGTAGTACATGTTGAAGTGAAAATTACTTGGGGTGAGATAAAAGAGGAGGATGGATTAAACATTCATGGTAGATGAACTCGTCACTTTCTGCGCTCTGCATCTTCCCATCGATAATTAATGCCTATAAGTCCATCAATTTCACGAGTTACTTAAAGTTGGTATAATTTGTTATCTATATCAAAGCTCTTAATTACATTTATATTTAAATAAAATGATATATATACCTTTCCGAAGCGCTTTGTGTCCAAAAGAACTATGTCTTGATATTCGCTGATCCCTTTATGTAGCACACTTATATGAGAAATAAGAGCAGTATTAGTTAATGAGAAAATATTTTATGCAGCTAACATCACGCAAGGTTGCATTCAGTTAGATTATAATAATAGACTGTATATTTACGAAAAGTTTAAGTAAGTATATATATATATATATTTTTTCTAAAGAAAATTAGCTTCTGTTGTAGCTAATGTAGTTAGTTACTTAAAAATGTAAGTAAATTCAATGTTTTTTCTTTCCAATTTCCTAGAACTACTGATTAAAATTTATAGAACTGAAAAGACTAGGAGAAAGAGAGATGAAATTAAACCTGTTTAAAGCGAAAGACCACTTAAGGTGATCATCAATCACTTCTTCAAACCATGAACCATCATGACCATTAACGTACTCTGGTGAGGTGTTGTTTGATTTTTGGTGATCATCGGCTTCAAAGAACATAACAGCTTCACCCATAATGTCGAAATCGGAATTTGAAAAAGTGTGAAGAAGTGGGAAGGATTATAAGATCGAAGAGCTTCGGTTTGCTGATGTTTGTTGCAAAATGTGGCGACCTTTTATACTAATAACAATCTGGCTTCGTATGAGCACAACCATGCACCACCATTCTTGTATTTAATATTTTTTCAATAAATTGTTGACTTTTTTTATATAAAATATGGGTATTATTTGTACAATATTATTTTTTATTCATTTACCATTAAATACGCTTGATGATGTTATAACATACAACATGGTAAAATATCAATCGCAATAAATAAATAAAAAGTGATGATATACAAATCATCACCCATATAATATATTCTCACATGATTTATCATAGTATAATTTTGATTAAAGATTTATGCAAACGAATTTGTCACAACTTTGAATAACTAAACAAACGGGAACGTACGTATATCAAACTTTCATGATATTAACGAAACAATATATGAATGAGTTAATTCATCAAAAGTGCAACGTACTGTCACTAAATGTTCCATGTATACAATCAATTCTGAGTATGCAACGAACCGGAAGAAACCGTTTCCATATCTTGACATACTTGATTTTTACCTGATGCAAATCGAATATGCTAACTAGGCAGCCACGTAGGTTAGCCAACTGGACTTATTTGCCATGTAGATTTTAAATCAAAATATATGCATATACATTTGGCCAGAATTTGCTAAATGGACGGGTTTATTTGACTGGAATTTGCTTTGATATGAAATTAACATAAATATTAAGAAAGTTAATGAATCCACCCCTAACTATTCAAATCTAACTTGAAAAGGTATCAAAACATTTAAAAGCCAAATATGAAAATGAGATCTAAAATATTATTTACACATACAACTAATTGAGTAAATAAATTCACAGATCTAAGATATTAAGGGTATGTTTGGTGAACTAGCTGTAGGATGTAGCTGTAGCTGTAGATTGTAACTGTAGGTTGTAGGTTGTAGCTGTAGCTTTAGGTTTGGAGCTTTTCGCGAAAAGCTACTTCTAGTAGCTTTGAGAATTTGAGCTTTTCGTTGGATTCTAAAGCTACAGCTTGTACATGACAAACAAGGCTTTTATTTTCACAGGAGCTTTTCGTTCAAAAACGAAAAGCTAAAGCTCCGAAAAGCTTCTAAAAGCTCCATGACAAACAGGCCCTAAAAGCCAAGCTACCCATTTCATAGATCCACTTTACATTTCGTGTAGCTGTAACACTTAATTGAGTAAATAAATTCACACATACAACTAATTGGGGGGTTTCATGCAGGTGGACTAATAGTAGATGGGCATTTTTGAACGAATCACCAAGCATTGCTTCAGAAACACCATATTGATACGCTTCACAGTTCAATAAAATAAGATCTGTAAATGGACTATTTGATATAACCACAACCACCAATTTACATTTCGATACGCTTTACCTATTGCACTTTACAGATCTACTCAAACCACAACCACCAATTTACAGATCTACTTGGTGGTAATCTAGGAAGTAATGGAGGAAGGGGCATTGACCCGAAGGGGGTGGTAACCGGAAGTGGTGGTGATGGTCATGTATGAATCAACAGTAGCATCAATTTGTTAATTCATCACATGGTCATGTATGTATGTGTGTTCTTAAGATCACATGTTGTAATGAAGATGATGACATATTAGTTTAGAGGTATAAATTATCCACATCACATGTAAAAAACTTGAAAAATACTTACACATACAATTTTACCGGTTGTCCCGGTAACCGGTTACCATGTTGCATAGATGGATACAAATTTTTTTTCCAGTTTGTTGCATACCCAAAACATAAAATGAGTAGCTTGTATACATGAAACATTTGGTGACAGTACGTTACTCTTTTGATGAATTAACCCTACGTTACTCTTTTGATGAATTAACCCTACATGACTTCCAATATCAATCGCAAAATGTGATATTATTAGGAAGACCCATAGAAATTGAAAAAAATCTAGAAAATATGTCTCGAACAATCAAAAGGCATTTAAAAAAAAAAATTACAATACATTCTTACTAAAAATCGTATCTTTATTATTAACTTTAATTTTAACTAAAAGAGTGTATAGGTGAAATCCATAAAGAGTAATGTTAGATGTAAATAATTTACACGATTAAAGGTAGCGTTTTATCAATACAAATTTTGAAACATGTTTTCCTTGTTATATCTCTATCAATTGTTTTGACACAAATACATCATATATTTAATTAGGCATATTTGCTTAGTCAAATGTAACATTTTTCTAAAAGAAAACGGTTTCATTAGTCATTTATTTAATGACCCAGGGCATGCCTATGTACCAAGGTTATTTATACATATGAAATTACGTTATCTAGTTTGAATTCAACGCAGAATACGTTAGTCTAACTTTAAATTGATAAATAAAAAACAGTTTGTTAATTTTTATTCTTAACAGATGATTTATATCTAGCAGTGTTATTCAGTTAAATTATTCGAATTTCAGGTTATTTGAGTTGAGTATTTAGATTTTCAAATTTATTATTTAACTCGTAACCTGATTCAGATAAGGTCAAATTATTCGAATTCAATTCGGGTTTGGATAATGTGTTTCAACCCAAATAAAATTATATCTTAAATTTTTGCATTTTCAACAAAACTTAAACTTTATGAAATAACACTATTAACTTCATATCGATCATCATACTTTGTATATATATATATATATATTATGTAGATAGATTCATATAACTCATAAGAAACTTATATATATGGTTAAATCTATATATTAAATATCTTATTGGGGTTATTTGAGTTACTCAAATTGGAAAAGATTTATCGATAATCCGATTCAAAAAAATTCAAGTTATTTAAATTCGGATTATTCGAATTCAGGTGACCAAATGAGCTTTGAATTCGAGCTATTTGGGTGCAGATATTTATGACACCTCTATCTATCATAATAACTCAATAAATAAAAAAACTTTAAATTGATTTCTCTTCGAAAATTCTTACGTGATAAGTAATTACTCCGTATTATTGATATACGTTATATCACTATAGCTTAATATTTATTCACGTGCAAATACAATTATACTTGAGGGTTTTAAATTTCTATTTGATTACAATTATAACCAAATAGAATTATTATTTAATATTTAACCACATTTAATTATAACCTAGCTTTTTCGTTTTGATATTTTATGACGTCATATAAGATTATTCAAATTCAAATGTAATTGTTAAACTTATAATTCGTAAATATGAATCCTATATGTGATGATAACTCTTGACTTGAAATTATCATTTGATTGTAGATAAAATTATAGTGTTAAGTCACATGATATTATACTATTATAAATAACGATGATAACTTCTCTCGTTCCCTTAAAATTACACTTCTCATTTGATCATTCTTGGTATATATTTTTTAATATATGAGTAGATGTAATATAATAAATAAGTAGAGAAAATAATAAAAGAAAATGAGAGTAGATAATTAGTTGACGTTGTTGGGTACAAGTGTAAGCATGAGATGGGAAAGTAGGGTTTGATTGATGGAGGCATATTAGGCATGCGCATGAAAGGATTTTAATGGATATATCCAATAATAAATAAAATAAAATAAAATATTAAATAATAATATAAAGATGCACAATCAAATATTCAGTGTCCGCATGTCATATTGGTCGGGACCAAATTGTTGCCCACGCGGGCGTAACGATTGACATTTTTCTACTCTTTTCTTTCTATTATTATTTTCTTTCAAGAATGATGAACAGTTGATACGATTCAAATTTATTTATTTATAACAACTAATTTATCGTATTAACCTACCAGGTAAACCGTTGGTATTTTTTCAATTGAAAAAAAGAACAAAACCGAGACAAAATTGTAGACGACCAAAAGATTTAGTAAGAAGGAAAGAATCGCATTCCGTTTTTAATCAGATTCTCTTAAAACAGATTCACTGTCTACTACAGAAGTGGAACGATGTCAATTTGTGTATTTTGATTAATGGATTAGTAACGCTTAGTAGACTATGGTTATCTTCTTGATTCTTTTACTAGATTGACTTTTTCTTAAAGTTACTGACGAAATATGTTTTTTAAAGTTAGTGACAACGAAGGT
Source organism: Logfia minima (assembly GCA_963921325.1). NCBI lineage: Eukaryota > Viridiplantae > Streptophyta > Magnoliopsida > Asterales > Asteraceae > Logfia > Logfia minima. The sequence continues at coordinate 38,708,970 of OY992764.1, forward strand.
TTAAGATTAAACCACCCATAATAACAACAAGCGGCCGGCATGTAGGGACAGAGACTGGTCCTTCTGTGGGGGGAAGCCAATCCTCCTTCCACCAAAGTAACAACTATTTTTCTCAAAGTACCAATTATAGATTTTCTCAATGTTTGTATGTCAACTTTTACAAAATTAATTTAGAGTAAGTTAGTAATTATATATATTCTCAAAGTATAAATATGTAGTGCGTAAGTTACAATACTCTTAGAGCATGATTTAGGAATATATGTAATCAGTCGACTTAAGTTGATAAGTTGAGTATATATATAACTGCCCTTTAAATCTAAATTAGTTACGTCTATTACCAGGGTTTTTTTTGTATGAATATGAATCTACCGAAGAATGCTCAAACGGCGAAGGTGAAGATACAAACTTTCAAAATGTTAAGAATCTAAGTAAGTTTTGGGTCATCTATATGTCAGTGAGAATAAAGATGATTAACGTTCGAAGAATTTATTAAGGATATGACACTTTAAGACAAGCTCAAATGTGGACTCCAACAACTTCATCTCTGTTCAATGTTTCGGTGTTCGTCTTTGTTGTGGTACATTCACTCAAAGTATGTACAGAGTCTTTGAGTTGGCAATTCAATCGTATCTGGATTCTTTAATCAGTAAAGTATTTGTAACATTTTCATTTTGAACTTCGTCGAGGATAGTTCTCAATTTATATAGTGTATTTTACATTCGAAAAAATAATATTCTTTATATGAATTCGTAGATCAATCGTTTTATTTATTCAGAAACGTGACCATTTTTCTTGATCGAGTACTAGATAGAAAAGGTAGAGTACTTGACTACTTCATGTGTATCAAGTTATGTCTTTGAGCGTGCGGTGTCTCCACTGAGTTGTTTAATATGTGGAGGCCCCCACTCTCCAACACCTCATCCCACTACCAACAAACAACATAACACATTCAATTATCCCTTTTTAACACAATATTTTACACGGGTAAATATACACTCTCCTAGCCTCTTTCACATTATACAATCACATCACATGTACATACGATCTCTCAAAAAGTTGTTTCTACGTGCAATTCTAATTCGAGAATCTTTGAATCTGATGTGACGCTTCTTCAACAATCGCACCTCGAATATCTTTCAATTGTTTCTAGTGTTATTACGGAGAGTTGTGATTGAACTCAAAATCAATTTATCAAAAGAATCTCTTTCTTTATTACACTTGTTTTTTTTTTTAAAAGTGAAAATCAGTGCATTACTTACAGAAAAATATCTTAACTTTTTTCTTTTTCTTTTCTACAATTTTGTATCGGTTGAAAAAGAAATTTTAAAAATGCGTTCAAATGTGATAGATGTAGTTTTTATTTTTCAAAATAGTAAATGTAGAAAATATGATGTGTTTAGTTACGAAAAATATCTTCATTTTTATTTATCCATTTATCGAGTTTGTGTTCCTTAAAGACTAGTAAAAAATTTAAAAACTCGTTTAAATGTAAGAGATAAAGTTTTTAATTTTTCAAATGGAAAATACAGAAAATCATAAATCATACATTGTTTTTCTCTTAAAAAAACTTATCTAGAAACCCAACTTGAACATCTTTTTTTTTATTTTCATTTTTCGTAAAAAACTTTATCAAAAACATGATTAGTTTTCCGTGATTAAACGCATTCAATATTTAAAAAACTTTTTAAAAAAAATCTCAATTTGATTACATTTTATAATTTTTATATCTCCGAAAGAAAATTCTTCGAAAAACAGACTCACCTTTTTTAACTATAAGTTACTTATAATGTTATCCCAAAAACTGTTTAATTCCTTACCGCCGCTAATGCGTAAGAGATCTTTAGACATGTTTTAATTTTCTTCAAACTTTAAACAACATGGTTGATGATCTTATAGGAAACATTTAATTTTACTCATAGAATTAGCCGTTTGCCCATTTGGTAAACTCAAAAGACCAAACGACTTGGATGCTTGATTCGTATAGAAAAGAAAAAGAAAAACATGAAAACCAGGTAATAGAGCCGGTCTTGAAATTACTAATGTTCTAGGTGTGACGGTTGAAAAATGTCCTCACTAAAATTTTTAAATAAACAATATAATTGTATAGTTGAGTAATTGATAAACTTAAAAATCATCAAATGACTTTGGTTAAAGGAATTGGAATTTATTTTCCTTCGATGAATTTTAAATCACTCAAATATTATGCGAATCAAACGCATCTTTAGAAGTTTCGAACATATACAAATCAGGCAGGTCATTCACGCGTCAATTTTTTAATTAAATTTCTATTATGTTTTTCATTATAATCTTCTTTTTTCTTGATTAATGTTAATGTCACTATTTTTTTGAGTTTTCCAATAGAATTTATGTTGTTTATTGAATTTTCATTTTTTATAGTACAAACTGTTATTTTCATTGAAATCATAGAAGATATTGTATTGTCTCAAAATATAACTATCGTATGATGGGTTTTTTATTTTTTAATTAAAATAGTGCCTCTGGTAATACAAGGTTAGATATATAATTCTTTTTGTATAGTGTACCTCATTATTGATTTTTCAAGAACTGATATTATACTACATCTCTAAAATTATGGTTGTATGGATTGGTATAAACTAGAAGAATTCAAATAGAAGTTTCATATAACAACATAGGGTTATATATTGAAAGTTATAGTTGAATGGATGGATTATAAACTAAAGGGGTTCAAACTGAAGTTTTGTATAATATTAAGGGTGTATTTGAAAACTTGGTGATGTAAAAGTTTTGTACACGTTATTTATTTCTTTTAGACCATCTTCTCCACATACATAATATGTCAAAATTCCTGCATTAAAGTATAAACTAAATCTTTTTATCTATTATGATTTATGAGTTTCTTACTTAATATTTAAATTAAACTCATTTCTTCATTATAAACCATCACTTTTCAGGTATGTAGTATACATACCGCTAAATAAATCTCCTCCACTATAACATGAATTTAGAGTTTGATGTCCGCCATTTTTTGATGTTGGCCGTCGCCCAATTGACCTGTACCCATAGCCGGCCCTGCAAGTTAACTAGGGGGACAAAGTTAACTAGGGGGACAAGGCTAGAAAGAGAGACCACAAAACCAACCTTTTTAAGTTGTTGATTAATAAGGGATCACCATCAAGTTTCAAGAACTTATTCAATTTTTATTTTTATTTGTTTTTGTTTGGATATTTTGCAAGTCAAAGGGTGGTTACATAATCTTTATATAGAGGTCAAACTTCTTTTCAAGTCAGTGTTACTATTATCGCTCTTTAATTATGCATAAAGCCATAAATATACATTCTATCTACTTCATTAGAAATGTCAATAGGACTTAAGACTTGCGCTTAGTTATACTATTAAAAAATTTGAGTAGATTGGGTAAATAATTTTAAGTCGAAAATATTATTAAATTGTCTAAAAGATTACTTTTTGAAAGTGACATTTTGATTCTAGACAGAATTCGTTTTGAGATACGACTAGAGAAATAAATCCGCTTAAATATACAAATCAGATTCCTAATGTATTTTAGTCTCGAAATGTTTTTGACGTTGTGCATAAATAGTCCCTAATGTTTTCTAGAAGTTACATATGGTTAGAGATGCCCCTAAAAATCGTTTCCAGATTTCATGGGAGGTAAACATCGATTATGACAACCCATGACACAACCCTGAGTCTGACTCAGACTCAACAAGTAGGTTAGACTCAAACCAAATATATTAGTCAAACACAGATCATGCAAATAGTCAAACTCAGACCATACAAATTAGTCAGATTTAATGTAAAACAAGTCATTTTTACCTTAATTTGAACATATTTTACAACGCAAGCTATATAAATTATATTTTCTACATAAACATCTCTACAAATTTACAATTTTTTTCTCTTGATACATCGTCATTATAGCTTATCTTCGACTTAATTCCTTGAACATTAAACGTGATCTATATGTAATAAATGTGTAAGTCTAATGGCTTAGTGAGCTCGTGTGTTTTCTATTATAATACCACATACAATTATGTCATGATAATGCTCTTTACATAAAAATACAGTTATTGTGTAACCGAGCTATAATTTTATCTTTGGATCCATATATAGATATGGATCCGTTTCTCTGTATAACAGTAGCCTCGAGCTAAAACGTTTCAAACTCAAAGGGTGTCTTTGGCGACACGTAGCAGTAGCAATAAGCAGTAAGCAGTAGCAGTTAGCAATAACAGTTAGCAGTTAGTGGTAGTTGTCTATTAAAAAAAAAATGTTTGGTAACGTAGCAGTAGCAGTAATTATAAAGTGTAAAATTACGAAAAGGGCATATACACATTAAAATAAAAAACTAATTAAACAAATAATAAAGTTATTTGAGGGTATATAGGTAATTGCATAAACAAAACTCTAGTTGCTAGTTAAAATGTTTGCTCATCAAGCATTTTAAATGGAAGCAGTTAGACAATATGCAAACTCTAGTTGCTTTGTTGCCAAACAAGCTTTTCAACCAAACCGCTAACCGTTAGTCACTTGTTGCTCCAAAATGCTTATAAATGCTTGCTACTAAACACACCTAAAATTTTGTATTACGCTCCTCACACATTAACCACACATAATACATTCATACATACATATATACATCAATTGCATACTTAAAACATGATATGAATAAATTAATATAATTTTAATGACTCTAATACACCACGCAAGATATTCAATTTTAACAACTCACACATTGAATTGGGCTAAATGTGTGTTGTTTCCAACCAATTGAATCTCCACAATGTTGAAGTACAATGATAAAACTCTACGTATATGGCCTTTCTTTATTCTTCACCAATTTAGTTTTTCTAACTCTTTAATATGTAGTGACTTCAGAACTTTTAAGTTATATGGTCAATCTCTTTTAAGTTGTTTCCATCTTTACTTTATGTAAGAGTAACAAACTAGAAAATAGAATTAAGGTTATCATTTGTAGTAAGCTTTAACTTGATTTGTTATTAGTTTAAGCCTAGTATAGATATGTTACATCTTTTATATTTCAGTCAACACCTCCAACTAGACTTAATATGTGGCAATTGCTTGAACTTAATCAGTACTCTAGTTCTATTTAAGTGACATATAGGATTATATGCACAAGTTGGAAGGTTCATATTAAACCCTTTATTATTTTAATTTTATAATTTTAATAAAAATAAATAAACATATTAGATGACTTAATTTTGTACGGATCGCGGGACTTGAACCCGCGTCTTCTCCTTAACAAGGAGAAATTTTACCATTATCCTTTTGTTTCGTTTTTAATACACAATATGTTCATATAATATGCTGACACATATATATGATATATATGAGCTTATGGGTGATCAATTAAAATTCACTAACTTATTCAATACTTTTATTTCAAGTATAAGATTTCACATATAATTTATTATAATTTATATAAGTTTTTAAGATTATTATTTTTAAATTTGGGGTGTTACATTCAGACCAATAGAACCGGTCATACTAAGACTCAACTTTACTACACTTAATCATTTTTTGTTGTTGACGGCAGCTAGGGGCTCTGTCCCTTAGGCCTCGCTAGGAACAATGGCCATCGGACCCACTAGTGGGCGCAACCCCCTTGACCCCCACAATTTTAGTTGGTCCTAAAATGTAATAACTTAGTCGGGTATGAATTTTGCATCACCTACCCCATGTCCAGTAATCCACTATGCAAAAAAATATACAATATTCTTCCCCTATTCTACTTCAATTTCTTTTGTATAAAATCATCAAACACAAACAAACTTATGCATAAATGATATCACACAAACTGAATTTTCATTTTAGTACATTATACATTCTGAAAGTTCGAGAATCGAAGTTTTCTAAGAATTGAACCCTTCAACCTATTTGAATACCTACATATAATATACACATAAATTCAAAAATACTCATGTATGTCATTTTTACCTCATAATTTAAATGTCATTTACCTTACACTTTACTTATGTACACACTTTAAGTACAAATCATCATAACTTGTATAATATTTCAAGACCACTATTTTTAGACTTAGGGGTGTTACGGTACATGTCATGCGTCTATATTCATTCATAAATAATACAAAAATAAAATTATAAGTTTCTTGAAACGGTCACACTTCACGTTAAAATAATTAGCTATTTTTATCATTCATCGTACATCTGTATCTGTACTTTATTCGAAAAAAACTAGTAAGAAATTTTACTTCAACTGTACACCCGTCTTCAAATATATAAATATGATATTTATTTTTTTAGCATGTACTAGTTAAAATAATAAATTTATACCAAAAGGACCACCTGTTCATATTAGGAAATGCCATAAACTAAGTTAATACAAAATGCACGTATATGATTTAATAAACCATTTATTGTGTTACTAGTCACTATACTGAATAGTTTTGTAACTTATGTTCATGCAGTTTGTACTAACTTAGCTTAACTAATATTAGTTAATATGAACATGTGGTTCTTTTGGTATAAATTTGTTTATATGCTAAATAAAATAAAATAAAATCTATATTATTGAAAAAAGGGGTGTAACATCAATTTAACCCTCGTACAAATCGGAGCACATATATTTGAAATGATATGTAATTCACAATGTATATAACATAAAACATGTAAAGTTTGATACAATTTAAACTATAAATCTGTTATATTAACCGCAAGGTTTAGGAGTTGACTTAATTAGTAGTAACTATAAATCTAAACTATAAATCTGTAATATTAACCGCAAGGTTTAGGAGTTGACTTAATTAGTAGTAATTGTTCAGAAAGTTTCGGCACTAGCATCTATGTTCTAAGCATACCTTAGTGGCTCTTTAGTTTTTAAAGTTTAAAAAATGTAAAAGTTAATAAGTTAATATTGAATACCAAGATTTAAAATACAAAACCATGTAATAATAATAATAATAATAATAATAATAATAATAATAATAATAATAATATGGGGCATGCGTGCCCGTGGGTGATACAATCTCTTGCTGAGTTGCAATACTATAGTGCGACAAACTCATGTCATTAAATTTTTATCGAGTGCCTTTTTATTGATGTGGGATTCTCATGCTTAAAGGGTCTAGTAATAAGTGGTTAGGTGACCAACAATTACATTTGCTATTCTTTTGTTGGAAGATGACCGAAATATGATGTCAACCTGGCTTGTTACTAATTTTAAATTATAAATGTGAAAGTAGAGAAGTGGAATCTCAGTGAGAATAAAGTTTCAGTCTGTGAAAAATGTTACGAGTTTCAATCTGTGAGGTCTCGGTCTGTGAAGAATGTTGGATCTCAGTGTATAAGGTCTCACTCTGTGGAAGGGTTCAGTCTGTAGAGGATTTAATCTGTACATTGTAAAGTACACAGATTTAGAGTATATCTATTTTGTTAGTTTGTTTTATTTGTTATAACCATCATTAGCATGTCGATATATAGGAGTTAGTTTGTTATCTTTGGAATTAATCAAAGTAAATGAAAAAGAGAAAGTAGTTCACTTAACTATGTGTATTATTGTGTGTGTTTACTATATGTTTAACCGTTGGTCGTTCTTTCATGGTATCAAAGTGATCGCCGGTGATCAGAGTTTGAATTCACTTCCGCAAGCTATAGTTACTTCAATTAAGTTCGTTAATTCTTCAATTCAATCATAATTAGGTCAATTTTCACTAAGTTAGGGTTTAATGGATCAAAACTCACAAAATGCGTTGTTTCAATCTCCTTTGTTTCTTCATCTGTCTGAAGGTCCTAGTTCTTTTCCAATTCAAGAAAAGTTAATTGGAGCTCAAAATTAGAGGTCATGGCGTTGTGCAATTGAAATTGGATTATCAACAAAACATAAATTAAGCTTCATAAGAGGAATTGTTCTTAAACCGATTGACGATCCTTTAATGATTGAACAGTGGGAAACATGTAATAATATGGTGAATAGTTGGTTAATGAACTCTGTTAACGAGTCTATTGCTAAGTAAATCATGCTCACTAGAACTGCATATGAGATTTGGATTCAACTGGAACATAGATTTTCTCTAAGTAATGGTTCCAGGAAATACAACTTGCACAAAGATACTTATGCAATTGAACAAAAAGGCTCATATGTTAGTGGTTACTACACTAGGATGAAAATAGTTTGGGAAGAACTTGATTCAATGAGTGAATTTCGTAATATCACAACTATTATTCCTTAAATAACATTGTTCTTAAATGCTTTGAGCAAACAGAAGGAAGAACGAAGATTATTTCAGTTTCTTAATGGTCTAGATGAACAATTCAATACTCAAAGAAGTCAATTACTGCTTAATAATCATTTGCCTAGTGTGGAAATGGTTTGTTCTGTGTTTCAACAAGAAGAATCACAAAGGCCTGTTCTACATAATGTTGCACCTAGTGTTGATTTTACTGTTTTGTATATCCAAAAGAAGGAGGAAAATTGTGTTCATTGTGGCCATAAAGCGCATCCTCCAGATTAATGTTGGGAGAAAATTGGATATCCACCATGGCATTGGAAATTCAAACAACATTCCCAGGCTAAACAGTTTAAAGATATTGATATTGCTTATTTCATGCATATCTTTAGTGGAAATAATTGTCCAAATTGTATCTCATCTTAGTTAATTTCATGAACTTTTGACACTTATTTTGTTTAAAATTTATGTCAGGTGTAGATGTCAAGATTAATGAAGAAAAGATGAAAAAATTGTTGATGTTGCAGATTTGGTGAGACTTCACCGTTTTGATCATAACTTCCTCAAACGAACTCCAATTTAGTTGATTCAAAAGTCCAAATTTACTATACTAAGATCCCGGCAGGTACTTCAAAGATCTCGACGGGAAATCTACCTAAGGCGGCCTGAACTATTTTTCTAATAAAACACAAGTTTAAACCCTAATTCATGGGGTGCTTTGTTCTTGGGGATATTGGGGAGATCCTAGGCTACCAAACACTATATTCATCATTAGAAAACTAATTGAATCTTAGTATATGTGGATAATGCTAAGAGATGTCTTGTATGATTGTTGATTTTCATGAGAGTAATATCACACCATTAAGTCATCATACTAGTTGCATTAACTATTTATAATTGAGAGGTTTAACGTGTCAAGGAGACTTGCATTTAATAATCTAAAGTAAGTGATTGCATTTCGAAAACAATTAATCCAACTAAATAATTCTCATACATTATCATTCTATTTATGTATCAAAATGTCCAATACTAGGGGTAAAAAGTCTAGATGAACATGTTTCTTAAATCTGAGAATAAGTTATCTTTTATTTGCTTTAGTTTACTTTATTTTTCAAATTAAAATCATTTGACTGTCTGTCGTTAAGAGGCACAATCAAAATACAACAATCTTTATCTGTTTTTATTTGAATAACTATTAACCGTATATACAACAATCAAAATACATTATTTGTTCCTGCGATATGATAACCTGAAATATTACCATAGCTATACTACTACTCAATTAGGTACATTTCCCTAGTTGGTAATAGTCCATACTTTGACACTTTTTTTATTATTTTTATAACTTGATATTTACATATAAGATCTTAAAACCAAAAAGCCAAAAAGTGACAAACAGGAGGACTGTAGCAAATGATGAGAAACAATTGAAGTTCAAGAGAGCAAAAAAAAGTGTATGAACCGATGTCGAGCGGATATTCATTATATACTTCAAGGTACGAGGGGAAAAATAAAGACTTCGACAAGAGCTATGAGTGTGAACAAGATTAGGAGAACAATGTACACTTGTATAATATTGCACAATATAATTCAAGAAGATATGTAACACTCCAAAATTTGTGATAAATATTTAAATATTAAGTTTATTTGGCTAGGATGATGATGATATGTATTTCTAGCGAAGTTATAAAGTATTGAAATGTGTAATTATTTCAATTTGTAAAGTTTAGACCAAAAGAGTCGATAATAATAATAATAATAATAATAATAATAATAATAATAATAATAATAATAATAATAATAATAGGAGTAGAATGAGTTTTTTTTTACCTCGAGTTTTTTTATAGGAAGGAGAGGAAAGGAGATGAATGGATTTGAATGAGTTTGTTTATTATAAATCGTTTCCTTTCAATTTTGAGGTGATTGTGAAAAAAAAAACAATTCATCTAACTATTTTACTTCTTTTTCTTTTACTTTCCTTCCGACACGACCCGAAACATGACTCGAGACCAACTAAAAAATTAGCAGGTTTCAGTAGACGTTTTTGACCCGCCAACTTGCTAACCCGAAACTCGACAACTGATATTTTTTTCAGGTCGGGTTCGGGTAACCTAATGACCTGAAAAATAAAAAATTTAATTTAATGTTTTAAAATTTTTAATATTTAATTTAATAAATAAAACATTTTGAATCTTTTTTCAAACTTGATTTGCATTCTTAAAGTTTTGCTCTTTGTAATTTTTTTGAAAAAGTAAAAGTTTTATTAATTATATCAAATTCTAGGATTTTAGAAGCATTTTTATGCCTCTAGATTATTACCTTTTATTTTTAAAAATAATTGACCCATTTGACACTAAGTCATCAGATGCACAAATTTTTCTTTTACGAGTATAAAGGAAATAAAAATGAACTAAAATGTACGATTTTATTAAAACCAATAAATAAATTAATTTCCTATAACATATTAGCTGACTAATTAATTAAAAACAAGTATTTACGTGACACCAAATTTTGAGACCGAGTTCATTTTGAAGACATCGAAATTTTTAACGATAATTTACGCTATGCGACAAACTTCCATCAGATTCCCGTGAACCCCGAGATCCGCCCCCGTTACCGACAGGAAATTAGTGATATTAAACCGAAAAGCCAAGAAATTAGTCGGTGGAATGTTAGATTTTTAAGCTCTTTTCAAGGGTGTCTTAAACCCTCTAAAATCCTTTCCAATTGCCACAACTTCAAAGTATTTGTTTTCATTGCCCTCTTTGCATCTGGAGTTTAAAGTGAGGGATTTTGGAGTTTCGAAGCAATACGATATAACCTCTAATTCGGTTCGAATCTTTCCAGACTTTTGTAAGTAATCACCTTGAGATATTTAATTTTAAAGAATGTGGGGGTTTTGTTGTTTTGATCAAGATCAACGGTTGAAATTTGTACTTCCATACTTTCAAAATTTTCCATACTTTAATCAACTTTCCTCTATATATATATAAATATAAATATGACATTTTAAGTTACACAATTTTTATATTCATAATTTTTATAGGTTTAATAGCTTAATATTATTTTTCAATTAGTGTTTGAGTAGTATTTATAAATTTTTTAAATAATTATTATTATATTTAAATATTATCTAACTCTATCTAAATTTATTTTTTAGTTTATCTTTTAAATTTAAATAATTATTTATTTTTAAATTATGAGAAGTCGCCACGTGTCATTTTGCTTATGTGGCAAAATATGGTGCAACCTTTTATTCTCCTTTAATATGTATATAGATAGATATTTTAGAGAGGGATTACCGAAGTAAAGTTAGTTATGGTGGTAATACTAAGAATAAGAATGAATATTTTTATTATTAATTTATAACATAACAATATTTTTTACAATAATTTTACTTTCAAAATTCTTATAATTTTATTCTTTATCTTTATAATATGAAATTGATTCTAAAAATAAAAAATGATATACAACATAAATTTAGATATCAGAACTTTTATAACTTTTATGTGTAATACTCACTAAAAATTTAATAGTGTGTATCACAAAAATTAGTTATGTATCACATTTATTTTTAAATTTTTTTATTTCATATTAAAGAGCATATGATTCTAATTATTTTGATATAATTTTTTTTATCCATAAAATTTAATTATATTAAAATAAAAAATAAAAAATTTCATATATACCGTAAGAACTAATTATACTTAAAAATTCGGCATATATTTTTATATATCAAAACTAGATTTAACCCGTGCGATGCACGGCAATTTAAATTAAATAATTTTTATATTTGTAATTTTATAAGTTTAATAGTTTAATATTATTTTTCATTTAGTGTTTGAGCAGGACTCATAATTTTTTTTTATTAATTAATATTCCATTTAAATATTATCTAACTATATCTAAATTTATTTTTAGTTTATCTTTTAAATTTAGATAATTGTTTATTTTTAAATTATGAGAGGCCGCCACGTGTCATTTTGTCTATGTGGCAAAATATGGAGCAACATTTTATTCTCCTTTAGTATATATATAGATATAGATATAGATATAGGTTCATTACCATACATATATCGTTAATAAATAGATAAAAACTATAACAAGCTATATTGATCATAATGTTTCGTTGGTTTATTTAAATACTAAAATTCTTAAGTTTGTAATGCTAAATTAATATTTTTGAAACCATTACGTCTAAATATATGCTCAATTAAAATCTGGTTTGGCTACCTTTCAAGATTAGTAAGACTCTTTTGTGATCTTTAACTTGTTTTGTATAACATACTAGTTGTGTATGAGAAAAGTTAAAATGCCGGTTGAAGTTATTTAATTCTAAGTAGCACTAAATGTGGCACTATGTATGATTAAAATTAAAATATTCAATGAACTAATTTATTTAGCTCACATTCTCTGGAATCGATTTCAACAGTTTACGACAAAGGATAACAACCATAGGCAAAATTAATACACGAGTCACACGTCAGAATATGATCAAAACTATAAGGATGTTTGCTTTTGAGTTAAGACGGTGAAGTAAATGTGTTAGTAATACACTATTTGGGATTCGCGTAATGCGACAGTTATGAATAGAAAATATGATAACGATCGATAATGATAGTCGTCTTAATGATTATGATTGTAAACTTTTGTTTCAATTTAATCTATAATATACGTTATCACAAAAATTTTATTTTAATTATCATTTAGTTTATATTTCAAATAAAGATAATTATGAGGTGTATAAACTAAAAGAATCAATTAAGTATAAATCGATTTGATTTTTAGTTCTATGTTTATGTATTATTGAAAGGGACATAAATTTAATTTTCAATCTTCCAATTTTTAAACATTAAGCCTTGTACTAAATGTTTTATAAGGGTTTAAAATAAACATAGAAATCGGACTAGTTGTTTTATGTCGGCACATCCCCTTTTTAGTTGTGTTAATAATTAGTTGGATAAATAATATAGATTCGTTGGCTCCGAAAGTAGGTTGGGGCTGTTTTTTTAGTCGTTGGAAGCGGTTAAGGTACGGATTTTAATCCTACTTGTAAGAATTTTTTATGATTCGATACATATTTGTTTATTCTTTTGATATAATTCCTTTAGATGCTTTCTACGGATTTGTCATCTTATTTAGAAGATTCTTTTTGATTTCACTATATGTTCATTTCGATATCTATCCTTTTTCTAAGGAATCCCATATACATTAATTTCCTATCATTTTGTACGTTTGAATTTGTAGACTTGCATGACATTCGTTTTCGACCCTTTTGTTGGCCAAATATGATAATACATTTCAATTCACTTTGATAAACGAGCTATTAACCACCTATGGAGCTACCATAGGGGCCTCATTACGGCACCAATGGCGTCGCACCATCTGTGACGGTGTGATTAGTCCACGATGTCTCCCTCTATGTTGTGTTGCGAGAGCACTTGGCCATTGATTATGATTTAATACATGTTTGATTATTCTTTGGATATGACTCCTTTAGATTCTTTCTACGGATTTGTCATCTTATTTATAAGATTCTTTTTGATTTCACTATATGTTCATTTCGATATCTATCCTTTTTCTAAGGAATCCGATATACATTAATATCCTATCAATTTGTACGTTTTAATTTTTAGACTTGCATAACAATCGTTTTCGACCTTTTGTTGGCCAAATGTGATAATACGTTTCAATTCACTTTGATACCTGAGCTATTAACCACCTATGGGGCTACCATAGGGGCCTTATTGCGGCACCAATGGCGTCGCACTATCCGTGGCGGTGTGATTAGTCCATGATGTCTCCTTTTATGTTGTGTTGGGAGAGCACTTGGCCATTGATTATGATTTGTTAGAAGACATATGGGTCGGCCCTAGGATATATGATTCATATGTTTTGATAGATGGTTGTGTTGTGCGGCACACATCATCGCACATTTGTAGGGTACATTTGGATTTGCAGGTTCGATGTACATATGTACGTAGATTATTTGTATGAGCCCATTGGCTATTTTCGAATTAATCGTTTGGCTACTACTTGATTCGATATTTCGTTTGATATCTTTCTCATTTTACTTTACCCGATTGTTTGTGACCAGGTTCGTTACAGGTTCATTTCATTCATATTTGTATCTTATTATTATTTGTTTATTTCATATATGTTTACTAGGCATTAGGCTCAACAACATTTTCTTTCTCCGTGACAGGCAACCTGATAAACACGAGGATCATTAAAAAGTGCTTAGGATGGGAGATCATTTTTAGAAGACCATTACAAACCCAGTGGAGACTGCCCTTTAATTTAGGTATATATGCTTTGTTCAGTGTAACATTTCGTTCCTTCGAGGATGGGGTGTTACAGATACATCATACACCCTTTTTGAAATGTTCAAGTTTTGGCTTGTACTTATGAAGTTTAATTGTCATATTTGTACTATAGGTCAAAATGATTATCTTGCTATTGTAAGTGTCAAATTGTGGTGAAAGATTGATAACTATGTATTTTGGACCGATATGAAGATGATTATGCTCATGTCAATATAATGTCATATAATCCTTGTGGTTATGTAAAAAGGGTTTAAATTGTTCTTACGAATGTAAAAGCTTTTTAAAATGTGGTTATGAGTAGTAAAAATGTTATAGTCAAGTACAAACATGTTTAAGGGTCGTTTTAGTAAATGGGTAAAAACAAGTATTTGATGTTATATGTGTTTGGTCTAGTAGAAGTTTTGCGGCAAAAATTGTCATCTGGTCAAATGGGTCGAAATGATCATTTATAATTTGTTGATTATTAAAGTTGTTAAAGATGATATGTATCAAAGTTTCACGTTTAGGACATGTCTTTGTATGTAGCGTGGGCTTATTCATAAGAATTGGTTGTTTTGTTGTAGTATGATGAAACTTGGGTCAAAGAATATCGTTATGTAAATGAAATGGGTCATGAGTCCTTTTTGTTGTAATTGTAGTGTATTTTATGTTATGAATCAGTTTTCTAAGTACTAGTAATGAGTTGTACAAGTTATGTAATGTTTTGAGTAATTTGTGTTTGTGTCAGGTGATTATAAGACTACTCTCTATCGTGACGCTCTTAGGACTAAGTACTAACGTTCACATCAACACCATATCAGCACGAGGATTGGGAACTGACCCAGAACTGAACACTGCCTATCCTGATGCCCCATAACTGAGGACTGAACTCTACGTCAGCACCACATCATTTCTTGAATATTAATACAAATACATTTATATTAACAAAAAAATATTATTATAATTAAACAAGTACTGCCTATAATCCTAGTAATGTACAATATATAATATAATTTATTCACTTAAACAAATATTAATATTAATATACATTACATAAATTAACTATTCCCAACCAATACCCATCATATTTAATATATAAGACACTAAAACCAAAGCCCAATCCAATTAAATTTGAAATCAAAAATGCCCTAATTTATATCTACTTTCTTCTTCTCCAACCAAAAAAGTGGGTAAGTCTCTCCAACCAAAAAAGGATCACGCACGCACGCAAGACGAAGGTTGCATCCGTTCTCGTCAGAACGGTAACCTCTAGGACGGTCCCTAAGACGGGATCGTGCCTATGGGAGGACGCAAGGTGGAGATCCAGGTGGCATGGAAGACGAAGAACGGAAATGCGATAGGAGTGATCTAAGTGTCTAAAACAAGTTAGTGCATAAAACACGTCAGATCGCGACGCGATGGTTATTATACATCAGAAGTTTTGGATCATG
Organism: Logfia minima; assembly: GCA_963921325.1. Lineage (NCBI taxonomy): Eukaryota > Viridiplantae > Streptophyta > Magnoliopsida > Asterales > Asteraceae > Logfia > Logfia minima. The sequence goes on from OY992764.1 coordinate 38,724,935, forward strand.
AAAATTGATAGGCATTTAGTTTAGGAAAACTTCTTCACTTCTGAAAACTTTTCTAAAGAAACCAGAAAATTTGTAAACGTGTCCATATCTGAGTTTACTAAAAAACTTATTTAAAAAAAAAAAATGTTTTTGTAACTAATAAGTTAAAAACTACTTTTTATTATTTTCTAAAATTTTTCATCTCTACTTTTTCTCGAAAAAGAAAAACTGCATCTCTCACACGAATTTTTTAAATTTTCATTATTTTTCTCGACTCATTTTCTCAATGTCTTTACCCGTGTTTCGTAATTTATTCATTGAATAGTGTCATTCTCTTAAGCTTGGGTTGTTTATCAAAGTATTTTTAATCGATCGGTACTCTCTCTACATGTTCTCATCGTTAATTAATTAATGACCAAACATGAACTTATTGAAATCATTCTTTGATAATTATATATAATTAGAATGTGTTTAGTGGATATCATATCATAAACATTATAAGATGTGATTCTACAATACTAACAAAGTATGTTATTGTGAATATCATTTACGCTCCAGATGCAGCAATCATCACAATGAGACCTCTAAATTATGGCATTTAACTCTCCATATATATCTAACATCATACATAGAAGTTGTGTATCAGATTTCTATGTCAAACTGAATTATATTTTATAATTTATATTCCTAAATCTCAAACATCACACCGTCCCAATGTTGCTCAAGAAATCCATTAGGGCTTGTCTAGGTGACCCTAATGAGTCGTTCATTGTCATCTCGAGCTAGTAATTGGCTGCAAACATCAAATAAACGTTAGAGAGATCTCAAGCCGGAGCTTGAAAGCTCTGCGGCTGACGATTCCCAATAGGTACCCGCATTACGTTTTAGGTAAATATGGTTTGTACGCCACAAAGTCGAAAACCTCCTTTGTTACGAGGTTAGAAAGAGTAAATGTGAGATGGTAATAGTCAGAGAGATAAATGAGAGTAATAGTGACTAGAGAAAAGTAGGCGTCCCTTAAGAATAAGGGCCTCACTCTAAATAACAAAATGTATCCATATAAACATCCAAAGGACCAATGGAGATAGCGTATACAACCTTTCAGTCCACAGGCCCGGAACATGCATTTGTCATCACCCAAATTATTAGAATAGTAAAGAAGTGGACTTTGTCAGTACGAGAAATAAAACAAGAAAAAGCCAAAACCGTTCCATCCCAAGTCGGATGGTAAGCAAAAAATATGAAAGAAATGGACTGGGTAAATAGTTAATGGCAGCAGTTTATTGGGTATACAAAAAAGTCTCCTTATCAATTTTGGACCTACGCAAATGACCATCTTTCATAAGTGTAATGCAACCATATCTGTAAGTATCACCTGTCAAATAAGTTATGTTGTCACTTCTTATTCGTTGCAACTCCATTTCATAAGATTAAAAGACATGGATACAAAGAAGCCGGCAGTTTAACTCTACATCCAAAAAAACGTACAACCAAAACGGACAACCTACACCAATTGATTTCTTTTACAAACGTACCTTTGTTAAATTTGATGTTTTTTCAGTATCTTTTAACAAAAAGCAGTTAACAGTAATATGTAAGTCAAATATTTTATTGATTAAGCAAACGTAACCCTAGTTACAATGTGAAATAATTATGAAGCAGTCATCGTGTATAAATACCACTGTAACACACTCTATGTCATCTCATACTCATTTTCATAGGCAAAAAGTTCTGTTATTTTCTTTCTTTTAGTCCACAATTAATCCTATTTTTGTTAGTTTAAGTTTGCAATTGTTTAAAAAGTGAAGAGATGAGTATATTTGTAAGAGAATCGACAATCGTGATTCCAGCAGAAAAAACTCGGAGTACAAAGCTATGGATCTCTAACCTCGACTTGATGGTTGCGCATATCCAAATACCAAGCGTGTATTTCTATCGGCCTAATGGCACAAACAACTTCTACGATATAAAAGTTATGAAGGATGCTTTGAGTAGAGCGTTGGTTCCATTTTACCCGATGGCAGGACGAATGAAGGAAGACAAAGATGGACGGATTGAGATTGATTGTCAAGGACAAGGTGTTTTATTTGTGGAAGCCGAATCTGATGGTGTGATCGATAATTTAGGAGATTGTGCTCCAACGTTAGAGGTTCAAAAACTTATCCCAGTGGTCGATTACTCCCTAGGTCTCGAATTATCTCCTCTATTGCTTGTGCAGGTAATTAACAACTTCCATTGTGCGGTAAAATGAATTCCTTTTATTTTCTTAAATTCCTAAATACTAACAGAAAATATACGTAATGTTAACATGACATAAGTTACGTATCACAAGGTTAAAAACTTAAATAACGGTACAATGTAAAATGATACATGTAAACAGATCTTGTAGAGATAAGTATCAATATATAAGATTAGGTATAGCTAGCAGTATACATAATTTTTTCCTAAATATATATAGTTGAAGTGTAAATTTATTTTAAATAGTTATATATGAATAGGTAACTTACTTCAAATGTGGAGGAGTATGTGTGGGAGTTAGTATGCACCATGTGGTTGTGGATGGTGTATCCGGGTTCCACTTTATCAACACATGGTCCGATATGGCTCGCGGTCTTAACCTCACCGAACCACCCTTCATGGACCGGACACTCCTTCGTGCTCGAGACCCACCACAACCCATGTTTAAGCATGTGGAATATCAACCCACTCCAACAATGCCCAAAACCACATCAGATGAAATCGCCGTCTCCATTTTCAAGTTGACTCGTGACCAACTCGATGTGCTCAAACGAAAATCAAAACAAGATGGCAACATAATAAACTACAGCACCTTTGAATTACTCTCAGGTCATATTTGGAAGTGTGCATGTAAAGCTCGTAGGCTGCCGGTCGATCAGGAAACAAAGCTCTACGTTCATGTTGATGCCCGGACCCGCCTTCAACCCGCTCTTCCAATTGGTTATTTTGGAAATGCTGTATTGACAACTACGCCTGTAGCTTTAGCAGGTGAAATTCAATCGAATACTAGTTGGTACGCTGCTAGTAAAATTCACGACGTGTTAACAACGATGAATAATGATTATGTAAGGTCAACACTCGACTATTTGGAACTACATCCTGATGTGAAGGCTTTGACTTGTGGTATCGCTGAGACTTATAAAAGCTCGAATTTTGCAATAACAAGTTGGACTACACTTCCGATTCACGACGCTGACTTTGGATGGGGCCGACCGATTTTCATGGGGCCCGGTGGTATTACATTGGAAGGTTTGGCGTTTGTGCTACCGAGCCCGATCAAGGATGGGAGCTTGTCGATCGTAATATCGCTACAAGCTCAACATATGAAGCATTTCAGCAAGTTGTTTTACGAAGTCTTCCGTATAAATTCTTGATGCAACTGTAAACTTACATTTTTCATCTATTTGTAATTGCCTTTCGGTGATTTGTTTGTTGATATTCAGGCAAGTTCAACCAAACCACACCAGATCCTCTTGGGCCCATCACCTAAGATTTATATTAAACTCCGTTAGCTGCCCGCTTATATGGTGGCTCAACCAGCTTGTATTTTATTATCAATAGTTTATGAAGTTTTATCAATAATTTGTTTTCGTTGATCATATAGGTTGATTTGGTTCAAATATTCATATAGAGCTTGCATATTTGCACTTCAAAAGTATTCTCATACTCTGCTTTTCATATATTTTGGCTTCTCAAATTTATAGCAATTATAATAAATAAGGGGGAATATTCCATGTTGCAAACCGCCAGGGTGCATAGATGGTTACGTGCAGTAAGAAATAAATTACTGATGAGAGACTGGTTGTCTGTATCTAAAAGGCTTATAAGATTAATATGTAACTATATATTTTTCTTTATTTATTTCACCAGACTTATGTACGATTAACAGCACGAATTATACCACGTTGATAACTGTAGTATAGAGTTTCACGGTAAAAGTTAACATACAAAAGGTAAATCGTATAATTCATACTTAAAGGAATACGGAGACGAGGATTAAAACTATGACCTCTGCATTTATATTATATCTCCCCACCACTAATTTACCATTGCAGGAACACTAAAAATGAAATAAGTTTCTACACTACAAAATAAAGGTCAATCAAAATACAAGAGTCCACACAATTCAATCTTATGTTCTCAGCACAAACCAACACACTTAATTTCCAACAGCCATTATTTTGTCACATACAACTTACTATTACTATTTCACAACCCCCAATTCTTATTCAGCCGCAACCACAATAATACCATCATGCTAATCACCATAATCTCCCTTCTTCTCGTTATCCTTTTTGTCCTCTGCCTCCACCTCTACGCTCGTTGGTACTTTTCACAAGCGCACCAACGTATCCAACCCACTTTTACCCAACCATACGTCTTAGGAACCCGAATGGACCACCGCTTTACCACAACCACCTCTAGAAGGGGCCTCCCTTCATCCATCATCTCCTCATTACCATTATTCGTTCACAAATTATCACCTTCATGTGACTCTAAACATATACTTGAGTGTGCTATATGTTTGAGTGTTTTTGAAGACGAAGAAATTGGAAGGAAATTGCCAGGATGTGGGCACGTGTTTCATGTTGATTGTATAGATATGTGGTTGCATTCACATTCTACTTGTCCTATTTGTCGTGCATCAATCTTGTACCATTATAATCATAATATGAACAATGTTGTTCGTATATTAGATTACATAGAGATTGATCTGGTTGATCATGAAGGGGAATTAGAGCAGCCGATTGACAATCTGCCAAGTGTTTCAGTACAGCATAGTCCCAAAAGTACAAATATTGTTCATGAGAATGACGATGGACCAAGTTGTTCGACGTCCTTGAAATCACAAGCTCAAGGATGTCTATCGTTTTCGAGGGAGAAAAGGGAGGAGGACTTACGATTGTAAATTTGTTACTAAAAGGTTATATAAATTGCGTAGTAATTTAATATATTTCATGTATATTAAGAATGACATGTTAACATCTTAGACCGTTTATAACAATTTTCACTAAAACATAAATGTGTGTAAAATTTGGTGCACGCGAGATATCAAAATGATGTATACATTTGATGTAACAATATACGTCCACTCATTTACATCAAACTTGATCTAATACTATTTATAATATATAATTTTGTAAAAATAGAAACATGGTACTTATAAGGGTCAATTTGTCATCCTTCAAAATACTTCAAATTAAGTTATTAGCTTTTAATCGCTTATCATAATAAATTAGATTGTTATCGTTTGAACATGGTTTTTTTTTTTAATGATATGTAACAATTAACAATATAATTATGTATAAAATTGAAAATAAAGAGAAACAAAATGTTTGATGATTGGTCCCCCCAACCTGTACTAAGAGCTACTCCTTCTTACTCCGATCGATTTTGACATGTTACGCAACTAATATTTTGCCAAAAAGACAAATTAAATCATATGAAACAATAGCAAGTATATATAAGATAAATCACTAGTCATATAGATGATAAAAGAACAACTTTTATTAAAAAAAAATGTTAAGTAGTAGTATTACAAGTGAAGGATTAGTGGCTCCTGCTCCTCGAAAGTATGTTGATATTATAAGTGATGGGCGTTATGGTGTGGATGGCAAGATAATGACACTTGCGGTCACTCTTGTTTTCTCCATTATTCTCATCTTCCTAGTCCTTATCCCTCATCTCAAGCTCATTTATACTCGTAACAACACATCACAAGATTTCCTACCTGAAAATCTTCCATGATATATTCTTTTCGCAACGATTTAAAGGTGCATCAATACGTAGTTTTATTTGATTTTTGTAGTTATGAAATACTGTATTTTTAAGATACATAATTTGGTAGTCTAGTCTAGTTTATATATATGAGATGAGAATAGATTTCAATCCTGAGTATATGGATTATGGATGGTGTTGATTTATGAGTTTACTTGTGTAAAAGGTAAATGTACGTATGTATGTGCATGTCTTATTTTGACTTTTAATTGCTCTGCCCATTTCATTGTTCTAAAGTGAAATGACAATTGTATTAGGATCAAGTACTTAATGCAACTTTTATACAGAGAAATATAGTATAGATATGGTAATATACTATTGTAACTTTTCTACAGAGAAATGTAGTATAACTATGGTAATATACTATTGCAACTTTTCTATAGAGAAATATAGTACAACTATGGAAATATACCTCCACTCATCACCAAGGTGGTTTAGTGGTAAGTTATCCTGATACTCTCGTAAGAGGGTCTTAGGTTTGAACCTCACTAGATAAACATATTGGGGTGGCTAGGAAAAAGGTTCGAAAACAGTCATGGGAATACAACGGTTAGACCACGTACATCTGAGTTAAAAAACCCCGCCCTACTTGGGCAACTGAATAGATAAAAACATCCTCTGTTTATGGTAGTATGCTATTATGTAATTGTATTTCTGAAAGATGAACTTGTTTTAGAAGTACCATCTTGATCTACTCGCTATTCACTTCTCATTTAACGTACGGTGGGAGGCAAGGTCCTTTCGACGCAAGATCTTCAGACATTCACAACTAGTAAGACTCGAAAAGGAGATTTGGCATTAAAACTAACATTTGGGTACAATTGCAGATGCAAGTTTTATTCTAAATAAGGAATACAATTGACCTCACAACATTTTACAACAGAGAACCTGCACATTCACAACTCATACACTTATGAGAAAATCAAGGTCCCAAGCAAGACAGAGGCGAGAGGCACCGTCAAATTGTCATCAAACTGGGTGCTAATGGGGTGGGACTCGACCAATGCACTTGCAATAGACACCACCAAGAAGCCAATAACCATTCCAAAACTTTTCTCAATAAAACCGAACATCGAATAATAATACATGTACCTATAGAGATAGCACCAATAGTTTATCAGAAGTTAATGACAAGTAAGTTCACCATAACCACGAAGGAGTAAAAGTAGTGATACCCAATTGAAAATGTATATGGGTGTGTCATCCTATGATATGAGATTGTCATCAATGCTATATGACTATATTCTACAAAAAAAAAAAAAATTGGATGCATATTTTCTTTCAGTAGCCCAAAAATCATAGCACCTTTAGCTAAATGTAACTATTTGGACGCATTTACTTAAGAATTAGTAGATTGGACATTGGAGCTATGTTTATCTTTCAGGTCAAACATAAAACAGGTTACATAGGAAACACGTTGAAAGTTCCTTACATTGTAATTTAAATGCATAAAAGTTAAAACCTTATTCACAAAGTAATTAATTAGAGAAAAAAAGGAACGATTTTGAATAAATAGTGTTTTTCGTTGAACTACACCTGTACCAAAATCTACCCAATGCATTCACAGATCCAATCTGTCAATTTTAATACCTTTACAATTTACCGTAACCCTATAGAACATGTTTTTTGGCTTCTTCTTTTTTCCCTAATCATACAAACATCCAAAATAACACAATACTCCATATAACACCAAATAGATCTAGTGTCTAACACGAATCTCATGAGGACGTTTAGCTATTTATAAAAGATCTAATATACCCTTAAACATTGACAAAAAAGAGTAATATTGTATTCTTGAATCAATGCTACTAATATTTTGCAAACTGGAGTGCTAAGGAAAACTTCCAACGGATGAAAGAAAAAACGGTCAAGAAATATTGCACATAGATTACCCGACAGAGGCTATGAAACCAGAAGTTGCCATGGCAAGGGTCCCAGCAAAAGATTTATCAGTGTTATAAGGGAGCTTCTTTTTTCCGAAACGCCTCCCAATAATGTCAGCAAAACCTGGAGCAAGGATAACGTTCAAAAGACATTAAAAGCATTGTCCTTACAGAACTAATGAATAATGCTACGATAGATAATGTTTTCACGCTTTTCTTATTACCATCTCCAGCACAAAGATTGCAAATTGCAGCAATGCCAATTGGGGACGTTCTCCAATAAAATGTACCACACAAAGTGATCGTAGAAGCATAGTATAATGGACCCGTTAGAAGTTCCCTAGTCCATAAAACAAAAATATATAAAGACAGTGTAAAGGATCTCTAAATAGGTAGCAGTTTTAAAGCAACTACATATAATTGATTCCGGCTCTGTTCTATCTGTGACAGATCAAACGGGTAAATAAAATGTCCATTTAATTGCACAAAACCTTCCAATTCATTATTTGCAAAAAAAATTGCTTCATCCTGAAATAAATTATTACTCAGTTTCTATTTATATTTGAAACACAAAATATGTATAGAATCTTCACACATTTTGGACAAACGTGTTATGGATTCTGCCAACCTGACCACTTTATCCCGCACAACAAATAATCTGTTTGAACTGTTATGCAACCCGCCCAAATTGCCACCCGGGGAGCATGAATCAATATGATATGTACAATGTTAAAAAAACCTGTAGTCTCCATATCTGCTCATTGATTTTACAGTTGCCTCATCTTTCACTATTCCAAGTCCAATAAGAAGCACTTTCACTATGTTGATACCGGGAACAAGAGCTGCTATAACTGCTCCCTGATTGCCTGAACTGCAATAATGTAAGAATAAGTTGATCATAGTGTGTGAAATGACAATAATGTCCCTTTCTATTTCATGGAAATTACCTGAAGAGAGGCCAGCATAACATGAATAACAGTCCAATAATTATATGCACAAGCTTCCTGTTTAGCTTCTGATGATGAAAAAACACATTTTAAAAGCACTTACAAAATTAATGAACACAAACTTAGATCGTAAAGTTTGGCATACACAAAAGTTTTACATTTTCTAAGAAATCCAGTCTTATCCCATTAGTCAAATAGTGCCGTCGATATTTGAAGAAATCAAATAAAGAAGCTTTAAAATGTCTGCTTTTTCTCCCATGAATATTGTACTGAATTTACGAATTATTTTATAAAAATGTTAACAACAGCCCAACGACAATTTAGCCAAATTGTGCAACTATAATTGTACGTCTAATTAATGATCCTAACACAATATGTGCAATGATGGCTCTTATATCTCATTAAGGTCACAGTTAGTAGTTACATTACATAAACATTCCTAGTTACAATTGTGAACCTCTTCAAGTTGCTTTTTGTCCACGTAGATTTGACTTTTAATGGGTAAACCTTAAAAACGTTGAATTCGAAAAAAGAATTTAAGCAACCTGAAAATGGATATAATCCATTGACTTGCAACACTGATAATGCAATCATAGATTATAATGCAGTTTCAAGACTTAAATCTGCATTGAAGTTGAGTTAAAAACTTAAAATGTAAACCTATTTGACTTCGAGTCAAAGTCAAAGTTAAGCAGAGCAAATTAAACCCACCTGGTCAAAAATCCCTCTTTTTGCAGTTTCTTCAAAAACACGAAGCCAAGAGAGTGCTATGCAGGTGGAGATAACCAAGGCACAAAGATCACCAGCGAGTGGTGAATCCGGCAACAACATTGGCCCGGCAACCGCTATGTTTGACCTTATAATTCTCCGATTACCCACTTCGGTATCTAACTGCTAGATTACAAAATTACACAAAAATTCAGATGAATAAGTAATGGAGTAACAATAATCAAATATGAAGAGGATATGTATATATATACTCAAAAACTTGTTTTCATTTGTCTTTCTAAAATCTTGAAAAGAAAAATAAATGAAAGTTTTACCTTTTTTGAATTTGGGTTGTACGTGGTGGCATAAGAAATCTATGGAGGCTGATTGATCGTTCTACCTTATAATAGAAATTGAAATTGAAAGATGGAAGTACGAGTGGTTCTTGATTTCAGTTTTTCCTTCAAATGGAAAAGAGTTGGTTAGTATTGACTTATTGCGGTAGGTTCTAAAATTGAATTTGTTATCATTATTTTATTGGCTTTCTTTTTAATTTTTATCAAAAAAAAAGAAGTTTAAAATAGTAATATTTATGAAATGGCACTCTTTCATTTACGGTAGCTACTTTGTTGGAACATTTTCGGGGGAATACCTACCGCAATTCTGCAAATCAGGTTCGGATGGAGCGTCGTGTCAAAAACTAGGAAAATTAACGAACAACCTTAAACGCCATAATTGAAGTCATGGATACTTGTATACAGACCATGACCATAAGATTTCAATGACAAAATCCATATATAAAGATAACCATTTATAGGGGTCTCGAAGGCATATGAGTCAGAACGCAATTAGTAGGCCAAAGTTAACCCATTATTTGTTTATCATGAATCAGGACTGTAAATCGGTCACTATCACACATTATTTATTTAAGAAACGGTTGTGTAATGTAGGTAAGTAAGAAGTCTCATGTCGTTTATGTTTATTGTTTATCTTACTAGTAAAATGTGAAATCTGACCGCTAAATATCATTAACTGAATGCATCTTACAATCTTTTACATTGAGAAGAAAACGAATGATATTAAAGGATGCCAAGTATACCATCGACATCACCAGAATTAGTAGGTGTGACTAATCATGTGTCAAATATAATTCTTTTATATTTTACCTCTCAACCTTTTTATATATACACGCTAGACTTTAAACCTGTACAATACACGATCGTTCAAAAATTACAGTTTCAAACAGTTTAATAAATAATTAATGTGTCAAATATGGTTTCAACATTTAAGGTCGATAATGATTTAGGTGATTTTAAGCATTATAATATCATGTAAACATATAAACTTTATACATTTATAACCTTTAAACTTCAAAAATCACAATTAATCTAACATGCTAAGATAATGCAACATTAGTACTATTACTATTAAAAACTAATAATTTACGCTCTTAAAGAAATTGTGAAAAAAAAGAATCACTTACTATTGAAATAGTTTAACAATGTGGAACTTATTCCTTACGATCAACTAAAATTTTGCCTAAATCCAGACATATAAAATATCATCTCAAAACTGATTTTCTCATTTTCAATAAAAATGATTACTCATTCTCAACGGTATACAATAGGTATGTCAATAAACGTAGGCGTTTGTGACCATGCCAAGCAAGATATTCAAAAGGTGTATCATATTACCAATAGATTGTACCCAACATCAACATAAAAATATTATGAGATTGCATAGCTACTAATAGTAAAACACAGGCCTTGAAATTATTACCTAGTAAATTAAACATAGGTTGCAAGAGTTCAAAAGCCACATGTAGACAATGGCTGACAACTTTTAAAAACCAAATAACCAAAATTATTCAAAACTCTTCATCATCAGTTTGGATTAAACAATAAGGGATGGATTCAAATAAGAATGACAAAACGTAGAGAATTGAAAAACCAATAAGATAGCTCCATTTCATTAAAAAACTTATTTCCATTATAACTTTTAAAATTAAATATCTTACAAATCGTATGTCAATAAATTATAAAATTACATATTCGAAATCGGCATGTTTGTATCTTTAATTAGAGATCTCACAAGTTATACTTTCGAAGATTTTTTCTTTGTGTCGGGTATTAAAAATATAATCACATGTGATTTATGATAAAAAGTTAAAATTGGTACACTATTATTTATTCATGGTATACTTTTATTAACATGTAATTACGACTTAATATTTATTCACAAAAATAATATAAATATAATTTTAAAAATTACATTTGTTTTCAGCAAAAATCACATGTGATTGCTAGTTGATATTTAATCATATATGATTTGACATATAATCACATATGATTTGGTATAAAATCACATGTGATTTTCAACAAAAAAATGATCTTTAATGATTAAATTACCGATATATGATAATTCATATATTTAAAATCACATGTGATTGGAGATATGATCGCGCGTGATTATTATTTAGTGTTTAAATCACATGTGATTTAATATTACGAACTTTTAAAACCCATTAAAAATAGGAAAAAAAAAACTCGTCGAAAGTATATCATGTGAGATCTTTAACTAAAGATAAAATGACGCTGATTTTAATGATGTAATTTTAATAATTTATTGAGGTACGATTTGTAAGATATTTAAATTTAAAGAAAAAGGTGAAAATGGGTAAGTTGAGGTGGCATGAAGGATTAGATAACAAATAAGTTTAGTTCCTAAAAGATTGACACATAAGCTTAGTTCCTAAAAGATTGACACATGAGCTTGTTAAACCTTATTTTATATATATAGATAGATAGATTCAACCTTATTTTTAAAGCTGAGTAGCTAACCATTTAATTTAGGTACTATTAACTGATTTATTCATAATATAAACAAAGAAACATGTTGAATTCAAAAAGGTTTTCATTGCCATCGCAACTCCGATGGGTTTATATTATTAAGATATCGATCATATATAGTTGTGAAAGATATAAATTTCGTTTTAAAACTTATTTGTTTACATAAAAATTTGTTTTTAACTTACATGTTTATAACATATATGTGTAGGTAATACGGTTGTCATAAGCAAGGGAGAATCCTATAATCACACAACCTAATTTGGTGATGGATACAAGTCAAGTTATGGATGTGATACCTGTTATGTCTCATTTTGAGAGGTTGTTTGGTGACCCTAAGTTAGCCAAGGGTGTACCTTACTGAAATGGATGGCCTAGGGCCATTACCGTTCATATCTTACTTGCTTTCAATAACTAGGTCTCATGCATTATGTTTGTATGGATATGCAACATATATATGTGTGATTGTAGTAGTTTTAATTAAGTTAATTTAGTTGAAAATTAAGCTTAGAATCCAACCAATCAAGTATGAAAGAAAATAAAGACAAAATCAGCAAATTAGGAAGAGACAAAATGGAGCAGAAAGTGGTCCCAACATGAAGTTTTTATTTGTTATACTATTGGTTGAAGATTGTTATACTAGGGAGCAACCTTTTTACATTTCCAGCTTTTGTTTAATTTTTGTCTAAGGTTTGGAACTTGAATTCCTCTACTAAAAAAAGGCCGTTGTAGTGTAACAAGTCAGTTTTTGGATGAATATGAATTTTAATGGAGTTCAGCCTCTATTTACCCTAAATCTTCATTTTCCTTTATAGGTCTTTTGATCTTGGTGGTATGAAATGTTTCCTTTATCTTTAACCTTGGTGGACTAACCTCCTTTAGAGATTAAAGTGGTGGAATCCTATGTGTGTTTTCTGAGTTTCTTCATAAAATTCAACAAATTCTACTCTATTTTTTTCTTTTGTATTCCTGTTTAAATTTGACAAATCAGTATAATAAATTTCACCTCAATAGGTAATTGTATCGTATTTTTAATGATTTTTTTTAATTTTATAATTATAGAATAATTATACACCTAATTTCTTTTAGTGTGAATTTAATCTAACTTTGTCAAAATATAGTTTTATATTTGCTAGTTGATTAACGTTAGATGATAATTTTAATCGGATAACCTTTATAAATATTAACATTGCCTAATTGGCAATATAAATAATGAATATAAAAGTCATAAATATGTATATGTCAAGATAGTTCATGTTTTTATCACGAGAAACCTAAATTTCTATGATAAATTAAAGACAAAAATATTATAATATCATAATAAATTGAAAATAGAAAAATAGAGTTTGTCATTTAAATATAGGTAGTAGTAGTAATGCTTGCTCAACATCCAACTCATCACTTACCATACTTGGCCAAAATTAATATATATATATATTTATTTAAACTCGAATAATATACAAAAATTTAAATAATTCAATTTTTGTAATATAATAACTACTCATTATTAAAAACTAAATAAATAGTTGTAATCTGAAACTAGATCAAAATAAATCAAATTGCTATTTTTAAAAAATTAAATAATAGTATTAATATAATTAATTATTTTTGAATTTTTAAATTACTATTTTTAAGGAACTAAATAATAGTATTAATATAATTAATTATTTTTGAATTTTTAAATTATTATTTTTAAAGAATTAAATAATAATATTAATATTATTAAATTAATATAATTAGTTATTTTTAATAGTTTAATATTATTTTTCACTTAGTGTTTGAGTAGTATTCGTAAATTTTTTTATTAATTAATATTATATTTAAATAATATCTTACTTTTTTTATCTATTTAATTTAATTTAAAAAATTTAGAAGTCGTTACGTAGCATTTTGCTTATATGTCAAAATATAAATCAACATTACTTCTTCAATATATAGAGATATAGATAAATAGATAGATAGATATAGATATAAATATATATAAGTTGGATCTATGGAGAATGAGTTTTGATAAGAGAAATAAGAAAAATGATGTTGGCCTTTTATTTTGAGAATAAATTATTTATATTATTTGATGGCATGAACGTAATTTTGTAGAGAATTATGGTAAATTTTTAATATGGTTGAGGGGTCGGATCGTAAATTGTGTAACCAATTTATTTGGAAACCGTCGTATGCAACTTTTAAGTATGTGCACTTTTATTAGTGGATTAATATTATAGCGATGACTTTGTAAAAGATAGAGATTCAAGGTGTTTTGGTATGAAGTTTTTGAAAGCTTTTAAAGTTTTAATTTTTAATTTTTGAATAAAAGATTTTTATAAAAATAAATATTTTGTTTGTCATGTACAAGCTGTAGTTTTATAATCCAACGAAAAGTTCAAATTTTCAAAGCTACTATAATTAGCTTTTCACGAAAAGCTCCAAATCAAAAGCTACAGCTACGGCCTACAGCCTACAGCTACTTCACCAAACATATCCCTATTCAAATAGTTAAGTCAGATAACATGGATTATAGGTGAAAATCGTGAATCGGATTTAATTTGATTCAAAAATAAAATAAAATTGAATCATTGTGAGAAAAAAATGAATCATCGTTTGTCAAAATTAATAACTAAATGAATTAAGAATAACTCATAATTTCCTCGTTGAAAAAGAAGAAATGAGACACACAGAACGTTAATTAAACCTATACCTTTATAAATCATAGTTATTTTATGTGAATCAATTAAAGGGGCAATCTCCTAATTTTAATAAAAACCATCATTAATTAAAGGGGCAACCAAGTTATTTTGTGTGAACCATTTCTTGAATCAGAGTGTTATAACACTACTCCGAACAACCGAATCATACTAATAATTTCTTGAATCAAAGTTATTTTCTAAATTAAACATATACTTTGTGAATGAAACTTATACTTTTGTGAATCAAAAGTTTCATTTGGTTTTTCTAATAATTAAAATCATATCAAAGAAGTTGAGATTTTGGATTATAAATTAGGAATTATATATCTGGAGGTCATCCAAGTATATTATTTTGTTTTTGTAGATCACTCATATTTAAAAATGATTTTGTTTCAAATTTGTATGTTTTTCCATTTAAACCAAATGCAGCTAAAAAGTCATCGACAAAATGTAAAAGGATAAAAATACCTATGTATTTTTTAATTAACATTATTTATATTATTATAGTTTTATTCAAATACAACGGTATCTGTGTCATTTCACACTTTTTCGTTGAGTTTTTAGCCGAATTTGATATGCATGGAATAACATACGAACATGAGTGGCCTACAAAATGATATATTTGAGTGGCCTCCAAATATATAACCTCTATAAATTACTATAATATAAAACACAAAGTTGCAACACAATCGGAAAAGATGCATCTTAAAAATCACAACAAATGCTTAAGAATGTTCGTTTGTCGGTATGTTCTCAACCATAAATACAAATGATTTATTTTAAGAGCATCAATGAAAATTCTGCTCGAGTATCGACACGATGGCGGAACCGCTACCGATTAGACTCGCCACTGCCTTCACTATCCAACCTCTCCCGTCGGTTCTTGTGATATTGCAGTGTGTTGTCGACCATAGATACAAACGATCTATTCTAAGGCGTCAATGAAATCCCCGTTCAAATATCGGCATGATGGTGGAACCGTTGCCGGTTAAATTCACCACCGCCTTCACTATCCAACCCCTCTCGTCAGTTCTTGTGATATTGCAGTGTGTTGTCAATCATAGATACAAACGATCTATTTTAACAGCATCAATGAAATCCTTGTTCAAATATCAACATGACGGTGGAACCACTACTTGTTAGACTCGTCACCGCCTTCACGGTCCAACCCCTCTTGTCATTTCTTGTGATATTGTCCGATAAGAATTAATAGATAAAATTTTGTTATTGATTAATTTGATAAAAGAAAAAAAAAGAAAAAAAAAAAAAAAAGGCCATTAGTTTAGAGAGGATTTTGAGGGAAAGTTATTAGGGATTTTGGAATGGAAACTTAAAATTGCATGGTGGAGTTCTTAGTTTTATTTCAATTAATTAAATAATTAAAATGTAATTTTCTATATTACTCTTTGATTCGGAATGCTTCTCTCTTTTTTTCAACATTATTTTCTTTTTTTTTAAACCCGGTTACTATCTATCTATATATATATATATATAGGTTGGAGATCAAGAGCGAAATAAAAAAATTAAGGAATGAGGGAAGCAAATCTCAACCTTTAATTTTAACATAAATGAATTTTAAAAATCACAAATATTTTAAAATTAACATTCATCACAATTGAATGTTAAAAACATCTATTTAAGAAAAAATCAAGAATTAAGATTTATTCCTTCCTTCCCCGAGATTTGAAGTTTCCCTATAATATGTATAAATAATTAGAAATGAATTGGTCTAACTTATCATACATTGAATTTCAATTATGTAAAATATAAGGAATTAAAAAACAATTCATGAATTGGGTTAGATGAGTCCTATGTCCTAATGGTTGTTTACAAAATAATGTGAAAGAAAAAAAAAAAAAAATTATCATGATTTAAGGGTCCAACAAATGGAGCACCTGATTAAACCGTTCTTATTACACGCCGTACAACTTCTAAAACCACCTTTCTCCTTGTAACATTTACGACTTCAATAACAATCCGTACAAATTATAATTCTGAAATCACCACTCTTCACAAACGCTACGTGACACCGCTGGCAACCGTTCGACTATTTTCTTTAACTCGCCGGTTTCGTTCAACTGCCTCTGAGTCCTCAACATCTTCTACGTAACGCCCGCCTATAAATACTTTTGGTAGGTCCACTAATTTGGTCTTTCGTTGGTCCTTTTTCCCCTTGATTAACTCGTCTTTAAACGACGAATCCATCTATAGATCTTGTTTGTCCACTTATACTAGGAACCCTTGTAAAATTGATTGGTTCGACATGCTTCAAACGTCGGTCGAACCACACGAAGACTTGTCACGTAAGTACACAATTATTTGATTCTCCGCATTAGGAATTTTAATTGTTGGTGTAGATGCATCTGATTTATGCCTTGGTGAGGATCTTTAATTTCTGTTTAATTCAGGTTGTAATTTTTTATTTGTCCTTGGTGACGATTTTTCATTTCTCCTTGGTGAGAATTTTTTATTTCTGTTTAATACGGGTTGGATTTTACGTGGACGGGTTTGGGTCGAAATGGATGTTAATGCGCGGATGACTTGGTTAGCGAGACAGACACATGAAAGACCGACTGTCTTGTAGCCGTGAGATGTATTGACGACATTGTAGACGAAACAACATGTTTTAGCTTTTGTTTATGTTGTTGATCGTTGGTGTTGTGAATGGGATACTTGTTGGTAGGAGATACATTCTTGGGATCATCGTCGTCACCTAAAAGATCTTCGATATTTTTGATCGAATGTCGATGAAACTTGATCTACGGTTTGGGGCAGTTTGTGTAGTATTATTGATTGTATTTTCTCGGGATAACCACATTTGATTGGGTTTTTAAAATCAAGAACAAAATTGATTAAATATCAATTGATCAGGGTTGGAGATTGATGTTATAACGGTGGAGGTAGAAAGACAGTAAATTGTTTTTTTTTTCTTCCGGGAAAGATGTTATTTGGCGGGTGAGGTTGTTAAAGTTTGTTAAGAAAATGAGAGCAGTTTTAGAATAATGAGAGGATTTTTAGAAGAAAAACGAGTGGTTATGGTCATTTTTGGGTGTTGTTATAAATAATATAAAATGTAATTTTGATAGAAAATTCTTGATTCGTCTAAACTAGGAGCAGGTTAATAATATTATAATATTAGAGAGAAGTTATTGCAGTTAAGTTTATTATGGTGGTAATAGTAACAATATAATTTTTATTTTTATTTTAATATTAACACCCTGTTTCCGAGTTTTGTAAGAAAAGAAAAAAAGAGAAATGAAGAGGGAAGAAAATAAAGGATTTTTAAATCTTCCCAAATTGAAAGGAAAGATAAGAAGGAAAATTAGACAAAAATAATTATTTATTTTCTGTTCTCTTCCTTCCTAAAAACTAGAGAATACAAATATTTTCTTATTTTTTCTCCAATTATTTTTTCTTCTCTTTTAAATAAAACTCTGAAACAGAATTTAACTAATTTTTTTAAGAATTATATTGCAAATTAAGAAAGCTTAAGATGGATAGCCCTATTGAACGAAGGTTGAACACCAACTCGTAGGAAAGTAGAATTGAACGAATACATCTTGCTTTCGAAGCCCAAAAACTCAATGATGGGCTGGGCTGGACCCATAAGAAGAAAGGTCGGCCCAATGCCAGTAGACAGTCGCCTTTTTAATTACAAACAGCGATTGCAGGTCTTACATCGGAGCTTCCAGATGGCGACGAACAGCAATTCCGGCGAGAATTTAATGAAATTAAGTGTGAAATTCAACGGAAGATCGATACCATTGAATATTTCTGTTGATTCCACCGTTAAAGACCTTAAATCTCTTCTTCAACCACTCACCGATGTTCTTCCACGTGGACAAAAACTCATTGCTAAAGGTAAACTCATCTATCTAATTACATCATTAAACGTAACATTAAGAAAAAGATAATAAAAAACATTAATTTTTGAAGATGTTATAATAATGTTAAACAGGAAAAATACTTGAGGATGAAATGAAGTTCAGTTCATTGGGGACATTCAGTGGAGTCTATAAGATACAGCTCATTGCTTCACAAGGTCTACATCAAGGGGTAATTTCATCAATTTGTTACTTATATAAATGTAGTCTGATTGAAGTACAAAACTTTTTTATTTACAATTCAATTTTAAGGTATGAACTTTTGAAGTTGTTTGCGGAATACGATTGGGGTTGATGTAATTTATAGGCAATAAATTTATCGAAAGACGAAACCTGCTCAACAAGTCAAATAGTCCTTTTTGTTATATAAAAAAGTTTGATACCTCATATTAACAATCAAAAAGTTGTGTACCTTAACCATAATATGTGTATTAGTCAAGTAGTTTTTTGTGCAATTTGTGTATGGACGTAATGTTGATATTGATCGAAAGATGGTTTGTATCAGGGTCGTCTCTGAGTTTTCGAAGGCTCTGTGGCCTGTGCAAAAAACTGATTAATTACAGAAAGGAGGTCCTAAGTTATAAGATGTTTTATTTATACCTTTTGTTGCGGCTCAATCAACTTTGAAATGACTAGGATGTAATATATTTTTTATTGCAATTAACAATCAAATTATATGTATATGTATACGCTCATATACATAAACACACATTTTGTGACCCCTATAATTAGGAGGCCCTGGGCAGTCGACCACCTCTCCCACCCTGGTTTGTATATGCTCAAAGTGATATGTTAAAAGAATGTAATTTTTGTTTATTATTTATTTAGAGTGTTCCTATCAAGAAGGAAGCTCCAGTGGTGTCGAATTCAAGGAGGATTCCTGAGAGCAATACAAAGGAGAAGAAACCAGTGACTGTTGTAAATAGTCAATCCCAAAGATGGAAGCTTACTGGAGTTATAGCACTCTCTAATAGTTATATCAAGGTATATATTGTTATGTTCTCAATTCTCCATACGATTTATGATTTTCCGTCGATTATCATGTAGCAGGTTTGTAATGGATATACGTATGTATGTATCTAAGGAATGTTACTTATAGCTGCATAGTACAATTGGATTCTGTTAACATGAACGTTTTGGTACTAATATGATCTAGTTGAACCAAAAAGGTCATACCTCAACAAGTATGGGATTGTGGATCTTCAGTAAGATTTCTAGATCTCAACAGCAACTCTATAGAAGATATACCGGAATCTGTGGGTGGTTTGACTTCTTTGCAGGTGAGAGAGTCATTTGTTTCATTCTTTTTCTTAAAAAGATTCTTCTTGGATAACGTTGTATTAAGTTGATCTTCTATTTATTTTGTAGAAACTTCTGTTGAATGCAAATTGCATAAAAGATGAGTCTTTTAGCTGGAAAGGATTGTCATTACTGAAATCTCTATCATTATTGTCTTTGAGCCAAAATCTGTAAGCATCTCTCACTATCAAGTTTGGTGTTCCTATGTATTATTATAACCATAATGTTAAACAAAGAATTTTTTATCCACTGATAAATTAAAGAAGCTAAATTGCAACATAATATTTGCAGTTTGACAACCTTACCATCTGATTTGGCGGCATTAACTGCCTTGAAGGAGCTTCATGTTGCACACAACAAGCTATCATGTCTTCCAGATGAAATAGGATTACTAGTTAATCTTGAGGTTTTAGAAGCCAATGACAATAGGTAACTTGCTCATATTCATTTCTTTTAATTGAACGGTACTTAATTTTCATCCGCATGTCCTAACTGTTATTTTCGTTTACTACAAATACCTACATTTATGTGTGATTGTGAATCTTTACTACGTATAAATTTTTGATAAAAGCTCACCAAAAAGGAAGAAATGCTTCCAATTTAGCCTGTAGGGTTTTAATGATATAATGGTACTTTTCTGTGAAGGCTTAGCACCATTCCATCATGCATAGGGAGCTGCTCTGCCCTTGTTGAAGTAAGATCTCAGTCTTTCTACCACACACTCATATTTAGGGGCGATTTTGACTTGTTTAACTGTAAATGCATCTACTTGGGTTGTATTATCTCAAATAGGTCTAATAAAAAGTTTAGTAGAAAGGTGATTGTGTCTTATATGTTGAACATGCCAAATGTTCTTTTTTACTGTATCCAAAGTGGTTTTTGTTACCTAAGCTACATATCAATTTTTTATAAAAGAAACTAAAACATGGACAAAAAACTATTTGTAGTTTGTACTTTTTACCCAAGCTGGCCCGTACTGAATTTCTGTTTCAAACTGAACCCATTTTGACCCTTCACCCTATCTGCCTATGTTGCCACCTGTCCTTATTTCATAAAATCTGTCTTTCTTTGATACCTTGATTGAATCTATGTTGTTAAGCAGGTTGATATTTCATCGAATCTTCTGATAGAGCTGCCAGAAACTCTCAGCAATCTGAGAAATCTCAAGGTGTTTATCTCTTCCAACACTTGGATTCAACTTAGCAATACATGTATTGATGCATAATCAGTCTTATTAGTGGAAAATCAGTTTATCTGCATATAATTAGTGTACGGTCTCCAAGCGTGTGGTTACTCCTCTAAAATCAGTGGGTCTCCTATTTGAAGACAAGGGTAACCCCCCTTTTTGGGGGACAGTGACTGGTCCCACGCCCATGAACGATGTGAATCGTGTAGACTGTATAAGATGGACATGGGGATGGGATTTAAACCCAGGATCGACAATCATGCACGTATGTTAGTAGTGCTACTAAAATAAAACATGAAATGCATAAATACTTATGTGGTTCCACACTTCAACCAGTTGTTTGATCTATTATCATTTTTGTGTTCATCTTATATCTATATCGGGTCAATGAGTAAAATCAACAACTTAAGCTAAATAAGAAATAGGTCAAATTGGTTGAATAGGTCAAACGTATTGAAGTTGTCCAAAGTGTTTGCTTGAAGAAATACAACATCCTAATTCACATGGTTCAAAACTTAGACAACTATAGTTGTGTGATCCTATTGTGACAATAATTATTTAAAAGGTATTGGACAGATAATGTTTGTGGTCAGATCGACTTGTTTTTACCCATAACCCAACCCACCTGACCCTCACATTTTGCCACCTATACTTCATACTGATAGAACGCTTACAGTTCTTTTCTGTTTCCGTGCTCCAACTATCCGTTGCAGGCTTTGCATCTTCACAACAATGGGCTCAAATCGCTTCCATCAACACTGTTGAAAAACTGCACCCAGCTATCGACCCTGGACCTCCACGGCACTGAAATAACAATTGACATGCTTCGAGAGGTATATGCCACTGTTCATTCATAGTTGTTTTTGTATATTGAGTATTTGAATAACAAATGTGATTTCAGTTTGAAGGATGGGAAAGCTTTGATGAACGACGTGTACTTAAACATTCGAAACAACTGGCATTCCGGGTGAGAGGCTCTTCTTATTTTGATGAGGGTGCTGATAAAAGCTAACATGATGGATCCACCAATTTCAAATAGTGAAGTTCAAGTTATAGATCTTTGTGTACGTTTCCAGGTTATTCACAAGAGTGATACATAACATATTCAGTATTTCAAGACTAGAAGTATACCACACTGAAATTGGATGTTTCTTCAACCATTTTAGTTGATATATTCTATCCAAATGTTTGCAGTTGTAACTAATCCAGAAAAAAAAATTGTCATATTATTATCTT
This sequence comes from Logfia minima, assembly GCA_963921325.1. Taxonomy (NCBI): domain Eukaryota; kingdom Viridiplantae; phylum Streptophyta; class Magnoliopsida; order Asterales; family Asteraceae; genus Logfia; species Logfia minima. Next base: position 38,747,383 of record OY992764.1, read on the forward strand.
ATTTAATGATGTACATCGGAGCACTTCATAGTTACTGACCATGTTGAGAGAAACGTATGATCTTATTGCTTAATTCAAATATAAGTCAACTTTAATTACGCTTGAATATTGTACTTGAAGAATAAAAATCTTTTAAATACATGCTAAGTTATAGATAAAATTTCATTTTACATGTATCCAAGTGGTAGTTCAGTGAACCAGCATTGAGAATTGACACTTAAAAGCAAAAGTGAGAATTGACATTAAAAAAATAGCCAAAAAGATTGTGGTATACTTTTCACCTCAAATTTTGGACATGAAGACATGAAGGACCCACTTTGGCCCCTCCAAACAGCCACCTTAGAAACATAAACATCAAACTAAAGACAAAATCCCTTTAATCACTCCAAGAATTGACACCAAATTCAACATTCCCATCTCCTTTTTTGCTACTTTTAATGATTTCTTTCCCATATCTTTCAAATCATATCAAAAAGACAAAAACAAAACAATATTAAAAAAACTAGAAATAAAACCTTTATATCTGAACTTCTTTATGTTACAAAATAAAACCATGCATATTTGTATGCTAACTAAACATCACTTCTTTTGTCACCTACTATTGTTGTTGTTGGGTCTAGCCAACAATAAAAGAATCTCGGAAAATGGAGGGCGTTTGGAAGGGTTATTGTTCCAGCATTTGTTCATTAGCGATCTGAGGTTTTGAGGGCAATCTTTTGGGATGTCGGGTCTCAGGCCGCATGCAGCAATCCCCACAGCGGCTTGAACCGGTGAGAGTGCAGCATATGCCGCCTCCCCTGTTACCATCTCCCATACCACCATTCCAAAACTAAAGACATTGCTCATCCACGTCTCTGTCACAGTTTCGGGATCACCAGCAATTATCTGCACACAACACACAATTTTCAATTTCTGGGTCCCACATATAAGCCAATAATGAATTTAATAGTGGAGAGCATAATTAGAAACCAATTTCTGGTTGAGAAAAGCCAAGAGTTAAGCAATATGATAATTGATCTGTGTTCAATATGCTCATCTAATCATTCCCAAAGATTTGCTTGGAGTTCTACATTATCATTTAACAGTTCACAATTTGGACCCATTTACCTATAAATGTTAGATTTGGTTCTTTTTTTATGTATATATCTCTTATGGGTCAAACAAGAAAGAAGAGTTGGCTAAAAAAGAAACCTGGTGGAAAGTATAGTGCATCAAATTACTGATATAATATAATCTTTGTAACCATATTTGACACTAATAATTTCTTTAAAATTCAAATTAGGGAAACATAAAGTCATAAACCTCATAAAATTTTTTTTTCACTCCGGACATGTTTGATATATTACCCAACCCACCCATTTTGATATCTATAAATCATAAAAACATACACCACAAAGTATTACTGTAAATAATGTACACCATATAGACACATGTAATTTGATTGGCAAGTAACGTATGTTCTGCATTTTGTGGTCCTAGGTCCATTTCTACTAGTAAATAAACTCATTTCTCATACAAGAGCGCGAGAAAATTGGGTGTAACAAAGTAATCTCAATTTTTTAGATTTTGCATGCTTATAAGTACAAACATTATATAATCATCAACACCTATACATGTGAACATATACACAAGTTTGCAAGTGTGAATACGAAATAAAAAAATTACACATTATCCTAATCCATGTAGAACAAAGTGTGTCCGAATCGCATATTTGTTGTAAACATAATTGATAATATTTTAATAAACTAAAGAGAGCTAACCTCGGGAGCAAGCCACCTATAACCATCGGTTTCATATTCCATAGCCTCTCCAGCACTTTTGCAAGTGGAAACGATACCCATATCCCATAAACATGCATTCCCGTTTTTATCCAATAAAATCCTCTGAGTATTAAGGTCTCTATAAGCAACACCATGATCATTCATGAACTTGATCCCTTCTGCCACATCAGCAGCAATTCGCACAATCTCTTTTGGTTGAATCTTTTTGTTCTTTAGCATAATGCGATCATGAACTGATCCACCATCCATCAACTTATTCACAACACATAAACCATGAACATCATCAATGCATACACCATAAAACTGTATAATGTTCTTATGGCCACAAGTCATTAACTCTAAAAGATCTTTCCGGATCTCAAATTCATACGAATTTCCCTTTTCACACCCTTTTAGCTTCTCAATCCTAACCTTCTTGCCCTTATACGTTCCTTTAAATGTACCGACTCCAATTTGATCGTTGAACTCTAAACTATCGGGATTTAGTAGCCATCTTTTGATCTCATCTGCCCCCGATTGAACAGTTTGCCACTCGTCAACCGATATTACTATTGAAGAACTCGATAAAGGTAATTGAAGTTTTACCTTTGAAGAACTCGAACTTAAATTCTCGACCCCATTTCGATAACTTTGATCATTACAATCATCTTCAATTTCTCCAAAGTCTTTCCCTTTATTCGTACCCTCTTCTTGACACCCACAAAGCCCAAACGGGAGCTTCATAGAATTTGTTTTATTAGGCTTTTTCGACGCCGATTTCAATGCAGTTTCAATCCGGGATTTTAACATTTTTTCTTGCCCGGGCTGTACTAAAAGAAGAATGACTCCTAAAGTAAAACCTTTTTTCTCAAAGATTTGTATCTTTTTACAACATATTGAAGCACTATCTAATGATCCTGACATTGCTGGCCATGATAGCGACGAATTACAAGCAAATGTCAGCTTGAAAACAGAACCTTGAGTTTCATCATCTGAAATTTCTTGAATCATAATAGCTGGTTGGTCATCACCAGATGTTTGATCTATTAATCTAACATGTAAAAATACATCCTTCATTTCAAATCCCGCTTGTGCATAACTGCGTCATACATCATCAACAACATAATTTAAGCAAAAATCCTTGTGTTGTCTATGCATTTGGCAAATAAAACAGCAACATAATTTCACAACTGTATTACTTTCCAAAATAAATAAAATTTACAACTCTATTAATTATAGCAGTGTATGATGAAAAGTATTAGCTACACAACTGTGATGTTATTGCTCTTAAATTTTCCTTAGTAGATTACCTAATCAGTTAAATCATCCAGTAAAGGTGTATTGCTATTTTCAGCACTTAGCCCTAAAAATAACAACCCTAAAAAGTACTCCGTGTAAGAATTTTAGTTATTAAATTGCGTAAACTGTTGTACAATTTTATTGGGTTTTAGGTATGTGATCCATATCAAATTCAAAGTTTGACCAACCCACCCCTTAATTATACTTTTTCTTATCAGATTTATTAAAAAACAGTTAATATAATTATATATAAACATTACAGTAATAAATAGAGTAAAAGTTAGATGAGACCTGAGGGGTAAAGAATCATAATGTTTTCGAATATTAGACACTAATTTTTCCGGGAGTTGACTTCCGGGATACAACTGAGTCAAATTCCGAACAACACTTCCCCAAACGTGTTTCCGGCTAGTATCGATCCGGGTCGGGTTAGAGTCTCGGGCCGGGTCAAGATTCAACGTGTTCTTTAAAGACGCAATGGCTTCAGAAACATTACGACTCAGTTTCTGAAATTTCTTTTGCATCACGGAACTATCTTTATTATACGAAGCAGAAGGTGACGAGGAAGATGACGAGCTGTCGATTGCGGCTGCAGCGGGTGTGGCGGCGGATAAAGATTCCGATCTGTCGCCGGAGCCGCGCATGAGACCTTGTTCAACCATGTCGTCGTCGGTGCTTGTACGGCTAGACCAGCATTCAAGAGCAGCTGCCATTGCTAGCTCTGTTATGTGATTATGAAATATTAATGATTATTATTATGAGTTTGAGCTCTAGATTAAATTAAATGTAGTTATTATGAAAAAGAAAGAAAGAAAAATAAAGAAATGGGGTACAGGTGTGGGGTATTAATTATGGTTGTTTCTGAGATCAGTTGTTAAGTTTTACAGTAACATTTTGATTCTCACATGAAAGAAAGAGAAAGTGTGTGTTTTGTTGGAAGGTGAGAGGGTAGTGTTGTTTTGTTGACTGTTGTGGAAGTAATATAATCTCTTTATGGCAAATATCAATAACCAATGTTTTTCTACTTGAACCAAATGAAAGGGTCGGTTTCGGCTCGACTGACCGTTTGAACCGGCTAGTTCAATCGATTTTTATTACTTGCAAGATATTATTTTTTATAATATCAAACAAGAAAAGGTTAATATAGATACACAATAATGATTCAAAAAGTACAAAAGAACAAAAAGATCTTAAACATCAACTATACGTACACTTAAAAAGATATATAAATAAATACATACACTTAAAGAAACACTCGAAGCATTAACTATATGTCTATGATTTTTTGTGTGTTCCAAATAGACAAATACATTCACTTTACTTAAGGATATGCATGTTTTTTTTTGTTTCGAATTGACAAATATGTATATACTAGCTTAGGACCCGCGCAATGTGGCGGTGATGCTAATATTATTTAATTGTATATTTAATAAGGTATTAGTTAATTTTAAATAGTAGGTTTTAGATCAAACAAATAATATGAAGTAATATAATAAACAATACGTGAACAAAAAATCATGTAACATTTAAAAAATGTCACATGTCAATATATGAGTACATTATATATTGTATTAATAAAAAGTACTTAAAAGGGTAGTTGAGAATAAAATTATACTTCAAATAGCAAAATCCAAACACACATTAAGAGATTGGTTTCACATCGTCGACCATAAATTAATATACGTGTGATGCTTATTTAGATGAAGTTATTATGAATAGTTTTTTTTTTTTAACTTGGTTGTTTATATCATTTTTTATACTATTATAATATATCATGTTTTTGCCATTTAAATAATATCTATGTAATTGGTATGTCACAATTATAAAGTCAATTTTAATGTGTTTATAATATTTGATGTATCTACTTTATTAAAAATACAATACATGTAAATTATATGCAAATATTTATTTATTTAATTTATTGATTTAATCAATTGGTTCCCATATAGGGTAGAAAAGTAATATCTCATATTGAAGTTGTAAGTTAATAAGGTTTTAACAGCAAGACTTAATATATTTAATTCATATTTTAAGGATTGTCCAAAACAAGGTAAGAGAAAACTAAACGAAAATATAATTTTGTACGTTATATGCTGAGAGTAAATAAATATCAAATAAGAAATATTGTCACGTGTAGATAAAATTAGCAATGTACTCTGTTAATAATGTCCTTTTTTTTAAATAAATTTATAGGGATTAGAATTCAATTATTCATTTCATATAGCAATGTAAAGTCGATTGTTTTATAATTTTGTAAGAATTGGAATTTAGATTCATAGACTTTCCATTTATTAACAATTTAAAGTTTATTATTTTATAAGCAAAGATGTCTTGTTTAGTATGACTAAAAAACATGTGTTTTGAAAGAAATTAGTGGAAAAATAATTTTAATTTTTACATAAAGTTTGAAAAGAAGTTTTAAATATTATTAACTATGTTTAACTTTTTAATTGTGATAGATGAGTATTTTGTGTATGATATTATATATTTTCCATTAATATTGATTGAATAATGAATTTAATAGATTTGACATATTAGTTGAGTTAATAGAGGTAAAATTGACATTTCCGATCTTCCAAATTTCAACTTTTAAGCCTATAATGTAAATGCTTTATAGTGTTTATAGATACATACACTATCACTACGATTGTTCTTTGCTAGTGGTCTTCTGTTTTTTTTCCCCAAATAAATACAAACATACACTTAATCAAATTTGTAACAAAAAATTGTACGTAATAGTAAAGAAATGAATATCAACGTTTAAAGAAAAAAAATGAAAATCAGTTCAACATTGGTATCGGTTCCCGATTAAATTGGTGAATCGGGTGGTTCAGCCCAATTCGAAAAATGACCAAAAATCGGTTTACAAAGAACCAGTAACCTTAATTTTTCCAGTTCAACCGGTCAGACCAGACAGATCGTACCGGTTTTTAAAACATTGCCAATAACTACACATACATCCTTTTTCAACATTTAGTTTTACTTCAAATGAGCTATATTTAGGCATCATCGGTAGGTTTGTAAACGAACTGAAAGAACACAAACGAAATGTGTTCATGTTCGTTCATTAAGGTTTTAATCGAACGAACAAATTAATACATCCGAATAAACGGACAAATGTTCTTATTCATGTTTGTACATTAAGAAAATATGTATGTTCGTGAACATAAACGAAGACGAAGGAATGAATATAAAAACTAATGCATCACCACAAGATAAATGTACAAAATCAAACTTCAAAAGAACTACGCTAATATAAAATATCATTATTGAGAAAAATATGTTGTTAAACAAATTACATAAGATGATCTAGATAAATAAAATAAAAATAAAGTATCTAAAGTTTTGACATTTACAACAAGTTATGTAGTTTATATTTTGTAAATAAAATAAAAATAAAAAAAACGAATGAACCTTAATGATCGTTCACAAAAGTAATTGAACGAACGAAAGACATGTTTGTGTTTGTTGATTTAGTTATACGAACAAAAAACCATCTTCATGTTCGTTCATTTAACTAAACAAACGAACTTTCCGCCAAACAATTCACAAAATGTTCGTTGAACATTCAATTCATTTACAGGCCTAGGCATCATAGTTGTATGACGTATGAATACACCAAATCTATTCTAAAAAGTGAATTAATTCATATATCTCATATTTCTTGTCACTGCGAAGTTTTGCATAGATTAAAGTTTAATGTTCTGATAACCATTACGTTTTACAAAAGTTTTAGGATTAATTTTGATGTTGTAAATTATGATTTCACGTTGAGATCTTTGTGGTGGTGCATTATGTCTACTCTTTAGTATCTTTTTATTTATGGTTTCATGCTATTTGTGAAATCGAATTCTCAAATGGCTATTAATACATCATCTTCTATATAAGGATAATGGAGATTAGCATCTCTTAAAGACGAGTTCCAATCATGATCTAAAACTTCCAAATCTTGTTTTCATAGGCTAATCGAGGAAACAACCAAGGTGCTCATTGGGTCATTCATCATGCTTTTTCAGTTTCTACATGCGAGAATTTATACAAACTTATAATAGAACCACTAGAATACAAAATCAAACACATAAATTGTCCAGAAAGTATAACCAAGTCTCTATCTCCACAAACACATAACTAATCACACAATCTAAGTGTGATTACTAACCAGAATGAATCTCAGAAATCATCTAGAAGATGATGAGGAAGAGGATACAAATACAAAAATCAATAGATAAACAAATATGAAGATGAGCTAGAGAATAATCGACATAATACACACACACAAATATGAAAATTAGAGTTTGTGTGTGTAAATAAGATGTATATGTGATCTTTCAAATATCCAACTTTATTAACTCTTATTCTTCAACATACTCTTAACCTCCTTGAACTCTAGCAGCTACATATCCTTGCACCTTGAACTTATATACATATTCTAGATTAATCCTCTAACTTTAGATTAATTAACCTGGAACATAAGGTGTTAGAACACACTACTTATTAGTCCTTGATACACAACAATGACTTATTTAAACATAATCTTGATACACATATCATTTTAACACTCCCCCTCAAGCTTATATTTGAATAAGTCAAACAAACAGTTTCTCACTTATAAAATTATGTTGACAACATTTAATCCCTTAGTAAAAATATCTGAAAATTGATTTCATGAATGAACCTTAAGATATGTAGATCAATTTTAAAATGATGTGTTCTCTCATGGTATACAGGATTAGCAGCTATTTGAATAGAAAAATTGTTATCACAATGCATCTCAATAGGAAGTGTGATATTGAAATTTAAATTCAGATAACAAAGCAATAAGTCAAACAATTTCACAACTAACATAAGCCATAACTCTATATTCTGCTTCCGAAGAAGGTCTAGACACGGTTGTTTGTTTCTTGCTCTTCCAACAAACAAGAGACCCACATAAATAAACGCTAAATCCATTAACAGATCTTTTAGTCAATGAGCATTTGCCCCAATCAGCATCAACAAATGTTTTTAATTCAAAACCATTTGGACACTTTAGAATGTGAATGCCATTACCTGGGGAACCTTTCAAGTACCTTAAAACCCTTAAAGCTAATTTTAGATGAGATTACAGAGGAGAATACATATATCTACTCAACTAGTTAACTGCAAATGACATATCAAGTATGGTTAAAAGTTAAGTATATTAACTTTCCTACCATCTTTTGACACTTAATTATATTTTCAAGAATTCCATCTTTTTTAGAAACCTCGGAAGAAATAACAAAGTTAGGTTCCATTGGAGTGGAAGCAAGTTTACAACCCTATAGACCAAAGTCATTTAAAAGATCTAAACAATATTTTCTCTAAGACATACAGAAGCCCTTATTAGACTCTAAGATTTCAATACCAAGAACATATCTCAATTTTCCTAAGTTCTTAATCATAAACTTTGAACAAAAGAAAGTTTTGACTTTATCAATTTTAGATTTATTGTTACTGGTAATAACAAAACCAAACTCAACTAAAGAATGAATAAGTTTTTCATTCCACTTTCTGTGGGCTTGTTTTAAGCGATACAAAGATTTAGTTAGCTTACAAACTCTAGTTAACTTTTCAGAAAACTAACCTGTAACATCCCAAAATTTAAAGTTTTTGTGTTCTGCGACACAAGGTTTGTGTCGCAGATGGTGATGTGCGACACAATGGTTGTGTCGCGTTATTGTGTCGCAAAACGGACTGAACTGATTAAATTGAGGTGTTTAAGTGTAATTGATGGATTATATATATATATATATAGAAATCGTCCAAACATTTCCAGAAACATTTAGCAAGTTTCTGAAGTCGGTTTTGAAAGAGAAAACAGAGAAAAGTGAGAAATTAAATTGGGAATCAAAATTTGGAGCAATTGATCCGTGATCTCGAGGTAAGGTTTCGATTATTGTATGCTATGAATGTTATTATGTGTTTTGAATGGATTGGAACGGGTTAAATTGAGTATAACATGTTTGAATTCGAGAATTTTGAATCTGGGGTCTGATCTGTTCGTCATTGCGACACAGTGGTTGTGTCGCAAGTTGTGTCGCATGATTGTTCTGCGACATAAATGGCTATGTCGCTAAAGTCGGCAATATGGGTATTGCGACACAATGATAGTGTCGCAGGATTATGTTTTGCGACACAATGGTAATGTCGCATAAGCTTATGGTGCGACACAGTGGTTGTGTCGCTAAGTTTATAAAAGAGTTAAATTATGTCTGTTTGTGTACAGACCAGTGTGCTGCTGTGCGAGGCCGGAAGCTTACTGAATATCACGTTGTCCAGGTAAGTAATAGAAGGATATTAATTAATTGAACGAGAATATCCAGAAAAGCAGGAGTACTTGTGTGTACTGAATTAAATTAGCAGGAGTACTTGTGTGTACTGTATTAAATTAGCAGGAGTACTTGTGTGTACTGTATTAAATTAGCAGGAGTACTTGTGTGTACTGAATTGAATTAGCAGGAGTACTTGTGTGTACTGAATTGAATTAGGAGTACTTGTGTGTACTGAATTGAATTAGCAGCAGTACTTGTGTGTACTGTATTAAATTAGCAGGAGTACTTGTGTGTACTGAATTGAATTAGCAGGAGTACTTGTGTGTACTGAATTGAATTAGCAGAAGTACTTGTGTGTACTGTATTAAATTAGCAGGAGTACTTGTGTGTACTGTATTAAATTAGTAGGAGTACTTGTGTGTACTGTATTGAATTAGCAGGAGTACTTGTGTGTACTGTATTAAAATCAGCAGGAGTACTTGAGTGTACGGTATTAATTTAGCATGAAAGTGTAATACGATGAGTCCTGTCTATGTTGAATAAATATAAACTATCCAAGTGATTTTGTGATATGAGATTGTATATTAGTATTGTGATTCTGTTACTTACTAAGCCGATGTACTTATCCATTCTGTATTTTGCTATTGAAAAAAGTCGAGGAAAGGAAAGAAGGGACTGGGAAAAAAGTCGCCGCGCGATTAGTGGTGTGCTTACTATTGATAGTAGTAAGTGTTTGTTTACTCCCGTTAAATCATGCTCGGATATTGAGGGAGTCTTTTGGAAAGAGAAAACTCATGTCTGTAATAATTGTAAATATTGTGTTGTTTATATATAAAAAGTGTTGATGATATAAAAAAAAAAAAAAAAAAAACTGGGTGTTACATAACCCGCAAGAAGTGTCATGTAAACATCCTCATCGAGATCACCATATAAGAACACATTATTAATGTCCAATTAAAACAAAGGACAATCAAGTTGAACAACAACATTAATAAGACAATTTACAGTAACCATTTTCACAACAGGAGAAAAGTTTCCTCATCATCTAAACCCTCCTTTTGACTCTACCCTTTAGCTACTTATTTAGATTTATATCTTTTAATCTCACCATTAGCTTTATACTTAATCTTATAAATCCATTTACACCCAATATGTTTTCTATTTTCAAGTCATCTAGTTAGCTCCATGTACAAGTAATTTCTGTTTAAAGCTTGCATTTCATCATTCATAGCTTCAAACCAATTTATATCAGTTGAAGCTTCTTTAAATGTTTTAGGTTCTTCACTTCTATTTAAATTAAAAAAAAAAAAAAAAAAACATAAATTTTCAGCAGAAAGATTAGGGATATTTACAACCCTTTCAATCTCATATTTCACTTTACCCTCAATAACATAATCATCAAGTTTTCTAGGAACATGCTTTTCTCTGGTTGACTTTTTAAGAGCGGAAATGTCATTGCCAGAATTATTAGTATGATCTTGTGGATGAATATAAATATTCAAAAAATCATTTGAATCACCCTCAAGGAATGTATTTTCTATAGGTGTTGTTGTGGACTCATTAGATGAATAGAAATATTAGAAAAATCATTTGAATCACCCTTGGAGAATGATTTTTCTATAAGTGTTGTTGCAGACTCATTATAAGCATTGCTATTTTCACCATTAACACATTCATCTCTCCCTTCATCATTGGGATTTAAGGTATCAGAATTATCAATAAAGAATCAAAGAAATTTAAGTTATTTAAATTTGTTTGAGAGTTTTCAAAGTCATTAAGAAAAACATAAGTTTTATGTTTCATTTTAAAGGAAAAAATAGTTTCATAAAACTTAACATCTCTTGAAAATATAAACTTTTAGATTCAAGACTGAAAAACTTATAGCCTTAATCACTAGGATTTAAGGTGTTAGAATTAACAATAAAAGAATCAAAGAAATTTAAGTGCTTTAAATCTGTTTAAGAGTTTTCAAAGTCATCAAGGAAAGCAAATGTTTTATCTTTCATTTTAAAGGGAAAAACAGTTTCATAAAACTTAACATCTCTTGAAAATATAAAACTTTTAGATTCAAGATTGAAAAACTTATAACCTTTTTCTATAACTTGCATTAGCCCACAAAAACACACTTTTCAGACCTACTGCTAAACTTATCTAATGGATTAAGAATAGTAGCAAAACACATACATCCAAAACACCTAATATGGGAGAGATTATGAGATTTTTTAAACACAAGATCATAAGGAGAATTCCCAGAAAACACAGAAGTCTGTTAATCAGATATATTGCAGTTAGTACACACTCAGTCCATATATTAAGAGGTAACCCCCTTGAAACATAAGAGACCTAATAACATTTAAAAAATGTCTATGTTTCTTTCAACAATTCCATTTTTCTATTGAGTGTAAGCATACGTTGTGTGATGAATAATACCTTTTTCATTACTGAATTTCGAAAACTTTAGGTTAATAAATTATGTTCCATTGTCACTTCTAAAATCTTGATTCTTTTATTAAACTGATTTAGTATTACATTACAAAGTTCACAAGATTTTCAAAGACTTCGTCTTTGCCTTTTAAGAAAAAAAGTCACACATCTCTGGAATAATCATCAACAACAGTAAGAAAACATTTAAATCCTTCCATAGCTTTAAATTCTTAAAGGACCTCAAACATCCAAAAGAAAAAGTTTACCTAATTCTTTAGTAAGATCACTAAAGGGAAAGGGTTCCCTTGTTTACTTTGGCAGAGCATGATCAAGTTTTCTATGCCAAATATGTTTAGACAAATAACAGGATGGATAAGAATTTTTGGACTTAGTGTCAATTTTATGGTTAAATATATAAAAACCTCTACTAACTCTACCAGTCCCATTGTTTTCATGAGTTCCAAGTCTCGAATATAACAATTTGATTCATCAAAACCAACAAAGAATTTACTATCTTTATCCATTTTATTGATAGATAGACTAACACAATATTCATGAACAACTAAGACATCAAATAGAGTTACATAATCAGATAATTTTAAATCACCAATTTGAACAATTTTAGCTTGGGTACCATTAAGATGACCCACACTTAATTTTAGGTTAGAAACGTCAACATCATTATATAATCCTTTGACATAAGTAGTCATGTGTTGATTAGGAACAACCTTTTGAATCATTTTGGAAAATATTTCTATTGTTTATGTTAACAAGTTTGTCGAAGTTTTTATTAAAGAAGATGTTTGCATTAAAAAATTTACATGCCATATTTGTATGCCCATAGCCAGGTTTTTTAAAAATGAGACTCATTATCTTTAACATTTGTATCCGAGTAAATGACACAGAAGTAGTAGAAGAAGTAGAAGTAGAAGCATATAGTCGATCATAATTAAATGAATGATATGTAATAGTTAGAATTAGTTTGATTTGAATTTTTCTTTTTATAGTCTAGAGGATAACTTATTTTGTTGTCAAAACTAGTTTTGATAGTAAAATATGGAGTTTGAACTTTAAAACTTTGATAAGCAAAGGATGATGCTTGTGTTTTATTTGAAGTAATTCTTTTGTGAGATTCTTCTCTAGACACAGCTGCAAATGCAGTTTGTACAACTAGGTAAGTGATCTCTAGTTAGGAGATTACTTCTTACAGGTTGATAAATGTCATTTAAACCCATAAGAAATTGCATCAACATAATAAGTTAGCCGTTGATTTTGAAAATCATTTGCACATTACATGTACAAGTTGGTATTTTCACTAAAGCATCATATTTTGCCATAATGAATTCAATTTATGATAGTAATCAGAAATGGAAGAACCATTTTGAGTTATAAAGTTAATCTTATGATGAAGATTGAAAGTAATATAACCATCAATCTTATCGTAAGTTTCCTTGAGTTCTTTCCAGACAATCAATGCAATATTATAGAAAATTTGACCCAAGTAAAGTTTCTTAGAGATAGAACTTAAAAATCCAAGTTAGAACAACAGAATTATATCTATCCCATTGACTAGCAAGAACATCATTTGTGGTACTTCTTAGAAAAGTACCACCAATAAACCCAATTTTATTTTTTATGCCCAAAGTAAGTAACACAAAACGACTCCAAACATTATAGTTTTCAGTTCCATTAAGTTTATAGCTAATAGAGATGTACCAGTAGTATCACTTGGATGTTAATATAAAGGATCGGAAAATTCCAATATATTAATTAAGGTAACATCAGTTTCATCCCCCATATTTTCAAATGACAAACTGAGCATACACAAAGATAATCAATGAGAACAAACTTAATAATACAAACACACAATTATGCCTATATATCACCAACAGTAACCTAACGGATATCCTTGGAAGCAACCAGATAAGTGGATTCTCAAGGGATTTGATTTTTCAAGGGATTCCACACCCAGGCCTTACCTTGGGTCCTCTCTTCTACCAAACAAAGGTTAGAACAACCTAAGTAATCATATACTGCTGCAAGACAAAAGAAATAATGCACACAATCAAATAAGCAATCAAATGCAACTTCCAAGAACCCCGGTTATGGTCCAAGTATGACTAGTAAAGGCAGTTGAATCCTTTAAGCACAGAAACTCTCACTAGCAAGAACTAGCCACCACTCGTAAGAGAATAGAAAACCTTACAATGATATTAACACTCGGTATTGACAAATTAATTTTGAAGAAAACCAACCCAACCTTCCAAGTATACTCACATATATCACTAAAACACAATATCAATATACCCAATGATCTTGAAAATAACCACAAAAACTCAAACACATAATCACTTATCTAAAAAGGAAAAACACAAAACACAAAGAAAAATCCAACACACAAACAAACGAAAAAAATCTTGTTGGTAGGGGGGGGGGGGAATGCTTATATTCATTTACATCTAAAGTCCAAACAAAATAAAGGAAAGAGAAAAAAGCAGTTTTCAAAATTTAATTAATCAAAATACTATTCATGGCATCATTGATTGCACAGTCATTTAGCAAAAGCTAAATGTGAATATTAAAATTTAATTGGTCAAAATACTATCCATCACATTATTGCTTGCACGGTCATTTAGCAAAAGCTAAATATGAATGTTAAAATTTAATTGGTCAAAAAACTATTCATCGCACTATTGCTTGCACAATCATTTAACAAAATCTAAATATAAATGTTTCCAATTTGATTGACTTCATATGTTATTTTACAATTTTCAATTACAACTACTTAATTAAGTACTTGTACATACATAAGTAAATAAAATCTCAATTTGCAGTTTTATGTAAAAGTTTAAGTTGACCATCTTTCAATTTTGACAAAATCGCAAATTACAAGATGCCCAATGCTACATTGTTATCTAAAGAAAAACATGTAACTTTGGACAACACACATAAACAATTCGTGAAATTTGCTCTAATAATTTGAATTATGGGGTGTTTCATCTAGCTTTTTAAGGGGTTTAATAACTTATTGTGTTATGTTGCGGATATCAAGCCCACTGAAACTATTTGAACGAGCTTATTCAAAAGGGGTTTATACATAGTGGGGAATAATAAGTTAAAAAGCTTAACCCCGTTCTCTTAACTGTAAATAACTCAGAAGTTAAAAGCTTAAGTCAAATACCCCCTTAGTTGAATAGTTAAGGAGATCCGAACACAACTTATTTCTACTTTACATTTTCAAATTTGCTCTATAATTTTAGTTGATGTAAACGTCCGTTGACATTTTTAGTAAATTATAAAATAATTACTACTTAGAGCATTTATAATAAAAATTCTATATGGTATATTTAAAAAACTTTAGAAAAAGAGCTATTGTTCGAATGTGAAATCAATTTTCAAAAGCTTGTTGAACAAAATGATGGTTGATGTGCAAAGAAATTGATAAGAAATCTTTGCATCAAAAGCTTAAGAAATCTTGAGTTTTTTTTTTATAAAAAGGTTATTTTTTTTTATAAAAAATCTAAAATATCTTGTTGCTAAAAGAACTTTAGAATACACTTTCGTCAGAGATGTTCTTGCTACGAACTTATATATTACGGTATATTTTAGAAATATATTGATTTCTAACTTTACACTTTGTTCCAGAGTTTTATTTTGGAGAGAAGAGAAAGTAACTGGAAAGAAAATAAGAAGGTAATTGTGTTCTCTAGTTTTTCAGAAAGCAAACTGAAAAAAAAGAAAGAAATGAATGTATATTTATGTTTGATTTTCCTTTCTATCTTTCCTTCCAAAATTGAAAAGATTTAAATTCTTTTTTTTTTTTTTTTTCTCTTTCATTTCTCTAGTTTTCTTTTTTTATAAAACTCTCGGAAACAAAGTGTTAGTAATTACCGTATTAGTGAAAGCCCAAAGCAGCAATACATCCTTTTTTCATCTTCTCTGTCCTCCACAAACCTTCAATAGAAGATGAACGCAGTCTCCAATACCCAAATCAATTTCACCACCGAAGGTATCAATCATATTTCTCTTTTACATATAAATATAATATTATATATATATATATAAATGTATGTAATCGTAATTGAAACTAATTGATTTGTTACAGAAAACGCTGGTGGAAGCGACACAGATACGATCCCCGAGGAATCACCGGAAGACTATCAACCAATAATTGACGATGAAGATTTTTCCGATCAGAACTCCGATAACGATCACGAACCTAATTTCCACCGATTATCAAACGGATGTTTACAGACCGGAATGAATTCATTAGATCTAAGCAGCGACGATGATGATGAAGAGGGAGATCAAGAGGAAGAAGAGAGAATGAGAGAAGATGAAATGCAGAGAGCGTTTAGAGAAGATGATAGCCGACGAAGAGCTCCGTTGACGCCCGAAAATGCGGTTAGAGTGAGGGAAGCAATGCGTGGGATCTCGTTCGGTGGATTGGCTCCGGATTGGGCGGGTCGGGTTCCTGAAGACAGGTGGATTGATCAGCTTATTAGTGGTATTAGACGGCCTCCTTCTTCAACTACATCATCATCATCTTCATAAGTTAGCATTATTTATATTACTCAATGATTATGTCAATTTGATCATGTGTATTAGAATTTGATTATGTAATTGCCTTTAACCGTTGATTTGGTGATTTTCTTTTTTCTTTTTTTTCTTTTTTTTTTGACTCCAAAAGCTAAATGCAATGTGATTTACTTTTAAAGCATAATGTCTTGTTGGAATTTGGAAACTGGAAATGCTGATAAGCTCAGTTTAAACGGCTTATGAAGTTATAAGTTTAACTTGTATGGTCTGTTTATGCAGTTAACCTTAGGTTGTTTTGTTAGCTTATAAGTGAAGCCGTTAAAAGTGAGCTTATTTGCTTTTCCAAATTCGAATAAGCATGTAAGCTAAGAAAATAAGCTTATCCTGTTTCAAGATTAAATCATCCTCAATGGAGTGCCATGCCCTTGTATGAATGTTCTTGTTATCACTAGCATGACAAAACTGAATCCAAGAAGTAGTTTTCATACAATGTAGGAGCAACAAAGCAACATTTTAGGAGCTTTGGTGAATAAGTGATTTGGCTACTATGCAGGATAGTAAAACCCCAGTAAATTACAGTAGGTTAGTAACCAAGTTATACTCCTATGAAACAGAGTGTTTAGGACTTCAATTTTATGCTATCAACATCATATATCAATTGCTGCAACGATGTTTCGCAACCCTAAATGCCTTTGAAAAAATGCTAGACTAAGAGACATGTATGATTATCTCGGAACGGAAAATAACCTTGTGCAACAGGTAACCTCTTTATTGATAGCTTCGTCTAGACAAAGATCTAACTTAGTGAATTCATCCTAATAACAAAATGTCACAAAACCCTTATTCGCTAACATATTATTCTACTTAGAAAATCAAAGGTTTTAAAAGGCGAAAAACTACAAATATAGCATTCACTTTTAGATGGCCTCTCTTTGTTTAGTCTCCAGGTCATCTGCCCATATTGTGGTTAGCGTTGAACTTATACGAATATTCATGCAGGTGCTCAATATTCAATTAAACAACTGTTTTCAATTAGATAATGACAGTATATTGCTTGACATGATTAAAACTGATTAGGTTCCCTACCATATATATAAAGGAAGGAATATACGTAAGCAACCGAAGTGCAAGGGAGTACATCCAAGTGCTAGTGTGTGCCATTTGCTATATTGCTGCAAGGTAGTTTGCAATGCTATAAAACCATATCCCTAGCATCCTCTATGTCTCTGCATACATGTAGAGGCCAAGAAAATTTGTTCTGTGTATTCTCTCAAACGTTCCTCAACTTTTAGTACACAGAGAAAAAGTGAAAGTCTGTAGTATATTTAGTAGAATCGCCACCTTGTGGTCAAAAGGTTTAACAGTAAATACTAGGATGGCAGATCATAGCCCCACTGCTACACACTTACCTGCAGCGGATTAGCTGCCATGATAAAGGTATAAGGCAAGATGGATGTAAGGCTATGCGTGTCAATTTTATGAACTTTCATACTTCTTTTTTCTCAGGACTAAGGTTTGTAACTGTGAGTCTGTGACACTGTTGTTAGGGATTTAGTCTGTGTGTTTAGTAATTGTACAACATAAGGCTACGGTTTGTGCTAGCTTATATATGCCTACACATTTTGTTGCTCCGATATAATGAAAAAAGTTAAGTTGTTCTATGTGTGTCGTACAGTATATTTTTTTTTATCTTTTACCTTGAGGTTGTGCAAAATAGGATTCTCTCATGTAACTTAATAGGTCATGTTACTTATTATGAGAAAATAAATATACTAATAAAAATAAATAAAGTTTAACCCACTTTGTTTCTTCCTCACAAAACTCATAACATGATCATCATGTTATAAAGTAACTTGAAAGGATTCAAATCCGAGGTTATGAGGTGTGCACATCAATTTTAGTAGTATACTACGGGATACTGTACAATTATACCCCTTTTGTTATTTGGACTTCTCTCAATCTTCAAAGTGGCCTTTAGAGTTAACGTTTTCATACTATTCTCTTGCATTGATAGTTCTTTACGTGCATCTAGGTTAAAAGTAAGTCAAAAATCCCACAAATGATACAACATTTATTTGTAGTTAATAATGATCTAAAAAAATCAAACCGTGGAAACGTCATTTACCATATCGTTAAGTTATACTTTGCCACCAATACATATTTAAATGATTTACAAGAGCTTTCAAATCAATTCATACAATGAGGAAGGGTTAACCTATTTAAACTGAGCCAAACCAACTTATAGCCAGAACTTAATTAACACCTTTATGAGCTTAAATGATATAAATTTTCTAAGTTTTAAATGTATTGATAATCACATATAATGCCCCGTCAGGTTGGCAGAATGATTTATCTAATGGAATGAAATATGTTAAAGGAATTAAAAATTAAAATATGATTCAACTGAATGTGATTATGAGTCAAATAAGTTAATGACAAACTTATTGTTAAAGGCTATTTCAAATAACTATAAAGCTACAAAGGTGCAATAATAATGACAAAACACATGTTTTTAATTAGGCATCACTAATTCCAGATATCTCAATCTTTTTTAATTTTATATTTAAACATACCAATTGGTGAACTCTGCAACCCTTATTCAACAAATGTCAAACTATAAATAACTAAAATTTCCTTGGCCAACAAAGGTCAACAGAACACCTAATTTGTTGGTATCCTTTTTGACGCTCATTCAATCAAATGTCCACTCTCTGATAACTTCTTTGTACGGCTAAGGTTTCCTTCACAAATTGTTGCTCAAACTTAGGGTTTTCAACTGGTTTTGTTTCTCACGCATGCATGAGAATTAGTTTTGAATCCAAACATGCCGACACCATACGCCCAGGATGCTTATAGTCTTGTACCTCCAATCAAGCCGGCTCCAAAAGAAGCTTTTGTTTGCACTCGCGTTCACGATAAACATCCTTTCGGTGTATTTCTCTTTCGAGACGCCCCTGATGAAATAACATTTGCACTCATTTTATTAGACCCATCGTTGATCCTTGTGATTGTGCACATTCTTCATCATCTTCTCTAATCTTCTCTAACCTTTCAGACAACCTAAAGTGAGATCCTTGTAAGTGCGTGCATGCATTTGTGATCAAATGAACTTTTATATGTTATGTACATTTAAAAAGGAAAATTGATAGACATGTCTAGCTAAAATAAAACGCGGTAAATGGAAGAGGTTTTTCCTGTTCAGGTTATCTGGGGAGGGCGAGTATTTACTTAGATGTATGTGGCCTAACCGGTGTATTTCGTGACCATTTTCGATCCTTTCCCTAGCCACCCAAAATGTGCAGCTAGTGAGGTTTGAACCTGAGACCTCTTGTAATAATACCTTTTGTAATAATATCAGGACGCCAACCACTAGGTCATGTTGGTGTTAGTTTACTTAAAAACAAATGAAAGGAGGAGATCTTCATTATTCACTCTCTAAAATAACCTTAATTATAATTATAATAGTCCTGACAAGCAAATTGGTATACATGGAAAATTTAATAGAGATCATTAGAAAAGAGAAAGCCTAGATAACATACATGTGTTAAAAAGTGAATATGCTTAAATTAATATAATTAACTATATAAGCGAAAATTTATTTTGTGTATTGAATTTCCAAAATTTATATTTTGCATATCCAATTTTCACCGATTGTTGCTATTTGTATGTAATTTGGTTGGCGTGTCACATATGTAAGTTACCACGTGACATCATAAATAGCAATAATCAAAAGTGAAAGTTAGATACACATACACAATAGAGTTTTTGGAAGTTTTATAGACAATAAATTTTTTCATATAGTTT
Source organism: Logfia minima (assembly GCA_963921325.1). NCBI lineage: Eukaryota > Viridiplantae > Streptophyta > Magnoliopsida > Asterales > Asteraceae > Logfia > Logfia minima. The sequence continues at coordinate 38,767,499 of OY992764.1, forward strand.
GTTACATTTTAGGCTTTTTAAATTGGTATCTTAAATAGGCCCGTATATTATTACTTTTTATGAAGTTATCGATGATTCATTTTGTTAGTTATTCATGACTCTTTAAGTTATTTCATTTTATTTTTTAAGGCAGGGTTAATTATTGGACCATCGGTCTTATGTCCAAATCCCAAGTTTGCAGCATGGATATTTCCAGGTCAATCAGCTTTTTATTCATAGGAATACTAGTTCATTTGCTTTCATGTATTTCTTGTTTGTGTCTGGGGTGAAGATAGATCTCTTGAGTATAAAAAGAGCAACAAAACAACAATGGTATATCGTGTTATTTGGCATGTTCGTACCACTAGCAGCAACTGCAGGGGTTACATTACTGGTCGGAAATTCATTAGAGCCTAAAATGAAGAAAGGGTCTTCAATTTGGGGAGTCAGGGCAGCATTAGCTATAACATCATTCCTGTTCTTCATTCAATCATTCGAGAATTTAAACTTTTGAGCTCAGATATTGGATGAATGCCATTAGCAACGACTGTTATTGGTGTCGTGGTAGGACTCTATGGGGTCACAGCATTTGAGGCTGCTAAACAAGGTGAAGCTCAGCCTATGGCCACTTTAGGATACATAATCTCTTATTATAATAACTATCTTTGGTGGAAATCGAATGACGATGCTTTGGATTATTAAAAACACACCAGAAGGCAAACCAGTTGAGCAATTTTACATAATTGCAATCTCGGGAGCTGTTTTAGTGTGGGGATTTTTTTGTTATTTTTTTGGAATAGCATTAGTTAGTGGTCCTATGGGGTTCGGTTTAGTTGTCCCCGATGGTCCGCCTTTAGGAGCCACTTTGGTCCAGAAAAGTGAGTCATTTATTAATGACAGTGTGATGCCAATGACTGATGTTTTGGCATGTGGAATGAGTGGTCAAAGTTAAAGCCACTGCTTTATATAATCATGACTGGATATCTGAGTAAGTTCTTCTCAATGCTGTTTATAACTCGATTCTTTGAGATGCCCATAAGAGAAGGAGTCACTTTGAGTTTGATCATGAGCTTAAGAGGTCAAGTCGAGTTCAAGGTTTTTCACAAGACTACCAAAATGTATATATATGTTAGTTTTGTCAAGTTGTTAAGCATAAAATCTGTAGATAAGTTACATGTTTCTGCACCTTGTAAGTATCGACATTTCTCTAAAAGTTTAGAAATTCTTATTACTCCCTTCGTCCCAATTTAATTATACATTTTTCCATTTCGGTATGTCCCAAAATTAGTGTACACTCTAAGCTTCAGACATTCAAAAAGTGTCTAAGTCGGTAAATATGAAATTTTATTGGTTAAAAGTGTAATTATTGCACTTTTCTGAAACTTTTTATGTGGCGGACAATTAAATTTATACGAAGTGCTTTTCTATATTTGTATGCACTCACATGTATACGTTGGATACACTATACAAATTTATTACTTTAAACAACTTGACTACCATTTACACATTTTTCAGTTCATGTTATGATAATAGTATGTATAACTTGGAAACTTTTGTGCAGATGATAGGACTTCCGCAGTTCACAATGTTTGTACTTTTTACAACGTTCTTGACGAGTATAGCAACACAAATGATCAACATTTTCTATAATTCTAATCGTCCGTACATGATTAACAAACAAAGAAACAACCAACACACTCCTCCCAACACAGAACTCCAAATACTAGTTTGGTTCATGGGGGAGGACAGCTGCCCTGCACTGATTCACCTTCTAGAAGTTTCTAACCCGACAGTGCATAGTCCTTTCTTGATTTACGCTCTTCATCTAGTTGAGCTTGTGGGACGAGCTGTTCATGTTTTCATCGACCATTCTAAGGAAGAAAAAAACAATAGTAATAAAGACGACATGGATGAAAACGGGGCAACACATAAAGCCTTTCAAGGTATCCAAGAAATGAGAAGAGGTGTTAAGATTCACTCATTTACTTCAGTTGCACCAAAAAGAAGTATGTATCAAGATGTTTGTGAGCTTGAATTGAACAAAAAAACCTCTTAGATAATATTACCGTTTAGTTTATCTTCAATTGGAAGTTTGGCTGGAAGTGATATGGCTCAAAACAATATCAAATCATTAAACAACACGTGCTCGACCATGCACCATGTTCGGTGGCAGTACTTGTTGATAAAGGTGACTTTAGGGGGCCTATTAATAACCCAAGAATGTCTGTAGCCGACATGAGGTATCATTTTGCTATGTTATTTTTAGGTGGGGCTGATGCAAGTGAAGCATTAGCTTGTGCAGATAGGATGGCTACTAATCCAAATGTTTCACTTACCGTGATACGTTTTCTTGCACATAACGATCAAGGGGAGAATGATTTGGAAAAATACTCGATGATGGGCTTGTGGCCGCATTTTGGGTGAAATATGAGGGGAATCAAAGAGTAGCGTATCAAGAGGTGGTTGTGAGAAATGGAGAGGAAACAGTGGTGGCTATTCGAGCAATGAATAGTGAGTCTTATGATCTTTGGGTTGTAGGGAGAAAACTTGGGATTAATCCGATTTTGATTGAAGATTTGGACAGTTGGAGTGAAAGTTTGGAGCTTGGAGTGATTGGTGATTATGTTGCATCAGTTGATTTAGGGAGTAAGGCTTCTGTTTTGGTAGTACAACAACAAGTTTTACGAGATAAAGAGATCAATTCGGGTGGACTGCAATGGAGAATTTCGAGATATTTTTATAGTTTGTGTTAGGAACTAGATACGTTGTTGATGGTTTATTTACTTATGGAACAATTCGTTGTCATATTAGTGTTTTTACATTACTACTCTAAGCTCTGGATTTGTCTATGATCAATGGCTTAGAGAAAAGATTGAGAATGTTTACATGTAATAATAGTTAATATTGTTTTATTGTCATATGCCAAAATTGTGATTGACAAATTAGATTCATAAGTGAAATTCGATTTTCAACAGGAATTTCTTTTATCATCATTAGATAGATAGATTGATATTATTAATTTGTTTAAGATCATATACAAGTTCAAGTTGATCAAGTTAACGAACAATGAATTCCTCAACAGTTCAACGAAGTCTTTAGTAATTGGGGCTAAAAGATGAAACTAGGTTGTGCTTTCTCGCAAGCTCTTGCATTACAACTCCCGCCTTCTGCAAGATCACAAATCACAGAAAAGGAAAAAGAAAAATACGAGTATACTACATCAATTTTATCTGATCAAAGAATGAGCAAATGCAATATGAGCTAATAGTCTAATATAGATGGGCAAAAAGAACCACTATGTAGGTATATTCTTTGTGATGTTCGTATTGACTTATTGATTGATTGATCTACAATAAAACAATCAGTTATATATCAAGCCACACACACGGAGCAAATGTATAACGAAAAACCAAATACATACCAGCAGCTTCCGAAGCAGCAATAAGAGTCTTCTTATTTGGGACTCTTTTGATGTCAATTTTGATTTTGAAGTCTGTTGGTGTTAGCCTTTTAAAATTCATTTGGCCCCTCACGAGAGTCGGTCCATTGATTTTGAGGACTTTGTGCGAAAAATAAAAATGGACCCTAAATTAGTATTCTATAATTATTGGGCTTATAAATTATAATTAGTTATTCTTACTGGACTACAATTCTTAAATGAGCTATAACAATGGGTTAATAAAAAATGATATAAAAGCTTTTCAGAAAAGAAAAAAAAAGAGGCTTTCAAGATTCAAACCTGGGCCAAACAGAAATGGTATAAGACTGAAAAGGGTGGCACATTGCCAATTTATCTATTGTATATTTATGATTTGTTTTACACAAATTGATATATATATTAACATATATAATATATATTAGTTAAAATTCGAGCCCTATTTTATTTATGACCCTGTGCGGTCGCACATCCGGCACCCCCTCTGAGCCGGGCCTGCCCCTCACCAAGAGCCTGTCAATTATAATGAAAATATAATCTCAAAATAAAAAACCACTATTAAACACATTCAAATTAAAAAAAGAAATCCACGAAAGACACCACAACCAACAAGGTCAAAAGTCCTTCGAAATTGCGTCCGGCTAAATGACAATTGCTTTATGTAGGTTGTAGTTAAATAATGAAAATTAACTATCTTAAAACTGGTTTTCTAATAACCATACATCAACCACATCTATAGTTGATTGTTAACCATAATTTTCACTCTTTGAAAGTATAAGGTTGGACTGTAACTGAATTGAGCTCGAATTCAACATAACTTCAATTATTCATATATGTTCAAGCTCGGCTCAGAAAGTTTAAAATTATATATAAGAATAATTTTTAATATTCAAACTTATTTTATATTTGTTCAAAAATAAAAATCAATATAAAAATTATTTCAAATATATATAAAATTAAAATAAAGTGTGAAAGCAAGTCAAAAACATTGTAAAACACTAACAATTTCAAAATATAATAATAAAATAATTTACAGATCTAAAATTGCATATTTTCATATACACGTATTAATATTAATTAAGGCTTGAAAAACTTGATAACAATTCGAGTCAAACTTTTAAAAGTTTAAATTCGACTTGATATATATTCCGATCTTGGTCAAACTCAAACTCAAACTCAAGTTGCTTAATAAAAGCTGATTTACGGCCCTAGTTACTGACCACCGTTGTTAGAAACTAGAAAGCAAGGGATGAATACAATGAGGACGATTTTGGTAATTTTGTTATATATTGTCATTTTGTAATTACAGCCAAGATTAGGGACATATAGTGCAAATATCTCTAAATTGGCTCTCTGAGTTATTTTCGAATCGCCTTGAAAAAGAGAAGATTATTTTCTTTCACCTCATTCATATACCACCGGCGACACTCGCAGTACCCATCGGTAATCCAAATTACATCACTTTTTTTTTTATATTGTGTAAATATAGTTTACGGTTTCTTAATTTAATGTATATGATGCATTTTTCAAATATCTACAATTTTCAGCTGAATTTAACAGAAAAGCGATGGATGACGATATTTCAAATTCACTCCGTCGAACGTCAACTAGAGCTCGTAAAGTTGCGCCTAAAATGGCAGCTGCACTTGCCAGCTCTGATAATCGTACTCACGTAAGGTTCTTCTCTGTTTTCATTTTGCATTTTATCAGAATTTTAGATGTCAATTGAAATCAGAGCCTTACTTGTTTTTTTTTTTTTAAAAAAATTTCTTCTAAAACTGAACAATTAAAGGCAATTCTAGCTCGTCTTGAAGCACTGGAGAATGATAATCCTGTTACCGAAATCGTAGAACCTAATGATGATGATGATGCTTCCCTTGATGATGAGGATGATCAAGGTCGGAATCAATTACAATATGTACTCTCAATTATATTTAGGTTTATTTATCTAAAATGTAAATTTATTTTTCTTTGTGTTTTTAGTTGGACAACTTAGTATCATAGTTTTTTTTTCTTTTCTTTTTAATTTTAGTTGGCCTTTTCACTTCTAAATCTTGTCCCATTTGAGTCATTGTGCAACCGGTATGTTAGTCGTTTTTGCCTCAAATGGGCCAACATGTTTACAGCGACACATAAGCACAATATTGCCAGTCAACCCGTTACATAAAGACTCGAATATGTCAATGTGACGAGATTTTGAAGTACAATGGCCTACTGAGACTAACAAAATAGTAAGTTGTCTCGTTTGAGACAAAATGAAAAGTACGTTGATTTTTTGAATATTCCTTTAATTTTTTATGCAAATATCATGGATCCTTCTTTTACTAATCTTCTAAAACCATCATTTTGGTTTAAGTTTTCGATAGGGTGTTTTAGAGTTGCCCAAAAAGATCTCGTAAGTGCTCCTGGTGGTCTAATTAGCATGTTATTATTTTCTTATTTATTGCAGTGTTTCATAAGAAGCAATCCAAAGGTACCAAACGCAAAACTCGTCAGGCCAAAGCACTGGAGACAAAGAAAGCCCCGCGAACGTTCCTTGAGCTCTTGAATGATGTAAGAGGATTATGCTTATTGTATTTTTAATCAATTATTTCAAGCAACCAGGATATTATAGCTAGTGTAATATCATAGAACTGACTGTGATCAATATGCGAAACAGGCAAACCTGGAATCGTTGCCTCCTCATATGCCATCCTATCTAAGAGCTGCAGTTGGACCTCCAAGTTCCACCTGTAGCCGCCATTTTTGCACTGTTTGCGGTTTCTCTGCAAAATATACATGTGTAAGATGTGGCATGCGTTTCTGTGCTGTCCGTTGTCAGAATATTCACAATGATACACGTTGTCTGAAATTTGTTGCTTAGATCAATTTGAAATGATCGAGGAACCCTTTGAAATTTACAAAATATCAAGTGATGGAGAAACGTATTGTAATCTTATCTGTACTTCTTTAGGCTAACTCCCATATAAGATATCATCTGACGTGTCTCTGTTTAGAGTGTACCTTTACTTTAGTCTATATATCCTTTGTTTGTGAAATTATCGAATTTGACATTGTAAAGAGCACATTATCATGAGACTGAGAGTTTTTGAATCTGCTGTTTCCAGCATCGATTAGGACAGTTATAAGATCATATATTAACGAGTTCCATTACTTTCAACCTTGTGGTAAGTCTTCATAAGTAGTCTTCTTACTAACTGAAACAGTACATCTTAGTTAGACTATGCATGGTCATATAAAGGTAACCAACTCTGGTAAAATGTCTTCTGGAAACAACTTTGTTTGCACCCATTATAATTTCTACCTGTGATCACAGCATGCCAGATGATGGTTCAATACCCAATAGTCAATACCTTTGAAAATGTTTATTTATATTTTTCTTTACTTAGAAGTTTGAGGGTTGTTATGGGTGAAAAATCAATGTTGGTTACCTGAAACAGAAATTGGGTCAATGTTGGTTAAATTCGTTAGCAATATCTGTTCTTATTTACCGTATGACAGTATCCATTTGCTTAACTTATTTCTGCTCTTTTCTCATCTTCAATATATTTGTTCGATCTTCATTTGTTGTCACACTATGGAAAAGGGACACAAAATCGGAAGTTCAGAACAAAATTGAACTGAAGTAGACCAAACATTGCTTTTGTTCTTCCACCACGATTGAGATCTCCTTTAGCTTTGTTTTCCAAATGACATTTATGCTTTCTTTGTTATGTCGGACATCTGCTTTTCTGTTCGTGTCATAGGCTTAGTAGACATTATATCCCATACCATATTCTTTTTGGAACAATTGTCTATTCAAGGGGTTCTTCTCATTCTTGTGTTTTCCTTCAAACTTTTAGAACTGATGTTTGAAAAACAGAATTATTCTTTTCTTTTAACTTAGACATCAAGTACATTAGCAGCAGATATTAGCTACTCTTTTACATGACCGTGTTTTTTTGTTCGTTTTCTTAATATTTTGTGGATTTATGGATTAGTGGCTTCATATAAGTACATGAACAAGATATTAACGTAATTTAAAACAACAGCATCACATTGCAGCAGCCTTCGTTGCAGGTGAGGTTTTTTAGAGATGGGTAGTTATCCAATAACACTGGGCAACACATGAATGTGTACTGGATTGTGTCCGTAACCATTTTGTATGTGTAGTTGTTACTGATGTATTAAGTTTGTCCTGATTATTCCTCCATACTTAGGATTAGTTTGCTGCCCAAAGAATTATATAAGGAAGGAATTACTGAACTAATTTGCACTGATATATTTTCTGTTGCACTTGAGCAGATACCGAAGTGGATGTCTTCCAAATGCTGCTAAGTTTTCTGTATATTAGAGGTGGCAATTTCGACCATTGCCCTACCACTGGGCTGATTTGGGGTTCTATTTTATTATGGACGGGTCAAATAAGTATATTTTTTCTAGAATTTGGATTAAAGGAAATGGGTTGAAGGGTCTAAAGTCCCTCAGAATCTCCAAATGTTTTCAGATGTTTACAAAATATCCTAAAAATTTTCTGTAAAAGCTTTAGATTATTTATATTAGCAATATCTTTTTTCATAATCTTATGTAATACATTAATTTTCTTTTAATCAAACTGTTGACAGATGAGCTATCCTCCTGTTACTCGACCCACCCATTTGGCTATGTCAATGTTTATGCATTGTTTATAGTTGGGTCAGATAGTTTGATCATTTTATTTTTAGCGTAGTTGATATATTGATCGTTAACCCTTTGATATTAGGAAACCGCAGTGATCATTACTAACTCAGTAACTCAAAAATTGATAATGAACAGAGCTAAGGGAAAGTTGTTGCAAGTGAATGTCACATTTAGCCAATGGGTTCAACATTTTTCTTTCAGATTTATTACTATGTAATAATGTGATAAATTGCATTGTGTTTACTGGTAAGGTGTATGTTGTATTCACAGCAAGATCTAATGAATCAAGTATACTAGATTTCATCATTTTTTTTTTTTTTTTTTTGTCTAGATAACTTGACTTTCTACTTAAAAGTTAAACCATTGACATTGAATTGTTTGATTCTTTTTCATCAAAGACCAGCTGTTTTGATCTGCTTTTAAGGTGAGATACACGTTTAACAAATGTGGACATGGAGTATTTTAGAAATCTCCCATAAACATAGATTGTAATTAACAAAACAGTCTACCATAAACATAGAAATCTCCCACTCACACACACAATAGTCTACTACTCCATATTAACTATTAACTTACAATACAGTAATTAATAATAATGATAACGATATAATCCTAAAATAGTCTTATGAATTAAGCTTCTTTCTATGAATATTGTTGTTGTAGTTTACTAATTTGAACATAAACGTTCAAACTTACTATTATCTATTGTATATGTGTGTTAGAATATCTTAGTTTGTAGATATAGTGAAAAACAATACTAGTATAAACTGATCCATCCAAATAGTAATTTGTATGGATTAGTTCGGTTTTAATGTTTTCAGATCGATTAGATTCATATTTTTAGAACTGAAATCCAATCGGATTCACATATATGGATCAAATTTATCTGATCCATTCATTGTACACCCATTCTGATAGGGGAGGTAATTCGGGTTTAGTTAATGTGTGTCGGTCGAAAGTTGTGATATGATAAATGGGTGGCGGGTTTAAAGTATTAATCTCAAACAAGATGTACATAACCTGTTTAGTTTAACCGGTTGGATTTGAGTTGATGAGTTGTTTTCATCTTTTCAGGTCAAATGGTTCAAATTTGATCGGTTCATTTCAGGTTTGTATATATAGATTTATAAACCAATTTTTTTTTTCTTTTTTCGATGATTGGCGGATCGACCAATTTTCTTAAACCCTAACCCGAATTTGGTGAAATGTTAGCCTAATTCTTTCGCGCCTATTTCGTGATGGGTTTCAAGTCGTGTCAGGTGAGTTGATAGCCTAATTCTTTGTTTAGTTCGTGGATTCATTTATACAACTAGAACTATAACTAAATTTAGAGCATTAACAATGCGGTGACCAAGTATCGGTTAATAGCTCTCTTTTATTCAGGTGGAGCCTGCAAATCAACGTGTGTAATCCATTGCGAGACCTCCATCTCATCCGTTCATTTAAAGAGCATATGTGTCTGTATAAATGCATATTAAACGTTGACGAGGAGAGTCTAATGAGTTTTGTAAGCTTTAATGAATTGTAGTATAATATATAAAAATATAAAATATTAATGTGAACTTAGGTTGACAGCATTGAACTCTCCAAAATTTGCATGGATGTCTTGTAAACTTAATTAGTTTACTATGTTTCCATTTTTTAAAATATTATTACATGCCACCCGGTGAAGATATTGCAGCCAAAGGGACAACCAGTCAAGTACGAATCTTGTAAAAACGTCGACTTGAAATACAAAACAAAGTGTACTAGTTTTTCTAATCTAACTACCTATTTTCAACTATACAGTTAAATTATACTTCCGCTGTTTTACTAACTCGCCGGAATCTCAATCCACCGTCCCTCACGTTTCCCGCACCACCGCCAACCACCGTAACACACCACCACTACCTCCAATCAATTCAATGACTTAGTTATATCATCATTACCAATCAATCAATCAAATGAACGAATCACAAAATCACACCGACGAATCAGATGAAGAAATCCTCATCGATCATTCTTCTTTGACCTCTAATTCCTTCTCAAATTACAAAAGTGCCATGACTATACTTTCCTCCGATGACAACCACCACCCTCTCACCACCCCCGCCGTCACCGATCCTCTACTATCGCCACCGTCACCACCACCGCAACTCAAAAACCCTAATTTTGACACTGATTCACACATTTATCCCCTGAATTCAAACGGGGAAGAATCTAGGTTCATCGAAAACCCTAATTCTAACATTGATTCACATATTGACCCTCTCACATACTCTGATTTGGACTTCACGTCTCCGAATTCAAATGGAGAAGAATCGCAGTTGTCCGAAAACCCTAACGATGAATCCGAAAGGACCGAAAGCCTGTATTTGAAAATTGCAGTTTCGAATCCACAAAAGGAAGTAGAGTCATCGAGTTCAATAGTTCCGGGAGGTAATACTTATGTTACTTATTTGATTACCACCAAAACGAACATTCCAGACTTCGGTGGGCCGCAGTTTGTGGTTCGCCGGCGGTTTAAGGATGTAGTGACGTTGTCGGACCGGTTAGCGGAGGTGTACCGAGGGTTTTTTATTCCTCCAAGGCCTGATAAGAGTGTAGTTGAGAGTCAAGTAATGCAAAAACAAGAATTTGTTGAACAAAGACGAAATGCGTTGGAGAAATACTTGCAGAGATTAAGCGAGCATCCGGTGATTAAACTGAGTGATGAGTTGAGAGTGTTTTTACAGGTTCAGGGGAAGCTTCCATTGCTGCCGACTGCGGCAGTAACATCGAGGATGATTGATGGAGCTACGAAATTGTCAAAACAGTTGCTTGGGGATAATTCAGGTGGTAGGTTTCAGCCTCAGGATATTGTGCAGCCTGCGAAAAGTAGGTGGGATTTTATAAGGATTGTGAAGGAGATGAATCAAGCGGTGAGTAATGATTGGGGAGGATCGGGACCACCTATATATGAGGAAGATGGCGAGTGTCTTCAAAATAAGGAGAGGTTGCTTAATCTCGAGAAGCAACTTACCAATGCTTCCAAGCAGGTGTGTGTTCTTGCGGTTTTTATAATTAGGGGTTCTTTGGGATTGTGTCTGCAAATTGATTATCCTTATTGTGTTTTCAAATAGCATGTAAATAATTTGAGTGTCTGGATGAAAGTGGTTATCCAAGTATATTATAGTGAATAATCAGTTTTGGATAATTTGTTGAGAATGCAATCCTAAACATCTGCATAACTCATTATATCACATGGTTGATTGTAGTTGTGTTTTTTTAATTCAACGAAATATATATAGTGTATATGTGAAGTTGGGCCGTAATGAATACTATTGGTAATTTTCATGTGGAATCCAGGCGGAATTGTTTGTAAAAGCTCAGCAAGATATTGCAGAGACAATGGGAGCATTTGGGCTTTCATTTATTAAATTGACAAAGTTTGAAAACCAGCAGGCGGTTCTTGACACACAGAGACAAAGGGCTGTTGACATGAAGAATCTCGCTACTGCTGCTATCAAAGCTAGTAGATTTTATCGGGACCTAAATTCACAGACTGTTAAGCATTTGGTAAACTACTATTCTAGATAGGATGGTATACGTACTTCGATTTCCAGCTTATCTTTTGTTGATCATTATTTGTTGTAAGTAAATTAACATACAGTGAATCGCTAGAAATCTCATCACACGTATGACATGGAAACATGAAACTCTAGTGCTCGGTGTAAGTGACATCTGTATGATATCAAAGCATCATTCTGTTTATAACTGTGATCTGCATATGGTGTGCAGGATACACTGCATGATTACATGGGATTAATGTTAGGAGTCCACACTGCATTCTCAGACCGTACTAGTGCGTTGTTGACTGTTCAAACTCTTACATCTGAACTGGATTCGTTGTATGCACGAGTGGAGAAACTGGAAACATCATCCTCTAAGAATTTTGGTAGTGATAAGCCAAAGACACTCAAACTAGGAGAAGCAAGGGAAGCCATTAGAGTTACCGAAGATGCGAAAAGCTGTGCGACCAAACAGTACGAGCGAATTAAGGTATTTTTTAGCCATTTTATTTGCCTGCTTACACAAAGTTGCCATGACTATCTTTTTGGGCTTTTGAACTTAATGGTGATCCACATCAGGAACGTTGCTTATTGTATAAAAACGTGTTTAGTCTTTGTAAGGTCTACTCATTGTAATGTGGTGATTGTTAATGTTTCCAAAGCTTTGGGTGGAGCCTAGATAGTTGAACGTGCTCATAAGGTCTTCTGGCCGCTGCTTTGGTGACCTGGTCTTTTTTTCCAACTGCCTGTACCCTTGATTGTTCTGCTCCTTATTCAATTTTTTGGGTTTCACCAGAAATATGGTTTTTGTTTTCATGTTTATAGTAAGCTTCTAATTCGAATTTAACAGCCTTTCATATAGTAAAGAGGATGTTTTGCCAGTAATAAAATTTGATAGTCCCAAACTAACCAATATAGATGTTATATCCCCGTGATAAGTTTTTTATTCTCTTCGGGATCGTGGGTATTGAGAGCAGTCTTTCCTTTTGTTTTGACACTTCTTTTTTCAAGTATTTTGATGATTTACATGACAGTATCTGAACTCTCATTCCTATATCCATTAAGCTCTAGTGGTCCTATATTAATTGTAAGAAGCCACATGGGCTCTTTTTAAGTTCTATAGCATATATGTTTTTCCACTTGCTATCCTAGATTAGCTTGACTTATATATTAGGCTTCTCTTAAATATGATTGTTCATGCTATTCTCTAGTTCTAATCGTCATGCTATCGTCCTTTTAACTATTAGACAAAATATTCTTTCATAGGAGATTCTTGAAAGAGATTTTCCACTTTTGACGATGAAAAAGTGCTGCTTGTATTGCTTTAAGATGCCCTTCTTCAACAATAAATAAGTTTAAGTTCATTATTCTCTATCTTTTAAATAAATATTCTTTATATGTTGATATTCTCTCTAAATCTTTACATAACACATATAGATTTGAAATATAAAATTAACTTCCTCATATGATTTGGCTAGAATGAATGGGGGAAAAGCACAACCAGCTTGATCATCTTATCAAATATTATTTATTTCTCTAAGCTTCCATCCTTAGAAAACATTTGAAAAGCATCAATCAACTAGGTTGTTTGGTGAAACCGGTATACTAATTAGATTATTCTTCGCCTATTAAATCCTCTAGTAAATTTGGGTACAGGCAACAGCATAAATATAGGTTTGGTACAAAATAGATTTTCTGCATATCATTATCATTATAGTCATTATAGTAAAGCTTATCACCTGATTTTGTTGCCGGACGGATTATGCTTTTGATGCTTCAGTTTCACTCAATCTATAACACTAATAGATGTGTGACTTGGAGAATTAGTTTCACGTTACTTTAGTCTTTGCATATTTAAAGGTTAGAGGTGACAAGATGAGTGGGTCTGAGGTTGAGTAACATTTCGAAATGGGTTCCGGTTAAGAGGCTCCACCGGGTTGGGTTTCCTACAAACCGTTATAAGTTCAATTTTGTTGAATATTTAATGAACAACTTATTTGTCAATTGCGAGTAGATAAACAGTAGATTTACAATAACCATCTTAATGTTTGAATAAAAATGATTTTGGAGGTTGTATATACTAAATATAAACTTGGGGTAGTTTGGACCAATTCTAGATAAGTCACTACCCAAACATACCCATTCGTAGCTAAATGAGTCCAAAGCGCTGCATCTATTATATTCACGCCCAAATGTACTCTTTTTCCCTAATTGTAGTTGACTTGTGTGCTGGCTTACATGTTGCTATGACTAGAACCAAATCATATATTCCAGCTCTAATGATATGTCAAATTCATTGATGCAGGAAAATAATCGGACTGAAATAGAGAGACTAGATAGAGAAAGGAAGGCAGACTTCAAAACTATGTTGAAGGGATTTGTGCTTAATCAGGTAAATTGCTTTCTTTTTCCCTCTCCTATATGCAGATTTTTAAATCATTCATGTGCAATATGGCCATAGAGAGTAGTAAGCTTTCAATTTTGAGGGCTACACAAAGGATAGTCAAAGAGGATTAAGATAATTTTGACTTGTGCAATAAATAAGATAATTAAAAAGCTATCGTAGAGAGTTAGACATATGCATATTGCTTCAATAATAATGAGTTAAGGTTTCGTTGCTCCATCTTTTTATTTGTAAAATCTGGAGTTATAAAGTCAAGGAATGATATCAGTGCACACAAGGTATACCAACTGACTAACAGTGAAAAGAGAGAAAATGGCAGGAATAGTTGCCACAATTTCCATTTACTTAGGGTGATTTGGGTTCTGTTTTTTATTTTTCTTCCCTAATGGGTGAAATAAAAAGGACATAGCTTAAAAGGGAAGGAGTTAAAATTTACCTGAAGTATTTCTTGTTATCAAAATTATCCATGCTGCTGGAAGCACCGATCTTGCCGTCTCCTTTTCTGGCCACTTATGTTCAGCATTTCAAAGCAAAATGACCAACTTATCACGTCATGATGAATAATGTAATGCTTATTGCTTATTCCCCATTTATAAGTCATAGCTTCACAACTAATCCTCCTACTGGTTACAGAATTTGTAGTTTGAAGAAAATGTTTCTATCAGTTTCATCTTAAAACATTCTGGTGTCAATTTGAGTTCCTAATATCTTTTAAATCCCGTCTTGGTTTATTTTGTGACATTATAAATAACTTCCGATTTCAGTATATAAACAAGCTCTTTCAATTTATAAAATTGGGGTTTTTTAAGAGTATATTCCCCTTTTTTGTTCAAGTAGTGAACTGAATTTCCTACGGCGTTTAGGTTCAAAGATGACAATTATTAGATCATGGTATGGAGGGCAAACCAGTCAATGCTAAATATTTTGAAAATATGCATACTTCCCCACTAACTGCTGAAATCATTTACCTGTATGCATGATTATTAAAAGGGGTCATTTTGACCCGTATACTTATTAATGAATTGTTGGGATTATTTTGATAACTCTTGGTAAATTATTGTGGTTTATATGGAAAGATTTTTGTTATACAGCAAACAGGTTGAAAGATACCTGAATTGTATTTCTAATGGCTAACATCCTTTAAACCGTTTTATTCAAAGATTTGGATTAATATTCTAATAGTACCATTTCTGTAATTGTATTAAATGCGTAAATGTTCTTTAAAAATCTTAAAAAATGAACAAAAAAGGGTGTCTTTAATACAACCCTTCCGACCCGTCTGCTACTAGATTTGAACCATGCTAATGCCATCCCTTTTGACACTTAACCTAACCTGTGTGAACTTCTGCCACCGATAGTACATTATAGCTGATGAGCTGGTTTTACTGGTCTAGCTCTGAGGAAAATGACATGATGTAGTAAAAGATAATTTCTTACGAGTTCCATTTGTGGAACATATTTTTTTTGTATGCCCAAACCCACTGAATATTCACTGATGTTCTGTGTATGCAGCATACTCATAAAAGTTTTCAACCGCTGTAAATGAACTAGTTAAAATGTATTCCATCCTAGTAATCTCAATTCATATTCCTGTAAGTCACTGAATTTTCAACTGGTACAACACATTCTATGAGTTCCGTGACTTGGGTTAGACTAAGTACGTTTCAAATTATGCAACAATTGTCAAAGTACGTTGTTATTCCATGTGATTATCCCTAATTAAAATTTCAAAACCAGGTTCATATCTGAATTTTGTCGATATGGATCAAAACTGTCTATCCCTGGTAAGAATTTTAGAAAGTGGAAAGCAATTGGTTACCGCTCAAGGTTCCATACATGTATCCTTTTCTCAACTTGTTTGATTGTTTCAATTGGTTATGTTAATAATGCACTGATCTTACTGTTATGTACCTACCATTAATCTTCTGATATGAGTTTTGTTGCTGCATTTTCTATAAACTTACGTTGAGCAATGAATTCGTGAACTGCAAAAATGCATTTTCACCTTGGGTGCTATGTAATTTACAGGTAGAATTTACAGAAAAAATTGGAAAGGAGTGGGCAATTGTTGCTGCAGAGACGAGTGGGTTTGCTAAGCATGATGGTTGAGGGAGGATTGTACAGTCCATAAAATTCAGTTTTCTTTTTCTTTTTTTAGGTTACAAGTTATTCATGTTGTGGTAGTTAGCAGAATACAGCTACAATATAGACGAGAATAAGTGGAAACCATTCTAATTTCGCAGGTTGTGATACAGTTGCACATGATAGTTGTAGGCTGGTTGTGAAGGCATTTGTATTATTATTTTCGTTCATGGGCTTGAGATAGACCTTTCGTTTTATTAATGAGAAAGGATGAAAGCTGCATATAGTGTTCATTTTTCAGGCAATATTTGCCAATCATATGTGGAATGATATCCCTGCGTTCGCACTTGTGCGACACCCCACTTCTTTGGGTGGTTTACATTACAAAATATTCATGTATTTATTTATTTATATAAATAGACATTATTTTCCGAGAGGTTAGATTTTTTCATGTGATTTAGTCAGTCATATTAATCGTTTTCCCCACTTAATTTCGAACGTATGTACACTTTTACTCCATTTAAAAATATCAAAGTTGTACTGTACCTAATTTAGTTTGTTGACACAATTTCTATCATTATCCCTATGATATAATATGGATTATTTATTTAATTAACCTTTTGATGTGAGAAAACATAACTACTAGTGTATGATTGGTTTAATTAAATTGTAAATGATTATGTGAAAATGCACTTATTTTATTTCGTTCATGGCAAGGTGATTAACATGTGCTAATTTTAATTATTATAAATTATATACGTGCATTAACATCACGTGAAAGATATAGGTCAAACCGACAAAAAAACGAGTGTTTATTATTTCAACTTGAACTACTGACAGTCAAACCGTACATCGACCCTATTCCTGCTGTTCATATTTACTTTGTCGGATCAAAGTGCGTGTCAACCAATCGGACACTCGTATCTCCCAATGATCATTTGAATTCATTTAATCATGACCATTGATCTATACTCAGCCTCCACAAATGAACGTGAGACTACATTTTGCTTTTTGGACTTCCATGACACGGGAGACTGACCTAATAAGACACAATAGCTAGTAGTAGACCTCTTTGTCCTTGGACAACTAGGCCAATCAAAGTCACAATAGGTAGTCAAATGTGCAGCAACACGATTTGCTAATAAAATACCTTGACCAGGAGATTGCAACAAATATTCACGAAGGTGTTTCATTGCATATGGACAGAGGTGGGACTTGCATGAATTGACTTAGAAGATGCACCATATAACATATATCAGGCCTAGTAATGGACAAGTAGATCAACTTGTCAATATGCCTTTTATATACCTTTGGATTATTAGTAAATCATCCACATAAACAAGAATGGCTGTGAACTGACCTGAATTACACATTGTAAACAAGGAATAATCCGTTTTGAGATGTTGGTAACCAAATGAGATCAGGGCAGAAGACAATTTTGAAAACCATTGTCTGGGTGCCTGTTTTAATCCATAAAGTGATTTGATCAACTTACAAACTTTATAATTAGAACCTTGCACATCTTGAACACACTCCACCTTACCAACATATCCCATAGGCATTCTCAAATACACCTCTTCAAAAAGATACCATGTAAAAATGCATTTGATACATCCATTGTATACCAACCCTTGATAGCAGCCAAAACTAACAAAGCTCTTACAGTCACCATTTTAGCCACAAGAACAAAAGTCTCCTCAAAGTCAATGCCTTTTCTTCGTCTATTACCTTGCACAATCAATCTAGCTTTCTTTATATCAACTGTATCATTTGCTTTAAGCTTAGTTTTGAAAATCCAATGAGACCAAATAGATTTTTTTCCAGGAGGTCAAGAGGATAACTCTCATGTTCCATTATCTTCTAAAGCTTTTAATTATGCATTCATAACATCACACCACATTGGATCTTTGATTGCCTCTTTTAATGAGGTTGGATCATTATGATCAGTGAGTGCACTCAGAAAAGAGTAGAATTTATAACCAGTGACTGGAGATAGATTAGTGACAGTCCTTTAACCACTGAGGAGGTTTGGATTCCCTAGAGGAATGTCTATTAGGTTGAACAAGCTCAAGTGGTGTATTTGAAGGAATAAAATTAACATGAATAAATAAATTGAGATGGGACAGCCTCAGATGAAGAAATAGGATTATCATCAAGAATAGAATGATTAGAAGAAGAATTTCAAGTGCTGACAGATGCAGATAATTCATGAACCAAAGGAACAGTAGTAGAGATAAATGAATCATCAACTACTGGTGATACAAAATGAGG
This sequence comes from Logfia minima, assembly GCA_963921325.1. Classification (NCBI taxonomy): domain Eukaryota; kingdom Viridiplantae; phylum Streptophyta; class Magnoliopsida; order Asterales; family Asteraceae; genus Logfia; species Logfia minima. The sequence continues at coordinate 38,785,860 of OY992764.1, forward strand.
TAATGTAACAGGTAAAGGATGAAGAAACTATTCAAGACTTGAATAGGAATAATGAAAAATATGTTCAAAAAACTTAACATCCCTGGAAACAAAAGTAGTATGAGTTATCAAATTGTATAACTTGTAACCCTTTTGATGTTGAGGATAACCTAAGAACATAGAGGGTACTCTTCTAGGGGAAAACTTGTCCACTATTCTTGAAGGATTACTAGCAAGTGCTACTTCTAGAACATGCATATGCTTTCTTTCCACCCTGTCATTTTGTTTTGGCCTATCTACACAAGTTTTTTGGTGTACAATACCCAATTCAGCCAAATATATCCCGCATGATCATTTGATAAACTCAAATGCATTGTCAGACCTCACCATTTTAACTTCGGTATCAAACTGAGTATTAACAAATCTCAAGAATGAAGCTTTAGAACAACAAATGAATCTGACTTGTGAACTAGCAAATATATCCATATAGCTCTCATATAATCATCAACTATGGTCAAGAAATACCTATATTTTTCATTTGTAGGTACTTTGTATGGACCCCATACATCAATATGAATGAGAAGAAAATTTGCACTTGAAATGGAACCACTCAAAGGAAATGGAATTTTGGTCATCTTAGCCATTGGACAATACAGATATGAAAAGGTAGTTTTATCAACAGTAATGACATCTTTACAATGTATGTATTTCATCTTAGAATCAATATGATCTAGTCTATGATGCCATAAACTGTAATAGTACACATAAGAGTTAGCTACTGCATTTCTAAAGGAATTTGAAGTGAAAGAAGTTAAACAAGGATCACCTAGACCTATACTTGAAGCAATTGCAGACTTCAAAGCATCATACAGCTTATGAAGAGCAACATTGACAATATAATCCATCTCTTTTCTTAGCCAATCCCATTATTTTCCCTGTGATCAAGTCCTGAACTACACAAAATTTGGGAAAGAAAATAACAAGACATTTATCATCTTTAGTCAATTTTGGAATTGGAAGTAAATTGAACTGAAAAGATGAAACACACCAACATTTTTGCAAAGTCAGATTGTGTTGCAATCGAACATTACCAATGTGAGATATAGTGGAAATATGAATATTTGGGAGTGAAATTTTAGGAATATTCAAAAGAGATTTTGGTTTAGCAAGTGATGAGTTGCTCCAGTATCTAAAATCCAACCCTGAGCAATATTAGCATAAGTAGAAAGACAAGTGATACCTGCAGTAAAATGATGAACTTGATCATTATCTGTATCTCCATAAATGCCTTTTTGCGCAAACAGATTTCTCAAGAGCTGCTCAAAATGATCAACAGTAAACATCACATTTCCATTTTCAATAGCAGTGTTACCAGCAAACCTGTTAGCACCATTACCATCCTTGACTGGGTTTTCTTTTCCCTTACCTTTAACCTTGACTTTTCTTATATTTGTAATGCCAAGTAGGATAACCTATTTTCTCCCAACACCTCTCAGGAGGATGCCGTTTATAGCCACATGTAGTACATTTTTTGTCCACCAGATTGGTTTTGCTAAACAAAGCTGTAGTTTCATTATTCATTAAATGACTACTGAGAGCATCGCTCTGAGATTCATCTTATTGAATCAAGGCACAAGCATATTTAACAGTAGGTAAAGGTGTACTAAGCAGAATTTTGGTTCTTTGTGAGCTATAGGTCTCATCTAACCCACTCAAAAACTGAAAAAGCCTTTGTTCCTCCTTTTGCTTATCAATAACAGTCAAGAATATAGAGATTTCTGGTGTTGTAGCAAATATCCTAGGCAACTCATTCTTTGAATCTAACTCCTCCCAAACACATTTCATCATTATATAATACTCACTTACTAGTTTACCTTGTTGTTCCATAGCATAAGTTTCTTTGTGCAACTTATATTTCCTAGATACATAACTCAAGGCAAACCTGTTTTTCAATTGTTGCCAAATTTCACTAGTAGCTCCAACAAACATTATAGATTTGCTTATTTGATCAGACACTCATCAGCCAACTAATAACCATGTTGTTGCAAGTATCTCACTGTTCAGATTGAACTGGATTATTAACATGTTTAGGAATTGTACATTTACTGAACCCTAGCTTCCGTTTTGTTGAAATAAAAATTTCAACAGATCTTCGCCATGATCTATAGTTCTGATCACCAATCAGTTTCTCTCAAATTAGCAAAGAACCTGGACCTCCGATGGATGAAGAAACAACGGACTCTGAAACACATTAGGATCCCCTTGTTAACAGCAGAAGCAATAACAATGAAACAGACTAAATCGATGAAACTACACCACAAATTTAGCTAACGATTCAAGATTTAGACAAAACACGAGCAAGATTTAATTGAGTTTTACTTCACAAATCAAAAAAAAAAAAAAAAAAACACTGATTTAATTTCGTAGCTCAATCACGCAATCGCCATTGATGCTCTGATACCATGATAAGCTAGCAATAACGATTGAATTGAGAATTGAAACAAATATGATTTCATTACTCTTGAAAAACTTATTACAAAGAGAAACGTAAACCGTAATATATACATCAACAACTCTAACTGCCATTAACTAACTTTTAACAACTTCTAAACTAACTTTTAACTTAATTAGCTTAATATTTACATTTCAATCCATTAGTTTCATTTCTTGATATTTCCAATCCATGAACTTCTGAACTTTCAGCAATTGACATTTCCAATAGTCACGCGAACGCAGAGAAATGGAAAGAAATAACAATTTTATAATTTTATAAGACTTCTCTGCTACTAGTTCTTCCAAATATAATTGAAAAGAAAAGATAGCATGATTCTCATTTTACTTATCTTCTTTTCATAAAATTTTTTGAGAACACAATGTTATTTTTCTTCTTTCTATTTCTTTTCTCTTGAAGAGCAATTCTAAAACGGGTTCTTAAAAGAATAAAGGCACATGTAGTAAAATAATGTGTCAGTCATTTGGGGCGCTGCCCCTAGTCGCCATTCTGGACGCTGGTCCCACTATTTATCAGGTCCGACATAACTATATGTCGGATTCGAATTCACATATGCTCATATGAGTGTGTATTCTACGTCTTTTAATTAATTCTTAATAGAATTTGATACTAAATTTTTTGGTGTCATTTAAATTTCATTTCCCGAAAATACCTATCATGCAAAACTAAATCAAACCTTTTCGTCTTAAAGAAAACTGTGCCAAATTTTTTTTTTGATAATATTATAGTTTCCTATGAAAACGAATATCACGTATTGCATGCCGTTAAATGCATGTAAGGTAGATAATATTATTGACTAGTACGGTGGTATGTGCAATTGCATGCAGCATGTTATATGTACAACTGTACGGTGGTCCCAAATCTCACCCGCACATGACAACACAGGACGAGAGCAAGTACAGGAAGATCGATCGGGTACGGTCATGCAGGCGCACTGAAATGCTTCATAATTATATTTATAGCGTGTATGCCAGCTAATAATTGATGAACTACTTAAGTTTTGCACCTTCAAGTATTAGATTATTCACTACATAAATCAATTATACACCTTGGATTAAGGGTGAAGACAGGGTCTTATACGTTTTTTCATTACCAACTACTAGTTACTTGTTTAATAGTCGTTATTATTAGATCATTAGATTCGAAATTCACATTAGATCTCATGCTACATGAATGGTAGCAAGAATCTACCGCGTAAGGAGCTTCAAAAAGCGTAAGCCTCTAAATTTTATAAGACTATTTGCACTCGTGATTAACTGTCGTAGACGACTGATCGTCATATCAGCATGACTAGTCATCACGTTAGAATGACTAATCTACGACTACAATTTTGACAATTTGACCGTACTATTTTCTTAAATCCTATTTTTCTTAAAAACAATTGTATTTAATTAAATAAAACATATACAATAATTGAAATTAAATTCATCAACAAAAGATATTAAAATACTAAAAAAAATTACAATATATAATAAAAAAACACACACACACACTACATGAATAATTTAAAAGGCAAGTGGGCCCCACCCTTCTACCCATTATGACCCGTCAAAATCTCCATAACGGTGGCCCACGACCATCCCCACTCCGATCGTTGTGACCGTCGCCAAGCTATGAATGGTCCCATGGTGCCCCTACTCCTAGTGGTCTAAGCTCTAATTTTTGAAGGCTGATACGAGTTTGAGTTTCTAGTTTTAATAAACTCTACCTCCTATAAATAAATTAATCTTTTTTACGAAAAAAAAGTATAATTTTTTAAAGAGATAACATTAAAAGCTCTCAAAAATGAGAGCTTCTTTACGATAAGTTTTAGGGAATAAGTTTTTACTCGTAGCTAGTTGTTGCCAAAAGTACTATAATATTTCGCAAATAAAAATAAGTAGAGATTTTAGGAGCTTTTGTAACTTTTAAAATAAAAACTTAGTTACATAATTTTTAGAAGATTTAATCTCTAGCTTATAGCTTTCAGTTTCCAACATCAGATTCGAATTTTGTTTTCGATACTCGTATGTCGTCTTTGTCTTATGCCAAGTACTTACTGTTGACCACAATGTCGAGGTTATACTACATGAGTATCATATCTTTTTTCTCGCATCTATGTTTAAATAATTAAATTGCCAAAAATAAGGATTAAGTATTTACTAGTATATGTTTTTTAAACTTGTCATTAAGTGTTCCAATATGATTAGTTGTGTGTGTCATTCTTCATTTGTATGAGACATATATGTGTAGAAAAATGAGAGCCACTCAGTTTTCAAGGGAAAAACACTTCTCTATATGCAACTTTTTTTTCATAACAAGTGTAAACGTTATTTTGTTTGGTTTTACGAGTAACTTTTAGCATTAACAATTGAAGGGAAAAACCAACAGAAAATTACTAATTTTCTTTTTTCTTAATTTATAATAAGGAATCAAATATGTTTCTTCATATAGTAAAAATCAAGCGACTAAAAGATATTTTCTTTATTAAATAACTTAGTTTTAATATTTTTAACTCGGCAAAAACAATAAAATCAAGCAACGAATTGTCCATGGTATAATCATTTAATTAGTCAAATTAACTTGATAGTCTAATTTCTGTCTTTAATTTAATAACTTAATTAAAATTAAATTAATTAATAATTATTGAACATTTAATTTCGTTATCTAGCTAGTGGGGTTTAAGTAATATATAGGAACATAAATTAATTTAATATTAACAACATTAATTAGACTTTTGATTACTTGTTGTACGGTAATAGTTATAAAACGTACGGGCTCCAATTCTTTATTCACATGCGAAAGTGACACCCAATTTCTCACGTCAATAAACTATGAATATATCTAGATTACATTATACTAATAATACAGGTAGTTAACTGATTATAATACGAAACATATAATTAAGTTCCAGAATACAAAATTAAAATCACGTATGACTTACAATTAAGTGGTTTGAAACGCGTTTCATATTAAAACCACGTATCAAGTGGACTTCTCTTTTTTCTTTTTCTTTTTCCCTTCATCTAATCATCTTGAATATTAATATTAATTTACTTAATTTTTGTTTTAAATGAGATAAATATCCTATTTGATATCTTATAAAATTATTGAACTTTTAAATCTTATAAACTTATTGGATACATGGCATTTTTGTGTCTATACATATAGTTGTCAGCTGGCAACTCGACTCGTAAAAGTCATGACGTACATATACATATATAAAATTAGACACCGATAAGTATTTAATATATTTTATCGATCATAATTCTTCAAAAGTACGTTAATAGTATAAGTTTACATATTCTAAAAATCCTAAGAATTGGATTAAATTTTATGTAATCTATGTAACTATGTTGTATTTATTACGTACTTATAGAAAGTTGGAATTTCAGATTAAGCGTGGTAATCGAGTGAGTGCACTATCATAAAAATTCGACTCCTCAATCAACCATTAACCCCCCAACTTTTTTTCAAGTACAATTTCTCATAGCCTCTAGGATATCTTTTGTATATCATTGGGACAGTTACTATGTAAGAGTTTTGTTCTTAAGAAAAATATAGCAGTATGAGAGTTGACGGTGAAGTTTTCGATTAGCAACATAAACAACCACAACTTCTTAATTCAAACAAACTCTATCATTTCATTTTTCTATTTTCTTCTTTTTCGACATTACAGTAAAAATTTACCTTAGTTTTTGACTTGTAAGAGTCACGAGTCGCCATAACTCGTAAGAGTCAAAGTTTTAGTCACCTCGTTTTTAAAATTTTTGACTTACACATTTTATAAAAATATTTTCTCAAATTAGCCAAAACATAAAGTTATTGAAATGAGACTATTTCAATGTTCAATGAACAATATTTACTGGTCGATTCACTTATCTGGCAACAAAATGCTTCATAACTCAAATGTGACAACGTAATGGTCTGTTAAAACACAAAAAATGAAGTTTTTATTTCTTACAAAACAATGAATACATTAATATTTTAAATATATAAATACCATTTTTAAATAGTTTGAAATCGTATATAATTATATTTAAATGTTGTATATCGGAAATTTTATGCAATATTGTTAAGCTTATTTATTGATTTTGATATCCCCGAGAAATCGAAAGATAAATTTTAACAGAGAAGGATGGACCTTGTGAAATAAACTTGAATATGCCTAATGTTAAAATGAGATGATTATACGTTCGATCTAACGTTGAAAATAAGTTTAGTGTTATGCAGGGACTAGAAGTGCACATTTCAAAATAAGAAGTGGCTAATGTGCGAAAGGTAAAAGAGTAGGTGGTTAAATTGTTATTATTATTATTATTATACATTGTTTTCTGCAGGTTTGTGAAGAATACAAGTTCAGGGGGTAAAGTGTTCTTCCAGAAAAATGTAAATTATAAATAAACTTATTTTTAGAAAAATTATTTTATCTTTAATAATTTTGTAGTTTTTTATGGTTTTCTCTCTCGAGTCTCATACCTCAAAATGAGGGTTTCTGACTCGTGTTTGTATTCCAGAAATTATAAGCATCATCTCATGCTATTAGGTTTAGACGAGGTTTTGAGCGATGTATGTGAAGTTGGTATTCTGTATGATTCACCGAGTTCTAAGTTACTTTTTGATTTGAATATACATAAGCTAGTTTTGATAATCTCTTGTTGTTCTTGATTAGAATTGTGAAAGTTTACACCCAATCTTTTGTACTCTATGTTTATTGGCACTAGCTATTTGTTAATTGCTCGTTTATGACATTTGGATGTCACAAAAATGTGTGATTTACACATATATTGCTTCTTTTAGATTTGTTGAATATTTATATAGCATATGGAGTTATCCACACCAAAGTCATGCATCGCATTTAAAAATAGTTTTAAAATGCTTATCCTTAATATTGAAGTATTTACTTAATAATCAGCTCAATCATATCGTTCAAGCTTGTATCCTGTTACGATTTAGCTAGACTCACAAATATATTGATATATTTAAAAAGATTTAATTATTGGAAAAAATAAAAAATAAAGAAAAAGATTATGCATGATACAAGAATTTATTTAAGTGTGGTAATTAGCTCCATTCTCTGATAGTTTATGCCTTAACAACTCTAATTACTTATTTGGTGGCCCTCCACAAAAATTGGAAATAAAAAGGCTCGCCGGAAATCTATCACATGCCACCTCTTCTTTTCATTTTTACTTTTATTCTTCTAATATACTCGATTTTTTTTTACTTTTACTTTATAATATTCACCCACCTTATTCATTTATCGAAAATCCACATGGGTTTCGTTCAGAAAATCACACTGCACCTCCTTCAACGTTGGATTTTATGATATATTTACTCAAAGTTTACAAAGAGTTTTTCAGACAATGACGTGGCTAAAATTTTTTGTAGATTTTAAGTAGATGTAGAAATTCTTATCGAGTATTATAAAATTATAAAAAATGTATTTTAAGTTTGTGTTAAGAACTCGTTGCACCAATAGTTGTTTCCTTAGATGACCATTAATGATCGTTGCTAACCAACATATGCATCACATGCAAGAACAAGTTTATAATTTCCTTTACCGTTGCTCTTGCCACTTAATTAATTAATTAATTACACCTCCACATGTATAATAATAACAAATTAAAACTATTTAATTTAATCCAAAAACTCTTGAAACTCATTTAGTCTAAACAGAAAACACATATGCTAAGCAATTAACCCGAATCAAACCCCAAAATTGGTCAATCGGTGAAGAGGCAATGGTTACACATACATCCCCTCGAGCTGAGGATGAAGAAGAGATCAATGTTAAAGATATTAACCGTGAGTTTCATCTCTTTTTTGTACTTGATATTTTGTTGTTAGCTTAGAACCTGTTGTATCTTATAACAGATCGACTTACGTATAAAATCAGCATCTCTCATATTTCGCATAAGAGTGTTACATGTGATGGGGTTTGAAAGCTGTCATGCTTAGTCTATTCATGGATTCACTAGGCACCGCCTTCCTCACCACTTTCGCCATCTCATCCCTCTTCAACCTACCATCTCCACCTCTACTGACATCAATACTGACTCCAACAATTTCTGAAAATCGCACACTAAATGGTTGATCAAATTGCATTACTATTATTGGAATAAAGTTTGACCAGTGACGCAATTCACTTGCCTTCTAGCACCAAGCCTATATATATATATATATATATATATGTATATACATTGCACAAAAAGTAAAGTGACAGGAATAAACATTGATTTTTCGAGCAGTCATAATTTTCATATATGCTCGGTTATGACCAAGCCATGGCCGAGATTTTTTAGTCATGACTTGGATTTCTTGGTCTCGGAAAAGTCATGATCAAGATTTCTTGGTCATGGCTGAGATGTGATTATTCTATAACATCTGCCTATTGTGTATTTTCTTTTGTGTATTACAACTTTTGTCATGCATTTCATCATAATAACATAAATATTCCGAGTTTGTCATCTTTCTTTGTTGGCTGGCTAGATTAGCCAAAACAAGGAATTTTATACCCGTGCGTTGCGACGATTTAAAGAGCATGCATATACGTTTTGATGTGAGTCAGATTCGATTTTACCATCCTTTCTAACACATAGTTTTCACGAGTTGCCTTCCGATAAGCGCTTATTTTTGTTTAAGTCATTAGCTTTTGTAACTAGCAAAATCAGTATTTTTTTGTAATCAACTTTGAGTTTGTTCCCAGCTCATAAGAAGTGTTTAATCTGTATTTAATTAAGTTAGTTATTCCGCAACTAACTTGTAATTCTTTGATTTATTCAAATAAAAGAATTATATTGAATAATACTATTTGTTCTCATCATTACCTGCAAGTTAACTTATATTCGTTATAGATTAAAATAAAAAAGATTGTACTCACCCCCCTCAACAACTTTTATTATTAGTTTGGGATCAACAGTAGCCATCATCATCGAGAATGCCTGCAGAAATAACATTAAGTCTCATAACTGGGACTTGCCATGTTAAGTTCTCTATCTACCATGTTACACTAATTAAGTTAAAAGCAATGTTAGAAACGTGTACCATATTTGAGATTGTCCATCTCCTTCGTTGTTTTTCCCTTGATAAATAATATGTTCTTGTTCAAACATCGGAGGATTCAAGTTTAAGCTTTTTGTTGTTGCTGGTGTGCTTTCTATGTTCCATAACATATTCATTTGTTCTTCGAGCTCGATATGAAAAGCATTTCCCACATACTTGTTTGTTAAACGAGCTCCAAAATATGTTCGAGCTTGAACTCGTTAAGCTTGGCATGAACTCGTTTACGCTTGGCTCAATTCAAGCTTTTACCGAGTCGAGCTCTAGGCTCATTTAATTTACAAAATTTACAAAAAGAGTCTAAAATAACTAATAAATTAAACCTAAATAGTACATAAAAACATGTTACACACTTATCAAACTTCTGGGCGAGCAAAACATCGAGACATGGATTATAGACACATGAACTACCATGGCTGAAACTTCTTCCTCTATCACGATCATTTGTTACTAATACTAAGTCTACTCAGTTATTCCTTATGTGTATAATAAGTTATTAACTTCACATGTTTAAACTATCAAATAAGAGTATAGACTTGGGTTACAAGTCCATTCTATTTAACTTAAGTTTACACTGCGATATGATATCTAACCAACACAATTTTTGCAAACATAAAGGTAATTTATGGTTAATGTTGGCTATTACTTGGTTTGCCATTGTTTTACCCGTGGATGTGTTTTGGGAAATATGAATGTAATTTATTGAGAAACAAAAACAAAGACAGCGTGAACTTTACATGGTTAATGTTGGCTATATTGTACGTTTAAGTCTTTAATATATGTATTTCCAAATTTTAAAGACGTTTAAAATGTAGCCAAAATCATTTTTTATATTAAAAAACCCTTCTCGAAACCATTATCTATTTACTTTAATAGGGATATAAGCCTTTAAAACTTAATATTATAATTACTTATTTTTTAAACATATAAGTATTTACAAAAAGTTAATTACAAACACGCCCCCCATAATATTGTTTTACCTTTAAAAGGTTATGTTAATGATATCCATAAATTTGTTGAATTATCTTCACAAACTAATATTTGGAGAATAAAATTTTGTCACTTGACAAGTGGATATCAATTAATTAATAATTCACCTCCAAAACGCAAGACCATGATCACCTACCTGTTCGGTCTCCTTCTACATATACATACTCCCAACACTTGCATTACCACCCTCACAACATTTCAAAACATTTCCACATTTCAAAACATTTCAACATGGGAAACAGTCTAAAATGTTGTTTGTCATGTGTTCTTCCCTGTGGTGCACTCGATTTAATCCGTATAGTTCATTTAAACGGACACGTCGAAGAAATCACAGGTCCAATCACCGCCGGCGAAGTCCTCAAGAATTACCATGATCACGTCTTAACAAAACCTTTTTCGCAAGGAGTTGTACGGCGAATACTTATTATCTCCAATAGTTCCCAACTCAAAAGAGGTAATATATATTTCTTGATACCTTCGTCCTCTATCCCTGAAAAGAAACAAAAACAATGTCGGAGAAAAAAGCCTGTTGTCATCCCTATGTCTTGCGGTGTCGTCTCGTCCGATATTATTGTTGTTTCGATGAAGAAAGGTGGTCACCGGAGAGCTAGGCGTACTGTCCATGGTGGAGATTGGAGACCTATTCTTGAGAGTATCTATGAAGAATAATTATAAGAGCAACCTTTTGTTCTAAATTATTAGGATTTGAATAACAATCATGGGATGCATTGCATCAATGGAATGTGATCCTTCTTACCTCTAGAAAAATTTTAGTTTTTGAGAAAGGGAGGAAATTAAGAGGGAAACTGTACCCAAGAAAATATAGTTTAAATCCTCAAGTTGTAAAAATAATTTATGAATATTTGTTCTATTAAAGACAATCTTTATTGGGTTTCTGCTAGATTTCTTCAGTTCCATTTGTTTCAGCTACTTTTTTTATTTTTTATTTTTTATTTGTAAGATCTAGTTTTGTGAAATCTAAAGATATAAATTTCATTTTTTATTTATTTTTCCAGTGGTTTATTGATCCTAACAGTTTATAGTTTTTCCCCTGAAAAACAAGAAATTAAGTTGTTTCCTATTTAAAATATATGTATATAATATACAACAAATCATGCAATATATATATTTCATGTTGCATGCTAAAAGACCAACAATCTTAACTGTAACAATCTTAACTTGTTTGCTAGCTCGGCATGAACTCGTTATTTAATTAATAGACTTTTATTATATATTATTATTTATTTTGTTATTAAAACTTAAGATATGCATGAATATATCATTATAGAGTTATATTCGTGTCATGCGTCTGTTACCAACAAAATACATTGAATCATAGATTAGTTGAATTCATTTTGAAGTAACCATGCATTAATCATTATTAATTTATAAGTATTTCAGTTTAATCTTCATATATAGCGAATGATATTGAATTAATAAATTAAGAATCTATTAATCTTTTTTTCCTCTATCCAAACTCTGCTATCTACAAAGATATATTCCGTTATTGACAATAAAAAATATTTAGGAGCTACTAAAAATATCTTTAATATATGCACTAAACATTTATATTGTTTTATTGATTTACGGGTGATCTTTATCGCACAAAATATGTTTCACTCCAATTTATGAACCAAATATTTAACGCAAAGTGTTTACATAAACTTTCTCACAAAATCTACATAATATCTTTGTTTAAGTTAAGTTATATACAACGGATTAATTATGTTAGCTATTAACTAAAAAAATTAATTTTATAATAAATTAGCTAAACTATTAATAGTAGTATTTGTTATGGTATTGGATCAGATAAGGAAGAAACTTTTTTTGAGAAGGGGATAAGTGTCATTCGCATTTCTTCTCCATTTCTCCTTTATCCTTATTTCTCTACTCTCCATTTTATATCTCCCCTTCATTTCTCCTTTCGTTTTTTCTTTTCGTTTCATTATTTTCTTTTTTCTTCTTTTTTTTCTTTTCGCTTTTTTGCGTTTTCCAATACAGTTTTTAACAAAATAATTTTTTATTGGATTCTTTTTTGTAATATACATCATATATGTACCCGATTTAACATTATAATAAACTACATTTTGGAACAACAAAGTTTACAACTACAATACATCGTAAAGTATAAATTGTTGCATCATATTCTATAACTATGATGCATTCAGACTTATATGAGAATGATATTTATTGTATATTTAATAGTTAAAGTGTCATATTTTATAACTATGTTGCACCATATCTTATAAATATGATGTACTGAATTTTCAAAATTTACAGTACCATATTTTACAACAATAATGCGCTCAGACTTATATGATAACAATGTTTATCGTATATTTAGAAATTAGAGTATCATATTTTTATAACTATGATGCATCATATTTTGCAATATGATACACAATTATTTTATTTAATACCTATACTTTATTGTGTATTTTATTTAATAAGCGGAAAAAAAAAGATCAAAAAGGAGAAAAAATAAAAAACAACGTTTAAAAGTTGAAAAAAAGAACATTTAAAAAAAGAAAAAAGAACGAGAAAAATTAAAAAGTTTAAAGAAAAAAAAATTGGAAAAAACAAAAGAAGAAAAGAGAAAAGATTAAAAAAAAAATAGAGGAATAAGGAGTAAGGAGAAATGGGGAGGAGACATAGCTTGTCCCTTACTCACTATCTTCTTTGACTTCTTACAAAATACTTCTTTTCTCATGAACTAAATTCATACGTTATAGACAAATAATAAAGTAGTTAAACGATATATCATACAAACTAAAGGCCCCTTTTCATTCGTTCTAATATTATATTTTTCGTGAATTACTTTTTTGTTTTCGTGTTTGCTAGTTATTAAATGATTGAACTGTAAAAATATGGTATTGTGAATACTACATCAAATTTTGGTGTAAAATGCAGTGATGAATAGCTTATCCTTGTTACGATTCTGATATCTTATTTGGAGAAAATTTGCAGTAGATTTTATACCGTTTTGACGTTATAGTGTTTACAAGAATTTGTTTAGATATTTGTTTGTCTTTCTTTAGCCAAAACATTGTATAGAGTTTAAAGTGATAGAAGTATAGATGCGACAGTCTCTAGTTAAATTAAATAAAACTATGTTATTTTGGCTCGCTGGAACTCGTGAACGTTGGAACGTGTATTCAATTTCATCACATACAACCCTTGTATACCTTTAACTTGTATTTAATAAAATATTTGATTTATAATTAATTACCATATTATTTTTATAAGCTAGATAACCTAGATTATATATTACATTACTATTTATCTGATTTAATTTAAAGAGTAAGATATACTAACGACCGACGCAATCCGGCCCGTCTCTCTCTCTCTATATATATATATAATATATATATATATGTGTGTGTGCGCGCGCGCGTAAGATGTAAAAAATTAAGAAAAAAAATAAATAAATAAAATAACATGGTTGTAAAGAAATGGGTGAAATACAACTAGCCCGTGTCTCTCTGTCACAAACATGGCGCTTTCTCCTCTCACCCAACATTATTCATTTCTTGTTATTCACTCGCTTAATCCACTTAATTGATTGTCATTAAATTTCCTCAAAATATTTAGCATTCAAACTGGCGTGTTGTGTTGTCGGTCGTTAACAATTGCGCTTAATTTATCATGTTTCAGACGAACTAGCTAGGATATGATCATGTAGGCACATATGAAACCCAAATCTAGTAGTCGATTTTTAACAAGAATAGTAGGTGTTGAAAACGTTTACGATAATTCAATATTGGATCCTTTGTAATTTTGCATCACAAAAAGATGAAGTTATATACGATAGAGAAGAAGATTACATGGGTGAATATTACAGTTGCAACATCATAAAATTTTTTAATGAATATCTTCAAAATGGTAGAGAACGTTAAAAATTTCATGATATGTTATGAATATATATATATATACATGTCGTAGGATATATTTATTGTAACGAAATCAAGTCATCACCATGTTTAGTAATGTGCTAGACATTTTAGTATTGAGAAATATATATCAAGTTGGTCTAGTGGTAAGACGTTGTAACATCCTCTTCCGCGGTCTGGTAATTTCTATTATTTTAATTGATTATCTAATTGTTTTAGAAAATATTAAATATTAAGTGTTTCCTTGTGAAACGTAGATAAATAAGCCCTTTAACTTATTGTGACTAGTGAAATGTTAGTCGTTTCAAAATTTGAAAGTTTTGATTTTTTGCGACATAAGGTTTGTGTCGCAGGTGGTGTCTGTGCGACACAACGGTTGTGTCGCATGACTGTGTCGCAAAACGGGCTGAACTGAAATTAATTAAGGAGCTTAAGTGTAATTGCGAGTTTATATATATATACACCGTCTAAGTCTTCCAGATCATTTCCAAAACTCTTAAAATCGTTTTAGAGAGAGAATTAGAGAGAGTTGAGAGAGAAAGTGAGATTTAACTTTAAATCTCTAAATTGAAGCATTTGATCCGTGAATTCAAGGTAAGAATTTGATTGTTAGGAGTTATTGTTGTTTATAAGTGAATTGCACGGATTAGAATAAGTTAATTTGAGTAATACATGTTTGAATTCAAGAATTTCGAATCTAGGAACTGGTCTGTTCTTCATTGCGACACAAAGCTTGTGTCGCAGGTTGTGTCGCATGAATGTTCTGCGACACAGTTGGTTATGTCGCTTAAGGCGGCCATATTGAGTATTGCGACACAATGTTAGCGTCGCAGGATTCTTATTGTGCGACAAAATGGATGTGTCACTAAATTTTGTTTTGCAAATTTTAAAAATGCGTGTCTTTTGAGACGCGGTTTTGTGAAAATATCACTAACTCGGATTTAGTTGAAAATTGCATGGTCACTTGGAAACGACCTAGTAATCAAGACTATATATTATAGCCTAGGTAGTTTTTGACCATTCAGGGGTCATCTAGGGCCCGAAAATGACATTTTTCAGTTTTAAACGTCATTGCAAGATTTTCTAAGTTCATTTCTAATTGAACTTTTGTTTGCCTAGACTTCAGGGATTACCTGATTTGATAAATGGGCTATAATGATAATTATGGAACGAATTTCTAACTTATATATGATTTTCTGTTTCAGATCAACATAAGACTCAGTGATATAAGAATCCTGAGTGTGGAGACGTCAAAGGTATCGGTGAGTGGATTCATAACTCATCATTTGATTTAGTTGTAACTATTTGGTTACAACAAGTAAACGTAGATGTGTATTAGACTGTTTAGTCTTGATTGTTGATTATTGATCTACGTGATATGTGAATTATATGTACTATGTTATTGAGGTCAACGTGTAGTTGGACTTCTGGTTATTATGTGTTTTACACAGGTTTTGATTCATTTGTTGTGTTTGAGACCTGTGTATGTGTTTAATAACCAGTAGTTATCGGTCTATTCTGTATTGGCCATACGGATTGACGGTAAGTGTTCTTGGGGGAATCCCCGGGTATTATGATATCCCCAAAGCCACCGATCCTCATTGAATTATGTGTGTTTACGATTATTTGGTGTAAACAACTTGTTATGTTAAGTTGAATGGAGTGTGATGAATCTATTCACTTAGCTTCGTGTTAACCCCTCATTTTACTTCCTGCAGGATATGTTTTGATTAATTGTGGGTGCAGGAGGTGATTGGTTGATCAGGGAATGTTTGACTGCGCTCTTGGTCTATGATATGGTTTTTGTAATAAACCTTGTTTTGTAAATTTTATAATACCCCGTCTTTTATAGTTTTAAACAGTTCAAATATTGTGTAAATATTGAAAAATGTAAACTGTTTATGTATAATGTTTAATATATACTAAGGTAATGTATTTTAAATTCATGCTTCCGAGTTTATTAATATAATATTCTTATTTGAAATGAGGGGTGTTTTAGACGTCTTAATATCTTCACAAGAGATCTCATATTCAAACATCTATAGGTGTTTGTTGAGACATGATCTTTCTGTATCAATTTTATGATGACAATAACTTATTTTAACACTAAAGTATTCTTATGTATAGCCAGCATTGAGATCTTAAAGTTTAGTGCAGACAACGCACAAGTGTATTCTATAAGCTGGGTTTAAAGGGTTTTGGTGTATGCTCACTCAGCACAGAGAATGTCTCGATGTTTTGGTGCAGACAACTCACAAGTGTATGATGTTTCATCCTAATGAAAGTTGTTTCATGTGTTACTTCAATACACTCAACTAAGTCAAAGATGAAATTGAATATGAAAAATGAAGAACTAGCAGTGGGAATGAAGTCTACTTGAAGTCAGCATAAAGAATGAAGATCATCATACTTTTTGTAGATTCAAGTTGATGACTCACTAACACTTTGGAATTATTACTCTTATCCAAATGGCACTTCAGAGGTTGTACAAATGTACACACCTGGCTAACCATGTATGTTTGTGCATATGATGTGTCATTATCAATGTCAACCAATAAAACAAGAATGTCCAGTGTACTTTCTGATATTCTATGCATACAACAAAAATTGTCTGGTATTACATGTCAGAACACACAAACCAGGATGTTTATAATTATCCAATGAAGAAGAAGACATCTGAAAGATTATGATTTGTTGAAGAGGTTACGAGGAAGATACATGTTCCTCTATAAATATTAGACTTCAACAATGAAATTAAGTGTGTGAATCAATAGTGAAATAGGAAAGCATAGTATTAGGAGAAATAACATTTATTTGTAACTAGTCTAGAGTACGTTGTTAGTTGATAAGAGCGTTCTATATGTATTCAACAAGTTAATTATTTGGCAACTAACTTATAATTATTAATTTATTCAAATAAAAAAATTATATTAAAAAATATTATATTTTCAAATTTATCGCTCGTTGTTTAATCAGTTAATAATGAAGTTGAATTCAACTAAAGAATTAAGTTCAAATGAGAATGGATATTATTTGTGAGAATGGAGTAATCAATCTCAATCATCCATTTCATCAAAATAATAATACCCCCAACACTTTTAAATTTTGAATATCTCACAAACGGTTAGTCAAAAAAATATAAAAATTGCACCATAAAAATCAGCATTAGATATCTCACAAGGTATACTTTCGATGAATTTTTTTTTTCATTTTTTGGTGTGTTTCGAAAAATGGTAACACATGTGTTAGTTTCGGTAACACACCGAAACTAACACATGTGTTACCGAAACTAACACATGTGTTAGTTGCAGTAACACATATGTTACCGATGTGTTAGTTGCAGTAACACATGTGTTAGAAGGTTGGTAACACATGCCATAACACATGTCTTAACGCAACTAACACATATGTTACCGCAACTAACACATGTGTTACCGAAACTAACACATGTGTTACCAACCACTAACACGTGTATTACTGGTTTTCAACCCAAAAAAAAAAAAAAAAAAAAATTATCGGAAATATGTCATGAGTGATCTCTAATCGTAGAGAAAAGAACGCTAATTTCTATAGTACAATTTTTATAATTTTTTGATTAGCCGTTTGTGAGATATTTAACTTTAAGGGAAATTTGGGTTTTGCAAAATAGATGGCCATGATTCATTCCTTCATTCTCACCAAAATTTCCATCCTCATTTGAACTCAACCCTTCAACTAAAATCTTTATAAATCTTACGAGCATTGATCATGTGATAAATGAGCAGGTTTGAACATCCATTTTCATTGATGGGACCATCCCCATGAATAGAAAAGCACTCACTAAAAAATATAACATGAGATTTAAATATCATTGCTATTTCACTATCGTATGTAAAGGATCCATCGGATAAGAATTTTACATATTATTTGATGAAAAGGCCGATGTTTCGATTGGTATTGGAATTGAAGGAGAAAGTTTGCTATGTCATGTTAATGCTCATGGCATGCCATTACATATTTAAAATTTGCTAAACGAACAATTAACATGTTGCAGAGAAGTTTCTACATTTATAACTAACGTATATATCGACAATGTTCGTAGTGCTATACTTTTCTCTTGCAAATAGCTTGTGATTCATAAAAATAATGATACTTTTGATAGAAATATATATGTGTTCCAAGTACTCAACGATACCGATCTAGTTCATGATTTTTTGTCTCTAAAAACCTGCAGTTAGAGTTTCGTAAGACTATAAGAGTTGCTGTTATAGAATACTAATCACGTACATTTCCAAACGGGTCACAAAAGTAGTTCTTAGAAAATCTACCAACTTTGGATTTCGAAACACGCGGACATGAAATATTATTCAAGTAAAATGAGAAATGGCTGATAAGACATAACGTTACGTTTATTAATGTACACATATAGCTAATGTGTACATTTAATGGATCTTTTAATTAAGCAGATCAAAGTTATTATTTGAGGTATTTGGTGAACCAGTTCAACATGTCTAAGTGTGCTTCCATTGCACATTTGACAGAATGTTCATCATCATCTTTGTATCTCACAGTCCACCCATGAACAACACCAGGGTATATCTTCACAAAATTATCAACCTACAAACACAAAAATGTAAAATAGGAAAAACTAATGTTGAGGATAAAAGGGGGGTAAAATCAACATAGAAAGTCTTACTGAATTTGCTGATAACATTTCCCCAATTTTTTTCATTTGTTCCGGTGGAGAAAACTCATCAAATTCAGCGCCTAAGATTGCTGTTGGGACTTTTGTAGCTGAATAAAATGTTGCAAGGTAAAACATGAGAATTTGTTTAATGATCAAACAAGTAAAAGATATTGTATAGTTACCATTAATATCATCATCTGAGAGTGGACCAGGATGTAGTATAACAGCAGCCTCAATCTCACCATACGTCGACAATTTTGACACTACCATTCCTAAATAAGTTGCAATAGCAGAAAGTTAATTTAAAACAGGTATTTTGTAAGTACAGTTAAAAGGGTTAGGTCCGATTGGAACAAAGTACAAACACATGGTTTATATTTTTTAAGTATGATTACAAAAATGATCGAACTAAATATTTAGTACTTTTATGAATTTGAACATAATTTGGATGACTGTCAACCAGCTTTCAGGTCGACCAAATTGACTTGTTTTCCCTATAAGTAATGCGTTGGATTGACCCATTTGACTTGTTAATGATATAATTTAACCCAAATCCACCCATTTATAAGTGAACAAATCAATATGGTGAGCAGGGTAATTTACCTCCCCAACAAAAACCGGCTGCTCCAATAGCAGACGCTCCTTTGCTTTTCAAATCAGCGACTACCTTTCTCGCATCTTCACACCCTTTCCCCTGTAACAAAGTAGAAGATAATGCCTAAAAACTACCCTTATTCTTATCATCATTTGGAGGGCATACACAGCATTTGAATTACATTAAAGAACACTATGAACCAGCTCGATTATAGGAAGTTTCTGTAAGAACCAATCAGAAACAACATTGAGCTATGAATCAAAGTAATAACACATAACGGGCCACAATAGCGCACAAGACTACTGAACAGGACAATTAAAATATACAACTCACTGGTTGATGATTAGGAAACCAAGAAGACAGTGGCTTCTCAGTATTATCAGGTACGTATGGATCTCCATAGAAGAAGTCGGGTACCACCACATAGAATCCAGCTTCTGCAACTTTGTCAGCAAGTTGTCTTCAAAAGTAAAGTACAATGAATAAGGACACCATGTACATATGTATAGCTTTCAGAATGTTATGAAGTTCATCTTGTGTGTTTTGGTCATTTTGAATCCACCAAGTTTTTTTCTTTTTCGGAAGGAAACACATGAGCTAACTGAACATATTTGAGCACATAAACAAAGCCGATAAATATACCTTAATTTTGGAGCTTCATAGCCTGCCAAAAACATTTCACATATTTTAGTACTTATATTGCTATAACATAATTGAATGAGAAACATTTATGTATAATTACATCACAAAAACAAACTGCAATCACTCTACTATTGAAAGTTTCATTTGAAGTTAAGTCTAGTAACGCAGTGCAAAGTGTTCTGCAATTGACTAAAACTTTGATGGCTAGCAATCCTTCCTCTATAATATGTTGTGGTAGCTCAATTCAAACACAAACCATAGAATAATCAACTCCAAGGTAAACAAACTTCATTAACCACTATATCAAACCTACAACAGTAGCATTCTGGCCCAGCATGATTTTTAATAGGTCATATCATCATCAAAATTCTATAATTGAGGGACCATACATTATTTTTAACAAAAAAAAAAAAAAATTATAAGTTTACTTTTACCAAAAGGGGGAAAATATTTACAAGAAATCAGAAAAAGTTAGTATAACTATCAAATTTTATAATTGCGGATTTTAACATGATGTTCGAAAAATGGAAGTTTTTTCTTCTTAAACTGAGCTAATAATCTTTGTTAATAAAGATCATGTTTAGTTCCCTAAATTATGAAATTCTGCTAATTATGTTTAGCTTCTAATGCAATTTGCTCAATTCCAATATTAGTTGCAAGGGGGCATACATATATTTTTCATCTAATGATAAAACTATTAAACTAATCATCTCTAATCAAAATTCATGTCCACGTAAAGAATCCAGCCGTAATAAGCATCTCAAGTATCACATTAACAATGCAATTCATCAAAATAAGTAATTAAGTACTAAGACAAATTACAAGAGATAAGAAAATACCAAAAATATCAGCGATGAGAATAAGTGCAGGGTTAGAAGCAATAAGTAAGCCAGAAGTGTACGCTTTTAAGCCTCCTATTTCTTCTATTCGATCATCGTTACTACCGGAGCCAAGCGTTGGTGGATTGTCACAGCATTGAGGTCCTGACATTATATTGTAATAATTTACATAAAAATATAAAAAAGTGAGAGGATATAGTGACTGAATGGTAACTACTTATTTGGAAGTATGAGACTGAGCCATTTACACTATTACAAGTAGTTAAAATGATGTGTGACGACAGGGCTTACGTACGTTACTTCTTGTTGTATAGTGGCGTACGTTTATATGGTCCACCTTCATTATTGCTGACTTAAAAGTAGACAAGTTAGAGTTGTTGTTTGATTTGAATGTTGTACCTGAGAGCATTTATTTATATTAATGATTAAGATGATATAGCTTTCAATAGTAAAGGTAAGACACCGACAGCGACAGCTCCAAGGGCCAACCATTTCATGGGTGAGATTAATTACACGTTTTTGTACATGTAGAAAAATATCTAATCTAATGTGGATATGGTGAAACTTTGAGATAAGGTTTTTGTTACTCGTGCGACAGGTTTTTTAAATTTGCAAAAACTTAGGTCCATTTGACTAACAAAATGTTTTTGGAAGGAATGTCTGTCAAAGCAATTGAATTATGAAGAAATTAGATTATGAAGAATTAAATTCTGTATCTCGTTTGGTTGTCAGAAAATGGAATGGAATCAGATTCAATTCTTTTGCTGTTTTCTGTTTGGTTCGTCAATTTGTCAAAGGAATTGGAATGTGATTACGTGAATTGACGAAAATACCTTTTTTGCAATTATTTGTTTTTTTTACATTTTTCTTCGTTTTTTACGTTTTTTCCGTTTTTCATCGTTTTAAACGTTTTTTCCGTTTTTCTTCGGTTTTTTTACGTTTTTCTTCCTTTTTTACGTCTTTTTCGATTTCTACGTTTTTCTTCATTTTTTTTTACGTTTTTTTTCCCTTTTTTGCGTTTTTCTTTTTTTTTACGTTCTTTTTTTTATGTTTTTCTTTGTCTTTCTTCATTTTTTTACGTTTTTCTTTGTTTTACGTTTTTATTACCATTTATACGTTTTTCGTTTATTTACGTTTTGTTCCCGTTTTTCCCCCTTTTTTCTCCTTTTTTGGCTCTTTTTAACGCGTTCGTTTTTGTCATTTTAAGATATGGTGCATCATGGTACTATAAAACGAAGAAAAACAAAATAAAAAGAAGAAAAACTTTAAAAAAACGAAGAAAACAAATCAAAACGAAGAAAAACTTTAAAAAACGAATCAAAACGAAGAAAAACGTCAAAAAAACGAAGAAAACGATGAAAAACATAAAAAAAAACGAACAATAACGTAAAAATGAAGAAAACGAAGCAAAACGTTAAAAAAATGTCAAAATACACGAAGAAAACGAAGCAAAACAATGAAAAACGTAACCAAACGAAGAATAGCGTAAAAACGAAGAAAAACGATGAAAAACGTAAAAAACGTAAAAAACGTAAAAGTACAAAGAAAACATAAGAAATTTGAAGAAAAACGTAGGTTGAGGGTAGTTCAGTCTTTTGGAGATTCAAGGGAGGAATGGATTTGAATTCCATCACACCCCCCTAAGAAATGAAAATCCTTCAAATGAAAGAATGTAATGATTCCTACGGAATTCAATTCCTTTCATTTTGGCCAACCAAACACGCTACGGAATGGAATTCAATTCCAATTCCATCTGAATCCTTCAACATTCTTTCAACCAAACGCACCCTTACGTATTCAATAGGTGACCCAAATATGAAACCCAAATTTTGTTTCTTCAGTTTTTGGGCTTGGATCATATCGGCCCAACAAACAATAGGAAAAAGATTACCCAAACAAAAAAGTAAGTTAAAAGCAAAGTCAGTTGAGTAACTTCATTCGCGTATGTACCCCTCCCTCTCTCTCTGTAGGAAGGATCATATAAAAATCAAATAAAAGTTAAAAATTTACGAAAATTATTAGATTATGTATTTATTTGTATATGATTAAATTCATTGATATGTGAACATTGTTGTACATTCAATTGAGAAATAAAAAACTTACAAAATATGTAAAGTTATGTGTAAGTTGAATACAACTTGAAGCGCATTTTCCTTTTAATAATCAGAACTCAGCATTTATCTTTGATGTTAAATCTTGGAGACATTCTTGAAGACAATTCTTTTTCTTGATCTTCAATGACAACTTTTATTCTTAAACGTGTTTTTGGAATATTTCTCTTTTAACATCACCTTGTAATGATCTTGATTCTGAAAGTATATTTTAAATGGTTGTTGCCAATAAATCCTCTTCGGTTAATGCACTTTAAGTGTAACAAACTTTGCTTAAATGTTCACCTACAAATTTTGCCTGAGAGAAAGGATTGAACAGGGGTGTGGACAAGCAAGAGATCAGGAAGATTGTTGATCTAAGTTTTGGCTATGCTAAATATATGGCGTTCATTCTCATACAAAAGTATTTCTTGTTTTTTTATATTGTTATGTTTTTCTTTTTGTGTTAGAGCATCACCTTTTGCTAGACCCAACTCTTATGGTTTATTGCGGGTCTTTTAAGCCACGTCTTACTCTGCAGTGTTAGAATGCCAAGTGTTTTTAACAAAAAAAGTATATAACCACTTCTAATATTGAAATCTCTAATGTCGAAGTCGAACACAAAAGATTATCTTGTCTCTCATACTTTAATCTATTTAATATTGGGTGATACAGGAGAACCTCAGTTTTACCTCTCATGTTAGAACTTTAACATTGGATGATTTCATACCGCATTTGTCAAGTTTGAATTTGAGGCAAAACAAAACCTTGCTGCAAGTCATCTCAAAATCCACATCAAGTGATCAAAGATTCAAGTACAGTTTCAACTTTTGTCAAAGAAAAAATTTTGCTGATGTGATCATGGTCCATGTGTTTGAAACTCCTCTTTATAAATTTTAACTCGCATGGAATAGTCCCAGTCTGCAGGTGCCACTTAGTGCTATATTTAACTTACGTAACAATGTTGTCATTAACTGGATCTAATGTGATCAAAACAAGTCTCCAAAATGATTTAAAGAACAGCAGTCCTTTAAAGTGGTAACAAGTTAAAATATACCAATACAAAATATACCAATACATACAGACCTAGAAATCTCATGTACAGAACTTTGCAAGTGAATATTACAACCGTAACTGAAGAAGGTCTTTCAGTAGAGGTATATGTGTTTTGAATATGATGACGTTTGATGAGATTTCAGATGAAAGAAGCTTGGTGATCAGCATTATTCAGGTTGAGGATGATATGTACGGCGTCTCAGCTGTGAATCTGAATTGGGTTGCTGCAGAAATATCCTTGTTGGATCATTGGGATCAACATATCTGCATAAACAAGAGAGAGTATTATGCACATGCTTACACAAGTTCAAGTTGATTAAGATACACCATAGGTGGTAATTTCAACCCGTTTACTTGTGAATGGATCAATTCGAACACGAAACAGATGCATAAGATACAATAGAATTAGTTAAGAACAGAGACACGTCAAATGGTTCAGAAGTCGCCCAGCAAGTACTTCCTAGTGCATACGATCATCTTATTTTGAAGGGTTCAATTTGTATTACAATAAAAAATATTATACATATATATAGAGGGATGATCCAGAGGGAAGGGGTAATCTTGGGGGAAGCAAATTTGGGCCGTCCGTTAACATTCATCATAGTAAATGTTAATTAACATTCATCGCGATGAATGTTAATTTTGGTTACGATGAATGTTAATTTGGTCATGATGAATGTTAACTAACATTCACGGTGATGAATGTTAACGGATAGCCCAAATTTGTTTCCCTCCCTTCCCTATAGATCAGCTCCCTATATTAATAATATACATATATATATATATATATATATTCTGTAATCAACACAACAAACTAGTTGTTTATAATGTTGTGAAGATTTTGAGGAGAGGGAGAGAAAGAGAGAACTTTGGGTCCACCCAACCCTGCCTGTTTCAGTCCATACCATAAAGACCCATTTTGACCCAACCTAAAGTGACCCATTACTCGACTGCCAATTTTAACACGTCTAAGAAACACCACAAGTAAATTCCTCATCATTTCCATAACTTAAAAAATGGTACTTACGCGCATCTCATCATTTCATCAACCGGAGTTTCTGCTGCTCTTAAAGGATCAGCAGGACGAGGCTCAGCGGCAACACTAAATTGTTGATTATACTGTCTCACGGATTTAATCAGGTTGAAAAAGAGCGGCACAAATGTTCCACAGCCTCCTTCCTTGAACAAAATCTTGAAAGAGTGAGTAGAGTACAAAGCCCTGTTTTGGTCATCTGGGACAACCTACAATCAGACATTATTAAATTAGATAACCAGCTATCTTTCACAAGTCAAAGCATCACACTCATCTACTTACAGGCTCCACTTGTCCAGATATATTGTTGCAGTGAAAAATCGGCTGGTTGAACTTTTCTCCATGCACATAAAGCTGCAGGAAAAACATGGAGTCAAATAATTGATTATGCATAAATGAGACTTCACCCAGGCTAGCCAGCAGAAGATGGAGAAATATCAAATCAGATCACCATGTAAGTAGTGAATTATGCCTAAGATGCAGCAAGAACTACAGCACTAATCAGAGATGTCAATATTGGCAGGTCTGGCAGTTCCAGAAACAGGTCTAGCGTGAAATGTTATAAATAATCAGTTCATCAAACAGTAATACCAATTTGTGATAGGAAACAGCATTGCAGAAAATGTATCATTTCAATACTACCCTAATATTTTGAATCAAAAAGATTAAGGACACACTATGCATAAGATATATACACTATGGCACCTTACAACCAATTTGAGTTGTTACCTATTTAGACTAACCCGTTTGACCTGTTAGAATTAGAAGATAAACCCAAATCGACCCCTTCACAAGTAAATGGATTAAAACTGTCACTGCAACTAAGCAATTATCAGAACAGCACAGCAGCATGGCATCCTTTTCTAAACAAGTGTTATCCTCAGTACTTCATCTGTCTCATATTCTAACTTTATTTCATCAAACAGCAAGGATGGGCATGCATTATGTCAAAATGAAATAGAGACTTGGTACTTCTAAATCATACTAATACACATATAACGAATAAAGTCCATTCCAATTTCTTTGCATGGAGATGAACATATATATTAATGTGAAAGGGACTATTCATATAACTTAAACATGTTACCAACTAGATCATCAGCAACAAGGGCATATCAAAAGGGACTAGGCACAACTTTGTTAAGTAAATTACACTAATTTACAAAAGCATGTAAACAACTACCATCTTCAACCAACAACGAAAACATTACTCACCATGGGCATATCAAAAGCAACAAAATTATTTGTAGGTTTATCAGCAACAAACACCATGCGAACGTTTGACAAATATATTTTCCCCTTTGCTTTCGCAACTCCTCCATTAGCCCTAAACAGAGCATAACATAACAGTTAGGTCAAACTAACTAAATATCGGATCCTATATAAAACAAGAATCTTACTGTGTGCATACAATTACATATATATTACATATGTATTAGCCCTAAACATAACATAACACAACAATTAGGTCAAACTAACTAATATCGGATCCTATATAAAACAAGTATCTTCTCTGTGCATATAGATATATATGCATAAAGTTAGATGCATAATAGATATGTATTTTGTATCATTATATACAAATGAATTAAGGTCTCTATAGTTGATTGGTGATCATAATCATAAAAATCGCGATTAGTTTGATAAATATACAATAGCTTACTTCACAAGCTAAGTCTCGCGATTTTAATACTCCTATATCATCCAATTTCTTGTAATAATTTGCTTCATGTGTTCATACATACAAAATCATCGAATCATATACAGAAAGTAATACAATTGAGATTGATTTAAATAATATTTTAGGGTTTTAACGTACCCAGGGATCTTGTCGACCTCAAATTCAACGCCGTCTCTGATTAAGACGAACATCTCGTTGACGAATGCAACGGGCATCCCGTTTCCGTACAAATTAGGGTTAAGTGCCATCTATGAATATCTCCGTACGATCTCCGATTTCGATTTTAAAGTGTGATCAAAATTTTAGTAAGTCGGTTGTTTCTAATTTTGTAATACCTGGCCTTTGAATTAATATCTACGATAACGAGTACCTTCCAGACGTTACCACAAAAAAGGGTTCAACAAATGAACAAACGGAAATATCAAGTAACTAACGCGTTTCTTGGGTAAGTTTTTCTATTTAGGTTATCCGATAAATGTAACTTATTTTTGTACACAGGTGTACTCGATTTAAATGATTATTTATGTAATTGTATTGACTTTTTTTATCGATTAAAATATTTATTTGTAATGTTTGAACTTGATACTTTATTGAAATCGTCAAGACACCTTAGTATTAAGTCGCATTGGTAATTAGTAATTAAAATATACTAAAACGGATATAAAAAGATGTAATAAAACATCGAAAAAACTCACCTCTTTTGATTTGATTTATTAGTAAAACTATATTTATCAAACTCAGTGAATTGTTTATGTAATCATGTAGTTTATGGCTATTAAAAAAAAGAAATCAAAGGTAAATCCACTAACGCATCACACTCGTAATTTATCATAACGTGTTTTCAAATTTAAATTAAAAGGTCTATTGTTTCGAAATGAATGAGACTTTACATTGTGAACTTTGAAAAAAAATTATGATCGACATTTAACTTTTAAAACGTCTATCATATGTATCTAATTTATTATAATATGTATAAAATTTATCAAAAAAACGTCTTTTTCTTTAGCATAAAACAATCAAATATTTAAATTTTAATATATATATATATAATAATAATAAAAATTTTAAAATTTACCTTATATAATAATAAAATTGTGTATGGTTTTGTAAAATAAATTCAAAATTAAATGACTTACTAAGAGATAAAATAAATACATGGAAAGTTGATGATAAATGAAATTAAAACTGTAGAAAATTTTTGTTACATTATAAATACAGTCGCTATGTAACTTTATGTTGTTAAAACCATTGTATATATCTCTTTATAAAAATGTGTAGCTAAAGCCATAAAATAATTTTACATGTTAAGACGCTCCAAGACTTTTTATTACTTTGAGGACCACAAAGTTTCTAAAGTGATTAAATCGATGCAGGAATTATACTGCCCTATATGTCATTTACCATTAAAATCGGAGTTTACTAAAATTAAATGATATTTTCAAGTTAACTAAGACCGCTACTTGTGAGGTTTAGTAGTGTCAGAGTCATATGTTTTCTGTCAAAATGAACAAAAATAACAGACTGATGTATATATTCGTCAAGAGTCACAATTTTTTACAAAATAATGTGTTTATTCTGTTATTTTAACCGTCAAAATCGAATATTATATAAAGTAATTAACACAATTAACACTGGATTCAAGGGTTTGATTAGGTAACTGATTTGTAAATTGATTTTTCTGGTGGTTTTTGATGTTGACGGTGGTAGGTGACTAGATAGCAGTGATGGATTGCATTCATATATTGAATCTGTATGTTGCTTATTTCTTTTTCTTTCTTTTTCTCTTTTCTTTTTCAGTTGTTCAATAAATATGTTGTAACTATTAAACATATAAAATATAAAAGAGATAACGAATATAAATAAGTATCTATAAATATTTATGAAATAATCAGTACAATATTAAAAGCTCTATAAGTTATTTTATAAAAAAATGAAAGAGTACATATGTCATTGACCAACGCTTACATTTCAGTTCTTTCTAACAAATTACAAACCAAACATGTTATCAAAAAATTGAATTTAATTCCATTACGTTTTGAGCAACTAAACACGTTACATATGTTAATTCCTTTGTAACTCAGTTCATTCAAATTTCATACATTTAATAGATTTTATTTCTAAAGAAATATGTCGTGAACTAAACACGTCATAAACACACATTCTCTGTCAATATATTGAGTAACTTTTTGAATTATTCAAACAAGAATTTTGTTAAACACATGCAATGTAAGGTCAAGATAGTAAAATTGATCATACATAATTCTGGAATATGTCCAAGTTATTATCACACCCCATTGTATATTTCTAACAACATTCAAATAAATTTATCTAGTTATCATGTTAAAGTGTTTAAATTAAACACTGTTAAAAAAATTTAAGAAAATAAATTTTAAAAGAAAACAAAGCTACGTACTATAAATAAACTTTTTGCTTTGATGGTATAAACCTTTTGTTGTCATGTAGTGACCTTACATTGGGACAAAATCGATTTACCACATTCAATTTGCTTTTGTCTTAGGGAAATAAATAGACATCCTTTGCTATAGTTAATCATGGTACAAAATTTTATAGTTTTCAAGGAGCTGAATTTACTATAACATAATTTTTTTGTTGATAACTTATTACAAAAAGAGTTGTAAAGTTTAATATGATGTTATACTAAACAATTTGGTGAAAGATGATTTAATGATTATTATATCACCAATATTTGTCATTATGATGTACTGACTCGAGATCGTTTACCACAAAATTTAATATTTAATGCATAGAAGATGTTACTAAAAGAGTAGGGTAGGAGCTATTAACCAACTAGGTTTTTATATTAACGATATAGAAAGCGTTTATCCGACAGAAAAAGTTAGTTCTTGTCACGATAGATGAGATGTCAATATGTCATATCCACATATTTTCTTTGTAGGATTTCAACTAACAACTTTGTAATTCATACAACTTATAAAAATTCAATTTCATTAGCTCCTCAAATTTATTATATAAATGTGTAATATTCAATCCCATTAAATAGAACAATTAAAAAACATATCCTCTTATCTCAAGTAATAGAAGAATTTACTTTTAAAATATTTTGTACTCAAAATACCTTCTCTGTTAGCAAATCGCAAACTGCGACTTGTGAACGGACCTTTACGATTAACGTGTACAGGATCTTGACCGAGAAAATGTCTGGATCGCTAGCCGGTGGTCGGTCGCAAGTTGCAAACTGCGACTTGCGACTACAATTTGCATGTCACAAATTACGACTCACGGCAAACCGGTACTTTTTTACTTTTTTTGTAAACTTTGAAACGTCACATTTTATACACGTAACTCGGATTAAGTCGTTGGTTTATTTTTAAGTTGTGTGTTTTTTCGAGATCTATTTGTTGGCAAACGCATTTTACCTCCTTGATCTTCAATTTTGACAATTTACACTGATTTTGACTTTTAAATGCGTTTTGACCACTCATAACTCTATAGAAAACTCTAATTTCAAAATCGTTGAATTTACAGTCAACATGGAGTGTCATTAAACATTAACCCTCAATCAATTTGAAAAATAAATAAAAAAGGGCAAAAAGTCAAAAAAATCTACGACATCGGAGGCGACCTAGTTTCCTGGACATAGGCCCGCGTCCTTGTTACTTAGAGATCTCGAAAAATCTCGAAAATTTTATAAAACCTACAAATCTCGAGAATTCTTATCCAAAACGAATAAAAGATAATACATTTTAGCCAAAAATGAAAATCAGGCCACGACCCTGTTAATCGGAATCACTAGCCAGTGGTTTGTCACGAGTAGCAATTTCCAACTCGAAAATTGGGAGTTGCAAGTCACAATTTGCGACTTGCGAGCGATCTCCGGCTAGTGATTCGTACATTTTCTTGGGCACGATCTTGTACACGCAAATCGCAAAAGCCCGTTTGCAAGTCGCAATTTGCGATTTACTAACAGATGGCGATTTTTGGATAAGAAAATATTTTAGGGTAAATTTTTATATTAGTTAAAAAAAAGTAACTTTTTCTATTTCTCCATTAAATATTATCATGTCTTCACCTGTATTGTATGTAGCGCTTGCAAGATAATTTAGACGACGTTAGCAAGATGTAGCACTAACTAGATTACAGTAGCGTTACTAGTGATGGTGTTGTATTAATTGTACATCATGTAAACATAATTGAATGTTAGGAGTATCAAACACCATATACTAATAACTAAAAATTATATTATATTTTTTGTTAAAATGTAGTAAATAAAGGGTAATTCCTTATAAACTATCAAATATTCTCAAAAATCTCCTACACAAACTATTTTGTCCTTTTGGTTTTTTTTTTTTTCTTATAAAAAAATACACAAAATTTCTCAAAAACCCCATGTATAAGCTATTTTGTGTTTCTTTTTTCTTTCTAAATAGTAGTATATATAATACTCCACAATTATTTTGAGACATTCCAAAAGGAAAGAGGGACTATAAATATGGGACGGAAGGAGTAATAAATATAAATATATATATATATATATACATATAGGGAAATGATCCATATGTAAGCTTTAAATTTTGGGGAAGGAGGGAAGCAAATCTTAGCCCTTGATTTTTTTATAAATTAATGTTTTTAACATTCATTTGTGATGAATGTTAAAATTTGAAATTATTTGTGATTTTTAAAATTCATTTATGATGAAATCAAGGGTTGAGATTTGCTTCCCTCCTTCCCTAATTTTTTTGTTTCCCTCTTGATCCCCACCCTATATATATATATATACAAATAAAAGTAAATGTTCAAACAACAATCTTATTTTATCAATCAAACTAAATGATACAACTGCGAAGACTACTTACACAGGAAACCAACATGCTCAGGTAGAAACATATTGGCATCTTCATCCGAACTTTAAAAACTTGTTTTAAAAACTTGTTTTAAAAACTTCAATATGTCTCTTTATCAACTGAAAATTTTGAAATTGTGTTTTCATTAATACTCGGCATTTATCTTTTCACAAACTGGAAGGTGTTTATGATGTAGTGAAATAAAGAATAGAAAGATTTGTGATTTCAAATGAATTCTAACGTCTTTATATAGAAAAATTTACGAATAAGTATTTCCAAATAATACTATGTTTTAGTCATGTCAAATAATTTATATTTTTACTTTAGTCATGTCAAATAATTCATTCGAATATCTGTAAAAGATTTTGTAACTATTAAAACAAGTTTTGTGAATTTTTTTAAAAAAAAAATTATAACTTAAATTCAATTTAGTAACAAAGTATAAGAAATGAATTCATATTTTTAAAAGTACAATTGTATTAAAAAATTGGATTTTGTAAAGGTAATTATATGAAAACATTAAGAAAAAGATAAAAGAAAGGTTAGTGAGTAACACGAATCGAGTGATTTGACTAAGATGTGAGGTCATTTAGGGTTTTCTTTCTTGAAAAAAAAATATAGAGGCTTGTAAAGTTAATTATATAAAAGAATAAGAAAAAGATAAAAAAGAAAGTGTTAATAGAAAACACGAATTGAGTTATTTGACTAATACGTAATCTAATTTGAAGTTTTTTAGAAAATTGATGATATGTGAAAGTACTCTAAATAAAATACAATTTTTTCTGCTTTCACATGAAGGTGAAATCTGGTGAAAGAGGAAAATAGGGAAGGGATCTCTGCAGCAAAATCGTTTGGGGTGTTCATAAAATAAACCAGGAATGGCCAAACATCATGTACTACTGACATGCACGTGACCACTGTAACTATTTTTTCTCTTTTTACCTTGTCAAACTTACCAAATCACTTCAAAGTTAACTTATTTTTACTTTCATTCTATCTACTGTTTCACTTGACTCATTGTCCTTTTCCATCTCCATTTAAAATATTTATTTTTTTCATTTCTATAAATATAAGTAAATTTTGAGTCACTTATAGATAAATGAATCAATTTATGCACTACTCGTATTTCGTTTTTGACTGCTAAATGTGATACGAGTAAAAGGAACTCATAATCACGTTTGCTTTACTGGAGTTGATATCCAAGTATCAATCCAACAAAAAATGTGATACCCGAAATGACTAGTCATAAGAACTAAAGTTTTACCGGATGTACTATACGTCCATATCCTGTATTTTCACTTCCTTTATTCCTCGGTCAACAGTAAAACATAATAACAATAATTTTACATTATTTGCTTTAAGCTAATAATTCTAAGAAAATGATTTACTTTTATCAGCCATGTTTTTACCAATTTTAAGATATGCAAATAAGATATTATATCATATAAATAGTGACGGATCTTGAACATTTTTATTAGAGCGTTAAAATGATTCTAATATTCTTTTTTCTTAATATTTAAAAGGACTAATATAAAAAAATAATATTATTTTTTTAATACCTATGATATAAATTTATACTAATAACAGAAAATTTTATAGGAACTGAAACTCTCCTTGCCCGTTAAAAAGTCGGTTGCATATAAACAAAGTGTTATATGATAGCTTGTCAACTAATTACTTTGACAAATAACAAATTTTTGAAGATGGGCGATATGTATTGTATTGAGTTAGTTTATATTAAAGGGGAAATAAAAACCAGAGTACTTTGTGCTCTTAATAAGAAATAACTTATGTGTAAATGTGATAGTATTTTATAGTTAGATTATTTTCTCTTGTGACATTTCTAAAATTGAGGTTGAATCCACATCAGTGTCACATCAACATAATAACTGACTTATGATTGAACCCTGCCTATTCTGACATTAGGACTGAACTTTTCAGTGTCTCGTCATTTCTTAAATATTAATACAAATACATTTATATTAACAATAAAAATTACAATAATTAAAAAACTACGTTACATTAATAATAAAAATTACAATAATTAAAAAAGTACATTACATTAATAATATTAAAAGTTACATAATTATTTTATGTGTGAGAAAAGTGATAATTGCTTTTATATAATTAGTATGTAAAATAGATAGAGATGATTCTATTGTGTATTAATTATATATGTTATTTATAAAATATTTGAAATTGGTTAATTTTTTTTTTTTTTTTAATTAGCTCGTTTGTTCGCTTGACACGAAGAACAAACTGAGCTAATCGAAGTGACCAAATGAAACTAAAAACCAATTGTTTTTTAGTTGTAGAATTAAGCAAAAGTTTGAGATTTATATTTAGTTTTACGTGAAACTAAATCCAAAGTATAACAAATGTAACAGGGTTATAATGTTATTTCGAAGACATTAACTCTTGAAATGTGAAATTGCAACCCATTAAACATATCAGAATGTCAAATTTAAAGTTACGAATAATTCATTACCAAACTTTTAGTCATATGTTTTGAGCTACTTCTTTAATCATTTGAACCACACGAAAATACAACATAACTAATCGTCAACATTATTTTACTAATTATTACTTACGGAACTGATTTCACTTGCTTTTTCACCACGCAAACCAAAACCTTAAAAAGTACACTATCATATCAACCACTATTTCCATACTATGTTTCATGTCACACCAACAAACTACAAAAAACATGTCTTTAAACCACATTATTCCAACCTCCAATCACCACCCATCAACCACCATGTTCTACCCCACAACCACCACCACTCAACCCCTCGAACACCATCACCACAACCACACATTCACAAAAGAACACATGTTCGAAAAACGCTTGACTCCAAGTGACGTAGGTAAGCTCAACCGTCTCGTAATTCCTAAACAATACGCCGAAAAATATCTACCACTGGTTTCGTCAGCTAGTCTGCTTCTTAGCTTTGTGGATGAGACGGGGAAGATTTGGAAGTTTCGGTACTCGTATTGGAATAGTAGTCAAAGCTATGTGTTGACTAAAGGATGGAGCCGTTTTGTTAAGGACAAGAAACTTGATGCTGGTGACGTCGTGTTTTTTCAACGACAAGTTGTTGATGGCCGCTCGAATTCGCTTTTGTTTCTCGGGTGGAGGCGACGAAGTAACGACGGTTCTGTTTCATCGGAGAAATGTCTTTATAGAGGTCGTTAACATTTTATACATTTAGTATTGTAATAACATACGTGATGTTAATATTATTTAAGTTAGATAATGTTACACCTAAAATAAAAACAGTTTAAGCTCCAAGTTTCTTACATACCTATAAACGTATCGATACCACCTTGATGGGTAACTAGTTCACGAGATTTATGCAAACCACTCCAACCATTCCTGCCTTCACGTAAACCGGGTGAAAACGGTTACGGATATTAAACAATAATGTATTTGTTTGTTACGTTTTGATATTGATATGATTTAACTGATATATTGTTTTTAATTTTGATTAATAGAGATGAAGAGAGATGTAAAGTATAAAACAGTGCGACTATTCGGAGTGAATCTGGAATGTAGGGCCCATGAACCTGAGGAAATGATGACAGAGATGGAGCCACCAACACCTGATCATGGCTGAATTTACTATAGTAGTAAGTAGTAAGTAGTAACTAGTAACATGGTAACTAATCAAGCAATATTTTATTCTAAGGAGTATGCCATTGATATCTTGGTTATATATTGGCTAGCTATATATAATTAAGCAGTTTATAAGTTATATTCGAAATCATACATTTTGACTTCATTTTGCATTCAAATAGCATAATTAGTCTTAATAACATTAATTAACAATATGGTCAAGTTCCATAGAGTGGTTAATTATGTACATGGTAAAATTTGATAGTCGTATATTTATTTATGACTCAACTTAGTAAGTAAACTGATAATAATAGTAAGTAAGTGCTGATCTAGTAATTTTTTCCAATGTAGGCAATCTTCTTTAATTTACAATATAATTATCTAACTAATTGTTAAAAATTTTGGTAACATATTGTGACATAAAATACTTTAAAAATTTGTGTTAAAATGTTATGTGTATTAAGCTTACAGTTAAATAAATTATTATTGTGTATCAAGAACTAATAAGTGGTGTTTTCTAAAACTTTTATTTTCAGGTTAACTATTCTAAAGTTAGAGGACTAAACTGGAATATATGAAAGGTTCAAGGTGCAAAGAGAGATTGTTGCAGAAGTTCAAGGAGCTTAAGTGGATATTGAAGAAGTTAAGGGGCTAAAGCTAGTTTTCCGAAACATATATATACATCACATTCACACACACATGAACCCTAATTCATTCTTGTGTGTGTACTATGTCAGTGCTCTTTGCAATCGTTCTTGAATTCTAGTAATTAATCACTTTGATCAATTATATTTTCTTGTAAAATGTAAGTTTGAATCTATATAAAAGGATTTTACCAAATATTAGTGATTATTACACAATGTAGACAACTATACCTAATCGTATAGTAAAATAGCGATGATAAGTCTAGATGTCGATCTCTTGGGAAACGGTGGCTATTCTAGATCATCTAAACTAACTAATAGTTATCTAGTTAAAAAGGTTTTTAATTTGGTTAATGGGATATTTACACACCAATATACAACAAACAACTACAAAAGATATTTACGAAGTTTAGATATACGAAGATGTACATACTTAGATGCATAATTACTTAAATTTCAATTATATGAGTTTGATTACTTTGGATGAATTCTATCTTGAATATCTAAGGTTGATTAGGACTCCCGCTAAGGTCCTCTAATTCTACAACTATTGGAAAGTCCCTACGAAGTAATTCATACTCAAGAAGCTATTCTAACGTGACCACCACAAGTTATGGTTAAGTTCCTCACTATTATTAACGATCTAATCTAGCGACCTTGTGCTAACGAGTATCTAATAATTATACCTAGAAGTTAATCTTAAGTACAATTATCATGTTCGTTAAAGATTATTAATTGTGAATTTCTTAACCTATTACCGATTACCGTCTAAAGTTATAATTATCTAATAAGTTAAATAATCATAAATAACTAGAAAACTTATACAAACACTAGTTATAGCATAGATCTACTAATCACGTTAAGACTCAACAATTAAACACTAAGAACAACCATGACTCTTCGATTAAACGTTAAAAATAATAATCATGTTCATAACACCAAAGTAAACTCATAAAATCGTTATCTAAGATTAACAACTAAATCCACACATAAAAAGGTTCAGCCTGATTCAAGTTTGCAGAAAATAATAAAGACAAACAAGTATCCAAACACATAGACATGAATGAATACAAGGTAACACAAGAACGAAATCTTCTTAGCCCCCTTAAATCTCTTTAATCCGTTGTGACAACCCTAAAAAATCGGTATATTTCCGTACACATTTAACATGCATTCTTACGCTAATTCCCTCGTAATTAAAATCAATTCGATTTAAAATGAGATAAGTCTAGCACATGCCCACGTTGCACATTTTGGTGTACTTTACTTTAATGCGTGACGCATTTCATTTACGTAATTATTTAGAATTGCACAATTTAAATCGGATGACTTCCGAAAAATACGAACGTTGGTGATCTATTTTCGAAAATAACGTAAATCTATTTAATTATAATAGTAGTTATTAATATTGTGATAATTATGCTAAAGAAAGAGCATGACAACCTTTAGAAATCAATAAACGTCCACGTGAACTAGAAACGTGCAACAACTAAATAAATTGTGAATTTAATTGAATAAAGTATCAATAAATACTTGAATATTATTATAATTAATAGTAGTTAATTACTATTCCTATGCAAATTATTTCATAACCTTTCAAATAATAGAATCAAAGAATATACGAATTCGATGAACACGAAACCGTAGAGAGTTCTCAAATAACAACAAACGAAGTATCGGTAAACGACTTGAATACTATTTCAATCAATTAACAACATTATGATATCTTGATAACCTTAATCTATCCTAATTAACCTTAATATACATTAATTAACCCTAATTAACCTTAATCACACAATTAAAACCTAAGTAATCAAGACTTGCACCTAATGACCAAAATATCTAGACTCAATCAAGGATTAAGCCTCTCTTTGACCAAAAATCAGCCAACATCCCCTTGTGCCATCTCCTTAAAACAAGGAAACATGCACACCTTACTTCCATACCTTCTACACCTCCATTACTTGACTTTGAGCCTCATTTGGTCTTCATTTCCACACACACAAACACTCAAACTCTCTCCCTCTAGGTTTCTGCTGGAAATCAGCAGCCTTTCCCCTCCCTTTTTGTCCCAAAAAACCACCACAAGTCCACCATACAACCACCACTCATCCACCACTCCACCACCATCAGCCACCATCAACCACCACTCCAAAAACACTTATCTTACCCTCATTTTACTCACAATCACTAGCTCATTTCAATTTCATTCCATACTAAGGTTAAAGTGAACATAAACTTTTGGACTTGGAGCTAGGAGGTCAACCATACCAAGATCCAACACTCATCTTGCTCAAAATCGCCTTTTTAGGCTTTGTAAAGAAACTCTAACTAGAAACTCTTTGATTCTTTTATTAAGATGCTTATATGATAGTTATAATATGTTTAGATGTTCACTCATGCTAGATATAACCTTAAACACTCGTATTTGTATGAACTATAACAAGAATGTGTTAAAAAGAACCCAAAACAAAAGTTATAAAATTCGGACAGAAACTTTGCTTGACTTTGGAAGTGATTAACTTGGTCAAAACGTAACCAAATCTAGTGTTTCTTGAGTCTAAAATTAAGTTCAAGGAGTTAGCTTTCCAACCCAACTAGTTTCATGAATTTTGGACAAGTATAAGTACTACAAAACGAATTTATAAGAAAGAGTGTCTGATCTGCCTTCTAAGGACAGATTATGATCTTACTTTGCAAAATCATAACTTATGAACAAAAGATCCAAACGACTTGATTCTTTTTCCTAAAGGTTACTTAATGTTTTAGCTTTCCAAACCCACCAATTTCATGAATTTTGGACAAGTATTGGTACCTCAAAACGTGTTTTTAAATCAAGGGGTACCTGCTGGACCTTTGTGTAGTATTTATTAAGTTTGAATCCCTTAAACATAACCAAAAATTATGAAACTTATATTTCTGGAAAGCTAAGACATAGGGGAACATGTGGTAAAAATTTCATAAAAATCTAAGCTCATTTGATTAGTCAAAATCGTAGCCAAAATTAGACCAAATCTGGAAAAGAAGCTATGAAAGTGGGAAACCACAGCAGCATTGGGAACCGAGTCAGTTCGCAGGCCAAACCTGCAAACTGAGTTCCCCTGCGAACTGAGATCTCTGCGAACGGAGATCTCTGCGAACTGAGATTCTGCGAATTGAGTTCTTGCGAACCGAGTCAGTTCGCTGGGCCAAGTTGAGCTGCAAACT
The DNA here is from genome assembly GCA_963921325.1 of Logfia minima. NCBI lineage: Eukaryota > Viridiplantae > Streptophyta > Magnoliopsida > Asterales > Asteraceae > Logfia > Logfia minima. Next base: position 38,825,164 of record OY992764.1, read on the forward strand.
GAGTCAGTTCGCAGAGCCCAAAACTCACGAACCGAGGCTTGTACGATTAAAAACCGGTAATGAAAACGATTCGAATTGTTTAATAATAACGTGTGAGGTCGATAAAAATTATAACTATAGTTTTGAAAAGCTTTAGAAAAACAAAATAACTAAGCTTTCAAGGAACGTACACGTATACACACAAAACTATCACCAACGGGTCGTACGCTTTTCGAAAACGAACATAGATACGCGGGTAGCTATCTACATAGACAAACATAGATCTACTATTATGAACCTAGATATGCGGTTAGCTATCTACTTATACAAACGAACTCATGGGTATATGACGCTAGGTGACTTTTGGGCAAACTTACTTAATTAAACGCTAGCACTCGCACCGCTCACCAGGTGAGTTCACAGCCCCTATTTTACTGCTTTCTAAATTTGGGGTGAAAAACATATGTACTGTTTACATACAAACTATTTTCATGCGATGATTGAAAACCTGACAACGAATCCTTGTGCGATCCTATGTTAAACTAGTTGTAGTGCATAGAAGTCCTCATGACTACAAACTGTAACCATTAGCTAGATGACGCTAGCCACCGAATATGCGAATAGTACTATTGGGATGACATCCCTCCCACTTTTGTTAGTCATGCTAACTGCCGACTATATGTCGAGACGAGGAGCGTATATTTTAATGGTCCCAGGCAAAAACATTTAAAAGTCGTGGTTTGGTTATAGGCCTAGGTGTCGTCACTTTAACTCGTAAGGTTTAGCTAACCTTCGGGGGATCACCGTCAGCTGTTTACTATTTTTAACTATATATCATCGTATTCTTGGCCATGATTGGCACGATATGAATTGCGAAACAATTACTAAACGATTGGTTTAAATGATTGAGTCTTAAACCTGTGAATTTCACTCAACAATTTTGTTGACCTATTAACTATGTTTTTCAGGGAATTAACAGCAAAGTAAGATTTGCATGCATATTGGGACCCGTGCCTACCTTATCATTTAGGATGCCATTTTTGGGAACCTCACGTGATTTCATTTGTATTACTATAAAATGTTTTAATTATATTTGTGAAATCTCTAAACGACTGTATTTTGATAACACTACTACTCTTGCGACCCGAATAGTCGCTACGTTTTGTAACAAACAATTGTTGGCATTCTAATACAATGTTCCGTTGATAATCATATGCTCTTGATTAGTTAGATAACTAATCGCGCTCACGCCCTGTTCTTCCGCACTTAATCATGATTTGATTTTGGCGGGGTGTGACATCCGTGCTCTTCTAATGCTCTAGAACTCTAGACAAACTCAATTTTCAATTGCCTTGGTCGAATTAGGGTTGCGAAAAAAGATCCCTTTTGAATTAAATTGATTTGTCTTAAATAGACATCTGACCGACACACCTATCCCCATATAGGTTGAAGCTAGCCGTCGGGTAGCACTATCCTATCAGCTTTCTGAAATTTGTCGTTTTTTTTGTTCGTTTTGTGCCGCTTTCAACTCCTCTTTGCTCTAGCTTTCATTTTTAATCCAAAATGCAAATATTAATCAAATAAGTATCAAATTCAATAATTTTACAAGTAATATGAAAATAAGTACGGGAATATCTAAAACCCTTATAAATGGTTTCTAACTCCCTTTCTTAATGCTTAGAATTTGGATATGCAAATTCTCTATTTTACCATTTCATTTACTCAATAATTAATATAGCAATATGTTATTATGGAAAGTCTAAAAATCCGTACTAAACATATTTGAAAATTATTACATACTAATATTATTATGGAAACTCTTATATACACATATATACACATTTTATTTAGATGGAGAAACACACAGTTGTTTTTAAGTTTTACAACTCACGCACATACTTTTTCAAATTTTTATATAAATATTTTCTATTTTATTTTTCACTTAGTGATAACTCAGAACTTATCAATAATCAAAGTGGAGTAGTTGTAGCTTTTGATTACATGTTCAATGTTCTAAAGGTTTTGAAGTTTAACATGTCATCAAGTTAATGACTATAAGGATGACAAATTGCATCATCTATTTGTACTTCAACCAGATTTTAAAATAATTGATTATTTAGTTTACTAAGTTTCTAAATCAATTAGAATTAAATTATTAGTATAATTTAATAATAAATTATAGTATATTGAAAAACCAACACATATAATTTACTTCTGATGTACATCATAAAAACCTATTATTTATTATTCTTATACTTTCATGAGGTGTTTTTCTAAGCTTTATCCATCTCACGCTCAACAAAAGTTGAAGCCATTTCAGTCAAATACGTTTGAAAAGACGTTGAAGAAGACATATTATATTATTTTATTGAGATATACGCGGTATAACCGAGGTATCCTGATCGTTCCTGACCCTTTCCCAGGCCACCTAAGATCTGCAGCTAGCGGTTTTGAACCTGAGAGTTTTTGTGAGGATATCAGGTTGTCAACCACTATACCGTCTTGACGATGGTTTAGTGGAGTATATAGTTGGAACTATAATTTGAAAGTGTGTTGAACTTTACACATTTTATTATTGTATGCATTCAACTTCAAAACTTCTCATTGTATGTATTCAAGTTCTAAAACCGTTTATTGTTGGTAATGGCGTATAGATATTGTCAATCTATTTTCGTCTAGAATAAACGAGAAGTTCACCTCGAATAAAAGGGAAGTGTTAAATTGTATGCCTTGAGGCACACATTACCTTAGGGGAATTCGCCGGAGAACTACCATTTACCTCAAAGTATTTCACAATAAAATTCTTATCGAAATATCTAAAGTACATGTTGACCAAGTATTCGTAAAGTGAAGATATTTGTGGGACCGTGATGTGAAGGAAAGATCATGTCTCCCCGATATCAATTCCTGCATCTTGATTAGTTAAGGAAGAATATTATTTGTAGTTTGAAACCTTATTAGTTAAGAGGGATACTTTCTATTATATCACAATACCTATGAATAAAGATTAGCCTCACTTTCAGGTATACTCACTATTCACTCATCACTTTGCTCTCAAATACTTCCTCCCGATTATCATCATTGATGCTCACGCCGGAGGTGGTGTACGGGGTCAACCCCATGCTCTTTTGACTTAATGTGTTGATTAATTCGTAGGTTTAACAGTGCACATGATCGGAGCTAGAACAACCCTTTTCATTGCACCTGATTCTTGTAGTTTTAATCATGTGTATTTAACTTACTATTATATGTATAAAAGTTACAAGGAAAATGCCAATTATATAGCCAAAAAACATACAATTTGTTTTAAAAGTTTGATGCATACAATAGAAGATTTAGAAGTTGGATAAATACAATAGTAAAAAAGTGTAAAGTTCGATATACTCTCGAACTATAAAACCTATATAATTTTACATTTAACAATCTGTGTGTATACACGAGTTTTTAAACTAGTTAATTATTGTAGGGTTTATTTATGTGAATATAACGAACTTTATCAACGAAGTTATTTGTATACGGTGAACTTTCAAACTTACTAGCCAAATATATCAAAATTTAAATTTGTGATCATTTGATATCAAAATTAATGAAAAATTGTTAAAATTTATCGTGATATTTTTTGTCATGTTAAATATAGATTTTGATTTTATTTAGTTTATTTTGTTTTACTTATTAACACTAACTAGGTTATAAACCCGCGATAACGCGGGTCGAATTTAATTTTTATTTGGTGATTTTTTTAATATAGTTTATAAATGAACAAAATATTTGGTCGATTTTTTTATACAATTTATAGAATTGCGATAATGTGAGATGAATTTAATATTTATAAATGAATAAAATATTGTGACCGATTTTTTTATATAGTTTATAGACCTGCGATGATGGGGGTCGAATTTAATTTTTATTTGGTCGATTTCTTTATGTAGTTTATAAACTCGCTATAATGCGGAAAATTTTTTATTTTAATAAAATAAAGAAAATATTGTGACCGATTTTTTTATATAATTTATAGACTCTTTAATTTTTATAAATGAATGAAATATTTAGTCTAATTCTTTAATTAAAATAAATACATCAAATATTTAAGGGACCAAATGCGTAATTAAACGAAAGAAATTAAGATCGTTAGATCGTGAATGTAAAAAACAATGAAGGGCTAAGATTCTTTTATCGTATCCGGTTTTAATTAGATATAGATAGATATAGATATAGATATAGATAGATAGATATAGATGGATACTAATTATCACTTAAATCAAAAATGAAATTAATATGTACACGTTAAGCATGATTTATCCAAAAACTTACGTAGTAATTTGTCCTAATATACTGTATTTTGTTTTAGTATTAATCAATATATCCATGAATATTAAGTTAATTAAGTTAAGATTAAGATATTAATTAAAATAAACAAATAAGTATTAAACCGACACTTCCCTATGAATTTTTAGATAAAATAGCCACAAACTTTGCCAAAGTTCATTACATTTCCTATTATGTAAGTATATTCATATCCATATATCTAGCCCTAATTTGAAATTTCACTCATATATATATAATAATCGAAAGTCGTCCAAAAAATGTTCTTTGAGTTGGATACAAGACCGATTTCTTGCTCCGCGGTCTTCCTTCCCGTCGTCTCTTCTGTTTCTCTCCGATCACATCCTTCGTTTTACCGGCTGACTGAAATTAGTTATTTATCTTAAATAAACTTAATAATTATCAATTATATGTTGTCAATTGTTAATTGTTAATAATAATAATAAAGAAAGAAGAATGGGCAGACAAAAGGGAGAAGCAGCAAGAACCAAAGCTCGTCCTTCTAGCAGCAGGTCCTTACTTCACTCTTTCACTTCTTCTTCTTCTTCTTCTTATTATGTACAAAGATATATTTAATTCAAATTATTAATAACAAAAAATGATTATTGAAATTAATTAAATAATCAATTAATTGCAGTTTAGCAGCGTCGTTGCTACCTTCATCAGGTGCTACAGCCGTTGGATTTGGTGGTTATGTTGGTAGTTCACGTCTTGTTGATACTTCTTCAACAACAACAACGTCAATTTCAGATTCTGCTGCCTCTACTCTTTTGGTAATCTAAACAACAATCTTGTTTGCTGAGAATTGATACACGTAATAATGATATTTGGAATCATTGTTATTTAATTACTTGTGCATTGTAGGATATTGATGGTGAATTAGCACAACATTTAAAACGGCTTGCGCGAAAAGATCCAACAACTAAGGTAACAATTCACAAGCGGACACATATGATGATACGATATTAGACGATTTGTCGTTTGATATAGATACTGATCTTCACCAATTTGTTAATTGACAGTTGAAGGCTTTGACAACCTTGTCAACACTACTTAAACAAAAAACCACAAAGGATGTATTACCAATCGTTCCACAATGGGTATGCTTATTATTTATCTGGTTATTAACCTATTCTTATCATCAAGTTACCTTTTGTTGTCATGGTAGTTAGTTAGTTAGTTAGTTGCTTTACCGAATCGAAGTGACATTTGATGAGTAGGCTTTGAATAAGTAGGATTTTGTATGAAGGATCTCAAGTTCGAACCTCACTAGCCGCATGTGTTGGGGGTTGCTAGGGAAATGGTCAGAAATGGTCACAGAGATACCCTGGTTAGGCAGCGTACATCTGAGTCAAAGACTCGCTGTCCCCGGGTAACCTGAACAGGGAAAACCTCATCCATTTACCATTTACAGTTTATAGTTATTATGGTTATGGTGTAGGTTGTAGGACACTTTGTTGCAAAGTCCACTGCCCATTGTTTTAGATCATAAAATGTTCTATATCTCGTTTTGAAGACAAACAAGGTTTTGAGTTTGTCGTTAAGTGAAATTATTTGGTGTAAATAGAACCTAGCTTATTGGTTAACGTCATGTACTATTTTGAGTTTCGAACTGTAGATGGAAGAATGAAAACATAGCAAAGAGAGGTTTTTAATTAGCTTAAAAGCTTCTGCAGAATTTGGTTAGTCATTGTTAACATCTCATTGTTTCTAAAATTTAGGGCAGTATGTTCAAACCTTTTCCAAGTGGATTTTTTTTGTAGGTGCTTTAATTTCTTAATTTCCAAACTAATATGATTGATGACTAATATATGTATTATCACATGATTGTTCATTCCACACCCTTTGAAACCAAGAAGGTATTATGTAGCTGATGACTTTTGATGTTTTGACACCCAATTGCTGATTCATGACCTTCGTGTTGTGGCTTAGGCATTTGAATACAAAAAGCTGTTGCAGGACTACAACAGAGAGGTTCGCCGAGCTACTCATGATACAATGGCTAATCTCGTTAGCACCGTTGGGTTAGATCTAATCTTACTCATGAATTTTATTTATTTATTTTGTAAACTGTAATCAACAAATAAGTTATAGAAAGTTTCTAAAATGAACTCAAGAGTATCTCTATTTTCTGTTCCCCAAGTTATGGGTTGCTTTCTTTTTCCATCCAGGAGAGATTTGGCTCCGCATTTAAAGTCTTTGATGGGGCCTTGGTGGTTTTCTCAGTTTGATCCAATCCATGAAGTTTCCCAAGCAGCAAAACGATCATTGCAGGTTTGGAATTGCTTGTTATACTGCACACTACTTATTTTACTTACTGGTTTTACTTATCTTGGCAAGGGTACACGGAAAGTAATAGATATACTTGTGAAAATGATATTTTTTGAATTCTTCGTTTCTTATAGGCTGCATTTCCTGCACCAGAGAAAAGATTGGATGCTCTTATGCTATGTACGAATGAGGTGTTTCTGTATTTAGAAGAGAACTTAATGCTAACTCCAAAAAGCATGTCGGACAAGGCAGTAGCTGTGGACGAGCTAGAAGAGATGCATCAGCAGGTATACGCCATAACGAATTCATTGTGTATACAGTACATATCTGTATTCTATATTTTAGTTATTTTATGTTACTTAATATACTTAAGGGGTAATTTCAAGCAATGACAAAACACTTTAGGCCAATTCGTATTTTAGGCAGTTTGCTAAATTGTCTATGCAAAATAGCAAGATACTTTACTTTTTGTCCACTTATTTTTTGTCAATATTTGTTAGGGATGGCAATTTTGACTCTTCATATATGCAAATGGGTCAATTGGGATATAAAAGGTTTAATTAAAAAGGAAAAGAGTCAAATGGTTCAAGTGAGTCGAAAGGGGTTGAAGCCATCCAGGCTATATTTAAATGTGTAAAATATTGTAGATCACCTTATTATAAAACTTGATTATTTAGTTACGCAATCATATGTAACATACTATACAACAAGAAAAGAATAACAAAATGTTCACGTGCCAGATCAACACAATGTTAAGAAAAAGAAGACTCCCAAACCTCACCTGTGTATTGATGTGTGATCGCACAAATTCACCCGTGTTAAAATGTTTATCATACCGGATTGACAACACTGTCACATTAGCATAGGTTCTCTTATCCTGTCTATTAGAGCGCTTCGACAAGATATATAATAGTTATATTTTCATTTCTTATGCGGCTGCAGGTTATTTCATCATCCTTGCTAGCGTTGGCTACACTCCTTGATATTCTGACAAGTGAAAAGCAGGGTTCGGAGAACCCAAATCATGAAAATAAACACGCTATTAAAGCAAGATCCACTGCCATATCACATGCAGAGAAGTTGTTATCTGTTCATAAATGTTTTCTGGACTTCCTTAAATCTCACAGTTCTGCAATCCGATCTGCTGCATATTCACTTGTTAGAAGCTGTGTTAAAAACATTCCTCATGCTCTGAATGAAGCAAACGTTAAAACTCTTGCACCTTCAATACTTGGTGCGTTCCAAGAAAAGGATCCTGCTTGCCATTCTTCTATGTGGGAAGCAGTTCTGCTATTTTCCAGGAGGTTTCCTGAGAGTTGGACAACTTTGAATGTTCACAAAACTTTGCTTAATCGTTTTTGGAGCTTCTTAAGGAACGGGTGCTTTGGATCTCAACAAGTATCATACCCAGCTTTAGTTCTGTTTTTAGATTGCGTGCCTCCTAAAGCGATAACAGTGGAAAGATTCTTCCTTGAGTTTTTTCAGAATTTTTGGACTGGAAAAGTTCATTCACAGTCATCAAACGCCGATCAGTTAACATTTTTTCAGTCATACCGGGAGTGTTTTCTCTGGACATTACAAAATGCTCAAAGGTATGTTCCGTATATAGCTCTATCCTTAGCAGGGACTATTTAGATCATACATTATGCAAGTTAGGTTGCTTTTTCACATGGTGGTATCTTTTTATGTTATTTCATTCCACTCGTTGAATTTACAGAACTGTAAAACACTATCTTATAGCAGAATGTTTTTATTTGTTCCACTTTCACTGTTAAATATCGTGCCTTTTACAAAATGTCAGAAGTTTCAAAATGGTTGAGCCGAATGCTAATGGATCAAGATGGGTTCGTGTCAAATTAGCAATCTTTTTAGCATTGATGAGTTGACTTGAAAACACTTCTTTCTTGAAATTCAAACAAGCTATATTTATATTTAACGCATTAATATGGTTAAATTCTATTGTTTCAGTAACAATCTAACATAATTTATTAAAATATCTTGGAGGTTGTATGCATTAAAATATGCTTTGGGTTTTTTCAGCCCGTTCTACACATTTGACCCGTTTCCTTTTTAGTTATTTAATTATTTGTTGCTATTGTTATTATTTTTAATATTTGACCCATTAGAGATAAAATATAACCAAATTGAACCGCTCATAGTTATATGGTTTGAAGTTTTCACCTCTGCAAAATGCCATAAGTAACAAAACTTTTGAACCCATATGGATAGCACAAATGAAAAGACAAGTTATCTTCATGTAGAAGATCATGCAAGTAAAGTCTGGAAACCCAAAATGGGTCCGGACTATTTGTTTTTTATTCGAACTCACTTTCTTTGTTGCTCTCATCAGATATTGTGAGGGAGACGATGCCATTAGTCATTTTCGGCGTACTATTGTTAATGAGGTCTTATTGAAGTTGTTGTGGCATGACTACCTTTTGATACCATCTTCTGAGGAGAACATAAAAAAGATTGACAGTAAGTACATAGTTGAACATGTCCAAGAGTTTGGAAAATGCATCACGGAGGTCCTTTCGGGCATCTTTTCCTTGGAACCTGAACTGTTATCACTCTTTTGCCTTGCATTTGAAGAGAATTGCCTAGATGCTTTCCAGAAAATCGAGAACATTGAAAGTCAGGAGAACATGGAGAAAATCATAAGGTTTTTGTTGTTGGTGGATGTGCATGCCGTGCAGAAAGGTGAAGCATGGCCCTTATTTAATTTAGTGGGTCCCATGTTGTCAAAGTCTTTCAAACTGATTCAAGCTATTGTAAGTTCCTCACAGTTCATTAACTATTTAACTCTCCATCTTAGTGAAAAAGAGATACTATTTTAGACTTTTGAGAAAACTAGTATGTCATGATTTTCATGTACGTATTTTGGTATTTAGTTTTTGAAAGGCATTCTGTTATCCTTTTTTACTCATAATCTATAAGCATCATGTGGAACTTTGTTATAAGACAATCACACATATATACTCATTTATTCTGTTATAAGACAATTGCACATGTATACTCATTCTATTATGTACAATCACACATATATACTCATTCTCTCAAATGATACTTGAACCCAGAACCTCTTGGTTGATGGGTTCCTCACATATTGTTAGGCAAAAGGCCCTTTGGCTATAATATTAATATCTTTTCGGTAATTATTTTAGGACTCCTCAAACACTGTGAAATTTTTGGTGGCTGCGGTCTCTACATTTGGGCCCCGCAAGGTGGTTCAAGAAATTGTGCGGGAACATAATGATTACAGGTGTTTATCAGAGGAGAAGAAAACAGATATGAGCTTAAAGCAGTTTTTACAATGTTTTAAGGAGATATTTGTTCCATGGTGTTTGCAAATAAATAGCGACTCCACCTTAGCCCGGTTGGATCTCTTGTATGCATTACTAGATGATGAGTGCTTTCTGGAACAATCAGATAGCATAATTTCACATGCAACTGGTACCAACAATGCCAACTATACAGGCATATTGGCACTTCTTATGGAAAACACAAGAGAAGAAACTGTAAAGAGGAAATTGAGCAAAAATTTAAACCATTGGCATCATGAGCTTCTGGATTCTACTGCTCTTTCGATTGCTCGCTCTCTTCCTCCCTTTGGGTCTTCAGATGCCAGGTTCATATGGTAGGTTAAAATGGATCTATACTCTATACTGTCAACTATGTATATAAAATTGTTTACTCACGTATGTGCAATGCTACGATTGTAAGTGGTGCATTATCACTGAACTTGTGCGAATCCTAGCTTGTGATATTGAAGATCCTTTTAATTCTTTTCTATTCCTCGGTTTCTTGTATGATACTCTCACAAGTTGCTAACTTTCCTTTTTTCCCTTCATATCTGAATATCTCAGTGCTACTCTTGGAGGCAAAACAGAAGAAGATCAAACATACTTAGTCAGCGAGAACACATCAATCTTGATTTTTGAGGAAATCTTACACAAGTTACAATCTTTCATCAGGACTTCAAACTTTAGTTGGATCAGGAGTGCCAATGAGTTCTTAAATGTTGACCAACATGTACCCATTGGTGGATGTGAGACTTTAACAAGTGTGCTTGAAATGGCCAATTTTTCCATGGAAGTGCTTAATGGTAGCTTTTTTAGATTAAAGACTCTCACTGAGAGATCTGGCTTGCTTCCAGGTGTGTTGGCTGCATTATTCTTGATTGATTGGGATTATAACATATCAGCGGTTTTCTATGACGGACATGATAATAATTTAGATGCAAACGAAATGGATCGATTCAATTTTTGTAAGTCTGTGCATGTTTTTCGCTCCAAGATAAATAAATTTTCAAAAACTCTTAGCCAGGATTCGCGGAAAACGTTGGGTAGCATTCTGGTTCAGGCTATCCGCAGTGGTGTATTGAACGAAGATAAGTTAGATATTGACAGTGTCACATCTCTGGGCTGTCTTTATGTTCAGGATATTCTGGATAGTGTTTGTCAAAGTCAAGTTGAGGAACAGACATTGTTAGAGGAACTTCTAAACAAGGGTAATTCTTGGCCTTTGTGGGTGATGCCTGATTCCAAAGATGGAGAAAGATCAGCTACTTTGAGAAATGAAATCAGTTTTTCCAATGTGAGTGATATTGTTATTTAGAGTTTATATATTGTCCTCACCCTGCTACCATGTCGAAAACCCAAATAATGTCGACTTTTATTGTGTTTACACAAGTCAGTCTGTAAAATCAGGCACGATGCCTATCTTACCTACTTTGGCATCTGTGCTATGAGGGTTTTTTCACCGTTGAAATGACTATTATGATAAGAAGTGCTGCTCCTATCTTGCTTCTCTTCAATTTTTATCAATTATCACATTCAGTGCTAGGTCACTGAGAAATTAATTTGATAGTCAATTCATTAGTCTGATCAATGGTGATGAATACAAGTCTTTGATTATTTGTATGACGAACAGTTACTGATATTACGTATTTATCTGTTCTGGTTAATAGGCACTACTCTCGAGTAATATACACATGTGTTGAACCTTAAATCCTTTCCAATTTTGTAAGTATTCTACCAAAAAAGATTACAGAATGTGAATTTCTCTCTGCAGGTGTTGGAGAGTCATCGAGTAGCTGCTTTTGTTGACAAGCTTATATCTGAACTCGGGATGGCTAGAATTATTGTAGGCTCCATATCATGCACACCGTCTTCCGGTGAAGTGATGGCATCTTTCTCTCATTATCCTCGTGCTTGGCTAGCCGCCGAGATGTTATGCACGTGGAAATGGCAAGGTGGTAGCGCCTTAACTTCATTTTTACCTTCATTAATTCAATACACAAGGAGTCAAGATTCTTTCCCTAGTGACAACTTGTTAGATCCCATTGTCAACATCCTGCTTGATGGTGCTCTTGTCGAGGGAGCAAACAGCATGAGTGTTTCCAGTATATATCCTGCCCCTTACGCTGAATTGGAGAGTATTGAACAAGTGTTTGTGAGAGCTCTGGTGTCGATACTGCGTACACTTTTTGAGGATAAATTTTGGGGAAGAGACAAAGCTCTTGGGATTTTTAATCTGCTTGTTGATAGACTTTTTGTAGGTGAAGTTGTCAATCCAAATTGTTTGAAGATACTTTCTGTGATAACGAGTCTCCTGATCGGACCCCTCAGCTCTCAGGCAGATGAAACTGAAAATGACAAACCTGACTCTTCAGAGGAAAACCAAATACATGATATTATTGAGGGATGGCTCCAAAAAGCATTGTTGTTTCCACCTTTGAACACATGGTATTCTGAAGAAGGTAAGAGAATTAAAAATTCATATGCTGATTTACCCTTTTTAGACCCTGTTATAAAGGTAACGGGTAAAGACGGGTAGGATCGACTTGGGTTAGATTGACCTGTGAACTTTTTTTGTTCATATGTTATATACGATTAATGTGTTGATATTAATTGCAAAATCTATTTTAATACAGTAATATTCTAGCTTTAAATAAAACGATATAGAAGGCTGTAAGCGGAAAAAAAAATGTACGCTTTCTATGACCTATCCCTTTGACCAGTTTTCCTTTAGGTATATTTTTGTTTCACCGTTAGGGATGAACCAAAAATTAACCCGTTCCTAAGCTAATCGGCTGATATTGCCACCTCCACTTCTTGCTAATGCTTCAAAAGGTTTAATACTTTTTGCAGATATGGAAGACTGGTTTCAGCTTGTTATGTCATGCTATCCCCTAAGAAAAACAAGAGGAATGCAAAACTTCAAACCAGAAAGATCCATCACCGATCTGGAACGTGGTCTGCTGCTTGAGTTACTCCGGAAGCAACGGCTCAGTTCTGCTACTTCAACAACGGTCAACAAGCTACCAGCTGTGCAGATGTTATTATCTAAGTTAACCGTTGTTGTAGTTGGATACTGTTGGACAGATCTGAACGAAGATGATTGGGAATTTGTCTTGTATAAATCAAGATATTGGATTGAAGCCACAGTTGTATTGATGGAGGAGGTAGCAGAGTCTGTGAATGAAATCGTCACTGGTGGGCCCACTACAGATATACTAGAGAAGCTCCAGCGTACAGTCTTGATTTCGGATTCTACTCCTTTAAAGCTTGCAAGAAACGCTCTTATTGCGTTTTCAATTTTCTACGGGCTCATTGGACAACCAATTTTCGAAAACGAAAACAAAATCGAGAACGATCAAGATCCTCTAAGACTTGAGAAATGGGACCTTATTAAAGATCGGATTCTAGAAGGTATTCTTCGTTTGTTCTTTTCAACTGGCGCAGCTGAGGCCATTGCTGGTTCGTATTCTTCAATGGCGTCCTTGGTTATAGCATTGAGCCGGCTTGATGACTGTTACTTCTGGGAGTTAGTTGCTTCAAGTGCTGTTGAATCCTCCTCTCATGCTAGGGACCGTGCTATAAAATCTTTTGAAATTTGGGGGTTAAGCATAGGAGCTGTTAGCTCGTTATATGCTATTTTATTTTCATCAAAACCGGTTCCATATTTGCAGTATGCTGCTTACGTCATTCTTTCAAGTGAACCTGTTGCGGACTCGGCTTTTGTTGCTCAAGATATATCCTCCTCCGTAGAGGAAAACGACGTTGATGATAAAGATCCTCTTGGTTCGTCATTAGGAAGTAAGATTCAGCTGAGGGGTGAGATCTCCGTATTTCTCGAGAAATCATCATTTGAGATTATCGAATTGGATTTAGTATCTCCGAAGAGAGTAAGTCCATACTTATTTAAAATCAATATTCTCTTTTATAGGTGGCCATTCTGGCTGATTTATTTATGAATGTGTCAGTTCAGTTATGCTTTATCTTTAATGGGTCAAATGGGTGGAATAGAAATTGCTTACAAGGAAGCAGGAGTATAAGATCCCTCCGTATTTTTTCTCTAATTTTGTAATCATATAAAACACTAGTAGTTCACACAAAAAAGTAAAAAAATAAAATAAAAATAAAATAAAAATAAAATATATTGGGAGCAAGTGTACGAAAATAGCCCATTACCCAACCTGCCCATTTTCTGTCATCCGTCTCTTTTGCATTACTAATATATTGTTCAATTGGACAGGTGCATGTTTTCCTTGCTTGGTCATTGTTGATGTCACATTTACTCTCATCACCATCATCTCCCACAAGAGAAAAACTGATTCAACACATAAATGACACATCTAATTCAATAATATTGGACTGCATATTTCAACACATACCACTGGAATTGTGTGCTACGAGTGTAAAGAAGAAAGTTTCCGAACTTCCTGGTGGTATTTCCGAGGTTGCAGAAGCAGCATCTAGAGCCATTGCAGACAACTCGGTGCTCTTTGCTGTAGAATCACTTTGGCCGGTTGGGCCAGACAGAATGGCATGTTTTGCTGGTGCAATATATGGATTAATGCTAAAAACTCTTCCTGCTTATGTTAGGGATTGGTTTAATGATATACGTGATCGTACTTCAACTTCTGCGATAGAGTCCTTCACAAGAACATGGTGCAGCCCTACCTTAATCACAAATGAGCTGTCTCAGGTTTGTATTTTTTGTGTCATAATCTTAACATATTATTTCATGCGATCATTTGTATTCGGTGATGCTTTGGCGCAGCTTGGTTGGCCGGGTAGGGTAGGGTAGGATAACTTGTACTTCATATTACGAGTCATGTCTCGTTGGGTTGACTCGAACTCCTTTTGTCCAATGTGTAATGATGATCTGACTTTATGGTTAGGACATGGGATGTTATATGCGTTAAATTTTACACGCAACTTTCATTTACTCAGTTTCCTTTTAAGTTGATGTCTTTTTATTTAATCCGCCGGACCCTCAACCTATTCATTGATGGGTCAAAATTGCCATTCTAGTTATAATGAGTGAAAATGTCTAGTGTAATTTTTAAAATTCGATTTGGTATTGCAGATCAAGAAAGCCAATCTCTCTGATGAGAACTTTTCAGTTAGTGTGAGCAAGTCTGCGAATGAGGTTGTTGCGACATATACGAAAGATGAAACAGGAATGGACTTGGTAGTTCGTCTCCCTTCATCTTATGCACTGCGACCTGTGGATGTGGAATGTACAAGGAGCCTTGGCATCAGTGACGTTAAGAAGAGGAAATGGTTACTTTCTATGATGGCATTTGTTCGTAATCAAGTAAGTTCTAACCAGTTATTGTTACTTGTTTTATCTCTCTTTCTTAGAAGGTGTTTGGATCTGCTTTTTAAAGTGACTATGCTAGAAAATCAGATTCAGATGATATAGAAGAGTAAGATAATCAGTATCTACTTGGCTCATATCTATTTTTGTTGATTATTTGACCCTAAATAGCTAGAAATTATACATCCAAACATCAGAAACTGAGCAATGGTCAGATAAACAAGTTCTAAGAACTCAAAATCCTAGACCCCTTTCTATATCGTTATTCTACTTGCTTTCACTTCCAGATTGCCATTTTATTGAATTATATAGTTTAATTGTATGCGAAGTACTTATGTTGACTTTTGTCTGACATTCAATTGTGTGGTAATAACTAACTTATTTCATGAATGTTGCAGAATGGAGCATTAGCAGAAGCAATTCGAATATGGAAGAACAACTTTGACAAGGAATTTGAGGGCGTTGAAGAGTGTCCTATTTGTTACAGTGTGATTCACACTGCAAATCATAGTCTCCCACGCCTTGCTTGTAGAACCTGCAAGCACAAGTTCCATTCTGCGTGCTTATACAAGTGGTTTGACACTTCTAACAAATCTAATTGTCCTCTATGCCAATCCCCATTTTGATGATAACAAGTTAGGGCTTGTAATTGTTCCTATGTTCATTCTGACTGGAGAGATCTCAGACCTGCATTTTGGTATTATTATTATTCGAACTGTGGAATGGTGAAACTATCGGCAAGCTCTAAACGAGACTGTGCTGCCAAGGTATGACATATGATGCCTCTTCCTGAGTTATAATTATATTTTCTATCCCAGGAAAACTGCATAACTTCCGTGTTTCTGGAATGCCCTTCGGAATCAGAACCTTTTTTTTTTGTTGTTGTAATGAATCCTAGTCAAGATTACCAATTTGTACATTTAAATTATGATATATAGATTGAGGGGGCTAATCTGGGTCAAAGGAAATTACGTTATCTGACACGGGTAATTCATTTCAATAAATAGTTGACATTATACTTTTAACTTCTATCATGTGAAAGGATGCGTTTTCTCAACAAATATTCATGGATAGATTGTATAATTACCCTTTGCTGTCTCTTGAATTTTCCAAGTTAGACAAAGTTTCTTGATATTGCTCTGTTAGTTTAAGATAAAATGCTTTTTGAAGTTAAGATCTGTTGGCTGAAATTTAGTTGGCGATTATGTGATTTTATTTAACTGTCTATTATCTTTGATGCCAGGTAGAAGCAAATCTCCACCGCCTATGGAACTGATGTTTAAAATACTACGACGTTGGCACTTTATGTATACAAGTGTATTCATAGCATGAACAAGGGCTTGTAACTAGATTCACAGATTAACTAGTTCTGTTGTGGTGGTCCTTTGCGGGTTCAGGCCCTGCTCTTAAAATTCTGAAATTTTGATAGCTTACTAATACTTTTGGTATATTGATACGTTCTTCAAGGGACGTACAATGGTACTTGTGTACACGGTGCGTAACTTCTTTTGCTCCAAGAGTGTTTAACATATTTAAAAGCTTTACTTGTGTAATTTATTTTCCTGGCTTCTAAAAATATATGGCTGGTTTAATTGCTTCAATCCTGTTTTTGAAGTGTGTACCTCTCATCTTGAAAATGGACTTCTTGGTGGCTTTTATCTTGAATTTTTGAAGATAAAGATTGAAATAATCATCTTTTTATATTACATTTTCACAGTTGGTTGTTTTGTCTTTCATACCAGGCATGGCCCTTGTTTCAACGTGAAACAGTTTTTCATAAGAAACCCTTTATAATAATACTTGGATCAAAGAGATGGCCTTTTTATGTTGTGTTCTCGAGATTTTTTATAGAGGAAAAGAATGGGATGGAAAGGAAAAGATAAGAAAATGATGGAAAGGAAAGTAGTACAAGATAACTTACATGCATTCTCAAATTGGAAGGAAAGTAAAAGAAAGGAAAGGAAAATAGTTCGATAGACTCCTTTCTCTTCCAATCCTTCCAAAATTGGACGGATTATTTTTATAACAAAAGGCCTATCATAATTCACCCCTTTCTTTTCCTCTCTTTCCCTTTCCATCATAAAAGAAAACTCGAGAATCACTTTTTATTAACTTTCTATCGATTTCCTTTCCTTTCCGCTAGAAAAAAAAACTCGACAATGCAGTGTAAAAGAAAAAAGAAAAGAAAAGATCACCGCCATACAATCTAAACATTATAATCAAAGTGTTTATGGCAACAGTTTTTTGATGAGATATGAACAATCTTAAAATATAAACTTCACAATAACAAAGCTTACATGGTTTGCATATATGATGCATGTTAATTCAAGTTCTATCTTTCAATTCTACCATAACACAGAAATGCAAGTCAGGAGAGAGGGAATCAACATATACAATTAACCAAAGTTCAAGCTTTCTAATTTCAAAACACATCAAAAGAAGCTGAGGGTGACTGTAATAAGACATCCGGATTGATGGAAGAATGAGAAGTCAAGTGGACCAAGAGTTTGAATACCTAGTAACCAATAGCTTATATGATGGTTGAGGTGAAATTTGAAAGTTATTGGATTGTTTGGACTTGGGTGTTTCTTTTAACAAGATCAAACCTTGCAGATTCATACGTAAAGGGGAAAGCTTCTGACCCTGTACTATCATCTTGCACTTACCTCGTTTAGGAGTCATAAACTTGGTAACCCTAATGATCATATAAACAATCATATTATAGCATCTCATTGTATTCCCAAGGGCATCAAGCGGAAATGTACACTTGAAGGGGGTCTGAACTATGCATATGTTACAAGAAACTAGTTTTAGATCCACAATTTTCGACCATAGAAAAATATCACGGTCAAAGCAACAACGAAATCATGATCAGCATATCCAGGGAATATGGTTAGTCGAAACTTATTTCTTGGCACAACTACATTCCGTATCCCAAGCTTGTACATCAGACTAGTCTGCGTATTAAGACAACAAATAATGTATCATTTATCATGTTAATATCCTTATCACCATCATCATTCTTAAAACCGTTAACTTACACAACCCCTTAAACACCTCTTCTGAAATTTTGACCTATCTTAAAGCTAACTAGAACAGATTTGGCATTTCCGGAGACATTTTGACAACGGTGGCAATTCTGTTCCATTAATTTACAAAGATCACTATAAATTTAATGCATAAAACCTCATATTCCCTTTTTTTTTTTTTTTTTGAAAACAAAATATTTTTTTAAATACAATTATTCATGTAACCATACTTAACACACTAATCAGAGTTGATTGCACCAAAATGTAATACACTAACTGGTAAAATCAGTACAAGCTAGATGCAACATTGGGTATTACATACAGTTGCATCTAAATCAGAGTATGTTACACAAAAAGGTGAATCCTGTATGTTACATTTGGTGGAATTAACCTCATTACTTAATTAATTAATTAATTATATATATATAGGTTTTTTTGGAAAAATGTGTTTCGAGACCTTACAAGTCCCAACCCAGACCATATAAACATTAAACAGAATGATTTGTACCCCTTTGGCCACATATGTGTTTTAGTGTTATTTAGAGATTTATTTATACGTGTAATGACACAAATCAGCTAAAGCGTTACTACTAAGATATGAGATATATTTTTTCGGAAAAATGTGTTTCGAGACCTCCCAAGTCCCAACCCAAGCCATTTAAACATTACCCATTGGTTGTACCCCTTTGGCCACATCTGTGTTTTAGAAGTTATTTTGGAGATTTATTTACACATGTGATGACACAAATCAGCTAAAGCGTGACTACTAAGATATGATGGAAGTGACACGAACACAATTGTCACCACCACCGAGAACATTAGTTTTGGAAAGTATTTATTTTTTGATAGACATTAAGATCTTCTAACTATATAGTTTAATATTTTACTAGTTGCTGGCTTTATACAATGTCTAATTCGTGGCCTAACAAATTGTGTGTCGATGCAAATATGAGAAGTACCTGTGCTACTATGGTTTCGCCATTATAAATGGTACATGATCTATAGAAGGGAGAACCTCTCATCTTGAAAATGGACTTCTTGGGGTCATCTGGATTTGCGTTGTTAAGGTGCACTTCAAACTCGACTTTATTAAATGTATTCATGGTTCTCTCTACTCTGAACATTACATCCTTCTCTTCACTACTATCCTTCCTATAACCATGCCAAGTCACTTTCTGCACAACAAAATGAGGCAGGTTTAAATTTTAAACAGATTTATTGCAAGTGAAACATATACAAATCCATCAATTAGCCACCTTAAAAGAGCTTCTGCATGCACTTACACACTTTTAGTGGTTATTTAATTCGAGTGGTTACTAGTGATTGATCTTGAATGTGCAAGTAACATGGGTTCGTTGTGGCCGGATAACAAGGGTAACTGCAGAGATATTTCCTGATTTTCTGTTTTCAAGTTTATATGATTCAAATAGGCGTTGTGATTTACGTTTGATAAACGTTACTGTTAGAGTAAGATCATCAAATGGCAATCGTACTAGGATGCAAAAATAATCAATATATACTTGTGATATAAGTAGTTTGGGTATCATATTCTAATGAGCTAGCTAGGGCATGCTATTATTAGGTTAAAACTTAAAGAGTTTTTTTTAGAAAACGTGTGAATCAGGATGTGTGTCACGCTCTATTTCCATCCTTTTGGGAGTTCAAATTTTAAGTGGTTATTGTTTAGGAGTGTTCAAAATAAGCAACAATCTTGTGGCTTAAATAGTTGAATGTGCATTATTTTTCTTTAAAGATAAGCTAAGACCCAACATTATCCAAATATTTCCAAAATGTATTTTGCATTAGGGAAAATAAGCACTTAGAGCAACCACAATGGGCTTATTTGGCAAAATGTAAAGTAGCTTTGAACTATGAGGTGGCAAGAAAGGTAGCAGTGTACATGTTCTGCGTCCATGTTGCATTTGACAAAGGTTTCGTGAGAAATAAACTTACTTTGTGGGTTCAACTATCATCTTTATACTATTTCCGTTATCCCATGTTACTTTTTACATTTAAATAAATAAATTATATATTATAAAATTATAAATAAGTCTTTCTTTAAAGTTAGTATATTTTAATTTATTCGGTTTTGAAAAAAAGTTGAACGGTGACATGGCATGACTTTGAACTCTCTAGAGTTTGATGAAGCCATTGTGGATGCTCTTAAACAAGCACTCCCAAAAAACCCCTACTCTTTTGGTATTCATTGTGTATATAAAAAAATTTGAAACATCTTAATTAAGAATCGACATCAATTAGAAATTCATAGTCATCAAAGAATAGAACTGAGAGTTTGTTAGTTTATATAATTGGAACTTACGAGGTTATGAGCAATGTAAATAAGGTGAGTCCCGGAAGAATCAGCTAGTATACGGTTGAATAAGTGACGCGACTGTGATCGGTCAACGGAGAAGACTAAATTACCAACAGAATCGGTTAATTTCAGGCCTCCACCTGACAACTTCTTCTTGTTCTTTGGTAAGAAGAGATCAATTGGGATACCATCAGAATTTGGTTTATATTGAGATCCTTCCGAACAACAATCCTCCTCCTCCTCCATATGAATTAATAAATAGATTAAATCAGAGATATTGAATTTGTAATTTTGGTTTGTTTGATTCCGTATGTCGATTTTGATCGCCCAAATTAAACTTTGCTGAAATATAATAAAACTGGACAGACGTTCAAATGAAAATCCAACGAGAATAAAATTTTTAATGAGAGTGAAAGATTAGTTTTTCATTTTGTAAAATTCACGTTAAATATCTCACAAACGGCTAATCAAAAAGTTATAAAAATTGCACTATAAAAATTAACAATATTTCTTCTACGTTTAAACATCCTACATGATATACTTTCGACGAATTTTTTATTTTTTTTTGAGTTGAAAACTGGTAACACATGTGTTAGTGGTTGGTAACACATGTGTTACCAGCGACTAACACAAGTGTTACCTAGTTGTTGGTAACACTTGCGACTAACACATGTGTTACTTTCGACTAACACATATGTTACCAGCAGCTAACACATGTGTTACCAGTTTTCAAAACCCACCAAAAAATGAAAAAATTAAAAGTTCGTCGAAAGTATACACTGTGAGATGTCTAATCGAAGAGAAAAAAATGTTGATTTTTATGGTGCAATTTTTATACTTTTTTGACTAACCGTTTGTGATATATTCAATTTTTAAAAATGTTGGGGGTATTGTTATCTAGATGAAATGGACGATTGAGATTAATTCCTCCATTCTCATAAAAAATTTCATTCTTATTTGAACTTTACTCTAGACTACATAAACACCACATTATTAAAATTTTAATACGTTGTATAATCCCTATGGCTCACTTGTTATTAGATGAGGCATCTTTACCACAAAACAAAATGGATAAAATTACATGTTCGAGTCTGGACACTCTTATTGTCACTCTTATGTCACAATTGTTAAGTGATTCAAATATACTTCAAATAGCCAACTAATTGTAAACCGATCTATATTGCCAACTTTTTGCCCCAGATAATCCCCCTTTATTTTTGTGTTTGGAATTTATACGTTAAACACCACATCACATTATTTTTTTATTTTAACAAGAAACAGGAGTTTAAAGGCAGAAATAAAAGACCCTACGAGTTTGACAAGTAGATATATAAATGTCAACTTACTATTTTAACCAATTAATAAGGACTCTAGTAATAAATATGATAATTGATTGATGAATAGTATAGCTTGTGAACAAACCTAAAAGTGCGTAACTTAAGACTGCGTGCATCTTTTTAAAGTGACAATTTGAATGCCTTCGACAGAGGGAGTAACGATTGTTGTGACTACAAACTACAATCCACAATGAAATTAACATGTGGTAATTGATTTAAGGGATTTAACTTTGTTGATTTATTTAAGTCTTTTGTTGATGATCCCACCTTTCCTACTTTGTCTTCGTTTCTTCTGTTAGTTATACTTCCTCCGCGACTGAAATTCGGCCTACCACCTCTGTTTTTAGAGGACATCTATCAACCACCAAATGTCAGTTATTCTACTGTCTTAACTAAAGGAGCATTTTACATAAAAGTTTAACGGTCAAAAATAGAAATTAAACGATTTCTTTCTTTTTATTTCTTTTCTTTTGTTTTTAAATTAAAATAGATAAATAAAAGATAAGTAAGGAATAAGAAAAATATAAAGTCAATGAAATAGAGACGAGACACAAGTTGAACACTTAAAAAATATTGGTTTTGATGTGAGCTCGAACTGCAAGAGATTTAGAAATATGCGACCCCGCAAAAAGAAAAAGCTTGTTAAAGTGTTTGGACCTGTGAGGGTTTGTAAAATGTGCGAGGTCGCAATAAAATTGTTCCGTCAAGTGTTGGGAACATGCGAGATTTCATTTTGACATATAATAAAACACCCCTTAAATTAAGATAGGGGTAAATTAGTCATTTGACTCGGAAGCGATGGATAAAGTAAAATTATATATTATGTTACAAAAAGGATCAAGAAATTTTCGCGAGTTTACAACATTTAATATTCCTGAACCAAACATATTTTGTTGTTCTTCAAAATCTATATACATATAATCTAACAAAACATCTATATAATTATCAGAGTTTTGGCGCTCGTCAAACATCCCTTCTAATATCCATCTTCCTGCCCAACCCACAATATAATAACAAAACCTGCAGGAAGAGAAGTGGTGGAATTAGCACAAAGCTAAGTGAATGAATGTACAACTAATAAATCAGTTTAGCATAATAATCTGTTTACATTAAGCACAGTAAACACATAAACTCAAAAGGATCGGTGGTTACTGAGGAACCCTACAGCCGCGGTGGCCCCCAGTAACACTTACCACAATCTGTATAGGCCCATACAGAATAGACCGATAACTTGGCACTACAACACAACAACACAGTTTCCAGCGACAACACATGTATTTGGAACCTGTGTTGAACACAATAGTAACCAAGTCCAATCGCAATTGACCTCTGAATAACACAGATGCCCGAAGGCCACAATTATAGCAAACAGATATTCACAATCATAAATCAGAATACATAGCCTATCAAGGTCTACATTACTCGTTGTAATCACACTATTACAACTAACTCAAATTATGAGTTGCAGATCCACTCACCTGTCTGCTACTGTCCACCTCTCAGAATTCTAATATTACTGAGTCTTCGACTGATCTGAGAATACAACAGATAATGAGTTAGTAACTCATTTCGTAATCGTATAACATATCTCAATGCATAGTATCTAGATAATAAACATTTATCAAGTTTAAATCATCATAATAGCACATTCTTACAAGCAGGTAATTCCCTGAAGTCTAAGGAAATAAGAGTTCAATCTGGAACGAAACTCGAAAATCCCGGAACGTCATTTAAAAACTGAAAAATGCCATTTTGAAGCCCAAGACGACCCCGAAAGGCCAAAAACTGACTGGGCTATGGTACATTGTCTCGATTACTTGGTCGATTCCGAGTGACCATGCGAATTTCATCAAAATCCAATTTTTAGTAAGATTTTCACAAAACTTAGTAACTTACGCATTTTCAAAATATGCGACATTAGAAGCGACATTGCCAATATCGCCATAGCGACATTGCCAATATCGCCATAGCGACATTAGCCGCGACATTACCAATATCGCCAAATCACTAGCGATATTGCAAGCGATATTAATCGCGATATTACCTGCGATATTGGTGGCGATATCACCAATATCGCCTAAACCAGTTCATCTGCGTTTTTGCAGAAAACTGAGCTGATTTCACAAATAAAATCCCAAAATCTAAATTCTAACAACGTTTTTCACCAATTGAACGTTCCAACCAACTAACTTTTCTCACTTTTTTTTTGAAAACCCAAAAACTAATCAAAACTAACCTTAATCTGATTTAATCCACATAAACGATTTGCAGGAATGATCTATGATGAATTCCGAATTAAATGACACAATTTGAAAGTGTTTTGGGCTTGATTTGAGCTTCAATTGAAAGTGTGTGTTTAGAGGTGTTTTAGTGTGTGTAAATGGAGGTTTTAGAGATGAAAATGGAGAAAAATCTGGATTTTAGTTTATATATAATGATTTACGTATACTACGATGTATTATTATCATTAATCTAGCACACGATGGTATTAGTTCTAACATTTAGGCATATCCGTATTTTAAACTAAAAATACCATAATTCCCATTTAATTATTCCTAACAATTACCCACTCAAACATTTCATATAAATTGATCCAATTAAATAAAGTAAATAAGGAAATGAATTTACCGAAAAATACTAGGCCGATGGGGAGGATGTTACATATAATGTCGAGCTCTAACATTTATGAAAAATGGTCAAAGTGCGAGCTTGGACCTAAAGAAAATTTGTGCAAGTATGGTGCGGGCTCGCATCAATTCAGTAAAACTTTCAAAGGTTTCGGTAAGTGCGAGCACGAACTAAAAGCTCATTCGAGACCAACATATGAGACGAGCTCGCAATAGTCATGGATGACATTGGATGGGAGCTCGAATATGATGTGAGCCATAGAGAATTAAAGGTGCAAGTAAATGATGCAAGCTCGAATCGTTTTAACCATGTGTTGAAGTTCAATTTGAAAATGGATAAACGTTGAAGGTTGCATAAACCCTAATGAGATAATTATGAACAGTTTGACAAATCACACACATCCAAAAGCAACAGAGATCAGGTGTAGGCCAAAAGTACCTTAAAATGTATCACACTCTCATCTAGCTAACCAAAACTTCTTTACGTCTTTTGTTGATGATCCCACCCTTCCTACGTTGTCTTTGTTTCTTTTGTCAGTTATACTTCCTCCGTGACTGAAATTCTGTCTACCACCTCTGTTTTTAGCGGACATCTATCAACCACCAAATGTCAGTTATTATACTGACTTAACGAAATGAGCATTTCACACAAAAGTTTAAGGGTCAAAAATCAACAAAACTTCAGAAATTTCCCCTTGTGGGAGATACTGCCAAACTATCAACAAATACTCTTCATCCATACATATTTCCTTGCGCAAGTTATATTATTTTTGAAAACCAGACCGATTTACAACCATACATATTTCCTTGACCTCCACTCAAGAATTCACAACCCTATTCAATGACTTTAATTTTTCGAATACCCAATTAAACCTAATGGCCTCCGACACCATTACTATTATTGTAGAAATACTTTGATTTCTTAAAAGAAGGTTTGCCTACCAAGGCATCGAATCTGAATCATCTTTTCGAATATGCGATATCGAATTATCATATAGTAGGAACCAATATTGATCTTGGTTAAGTCAGGAGAGCCCATAGCCATATAGCTTTCTTTGATCATAAGGACATCGGTAGTGTCACACAAATTTTTTGCACCCGATTGTATGAAATGCTCGTCGATCCCAAACTACAGTACACAGTGAGATTAACATGTGGCAATTGATTTAAGGGATTTAACTTTGTTGATTTCTTTACGTCTTTTGTTGATGATCCCACTATTCCTACGTTATCTTTGTTTCTTCTGTCAGTTATACTTCCTCCCCGACTGAATTTCGGTCTTCCACCTCAGTTTTTAGCGGGCATCTATCAACCACCAAACCACCAAATGTCAGTTATTATACTGTCTTAACTAAATGAGCATTTTACATAAAAGTTTAACGGTCAAAAATCAACAAAACTTCAGAAATTGCCCTTTGTGGGAGATACTGCCAAAATATCAACAAATACTCTTCATCCAAACATATTTTCTTGCGCAAGTTATATCATTTTTGAAAAGCGGACCGATTCAAAACTATACATATTTCCTTGACCGCCACTCAAGAATTCACAACCCTATTCAATGACTTTAACTTTTCGAATACCCGATTAAATCTAATGGCCTCCGACACCATAACTACTATTGTAGAAATCCTTTGATTTTTTATAAGAAGGTTTGTCTACCAGCGCATCGAATCTGAATCATCTTTTGGAATCTGCAATATCGAATTCATCATATAGTAGGAACCAATATTGATCTCGGTTAAATCAGGAGAGCCCATATAGCTTTCTTTGATCATAAGGACATCGGGAGTGTCACACAAATTTGTTGTACCCGATTGTATGAAATGCTTGTCGATCCCAAACCCCTCATCATACTTGTTTTTCTAATTATAAATTCAATTAAGGTTTCCTAAGTACGACTATCTTGATTTTCAAAGTCTAATAAACTATTTGGAATGTTTATTATACTATTCTCATAGGACTCTAAATCATCCAAACTACAATCCACAGTGAGATTAACATGTGGCAATTGATTTAAGGGATTTAACTTTGTTGATTTTTTTACGTCTTTTGTTGATGATCCCACCCTTCCTACGTTATCTTTGTTTCTTTTGTCAGTTATACTTCCTCCCCGACTGAATTTCGGTCTTCCACCTCAGTTATTAGTGAGCATCTATCAACCACCAAATGTCAGTAATTATATTGTCTTAACTAAAGGAGCATTTTACACAAAAGTTTAACGGTCAAAAATCAACAAAACTTCAGAAATTGCCCCTTATGGGAGATACTGCCAAAATATCAACAAATACTCTTCATCCATACATATTTCCTTGCGCTAGTTATATTATTTTTGAAAACCGGACCGATTCACAACTATACATATTTCCTTGACCGCCACTCAAGAATTCACAACCCTATTCAATGACTTTAACTTTTCGAATACCCGATTAAATCTAATGGCCTCCGACACCATAAATACTATTGTAGAAATACTTTGATTTCTTACAAGAAGTTTTGTCTACCAGGGCATCGAATCTAAATCATACTTTTGAAATTGCGATATCAAATTCATCATATGGCAGGAACCAATATTGATCTCGGTTAAGTCAGGAGAGCTCATAGTAGTAAATATTCATCGATCCCAAACCCCTCATATGTACTTGTTTTTCTAATTATAAATTCAATTCAAGTTTCCTCACAACGACTATCTTGATTTTCAAAGTCTAATAAACTATTTTGAATGTTTAGTATACTATTCTCATATGACTGTAAATCATCCAAACTACAATCCACAATTAAATTAACATGTGGCAATTGATTTAAGGGATTTAACTTTGTTGATTTCTTTACATGTTTTGTTGATGATCCCACCCTTCCTACTTTGTCTTTGTTTCTTCTATCATTTATACTGCTTCTGCGACTGAATTCGGTCTACAACCTCTGTTTTTAGCAGACATCTATCAACCACCAAATGTTAGTTATTATATTGTCTTAACTAAATAAGCATTTTACACAAAAGTTTAATGGTCAAAAATAAAAATTAAACGATTTCTTTAATTCTATTGTTTTTCTTCAATTGAAATAAATAAATAAAAGATAAGTAAGGAATAAGAAAAATAAAATAAAGTAAATGAAATAGAAACGGGATACAAGTTGAACACTTAAAAAAATATTAGTATTGATGCAAGCTCGAACTGCAAGAGATTTATAAATATGCGATCCCGCAAAAAAAATGAAAAGCTAGTTAAAGTGTTTGGACCTGTGAGGGTTTGTAAAATGTGCGAGGTCGCAATAAAATTGTTCTGTCAAGTGTTGGGAACATGCAAGATTGCATTTTGACATATAATGTCGAGCTCCAACATCTATGAAAAATGGTCAAAGTGCAAGTTTGGACCTAAAGAAAATTTGTGCAAGTATGGTGCGGGCTTGCATTAATTTAGTAAAACTTTCCAAGGTTTTGGTAAGTGCGAGCACGAACTAAAAGCTCATTCGAGACCAACATATGATACGAGCTCGCAGTAGTCATGGATGACATTGGATGGGAGCTCGAATATGATGTGAGCCATAGAGAATTAAAGGTGCAAGTAAATGATGCAAGCTCGAATCGTTTTAACCATGTGTTGAAGTTCAATTTGAATATGGATAAACGTTGAAGGTTGCATAAACCCTAATGAGATAATTATGAACAGTTTGACAAATCACACACATCCAAAAGCAACAGAGATCAGGTCTAGGCCAAAAGTACCTTAAAATGTATCACACTCTCATCTAGCTAACCAAAACTTCTAAATAACTGCTTCAAGATGTATGGACCTGCAATCATTGACTAACTTCTGCAAAATCAACAAACCTTCAGAAATCGCCCATTGTGGGAGATACTGCCAAAATATCAACAAATACTGAATAATTTTCAATAAATTCAAATTTTCAAATTGTTTTATAAGTCGAAGAGTGATTACTGATTTGCTCGTAGTTCCTCTTACCGAAACAACGTTTGTTTGCAGTTCGAATGAATGTGGTCTTAAAACAAAAAGAGAGTCTTAATGTGTTGAACTTGATTTAGACGAATTTGAAGAATGTTGAAGTAAAGATTGAGGATGAAGATATGGCTCGTGTTCTGCTTGTGTCTGTACCTCCCCTGCTTGAAAATTTTGTGAACTCATTTTTTTTTTGGTAAAGACACTATCAATTTGAAAGATATTCGATCTAGTATGCATTCCCAGTAGCTTAGTCAACAATCATGGGGAAGTTGTTATGAATCTCGGATATGGGACTTTGAGTGGTTGGTTATGAAAACTAGTCAATTGTTTGAAAATTCAGTATTATGTAAGAAGTTCAAGTCAAGGTGAGTTGGGTTATTGTATTAGTATTAGTATAACACCCCTCTTTCTAATACCGATTATTATATTAATAAACACGGAAGCATGAATATAAAATACATTTACTCGTTATATATAAAACATTATACTGAAACAGAGTACAATTTTCAACGTTTACTTTGTTTAAACCACAACAGACGGGGGATTATAAAATCCAGAAAAACAAGGTTTATTACAAAACCATATCAGAGGCTTCAGGCACAGTCAAACATTCACGATCAAATCATTACTCCCTGCACCCACATTCAATCAAAATAAATCCTGCAGGAAGTAAACATGAGGGATTAGCACGAAGCTAAGTGAATAGGTTCATCACACAACATTTAACTTAGCATAACTAGTTGTTTACACCAAATAATCGTAAACACACATAATTCAATGAGGATCGGTGGCTCTGGGGATATCATAATACCCGGGGATTCCCCCAAGAACACTTACCAACAATCTGTATGGCCAATACAGAATAGACCGATAACTAATGGTTATCAAACCCATACACAGGTCTCAAACACAACAAATGAATCAAAACCTGTGTAATACACATAATAACCAGAAGTCCAACTACACGTTGACCTCAATCACATACAGCACATTGGTTCGCACATCACGTAGATCAATAATCAATAATCAAGACTAAACAGTCTAATAAACATCTACGTTTACTTGTTGTAACCAAATAGTTACAACTAAATCAAATGATGAGTTCTGAATCCACTCACCGATACCTCTGACGTCTCCACACTCAGGATTCTATTATCACTGAGTCTTACGTTGATCTGAAACAGAAAATCATACACAAGTCAGAAGTTCGTTCCATAAACATCATTATAGTCTAATTATCCAATCAGGTAATCCCTGAAGTCTAAGCAAATAATAGTTCAATCAGAAATGAAATCAGAAAATTCCGTCATAATGTTTAAAACTGGAAAACGTCGTTTTCGGGCCCTAAATGACCCCGAATGGCCAAAACTGGGGGGGGCTATTACATAAATAGTCTTGTGTATTAGGTCGTTTCCAAGTGACCATGCGAATTTCATCAAAATCTAATTTTGCCTAAGATTTTCACAAAAGTTAGTAACACTTATGCATTTTAAAAATTTGCACAAAAAGACAAAAAGTCAACATCTCAGTTCGCAGGTCAACAATCTCGGTTCGCACCGCAGGAATCTCGGTTCGCAGATTCAACTCGGCTCGCAGGATTTGGGTTCGGTTCGCAGGTCAACTCGGTTCGCAGGATTTGGGTTCGGTTCGCAAGATTTGGGTTCGCAACTCGGTTCGCAGGATTTGGGTTCGCAACTCGGTTCGCAGGATCTCAGTTCGCAGGATGAACTGAGAACTGCGAACTTCGCTGCAAAAACGGGTTTTTCAAATCAAAACTCACCAAAACATCATAATACTCAAATCTATGGTTTCTAATGCTTCAAGTAACATCAAACAACACCTAATAACAACAAACCAAGCTTTAATTCGATTTACACAATCAAAATCAAACTTACTCTTCTTTTCTTTCTTTTGAAATTGAAAGGTTTGCTAATCTTGATGGAAATTAGAACTTGGATGATGATGAATATGATGTTATGAAATCGAATCACAGAAGCACAAGCTAAGCTTGAATTCAATTTGATTATGGGTTTCTTGAATTTGTTAGATTTCTAAAAATGGAAACAAGGAGAAGAAATGAGAATATATGAGGATTTCAAAGTCGGTTGTGAATAAGTGGTATAATTTTTTATACCCGTCCTAAATCTTTTGTCTGGAACCTGAAAACCGTTTGCGAGAAATATTATTTTAGTTTACCGATAACCTTAATAATTTAAAACGATTAAAATTTCACTAATCACAATAAGTCCAATGACCTATTCATCTAAGTTTCAAATGAAACTCACAACATCAATTAATTCCTAAACAATTAAATAATCAAATTAAAATACTATAAATTACCAGACTGCAGAGAGGATGTTACAATTAGTACTTTGAATTTGTTTAGTATTGAAAGACAATTAGTGTTTTTTTTTAAAAAAAAATTATATTTTTTATTTTACAAATCGGGACTAATAGTTTTTGGAACTCTGGACTTTCAATATCTTTTTTCCATTAAGTTATAGTTTCCGTTTTGATTTTTGTCTTTTTTCTTTGTATTCGCTCGATCTGTAACAGCTAAACATAAATATATAAGTGGTAAAGATATTCAAATGCAATTATTTATTCTGAATGGATGAATTATATTGTGTAAAAACACAGAACATGTACAAATTATGAGCAAAAAATTATTTGTTTTATTTATTGATTTAATCAAGTGATTTTTTCATATGTCCATACATTTTCATAATGTTATATTAAGTAGATGATGAGAGTATCATGAAGTTGTAAGCTAATAAGTTTTGCGTGGAAGATATGGTGAGAGTAAATTGAGATTACACTAAAATACATAATTTAGTATTTTGATTGAAGATAAATTCTCATAGCAAGACTAAACGAGAATACTCTTAACATATACTCGTAATTATGTACATTAAGTGGTGTGAGTAAATAAAAATTACTCTGTAAATAGGAAATTTGGTCACTTATAAATAAAATAAGCATTGTACTCCTTTTATTAATAAATTTGTAGGGACTAATCAGTACTCTACTCTTCCTTTCAAGTAGCAATTTACATTTTGACTGTTTTATAAATTTGTTAGGATTATAATATAGATTCCTAATTTGTATTGCTTATCTATATAAAGGTTAAAGAGTATGACTAATATGTATTGCTTATCTATATAAAGGTTAATCAATGGAAAGTTTAGGAATCTATATTATAATCCTAACAAATTTATAAACACTGATATCTTTATAAAGGTTAAAGAGTATGACTAATATGTATTGCTTATCTATATCTTCATCTCCTTATTTCTAAGATCTTTATCTGGTTATCAAGAATTGCGTCTTATTTAAGAGTTTGAAATATTGATTCATATCATCACTTACACTCAGATAAAATATGTTTGATCAATTTTATCATGTGTAGTCCCTCCAGCGGATGCCATTAGAAAGACTCCGGTGAATTGTATTAAATGGGTGAAATAGGAACCCAAAAAGTTTATGTCATGTCATTTCTTTTTATCTTTTTAGGACCACTATACAACATCCACTACTTAACTACTACTCCACAATTGCTAAGCACAATAAACTTTATTTGACAAATGTAATAGTTATAGTTATAACACGATATATCATATATATCAAGCATAAGATCAGTGCATAGGAACAGTAAGATCAGTAACTGAATGAATCCAAGTACTTTAACTAAATATAATTTTATTATATATCACAATAACAACAAAACGGTAGTTCCAATGTAAAGCCTTTCTAGGAAAAACCAATGTCACATATTCATTTATTAGTTCAAACACTAGCAGTTTTTAGATGGCTGTTTTCCCAGTAATATACACCTATCTCTACAACCCTTCACCTTCAAAATGCTTCATATCTTCGACATTATGTAGTCCATTGTACCCACAAGAAAATCTACAAGACATAGATGCAAGTAAGTTGGCGAATATTGGTGCTCTTAGATTCCACAAATGGAGCCCATTTGACATCTTCTCAAGCACATATAATCTTTTAGTATACATAAAATGTTTATGTTTAACAAGTTCTATAGGGTAAACATAAACACATGTTTTTATTTTTTATCTTTGTTTGAATATCAAGAGTTAAAAATATTTGACACTAAAAAGTCAACCGTGACTCATTTGAAATGGAAGGCATTTTTTTATAGTATTAAAGTAGATGCAAGAAGAAGATGAAACCTGCATCTTCTCTAGTGAAGCAGAGGGGAGGAGAGATTCTGAATATATTCCCATGAAGTCCACCTTTCCCGATTAGCACTCCCATATCTAGAACCAAAGTTATACGTTAAAAGTGAATAAACTAAAGTTGCTAAAAAAGATAATCAAAAAGGTATTTCGTTAAAAAAATCACCTTTCATCTGTTCCATAACATGCAAAGTTTCAAGGGTTGCTGGAGTCTTTAGCTCACGATCTGTTACAAGTTCCACTCCAAGCAGAAACCCTCTTCCCCTTATATCACCTATAACTGTTGCAACAAATAACAATGTTAAACTTTAATCATACCATGTGAGAAAGTAATGGATTCACGAGTTAGGAAGCATTACCAAAAACACAAGTTATGTCATCAGAATATGGAAATAACGGAACTCACTTTCATGTTTTTCTTTAAGACCTAGTAGCTGATTCTTCAAATATGTTCCTATGGTTAACGCATTCTGCTGAAGCTTTTCATTCTCTATTACCTTGAGAACAGCTAAACCGCCAGCTGTACTTACAGGGTTCCCTCCAAAGGTATTGAGATAACCATGAGAAGTCAATACTTTTGCAATTTCTGAAGTTGTTACCACTGCACCAAGCGGAAGACCATTTCCAATACCCTGGAATCGCACAAAGATGAGATTGCTGCCTAAATTTAGTCATGACTATATTCATTTTCCCAAAACATAATAACAAATTCACTTGAACTTATAGAAATTTATATCAATTTCGATTAAAAGCTTACACCCCCTGCTAAACAGTAGGTGCTGATCAATCCAGATAAAGAAAGGGTCATTACAATGTGGTTTATCAGTCAAACCATTCTTCAAGAAGAACCAGACCTCCTAAGTCACGGTAACCAGCGCACGTGCAAATGCTCTAGAAAGATAAGGTTACAAAGCAAAGTGGCAAAATGGGTGTCTTAGGTAATGGATCAAAACGGATAATTTCCAAATTTTAACAGTGACTCAAACTACTTCGGGTCCAATTTTTTATTTTTATTTTTTTGTATATGGTAAATCAGAGTGCCAAATAGTATAAGTAATATTATATTTAATAATCTATATTTTTTTTTGTTAGAAGATTTTAATAGGTTTTATTTACTGAAAAGATACTTTCACCTACTTATGACCCATTTGATCGCTTTCATATGATGCTAATCTTTTTTACCATACCATTTGACTCATTAGAAATAAATAAATCGACCCATTCCTAAGTGAATGGACTGAAATTGCAAATTCTATGAGAAAGGTAATGCACAGCTGCAAAGATTTCTTACAGAATGATATATAACAGAGTAGAAAACATACCTTTGCCATTGTGATAATATCAGGCACAACACCTTGGGCCTCAAATCCCCAAAAATGGCCACCAGTGCGTGCAAAACCTGACTGAACTTCATCAGCTATACAAAGACCTCCTGCCTTCCGAACACTACTGTAGACTGCTGGGAGATAGCCTGGAGCCAACTCATATATTCCTCCAACTCCCTTCACATCATATGCACAAACTATTATAAAAGGAAACCTCCCTTGCATAAACTCAAGAACCGAACCAGAGTACACGATAGAAAAAATGCAGAACAGATTTGTTAAATTCACCCACCTGTATTGCTTCAGATATAAAACCAGCTAGACGACCACAAGTTCCATATGTAATAATCTCATCAACATCTTTAGCATATTTGGGTCCATCTGAACCAAATATTCCTCTATATGGGTCTGGGTTCAAGGCATGGTGGATTCCAGTCTGTTGAATTTTGTAGGTTTTTCATCAGCTAACCAAGAAACATTATTCATGTTAAGTTATCAATCACTTTCTATGATGTACTCATTGTAAGTTCTTATAAAATGTGTTATATAAGCTTGCTCTAAAGTTCTATATCATAAAGTGAAATGGTTAATGATAAACTCTTTAACATATAATAAGCTAAAATTATGTCATCAATCATAGAAGTACCTGTACAACATTATATTTGTAATTGCGTTGACCGGTAGCACTCATTGTTGCAGCTGCATTTCCATGATAACCATTTCTAAGTGATATAATATCATGAAAACCGGTGTACAACCGAGCCATCATTAATGCCAACTCATTAGCCTCCGTCCCAGAATTCGTAAAGAAAACAACCTATAACATCATAAAGGTATAATCAACTCATCATATAGTTATGATCATATAAACAAGGTTACATACACTGAGATCTCCTGGAGACTTGGATGCAAGTGCTTCAGCAAACTCCACACAGGCTCTATTCAAGTACAAGACAGTCGTGTGTTGCAACCTTTTTGTTTGGTTAATAATGGCTTCTAAAACTTGAGGGTGGCAGTGGCCACAACTCACAGTTGCAATACCTCCAAAAGCATCAAGATATCGACGTCCCTTCTCATCAAATAAGTATTGCATCTTTCCATCTACCAAATATAACTGTTGAAAGAATTACACAATGGAAATACAAATGATCATTGAAATAAACAGGAACCCACAAACATCATTAATATATTTTATCGATAAAGTGAAGAAACCAAAAGTTTGTTTTGAAGCTGTTGCAATATGCCCATGTTCAATGATCAGTCTTTAAGAAAAATTCAAACATATGCCCATGTTCAATGATCAGTCTTTAAGAAAAATTCAAATGAAAAGTGGTAAGAACTATGAAAAAAGATTCACAAAAACGTCAATAACCGACAACGCTGATTGGTTCAAACGCCCAGTCTCAAGGATACTATTTGAAAAGCAATGTTGAGACTACGCTAATCTGCGTCACTAAGAAGTACGAAAAGTGGCCATTTTCACAAAGTCCTCCTCTCCGAAACCATCTGAGCTGCTCGTCTGAGAGTTAGCCCTAAAGTTGCAGCTTGCATTAGGGTTTTGTTTGTTTTTTCTGACCTTGTAACTTTCAATTTGTGTATTTTCTTAATAATTTATTTTAACACGACGTTAATCCGGTACTGTACAACTTGTAAACTAACAATAACAATGTAGCAACTAGCATTTTGTTCTTAGAAAGGAAACAATTATATAAAGGGGAATGCAGTGTAGTACGTACGGGGTTTTTGTAGAAGTAGGACATGCAAGGGTTGAGGTGGCGGTGACGTTTATCTAGAATCTCAGCTGCAGAAGGTCCGTAGTAAGGCGGAGGCGTGTAGTCGAACGCCGGCATTTGTGGAACAAATTCTTTGTCATTATGAATTGCCGCCGCCGCCGACTGAGAATGATGTGCTAGTTTCGCGAAGGCTCGAAGATTAAGATTCGATTTCGTTCTACTCTTTAAGATCCTCAGCATTTTTAAGTAGAGAATCCCACACACAAATTACAAGTATTTTCCCAACAGAATCCCTCGGTTCTGTTCTGTTCTGTTCTATGTGTGTGTAAAAACGGGTGATATTGAATTATTCTATTTTGTTTGACTGTTCGACTGAATTATGCTATTGGTTAGCGGAGGGAGTGGTACTAACAGCACAACCGATCAGCGTGTTAAAGGTGTTCATATAAGAGTGTTTAGCGAGAATACTGTTATTTGACAAAAAATTGTAAAAACAGTGTTTAAGAATTTTTATTTTATCTTTCTTGTCAATAAAATTAAATAATATAATAAATAAAAATAAATTAAATAAAAGAAATAAATTTATTAAAAATAAAAATAAAGATTACAAGTCCCTAAAAATAAAAATTAAGAGTCTCCCGAACTAGCATCTCCCTAATCAAATCCAACTCCTCGCGAATTTTCTCTTTATTTCTTTCTATTATTACTTTGTCTCGTTCTGTCAAGTGGTTCGTCATTATAGTCAACATTTGAAGCTGTGTTTTGAGATCCTTATTTCGATAATAGATTTGCTTGTATGAACGGATGCCTTGAAATGTATCGGTGGAACTGAAAGTCGTCTTTTGGGATTTTAATTTCCTTACTTTTCCCCGTGGACCTTGGAACTGACAATCACCGAATAGCACGGCATTCAGGTTCTCTTTGTTATCCTCCGCTTCTTCGTTCAATTCCAAGTCGTCCAAGTGCACCATATCGCGGCGTTTTGGAACGTTCTGCCTACTGAGGACAATGAGATCGAGAGTTAAGCACTTTTGGCAGTCCTTCAAAAAGTTCCACACTTGAAAACTTCGAAAAGTTTTTAGCGTTTCAGTTTTATACTGTGCCTCCACTCGAATCCGAAAGTCATCGGCACATTCCCCGCTTATTTGTTGTGATTGAAACCGCTTCCAAAAGCCCTCCCACTTTGGCAAGTGGCGTTAAGTTTCTTCCATTTTGAGATCAATACATCTTTGGTCCGAATAAATGAAGGGTTGCGGCATGGTACTCTTCCATGACAAGATACCAAAAATAGTTGTCTTTTTGTGCTTTTCCTCGACAGTTTGTTGGGTGTTTTTTGATGTTTGCCACATTAGGAAAATGTTATATTAATCGGGTGAGAATTTGAGTGTTTGATAGGATGGTGGTTGATAGGATGACGTTTGTGAAATATAATATGGAGTACCAAAATCCGGTATGTAGGGTTGCAGGTTTGAAGATGATGAATGTTGTTGAAACGGTTTCCATTGGGAGGGTAGGTTGTATGGGTTGTTCAATATGGTGAATTATATGGAATGTATAGTTTTTGAGTATGTGTTAGCATATGAGAAAGAGTGTTTCGATGTGTTTAAAATTGCATTAGAAGTGTTGTAATTAAGAAAAAAAAACCTTGAAAGTAGCCGTTAGTACTAAAGAAAAAAGAAAAGAGATTGCAGCGTCCCGGGTGGGATGTTGTGACCCAAACGCCAACCAAAACGTTGTCTGGAACGCCATTCCGGAGTGCCAGAATGTCATTCAAATAGTGTTCCAGATGGGGAATGGGCCGCGTTCCGCCCTCACTCTGTGTGCTCTAAGTGTTACGTTTAATAATGTGTTTAACATTGAAGGTGAGAGCGGAGATATCAATTAACACTGAAAATTCAATATTCATTTTTTTAATGTTTTTTCAGTAGGATTCTACATTTGAAATATTCAGTACGGTTTATGGGTTGTTGACAAAGTAACCTTTCATTGGACATCGTTTGTACTAAACTAATCACGTTGTGTATGTGTTTTTAATTAATTTTGGAAAGAAAATAGAAGTTTGAAGTATAAAGATTAGTTAAACTTCCATGTGTATTTATAGTATATAAGGACTTTTAAAAAATATATATATAAAATAATTTTAAAATAGGCTGACCCATCGACTACATTTTAAAATTTTATTTGGTTTCTTTAAAGATAGCCGATATTATTTGAAAACAAAAATAAGCAAAAATTGTTAACTCGAAGTTACATGGCAATGGCGGCCTTTAACGTTGAACATGAGTTGTTAACTCAACGTTAAAGGGGGAAAATGGTGAAAAACGGGTCACACTGCCAACACTCTTATAGGTAAATTATTATCAAGCATGTGAACTGTAATATTCATATATAAAAAATAAATAATAAAAATATAAGAGACTAACCGTTTAATTGATCTTTAATATTAAATTTAATCGGTTGTCAATACAAATAGTTGAACACTATAATATCTATATCTTTTTAGTAGCTTAAATACTCACGAGACTATTATATTATTGTTACAATGTTTAAAACTATAAGTATTTCATTAGTTTGCGACAATTTTGGTATTTTATATTCATTAAAACACATATAGAACTATAAGATACTTGAATATTTGAGTAGGATAAAAGAACTCGATTCGAACTTAGGATACCAATGTTGCAAAAACGAAATCAACCTCATGTAAGATCTTGAAATTAACAATGTTGGATTCGAAGTGTTGTACCTTTAGTTATAAAATATTTCCACTATACAAAAGTACAATTATTTTTCTTTTTTGACAGCTAAATATTTACCTTTTCTTTTAAGTATAAATGTTAAGAAAAAAAAGTGGGTAACGTAATAATAAGAATTTGATATTTTACTTTTGAAAATGGATAACTTGTTGATTTTGTAGTCACTTAGTCCTTAATAGGATGTCTCTTAAACGATCCAAGTGGTAGATACCCCAACTTTTGCATAAGGTAGATAATCTGCTCTTGATCTGCTAGCTCAAGTTGAGCCTCTCGTTGAATCAATATATGCCATTATCTTCTTTGTAAAAGAATCCTCTAATTGGCTCGCTAATCTCCAAACCCTCTTAAGGGACAAGACTAGAAAGGACACCTAAGTCTAAATGACCGGCGTTTAGGCCTATAAACGAAGCAAACGTTCAATGACTACTTCGTAAACGGTTTGACGAGAAATTCTTTTATGTTTGCTGGTTTGGTAAATGAATGAACATGAACATGATTTTTTTCGCTTAGTTAAACGAACGAGCATGAACATATCTTTCGTTCGTTTTAATTACGTTTTGTGAACGTTCTTATGTTGAGGTGTTCTGCTGACACTTTGTCTTTACCTCAAGGGTATGATATGTTGGTTATGGTGGGGGGGGGGGGGTCGGTTGGGTATTTATAGCAGGTTTTTACGGATGCTATTTAGTCCATATATTGGAGGTATACTTTGTCATGTTATTGTGTATACGTTTGATTGTGATTTATTTGGCATAACTATGGTACCTAAACATATTTGTTGGAGGTATTCTTTTAATGTGAAAAATAGAAAATGTAACCTTTTTAATGTGTAAGATTATCTTGTGTTCCCTTTACCGATCATTTTAATATATCATGTTCTCATTTTATGATAATTTTCCTATAAAATAAGGTATGTTGGGTTTAATAATCTTAAGTGTAATGTATACGTAATTTATCTAAGTGTTACACTCAATGGTCTGTAACTAGTGAGTAGAGAAGATGAAAATGTTAGCTTCTGTAATGACTAGTCACTAGTTTGTGAGAAACATCGACCAGAGACTTGGAGTTGTTGTCACTGGTTCTAGTTAGTGTGAA
Source organism: Logfia minima (assembly GCA_963921325.1). Taxonomy (NCBI): domain Eukaryota; kingdom Viridiplantae; phylum Streptophyta; class Magnoliopsida; order Asterales; family Asteraceae; genus Logfia; species Logfia minima. The sequence continues at coordinate 38,864,724 of OY992764.1, forward strand.
CACTTCAAACAAGTCGAAGATAAAATTGATAATAGATCTTGTCCTCGATGAGCGGAACATTGACCAAGATACAAAATAATGACATCTAACAAATATGTCACTAGTCTACGTCATTTACTTCATAACATTCCTTAGATATTTTGAAATATCTAAGTTGAACTTTGAGCAGGATTTTATGTAAAGCAAAAGAGCGGCAAAAGGACTTTCGACAATAAAGTACAAAATGACACTACAAAAGGTATGAACAGTTGCCAACATTGTTCATAATTGATATCCTGTGGTATAAAGTTTATATATATAGAGAAGCATTTAAGGAATGATATACTTTCCAATCAGTATGAGACATGTCAAAAGCTTGAAGAAGACTTTACGACATTCTCCTGAATATAAAAGAGAGTGTTTGTACGTAGTAAATGTTAATTCCTTACACACTTGTATTTATTGTATCAATTATTATAGCGCATCTACTCAATTTGAACACTCTAGCGAACTAAACGAGCGAGTCTAGTATCCATACCCAAACACATAATTTTGGTTAGTGTTTGTGTGGTAGAGTAATCTCTAATGACCAATTTGTTGTATATATATAGTTTAGGTTAATCTATGTTTAACCTATTTTAGCAGCTATACTTTGTATTTCTTTGATTGAATGAATAAAAATGTTACACAAATGAGAACTATAGATTGTGTTATTATATACTTGCTCTATAACTAGTCGTATTATATTTGTTTGTATATTTATTTGAGCTATATCAAAGTCAAAGTTATCCTAAATAAATCATAGTTAGTGATAACCAAAAATATCAAGATAAATAAGAAAGAGTTATGATCAAAAGAGAAGTGGGTCAAATGGTGAGAAAAGTGATCAAACCATCTTAACCATCCATTTTTTGATCCATGGTTAATAATTTGTGGCATTTTTGCAATTAGTTAGAAGTGTTATGTTATAAGTTAAGAAAAAAAAAAAAAACATAACATTAACTTTTCAAATATACCCCTTCCACATTTATCCAATTTTCTTTTTCTCCCCTACTTTCTAACATTCTCCATTCCTCCCCCCATCTTCTCCACCTCGACTCCTCCCCCCACCTTCGCTTGTCACCACCGCTTGCTGCAAGCCGCCGCCACCGTCGACCGTCGATAGATTTTCCAGCGACATTTTTTTTTTCAATTTTTTTTCCTTTACTTTTTAATAAACTTTTTTTTATCTTACTTTTTATTCAATGTTTTACGTTTTTATTCGTTTTTTTTGTTTTGTTTTCGATTTTTTACGTTTTCTTTTCGTTTTTAATGTTTTTTTTACGTTTTTACGTTTTTTTACATTTTTTGCGTTTTTTTTTTTTTTTTACTTTTTCTAATGTTTTTATATGGTTTTTATTCGTAAAAAATGTAAAACCGTTAATAAAACGGAAAAAATGAAAAAACGTAAAAAAACGTAAATCGTTAAAAAAAACATAAAGAAAAATGTAAAAAAGTGTAAAATAAAAATTTTGAAAAAATCAAAAATCAAAATTCCAACAACGGTCGGTGGCGGTTGACGACTGCTAGTGGCTATTAGTAGCAGGTGGGGGGGGGGTAGTTTGAGAGTGAAGGTGAATGTGTAATTGAAGAACAAGTAAGAGGTAGAATGTAAAATATATAAAAATTGAGAGGGGTTAAATGTATATATATTTTGTAACATGTATCACTTTTTGAGTAGTGAGGAGGCTATAAAAAAAGAAAATGATTCAATTAGTACATAAACACCAAATATAATTTATTTAGGATAACTTTTACTTTGATTAGTGTCTCAATATCTAGTAAATTGATTTGACATGTTTGCATGACCCGAGCAAAATTATATAAAGTAAGATTTGGTAGAAGTGTTAGAGCATTCACAATGTACTACAGTTCGTAAGGTAAACACCCGCATTGTTACACTCGCATCAATATTTTAGTTAACTCACAAATCACAATGGTAACTTGGTGTTTGACCTTGACATTGATAACTTCTTTTTTACGGAAGATTAGTAAAATCCATACGAATATAAGATCCAATTAATCAAACCCAAAAGGTAGCTATAGTTCAAGAAATGATACATAAGTGATTGTTTGAAAACAGTCACAATTTTGGAAAGATAAAATAGCTCTGGACATTACATAAGGAAATATGAGCACACGTGTGTTGATGTAATAGTGTCCCTTGGACATTGCATATATAGATGTTGACTTGTCAAACACAAGAAACTAAAGAACAAGACAACCCATATGTTAAGGTGCACTTCCCAGTCCCCACTATCAACTCCTTTTCTATTTAATTTATCTACTTTTTCTCCTAACTCTGTAGTGTTTGACCATATATTCATTTAACTTGACTCATGAAAGAATGATTAGTCTATCATTTTCTCAAAAATGGTTACAGCTTCGGTCAATGTACCCGGGCACCTGCATTCTTCTACATTGAAGACCACCAACCAACTGAAAAGTGATAAAAGGTTTATGTGGGTCAGTGACCCAGCTCTGTTCTCAAGTTTGAAAAACAAAAATATTAATTAAGGTCTTTTGTGTAATCAAATCAAATCATCATATCATCATATTCATATTCATATTCATATTAAAAACCAGTAATTTATTGATCATTTGTTGTACTTCAATTCTTTTTGCTTTCGGTCGGTGAAAAGCAAAAGGTAAATCAATTATTTCATGTTAGACACTAACATAAAATGCCATGTTGTTACAACCAAAAGAAATTCTTTTATCTAAAAACTCTAATTTCATTTGAAAAATAAACTAATATAAATAAATACATAAAGTAAGAATTAAACTCTTCCATAATAAGCTACTAAGTAACATACGCTATTTCTTGTATATACGCGTTTGTCGACATTACATACAAAAAACATGGATCATGGCATGTACAATTCATTTCTACATTTGCACCTCCATGCTTCTGGATAGTACTCGGTGGTCACCTGAAATCCTGGCGGCACGGACACATGGATTGCTTTGCAAGGAGTGCAATGGCCACACTTCCAAGCACACCGAGGCGGTGATGAACCAGGGCCGCTCAACATCCGCCTCCATGTGCTGGCTATTGTCGATGTCATCTCAATTTCCTGAAGATATGTATGTCAATCAGAATTTAGCTACGAGTTTTCTTCCAAAATATTTACAAGTAGAAACTAAATGAATACGGACATCTAATGAGGATGTTATTGTCAAACTGATCAACAAAAATTAATGGTCCTGTTAATAACAGTCGTTCGTTAGTTGATTGGATGCATAAAATGTGATACATTAACAACTAATTGTCCATCCTTAAAATTCTGTAATTACTATAAGATACAATAATTACTATAAGATACAACTTAAACATAAAAGTTATTTTGAAACAATTCGTGCTCTATTATTTTTCTTAAAATAAAAAATAAAAAAGCGACAAGAGGAGGCTCACGGGGAATGGTGTACGTTGTGATTCCACATGATTCCGATATTAACGGGGCTGGGGTCCTTCTCGATTAGACGATAAATGGGGCCTTAAGGTCAGTGGCTAATGTGCGCCATCTGTATTATTTTTGGAAGAAAGGATCTACCGAACCCTTACAAATAATATAAATTTTTTTAAACACAATATTTAATCTTCAAAATAAAGATTCTAGGTTACAATGTTACATCAAGGTCGTTAATTATCTATTATTTTATTTCTACGTCTATTGAAAATCAATACATCCACATCCATTTTCATACACCATTTATGTTCTAATAACGTTGTACATAAGTTCTAACTGTGTTGTACTTGTTCAAATTTAATTGTGTGTGACAAATTTCAATGGTACATAAATCACTATCGGTTATAATACATAAAAACTTATTTGATACATTTAACACATATTTAAAGATAAGTAAAACATTCTACAACTGAAAAGGTTCAATAAACTAAAATTGATCTCAGAAAAGACTGGACTGAAAAAGAATCAGAACTAGTTCTAAATTTGTATGATAATTCTAAATCAATCCTATTTTCAGTTAGATGACTAGTTAAAGTCTGAATTGAAATCAGTCTAGACTAGTTAAAACCTGGAAAAAATAAATGAAATATGTTATAAACTACTTATATTAATTTATTGATGTTTTACTTTTTTATCTTTTAACATTTTAAGTTTTAAAATAAATTCTATTTGAATATTTTTATTTCGTTATCTCTTAATATTTATAAACTTTTATATTTTTAATTTTAGAAAAAATTCATAATGCAAACATTTTATTTTCATTACTACTTTATACTTATTGAACTTCTTTTTTTTTTTAATTTTTTAATTTTGCACCACGAAATATAAAATTATATATATATTTTTATTAAAGTCTGATTTTGATAACTATATCTAAAAATCTCATTAAAAATGAATAAAAGTTACCATTGACAAAAATATTAACCATAAACAAAAAAGACCGTAACAATTTGAAACTAATTTGGAATAGACTGAAATTTTTAAAAAAGCTGAAAAATTGACAAGATAATTGATCTGAAACTAGTTCAGTTTTAGAAAAGATTTAGTTTCTATGTTTTATTAATAAATTAAACTATTTTAAACTAGCTTAAAATCTAATATAAATTGGTGCTTGATCATCTCTACATGCCAATTGGAGAGAAGTATAGAAAACTATTTAATTTCTATTATTACATCTACAAATCAATAACGGTCGCAATTATAAACACGTACTTAAAATGTGTAGAACTTTATTGCTTGATGTAGTATCAATTTCAATAGCAACCAACGGGCTTAATTATTAGATGTGTACTCAAGTGTCATTTTAAGATAAAAAATATGTAAAGAATTAATATATGATTTTAAATTAAATAAAATTTAAATAATATGTGATGTGAATTAATATGTAAAGAATTAATATGTTATGTTGTATACAACAATAATGAATTAATAATTAATTTTTAAAAAGAAAAAACATAGATAAGCACAAGGAAGAGATACGTGAATAATACGTGTGACAGTGGCACATATTATTAGTATACCCCATCTGTACTTTTTATTTAGTGGTGATATATTGGTCAACGGTCAACACTTACCCCATTATTTTAGTTTTAAACAGTAATAGTAATATTATATAGTACTACAATCAAATAAATACCATTAACTATCAGCTATGTATTCATAAGATTGTCCTACTATTAAAGTTTTTAAATCTAATAATTTGTGTGTCAGACAATGAAGAAAAATTAGCATTAACAATTGTCTACAAAATCTACTAATATATAATTACTACAACCCATCACTTGATGAACAAATTAATGTATTTTTGTTTAGAAACTATAATCAAGAACACAACCTCCCACAGAACTTCATTTTAAACAATAGGTAATTAAGAAAAGGTCAAACGTTAATTACTCCAATTAACTGCAACTAACCTGGAAATGGAGATCAGGATGTTGGAGTTTAGCTGTGAATCCACGTCTGAAAACTGCAAAATAAATAAATAAGTTTTTGCCGGGTATAACCCCATTAACCGTAAAATAAATAAATAAAAATAAAGTAAATAAAAGCATGAACGTATATAAGGGAAAGATCGAGGATGAACTGATGTTGTTTGATATATTAGATTACGTACCTAAAGAAGGGATTAGTAGAAGAACAGAAATGGCTACAATGACGAAGAGTTTTTGCCGAATCGACTCCATGAAAGATCTGGTCTTTGAGAGCTTGAGCTTGATTACCACTAGGATTTTAGTAAGCCATGCAACAATATATGATTAAAAAAAATTAAAAATGCAAAACAGACTTGTGATGGTAAAAGGTTAAGATGAAGAGAAATTGAGGGGCGCAGGTAGTGGTAACGATGAGGTTGGGTTAGATTTTGTTTGCAGGTTATGGACACTGTCTTTCAAGAGTTCCTAATCCGAGTAAACTAGTCCCTCTCTCGAATATATAACATCCAATCCTACGTGGACCATCAATATACTATGAGTACCACTTATTCTACCTCCTGCTCACGTCAAATAATTATGATAAGGCTTAAACGCACAAAACTGTAATTATGAATGATATGATATTTGTAGTGTGCAACTACCAACTTAGGGCTCCATTTAGTGTAACAATCTCGTTAATTTACTCTGACGGTCCTCACCGAGATAACACATCTAATAATTATTAGACGAGTTTATAAATATATGGAACATAGTTCAATGTCTTTTATATATATATATATATATTCAAATTTAAATTATACAAGAAATTTATTGACCCATTTTTTGGGTTTATCAAAAAGTTTCGATGACTATATGTACGAGCGACATATATACTAGTATTAAGTATATGTAGTGAAAGGTACACGTATATAACATATATAGTGTATGGCTGTATGTAATGTTTCACATTCGACCGGCTAAAAGATGGTTTGACAGTTGGGTACTCCTTGGTAATTTTCTACAAGATTCTCTCATTTATTGTACTTGATCCATAGACTTCCTGTCTATAAGCTGATAAAGACAACCTCCAAGATTTTATATCCTTCATTTCTTTTGAGATTTTCTTTGAACATGTTAGTTTTGAACTTGACATTGCAACATTTAATTAGTATCAATAGTAACTTAGTAAAAACTTCTTTTTGGCCATACCCATCTTCTAATTATAGGGATGATATTGTTGCAAAATCTAGTGAAAAATGTGAAAACTCACTGAGTTTGAATACATAAGTTTATATGTATATGTCATACATATTTATATTAGTTTCTATATTTGCATACTCTCTTATGGGAGCTCCACAACGTGATAAGATGCATCCAAGTCGAAATTGATGTGAATGAGATATTGATTCAAGTAAGACATTTAATGTATAATTTGGTCGGTTTAAGTTTTGTTCCACATCGGAAGAGAGTAAAATCTAGATGGACTAATCAAGTTATAAATAGAGGTGTCTAACCTCATTCAAGAACAAACAAAAACACAACCTTTTAATTAAAAGAGATACAAATATTCTCCAATGAAATCTTGGACAGTATTAGTCAAGTCTAGCAGTACAAGTTGCTTTGGTTGTTGTACCCTGGGAAACAAACAGTGAATTTGTTTTATGATAACCGTGTTAAACACGGGCCTCGGTCTTCTTCAAATAAGTTAATTTACTTACTTCTTGTACTTTATGATTGTTTTGTAATAAGTTAAGAAATATAATAATAATAATAAGACATCACCAAGTTAATCCAAAGTTAGCTTTCTTTGAAACTATATGACCAAATATTTTGTAAATTTATGATTATGTGTATGCAACAACTCATGGCTTGACCTATGAAAAATAGAACAAATGTGTTGAGCTTAGAAAAATTTCAAATAAATAAAGTCATATAACTGAACACATCACAATTGAATGTGTTCATAATATGAAAATTGTGTCTATATTTATGACATGACCTTTTAATTTGTGAAATTTTAATTTTATTATTAACGTGTAATAATAGATACATATATATATATATGTGTGTGTGTGTGTGTGTGTGTGTGTGTATATGTTGTCTATCTACTTGGTTGAATCATGAATAGTTCTTCAAGGAGTGTTTTCTTTCGCTTGAGTGGTAGACAAATCTAACATTATTATTATCCAAATATAGAATAATCTAATTTTAATGTGGGGGATTATATCTACAATGACTTGACAATTATGATCATTCCACGTGAGAATTATCATAATTAATTGGTAGTATGTAGTCGGGTTGACTACAATATGATAGAGCGATAATATGATTAATTACAGTTAGATAATGAAATTTTGTTCTCACCAATTTTAGTCAGAATAATTTCATTGAAAGATCTGTATAAAATTGGTGCAAATTTGGACATCAATTAAATTTTCATTTGCTTCCGAATGATAGAAAAATTGGATGATGAGTTGAATATGTGTCTTGTGTCAATGAGAACATATAAATGAGATTGTTGTAATATCCACTTATTTATGATATTGTATTTTTAAGATCGATTTTGTTTAAAATAATGATGATATTACAAGAAATATGGAGGTGATTCCTTGTAAAAAACGGGCTATGGTCGGAATGATGCATCTTCCATTCATATGTTTAGGTCTTGGAAATCTATAGCATGCTAGACTTAGACTAGTTAATTATAATCATCGTTAGTGATTAAAGTTGACGTTGAATATTCCAAGTTGTATATAAAATTTATGTAAACAAAATCAAATTATGTTGTTCAGTGATAGAAAGAATTTTTTAGGTCGTGAAATCAAATTAATTGAGACAATAATGCAAGATTGTTTTCATGACTCATATGAAATTTAGTTAGAATAAATTCTAGGAGAACTATAGACATAAATGGAGATCGGATTAAAGAGCACTTATTCAAGTGTTGCAATCTTTATTATGTTGATTAAATTCTATGTTTCTGGGTCAAGCTTAGTTTATAACTAAAAATTGCTCTGAATATGATAAAGTTTTAAACAAAAATAGTATAGAGTTTAGTTAACATTCTAACGGCATTCAAATTGCATCATATGTGAAGATATGAGAAAAATGAAAATTCGCAAGACATATGGGGCAAGTCAAGATAAATAATACTTCTTGTATGATACCATAATAGACATTCTTATAAAAAAAAAAAAAAAAAAAAAAAAAAAAGAAATTTTCTAGAATAATATAAAAATGTGGTGGTGTCTTGCATTTCGATATGAGAAGACTCGAATTCTAATTAATCAAGTGGTGGACACAACAATCATTAGAATTGATTGGATAAAGTATATGATGGTCATAACAAAAGATGAATGTTTCTATATTGACCAAATGGAGTATACGATGGTCATAGGGGAAGAGTCTAAAGTTTTTATGGTGACTAAGTGGAGTACATAAAGAGTCATAGAAATATAAGGTAAGATAATATTACTTTATAAAAGTAAAGATAAGAGTATTACGATATTTTATTCAATCATGATAAAGATACTCAAATTACTTACCTATTGTACAAGTGTAGACATGAATACTTAAAGTGGAGAGAGTTGTATTGTGTAGAAGTCAAACTTCTTAAAGGATATGAATAGTGCAACAATCATTTATAAATAATGACAATTAATTAAGATTGATAGTGCATGAGGTTATCCACCACATCATATGTGGTGAAAACACAATACTACTAGAATAACTAATCTCAACTAGAATTATCTTGATTAACTCAGGAAAGTTAAAAAATAGCATTTTTTGGATCCAAAAACCATAGGATTGAATGAGGAGATCAAGTTGTGGAATTGAACTATAGCACTATATGAAAAGTTTATGCAAAGAAAAACCTAACATGGTTGACTAGAGATTCCAAGATTTGGGTTCAAAAGGACAACCTAATTGCATAACCTAAGGGAGATCATTATGTGTGGAGCTTATGTGCTTCCAATAAACTATTAAAGGGAGTTAATGAACTTCCTTGTCCATTCCAATATAACCAGTGATAGTGATATGAGGTTAAGTATATGGCTTTTAGTGATTTCTAAATAACTACAACGGTTTAAGTTATTAAAAAGAATCACCTATGTGAGAGAGAAGAAGGGTCGCTTCAAAGGGAATTGTGGAGGCCGCAATTCCTAAGAGCTCTTGCAGAACCGGACAGTGTTCAGGACCATGATGAACACGACTATGAGGTCTTGACTATGTGAGGGAGAGTTATGTGTGAAATGTAATGTCGTCTACATAAATGGTAGACCAGTTAAAAGACATCGCATCTATTGTGAGCTAGGAAACTAAGTGCATTTTTATAAGGGAAGGTTTTAAGGGTAACACCTACCTATTCTATATTAGATTCAACCGTTGAGATTTCAGTAGAAATTTAGTGTGTTTTCAATCAGTCTCCATTCATGTGGAGGATTGTTGAAAAATGTAGTGAAACATGTAAGTTGTCACTAAGTTTGAACAAATAAGTTTATATGTATATGTCCTACATATATATATATATATATATTATTTTATGTATTTACGTACTCCTTGATGAGAGCTTCGCAACGTGATCAGTTGTGTCAACATCGGAATTGATGTGAATGAGATATCGATTCTCAAAGTAAGACATTTGATGTATGATTTGGTGGGTTTGAGTTTTATCACATATCGGTAGGAGAGAAAAACCTAGATGGACCAACCAAATTGTAAATAGAGGTGTCTAGGCTCCATTCAAGAACAAACAAAAACACAACCTTTTAATTAAAGGAGATACAAGTATTCTTTGATGAAATATGTTAGTCAAGTCCGCCAATACAAGATGCTTTAGCTGTTGTAGTTTGGGAAACAGACACTGAATAAGTTTTTAAGGGAATCGTGTCAAACACATACATCGGTCTTCTTCAAATAAGGTTGTTGGGTCTCAGTCTTCTTCAGATAAATTTATTTAGTTTTAATTGTTTCTTATTATTTTCTATTATTTGTTGATATCAGTTTGTTTATATTTATTTATGTTTAGTTGTGGTAATTCATTAGAATTTCTACACATGTAATTCAATTCGTAATGCTATCCGGTTACATCTAGTAACTAATTATAAACTATATTGGAGTATGAAATACTTTTCTTACAATATTTATCTAGTTTATTTAAAGAATCTCGTGAGGGTATATTTGGTAACTACTAGCTGGACCTGGAGTTGAAACTTCAAAATTTTTGAGGATCTTTATATTATTTCTCATGTAATTACCTAAGTATTTTGGAAAGAGGTATGATAATAAGCCTAATATATCAGTTAGGTTAGTTCTATGTTCTAATTAATATATGTAATGTATTACTAGCAGATCAGTAAATCGAAATGACAATTATCTTGGATTAGTAACAGCCAAACATACATGAATCTTTACTTGATTACATTAGGCTACGAATATCATCATCGCCATCGTTATCAACATTGCTAGAAAACAAATCTATGCAAAGCTCACCATAAAACCTACACACCAAGTTCACAAAAACAGGACTCTTAAGATTCTTCCAGCAATAAAGAAGCTCTTCAACATCAACCAAATCCCTCATTTTCCCTTCTTCAGATATCATTTTGACCAAATAATTCTCAAACTTTCGACAAGCATCGTCTTCAGCTTCATCGAGTTCTTTTGCTTCATCCATACATTCCATATGAACTTTCCCCATCTTAATATACGCGGGTGTAAGAGGCGACGGACATGGTGCTTTTTGTGTGTACCCTGCATCCGAAAAGCTCTTAAGTTCCATAACTCGATCCATGTCCTTTTTCTTTCTTAAAGATTTGAAAAACGATGGTAAACAACACAACTTTGTTTTAAAAGAAGGGCAAGTTGGTAAGGAACACAAATGGTGTGTTTTTGTGGTTGTGGTTGAGGGCTTTGTTTTCCAAGACCAACGAGGTCGTCTTATAAACTTAGGTTTCTTGAATTTGAAGAGATAGATGAAGCTTTTGCATGGGGTGATGAAGAGTTTCTTGCAAGTGAAGGAACTACCACAAGGTTTAGTGATCATGTTTGTAGGTAGCTTACAATTGTGGGTGAAGCAATGCATGATTAGAGTGGAATGATGATTTAATAATAGAGTTCTTGAGATGTTTGTTAAAATGGAGGTTGGTATTGTAAGCTAATTAAGAAGTTGTTGTTATAAAATTTAATTTATAGTATTGAATTGAGGCTGGTGAAGGTATATGAGTGGCTTTCACATCTTTTCTTCAGCAAAAGAAGTGGTATTCCTGAACTAAAGTTGGAGACATTTTTATTTTCGTTAACTAATTTTTTCGTTTTAATAAACGTTATATTGAATAAGAAAATTGGTTGACTAATAAAAGTTACGTATTCATAATTAATTTGAACGAATAACCAATGTTTTCAATCCGGTTTAAAGGTTGATCCGGTTTAGTTTTCGGGTCCGGTTTAACTACGGGTTCAAAATGTTTAAATCTGGTCCTTAACTATTGAAAATACTCAGATCTAGTCCTTAATTATTTTCAAAATAATTTTTTCTTTTTGAAAAAACCCGATCAACCGGTTCGATGGAAAAACTGCTGATCGACCTGGATTTGAAAACATTGTGAAAAACTTCCTTGACAATAACTATAAAATTAAGTAGATAACTTTTACAACAATTGAGAATATCATAGAGATGAAGTTTTGAACTATTTCCTAAAAAGTTGACTTAAAATTAAGTAGCTAAACATTTAAAGTCTACATTATGTTCAACACGCGAAAGTATGAGATTTAATTTTATCCTTGTTAAAACACATTACTTGAATCCGAACAAATCTAAACGGAATTTGAATAACTCCAACCTGAATAATTCAAATCCTATTCAGCTCGATTTATGAATAAATTATAAACTTGAAAAATAACCGACTCGAAATCCGAACAGATTAACCGAATTACACTCCAAACATTACCCCTTTCAATGATGACACATATTCATAAAATTTTCAATTACTTAATAATCTTCTTGACATTTAATTTATACTCTTTTATTGTTATATATATTAATCTTAAATTTATATAAAAATATCTTGAACTTACGGTAACTTTATTTTAAAGACAAACATTATATATACTATTGGCAATTTTTTGAGACGAGAGTAAAGTAATATATATATGTTCGCTTCTCTTAAAGAAAAAATTGAAGATAAACATTCAAAGTCCAGTTTGACTTTTCATTATTAGTTATTTTAATGCTATCACTTCATCCTATTTCTCGTATGAGAAACTTCCTAATATGATTTGTTGTTATTTTTTTTAAAACGGCAAATACATTAAAAAGAAAGCATTCCGACTAGCAAGAAACTAAAGCGGAGGGCAGAACAACAACGTTATCATATTATAGGTGTTTCCAGTCTACCATTTGATTATAGGCATTCTTACTTTTCTGCGCTCTCTTTTTTCAAACAGCATATTGCTATAGACTTTCGTTTGGGGCGTGACGGTACTAGTATTTTAACAAGTCACACTAAAATATATGCCTGGAAAAACCAAATACATTATGATTTTTGATGTTCTCATCTACATTTTTATGTTTTTTTGAATGCTCTGTATATTATCTCGCGAAGGAATCTGTCGATAAGTATTCTCTTATATTTAATAAATTAAAATTAAATAAATTATAATTACAGCTTTTTCCAATCCGGCCATTTCAATAATTTAGTTGACTATCTACATTCACTCCTCCAAAAGAACTTGTAATTTACTTTGTTCACTTTCAGATGAATAAGGGATCATTCTTACTACAAAACGATGTTTTCTGATGCACATAGTTAGGGAAAATGACGAAATTCGTAAAAACTACAAAATATTGAATATTGAATATTGAAAACTATGTACGTTGTAATGTAATATTGAGTACCAATATATAGAGTAACATAATACATCACTAGTTCCATATCCGCATCATGTGACGGGAAAACTAATTTGCTTCTCGTTCATTCGAATAATGTTAAACGTAAAATAACTTATTTTGTTTTTTCAAATAATGTTAAAATTAAATACTCACACACACACACACACATATATATATATAATAGTTCACAAGTTCACTACTATCTAATCACAAAATGGTCGAGTTGCGAGTCTCGAGTTGCAAAATGCAGACTTGTCAGGCGGTCACAACGTTTGACTTTTGTTGACTTTTTTTTTCTTCGTATTTTAATAGTAAATATTATGAAAAAAGTAAATGTTATGAAATATAATGTGAAATTTATAGAATGATAAATTGTAATTCTAAAATTTGATCAAAAATTAAACTTCTAGAAATTGACAATATATAAACGAAATTAACAATGTAAATAAATGTGTAAAAATAGTAGTTCTGAACAAAAGAAATTTAAGTTTTTTTCTTTATCTTCTCGAAAACTTTAAAAAATGGGTAAAATTTGGGGAAAGTAAAAATTGAAGGCTTTAAAGGAAGAATTCGAATTCAAAGGGTAGACAATGCGCCTTTGACAGTTTGCAAATATGTTCGTCTCTTCCCGACCTTTCCGTCCATAATTAACACGTCAAGTAACTTCTAAACATTCAGAATTTATGTCATATGTTTATTAGTTTATGATATAATGATGATAGTTAATGGAAATTTAATAAATTTATAGGTATGTTAGTATTCTTTTTATTTATTTTTATTTTTTTTCAAGACTAACTAATCTTAGTAGGGGGTATTTTAGTTTTTCAATATTATTAGTTTTTAAAAATTTTTATATATTATCATTGTATGATATAATTTAAACAATTTTATAATTTTAAATTTTAAAAAGAAAATATAAAATACTTTACGGATAAATATAAATAAAACTATAACGGACACTAAAGCCACAATCTGAACGTGGACCTATTAATAACCTAATTAAACTAATTATATTGTCTAATAGAAGCCACAAAACCATTTACATAAATAACATAATTCACCCTGTTTATTGAAATGATAAGATTCTCTATTTTATTATAACTTTACATTTATATTTATTTGTTTAGTGCTTAGTTTATAATTTATAACTAAAAGCTATATATTATCTTTTGTCCGTAGATGTCAATCTAGCGACGCAATTCATTATATTTTATTCATTAAAATGAAACTTATGTTGTATTCTTGAAATTTTTTATAGTGGAAAAGAATGGGATGGAAAGGAAAAGAGAAGAAAATGATGGAAATGAAAGTAATATAAGAAAGTTTACATGCATTCTCGAGTTTGAAGGAAAGTAAAAGAAAGGAAAGGAAAATAGTTAGATAGACTCCTTTCTCTTCCAATCCTTCCAAAATTGGACGGAAAATTTTTATAACAAAAAGCCCATCATAATCCACTCCTTTCCTTTCCTCTCCTTCCTTTTCCATCCTAAAAAAAAACTCGAGAATAACTTTTTATTAACTTTCTATCGATTTCCTTTCCTTTTCACTAGAAAAAAAATTCGAGAATGCAGCATTAAAGTTATATATATATATATATATGTGTGTGTGTGTGTGTTAGGTGTCTGATAATAAGTGGTTAAGTGATCATTCATCATTTCAGAATTAATGTATACTTTGGATCGAGACTTCGAGATTCGAGTGTTTAGTTAGGTTTCAAGATCGAAGTTGTCGTTCATTTAGTTATTTATATATCAAGTCTCAAAAAGATACTAATTAAGTAGTAATTTTAAGTACACTTTCATGTTGGTTCAAACTCCTTCCCATTTTAAATTTTAGAAGGCGAGTTAATCAAGACATAAGTAATTCATCAATTAAGAACTCTGAGTTCAAGCTTTACTTTAGACTATGTGTACGTAATATTACAATAAGAGAAAGTAAGAAAGAATAAAAAGATGGCGATAATGTGTGTGGGGTTCGTGATTTATATGAACGAACATGGCCACCTTTTGAATTTTATAGCCATGCGGACCCCCTCAATCCCTTTATTTGGAAAGTATTTAGAAGCATTGCAAGTTTGTTCTTCTTTACAACTCATATATAAATATAAATATATATATATATATATTTAAGTGAATTTACTAAAAGCTTATAGATAAATGCTTAGCACAAGTTTCACAAAAAGTTTCATACTTTATAAACCGCACCCTCTAAACACAAACTAGAGGGACAAAATTGATAAGGTTCTATGGGTAAGCGAAGGTTTAGATTATCACATATGATACCAAATGCTTGGTTTTACCGGCTTCGAGACATGAACACAGCGGCCGCTAGTGGCACCACCACCGCCGCCCATAACAGCAAGAAGCCTCTTTCAACTTCAAATCAACATCTTAACAACCCAAGAAACTCTTTTTGTTACACTCCTAAACTTCACCAAGTTTACAATTCATCCCCAAATAAAAACACCATATTCAACAAGCCACCTTCTTCCAAACATGTACTCGGGTCAATCTACATCCAACGACCTGATACGACTCAAAGTG
Organism: Logfia minima; assembly: GCA_963921325.1. NCBI lineage: Eukaryota > Viridiplantae > Streptophyta > Magnoliopsida > Asterales > Asteraceae > Logfia > Logfia minima. Next base: position 38,880,556 of record OY992764.1, read on the forward strand.
ATCTAGAATTATTTCTTTCTCCTACTAGCAGTTGCTATGAATCTCCCGTGCTCGAGTCAACTTGTACATTGGACAAACTACCTTCCACCTATTGTGATTGCGGAGTGAACAATGCTTCAAAGACCAACGTTAAAGTTGAGTTCAATGAGACATCATATACCGAAAAGGGTAAAGATTCAAGTGGCTATGATTTCACTCACGAGATTGAAAGACCTTCAACAATCTTGACAAAATCCAAGAGGGATACATCGGTTGTTCTTGAGAAGAAAAATGAAGAAAGTTGTAGTCAAAACTCAATGTCAATCAAAACAACCAAAGAAACAAGGATGAGAAAAACAGTATCAGGAGTGAAGATAAGACTGAAATCCTCGAAATCAAAAGTATGCAAGAGGCAGGTTCATGGTAATAATGATCCTAAGAACTTGTCAAGTAATTGTTGCATTATTAAGTCAACGTTTGACCCGCAGAAGGACTTGAAGGAATCAATGATGGAGATGATTGTGGAAAATAACATCAGGGCATCAAAGGATTTGGAAAAGCTTCTTGCTTGTTACCTATCTTTGAACTCAAATAAGTATCACGATATAATAATCAAGGTATTTGAGGAAATTTGGATGACTTTTGACTTTGTTGCTTGATGAACCTGAAGTTATTTCTAATTTCTGCTTAGGAGTTACCTCATCATTGGCTTTGCATATTTTATATGCTTATCATTGTATATCTTAATGTAAATGTAAATGTTATTTTATCTTTGAGTTTTCACTGTCAAATGGTTTGTTATCTTGAAACACAAGTCAAGAAACCTTAAAATAACAGAAAAGATAATAAACAGTCAGATGAAAATTCCTGACAAGTCTGTACAAGTTTGTAAATTTGTATATCTAGTACCCAAAATCAAATTGCTTTAATACAAAATCCAACTCAAAGGCAAAAAAGTGTTAGTTCTTCACTTGAAAGTTGAAACAGGAAAAAGACAACGCATATGTGTGATTAATCGATCTATTCGTCTACTTTGCTACAATATTCTTACATACACACGAATATGTTTTTTTTTTTTTTTTGAACGGCGAATTAGTACACGACTATGGTTAGTGATTCGATTCCACAGTACTTACCCAGAAGGTACTCCTGTCAGCCTCGAATCGACGCATTTATGGGCAGAACCCCACAAATTCCCACCAAGAAGGAAAACCCCCATACACACGTATATGTGTCAAAAAGAGCTAGTTAAAAAAGATTTGCATTAAATAGATATGATTCTATATGATTAAATGCTTATATTCTAGCCCTCAGTAATTCCATGAACATTTTAGGAAAGGGAAGGTCAAACTTATTTCTACTAGTTATGATAATGAAGTTTCAGTCATTAAAATTTATTTATGTTTGAGTGGACAGAGATATATAAAAAAAAGATTGACAACTTTTATTGAAAGCCAGATGAGCAAAGAGTGTGTGTGAAGTAGAAGGGTCCATGGGTTGTGTATACTGCCAACAAAAAGAATTTCTGTGTAGTGTAAAGCAACATTTGAACATCGATTGCATGAATGAATGTCTTCGTGAAATGATATAAAGTTGAAGACTTGAAGGGATGTTGCTTTATTGCTATCAATACTTTATAGGCACCTTTGAGTTTTGGACCTGCGATAATCAACATCGTAATCCTACATGTAATAGAATTTATGATGGAAAGAAAAATACCCATTTTCAGGTAAAAGAAACATCATCGATAGAGGTTTTAAATTGAGCGAGTACGGTTGTCACAAGTTTCGGATTACTTTAGCCATATAAACTCCAGTGACATATTTTCTTAACAAACATAACTTTCAACTTGGTTAATAGAGTCAAACATTAAATAAAATAACAACTATTTATATCTTCATCCAGATTATTTTGGCCTTGATAAATGTTACAAACGAACAGCTTTAAAATAGGTACGCGGGTTCAATACCTAACATGAATTTTTATTTCGAGAAAAAGCATTTTTTCATGAGGATTGCTAATAACTTTTTAAACGAACGACATAGCAACGGTTAGTTGACTTGTGATATCACGAAAGTTAGTTTTCTGACCATAGAGAAAAAATGGTTTTGAACAAGTCGTTTTGTTATCACCCAATAAAATCAGCTGACAATCAGTCAAAATGATGAAAAATAATAACATTGTATGACACGAAACACCAAAACTCAACAATCTAACGCAAGATCTCGATTATCAATGTCAAAACTAACAGTAAATTGAATCAAGGCAGCCACCACTTCAGAACAAACCCTCAGAATACGACTAGCGAATCTAGGAGCGGACAGGAGCAGGCCCAGCTCCAGCACCTGCACGCGGTGCTTGACCTGCCTTGGGAAGATCATCCTGAAAAACACATGATGAATTTTAACAAGTTTATAATAAAGGACATTCACAAAAAGGGAATTAACAAAATGTTTAACATTCAGAATACTATCAAGCAAAAAAATCCCTGAAGTCATATCTCAAGACAAAACCTAGAGATCGCAAGGTCTAATCATTTACTTACAACTGAATCAATGAGTGTTGTATTATCTCTAAAATGTGGCACAAGTCAAATCAAAATAGCTTAAAAGGAAACATGACAAATGGGTCATAATTTGTTCAAATCGTACCATTCATCAAATCCTTACTTTAATCAAAAACCAAAATATTATTGACAAAATAAAAAATTGTGATAACATTTAACATGCTAACTATTGATTAAACATTTGAAAAAACTTGGACCAAAAGCATTTGTTGTCAACCTAAGCAGCTTTGACGCACATCAAAGGACTACCCTTTTGACATCTAGGACACGACAAAACTTTGAAAAAAAAATGTATCAACGGTACAAGGAATCACAATAGCATTTGTTGCACCAATAAAGAATATTAACGTTCAAATGATACATCACGTGAAACGCCTACGGGAAAAATATATGTTAAGAACAATATTGATGACACACCATTCATGCGATAACTAACCATAGCCTGCAACTACCAATAAATGAACTAACTAAATCGAACACTAATGAAGGCATCCGTATAAAATGCCATCACAATGTAAGGCCACATCAATCTTATAAAGTCACTGTACTAAACTTCTCATCAGGTCATACTTGATCATATTACTTGAAGTCCACATACTTTGATGTGAACAATGATAGGTACCAGCATACGTATAAGATAATAACAGTACAAAAAATAGGCAGCATACCCTTGGGCGGGTGAACCGCTTTGGAGGCTCACGGTTCCTTCTATCAATTCGTGAGCGAACCCTAACAACTTTGGAGTGAATTGCACAGGAAACACAGTACTGCATCTTCAAGTACAACTTGGGAAGTGTATACTCTAAAAAAACAAATAAGTTCAATCATTTAACTATACATAATTCCTATCATTCATAAAATCCTTTAAGCAAACAAGACTTACGTTCAAAGGCACAAGCTTCTTGAACATCCCTAACAGCGGCTTGCTCCACTATGTTCCTCACAAGAAACCTCTTAATAGCCTTGTCCTAATCAACCACCACAATGAAACAAATTATGTCAAGACCGTGTCGAGTATAGAAAGCTGCAACTCAATCAAAAAGAACACCAACAACATTACGTCTAGGGGCTGTTTGACATTATAACAGCTTATAGGATCATTAAATTTTTTAAAAAGCCATTTTTCAAACTTAGTTTTACAGCTCTAAAACTAAAAGGCTCAACAGGTTTTTTAAGATTAAAAATGAGCTAATCAGTTTTTCCATATTCCAATAAGACCATAAGAAGGTAAAGTCTACTAAAAACAAAATTCATATACAGATTTCTTTATATTTCATCATAATTCATAATACTGAATTAAATAATTTATTCCTAAACTGGATAATTTAGTGCATACATGAACACACAAGCGAATTATAAAAACGAAATAAAAAAATCGAAAAATTATAATTGAAAAGTAGTACCTTAGGGCAACATTTGCCACAGTTAGAGCAACGAATGAATTTGACGTGTCCACGGCCGTGCTTGTTGCGTCCACCATTCCTACGCTTGAACGTCTACACAAAATACAGTATAATCTCAATCAATTAATAATATGAACACTTTAATTTATTTATACATCGATTAACAATAAGAAATAACTAACCATCCTTGCAGAGAGTGATGTGCTTTGATGTGTTCGTCGAGGGAACCACCGCCGCCGGCTTTTGATGATTTGCTTGCTATACTTTCAATCTAGGGTTTTGTGGAGCTTAGGTTATATTTTAGGCTTTTAGCTAATGGCCATCTTTATATAGTTATTGGGCTTAATTTATTCAGATCATAGCCCATAACTTTCGTATAGAGCCCTTTTAGAAACAGGGCTTTGTTAACTGAAATTTTTGCCTAACAGGCTAACAGCACATAAAAATATGATTATGGAAAAGTTTGAACGGTAAAATATAGAAAAGCAATCGGCTTAGCGAATGTTCACCGGTTTAAGACCCGTGAATTTACGATATTATACAATCGACTTTGTGATAGTGATGTAAAACAATTTAGTGTGCTAGCAGATTATTTAATTAGTGCACTAAATTGCAATGTCTTCTTAACATCAATCATATTATCTAATGCATTCTCAATTTTCTCTATTGCAACCACTTCTTATACTTTTAGAGTTTTTGTACACAAACTCAAAATTGTAAGATAATGAATACTAAATTAAATTGTAAGAAGGTGAGCACTGAAAACTAACTCCGCAGATAAGTAAAAATAAAATTACTAGTATATTTTGAGACGCTTCTAAAATCACTAAGCGAGAACACGATCTTCTTGAAATATTTGTACCTGGCCATAAGCTAGAATAGTAGCATTATATCCATGAAACACAGTCCTCAGACATGGCCAGTGATGGTGAACAACTGCTTCCATACACATGTCAAAAGAAAAGAATGTGTACGACATCACTTCACTTCAAAATACTAAAAGAAATTATCGATCACGTTCGATTTTGAATTTTTTACTACTATTGCATTTGATTCTGATTGGCCGTCACAATGGGCACCTTATGGCTTCTGTTTCTGCTACTGCATCTGATTTTAACACATATGTTATCGCTCGCCTTTGACTTCTTGTTACATTCCGATTTGATAAGTATTTGCCAGTTTCGAAAATATTATCACGGTACACATACTCCATGCGTTATAAAGCTTAGCAGGGATGAATTTAATTTAATACAGTCACTTTGGGCTTCTAGAGATAACACGGTTCCTCATTCATCATTGTGTCTTTTTGAGACTTATAATAACCCAACCAAATATTTTTGAAAATTATGCACATAGCAAACACAACCAAATATTTTTGGAGGAACAACGAACAATGGAGCATTTGAACCTCATAAGGAATTTGCCCTTACAAAACAGTTGAAGGCATCCGATTAATAAGGTAACATGGACCCCAAACATCAGAGTGCACAAGCGCAAAGGGTTACTAGATAGGTTATGTTGTACGGATATGTTTGCCAATATGACATGACTCACAATTGAAGCTAGGCATGGAGTTTATTTCTGGGTTCAATTTCTTCAAATGTTCGAATGAGGGATGACCCATATTCTTTAGGAGGTTCTATATCTAACCGATATAGCCCATGTTGTTCATGACCGATCCCAATTATACGAGAGGTACCAAGCTCTGGAAAGACACAATGATTGGCAAAAATGTTCACAGAACAATTCTTTTCAGGAGTACTTTTACTAACAAACTTTCAAGAAGGGTATACATATAAAAAACATTTGAAAGATTGATATATGATTTAACATTGACATAACTCTTGCCACCTACAGTTATACTAGTACCATTTGCTAGTTTGACAGAAAGATGAGCAGGTGAAACAATACCGGACAATGTATCTTTGTTCTCTATCATGCGATCACTACCACCAGATTCTATAAAATATCATCTTTATACAAACTCTTTTGTTTGGTTATTATAAGAAGTAGAGACTTATCTAAGACAATTTAAAATATAGATGTGTACACTTAAAATGAGACGAAGGAAGTGGTAGTTAATGTATCGATTACCGAGTGACTATTGGACTAAGGTTTTACTAGCTCTCTCTACACGACTGTCTTACGTGCAATCTCAATGTGAGATTAAGTTTCATTATTTATGAGTGTAGTACTTTGGGTATTTAAAAACTTGTGTACAAATTGATAGTTTAACACACGTACTATTGGAAGATAATATATCTTGTGTTTAGTAACGTATAAACTATTAGTTTTGACAAATTTTGAGGCCCCAAAAATTTGAAGGCCAATTGCAATCGTACCACTTGCATGCCATTGAGGACGGTCGTGCCTCGACCATAGCTATTGTACATATATACATTTATGGTATATTGATGAGACATTATGAACAGCAGATTTTTGTCTTTGTTCCGGTGCCGCTTTAGATAGTTAGCAAATTATGTCTTTTTGTAATACTAGGCTTGTATCCAAATGGTAAATCCGCACATTTATGGTAGGTTGACGAGACATTATGAACAGCGGATTTTTCGTCTTTGTTCCAGTGCCACTTTAAATCGTTAGCAAGTTATGTTCTTTCGTATAGGCTTGTATCCAAATGGTAATCCACTGTTGTGTATTGCCCGAGTTGAGGTTGTAGGTTCGAAACTCCCTTACTTTAGTTCCTAATCTTCTTGATAGAAAAATTCCAGTTATTGAATTACTAAAATGAAAAAATGCTTAAGAGTTATAAATTTCTATTAATAACTAAAATAAGTCTTACAACAGCGTTGCATAAAAAGTCATGCACATTCTATAACTATATTTTCATTGAATCGAAACGCAGCGTCAAAACCAGTAATGAAGATTTTATCTTCTTCTAGTTTTAGAAATTACAATAACTGAATGCCAAGATGATGCTACTATTACATAGAAACCCAATACTCAAACTTCTAATTTCTTTCCAAAATAATACAATAACTTGCAATATTCTCAAATGAATCACAGCAACATCTTCATCACTGGATCGAAACGCGTTCCTCTGTCTTCTGCTATAATCATAGTCTTCTTCTACCTAAAGATCACGCATGCAGGTCCTTATCTGAACTCCAAACCGGTGCTTTCTGAGGACTGCTTTCGTTTAGTGTGTTCACTCCATTTTCAACACTTATCAGAGGATCAGTCTCGCTCTCCTTTGCCTTGAATTATACAAACACAAAAATGAGATAATTAGACTATCAGGGCTTCAATATTAATCCATTTTTTCATTTTTCATGCATAGGATATGAATCACAGATAAGTGAATAACTGCCTGTTACAAAAACGAAAAGTTTACTTTTTGGGTTGTCCAAGCCTTGTTCCTTGGTGTACTTTTCTGGTCATTTAATAATCATTTGTAACTCTGATTTTAATCAAGTTTCCTTACTTTTATCATTATTAAGGGGTACATTTAAGATATTTGATATGCTGTCAGATAATTCTATAAATATAATTGTTAATTCAACTGTTACATGACACATAGAGTAGAAAGTTAGTTTTGATACTTTTACTGCGAGACGCGCTGAGTACATGTTACTTAACTGTTAACTCTTATGAAAGAAACAGTTAAAAGTCCAAGGGTATTTTAGGCAACACCTTTTTTCAGTGTCATATTGAAAAATCTTCAGCGGTCTTCATAAAAGACTAGTAGAAAGATACATTATAGTCTTTATATTTTTGTAGCTATGTGTTGAAAATAAATGCTTTTAGTGCCATTTAATGGTCTAAATGAGAGATTGGACCTCTACAGAACAATAACCAGAATGTTCTTTGCAATATCTAGAGAAACAGATATCGTTTGTAACGGAATTTCAAAGAATTTATAAATTTTTTAGTTTATCGAATACTTGGTGATATTGTTACTTTAAAAAGAAAAAGATGCACTTGGTATACCAAATTCAATTATAAAATTACTAAACTGAACTAACTTATAGCAATGCTGGTTTTCTATTTGGCAATAATTATACCTTGTCGTCACAACACATCAGAACGCCAGAAATATATGCAAACCAATCTTATCAATATTATAAAGAAACAGATGCGGCAAACTATAACATCCGATAACCTAACGCTATAATCATACCTTGCTTCTTTTTACTATTAAATTAAATACTTATCTGTATTTTCCAAATTATGTGCATATGTAGTATTTGTGGCCTGAACGACCGAAACTAGTCAAGAATAAATAAATAAAAAGTGTACCTGAGACACTTGTGTTGATGCTTCGGTGGCCTTTGGCTGGGCATCACGACTACAGAAATAAGAATAGAGTACCATGCCAACAACAGCAACAAGGATTCCCACAATGTTTCGCCAGCTAAACGGGTCATGCAGTAAAACGTACCCAAAAGCCAGAACTAGGCATGTTTTTAGATGACCTAGAACTTGATAAGTCACTGGAGATGTCTTCCCAATTACCAAGAAAGTACTGAAGTTCACAGAGACCGATATGAGGCAGGAAAGTACAATGAAAGCCTGCAACAAGATACGATTAGGAATTGGTTTACCTAAATAAGTAAGAACAAATAACTCAGAAAGAAAATGGGTAGTTAGTCCTCACCAGCACTTGAGGTGTATATTTGAAAGCAAAAACATTCTTATTCGTCAAAAGGCCGTCTAAAAATGGGCCTACGATAAACAATGTAAGAGCCTGATACGGGCACGATTGATACAGGAGTTGAGTTGAAGAAACCTTGAATTTCTTCTGGATTGTATTTGTCATCTGAGATAAAATAGTTAAGATTGAACATATATGCATGCAATTCAGTGGTAGTAACTGTCTATATAAATGAACACTAGAGGTAGCCATTTACACGCATCTATTTATAAATGGGTCAGTCTGGGTTAAGTTTCATCTCTAACAGACATTAGTAACATAAAAGGAAACGGGCCACAAAAGGGTAGAAAGTTGCCGCAAGTATACTTTTAAAAACGTCCAAATATATACAATTCAACATAAAGACAATGTGTTGTTTGAACTGACACAATCTTCCAAATGAAATTTTACACACTAGTATTAAAAAGTTAACAAAATTTTAGAGAAGTGTTTCTGGTCAACCAGACGGACCTACAATAAAAATTAGACGTTGTGACCTTTACCCAACCTGCCCATTTGTCGCTTCTTATAGAAACATAGAAATACAAACGTATATAGAAAAGGATACAATTTGTGCAACACAAGTTGTGATGACTGCCAGCAGCGATAAAACACTACCCATGACATTGAGCTGAAGGTCGGTTACAGTTGCAATACCAACTCCCAGGAGAAGGATACTAAGTGAGAAACGAATCTTCTTACTGCAGATGCCATTCAAGAAATATTAACAACAACACATGTAATAATAAGTGGGAAAATAATCTAGTCCATGGGTCCACTCACATGTGAGACGTTATGGTAAAAATCGCCCCAGTTTAATAGGGTTCCGATTTATGAAAGAGATTTATATTCTGTTTCATGAATTGAACCGTGTAATAAAAACATTATCATCAATCGGACATGATTTTTTCTTAACAAAAAGTACAATTATTTACATATAACTAAAGGATATATTGTTTAACAAATGTGAAGTATAAACTTAAGCGACAATGGTAAGAAACGAGATCTAAGAGTGAGTAAAAAAAGTTGTAACTCTGTTTAAGATGGTGAGCAGAGAGAAAATTTCATAAAAACGTAACCTGAACTGTTTGCTGAAGAAAAGAGTTTCCAGAAGTACAGTGCATGGAATAATTGCTAGTTTTGTCATCTGCAGTAAAACCATTAAAGAACGTTAAAGTACACTACAAAGAAACTTTGAAATTGACGAACCCAAAAGAATGTTTTATACGAGTTTGAAAAATTTTATGAACCTGAAAGATATATTCTTCTATTGTCATCATTACCTGGTAAAACCCAACAGAATTGAAACCCAGACTAAGGTTTAAAAGGCCAATGGAAGTCCCATTCAATATGCCAAAGCCCATGACAGCTCTAGGATCGAAAGGCTTGTGCTCAAAGAATTTCATCCATAATGCCACATGTAGCGAACAAAATGTGACTAAAAGATGCCAGCTTGTTAAAGTTGTAGCTGAGAAACCAAGGAATGAATCAAAATATAAAAAAAAAAATGAGAATTGTAATGAATACAGGTGAAATTTCAAATACTGTGCGACTGTCATATAGCATAATTAACGCTGCCAAGATTTGTAATAAATACAGGTGAAATTTTGCCTCAAATGACAAGTAAAGTCAAATTTATTTTAGGAAAGGCCAAAACAGAAGTTTGAGCATTTATTTATGGTGCAAATTAGATAAATATAAATGTTGGTTCACAATGACTACTTAAAAGGCCTTCTACCTTATTACTAAAACTAGCAACGTATGCAACTACAAAAATAGAACGGTATGATATGAAACCAACTAACCAAAGAGAAAAAAGGGTAGACAATATTTCATATCACTTATACGTTTTAACTGAATTATCTACCTCGGAGGCTAAAAATGAATTATCGATGCTGACATGATTTCATGCTTAAAGATGAATTTTATCCTCCTATATTTAGTTGGTAACTAAAATCTACGATATACATATAACTACATAAGACAGAACTTAGACAATAAAACAAATAGGTTACGTCAAAAGCAATTTTTAAGTGGGCCTCCAAGAATTCCATTCGATTTCTATGTGATAGTAGGCATTGTGCACATCCATGAAACCGTTGTAACTCTGCAGAAATACCTCAGCACTATAAACAGCTCAAAAGCTTCCTATAAAAAATAAACTGAGCATCTACCCCGTATATAAAATTGAATTCATAATTTGGTCATGGAATATCAGGAAGGATATAGGATACAATATTACGTATAAAGTATAAACTATATCTAGACAGCATAAATGTTATACTACACAAACTCCAAAAGATTGATAACTTTTACGCCGTTATTAGTTTTATATATACCGAAAACAATACATGAATCAAATATGAGATTCTACTTTCTCAACCACAAAATCATAGACGTCAAATTCCATGACGAACAGATAAAAATGCCGATTAAAATTAACTCAGCGGCCTGCTAAGGAGAGTATCGCACAATGAGACAATGTTAATCAACCAAAAAAATAATACAAAGTTCCAATGTGAATAATGTCTTACCGAAAGTAAAACCAAGGTTACTAATGAGGGCCTTGTTGCAAATCACAATTGAAACCGAAGAAATCACAGATAAACCTAACGCCCCAATTGTACCCAACTGAAACCTCTGCTGTCCCTCACTCATCTTCTTCTTAATTCTTAGATCTTTATTCTTTCAAAACCTGTACAAAAATTAACAAGCTTTTAAAAACAGAAATTCAGTATCAAGTTCAAAGCTTTTTACTAATTCTACATATAAATCCGAAGAAAGAAAGCATAACAAATCAAAATTTTACCTAAAACTCATTCAAGTAAACTAAATTACAAACGGAGTGTAACTGCAAATCAAGAAAATACAAAAGTAAGTAGAGAAAAACAAAACCCTAGATCTGCAATACATTGAGAATACAAAAGATAAAAGGTCACCTGAAAGCTGATATTGACAAGTTATTAGAATTTAGAATGAAGATCAAAGAAGAGTATGTGGAATACATGAATCTACCGATCTTAAATCTGTTCAAAACGGCTAAATATAATATAATAATTTTATATAACAAAAGTTTATAAAATACTTATATGAAAAATTCATACAACTTTAAAATAAAATAGAGTTTCAAAACAAATAAGTTAATTGTTGTACGATTAATAACTTTACCGTTTTAATTATACATTAATATCTCCAAATCACTTTGACTCTTTACATCTGATAGAGTAATATACAAGATATATGTAATTGAGAAAAACTTCACACTAAAATATACATGTGTTATATTTAGTTTAGAAAGAAAATACATTAAATTTTAAATACAAGATTTTCGCCCAATAGAATATACTCCATTTTCTTCAGTTATACCCGAAAGTGGTTGACGCCAACTATGTAAAACTCTTATGTTGATATACTGATTTTGAATTCTTGAGTTTGTCTTCAAAATGTTGGTGACAACCATAGTTTTGGAAATTTGGATTGATTATGATATCTAAAACGAAACACAAATTATTACTATTACAGTAAAGATGAATTAAAAAAAGAGAGGAGATGAAGACGTGTAGATTCTTAATTAATAACAAACACCTTTGTACTTGAAAAAAACCAATAAATGTACATACCGTGGGAATAGAAAAGGCGAATGGATGTATAAAAGATGGTTGCAAAAGGCCTTTGTTTTCAAATATAAACAAAAAAGAAATCGGCTTGTAAAAGTAGATTATTATATATAGAGATATTGTGTGTATAATATATTTACAGAAAGTAAACATTTTTTCTTGAATCTTATTACAATATTAAACATAAATATTTTAGATTATGATAATTTTATTAAATGGGCCAACGATATATTTTTAGTAGATGAGTAGGTGAGTTGAAAGAATTAGTTAAGTCAATATTTTTTATATGAAAAATTGAATGTAAGTCTGTGTATAATATATTTACATATTAAATTATTTTCTTGAATCTTATTAAAATATAAGCATTAATTTTTTAGTTAAAACTATAAAGGTATCGATGAAGGATGCAAATGATTGAACAACTTCTATAAATTGGGTCAACCATATACTTTTAGTAAATGAGTATGTGACTTGAAAGAATTACTTAAATCAATGTTTTTGATATGAAAATTTGAATGTACGTGTATGTATAATATATTTACAAATTGAAGACATTTTCTTAAATCTTATTAGAATATTAATTATAAATTTGTTAGTTAAAAATATAAATATCTATATGAAGATGAAAAATGTTTGAAAACTTTCCATAAACCAGTTTAACAATATATTTTTATTAAATGGGTAGGTGAGTTCAAAAAATTAGTCAAGTCAATATTTTTTATATGAAAAAAATGAATGTACGCATAAATATTTTTGATATTTACATATTTAAAATATTATGTTTCATCTTTATTAGAATATTAAACATAAAACTTTCAGTTGAAAATATAAATATATTGATGAAGTTTGAAGATATATGAAAATTTTTCATAAATCAGGTCAATCATATATATTTAATAACAAAATAGGTGACTTGAAAAAAATAGTTAAGTCAATTTTTTTATATGCAAAATTGAATGTAAGTGTGTGTATAGTATATTTATAGAAAGTAAATATATTTTTGAATCTTAATATAATATTAAACATTCATTTTTAGTTAAAAATATAAAGATATTGATAAAGGATAAAAATATTTGAAAACCTTTTATAAATCGGCTCAACCGTATATATTTAGTAACAGGATAGGTGACTTTAAAAAATTAGTTAAGACAGTATATTTTATATATAAAATTGAAAATACATGGATGTATAATATATTTACATAAACTAAATATTTTCCTGAATCTTAATGTAACATTAAACATAAATTTTTTTAGTTAATGTTTTAATTAGATAACATTATAAGTTTAAGAACATTTCACATATGAGATAAACCTTATAATTCAAGAAATGGGTAAGTGAGCCTAATCAAATTTTTTCGTAGTTGACATTATTCAAATTATAAATATTCATTTATCCTTATATTTCACCTTCCATAATTCAGCTTAACCTAAACAACCTTTTATTATATGAAACATACAATCAATTATAAAGATACAACATATTTACAAATTAAAGATGTAGAATAGATTGACAACAATCTTGTATCAAAATTTGATTATATTTGATATTATCTCAATAATTACATATTAATGGAAAAGAATTAACATAAGTAAATTGTTGGGGATCAAAATGATTTGTCTAATAACCAACACATTAATGGAATACTTAAATGGTAAATAAATGAAATAACGATTAAAAGCTGAATTCATTGCATAGACATTAAACCTCAAAAACTAACGTAGCGGTTCATATTCTCATGAATCGTTGACATTCAAAGATTTTATTAATATAAGAATGACATTTAATAGTGATTAATTTTAACTGATTACAAGGAAATATTCGTCTTCATACACATCTTGATCTTCATCAAGTAGTCTAACAACTATGTTTTGGGTATTAGACTTCAAGTGTCCTTTTTATTGCTTAATATATCTTGAAGTACTAAATCATCATCAACATATTCCTGTAAATGTATATGTATGAAAATTTTATAACATAAGATAAGTAAAGCATAAATTAATTTAATTTTAATGCTTCAACTTTATAATTCTCATATGTCTCATCTACGATGCTAAAAGGATCTCCTCCAAGAATATAAGTGGGATGATGGAATACATGTGGTGATAACAATTTGTAGTCTATGGCATAAAATTGAATTTGAAAGAAATTATTCTTATAGAAAATTATGAAGATAGTGTAACATAAATCAATTAAAAGTTAGTTTGATTTATGATTGACCATGATTTCATTTTCATAAATTAGTACTCCGTAAGTTATTAGTGAACAATGAAGTCATTTTCAAAAATAACTTGAAAAGGAAATTAATAGAAATACGGTTAAGTTGAATTAATTACTAAAATAACTCGTCTGCCATACATTCATTAACAGAAAAGTTAATTTTAATATGATTTTAATTTATTTTATTACTAAAGGTGTGAATCACTATGTGGCAGTTACCAAATTTGATAGTGATTAGTTGACAGTTATCAAATACAACAATTATTTTTATGTTGCCACATATCAATTTCTCTATGTGTCATTCAAATTATCTTGTCACATAGATAAAAAAGTTTCTCTATAAGTTATATATCTACAGTAAGTATGAAGTTAAATATAAATATTAGTAGGTTCGATTGTGGTGTAAAAAGAAGGGTGTTGTGTAAATGATGAAAACGGGGAAAAGAGAATACCAAAAAAGTCAACGGTAGCAAAAATTAAGTTGCTTATAAAATGTGATATTCTGATAGGTTTTACGTCGACGAATCGTGTGATAATCGCATCAACGAAAATGGTAGGTGGATTGAATGTCGGTGTTGACTCCTTTGTTTTCAAAATAACAATACGACATTTATTTATTATTTAAATTTTATAATTATTAGCGTTAATTGCATGGTACTGTGATTTACATACAATTGCACCATTAGTTTCTGTATTTTATTTTGTGCATCATCAATCTACAAACCTAAATGTTATTGCACATTTCTTCTCTCCTCCGATTAAAATACCTAACATACATTTACTTAATATTTTATTAACTTACTATATAATACTAGTTAGGAACTCACACTAAGCAGGGGGTAATTTAAGAGAAAAAGGTAGTAATGATCAATTGTAACGATAGAGATCTATTAATAACTTTGACGGTGGTCATTAGCAATATTGGTCGACATCAATGGCCAACTGAAATGATGTTTTACTATGAATAGTTCATCTTCATTCAATATATTTTAAGCATTATATCCATTTTTTCAATAGTTGTAAATTTTATATGTATATATATATATATATTTATTTATTTATGTTATCTTAAATGCATTTATTGTTTTTAATAAAATTAATTTTTTTTTACTAAATTCAAATGTTTTAATAATAAGGGAAGTTGGTATCATAAATGTGTGATATGATTTCAATTGAATATTTAATTATTTCCATTTTAATGTAGTCAATAAAAGGACATAATTGTAATTTTCAAATTTAAATTTTAAGGGAGTAAGCAAAATGGTGTAAATGATTTGTACATATTTCGGTTTAACTTTTATTTGTGTTTAATGATAATTTGAATGATAATTTGGGTAAAACACAATACAAATTCTTTTATTTCCTGTAATATTCATCATCCTAATCTATACTATTATATAATGCATTTGAGATGTTTTTTTTTAGATGTAATTGACTTTTTACCCCTACAATTACTAGGAGCTTCTTTAAAAATCCATAAAAGTGACTAACATACCCACGAATTTATTAAATTCTCATTAATACAAGCATTATTAAGCCATAAACTACTTAATATATGACATTTAATTTTAACTTAAATTTCTCTATATCGATACTATTATATAATGTATTTGAGATGTTTTTTTAAATTATTGAAATGACTATTTAATCTCTACAATTACTTTGAGCTTTTTTAAAAATCTATAGAAATGACTAGCATACCCCGAAATTTATTAAATTTTCATTAATACAAGTATTTATTAAACCATAAACTAATTAACATATAACATTTAATTTTAGCTTAAGTTTCTCTATATCTATACTATTATATAATGCATTTCATATGTTTTGTTTTAAGATAGAAATGATTATTTTACCTCTGCAATTATTAAGAGTTTTTTTTTAATCTATAAAAATGACTAACATACCCCTACATATATTATATTCTCATTAATACAAGCATTATTAAATCATAAACTAATTAATATACAACATATAATTTTAACTTAAATATCTCTATATGTATAGTATTATATAATGCATTTGAGGTGTTTTTCTTTAATATAAAAATGACTATTTTACCCTACAATTACTAAGAGTTTTTTTAAAAAAAAAATTTCATAAAAACAACTAACATACCCCGTACATATATTAAATTCTCATCAATACAAACATTATTAAACTATAAATTAATTAGTATACAACATTTAATTTTAACTTAAACTTCTCTATATTTATATCTATATATTATATAATGTATTTGATATGTTTTTTTTAATATACAGATGAGAAATTCCGGAAAAGGCATAACTTTTGAATCGTTAGTTCCAATTATGGACGAAAAAGTTGGGATGAGACGAAAGCGTTAGCGAAGAGCCAAAGGCGGTTTGACCATCTTTCGGAGTCAAATTTTGCCACTAAAGCCTTTAAAAGTTAACTTTTCCCCAATTTTATGCGTATTGTAAGTTTTAGAAAATTAAAAAATCAACTCTTAAATGTGTTTTTAATAGAATTCTATGTTTATACTTTTGTTCACATGTTTAATTTCATTGTTGTGTTGTCAAGATGTAAAATTACAATTTAACGTACATAATGTTTAATATCAAAATACAAAAAAAAAAAAAACCAAAAGTATAAAAATCAATGAAAGTTAAACCTCTAGACTCAACAAACGTCTATACAACTCACAACCTGTCTATTAAGAACTCGAAACTTGACACTCGCAACTTTCAACTCGGGGCCTGACCATCGAGTTTGCGATAACATATTATGATATATTTAATTTTGGGTTATTTGTTACAACTTTTTTTTTTAAAAAATAGTAAAATAATTTTTTCATTTACATAACAGTATTCTTCGTTTATTGTCATATAGTTTTTGATTTTTAAAATTTTTCAGAAAATATAATAGTATATATTACATAAATGTGAAATTAATAAATTTTTTCGTTATATTATGCGAATATTCCACAGCCATCAATAATAAATCGAAAACTGAGTCGTGAAAATCAAAAACCATATGCCATTGGGACATCAATTATAACTACAAAATCGACATCATCATCAAATATCACCAACAAAAATTTCATTACAGCATATTAATAACAACATCAGCGACATCCCAAACACATAAGCAACTCTAAACACCTACAACGACTTGCTAATCATCAAAACAATAAGATTATATTTTCATATAATTATTTACATTTACATTTAATCTAAACAAAACATGTACTAACACGTACCTTATACCCTACATCAGTACAATCTTTCGTTCCCTCACCTTATTAATACAACATCAATTTAACATAACACATAGACTTTTTATTAGCTAAATATTGTTTATTCAGTAAATTCGATGTAATTGTAATCGAAGTATTATGGTTTATAAGGACAAACTTCTAGGACAAGTAATTAAAGTTTCAAAATTAAGCTTTCTATTTACACACGTGATATAACACATAATACTCAAGTATGTAATATGAAAATGCATCAAATGATTACTTTTGATAAATATGACAAGAATAAAAATAATCAAAGTTATTCAAACTACACTTACTTGATGTTCTATTAGCGATAGATTTTGAACATTTTTATGGGAGTTAAAATAACATATATTTTTTTTAATGTTTATAAGAATTAACGTAGAAAATAATATTTTTTTTAATTCTTGTAATATGAATTTATATTAACGGTATAAAATTTTAGAGAAACCAAAATCCGTTTGCCCTTTAAAACGTGTGTCATTGTACTCAATTCGCTAGTATAATTTTAGAAATTCACTAATTAATACCTTTTAATGAAAACTTTATAATCTATATCTATATAAAATATTTGTTTGAAGAATAAAGCTTCTATTAAAAGTCAACGCATGAGTTTTTGCTAAAATTGTTTAGTGCGTGGTAGTGCAAAGGTGCCTCCCCACTAAGATCAAGATTTTTGTACTCCTTCGTGCATTAGAAACGTATAACTCGTTTATTAAATTATTAAAATTAATATATACTCTCATTGACAAACGCCTAACCAATTATCATTTTGGATTCAGTTTCTTTAATGTTTAAACCTTGTGTTAACAATGTCAATGAGGTTGTGATCATAAACAATTGAGCAAACCCTTTATTTTAATTATTTGTGAGTGTTTATATTAGTTTATTTTCAAAAAGAACCATTAAAAAAAAGAAAAAACAAAAAAAAACTCTTTCAATAAATGACGTTAATACTGGACTTGCTAATCTTGCATCCCTTGAAAAAATTGCCCATTCGTAATTCTATAGATTTCAGTGGTCTGTTTTTTTTCGGGTTTGACCCCTCGTAATTTTATAGATTAGGAGCGGTTCAAGTTCTGACGAGGTTTAAAACAAACTTTAAAAATACGGTCTTTTGTTTTTGATAATGTATCTACATGATTTCATAGATTTCAGTTATTTACTTTAAAAATGGCTATAATGTATTATCTGAGTTTTGATAATAGAATGTTAGGATAAATTCGATTTTTCATATAACATGATATTCTCTATTTAAAATAATTTATTGAAGATTTTATATTGAAAAATATATTTCTACAAAATGGTTAACATTATTCTATATGTATCAAAACATTTGAGAAAAAAGCATATGTAACTTTTATACTAATATAAAATAGATTTATAATTTCAATCAATATATAAATAAAGAGTCAAGGCGAATTATATAATATAGGAATCAACACATTTCCTTTTTAAATTAGTATATAAAAGCATACGCTATATTCTCACACATTTTTCTTCACATAACATGCAATACTTCTAGTTTAAATTATGTTTGTATCACTAATGTCATGTTTCCTCATTCAATTTCTTCATATGCCACAATATTAACATTAATTAACATACATAATAAAAACAAAAACAAAAATCAAATTAAATCCATAATGCTTAGTCATGGCCATCTTTAAAATGAGTGTTCTTATTACTTAAACCATATGATACGTGATAATATATAAGTACAAATTCAAATATGAAAGCTTAGATGATGGCCAATGAAATTCAAGGACCGAAAATTCAACATATGTGAGCAATGTAATGTAAGATACTTATTTTGTAAATCACTTAGAATTAAAGACATTCAAAATGGATTAGTCACATTTTTTACACTTTTAAGAGGGTTACTTAATTACTTGAAATTTAAAGCCTCCGAGGCCCTTAATCGTGAAAATATAAAAATTATAGTCGTTAATCATCTTATACGAACATTTAATAGATTTATATAAAAATTTGAGGCCATAAAATTCAATGTGTGTAAAACTTTAACTTTACTCGCTTTACTCTTGAATTACTCCTTTCATAGATTTTATAGAAAATTAATTGGTGTTATTTAATTAGCAAAATCACACATTTTTTATTTTATTTTATTTGTTTTCCCTACCAGAGCCATATTAGCCATATTAACTAAAACAGAGGCTAACTCAAGTTTACTGTTCAAGTTCTGGCCAATCTCTTCTGAGCCTATATCAAGTCCACTTCAAAGATAACTTATTATTATCATCATTATTATGAAGAATGAATGAATGGTTTAATCCTTAGCATATATAGAGTCGCAAAGAATCGGATTCGGATGGCTTCCAACATGACTCGGTCTTGACCATAGAGGACGGATCTCAACTCTACACGATGTCTGGTGTGCGATGAGAATCAGAATCAGTAAACATAATTGCACGTATTTATGGAATGTAAAATAACAAAGAAGCTATGAATGGAGAACTCCAACTGGTAGCACATCAACATTCAGAAATTTTGCGACGTCAAATCAGTAATTTCAATGTGTAGATTCTTTCCATGGTAGACACAACTCATACTTAGATGTGGTGATTTAAACTACATATTGTGCAACACGTTTTTAGTGTAATGCACTTTTTTGCATAGAGTATTTTGCTAGCGTGCATTTTAATAAATCTCTGCAGTTAAGAACAAAAAGTAATTATAATACGGAAATTCTCCAAAAACAAATGATATCACGCCATACAAAAAAGTATTAGTTTGAATTTACTCTAGCGTGTAGGGTCATTCCGTCGTAAGTTTCTCCCAAGAAGATTGGCATATGTTTTTGAAGAATCGTAGGAGATAGACTTCCCCATTGCTGGAAAAGGCTTGACTTCAAAATCGTATGTGGAGCTTCCGCCTCATACGGCTCCTCTAGTGATGGAGACACGGATCAACCTCGACAAAATAGGTGTCAATTTTCACACAACTAGATGTCCAAATACATGACTAAGAGCAAGAGCAGAGTTTCATATTTTTTCAAGGTGCGAGGTGGCCAAAGACTTGTGAAAATTAATTAAAGACGTTTTTGACATTCCGAAATCTTCATTCGGTTTTGGGTTTCGTGGTAAACACAACCTTTAGAGTGATACGGCGAATATGAACTAGAGAAAAAATTAATAACAATGATCAAGATTAATGGGTTAAATATCTTACTTGTCCAATGTCATCCCATTAATCTCTTGTAATCTTTCTCATTTGGTCCTAACTCCTTGCTTGTGTTTATAGACAATGCCATTGGAAAAATAACTTCCCTTATAAGTTTGGGGATAGTGAGGCTAAACTCTTCAAAACAGAATCTTGTATTTAAACTAGTGATGGATATCAATCGTCAACCATAATTTTGAGAAGACCGAAAACTTTTACTCCATAAGGAACTTGGTTCACTAAACATACATACATAACAAGATGGTGATTGGACCATTAGTTGGGTGAGAGACTTCCACAAAACGTTTTTACTTGGAGTTTCATTGCGAGATCAAGAGACTAAATTAAGTTTAAAGTTTAAACATAACATGTTCTGAAATGATATTCGATGATGTCCCAAATATTTATAGTTATATTTTATATGGTCGTCGTTGTCTCGTGAGCCAAAAAGGTTAACTCCTTAATTTGAAATTTAACTAGCTAGTGTACCCCTCGTTCAACGAGCTAGCATACGGTAACTAAAACACATATGATCATTTCATTTAATTAGTACGTATAACTCTCACTGCTTAACAAGCTATAATTTAGGACAGTTTTACCTTGATTAATTTTGGCACTATGGACCAAGGTGGGAGGTCCTTACTAAGGGTACAACGTAACTAGTCACCTCAAAAACTTATTTTTTCTTACTTTTTCTGATGTACAACTTATGTTCAATATTTTGAAAACAAAATATATATATATATATATATTACGAAATCATATCTTATGATAGCCATTGTGCTTCTCGGCTTCAAAGCAGCAGACTCTACACACGATGATTTAATTAAGCTTAGGTTGTGATATACATAGGATCATTCTTTTTGACCCGTGTTCGATCTGATACCGACTTGGGGTATTTTCATACCACAACTTAGACATGTTCTTACAGAAGAAGTTTATAATAAAAAACTTAATATTTTTTCACATGGGTCAAATGATAAACTTAACCTTGATGGTTACACTACTAATGTTGAAAGAAAATCAACAACCTTAAAAGCCTAATTCAAGACTAGATTTTTTAAAGCTAATTTACTTGAACCATACCACTTTGAGCTAAACCTTATTATAAAACTCCTATGTGCAGTGAGACGACAAAATTATTCTAAGCCTAGCACGAATCATGTAACCAAATCCCAAAATGTCTCTTAATTAAATGATTTGATGTTTTCAATATCATATAACATGTTATATAACATTCACTTACAAATCCGAGAGTCTTTTTAACAAAAAATAGGAGGAAAACAAAACCGTCGTCTGAGCTAGCTATTATATGTCGTTTAATAATAGATACTACAAAAGTGTTGCAATAAACAATTAAGCAATTAAGGTGGTAATGACGTAGTGTCATGCCAACCCGTCCTATATAAGAAGTATGTCTTGAAACGTGGCGCTTTCTCTTGGCTTTCTAAATACTATAAACAAATACCCCATTTGCTTACAAATTCTGTATGTTCATGTGCTCTCCCTAATTTTTTTATTCTCATTTGTTCTTTCCCAACACTTACAGCCTGATCTTGAAGTATTCCACCACTGCTTTCTTGTCTCAAATTACTCATGGAAGTCATGGAAGATAATCAATCTCAAATTCAAACTCAAACCCAAACTCCAAATAGTCCAAGAACCCAATGTAATAGTCTTGAAAGAAATGAACCTGTTAGGTCTAGATGGACACCTAAACCTGAACAAATTCTCATACTTGAGTCTATTTTCAATAGTGGTATGGTTAACCCTCCTAAAGAAGAAACTGTCAAGATACGAAAACTTTTAGAAAAATTTGGTTCTGTTGGTGATGCTAATGTTTTCTATTGGTTTCAAAACCGACGCTCTAGATCTAGAAGGCGTCAACGTCAAATTCAAGCCAGTCTTATTAGTAGCGCCTCGTTAGAACAACATCAACAACAACAACATCAACAAGTGCCAATGCTTGCAAGATGTGGTGGTTCAGTTGATCAGTGTAATCAAGATGTTGCATACGCCGCGGCTACACAAGGGTTTGCTATGCAACAACCTTGTTTATTTCCTACGATGCAATCGTTGTCACCTCTAGCAGTTGGTTCATCTTCTTGTTCTTCGAGGCTTGGTGGTTTGGATAATAATATCTATGCGATTTCTGGTCAAGTTTCTAGTTTCCCTGAAATTGAGCAGAATATTTCTATGCCTTCAAGTTTCCTGCATTTAGATACTTCAAAAGTTCATTATGAAATAGGTAGGGTTTACTTCAAATGAATATATTTATCCTTGTATATCAATAATATATTAATATTAGTATTAACTTCAACACTTTAATTCATCTTCGTGCAAAACTACTCCTTTACAATCGAAAAACGTTTTGTTTACTTTATCTTATAAGTTCCCCTCTCTAATGAAATAAAACCCTTAACACAATTCTTGCTATAAATTTATATAGGTCATGTTTATAAAAAACTTGATTGTTCAAGTAATAAAAATTTTATAAATTGTTCAGATTTAGTGTTTTTAATTTATAGGTAATTTCCTATCACTAATTTATTTCTTGATTTTGAAGTCATATCCTTTCAAACAAGATGAGTACTTCTTACCTTACAGAATCTATTGAGGATTAAAAATTCAATTATAACAAATAATTAGTTAATTAGTTTGACATTAGGAACATTGAAACTCATCCTTAATTGAAAGATTACATTTGTAGAATTCAAAGAAGTTTTCTTCTTCGTGAGAATCATTTGAATTTATATTCGTTTTTCGCTTACGAACTATTAAAATCGCTTGAGTATTCAATTGCATGCCACAAATTATTTCCTGATTTATTCAGTAATTGAAAAAATTTGTGCGAACTTTGGGAATTTAGTCTTAATTACAATAACTAGATCTTTTGTATGAAGGCTAGAAGGATAGCTTACTGATGTATCAATTTCTAGCTTCAGGAGTGATCACTGTGTTTATCAATGGAGTGCCAACGGAGGTAGAGAGTGGTCCGCTTAACATGAAAGTTATGTTCGGTGAAGATTTGATGCTCGTTCACTCATCCGGCGTCCCCATTCCTCTCGATGAGTACGGATTTTCATTGCCTGGTTTGCAACATGGTGAAAGCTATTTCCTGGTAAGCAAACTTTGTTAAACTGTACATCAAGCCTATATAACTAGGTCCTTTTTTTCTTTAAAATGATTGTATATCCACCCATATCAATATATATCACTATAAAAATAAGATGTGTTAGTCGTTTACTCGTTTGTGGAAACATCTATTATTACGTTATCAACTTAAATATATTATTTATTTATTAATTAAGCAGTCCTCGTGTGCACAATTTGGATTTATTAGTTTAATAACCCTATAATAATATCTTTGAATGTTTATAAGCACATAAAAAACTACTAATACCGATCTAAGTCTAACTTAAAGTAATAGATATACAAAGATGTCCAAAGTCAGGAGCTAGACAAATTAGCTCATTGTACTTTCTTTTCGTATATATTTTTCACCTGGACCATTAATTAATTATTATTCATTTCAAGCGTAATCTAAAGTTTTTGTACGATAATATATTTATATAATCTTGTTGAAGATGTAGATGATTAATGACGTGGGTACATTGATCTATAAACTTTAGTCTTTGACTAGTGCAGTATTATTTAGAGAGACAAAAGAGATGTGGTACTCTTTTTTAAATAAAGTTTCACAAAGAACCGAAGAAGCTGCAAGTACCATTTGCACGATTTACCACGTACAAAACTTTCCAAAATTAGTAACCGGAAATAGGTCTTGTCTCTGGCCTAGGATTCCTTTTTACTTAATTATAACGTTAATGAATCATGCGTTCATATTTTATCATATTTTCTTCGGTGTGTGCTTTGACTCAATATATCGACATAAATATTGTTTGAAAATATATATTTTTATGTTTAAAAATATTCCTGGTTATTGTTGTTTCTTCCGCCATCACACGTTAATCCCTCGGCGATTTCTTTTATCGTCATGCTAATTAAATACACATCCGACCATCACACGTTAATAAGCTTAACTAATTACCGACATAGCCTATAATATAATATTATTATTTCGGTGCATAACACGAATATTCTTGTAACACAATAAAAAAACGTCTTATACATAAATCAGAAATTGTGAAAACTAATTAAGAACATCTTAAATTTTACAAATTTACCTTCTTTTTCCGTTAGTTTTGTTAGGGCAATATTGTTCAAGTTAAATAGTGTTTGAGCCGGCCATTATTTTTACTTATGTATATATCACTTCAATTGGAATGTCAATCTAATCATTAACTTTTTCTTTAAAGGTGTTTGAAAATGTATATATTATTAAGCATTTATATATTTTTTTGCTTTGGGAACTGCATGAAACATGAGTATATTAGGTTCAGATTCTGCACACACACACACCCATGCACTGCATATTAATAATGCTATAAAAATAGTTTTCTGATATTCCAAAATTGCTGATAAAGTCATTTGACATTTTTTACAGGTATCAAGATCCATTTAGATAGAAATTTGAGCTACACCCGACCACCTTTCAACACTTATTTTGTGACCCGAGCAATAAAATTGTGACCCAATATGTCGACTAATCGGATCTTTTTCAACAAATCCCAGCCAATTTCAGTACTTTTTTTGTTTGTTAAGCATTAATTTTATCTTCGTACGAAATAATTTAAATTTAGTTGATATTATGTATAAATCGAACAATATTCCATTAGTGAAATAGTTAGAACTGTAAGTGGTGTTTGTTGTGCAACAGTTCCATATATATTATTGAAAACTCCATCGTTCTAATGTTTTTATGTTTCATTTTCCCTTAGTAAATTCTCTAATGTACCTCACATTTCAAAGGTTAATGTAATGGATAAACAGATCGATTCAGATGACAGTTACAGATTCTACCATGCAAATTATTCTTACTATCTGTTTTCAAAGAAACTTAATTATAGTGTTTTGTTCATCGAGAAAATGCTAGAGTTACAAACAAAATTTACAAAACAAGTTACAAAGTAACATGGCACTAATCGAAAGCGGAGAGACGAGCAAAGAAGAAAGATAGAATTAAAATCATTCCATTGATACCACGTCTATTTGTAAACTTATTTTGTAATCTTTGTCTATATTTCTCTCTTGTTCATGTGAAAAGGGAAAATGTATGGATCCGAGAAACTAGAAACTAGCTAGATCAATGGCGGTATATAACATATGAACATATATTGACTTATAATGAAGAATACTACAATGATGTTCAAACCAACATTTTAAAACAAAAGAATACTTTGTTTGGCAGAAGCGCAGCTAGTGGGGTAGCTGGGGGTGTTGGGTCTCCCTCAACAACCCAAACCGCAAAGGATATTAGGTAGTTCAGGCCCATGATAATTAAATTGAGCCCCTCCCAATTTATAATGTCTTCGTGTAAATTTTTGTTGCATTAGGAGTTTGGAAACTTTTGGAAAAAAACTAAAGAATATAGTTGCATATCCTTTTATAATTTAAATTTCATTAATTAGGTCATTGGAAGATTTCTATTATCATCTTTTAACATAAAAACTCTTAATTTATGAGAATTTTCTAATTACATTTATACCTTTACTAGATATATTTATCATTGTCATGGTTATTATTTGCTAGTTTTATATGTGGTTATATTCTTCTTTATTTTTAACATGTTTTTGTTTAAGTTATAATATTGTTTTAGTAATATAATTAAAGAAACTAGATTATCGGCCCGCGATAATGCAGGACGAAATTAATTTTTATAAATAAATAGAATATTGTAGTTGACTTGTGACCAATTTTTTTATATGGTTTGTAGACCCACGATAAGGCGTGACTAATTTAACTTTTATAAATGTATAACATATTTAGTCGATTTTTTATATAGTCTATAGACCTGTGATAACGCGGGACAAATTTAATTTTTATAAATGAATAAAATATTGTGACCGATTTTTTAAAAATTTTATTTGGTCGATTTTTTTATATAGTTTACAGACCCGCTATAATGCGGGACGAATTTAATTTTAATAAAATAAATAAAATATCGTAACCGATTTTTTATATAGTTTATAGACTCTTTAATTTATATTATAGACCCGCGATAAGGCACGACTAATTTAACTTTTATAAATGTATAACATATTTAAGGGACCAAAAATGTTTTTTTTTTATTTAAATAAATACATCAAATATTTAAGGGACTAAAAGTGTAATTATACGACAGAAATTAAGATCGTTGAATCACAAATGGTGAAAAATAATGAAGGGTTTGGATTCCTCCATATCCTCTTTTAATTATATATAAAGATAAAGATTGATCTTAATTTAAATCATGTGTAAAAAAAACAATTTATGATTTTCTTCAAGCGAACAAGTGATGTTGATGATCAACGATTACAATGTGATAGAATAATGCTATGGAAGATGTTGCGGAGGACACACAACCACACTACCATTATGGATCCAAAAAGAGCAACCCGTAATTTATCCCGTATGTCTCATCTATTAAAAATAGTTATTGTAGTTCATTTCTCTTCTTACTTTTGTTACGATATACAAAAAAAAAATTATTGTTAATATTTAACCACGGAGTAAGCCTCTATTTTCAAATTCTAGCTTCACCTCTGTTATTTGGTGTTATCAAAATTACTATGGGCCCTCGTAAAAACACTTCTACTTACGACAGAATATCATGCACGATTGACTATATATAACATCAACATAATTGATATATTATTGACTGACTTCATAAATACTTGCGGTCACGATTATACTAACCATCATGCGAGAGTGATTGTCATATCAGCACGTACGAGTGCACGACTGGTTTATAAGTGACTGACTCACCAATAGTGTATTCAAGATTGGGAATGGCTAACTTGTTCGGACCCACTTTTTATTTTAATTCACATTTTTTGAAAAACAATAGATAACATTTATAGATCTATAAATAATACTAGTACAAAAACACATCACATTAACAAAAATCTTTGTTTCTATATACTTTTTAATTTGTTCAAAAGTTTGAATAATCTTTTTATTACTCAAATTTCCTTTCTTGAGTTTATATTCTTGGACCAATGTAATCCAGAGAAACTAGATTCAACACACCTCTTCTTTCTTGTACGAGCTTAGCTCGAAAAAACCACGAGGCACCCATACTGACAGTTCATGATCCATGTACAAAGATGCCCGCCGCGGGCTGACTACCTAAGAGGGGTTGTTAAGTGACAATTCTTTTGTATTGATATAGCAATATATAGGAAGGTGATATTTCATATATCAAAACCGTGACACCCTGTACTACGAAAGTTTTATGTACGAGATGAAAATATATGGTAACTTGTTCTACTAGTTAGGTGTAACTATCTTAACTTTACCCCTTACTGAAATTTTATATATCTAATTCTCCAGTCAAATCTCTACACATATTCTTTACCTTTGTCAATAAGTCTTGTCTAAGGACACATATCACACACATGACACATGTCAGCTACAAAGTCTTGTGGGTGGCTTCTCTAGATTCAAGTTAAAATGGTCCCCTGGGTAGAAGACCAGCGCAATGAGCTTCTGGATCAAAAGACTGCCATTCGGTAGGTCTGTTGTCCTCAATCTTTTGAAGATCAAGGGAGACATTACCTTGCCTTGATGTAGGTCAGTAGGTGTATAGAAATTAGAGTCAAGTGTATATGAGGTGGATGGTTAACTCAGTGAGGCGAATCTGTGGATTTGTATAAATTACTCTAGACTTGCTCAGTTCATAAGTAATGTAAAATCCATAGCAACAATGATTCCAAAATGCAAACCAAACTCTATCCTAGTAAATGGCAAGGTAATGACAGATTCTTTGATAGGTGGCTTAAAGATCAACCTATTCTTCTTTACATTAAGGCATTAGGCAATTCAAATTTCTATGATAAATATATGTAGGTTACTAAAATGATCAAATGAATTAAAAGCACCACTATTCAAATAACTAATTACCAACTAGGGACAATTTTATCCGCCATCAATTGAAACCAAAATCACTTAAGAATATAGTTGCAATTATCAACTACAAGTTCTACAACTACACAACCCCTACCAGGTTCAAAAGATCAACTTTTGCATTAATAAGTTTATCATTATATTCCATCCATATCCCAATTCCATTCATTTAATATCCTTTTGGTGTCATTAACATAACACATGTCACTTCTAGTCTATCTCTTTCTATTTCTTTTCTATATATTGAAAGCTTCAAAATCATCATATAATAATCCAGAAATTGCAATAGAAAAGAAAAAGGGAGGTTTGACATATGGCTTAGGCTGTATAAAGATCATCAGATAGTTGAAACTACAAAATTGTACATCCAACT
Organism: Logfia minima; assembly: GCA_963921325.1. Classification (NCBI taxonomy): domain Eukaryota; kingdom Viridiplantae; phylum Streptophyta; class Magnoliopsida; order Asterales; family Asteraceae; genus Logfia; species Logfia minima. The sequence goes on from OY992764.1 coordinate 38,909,793, forward strand.
TAAAAAGGGAGTGAAATATCACCATTAATCTTTCATAAAACAAAACCGACATGGGCGTCTCATATTGACACATTAAATGGGAAAGAAAAGAACTTCAAAACTCTCATCTCTTAAGCCCCAATGACTTCAGTTTCTTCAGGAATTGGCTCCTCTGCAGGTCGCTCCATTTTAACACCAACATCTTCTGAATAGTCACCGTGCACCTATTGATACATCAGCAAGAAATAATAACATTATTTGATGAAACATGAACAAGAATAATAGAACTCCAACACGAAACACATGCAACATAACACACAAGTCAACCAAATAAAGACCAGACACTCCTAGAAAGTCAAAATAATACATAAAGATGATGACTAAGTTTCAGAAGTCTTGTTTAAGACCTTGTATAGATTATAACTTATACTCCACGATAAAAGATTGCAAAATGGGAAAGACTATCGAGTACACTAAAAAGGATTATATTTAACTATGTATTACAATAATAAGACCATGAATTGAGTATGTTTTATCGTTTTAATCACAGACTAAAAAGCAAATCATGAAAAAAGCATAAAATGAATAATTGAAAATATAAAAGAAAAGACCAAATACTAGTATAATACAAAAACTACCTCCATCAATTTGCCAATGTCAAACTTTGGCGCCTTCAAGATCTTAACCTTGCGAATGAAGACATTCTGCAGAGGGTAGATGCTAGATGTTGCCTTCTCAATCTCCCTACCAATTGATTCAGGAATGAACTTCTGAACCAGCTCCTTGAGATCACAAGACTGTGCCTGGTTCACCATTATCTCCCTCATCTTCCTACGGATCTACAAAATCAAAAACAACTTCAGATTATGAACAAACAATTAATAATTACCACATTACAATCACAAGTTTATATTATAACTTCAATTAAACAAACTAAGGGAGTGTTGGCGTAGGCTTATTGCTTATAAGCATATAAGCTAGAAAAATGGGGATTATTTCAAGCTTATGAAATTTTACTCTAAAATAAGCAAATAAGCTCAAGCAGATAAGCATATCCAAACAATAAAACTCAAGCTTATTGTGTTTTAATAAGCTAATAAGCAATCAAAATAAGGTATAATCCATACAAGGTCTTGTGTAAGGTAAAACAACCTTGCATGGAATATACCTTATATAAATAAAAATGAACAAAAAATAGCTAGTAGGGCGACCCAACTGACTTGGCTACTAAATCTAACCCAATTCAAGCAGAACCCAATTTTACCCCTTACACAACCTGCTAAATCCCTCAATTTTTACCACTTCATAAAAAGAGCACAATATTGAATATTTAAATCTTTAATCAAAGATGTTTTCTTGTCTCTCGTTTCTTTTCTGAACAAATCGAAGAATCACACTTAAAAATACTACCTGACGGATCTGGCTTGATTGTGCATAGCAAGTCCTCTTGACCTGGTTAGCACGCTTCTTGGTAAAGCCAATACAGAACATCCTCAAAGTGTAACTATCTGTAGTCTTTACATCAACGTGAGCCTCAATCAAAGACTGCCATTTCTTAACAAGCGATCTCAGCTTGTCTGTAGTAAAATCCATTCCCTGGAAAATATACTCAACGCTAAAATTCAACAAGAACGGTTCATTCTTAAAAGTATCTGACGCAATAACTATAGTAACATACCCAAAAGTTGGTCAAAACATTCTTTCCTTGAACATCTTCAGCCCTCAAACGAATCTTTCTGTAGGCATGATCCTCATCATTTTGAAGGTCAGCCAATGAAACCTCAAACACACGATGTTTGAGTCCTTCTGAGGCAATCTGATAAAATAAGTCAAGTTTCAAAACTTTAGCATAAAAATAAGCCTCACCAAACAAAACACCAGTGAAGCTCGTGTGCTTAAAACCAAACAACTAGAGTTGCAACATACATTATATCCCAAATACTTAATTTAACAAAAACTCAAGATAAAAATGTAATAGATCACAACATAACTAAAATAATACATATCAAATTGTGCAAAACTCATTGATTAAGAGACTAAATACTTGCCTACATTTACTAATCAATTACTACGTACATTACATGCTAAACAAAATATGAAAATTTATGGCAGAATATAAACTATTTTATATTAAACTCATGGGCAGAACAATTTACAAAAACATTAAACACATAATAAATGGTTGGAAAATAAAAACCAAGGAAATTGTATATTACCTTAGTACCCTGGGTACGGGAGACGAGGGTTTTGCCAACATTTCTAGTACTGAATAGAGATGGAGCTTTAATATCGTACCAATCCTTCTTTGAAAAGGGATCAGCTCTGTTTCATATGCAACAACCAAAAAAAAAAGAATGTATTTATTTATATTTATATTACATATATAAGATAAATTGATCAAATTGCAGCTTGAATAAAATGAACTCACGCTTTCTTCTTCCCACCCTTCTTTCCCTTGGAAATTCGCTTGTTCTTTCTGCAAATTTATAAATAAACACGTCACTTCTTACTCAGCTTATGATTGATACATTATTGTATTACATTTGCATTGCATATATATATAAAGAGATAGAGAGTAACGGAGTGAGATTAAAAAGAGAGTACCCGACGGCCATGGTTGGATTGTGACTGGAGGGTCTTCTACGGCGGCGGACGGGAGTGAAGCTTTACGATTGAATTACTATAATTCAATTTTATCATGAAACCCTAATCTGCACATGGATGACTATGAGTGATATATTTACGACTTAGACCCTCAACTCTGCGCTCACTCCTATTTTCAGTCCCTCAACTATAATTTTCTGAATTTGGCGACTTTCACTCTAAGCTAGTGGCATATTATTATTATTATTATTATTATTATTATTTTAATTATTATATTATCGTCTCGTTTTCATATTAACATGAAAGGTTTGTAAGAAAGATATAAATATGTGAGTCTTTTATTTTAGTTACTGACATGCCTTGTTTTTCATTTAACATTTGCTTATTCGTTAACATGACATCTCATGTTAATATGAACATAAGCGCATCTTGATTCTCACTTTCATTATCATTTGCGATCGTTTTACCGACTTGTGTTTAAATTTATCATCTCACTTCTTTCATCAGCTACAGAATCTATAATATTTTCTTTTATGTAATGAACTTTATGTATAAATATACAAGTGAATACAAAATTTATAAACATTGTTACGTTATATGTGTGTCTCATTGGGTATCTCTTATGTGCAAAGTCTCAACGGGAACGGTGTAGGACGTTAAGCATATGTTGCACAAATTCAGTAATAGTTAATTAGTTATTAGAGTTTTGTGTACAAATTAATCGCTTAAACGTATCACTCGACTATAATAGATTTTCATGCATAATCTCTTGAATTTGCAAGTTTTAAACTGATTTGCATAATTTGATAATTTCTCGTGTTAACATTTAACAAGGTCACGAGTCTGAAACACCACACATCCAATTCATACCCACTTACTTACTCGAAGACCTCAAGAGTCAAGATTATCTTCTAAAAATTTACATATTCTTCTTTTTTATGTTTCGATGTATCTTGTTTTCGATGGAAAAATTGTTTATAGAATAGGTTTTCATCAAACATAAAGGATTGTGGTCAGAAACAGAAGATATAAGGGTAGAACTAGTATACATGTATATATTCGGTGGGTTTAAGACTAAAATATTTCGTATATTTGTAATTCGCCCTCTTACATTTATATCAAATGATTTCTCCCCCCAAATATAACTTTCAAGTTTCGCCACTGGTTGTGTTGGAAACTAAATTTTCATTATCAGATTTTTTATGTAATAAAATTTCTTTTTAAGTCAAAATTAAAAGGTCAGTTACGATTTCTTTTAATAAAATAATAATGATAGATATAATCGTGTTTATTTAGATAGATTTTAAAATAGAAATAATGTAATAATAACATATGTCAAATTTAACTAATAAAATTAGAAAAAAGAAACCGAATTAATTTAAATATACCATTGACCTAGGCAGAAATCATCGATCACCATTCAATTTTTACTGTTGTAAAAGAACCCGAGAGAGATATCCAAACCCGAATTTGTTTTACTTCTTATCTCCTTTTCTTGATATACAAAAGAAGCTTTTATTCCTTTTATCAAAGCCTATCCACAGAGCTCTCCAGGTCACGAGACACAAACAACAATGGTTGTTCTTCATTTCACTCCAATTCCTCAAACTACTTTTCTTCAGTCATCATCATCATCGTCCCGCCTTTTAACCTGTGCCATTACTTCCAATGCTTGTAAGTACACCTCAATTTCCCGTTGTTACCACGATAATTTCAAGTCAATTAGCTCAACTGAAACCCCCCATATTAGATGTGTATAGATTATAAGTATGTATATGAATTGACGCTGAGAAAATTATTCTGTGTCTTTATGAACACCAACTGTTTGATAAAATTCCCCAATTACCGCACAATGAACAACACATTCTTGCAACACATACTTGCAACACATACATACCCAGTTAATTGATTGGTAAATGTGTATACATACGTATACATTCTTGTAACTCATAGTTGTATGGTTAAGTGGCTGCCTATATGTTTGTTTTATTGATTGCTTGATGTATGTGTGTGTGTGTATATCTCTAAGATAGGGTTTAGGATATGCTGATAGCTCATTTCATCCCTCTGTTACTATTGATACTCTTTTACTGTTTCTCATCATTTATCACTTATATCGTTGTGGTTCTTTCATCCTTACGTACTTTTACTTACTTGAAAGTTGTGGCATTTGACTTAAGCAAGTTTTAAAGAAGGAGGTCCCTCCTTTGAAGCTTAAGCTGCAATTTTGATTCTGGCAGATAGAAACCACTTGAATGGTTCAGCAAAAGGGAGAGTCAGCTCAATAAATTGTTATATTGATAATATATCATCTCAAAATTCAACATAACCTACTTTTCTTTTCAAAATTTATAAACTCGTGTTTTGTTTATACTTACTAATCTATATAAAAGCTGTCAGTAAGAAAATCCCTTCAATTTTGTTGTAAGTTAGAGTGTATCTATAGTATATTCGGAAAATTCTTTTCAGAATTTGTTTTTACACGATATTATGTATTTAAATACATTAGTGGTATCAATTCATCAAGTCATGGGATGTACTGTTTCTGTAATAATTTTATGTACTTGTTAGACACACATCAACAGATTTGACTGAAGAATTCACATGGATAATTCTCTAACAGAAAAGTTGACGACCAAATAATGGATCCTTTGTATTGTATTCACTATTTCAAAATAATATCCAAACTTTGAGATTAGTAGCTTCGATGTAAATTCTGATATCTTGATTAATATACTCCCTGCTAAGGGAACTGACCTTGTAGATAAAATGCATATGAAATGTAAAGAATCAGATACACCGAAAAAGAAGCCACCAATTAGTAATATTGTTTCAGTATTATAGATAGTAAAATTTATAAAGCTTAAAGAATCCTTCATCATGTACTTGTGTGATTATGAATGGTGTTGAATGAGATGATTGTCATATTAAAGACAAATACTAGGAGTATGATTGTAGGATGGTGGCAAAATGATGTTTCCCTTTTCCTATTTGCTAGCATTATTCATGTTTGATTTGCAAGTTCTCTCATACCTGGTACTTTGTGTCCATAATCTTTGCTTGTATCTTTTTATATGTATATGATTACATTCTAATTGTATGTGCTTTGAGTTACTACTAAATGATGCTGTGTTACTGTTGTTTACTGTATACTCTAGTTATCTAGTGTTATCAAATATGAGTAAGCATCTTGTGCAAAATGATCTAAGTGTTAAACTGGTATTTATATTTATTCCATTCATAATAGTTAATTAGAATACATATTAAACAATAACTTTTCATTGGACGTCAATTTCATGCAATGATACAAAGCTACTCTACATGACTACATCAGTTTTTAGCATCTTAATCATTTCACATAGTGAAGCCTCTTTCCTAGAGAGACCTCAGACCCTCATCTGACCTTTTATAGTTTGTTCCTACCCTGGTGTTAGAGTAGGTAAATTGCGCAGGTCAGGTAACGGGTCAAAACGAGTTGGATTAACCTGAAACACAAATTGTATAAAACTTTCAGAAAAATAAAATAAAAAATGAACAGTCAGTGTGTCAATTATGATTGAACTATTTAAGAATTTATTATTTCAATAGAATTATAGTTTTTTAAATGATTTAGGAGGTTTCCTGTGTTAAAATACACTTCGGGTGACTTTTGGCCATTTGACACTTCTTTTACCAGTATGACCATTTGAGATAAAATATACCTGGCAACCTATTCATAAGTAAATGGTCAAATTTGCCACTTCTATCTGGTCTGCTATCTCTTTTGTCTGATCTTGCAATATCATTAGAAACTGAGAACAAAAAGATGGATGAAATTAGAGATGCTTCCTAGTCATAATCTTGTTGCTTCACTGTATAGTTACCAGGGTGCCAAGGACATCAGTTCACGCGCAAACTGAACTTTTCAATGGCCTAAAGATTCAAGGAGCCAATGTGCTCAAACAAAGAGGTCCAATGGTTGTGAAGGCGTCTGCAGAGATAGATGGTGCACAGCCAGAGAGCACCACACCTTCTTCAGAAACCAAGGATGAATCCTTGTCCGTTGAAGAGCTTCCATTGGAGTCTAAACTTCAACTGAAACTGGACCAGAAAATTAAGATGAAGCTGGCTAAGAAGCTCAGACTCAGACGGAAGAGGCTTGTTAGGAAACGCCAGTTGAGGAAGAAAGGTCGATGGCCACCTTCAAAGATGAAAAAGAACAAGAATGTATGATCCTTCATGCCTATGTTGTATTCTATGTTTCTGATGGCAAATTTAGATTGTCATTCAGTTTTTGTTTCATTATTGTTCTGAATAGAAGAGTTATTGTCTACTAGTATCTGTTATTACTATTTACCTGAAAAATGGAAACCTATGGGTATCTTGGTAATTATGAATGATTCCAGTCACTAAACACGCAGCAAGATTGTTGGGCGCTGCTTCTAGTACTTGTGATGAGGTGTGTGTAAAGTTAGCCTTTTACCGAGTGTAGTTGTGGCTAAGGTCATAACGAGTATTTCGGTCTCTCTGTTTTCAAAAGCTAAAGAAAAATTGTCTATTGGTATATATTTTTCTCAAAGTTAAGTTCAACTCCAACCATTGCAATGGAATTTTGTATGATGATGTGAAACAAAGAAAATATAAAAAATCACTGCATGATCTTAATTTTCTTTTTTCAAAAGTAGAATTATGCTGGTCAATTACAATTGAATTTAAATAATTTTACATGTGAAGTAACTCTTCTACAACAATATTTTAAGCGTGTATCACTTTAGTTGCAGTGGGCAGCATTTAAAACTTTTGACGTTAGGTATTGTAAGGAGAGGATCTGGTGAAATAAATATATAAAGCATTTCAGCTTTTTATTTAACAAAAATTTAAGAAACTAATATTTACAGATATTATTTCTAAAAATTTTGTAACTTCTAACTATTTTGTTACATTTAACAGTTAATTCACTTATTCTTTTAATCTTATTTCCTTAAAAACTTTACACTTATCATACGAGCGTATTACCATCAACTGTTCATTATCATAGCTAATCGTCTGCCAAAAAAATAAATGACATATATAATACTGTCATGATTCACTATTATATGTATTTTACGAATATTTCACCATTAAATATTTATAAGTCAGTTGCAATTGAACATCTATATGAAAATATGATTATGTGGTATAAGAAAATACGTTGAAAATTTAATGTCTATATAACCGCATAAACGAAATTTTAATGTCTATATCAATGCATAAATACACACACGCACCTAAAAGCTACAAGCTTAACCAATTTCTAAACTGAAAGAATGATCACTCTGAGAACCAGGGAGGTTCTTTTGATTAAAAGTTGAGTTTGCCAAGGTTAATTATGAAACATAAAAAAGGTGTTTTGTTTATTTTGACCCCATTCTATGTGTGTTCATATATTTCTTATCAAGCTCATTATTAAACTATAAGAAGCTTCCTCGTTTTCGTCGTGCTCTTCCATTTAAATCCAACTAAAAATAATAGAAAAAGAATCACAACTTCAAGAACTCAAAAGTAAGCATCATAAATCTTCTTGACTTTCATGGTAATCTTCATTTCAGTTGGGCATGTTTCAGTTTATTTATGTACAACTTTCGTGTTGTTGCTTTTATTTTTGCCTATAAAAACTTGTTGTGCAGTCTTATTTTTGTCTTAGAAAACTTATGTTCCCACTAAAATGTTGTTGCATACGCTGTGAAATAGTAACATGCGGATTTCTATGTCTTGCACGTACCGCCTTATATTCAAGAAACGTATTGTTAAATATGTGAAGAAGGGATATCAGCATTTGTGTATAGTTGGAGATACGAATGAAATATATCAATAAATTGCATAACAAACTTTATTTCAGGCTATTGAGCACCACGCTTTATTTGGCAATATAATATAAAGTACATTGTTACATTGAGGAAACTTGGGACTTGTCATCAGTTGAAATTTGTGCTACATCAAATTTTATCAGTACATCAAAACAAGTTAAAGAGTGCGGAAGCAGTACAACGTCCATATCTTCTCCAGTTTCCTCGAGTAAGCTTGTAACGGGTGTAACCTGCATTCAATGCCAACAAATTCAGTTGTCGATATATGATGCTTATTTTAACAATCAGCTTGGAAGATTATACTTTTCCCATTGATTATACACTTCGCTAGAAAAAAGAAAGCTGCTTAATAGGTTTCACCCTTACAAAGATGATATTAAATGTTCTTGGAAACAATAATAATTCTTTAAAGTAGGAATATTGAACAAAATTAGTCAGAAACAGTATACCTTTGTAGGATTAGAAAATGTATTTTCATCCATAATGTTTGAAGAGGAAAGGATAGTTTTAGATCCAGAAGTTCCCAATGAGTTAGGATCCAACCCATCAATAAATATCTTCAGAATAACTGTGGAGCCACCAAAGTTTACGACCTACAAAAGATATTATTCATCAGCAAGACATATATTTGCTCTCAGCTAGCTTTCCTTAAAATTCTGATACAATCAAAGCATGCCTAACTAAGTTTCTCCTAATTTTTTCAACCTGCTCATATTCTATTAAGAATTTTTACTATCTGTAGATAACCAGGCAACTTACATATTCATATTAGATAATAATGATAAAAACTTTTTCATTAGGAGATGACTTAAAATTATGCTACAAGCAACTCATTTGACAAAATGTTCAAAACTTATTTCTTATTTTGGAAAGGAGGGAGTAATTTTTCTAGATAAAAATCAGTTATCCTTGCTTTGTAGTAATAATATGTGATGATGAGCTATAACTAAACTCTATCTTTATCTTTGATATGCGAAGTCAACCTAGTACTTCTTAAAATTAAAATTGACTCTCAATGCTTAATCTTGCTCATCCAACATGTTTTTTTCTTCTAGTTCAATGGAATCCTCATCTGTTTATTTGAAGTAAAGGTATGTTATATCAATACATGATTTGACCTTTAAGAGTCAAAAAGGATGATGAAGCAGACTACTATTAGAACTTTAAAATTCAAGTAGGTATAGAAGGTTAAATTTTCACTTCAAGAGTACACAAAAGTTACCTTTACTCTCAAGTAGTTTTTATTATCGACCGGATTTTGGAACACTATTGCCGAAGCCTGAAGTGAACTTGTTGAATTGTTATGGAGTGTTGAATTAAGAAGAGTTGCACCGTTTGACTCTTTGAAGAAGTGTTGCATCCAATAACTCGGTGTCCCATACGATTGAGAAGAATCAAACACTATTGCATCTGGAAGCCACCTTCACACAAAAAAGTAATTCCCATCATAAAAGTATTCAATACCAAGAAAAATCAACACTTCTTCCACATAAAAAGGAATAATACTTTTGGTTGTTGATATTCACAAACAAAGGTGCATAACTCGCCATTTCGACAATATCACTGCAATAAAAATAACATTAGAACACTAATTTCTGGAGTAACACTTGGGAAACTGAACTCGTGTACTCGTTTCATGCATGATTGGAACCAATATGTATCACATCCTTTTTTCAGAAATAGGGAACCTGTTCTTTTCTAAACCCATAAGGAATGCAGCTTCCGCCAGTGATGCTAAAAGACTTCCTAAGCCAGCATTTGCTCCAGTCACCGCATATTCGCTCACAAAAGCCTGCAATAATCATTAGAATACACAACTTTTGGTCATCGTCTTTGAGATAATGAACTGATATGTAAACTGTAAAATGCAAAATATAAAACAACTAACCTTTGGACCAACACGTGAAGTATAATCAAAAGCACTAGCCTTGGAAAATAAGGTGTTTGCGTCACTATAAATCTAATCAAATAAATAATAGCCAAAAAATAGAATCATTAGATAATAAACTCATTCGGACTTCAATAGACAATTGACCATAGATTAATCTTACATGATAATCATACATCTCCGCTGGGTGATCCAACTTCACGCTTGATCCATCGCAGTTAGAGATCATTTTGATGTCTGGATAAGCTTTTCTTATTGCAGCATAAAACTTAAGGTAATTTTCTGCCCATAAATGCATGTATTAGATTAATATATTAATTTATCAGGACAAGTAATATCTAAGGGATCACTAGTAAAGAGGCGTGAGTGCATACCACGATAATATTTCTTGCCGCAGTCCTCATTTCCAATAGCAACATATTTTAAATCGAACGGCTCTGGGTGTCCCATAGCAGCTCGAACAGATCCCCACGTTGAATTCGCATCACCTCTGGCAAACTCGATGCCATCAAGGGCTTCCTGAATTTGACAGACCATTCAAAACTTGATAAATAATCCGTAGATATAATTATAAGTGGGTCAAACAGGTCAACAAAATTTAGTAGCTTCGAAGAAAAAAGGTCAAATGTGTCAAAAGTTTCCTGAGCTCCCAGAGTGGATATTTATTACCAAAGTGGAATCTGCACATACAAATTGCACACTTCCAACCATTTACAAGCATATCATTTCATAAAAGAAGGTAATAGAAGATACTTGGACATAAGCCATGATGACGTTGGGATTCACGGACTCTTGATGGCTGATTCCTTTACATTCCCAAAAGAAAGAGGCAAAAACTTTATTATAAAGATCAAATTACAGATTCATAGTTTTTACACAAGGTGATTTGTATTACCATTGTTGAATACCCATATTGGTGCTGCACCTAAATCTTCAGCCAACTGTATCGAAGTTATCCAAATTCTCATGAGCAAAATACTGTAATATTTTTATATACCAAATGCGTGTATATCTAGTTACCTGAAAAAACTCATAGTGGCCAAGGCCATCATCAGTCCAGTAAAACCATACATCCCCATAGTGACCTGGTCTCTCCTCCCATGGTCCAACAGTTTCCTTCCACCGAAATGCATTCTTTAGATATTCTCCTTCTACAAAGCATCCACCTAATTCCATATTACCAAGAAAACTATGAGTTTTATATTAGAAGTGGCAAAATTGGGCAGATGTAGATTAAGAGTACAGGAATTATATTATTTCTTACGCATTTATTTTATATTTATATCGAATACATTACACCGATATATATCTATTCTATACTATATTTATTTTCCAGGCCTACACCATAAATTATGCATATAACTATATTATAGCTACATTAGAACTATATTATATTAAATTGTTATACTTACACCATAAATTATACCTATAGTTTATATTATATCCAACATTCTATTTCAATCTATTTACATCCTATATGTTTATAGATTAGTATACAAATGCATATCATTACATATATTTATATACTTATACTCATTTTGCACTAGCTACATATAAGTTCATGTTTGTCAGAGGTCTCTCTAGAAGCAATCTCTCTACTCTTGGGTAGTTGCATGGCTTGTTGTTGTTGCTTATGCAGTTATTTGATTTATGAATAAAATGATGCGGAGGGGTTTATGCACTATAAAGCCATTTTGGACAATTTTCGACCCATATGACTGGTTAGCTTCTAAGGTATTGTTTTTTGCCGTAAGGGGTTGTATTCAAGAAAAATTTCCATGCTTAAACGACGGTAACCACTGAGCCTAAAAATCTAAAATATGTAACCATAAAATTGTCGTTATCATCTTCCTTGTTTTTTATATTACTCGTTTGACCCATTAGAGATAAACATTAAGGAAATCGACGCAGTTATAAGTAAACGGATAGAATTTTGCACCTCTTATTCTGTATCCAAACAATTTACATGTTTCATGTTGTTTTCTTGGTTTTTGTTTGTTATGTTTGGAAATGGTTCCCTTTCATCTAAAAAATATTTTACTCAACGTGTGCCAGTTAATGGATATAGACACATCATCTAGATGAAGAATAATTATTTGAAGTACAAAAATAACTAAAACGTCTACCTGGAAATCTGATAAATCCTGGCTTCATATCTGCAACCATCTTAAATAGATCACTTCGGAAGCCATGACCCTGTTCCAAGCAAAGGCGAAGGTGCAGTTAATATGGACATTCCAAGCCTGGAACTGTTGGTAACTTGAAATTATTGTATCGGTGATAATCATTAGTCGGCCAAAGGTCGGAACCATGGTTAAAAAAAAAGTAGTTGCGTATACATATTGAGTACGTAAGATGAAACTATACCTTGTATGTATCGGAGGGCATTAACGAAACTTGATCAAACCATATGACTCCCTTTTTGTCAGTTGTCAATATTAGTCTAGCATTGCTATTGCTTGCTTTTGCTTCCAGTTTTGCCTCCATCTTTGTCCAATTTGATACATCACTTGCTCTGGAAAAACAATAAAATCATTAGCATTTACTTAAGTTCTTGAATTTCTTTGGTGCAAAAAAATTTAAAAGGTCCACAGGATGAAACAGTTAAACGGGTGGTTCAGATTGGGTAACAGGTTCAAGTAAAAATTGGTTGCTTTATGTATGGATCGGGTTAGGCTGGTTTGACCAGCTAACATATTTTGTCCATTCTTTATAAGTAGTTACGGCATTAAACATGATTACACAAACTATGTTAGTACAATAATAATCTAAATAAAACGACTTAGGAGGATTTCAGCATTACAAATACCCTTTGAGTGGCCTTCAACATATTCGACCCGTTTGACCCATTTTCCTTAATTGTTTAATTTGAACCTTTTAACCGCTAGCGATAAAACATAATTCGAATCGACCCATTCATAAGTATATGGGTTAAAAATTGCCAACTTTTGGTAAATTGGAAATAACCTCAGCCAAATGGTACTTACATTAAGTTTGTTGTAGCCAGTGTCTGCACACCAACAGAGTCGGTCAATGACACTGCCACATTGATGGATCCCGGTGACCGAATATACAAGACTAAATTGTAGGTCTTTCCTTGTTCAATATTCTGAATTCAAGTGAAAAGGATTACCAAATAAGTAGTGAATTTCTCGGAAGAAAACTACGTATATAATTAAATTTGAGTTATTAAATTTGACAAGATATATTTTCGCTATGTAACTACATTTAACCATACTAAAGCAATAGAACACAAAGCTAAATGTTTAATGAATCTTCTGTAGGACAAGAATAACATAGATTAAGAATTACTTGAGCAGGAGTTAAACAGCGTTCTTATTAACATTCAAACTTTATCTCCAACATATTCATCATTCAGTTACTTTCTATACAGTAAAATGTAGTTATCAATATATAACACCTTCAAAGAAAAATAGACCCTGATTAATGTTATGCTGGAAAAACTGTGGAACCACAGGCCCACATTGTGTTGTTTTTTTTTTTTTTTCCTTTTTAGATGAAGCCAAGTAAAATGGCTACAAATATTCAACTTTTGAAGTAGTGTTTCTTTTTGGGACTTTTAAATCTACAAATAATAGGCAAATCCAAGTACAATATGTGTATGTGTATGTGTATGTTGTTTGTCGACTTTGAATTTCAAAGAGAACTTGTGTGCCTGTCAAAACTCAGAACTCAAATGATGGTTCTTTTCTTCCTTTGGGGACGGAAAGGTTGTAAATTTTATATGATAATAATTAATAAGCAACAAACGAATCAGACATATATAAGAAATTTAAGTTGTGGATGAAAAAAATAGGTATGAGTAGTGTTACCATTCCCCAATAGCCAGGGTTATATATACCAACACCACCAGCTGGACAATCACTGTCACAAAGCACCTCCATGCGAAGTGCAATTGGATTTGCATTGAAGCATGAAGAAACTTCAGTTGATACTCTTACCAATGAATCATCCCCAATTATTGACCAAGGATCAATAAGTGATGGAGAATGTTGTCCCCCAGCTTCAAAACCTGGTTTCACAAATTACATGAGAACCCATATACATAAATATAGAGGGAAATGCTTTTGATGGATATAGTAGAAATTGTAACAAATACTATAAGATGAAGATGTTTGAGGAATTTAAATTTTCAAAATGAAAAAAAAAAATCTACATTTGACAGCTTAGTTGAAGGTAACTATAAATGTAGAGATATCAAAATAGGTGGATCGGGTTGGTCAGAACGGATACTTGTTAGTAAGGATCGATACCAATATCAGCTATACATCTTTATTGTCCATTTATTAGCTTTCCAAAAACAAAATGCGTTAACTGCGTTATTGAATAGGCTGCAATTGCCATCTCTATTTGGATATGACATTCTAACCATCTCCAAAAAGAAAAAAGAAAAAAAACATTGTTGCATTTATTTTGGCTTAGAGAGAGTACTAATATCACAATTATTCTCTATGTTTTTGCACATACCTCTGTTGCTTACTAACTCTGCCCACAACCCACCTGCACCAGCATGGTTGATTTCCTGCATGACAAAACATAATTAAGAATTGTGTTTCATCATGAACACCAAATTAAAGATCTCACAAATCATAACAGAAAAAAGCACAATATTTACCTCAAAGAAAACGCCAAAAAGGGTTTCAGGCATCTTCCTTGTGGAACCTTTAGAAGCATTTACAACCAATAATGCATTTGCATCCAGTGAAGTAGCCGAAAACACAACACAAAAACCAATGAGAAGCCCAAGTATGAGAGCATGAAGATCACTTCTTGTAGCCATTTCTTCTTAACGGGACACTCAAATCTTTCCAGTGGCCTGTTACAGAAACAGAAACGGCAATCAAAGATAATATATAACGAATTCTGTTACAATGAAAAAAAAGTAGCAGTAAAGCATAAACAACCTACAGTCATCCTCATCGCAATAACTATATATATAGAATTAGAGATAACAATGAAATAGGTAGACTAACATGTGCTTACATGAAATTCAATTTGTAAATATGTATCTCTAGGAAAAATAAGAGGTAAAGAAAAATTATTCTTAAGTTAAAGTTTACAATAATTAGTACATGTGCAGTTCAAAATGAGAATACTTGAGATTATGCATGTTCTCTTACACTGAAGTATGATTTTAAATAGGCCGATGATCTCTTCCCTCACTAACTAATCATTTCTTGATTTCATAAGTTTTTGGTCATTCCATTTTGAGGAAAACAAAAGAAAACGTCTATATTTTGTAATGAATCCGATATAACTTTCCATTTCCAAAAATATGAGGACAGAATTTACCACCAAATAACCAGAATTCTTTTGTTCTACTTATATAAGGGAAAATGTGACTTATGTAGTAACATTAGTTTTCTTCATGGATTTAGACATTCCATTATATTCTCAATTATTTCCATTCCTGGATGTCGCAAACTGTTTCAAGGATTACCTTTGGTGGATACTTTTTGGCAATTACATAGTAAACTATATGTCATGTTAAATATTGTGAATATTCTAGGCGAGAGGGTCCGTCCTTTAGTTGTGATATACTACGTTATTTAATACAGAAGTGTGAAAAACTTTTCATAATGATAAAACAAGGAAGTGTAAAATTGTTATGATAGGATGGTACATATTAGGATTTCAAATATGGGGTCCAGTTGCTCAATGCTTGTACTGTATAAACCACTTGCACTAAATGGTCTAATTTCATCATGACATAATCAATCACATGTTTCATCTGAAATATAGGTCTTAACAGTTGCAGAAATAATGTAGGACTTCAAATTTTGCAATTTTGATGTCAAAGTTAATCAGTAGGTCATCATTCATCAATCATCACATTTCTCTAAAGTCAAAAGGTAGTGACATCAAAACTCAAAGTTAACTTCTTTCTATTTTTAGACAGAGAGGCAGTCATAAACAACATAGAGTAAGAAATGAAAGTGCCATTATACCAAAACCAGAGAGGATAAATACTATATGATTATATCCCTTCCCAAAAAAAGCCAACATTTGACTTCCACTAAAAATTAAAAGAACCCATCACCCATGTCAAATCCAAAAATCAGATATTATGAATACAAACAAACAATTCAAGAAATTGCATCAATCATAAACAAGTAGTACTAATCAATGATCAGTAATCCCAAAAAGAGTCAAAATTAGCATCCACAAATGAATGATCATATTACCCAAATGAGAGAAAAGAAAAAAGATACTTACTTTATTGCATGCAACCCAGAAACTGAGAGAAAGAATTGCAGATACAAAATGGAAGAAATGGAGCTTAAATAGCAACAGAAATTAACAGTCAGAATTTCTGGAAAGGAACAGTGAACAAGTGTGGTGGTGGTCTACAGTAGTGTGATTGCTTAACAAGAAATAAAAATACTAAAGTTTTTAAATATATATATATATATATATATAAATATAGATAAGAAGAAAATAAAAGAAATGAAAGATTTTGGGTTGCAAAGAAAGAAATGGAAAAAGGGAGATCGGTAGTGTTGTTTGATAGTGAAAATTTTGGTAATTAACTTTGCTTCAACGTAACCATAAAACATTTGATTTGATAAGCCTTGAAAGCGTCACCAATCGGTTCAAGAAACCCCAACTTACACGTCTTTATTTTCCCACTTTCTATTAATGCTATTTATTTTCTTCAATATTTTGAACTTTTTTTAATTAATGATGATGATAAGATAAGGTGTCACTGGTCTTATAGTTTAAATTAAAGTTTATTATTTTAGATTATTATAATTATAACTTCAAGATATACTATTTAATACCAATTTTTTAAATGGTTAAGTAGTTTTCCTAGTGGATTTATCTCAAAATATTAATCAACTTGTCAAAAGTTTATAGATTTACATCAGGAATTAATGATATCAATTTATGAGGAAACGGCATCGTCTTGTTAAAGTCTTTTTGAATTTAATGGTTTGTTTTTGTTTTTATGATTTTGGGTTTATCTATTGGAATATTGTATATAATAATAATAATAATTGTTAGGTTAGTGTTTTGAATTTATTAACAGAAAAATCCAGTTGCTAATAATATAGGCAACATTCTTCTGTGATAGATCTTTATCCTTTTGGTTTAGAATTTTTATTTAATTATTATCAACAAGAACTAACCACATGTCATGTTATTATCAACATTTTTTCTGTGATAGATCTCTATCATGTTTATTTGATATATTTTGCAAGTATAATACAGGTTGAAAGAAGTTTAATGTATTAAAATTTTATATTATTATATTTGTAGGTAATTTTGTGACGAATTTATGTAATAATTTCTTCGTTTCATATTTACAGTATATATTTTTTTAACGTTCCAAATTAATTGCCCATTTTTGAAAGTATGTGAGTAAATAAACTAGAATTTCTATATTACCTCCATTTTATATTTATGTCATAAAAATGTGGATAAAAAGGAAGGATAAAAGTGATATTTTACATAAAAGTATATTGTAATAATTATATTTTCTTAAACTACAAATTTTTTGTTTGTGAATAATAAATTTGGGACGAAGGAAGTAATGATCAATTATTTTTTATTTTTTTTTAAGTTTCAATTTATTACTATTACGCTTTGCAGGTACCATTTCAATGTAAATAAGATAAAAATGTGAAGTGGATTTGAAGTACACGAATTACAACATTGAATATGATTATTTATTAAATAACTAGTTTTTACTCCATGTATACACGCATGTCGTTTTGAAAGATACGAAATAATATTATTTGAATATTTTGAAAATAATTGCAAGTTTTATTCGTGATATGTGATTGGTAAACTTAAAATTCGAAGCATTTAAGATAACAAACAATATAAAACTATTAAAAATCTCAAAGAAATTGTTAAGCAACTATAAAATATGAAGAAGAAAAAGAGACAAATAGTAAAACATGGTGTGTTGCATATAGTTTAGAGTGATTTTAAAATATTTTTTTTGTAAATTAAATATGAATCACATATGAGACTATTAATATAAGAAGAAGACTATATGTAAACAATTAATTTATATCATATTTCTTCTCTATATATTTTAAGGGTTAATAATTTGTCAATAGAGTATGTTACATCGATTTTTTTAAATTAAAATAATTACTTAGAATACATTAATTATAATGTTTGATTTTCATAATTATTAAAGGGAATCTACAATTATCATTTAAAGTTGTTGAAAACCAATGGTAAAGTTATGATATAATTTAAATAATGTTAGTAGTATTTTTCACTAATTATCTTGTTTACTATGATTAATTTTAAAATAGTTATTTGAATTATAATTTATGATATGATCATCTCCTTAATTTCAATCAATTAAATAAAATCGAAGAATTATATTGGTCGATTGAATTTTTGATAACAATATCATCCGATTCTTATATAATATTTAAGATTAAGAATAGATAAATGAAGATTATTATGCAAATTATAAAAGTTATTAAATATTTAAATGTCTCATTTAATGCAGTAGCAGACTCGAGCGAAACATGATAATTAACATCATCATCAACAAAGTAAGAATTGGTGTGGTTGTTTTCCGAATTCATTTTTATGAAACAATAGTGAGAGAATGATTTTTGGTGTGATTTCAGCATAATGTTTCATTCTTTATAAATGTAAGAAAATGCGTTATGGTTGATGTTTGTGATTGTGTTTTAAAGATTATAAGTCTTCTCAAAATACCATGTATGAGAGTGTGTAGTGTTTATCTTTTAAAGAGAGAATTTTGTTTATATAAAAAGGGATATGACAACCCATCTCTAATTGTGGTAGCTCATCTCTTTTGTCAGCCAAACAGTTGATATCATATCCTAGTGAATGTCTCATATATATATATATATATAAATATATCAATGGTTGCACTTTGAATTTAAAACGGCTTTCACAGTTTCACCAACACTAAATCATATTTTTTCTTACAAAATTTATATTATATTAGACAAATTGACTAGTGACATATGTCACTCCCCCACCATAATAGTTCCATCTTTGAGCCCCGGTTATACAATATACAATTATAGGGTCAAATACACATATGAACCTAAACATTAATGTATAACCAAAATAGACATATTGAGGAAGATTGTAGTAGTTTGCTTTAGAGATTGGGGGTGGGTCGAGGAGTATGTATGTATTGTAGAACTAAGTAAGTCAAGTTCAAAAAATGGCTAATGGCATGAATGACAATGTACTCTCACTTTTATCTCAAGGTGAGTAATGAACCGATTATAATATCAAGGTATGTAATGTACTTATAAAAAGTGTTCTAATCAGCAATGTACATCATATTAATTTTTTAATGTATGCAATTGTGGCAAAAGGTTGCTAAACGACAACTCAGACTGGACCATAAATCAACTACATATCCATAATGTGGGGGGATATTTGACTCACTCGACGGTTTTGGCTATGGGAGTGTTTAGGATTGACCTGTGACCTTGTGCGTTTTGTGGAAAAGATATCCTCGGCCATTACCAATTGAGCTACGCACCATTAGCGAGTATATTACATTCATTAACACATTTTAACAAGTACATTACATATAGATATTATAATCGCTTCATTACTCAAATGGAGACGAAAGTTGAAAGTACGTTGTTGATCCATACCGTTAACCCTTAAAAAATACATATATAATAGATCGACAAAGTTTATGTGTAAACCCTTTTGGCCTTGAGGGTCAAACCTGTAAAGTTCACGCACTAATGTGTAAGACTTCCAAATCCTCATACGCCTGTTTAGCAAATTTGACAACTGAAAGAAACGTGAATACTTAAAATTGGGTACGTCCGTACGTGGCTAATTGACGAAGCATATGAGATTTTACTGCTAGTTCATTTTAATAAAAATTCTTTATTCGTTGACAAATTTAATAGGCACAATTTAATTTCAAGACTAATCATAATATTTTGCTTGCAAATGTTCGCATTCTACAATCTACATCCATGGGAAAGAGATGTGGACGATTTCTGGGTCGATGTTCGGGTCGAACCATAGACGAGCAAACACCGAACCAGATCTCCGCGTATCTGTCTCGTTATTGGACTTTATTGGGCCATATTGTTTGGTGCTGTAATATTTATTGTTTTGTTGCCCACAATTTAAACAGTAATAATATATCATACAATTTAGTTTTTTCTTGAAAAAGTAAAGATCCGGATTCATTCAGTAAAAAACACATTTTGTGCTTAAAATGAGATACTAATGGTTCTGGATGTTATATCATTCGAATGTACTCTTTATAAGTTATAACTATTAACATTTATATCGTGAATTAGCGTTGTAGTTATATTATGTGTATGTAAGTGTGGGTGAGAGTTTTACCTTGGGCTGGTTGCCCTCATCTGGATTGGGCTTTTTGATCCATCAAAATTCTAGTGCAATTCGGACTCAATTTAATCCGGCAACTCTGATTCAAATCACGAAAAGAAAAAGATAATATCAAAACTAAAAAGGACGAAATATTACATAAATTAAATTGTGGCGTTCTAGCAAGTCCAGGAATACTTGCAAGTGTAGTGACATACGGATCATGTGTGTACATATATACGGATTTATTTACGTATTTATGTAAAATACACATAGAGAGACTAGAGAGACTAGAGAGACACACGTGAGCCTCTTTTTAATTGATTTTTTATCCTTCAAATAGTTCTTCTTTCTATTTTCTTTTTCTTAAGAGAAATCACTAAAACATTCTACATACGTTCATATAATATCCAAGAAATCGGATAACAATAGCGCTAAGGGCTGTCATTAAAATATTAAGGCATACTTCAATATTTATATATTTTAAAAATAACAAAGTCAACGTTCTTCAAATTTTGATTGAAGTACAACTAATTTTTGCATGCTTTAATTTATTAAAGACGACTTTAAGGGATGTTGTTAACAAAACCTATATCCAATAACTCTTTTTACTAGTATTGTGATTAATAAAGTCCAACTAGTACATCATATGGGATGGAGTTCCTTTAAAATTCTGTGATTGATAAATTCCCCCAACTATCATCGTCTAAATCAAATTTATATATCTTACTCTAGAGCTGTTTTTTAGCTAGTTTTTGTAGAGATGACTTACACGTTGCATTGAATCATTAAAATGATAGAGTTAAAGTAAACAACTAAACATGCTGTATTTTTTCTGTTCAGATTATTTGAATGGACGAATTTTTTTCTCAGTTCATATTTCCGATCCTTTCTTTGATCACTTTAAAACCTCTTAAGAAGATATTAGAATGTTTATCACTTGGTAACATTCGTGATAATTGATAGAGTTAAAGTATAAGGCATAACATTCATGATTTATGCAATGAACCAAAGGTTACTTATTAGGCATGAATTACTACTTAAATTTTAAACGAAACAAAATAAAAAGAAGATAAATAAGACGCCAGCCGTGACTTCATTGCTTATGGTGGCATGACAAGGGGATGACATAGGGTGAGACCTTTAATGAGTATTTAATAACAATCAAAGAATTATTACGAATCATATCCTACGCCTACAATTGACTTCATTAATAATACAATTGTCAAGCTAGAGACCAAGTCAGAATGATACTGAAGTTTGAGTGAGTGCGATCGTTTTTTATAGATTTTTAAAGTTAGTTGTAAAATAGATTTCTTAATCCACCATTTTGTGTTAATATAAGGAAATATTGAGTTGTTGAATTGATCCCTTTTAACATATGTGTTTCTATTTTTCGTTTTGTATATATTTTGTATCTTTTTACTTGTGAGTAGTAGCTAAAGATGGTATCTAGCTAACTGATTTAGATCAAACAATTTATAATGTTCGATACTAAATAATTGATTGCACAATCGCTAACTAGTTTTTCTATATTAAAATGGAGGTTATGCGGTTATAAAATGTATGCTAATGAAATGATTGACACATCTATAAATTTAATTGATAAAGAGAAAGAAAGTGAATCACTAAAATCCAAATGTCATGGTTATACGTGATTTTAGTTTATGTTATTAGACATATATAATAATGCTATTTTTGTATTTCGGAGATCGAGACAAATCTACGTATTTATTAATAAATGTATGTATTCATACTAGTTATGAATTTATGCTTATCTTTCAAAAAAATACATATTATACAAAATTCGTGTATCTTTTCTATATATACAAGGGACGGTAATGAATCGGATTGAGCTATCTCCTCATCCATATTCGTTTTTTCTTTTTTATCTATATTTATATTCATATTCATTTATTTTTTAAATCATCTATCCATATTCATATATATTAGATTGAGCTGGTTAATAAATATTCATTGTGTTAGTGTATGTTTGGTGTAATTTAATCATAAATGATTATGTGGAAAGTACTCCTTTTGTTTTGATGATGGAAATTTGATTAACATAGTGATCATGTTAATTATTATAAATTATATGCTTACATTAACATCGTGTGAAAGATACAGGCCAAACCGACAAGAGAAATAAGTGAAATTTGGACATCAGGTCCATGGTCACTTGCACGATCAAACCGTGGTCTTGGTAGACCATTTTCAATGTTCGGGTCAACCAATTGAACACTCCTATCACTGATTCGTCGTTTGAGTCAATGTTAGTCAACTCTTAGTTGCTTAAACAATTAGAGTTTCATCACTATTTTTATAAATCTGTAACACGTTAAAAAACCAAAGTTATTTTATAAACTTTGTAAACTGTTTTATAAAAGTGTCAAAAGTAGAAAAATATATTTTATAAATAAAAAATGACTGGAGAGAATCTTTTATGAGAAACCTCTAATTTTCAAATTAAGTCAAACAAGAAAATACAAAGACCATCAGGTAAAGATAAGTGTACTTTTGTGTTAATTTTTTGTGTTTGCCTAATATGTTTAGTCTTATGACCCTTTGATAAAAAATCATGATTAAGGTTCTAATAGAGTATCATGAATTGTTTATAGAGTTTAACTTTGATCAAAATGTTTTTTGAAATGATTTAAAACGGATATATTGTTAAAACATTTTTGGTTAGTTGGTCCATAGCTCAACCACGATGGGACCGAGGGTCGACCATGAAGCACAACAGATTTATTTTGAAATATTGACAGTTTGTTATAAATATCCAACTCATATTAACTTTTAAAGAATCCTCTTTAGCTCGTAAAACACAAATTTCTCTCAATTAAGAAGTGATCATTGCTTGTATTATTTATCACTAACAGTGTGTTTGAGAGATTAATGTTTTATGCAAAGATTTAATTTATATACTGAGGTTATTAAGTTGTAATAATTTGTATCACTATATTACTATTGTATTTTGTTGTAAAGGATCCTCAAGTGTCTGTTTTTGGAGGATGTCATGTTATTACTCTTTTAATTGATTGTGGAAGAAAGGTTGAGTGATTAGGTCTTTCATTTGTTAGGGGAATACTCATTAAGTAAGTTATTATCTCTTGTGTTCTTCCAAAGTTGTGAAAACTAAGAAGAGAGTGTTACCTTCTAGAGTTAGAAGAAGAAGACTTTACTGTGGTGATATCCTCAAGTTTAGTTAGAATATCATTTGAAGAGTAGTTGTCTTCTACTTGTTAGGAGAAGACATTGTTGGGGTTGAAGTCTTCCATATTGAAAGTTGAATTAATTTTTTAATTGGTATCTAAGCTTCTTATTTCAGAACTTAGATAATTTGGTTACGTTATCTTGTTTTAGTTAAAGAAGATTAGTGTTGTGTTCTTAGTGGGAAAAAACAACACTTTGAACGGTTTTTCATTCCTACCAGTGAAAAGGTTTGAACATCTAGTGGATAAATTCCGATATCGCAGAATCGGGGAGTGGACTAGTTAATGACTACCCCAACCATTATAAATCGTGGTGTCGTTTGGTGATATTCTTCTAACCCTTAAATTCTTTACTTACTTGCATATTTATGTTGTCTATATTTGCTAATTAAGTAACCATTCAAGTTTCAAGCAAAAAAATTAAATTTGATAAAATCAAATAATAATTATAGAATAAGTGATTCACCTTCCTCTCACTTACTTACACATTGAATGTTTAGAAATGTGTGATAACATTTCTACTTCATAATGGAACCAAACTATTGGTGACGAATAAAAATGTTGTATGACTTTGTCATAAAAATATGTAAATAGTATGTTAATTCTCACGTAACTAGTTACAATCATAAACTCTTTTTAAAAAATTTAAAACACCTTTCATTGATTTTGTTTAGCTAGAAACATGTTTTTATCATTATTTATCATTGGTTAGTGATTTTCGTTGTATGATGAGAATCATTAGATATTTAGCTCGCAAATATTTATTATAGGTAGGTGTGTAGGCTTTTCGATTTGTTTGAAATATTATAGGAAAAAATAATGAGCGAAAATTAAATATTTGTTAAGAATGTAAAATATAGAACCTTAATGCATGGTAACATAAACATTGATGGCAACAATAAGCACAACATCTTGACTTGGATCATGATTGAGTATCAAAACTTTGAAAATGAAAACCGCAACATGCCTATATGTAGTTCATACACACTTATTAATGTTACCTTCCCATTCTACCCTAGAATTAATTTAAGGAAAAAAGTTTAGGAAATGATCTTCAGTAACCGAATTAACCTCGAACAATTTAACTTCAATTCTCTCTTTCTTTCTTTCTCTATTTTTTATTTTTATAAAGTTATTGTTCATGTTCAATATTTTCAACATGTCAACACCTTTATATCACTGATGACGGGTCTTTCTTCCGTCTTTCGTGCCAATTTAGCACAAAGTCAGTACTTTCTCAGAAAAACTGAAACACTACCATTCGATGACCAGTCTTCAAAAAGACTGGACCCACAATTTAATTAATTTTTCTTTTTTACAATTCATACAATTACAATTTTAATTTTAAAACATAAACATTACAGTATTTGATTAAAAAAATACCATTAAAATAAAAATCAATATACGATTACATTAATTATTAAAAAAAAACTAAAATAGTAGTATATTCGTTGTCTTCGTCCTCGTTTTCGGGTGATGGTCGTGGTCGTCAAAAACTCGAACCATAAACGTGTCTTACTTCATCCCTAGCTTGATAAATCATTTCAAGATCGTCGGGTGACAAGTTTGTTGGTACCGGCGTAGCGAGAAACTTAAACGCTTTAAACATTGTTCATTTATCCGCGAGCATTGTGCGTTTCTTCGCCTCCACCACTATCGTTTACATACTCCTTTGTTGAATTTTAGCAGATGCAATAAGTTCTTCCAGGGCCTACTTACTTGAATAACGTGTGGAAGTAGCATCAAACGACCCCAAACTTTTTTGACTTTTGTTCCGACCTTGTGGACGGTGAATTAGGTCGTCGGAAAAAAAATCTGCATCATAGTCAGAGTCGGGTACGGGTTCGGGTTCGGGGTATTTTTCTTTATCATCGAGGTTGATCGGTTAGTAAGCTTCTTGTTCCATGAGTCGTTTGTTGCTCGCTGCACCATTGGGAAAAAGGAACTTCGGATAATCTTTTAAAAAGCGTCATGCATCTTTGTAATTAAAGTTCATTTTTGTTTGTTGTTTAAAGTGTTTGCAGGCATTCAACATAATGTCTTCTACCTCGTTCTCACTTTCCCACAAATCTTTAAATTTAGTGTAGATGGTGTTAAAAAGTTTGACACCTCTTTAGATTTTATTCCATTTCCCAGTTAGTTAATCCAAGATGGTATCAACTATTGAATTGTAGTTTGCCATGATGGTGCTCCACAAAGACTTGCGCATTTGTGAATTCCCTCGAATAGCATTTTCCGACTCGTCGCTCCACCATTCTTCCAAGATCCTACTTTCTAGATTGGTCCAGGAAACTTTTTTACCTTTACCTTTCCCTTTATCACATTTTTCGGGTTCAGGTTTCGGTACGAATTCAGCTTCGTCTTCGTTTTCGAGTGGTGGCGTTTTGAAGTTGTGGAATTGATTTTGGGATAGCGATGTTTGGGGGTATTAGCCGAATTGTGGGTGTAGGTCGAATGGTGGGTATTGGCTAAATTGTTGTTGTTGTTGTTGTTGTTGTTGTTGTTGTTGTTGTTGTTGTTGTTGTTGTTGTTGTTGTTGTTGTTGTTGTTGTGCTTGGCAATATATATTAAAACGGAATTAGGAGCGTGAGTCATTGGGTGGGATTGAATATGGGTTAAGAAGAGGTATGTATAGAGCAAAACCCATTGAACTAGAGTTGGTATTGCTCGACTAAGATATGAACGACTAACCCGTAGGTGAAAAATTTGGAATTGGATTGTCGAGTAAGTTGTTCCACATATCGTTTGATTGTGATGGTTGAGATTTGTATTGTTTTTTAGTTATTTTTGGGTATGATAATTGATAAATGAAGTTGAGTGAAAAATATAATGAAGTTGTATATAAACAATAGAACTGATGGATTCTAGTTGAGTGAAAAAGATAAATAGTTGTATGTAAATAATAAGGCTGATGGGTTGTAGTTTGGTAGAATATGTAATGAAGTTGTATGTAAATAATAGAAGTGTTGGGTTGTAGTTTGGTGAAAAATGTAATAAAGTTGTATGTAAATAATATAAGTGATGAGTTGTAGTTGAGTGAAAAATGTAATGAAGTTGTACGTAAATAATAGAAGCGATGAAAGTTGTAGTTGTGTGAAAAATGTAATGAAGTTATATGTGTATGTATAGAAAAAGGAAAAAAAATAATTTAGAAACCGATTCATGTGACCGTTATTTTTTATTTTTAATTTTATTTTTAATTTTGAACTTGGAGAGAAAAAGAAAATTTTGTTACCCTTTTGACCGTTTGGAGTAAAAAACAAAACAAATTTTTTTTATTATTGAACCGTTGCCCACCATGGGCCTACCCTTCTCCGTCTTGGCCCATTGTGAACAAGAAAAAAATCAAAAGATGCGAAAGAAGGATAATAGAGGACGGAGCTGTGCTAAGGGTTAACACCTGAGGATGAACGGAGAACGTCCGGAGGACGCCACTATTGGCCGTGATCTTACTAAAAATGATTATTTTACTTAAATATATGTGTGCAAGTGTTTGTTTCTTATTTTGGGTAGATGATGATTCCAGTCACCTACTTGATAGTCTTTTAATCTTGGTATAAAAACTCAATAGCAAGTCCACGCGTTACAGAGTCATTCTTTAAATGAAGAATTCTATGCGTTTATTCATTGGGGGTGTGATAGTTGAGGTGGGGTTCTGTTGTAAAATTGGAATTTCTTTGTTTAAGAATTCTCGTTTGAAGAATTTGATAATTCGGTGTACGTTCTTGTTCATTTCACTATTAGTTTAGTATGGTTTAGGGTTTTTGTTATTTAAATTGAAATATAGTTTGCTATGGAATTTTATATTGATTGATTTACTCTTGTACTTGTGCATCTTATTAAAGAGCTATAGCAGGGTAACTCGTTCAACTATGAAGTAATTTTTCAAGGGTAGAACAGGTAATTAACATTAAAAGGTGTGTATGGATTTGAAATAGGTGTGTAAGAATCACCGACATTGATAGAATGAGTTAACGAGACGATGGTGTGTTTGGATAAAAGCTTTTTGAAACTTTTAAGAGCTTAAAACTTATATATTTAAAAACTAAACTCCTATTTTTATAAAAGTTTTGTTTGGCGTCGAAGAGCTAGAAGCTTTTTCAATGAAATTAAGCTCCAAAACAAAACGCTAGTTTACGAGGGGTATGTTTGGTGAAGTAGCTGTAGACTGTAGCTGTAAGCTGTAGGCTGTAGCTGTAGGCTATAGGCTGTAGCTATAGCTTTACGTTTGGAGCTTTCCGCGAAAAGCTACTTCTAGTAGCTTTGAAAATTCGAGCTTTTCGTTGAATTCTAAAGCTACAGCTTGTACATGACAAACAAGGCTTTTATTTTCATAGGAGCTTTTTGTTCAAAAATTAAAAGCTAAAGCTCCAAAAGCTCCTAAAGACTCCATGCCAAACAGGTCCGAAGTGTTAAGAAAATAAAAGAGCTGTAAGAATTCATAATTACCCAATTGCCCATGAAATAACTATGTATCTAAAGGGCTAAGCAATGAAGCAAACATATATGGGAGTTCTGGATTATGATTTTATCTTTTGGTTTTTTTCCATCTTTTCTATTTTTCATTTTTTTTCTATTTCCTTGGTGTGACGTGTGAAAATGTGAGAGAGCATATGTAGCATTGTTTAGTATAATTGAGTTTTTGGTAATAAATTGCATTTATTTTTATTTGTTGCAGCGCATGCATTCGCAAATGGTAAAATTACTTTTTGTATTTTCTTTCCTGATAGTTTGTATATTTGATCATTCTGTTAGTTGATTTGATAAGTTGTATTTTAATAGATTTTCAATACAAATGGATGTGCTCATTTAGGACGATCAAAACTTTAACTATTGTACACTCCAAATTGAAGAACATATGTTACTTTTGTCAAATAATTTGTTTAGTCTCTCATTTTAGCTTCATCGAGTACACATAAAATGATTCACTACTTTAGATATAATTATTTATGTCTTTTTATATCATTTTAGATATTTGAACAACAACTACAACTACTATACGCTACATATATGTACATCTAAAA
Source organism: Logfia minima (assembly GCA_963921325.1). NCBI lineage: Eukaryota > Viridiplantae > Streptophyta > Magnoliopsida > Asterales > Asteraceae > Logfia > Logfia minima. The sequence goes on from OY992764.1 coordinate 38,938,663, forward strand.
GCACGTGGTCGATGATTTATCACGAACATATTATATTTTTTTTTGTGTTTTGATCTTTTGTATTTTTACTTAAATATGAAACAATGATTTTGTCATTCAAAAGATAAACTACGTTATTTATACAATTGATTTTTTTGTAAATTTTATTTGTTTAACCATGTTTTTCATTATATATTATATTGATGTTATTTTTGGTCTTTTACACTTTGATATTACAGCTACAACAACTTTACCATACATAATTTACAAATAAAATTTCATATATCAGTTACAGTTACAAGCTTTAGCTTACAGGTACCAGCTACAATTAACAATTAATTTTGATAAACATACCCGATATAAATACAAACGAACCATAAAGATATGTGATATAAAAAAAATTCTTTTTCAATATAACCTGAAAAAAGATGGTCTAAAACACCACCCTAAGCAATATCCAACTTTAGATCGAGTCATTTTTCCCTTTTTTCATTTTGGGGCAACAAGATATATTAAAAGCCACGTAGATACACATCCAATCACAAAGATTCCATGCGAGACAAATATCGCTGCAATTATGCAATATCATATCATATCAAAGATTAAATTATGAAGACAAATCTTATTTTATATTTCAGAAGACTATTACTAATTCAACGTAATGTTTTAATGGTTTTGGTTATTTTATTATTCAACATTAACATGCCCTTTTGTCGATTAGTAATTCATTATTTATATTATCTATTTTATTTATTTCTTTTTAAAGCGATTCGTTTAATTTGATTATGTAATAACTTTAGTTTCATTATACAAATTTTACTCACAGAATTGGAACATAAGATTGTCCATCAAATCATATACCAAATTACAGTGCATATTTTAGGACAGACGACCAAAATGGATTAAATTTTTGTTTACCAAACTAGAATAATATCTCTAGAAGTAAACTGACTATTTTTATTCTTATACAAAGAATAAATTAAAGATAAATACCTTTTGGGTTCTAGAAGTTAATTTGAAGTTCTAGAAGAAAGGCAAATAGCGCATATATATTACGAAAGCGTTATGATCACATTCGATCAGGATCTTAAATATACTAGTATAATAACATCCGTATAAGGCGGTGGACGTGGTGCTAATAAAATTTTATCCTATGTGTTCTGTGTAAAGTATATATATATATATATGAAAAAATATTTATTTGTAATGAATGTTGAATTTTAAAATTATTTGTAATTTATAAAATTCGTTTATGATGAAATCAAGGGTTGAGATTTGTTTCACTCATTCCTTAATTTTTTTACTTCCCTGTTGATCCCCATCCTATATATATATAATAAAGGGATATACATATAGAAGAGTGAGGAAATAAATTAGGGAATGAGAGATGCAAATCTCAACATTTGATTTCATCATAAATGAATGTTGTTAGCATTCATATGTGATAAATGTTACTCAAAATTTAATATTTATTATAAATGAATTTTAAAAATGTTTTTGTATGAAAAAACAAGGGTTGAAATTTGTTTCATTCCTTCCCTAAAATTTGAAGCTTCCCTATAGATCATTCCTCTATATATATAAATAAGTTTAAATGAGAACCACATAAAGTTGAAAAACTATGAGAACTATAAGAATATGCGATTGTACACATGTGAGAAGCTTTATACACAAGTGAACAATTATATTTGTTCGAATGAAAAACATACAAATGTCAAAAGTCACAAAATTACGTATAAAAATACATAAAAACACATATGTTCACATGCGACAAATCGATTGAAGTTAGTTAAAATAAGTTTCAACATATAATTTTTCAATTTTCAAGGTTTTGTTGATTCTCATTGACATTTATATAAATATCCTAACATTATTACAAGTGAATAATTATGTATTCTTATAGTTTTTACAGTTTTTAATATTTAAGTAGTTCTAATTTGAACTCCTACCTATATATATTATATATACATATTAATTTGATAACCAAAAATTGAAATTGTATATAGTAAATATAGATTATCAAAAGGTAATAGCTTTTTATTAATTAAATGTTATAACTGAGTTAACGACAATTGAGACTTTTTTATCGTTAAACTTTTTTGAAACAATCGTTAACTTAGCAAATGTCAACTGAAAACAAAAGTAAAAACGTTATTAAAAGGATGCACAACAAAGAACACACAGAGCGGTATTTAATTAGTATATGTTTTTTCGCAAATTTTAAACAAACAGTCGACATTCTAGATACGTAATACGTTGAAAACTATGAACGACCGTGATATGGAAGGGCAATGAAAATAACGAAACAAAAATGTGGAAATTAAATGCAACTTGAACGTGCGACAAAATTCTTGAAACAGAATCCTTCCAACTACGTAATTAATTAATTAAATATTGGAAATTCAGCAAGCAATGTTTGAAAGATAACTAAATACAATTGGTGATCAATCTTTGTTATGAATGCACGTTTAATCTAAAGATTGTGAATTTAATTGATCTTTTGAAAACCAATTTAACCGGTTGAATTGGAAATTTGAAAGCTTTCGATCAGTTATACATCGAATTTTGAATATGTTTGACCAAGTCAAAAATCGACCGATTCACTGGTTGAACCGGAAAATGAAACCGAATCCAACCGAGTTTTTTTTTCACTTTTTTAATTTCAAAATATGAATCTTTAGTGTATTATCATCCTATTAAATCACATTAACACTTCTTATTTGATATTGTAGAAAAAGAAAGTAGATATGATCTAGTTAACGAGGATGAAGATGATAGTAAATTTTCTTTATTTACAGAGACTAAACTTAATGCATATAACACTCTTATGCTTTAATGGAAATGTACTTATATACTAATTCTATATAATTTTTGAATTCATCGTGATGTGTTATAATTATATGCAATTTTATGAGTATGTAACAAAAATTGGTTAAACCGGCCGGTCCGACCTTAACCGGACCTTCCTCTGGTTCAACTATAAAACCGGTTTTCAAAATATTTTTTTTAATCTTAAGTAACGAGACAACACAAATTGTTTCTTAGTAAGAGTTAAAACATGATGTCGGGTAAGATGTGTTTAACAAATATTGTTTGTTTGTTTTTTTTTTGTTTTTTTTTTCATTTTTAAACATATTTATATTTGTTACCAATGAATTTAATTTGACTACAAAGATCGAGAACTTTTTTGAAATTGAAAAAACATAATGGGATCAACCATAGCAAAGTTGGTGCAGATAATAGTTCTTAAATCTAAGACACGAAAAAATTTGATGATAATAACAAAATTTTACGTTATATTATAAATTGCAACACAACATTTAGATAAACATAATCTTAACTTGAATCGATAACATAGTTTAACAATCTACATTTTTCGACTACTTTTTTCTTCCGCAATAGTTTTAAGTATGGAAAATTTAGCATAAATAGAAAATTAGTCTTTGCGTCATCTAATTATAGAGTAATCTATAAATTTTTACTAATAAAAAATTTCCACTCATAACGTAAGAAAATGTAGTTTTCAAATATCCTAAAATTATAATCACAGGTCCCTTATGTTTAAACAACCAATTGAAAACCAATTTTTCCTCTAAATCCATTTATTCATAATCTTGTATGAAATAAGGTGAAATGATTGTCACAGTTTTGTTTCGTTACTATATAAGGCATTATATTGCAACAATTCGTGCATATTTTGTTACTTAATACATTATAATAATTATAACTTAGATTTTGACTAAGTAAAAACATAATAATATGTCTTCTTCAATGTCTTTTCAAACGTATTCGACTCGAATGGCTTCAACTTATATGTGTTGGATAAAGTGCAAAAAAACACATCATGGTAGTATAAAAATAAATAATAGTTTTAGTAATGTATGTTAGAAGTAAATTATATTGTTTTTTCAACATATTATAGTTTATATTAAATTATACTATTAATTTAATTCTATTTGAATTAGAAACTTAGTAAACTAAAAAATCAATTCTTTTAAAAGAAATACAATTAAAATCACAAATGATTCGATTGAAGTACACATATATGATGCAATTTGTCATCCTTATAATCAATAACTTGGTGACATGTTAAACTTCAAAACTTTGAGAACTTTGAACATGTAATCAAAAGTTGTAACCACTCTACTTTGATTATTGATAAGTACAAAGTTATCACTAAATAAGAAATAAAACAGAAAAACATATGTGTGATTCTTCATCTATATATATCTATGTGTGTGTATAATAGAGTTTTCATAACAATATCATTGTGTAATATTGTTCAAATATATTTTGTAGAGATTTTTAGACTTTTCATAATAACATGTTGTCATATTAATTACTGAGTCAATGAAAAGATAAATTAGAAAATGCATATGTTCAACTTCTAAACATTAAGAAAGGAAGCTAAAAACCATTTATAAGGACTTTAAATATTATTATTATATCATCATCACAGTGATATAGTTAATATTAATATTTAACATGATAAGATATAAGAGGTTAGATCCCTTGATAGTAAAATTTTAGCCACTTTCAACTTGCTTGACATTTCATCTGTAACCAAATATTTTATTATACCAATTATACCCTCACATATCTGATTGATCATATATATTGAGTTTCAATTAGAGAGTTATGATTTATTTATAGTACCTTCACCAAAAAAACTTTTCAGCTATAAAAAATAAAACACAATACCGAATCTTAATGCCTCATCATTCAATAAGATTATAGAATCATACAGTTAAGATGTAGATTATGATCTTACAATCTTACGATTATACAATCATAATTAATAAAAACAAACCAATCTGGTTTGTGATCTAAAAAACATTGAATTTACTTAAGATCTTAATTTTAACAATATGATCATACATTCATAAGATCTAGATTCAATCTAATCTTACTTGATTTGAATTCACTATATAAAAAAGTTATAAAATGTTTATTTTGTCTTTTAATTTGCTAAGAGACTAACTATTTAATCTATTTAAAAATAATAAATTAATTAATTATTTAAATTCAATAGTTTAATATTCAAAAATTTAGATCCTTCTAGTGATTTAAATCCCTACAAGAGTATTACTCTAATGTTATCTGAATATTGTAATAGTGATCATGTTTTAACAGGGTTAAAGTAGTTGTAATAGTTATTTATAGAAAGTCAAAGTTGAGACTGTCAGGAGAGTATTTTACCGATACTTCACATGATTCCTCAAACATTTAAATATAACAACAAGCAATAAACAAATATATTTTGCGAGAAAAGCAGGATAGCTACAGTTTCCCACTTTAAATATTTCTAGAATCCATTAAATTAAGAAAAAATGCAAAGCTATTTGAAACAGGAGTCGTAAAGCATATCCAAAATGTTTTAGATTCTTAAACAGCTCAACAATTAATTATTTATTATATCGTGCACGATGTTTCTTAAGTATATTATGAACTACTTCACGAATTGCTATGAATAATATAATACTCGCTCTCTTCGAATAACTCGAATTAAAAAGAGTTTATTTCATTTATCCGTTTATTATGAACGGTGTCATTTGATGTAAAATTTTAACTAGGCATAGATTTAGCAAGATGTAATTAAGTAGTTAACATGAGGTTCGTAAAAGATATCTAATGTATTTTATCTATGATAATAATTTAAAACCGATGCCTTTAGTTGCCACATCTACAGCAAGAACGGGTACGGATTCGTTATACAATTTAGAACTTGTTCGTCTGTTGTTATAGTTAAATACAGAGTTTTGGTTTTATGTCTTCGTCAATATCTTTTTTCAACATTATATGCAAGGGCAAAACTAGAATTTGAAGTTTAGGAGCCGATCCCTTGACCCTATCTCGTTGTGGAATAATGAAGCTTAAAATTATATCTTATCTATCATAATAATAAAAAAAGGTTTATAATTGTAACAAATTGAACAACGAATTTATCATAGTTTTCTAAAGGATCAGTGAGTTTAATGCACACAAATGCAGTAATTGAACAATTGAACAATGATCCAGTGACTCGTATGATTCAGTTGCCTTTATGAGCAATCTAAAAGGCTTGTAATTGATGTCCATTAGACAGTATTCATTGATCTTAGAATGAGTTGTTTAATACATCAATTACAGGTTTATTAACCGATTCAATAATGAATTATGTAGTACATCAGTTACACTTTGCTACATATGTAGGATTGCTCTCATATTTGTGGTAACTTCTATGAATTAACACACATAACAAATACTTTCTTTTACTACAATCTCAGGCAAACATCAACTCTGATTGTACACAACTTTTAATCTTTATATCCTGGAAAATATTCGGCGTGTAAATAGTAAATTTGTTTTAAAGAAATCGTGTTCAACAAGAGTCTCGACTTATCATTTGTTGCTATCTTTCATTCCACATTGATGTTTGTTTTCTTTCCATTTTATTTGATTGTAATAGTATCATAATTATTTTCTAATATGTTTACTTTATACTTGTATCATATTAAATTCGTTATAATATTAAAATTATATTTAAACATAAGTATTTTCTCTGCATATTCTTTATAAAGATGATAAAGTTCATTGATATTTATGTACTCAAGATAGCTACAAAAATATGTAGCTAAGTTATCCCGTAATTATATAGATTGTTACTGTTTAACATTGTTAAAGTAAAAAAGAAGCGACAAAAAGGAATAGTAGATAATTGAACTGTTAATAAATCACCTTACGTCATTGCATTAAAAAGCATATTCTGTCCTGGATGATGACACCGTTTACTCATAAATTGATACAAGAGTTTGACTTTTGCATATTACGATTATATATTACTCAGTATCTGCACTGATCAACTCGTAAATCGATCATTGATGTACGTTCTTTGAGTTATTTATTTATATATTATATAAATAAATTTCCTTGTTCTATTTCATGATATTCTATAAAACTGTCCGACTTTCGGTTCAAAATAATAATTTGTTTTTTTTTAAGCTATTTCAAATTGATTGTTCATTATTTAAAATAGATAATATTTTTTATCAAATTATTATATTATTATCTCTATTTATATGACAAAAGTAATTGAAAATGTATTAATTAATTAGTCAATAATAAAATTGTCTTGTTCAAAAAATATGCAAAAAGTAAACGTAATAATTATGTTTTTTTAAATTGCATATTTTTTATATGATGATAAGTAATTTAGAAAGGAAAGAGTATTAAATAAATAAAACTACAACTTTATTCGTTTCATATCAATATAGCATTTAAGTTTTAACTTTTCGCTCGTAATCAACATATTATAATTTTTTTCTCGTGTTAAACGATAACATTCAAATTGTGTGTATTTTTAAGTCGAACACTTTAACTGGAACAGAAAAAATCTAAAAGTTTTTTAGCCGTTACATGTGAATGTTTATTTTTCGAAGAATAATACATAAACTTAAATATATATGATTAAAACGAGATTCTAACCAATATAATTGAAACGCATTCCAAAACCATCGATTAAAATAGAAAAAAAAGAGTAAAATATATGTGTCATAATCAAAGATAATCTTTAAGTATCTGTGATAGACATTTATGCTATAACACTTGTTTTTCATGTTACAGAAAACAACTTACAAACATTACACATGTCAGTATATAAGGACGGTTACTTTGTTCACATGTCTTTCAAGACTTAGAAAACACAAACAAATTGTCTATACTTAATTCGGCAATCAATAATTGATAGTAACGAGTTTTTATTTGTGCGGGATGAATTTGCTACTTATGTAAGTTTGATTCATATCAATCATTGAATACCTCAATTTTATTACTTTAAAAAGGTTTATGTGACACTTTTATTTTAAACATATGTCCCCACATCGCGTTTGATACCATCAAACAGTGACTATTACCTATGTCTCATTACAATGATAAAAGCTTACAAATTACCACGAATTGAACATTTAGAGATAATTTAACTAAAGTTGATTACTATTCATATTTTAGTTTATGTTATTACGTACTTTTTAGATTGTCGAGACATTATGTCATGATAAAATTCATTCTGCTGCATCTATTTTACAAAATATTGGTAACACCCAAAAAATACAATCTTGAAAACTCCTATTTGTAAATATATAGAGATATACCAAAATTTTGACAACAAATATATAGTAAGAACTCGATTAAAGGTAAGTTAAAACAAAATTTAATGCAAAATGGATAATTTTATTTTTGAGTTAATACAAAACAATAATAGTAAAAGTTTTCTCAAAAAGAAAAGCAAAAGTAATAATAATGAAGTTTTGAATTAAAATTATATACATTAAGTAATTTTTATGGATCATGATAAGTTTGATGTAATAGATATATTATGAAAAATTGATCAAAGTGAATATCATGAGAAATAGAGAAGTCAAGGATATAAAACTTAAAATACCATGATAAATAAGAAATGTTTTTGGCAAATTGATTATTGTTGAATAATGAGACCTCATTCGTATTATGTTTTATTAATCTAATATTTATAGTGTAAAATACATAAGAACTTTAGAATCCTAATGGACCCTGGACTTACAACTGACCTTGAACCATTCTAATCTATAAATCATAAACCCACAATTACGTTCCGATCATTCTGATTATCATCTAATAATTATAAGTGTATAATATTTAATGTGTCATTTCTACTAATTATAAATATATTATATTTTGCATAGATAAATATTTATTTTAATGTAATCGTGCAATGTGTTGAGTTGATAATCTAATATAATTTTATTTTAATCAAGTAAAATAAATATTAATGAGTTCAATAAAGATGAGATAAAAAAGAAGTTGAATAAATTAAAATGAACTTGAAGATGGGCTTAAATTTGTTTTATTCAAGTGGACTTAAAAGGATATATATCGGTTTCGATAGATAAATTCCAACTGTTAGAAGGATAGTCAAACATACTATAGTTGACTCAAAGGTTAAATGGGATCGGAAGCCGAGTCTACGCGTCGATGATGTCTGCTATGATGTGCCGTTGACCGTCAACGTTAGTCTACGCACTACTTTTATACTTGCTTAATTTAACCGTACAAATCTTTACACTTCTCTCGACTTGAAGTCACTTGCTCCATTTGTAACTTGTTTTTGTTCGCATTTCTATTTTCACCGTAGGTTTGGATTCTTCGTATTAATAAGTTAATTTAATCTATCAAGTCAATACTTATTTTTAATTTATTTTTGTTGACACTTCTATATTTACTATAGGCTTAGCTCTTCGTACTAATAAAATCACCCAATCTATCAAGTCAACACTTATTTTTAATTTGTTTTCGTTGACACTTCTATGTTTACTATAAGCTTAGACTCTTCGTATTAATAAATTCACCCAATCTATCAAGTCAACACTTATTTTTAATTTGTTTTTGTTGACACTTACTTTTACTTCTATTTTTAACTTGTTTTGGTTGACATTTCTATTTCTAAAGTGGTATTTCCTTATACTATCGGTAGGTTTAACAATACTCTATATGCTTTCTTCCTATTAAAGTTAAAGAAGCTAAAAACAAAAAATAACTTTGTTATACTAATTATGTAGGCATGCAGTCAGAATCCTTCTAATTAGTGCTTCAAGTACTTGTTGTCATAGTAAGTTTGTAAATGTGAGAATCCACAATATTAGTACGTCAACATTTTAGCACCTCAACTACATCTAAGTAAATTAAATCTAATGGTTAAAAATGAACGTTAAATAATATGACGGCTAAAAATTAAGTAGACAAAAGATGTTGCATTATGGTGATGTTGGAGTCGTAATTCTAATATATTGATAATACGCTTCACAACGAATTTAGTTTATCATAAACTTTGAGCATATTTTCTCATATATTATCAGATCTCACTAGCTAAGGTATTAGTAATTCGTCTTACTCACGTTAGGACTACTTGTGTACAACAAACTCAATTTTAATAAATTGTGTGTACCGTTATATATATTCAATAATTTATTTATCAAATAATCATTATTATTATTGATGATGTGTCAACTGTTTAGTGTGTCACGTCATTTAAAATGTTGGTGTTTTATCATCAAAATTGAATGATACGTCTGTAATTACAAATAATAATAGGTTATATACATACAATAACAATAAATAATATTTTTAATGTACGTGTTATAACAAATACATCAATGTGATATTAATATATTTTCTATATAGTAAAAAATTCAAGAGACTTTAATGAATAACAAAAAGGTGTCTGTAAGTATTAATAAATGTAACGAACTCATGTGAATTAAATTTTAAACAGAAATTGAAGGCTTTTGTACTAATTATATTAGTCAATTATTTACATAACACACAATTTCTATTGTCATATCACGATTTTTAAAACAGTATTTTACTTGGTAACTCCCATTAAAATATACACCGTAAAACAGTAGTGATGTGTAGCGTGTAGTCAATCAAGTTGTACTGGCAAGCAGATGGGTGCACATGAGAGACCTAATAGCTTTCCGTACATCAATTGTGACACTATCTTTGACGCGTGTCCCCGATAAACGCGTTTACATTTCTCACCGCCCCTATTTATCTCCCTTCAACCCCCACCCCCTACTCTACAAATATTCACTCTCACCATTCTCTCCCTACTATAATTTCATTCCATTCGCAAATCAACTTCTAGAACAATCGGACCAACAACAACAAATATTAATCATCAATGGCATCATCTAACAATTTAGCAACAATTGAACCGTGGATGTTTCGAACCACAAACACCGATTCATGGTACCCGGACGCTTTCGCTCGTGAAACCGAATCCGCTTTGACCAAAGCGTTACAACAATCGTTTTTTAGTCAGCAGACGGAACAGTTCGTTCCGACAGTTAGTTATCCTGATTTTACGGTGAAGCAGAATGAGTATTGCAGTATTAGTACTACTACTAATAATGCTACTGCCTCTGCTTCGACTATAACGGTTTCGGGTTCTGGTTCAGAACCGGAAACACCCGGATCTAAACACCGAGGCAAAATGAATCTCGGTGTATTGAGTGGTAAAAATGCGAAAAGGAAATCGCGCGCGTCGAAAAGGTCGATGACGACTTTTATTCAAGCGGACCCGGCGAATTTTAGGCAAATGGTGCAACAAGTGACCGGAGTGAAATTTGAAGGAAACGGAAGTAGCGCACAGTTTCCGGTTTCGCAACTAGTGAAACCGGAACCTGTCCGGCAACCTTTCATTAATAAATTGCAAGGATTATTGCCGACTTTGGATACTTCGGCTTATTTACTTGATCATCACAGTAACAATACACAACAACAAAGGATGTTTTCTCAATCTCCGGCGATGAATTTAGTGGCGGGTGACGGTGGTGCCGGAAATGATTTTTACTCCTTTTCTAGTTTTCCTACCCTTGAATCATCAATTTAATTAGGAGATGTAATAACATGTTTTGTTGATGTTTTTTTATTGGGTAGTTGTAGGGGAATCGTTTTTTTCATAGATGTAATTGGTAAATCCAGAACCATCGTGCTATAAAAAGTTGTACTTTATGCAAAGACGTACGCTTTGTGTGATTACAGTAAATCATCATTAAATACTTAAATTGCTTTCTTCTGACATTTTATCTGATATTTCCAACAAGAAGATCAGCATATGACAATGAATTAAAGTCTGGAACGCACTGATTTTGATCGTATTTATCATTATTATCTGTACACAATTGGCAATGTCCACGTTATTACCACACATTTGTTTTAACAAGATTTATACTTCTAAACATTATTGCAAGAGACTCAATTTGTAGTAATTAATCGAATTACATTAGTAAATGTTAAAACGCATTGAACTTATTATTTTTTTATAATAAAGGTATAATTTTTATTTTTCTTTTCTGTTGATTATTTTTATTTATTAGATGGTTTTATAAGTTACGGTATTGTTAGAAAGTACTTTGTGAAGATAATTAACTTTATGTTTTTCAAAAGTTCATACTTTTAGTAATGTATTTTTAATATATTTGTTCCAACGACGTACTTCATCTAAATCATATTTTTTCTTTTAAAAGAAACATAAAAAAATGCATTTTCTACGATTAAATGTTTTTGAAAACAAAAATATGAGTCATACATATTACCAAACTATATATATAGTCTGTAATGTAAAATAACTTTCTGAATTAAATTTGCTTTTATAATTATTTTTTAAAGTTGTCGTTATCATTTTCTATACTATATTTAGATAAGTACTTCTTTTTCTTTTTAATTTCGATTCAACTCGGACGATGTACGTCAAACACTTCTAAAATACTAAAGTAACCTCTATATAAAGAAAAAATTAACATGGTCTAAGCATATATCTGGAAGAATGAATTAAAGGTGGGAGACGAGCTAATTGTTATATAAGTAGTTTTTTATTTTTATTTTGATAAATTAATATCTTAATTATTTGTTTTTAGTTTAGCGGTATAAGTAGAATATATCAATCAAGTGATATGAGTTCGAGCCTCACTTAAAATATATGAATATATATATATATGTTCATAATGGTTATACATAATATATGTATTAGTTGTAAAATTATTGTTATAAATATAAAAAAGAGTTTAAAAAAGAGTTCTTAGTTACTACTTATTACAGATCGAATAAATGAATAGTGGACTTTGGGGCAAAATATACATTCTTTCGTTTTAAAATAAGTATTTACTTTTTCGTTTTAATTTTTTAAAATACATATTTATTTTCAAAAATTATATACTAACTTACCCATAATTTGCTTTTAACAAAACTTATTCATAGAATAATGAATAAAAAGTAACGATAAGACTCTAATTTTCTTTTACACAATGTATTGATTATTCATTTTTTTAAAACATATATATACTTCTTTCGTTTCAAAATAGTTAATTTTAGTTTGTTCAAAAATAAGTGTATACTTTTAAAAGTAATATACTAACTCTACTTATTTATTACAAAATTATTTTTTAACATTCATAAAAAACTGTATAAAGTGTAAGATTAAACTGTCAATTTCTTTTTAACAATATACTGATATTTTCGTTTTTTAAACGTTTTATAATTTGGTTTTTTTACGCTTATTATAAAACGATGGAATATAAAAAAATAAGTTGTTGTTAATAGTCAAAGTCTCGATTATTTATGAATTTTGTTGACAGAATGGGCGTTGGCCATTTCATTAATTTCAAGATGATTCGGGCTGACCATCTGTCAGGTTGGGCCCATCCTTGATGATAAGAGCACGATCTCATCCTTACGTAATCTTTTTTACCATCCGGATATTTTATATATGTTTTTATTATTATTATTTATTTCCCTTCTTATTAAGTGTTTTACATTTTCAAATACATTTTTTTTAAAAAAAAGAATTAAACTTGTACAACGGGGGTAGTGATTAAACGGGTACATACTGATTGAACGTTTCTCATGTCATGCAAACAATTCTAAATGTTGGAATGATCTCAAAATTTGAAAGTATATACGGAGTAATAACTAATAAGTACAAAAGTACTCGACTTATAAATATGTAGATATATTAATATTAATATTAATATTAGTAAATTATTATTATACGTAATTATTAAACGTAATGTCAGAATTTCGTGTTATAAACAAACAAAAGGTGATATTGACTTTTATGTCTTGTATTTTACATCCATTATTTTATTATTTTTGGATGTTTTGCATAATTGCATGCAACATTACAACTTGATCATTATTACATAGGCAGTGGGACAACTATTTTCAACGTTAATCTGGCTTTGAGAAAGATTCGAGCCAAGTTAGTTGAAAGACTAGATCATATCAAAACTGTAACATCTCTTTAAAGTAATGATTTTAATAATTGGTTTTGGGTATATATTGTACAAGAGAAAATGTTATCGGGAGACGAACTTAAAACACAAATATAAAGAGTAATTTTGAGGGAAGGGAGAAACTAATCTGTGCCGTCCGTTAACATTTATCATGGTCAATGTTAGTTATCATTCATCACGAAAAATGTTAACGGACAACCCATATTAACTTTCTCCATGATTTACCCTTCCATCTGGATCATCGCTATATATATATATATAATATGTTTCAAATATAATAAAGTGCTTGCAAACTAAACTTCATTAATACACCAACTGGTGTACATAATAAAACATAACAAAACAAACGTGTTTGTTGCTTTTTCTCTGCCCCAATCCCGATCGTCAACTTCGTCTCTTCAATTTTGACGCCATGGGCAATTGGGCATATAGTATCTTCTAATGGGAGCATATTAATTGTTTTTTCACTCGTAAGCTACTGTCGTGCATGTCATGTGCGCTTTTAATTTTTAATTGGGCCTCATGGGGGGAGACTGGAAGTTCAATAAAGAGTTGGTAATTTTTATATTTCAAGATTAGTGTGAGCAGTGGCCCACACAGCCCACAACCACCCCTGTGTTGGAATATATATTACCTGGAAGCAAATGTGGTAATTGTATAACATATTGTACGTACATTTACTTACAGATAATTAATGTTATTAACAAAAATCAAATAGTGTCATAATTAAGGAAGTCAAAAAAGGAGTTAAGTCGAATGCCATACATGCATCAATTAATTCATTGGAGTGTTTCACTTGTCTACGTGATAATTGATGATTGTGTACGTTAAGATAATAGTCCGTATGTTTTTGAGCAATTTTTGATGCATTTATTGTGTAAGACTTGTTATTAATTAGTAAGATTTATGTTCGATATGGGTGATGGTTTGCTGAATACCAGTAAATTTGTCATATATATGGCACTGATATGAATATGTACGACCCAACTAAAGAATGAGTAGTATATGATTTTCGCGCAATGAGACGTATTCTCTTCGTTCCATTATAAGAGTCCATCTTTACTTTTTAGTTTGTCCAAAAATAAATGTCCACTTTCAAGAGTAGTAAATTAACTTTACCATTTTATATTTTCTTAAAACTGATACATGAGAGTCTGTGCAAAAAACAAGAGTAAAAAAGTTATCTTCACTACCAAATAAATCAATTTCTTAAACTGTGTGCAAATTGATACTGAACACTTAATTTGAGACGGAGGTAGTATCAATCAATTGATCAAAGAGGGGAAAAAATAATTTCAATTTATCCACCTATTTATTCGAATCATTTTGTGAAAACTTGTCTGCAGTAAATCTAGCATTTTTCTTTCATTAAAAAGTCATTTTGTTTAGTAAAAGAATGACCTTATATTTTTTACTTGAGTGCAAATTAAACTCGAAATTCTACATTTAATCATCCAAACTGAATCATATCTTGGTATTTGGCCTTTTTTTGAGACCAAATAAACGATAGCCCTAATTAATTCCATTTGGATCCAACGGTTAATCAGGTTAGCCATTATATTATACAAGTTATATAAGTTGCTCTTTTCGCTATAAAACTACTCCGTATCTTTTTATGTTTCCATTTTTCATTTCATTTTTGTTTAATTAAACTATGTTTTTAAGTTAATTATATATGTTATTGATGACCTTTTTTGTCTCGTCGAGTGTGTCTTGTTGGTGCTTCACAATTAGTTGAAAGTTTAAAAATTCATAATAGAGATGTACAAGTGACCTATGCTTCCCACAAACTTTTCTGATCCACTCCGATCACTCCTACAGGAATAAACGAGAGATTCGACTAGGTTCGTTTAAAATTTATCAGTTCAAACTCAACTCATTTCAAATCTAACATATAAAGCTCAAACTAAGCTCGTTTATTATTATATAAACTCGAGCTCGACTCGAACTCCACTTGTTTATTTCACAATATTTTTTATTTTGTAATTATTTTATTAACCTGTAATACTTATTTATTTATTTTTGTAACTTTTAACTATACATTATATGATTTATTATTATTATATTAAATATTATATATATGATAATTATTACTATGTAATTATACATTATATTAAATAAGTGCTAACTCTAAAGTTTATATTATGAACTCTGACATGTCTATTTCCTTGCTTATCACTAAAAGAACATTCATTTAAATTTGATTAAATACTCCGTAGGTTTTATAACTTATTCTATTAAAAACTACTCCGTATTAATCTTTTTATGAACCATGCCAAATTAATTTATGAAGAGAATAGTGTTGAGAGTGAGTGGTGACAAGTAACACGGATCGAGTAAAGAAGATGAAAAGAGTTGAACACGGAACCTTTCTTTCAAAGTAGAGACCTACAACTACCAACCTAACTAAACTTTGAAAATAAGTAACCGACTACCTTCGTTATTGATTTCAAAGAATAAACAATAACATAAATGCCATGTAGAAATTTAAACCATGCCGATGCTGCTGCTAACGGTGGAGATGTGCGGAGCCGGTGACAGAACTAGTAATAAGTATCAGGAGTTGCATAAAATTTTTAAATATATAATAATAAAATATAAATAAAACTAGTTAAAATTGTACGATTTCACTGAATAAATAGAATTACATTGAAAAGTACAATATCAACAAAAATCTAGATTTGTCCTCGTTGTTCACCCAGAAGTTGAAAACGGCGAATAACAACTTCATCTTAAACAATTTCTAGCTCTTCTATTTACGGCGAATAACAGCTTATCTTAAACAATTTCTAGCTCTTCTATTTCTACGGCACATACTAGAGCTTTTTTCAAAAATTCATCTCTCATTTGATTAGTTCTACGTTAATTGATTGTTAATTGCACCTTGCAATAAACTAAATGGAACTTGAAAAAAGTTTTGTAAAAAAACAAAGGGGATGACTTTGTGCAAAGTTTTTCTGTATCGTATCTATATCAGGTTTTTAAGTTTGTTTTATCTTTTAATTATATTTTAAGAAAATGAAAGTACACTCAATGTGCATTTCTTTCCTGGCAAATGGAGAGTTAAGGCTTATTAAATAATTGAGCCTTTTTGATGATAGGTCTAGTTAAACTTGTACATGATAATACGAGTTGGGCTTATTAAACGATTGAATCTTTTCAATGATAAGTCTAATTAAACTAAGTATTTTTTTACACTAAATATATAGAAGTCATGTGTATCATCTGCAACCCCTTCACTACAACAACTCCACCACGGGTGGGGCCATCTTCCTTGCTTTCAAATCTACTTTCCATCATCCTCATCTCACTTTGCAAACATAACTTTGAATAATGAATTTAAAATTAGAATCTACTCTCACCGACAAAAACAAAGGCACATAATTCTTTCACTACATATAAAAAATAAAAGCTAAAAAAACTTGAAAAAATATATAATTTCACTGCATATATACAAATATAAGAAGGCTAGAACCAAATAATGATGATATTGTTGTAGTTTGAAGTGTTGCACAATGAAGAGAGTGTTGGATTTCAATAATTTGGATTGGTAGAGCTTCGCAGAAGGCTGAGAGAAAGTGAGGGGATGAAATGAGAGTACGAGAGGTATGAGTTGAGCCATAAGGAAATGTCTTTCTCTTGATTAAGAGTATGCTTTACTCAACCTCCAAGCATGGCTGCAGTCTATTCAACCTCCAAGCATGGCCTCACTTTTCAACCTTGAACTTCATTCTACTTGGCCTCCAAATACGTCAATTTTCAACCTTGAAATAGTGTTGCACTATTTGATGCTGAGTTGTAAATTTTTGACGGATGTTACGGTATTTTAAGGCTTGTATTTATAACAGATGTTACAGTATTCTAAGACTTGTATTTATCATATAGGTAGGTAGGTAGGTAGATAGATAGATAGATTTAGAATCTTATAGAATAAATAAATAATGTTGGTTATTTGACTTGTTCAAACAATAATTGACCTATGAGAATATTAGGTGTGATGGTCAGATGTTCACCGTATGTCCTAACTACGATCTCTCACGGTCCCAAAACTTAACCCACCAAGCTTCACGTCATTTATAAATTGGTCTCTTACTAAAAGTCTAAAAGGAGTTGCAAATATCTTTTTATTAATATTTTTCCGTAATTGATTATTTATCAAATTGATGACTAGTTAGGTAGCAAAATTATTATTGGATATCGCTTGGCAAACTCTTATTCGTATCAATGTGCATGCATTAAAACTAAAAAGACGAGAGATCTAGTAAAGGAGTTATGAACTCTACTACTTCAAGGAAAATGCATGAGTTGGACCACATATAAGTCGACAGAAAAGGGGACCCGGACCATTTATGTTGAATCGAGTCAATAAAAAATAGACAGCATTTGTACCATCAAGTACATCACCACCTCCCTATGCCAATCGCATGATTCATTCATTCTAAATGCAGGCTTCAACGAAGTTACACCACATTTGATGAACCGAATTAATCAAGCCATCGCTAAACTAACTGACAAAATCAAATTTAATTAACTAAAAAGTTAGATAGCCAGTTGGTTCTGTTTATAATGTTGAATTAACCGAAATAGATGGTTCACTTCTGATTTTATATGTCATCCATAATCAAATAACCGAATCAAACCAAAATAATATATAAGTTATTTAAATTATTTTCTATTACATATTTTATCATATTTGAGAACATTAAACCTTTGAGATTTCTGTTCTTTACTAGGCCCTAATTAACAAGACCATTACTATTCGTTTTCATAAATGAGAAGCTTTTATTGTATTAGAACTTAAACGGTGATAATTTAATTTTCAATTCAATTATATTACCTCTACATAAGCATTAACATTTTGATTATCTCAATAATTATACTTTCTATTAATATCTATTTTTATTTCTATATATAAATCAAATTTCACTCTTTTGCCGTATATCTAAATATATAAACACATAAAACAAACAATAAATCTTCAAAACATATACGTACTCTCAATCTCTCTTCACTCCACTATTATCATCATCACCACCACCTATAATCATCACATGGACCGTCGCATTGCGTGAGTATTCGCTAGTATAACAAAAAGGCATCGAAATTATGTAATTAGCTATTCTACATTTTATGTTTATATAATACGCAGTAAAGGGATCTATAATTATTGGTTAATTACTTAAAAAAGGTTTTTTATATTTTCACCTAAAATGACAATAATCGAGTTTTTGATATTTACGGCTAATGAAAATAACATTTTTGAATAATACGTACAACACTTCATGGCTTTTACGATTCGATTCTCTATATTATCTTAATTATAATATGTCTAGATTTACTTCTTATTTCTAAATTAGGATCATGTTCTTTCTTTCAAATCGCGAATTGGGTTTCGTTGTTATATATGCGCAACATCATAATGATATACACGATACATTTAAGATTGAAAGAAACAAAAATGATAAGGTTGAAAGAATCACATTTCTTATGTAACTAATGGTTCGTTTCTTTTCTAAGCGCATAATCTAGCTACTAGTTTGTTTTGGAGCGAAATGTTGGCAATTAATTTGAGGAATTCCATCTAATTGTTGAATTACAACGTAATGTGCTCATGTGTCGCTTTCCTGTTGGTTTGTGTGTTTAGTGAATCATGCTTTTGAGTTATAGCGAAATCCATATACCTTCTTTTTGTTTACCACATTTCGCTATAAACTTTGAAATTTTTGTAGAGTTTCTTCATAGAAGTAATAAGTTATTGATGGTTGATAAAGTAGATGAGTGAAACTATTATCTTAATCGATATATAAAATCAAAATCGTAAACGGAATATATAAAGCGAGGAGATCAAGATTAATTGTAGTGTAGTGGGGAGGTTGTTGACCAAGAAGTTTAGGCTTTATTTGTACATGTCTACGTCTGTCAGCGATGACGTGTCTCAAGTCGCTTTCTATTTCTCTGATTATTTTAATTCTAGTTTTGTCTCTTATTATCAATATGCCAACAATCTTGAAGTCATGATGACTCTTGTTTAGGTGTTGGATCTTGGCTGTTTAGACTAGCATATCTATGCTGTTAGAGATAACACCTTGATCTTTTAGATGGGGTTTTGTGATTAACTAATGACCTAATGGTTTTTTAAGTTTGGGTTGTGTAACGAGTTGGTGGTTCACGTTCATTTAACTTATCTTAAATCATCAAAGTAAAATATCGCGTAAAGAGGGGCGAGCCTCTTAGTTGCGATAACATAACTAATATAGACATAATTTTTTTAAAACAAACATATAAGTACTATCATTTTCTTCTTATTTTAAAGAGTACAAGAAGTGGTACGATGTTATTATGTTAATCAAGATGTTGTGTCGACACTATAAACAACGTCGAAGTTTAAATTTAAAAAGAGTGATCAATGTGAAAGTGAACTCATCAAAAATGATTGTCGACCAATAAAATGTAAGAGAAAAAAGAAACAAAAAGAAATTTGTTCAATGCAAGTATGCAACGTTGAACTCTCAACATTTACCATCTGGTGAGAAGTGGTTCACTTGCCGTTGATGGTGTTCTAACACTGAAGAAAATCAATGCACTCCTCATGTAACACAGACAAAGCTACTTTCCATTTTATGATTCACATCTTATTTTTTTTTCCATTCTTATAAAAGAAAAAGATTCTCTTCTTTATTCTTAATATCTTTCTTTAATTTACATCCCAAGATTCTATTTAATTTTAAAGTAAATAAAAAGATAAAATAAACAATTGCTATTCAATCATTCTCATCTTATCTTCTGATAAAAAATTCCCGTGTCTTCTCCCTTTTTTAATATATTTTTCTATAATTCTTCTAGCAAAAAATAAAATAAAATAAAACTTTTCCTTTCTTTTTTCATATCATTCTTTTTCTTACTCTCTTTCATTCTTAAAATCACATAGATGGACACCAATCGTCGATCAAATCTCGATTCCTTGACAAAGATCCAATGCATGACAAAAAGTAGATGCAAACCAATGTTGTAGAATAAAGAGCGGATCCTGCCGCCGCAACCCATCCGTTGTGTAAATTGCCAATTCGTATTCTTATCTTCATATTTCTATGTATTTACGCTCTAATTTGAGCGTTTTGTTTTTCTCCCACTCTAAATGTGGGGGCGTATTCGAATACAGAGTTATGGCCCAACCGTATAGATAAGCTAAGGGACCATTAGGATTTAGATTAGGCTCTATAAATATGTATCAATGTAATAGGAATAACCCACAGGATTCCATTTAGTGTTTAACAGGTCAGACGTATTTGATACTAATGCATGTAAGCTTGGATTTTGGGTGGTACATTGTTAACTAGAGGTGGGCAAAATCGGAATCTGGGCCAAATCAGATCGGTTTTAAAATTGAATCGGTTTGAGTCAATCGAAGTCAAAATCGATTTGGCTTAAACTGATTTGGGCTGGGAAAAGTCCGATCCGGTCCAAACCGGTTTCGATCTGGTCCAAATCGGTTTTGAACCGATTTCAACAGCTAGAAAGTGAAACCGGTTTGACTCACGAATACTGGTTTACGAACTGGTTTCGTATCATAAACCAATTCGGATGCTCACCTCAAATTGTTAACACATTTATTAATTTTCTTTTTGATTTAATTTTTCATATTAAGGTATCAATAGGTATTTGTTAGGACCCACTTAACCCATCTAGCTTCCAAAACAAATTAATATTGAAGTTAACCTTATGCATTGTGTGAACCTACGAAGAGTACAGAACATGTATGGAGACGGAGCCCACAATTGAGAGGCTAATGTTGCCCCAAGATGTATGGGCTTTTTGTTCATCTAAAATGTGGTCATGCCATAAATATGGAAAGCAATAGGTCAACACTGAGATGACAGTTTTGGTGACTTATTTACATATGGGTTGACTTATTTATATCTTATCCAGGGGCGGTATTAGAATGTGGGCTATGTGGGCGACTGGCCATATTGGGCTTGAAATTTATCTTTCTTAGCTAATCTTTACTAAACTCCTAATCTGCCCCCATGAAGCCCAATTAAAAATTAAGAGCCCACATGACATGCACGACGACGAGTGACGACAGTAGCTTACGAGTGAAAAAACAATTCATATGCTTCCGCAGTTCCGCTAGAAGATACCAAGCCCAATTGCCCATGGCGCCAAAATTGAAGAGACAAAGCTGATGATCGGGATTGGGGCAGAGAAAAAAGCAACGCACAGGTCCAAGCAATATTCAAAGAAAGATTCACCTGATTTATAGGCTGTAAGTTTTGCGATCAGAGTTTTCTAGGGTTTTAATGTAGGGTCTTGTTCGTGGCTGTCATAATTTCTTTCGCTGGTGCAGGTGCAGTGTGCGTTTTTAATTGGTCATTGATGACTTTATTTTGTTTTGATCGGTGGGTGTTTGGTCATTGATGGCTTTATGTTGTCATTGATAATTAACAGCAGCTAGTGTAGGTTTGTTTTGTTATGTTCTATTATGTACATTGGTTGGTTTACCGATGAATTTAGTCTGCAACCACTTTATTATGTTTGAAAAATATTATATACGTGTTTGTGTTTTAAGTTTGCTCCCTGATAACATTTTTTCTAGTGCCACCCCTGAACGACTTAAGTGGGTAGAATTTATAAATTTAATTTAAGCAAAGTTTAAAATGTCATCCAAAATGTTGTAAATTTCTTACAACCGTATAGATCACTTTGTTAAAAAATGTCAGATACTACCTTAATAGAATTAGTTTGATTAGTTTGATTACTGAATGTCTGAATCACTTAAAAGTGAAAAAAGATAAAAATGTTTATAGCAAGTTTCCTAACTTGATAGAATTAAAAACGAATGAAAGCTTAAGTACTGTTTCCCAAGTGTATGTATATACAGTAATACAACACACTTTACGTTTGTTTCTTTTACAATTGTTATCTCATAATATAATCACTGAATATATACAATGCAGAGAGTTGACAAGAACAATCATGTTAATTATGTGCCGTACGTACGTATTGAATTCACTTGCTAGAACTAGCTGAAGCTCCACTCTCAAAGTTAACCATCAGCTTGCGGAGCTTCTCGTTGCTTATTCTTTGTGGTACCATCCTGGTCTCCCCTACTGTCATACTGCAATATCCCATTATTCTTGTCTCATTTTTCATATTTGTAACTTATTCAACAACAAAGCTTAAGGGCCCCATCATATAATTGTTCTTGTTAAAGGAAACGGGTCAAGTAGGTTGAAAGCCTATCGAACTAATTTATTCTTAATAAATCAAACTTTTAGTGTTGGTACTATTTAATATCTGTAGGTTGAAAGCCTATCGAACTAATTTATTCTTAATAAATCAAACTTTTAGTGTTGGTACCAATGAGGTATTTATTGAAAATTTATAATATCTGTAATCATATTTGACTGACAGACTAATTAATCATTAAAGGTACAAATTACTAGTTATAATTAATTCAAGTGCCTTTTAAACTACCTCTAATGAAAATGAATCTAGGATTAACTGACCTGTGTGGAAGTGAAGATACATTGCGGGGTAATAGGATATAGGCAAGCTTTGCAGCATCCTCATTACAGTTGATGACATGATTGAAGCACAAATATCGACCATAAGCAGAAAAGTCTTCAAATACATAAATATGAGAATCCACTAAGAATTTAAGGTCAATGGTAACAAAGACGCCATCTTGATACATCTCAGCTGCACCTTTCAAGTACGGATGGGTGATGGTGAGATCAGGACTCAGCAACAATCCAGCATTTATGGATACCATGTTCAAACGTCTGTCCATGGCTAGTGCCCATGCTGTTTTTTCCGCCAATGTTTTTGATAGTGCATGCCATAACTGTCAATTTCATCGTATATAACTATATATTATGCATCAAGATTCAGTTACCAACAGGAGCTCCTATATGTTTATAAGTTGGTGTTTTCATTTTCAAATTGATTATCTGATTATTCAGACTAGTAACCAGCTCTTAACATTGAACGACAGATTTTGCTGCTTATTATTTGATTATCAGTAATCAGTTTTGGATATTCGGTCTCATTTTGCCTGTTTAACTTAATTCAGATTATTTGATATTTCATAATGATCTTCCCAACGCAAGCCTTCAAACACCCCTTAAATCTTCATAGACACTTTCATACGACATTAATACATATAAAGATCTTAAATTTATATGTTAGTGACTTAAGGTATCCATATTCTGTACCTTATTTTTCTTACAGAAGTTAATATCACTCCAGTGTCTTTCATCAATATCATGTGATGAAGTTGTTGTGTCACTGGGATCCCTCCAAATTATGGCTGTAGCCGAAGAAGTAAAGACCACTTTTTCCATAATGTCAATTTGGGCACACGCTTCCAACACATTATGTGCTGCCCTTACCTCCAATTCCGTCATTAATTCCTGTTTTCATTTCAAATGATGCATATAAGTACAATGTACTTTAAAGCATTTAGTAATGGATAATTTAACTGAAGCGAAATTGATGGGCTACATACATCATAAGTAGGCTGATCAGAGGGAGGCTCAAATGTATAAAATAAGCCACAACAACCTTCCATAGCTTGTACGATACTATGATAATCCAATGGATCTGTGTGGAATACTCTCAGTTTCTCGTTGTCTCCAAATGCTCTTTCCATAGATTCCATGTCCACTGAAATAACAGTTTTGAAGTTGTATCCAATTCATTTTGTGCAAAAAAATGTTAGTTAAAGCTAGAACACAAGGATAAACTGTTATTGCCATTATGAAAATCAAGCATATGGACAAGTATCTTTGGGAATTATGTCAGGTTTGGGGACTGTTTTAGTTAAAGTTCAGGGACGTTATAAGTTAAACTCACTGCCCCTAACATGTCCTATCGACATTCCTAGTCTCAACTTGGGTTTCCAAAAATGCTACCTACTATCTGCTTTGTGTTTTGGTATAAGTTGTGAAACTATCTAAACACTAGAATTTGTCAAAAGTATTAATATTATATATGTTACTTCGACCCATTTGATCTAAAAGTGAGTCCCTCTTATGTGATGTTTGTAAATCAATAAAGAATAATAATAACGAACAAGTAAGAGGTTAAATTTGATAACCTGCTCACACTCTCGAAGTTTATTAAATTTAGTAGGATATACAAATTGGTATTGGCTCATGTAACTTGTCATGTAAGAAAGTTTGTTTTTTTCCCCCATATTGACATTTGCGTAAAAACTTTTCTTTTTTTAGGACTACATAGACTCATACACCCTTATAATTTACACCTTTTGTTTCTGATGATACTTGAACCCAATCCTGGTTGTTGGTTACCCCATACCCATACTGCATCAAAGATGTTTTGGTACATTTGCAATATTATGTTTTAGTTCTTTGCACAAAATCAATCCTAATTTGTATCATCAAAGTAATACTAGTAGTTTTCTACCAAATGAATAAAACTCTTTAAACAAGAAAAAGGCAGTATATAGCAATCCGTGTGCCAACAAAACATATAAAAAATAAAGAACGAACCATGATTCTGAATGGCAGCATGAACAAAGTAGCCTCTTAGAAGAAGGTGGTACACAAGTGCTGATCCTAAACATCCTCCACCATCCATAACACACACTCTCTTTGATGACGACAGATGTTCATCACATTCTACTGCTGCTGGTTTCATCTTAACACGACTACAAAGAAAATGTTGATTTGAAAAATAAGCGAACAAAATTGAACAGGTACACGGAAGCTGTATACGTATGGTGTAAATTTAGTTATTGCTTGTATGCTTGTTTACTTTTGGTTTGAATAATTAGAATGATCAATCAAGAAGAAAAAATATATGATGATAAATAATGAAGTGAAGAGGGAGGGAAAGAAAGAAAGTTGGAGAAAAAGTAGTTAGTTTAGTTGGAGAAGAAATGATACAAGAGACGTGGGGAAAGATTGTAGAGGATGATTAATTATTAATATTATATATTATTATATTATATTAGTTTATATATCATTACTATATGATGAATACTATTGTTATTGCTAATTCATTTTGGATGTTGGTTTCTGTCTCAAATTTACAGTAGAAAGATATGAATTCAAGTTGTATATAATACAAGTTATGTGGTTACTAGGTGTCAAATTTGACTGTTATCTAAAACAGAGTAATATTTACGTTATATTTTACTATTAAACTGTGAAATGAATAGAAGTCAAACATTACAGTGGTGGAACGTCAAATTCAAACAATTCAAAACTCAACGAAACTACACTGAGAACGCTTCCATATTCCTAAATTTCGTCATTTGAATGGACTATTATTCTAGTAGTAATGTTTTAAAATAAACTCAATACATTAATTATTAACAAAATTTATATATGATGAGAAGTGTTCTTGGGATAACCTTCACCAACACGTTTCAACAAGTAGTAAAATATTTATTTACTTTGTTTTGTTACCTGACTGATCTGACCCGGTCATTTTGTCACCTCCACCTACTTTTCAATACTAAAAACAAACTTGAAAAATGGAATCATTAACATTCAAATATGGAAAGCAAAGAGCAAAAGACATGAAAATGGCATCTTTCTAAGGACCTGCAATTATGTTTTACATAACTTTCTAGTTATTACCTCTCCTCACACAATAATAAATTATACAACATCAAAATTTAGCTCATTAGCATATATATAACAGGCATCCTGATTCCTACATTATATGTTTGATGGAACATCATGAAGTGGGTGGCCTTTTCTATTTCTTTCGATAATTCTGCGTGCAAGAGAAACTTGCTTTCCGACAACAAATATGAAAGCTCTTCCTTTCCCTCCAGCACCTCTGGCAGTTCTTCCAACACGGCGGACATATTCACTTGGGTCGCGAGGAAAGTCAAACAACAGCACTTGGTCAACTCCCGGAATATCAATCCCTCGAGATGCTCTGCACAACAGTTCAGAACCCTTAAGGTTTCAGTTGATGTATCATGTATTTATGAATTTAAGGGAAAAAACAAATAAAATGGGGGAGGGGATGTGCTTAGATGTGCATTTGAGCTCAACACATTGTGTTTTGAAGTACTCACAATCAATTTTGCAACAATTATAATTTACCTAACTATTCCTAGCTTTCAAAAACTGATTAATCAATACTGCTAATGACGATAATCATTTTCAAAACAAAAATCCAAACACCTTCCTAAATGTCATTCCAACTTTAAGGAAGATTAAAAATAAAGAAGATGTTTACCTGTCAGTGCATACTAAAAACAAAGAGCCATCTTTTAACCGAGACTGGCAGAACTCCTCCATATTTGCAACTCTCAAATCTTGAGCTAAAGCAGCATGAAATGGTAACACTTTCTTATTAACCCTTGTTAACGCGTTTTCAACCTTTCTGCACGTCTCAATCTGAAATTTAACAAACGATGAGGAAATGATTGTATAGACAAAACACATGAGCTCTTTTAAGTAATCTTTTAGCTTACTTTGTTGCAGAAGATGATCATTTTGGTAGCTGGGCCTTCATCCACTATTTTCAAAAGAGCAGATTTCTTGTTTAGAAATGCTGTATCAGGAGTCTTCTCTATTCCATCTTCTCCACTGCAATCAACGAGTATCTGCACTCACAATGTAACCAGTGAATATAAAGTCAGGCCTATATTAGTTTATAGTACATATATAAACAGCTAGATTCTGACTGTAGTAGAATAGTTTTTGTACTTAATACCTTAATCATTTATAGAAAGTTTTAGAAAAAGGGACAAGCAATGTGTACCAAAAACCTACACCTTTTGACCTGTTACCTAACCACCCCGATCCAACCAATTGGCCACTACCAAAATGCAGTCATATAGAAAGTGAATAAAGTCATCTCTGAAAAGAAAAGAGAAAGGAAATGGAGACGTACCTCCTCAAGACCAGAGCTTGTACGGTGCATGCCAGGTCCCATGACAACTTCACAATCAGGAAAATTTTCAACGAGCTTATTGTATACTTCTACTGGTAGAGTTGCAGTGACAAAAAGATATTGGGAGGTTACAGGTGACAAATTCATTAAACTTTGCAGTGCAGGCTGAAAATCTTCATCCTTAAAGAGTATGTCCACCTCATCCAACACAGCACTGAGGAACATATTAGAAAACAGTCTTAACAAATGACGATGCATATATGCATGCAAGGAAGATTTGACTTGATCACTAATGTTGACATTATTCTTGAGAGCATTAACATTAGTAAAGTGTATCCTATTGATGGAGGTGAATGCTTTTAGATATCTATTGGTGCAGGAGACCAAAGTAGCACAGTTACAATTACATGATTCACATTCACCTTTACTTAAAAATATGATGCAGTGGACTTGTGTATTTGATCCACCTCATGGTTTACTTTTCGTCTGAAAGGAGTAAAAAGTCTACTTTATAACAAATATGCTCCACCAGTGTAAATTGTAACAATGCCCTCCTAGATGTCCCACATAAATTACAACTTCTCTCATTTCTAGAAAATTTATGCTAAATTACCCGGTTTCCAAATTTGTCATTATAAAGCATGCGTAATAATAGATTTGGCCGACATATTTACATCAAAGAAAACTATATCAATTTTAGGGAACTCAACTTACTACAAAATTAACATATTCAAAAAGTTCCATTATTAGTTGCAATTCAATTTACTGTTATAATGATTACTATTTCCTGTTTCTCTCTGGACACTGATATAAATTTAAAATAGAGGTGGCCGATTCAACCTATTCACTTATGAACGGATCAATAAATTTAGCTAATAGGGGAATGGGTCGACTGGGATGAAAGTCAGCCAAAGCCTATTTTTAATGCATAGAACCTCCTACATTAGATTAGATGAATCACATAATTATTGTAATAATATTACTTTTGTAATAATTTTAACGCAATAATGCAGTAACTTTTCTATAAAAAAATGAGAAAAAAATTGAACAAAATAAGTGCTTACAGGAAAACTCGGCCAATTTCAACCCATATTAATTGAATATTTTTTCACCCCAAACCCATTTATCCCGTTACCCAACCTGCGCAAATCGTGATATCTGCTTTAAATCAGAAAGAAGATACATAATCATTACCATTTAAGACTTGTTAACTGTAGGTAGCCTTCTTCAACCAAGTATAAGAAGCGTCCAGGAGTAGCAATCAAAACATCCAACTCATTCCTAAGATTTTCTAGTTGAGTTTTCTGTTTGAAGCCACCTGTTGCAATCATAGACCGGAATGGCACACCAGACTTTGACATCAGTCTGCAGTTGCGTAATACCTGCATTAACAGGTTAATGTTTAAAACGAGAGCCAATTAAGTGCTAATCAAAGGATCAAATTACCATTTTGGGATTATCCAGTTAATACTAGCTGCAACAAAACGAATTATCTGAAGGTGAAATAGTTGCCTATTTACCCCTTCGTTTAACCTAATTTGAGAGACCTTTAATCCTATTTCACAAAAATGTCATCTTTGTCTTTTATCCACTAATTCCTTACGTAGTCAATTTTTCTAATGGCAAATTTTATTTGAACTGATTATTTAATTATACTGCAGTGAGTGTTGATACTCGATGATATATGGAAAGGTATAGTTAACAACAATCTATTGTCGAACCTGAGAAGCTAACTCAGCAGTAGGTACTAATATAACAACTCGAGGACTTTGGGGTAGAGACTTAGCAAGTCCTTGAAGTTCATCTTGTCTAATACTTTGCATCACTGGTAAAAGATAAGCCAAAGTTTTCCCAGACCCACTCTGATCAGCTATGATGCAGCTCCTTCCTTTAATAACAGGTGGGAATGACATAGCCTGCATTTAAAAACAATATTTAGTGTCGTACACACAACAAAAAGGTCTAGAAAATGAAACTTGTCGTATGGACAATAATCCTTTATAACTTTATTTTAGAAAAGAAAAGAAAAACTTTGAGGAACAAGCAACCCTAAAGTAGATGTTGAAATAATAAGATAAGCAAATTAAACATATGCATCTCCCTTCTGAATAAACAAGCTCTAGAATAAATAAACAGCATTGAAAACTATTACAATCAGCATTTTTGCAGAATGAAATAGGAAGCCACCCTGTTCTGAAAGTTAAACTTTATTATCATTACTTAACACCAACCTCAAATCTTCGACTATGAGTCGTTCTAATTTTTTTCATGTTGACAAGAAAAATATGAGAAAAGAATAGAGGTGGCAATTTTGACCCAACAACCTATGAATGGTTCGATCAGCTTATGTTTGATCTCCGTCAGGTCAAATTGATATGATCAAAAATATTAACTTAGAAGGAAATGGATCGACGTGTTGAGGGGTTCTAACTAACCAGTTTCGACCTACACCGATAAATTTACCCGTTTTGACCTGAACCCAACATGCCCAATTTGCCACCTCTAAGAATTACGCATATCAGTACCTGAATATGTGAAGGGTATGCAAAAAGCTGACTGTTTAAAAACTGTAGCATGTAATCAGCGCACCCCACATCTTTAAACGATTTTCTGCTAAAAAAATCACCACCAGCGTCCGATTTCCGTAGTTTACTTAAAACATTCATCGATATACCTCCAGCCTCCCTGGCCCTTCTCGTTGAAATGCTACCATCAACCTCTCCGTCTTCAAGTCTAGGAACATCTTTTACAACATTTAATCTATCTTTTACTGAGATATCAGGTCCACTACGTGAGTCACTGTCTTCTTGGTCCTTCTCCGAAGAGGATAGCCTGCCAAGATCCCTTACCCTACCAGCTCTCAACCGTTCAAAACTTCGAGATACCCCTTTGCTACTTGCTGCAAAATAATAATTTTTTTTAGGAAACCATCAAAGTATACAGTTAAGGTACTGTTTGAATGTGCCTTTTAAAATAAAACAAGATGCATGTCTATGGTACTGTTAAGGTACTGTTTGAATGTGCCTTTTTTAGAGTGACTACATAATTATACATGGAAAATCGGAATAAAGATATTCGGTTAATTAGTTGCTTATGTCTATAGATAGTTAGGTAATTTTACATTTTTCTCCATAATCAACTTCCTTACAATAACTCCTTAACAGATCATCTAATTTTGATTATGTTGAGAAAATAATAATAAAATTCAGATTATCCAAACACTTAAATCAAATAATTGCGATTTCAAACTCCAATAGTAAGTTTAAACACAGATCCAAACACCCCTATGTCGGAGAATCTCTGTATTGATATATTTCAAACTAACAAATCACTGTTTAATCAGTACAAGATATGGCATTATATAGGATTAGTAACCTTTTGCCTAGAAAAATACGTAGGGACATAGGGTATATAACTATATACTATGACATTATTATATCAATGCGATACTACTTGGGCTAACTTGGACCATAGTGGATTTGCAAAACCTTAATAACTAGCAACGCTGACCGGTCCATATGCCCCGTCACAATGATAATATGAGGAAGGAAATGTTCAGACCAACTCAGAAACCTGCTAAAAAGATCGTTTGCACACATCAGGAACCAACTGCGCTAAGCGTCCGAAGGTTTGCCCCAAAGTTGCAGCCTGGGGGGATTTAACTTGGTTCTCCACCGGAGATGCCTAATCCCCCAACCACTAGGCTACCCCCTTGGATTAACTTAACTAGGAGCCTAGTAATGCAAGTAAGAACAACAGCATCTAAAGGTACACTTGAAGATTCATAAACATTATCTATAATGACGCAGGTAGGTTCATTTGAAACCGACAGAAAACATGAGAACCATAGAACCAATCTAATCCAATTGACTCTAATCCGATAACGTGTGAATTTGTGATTCAATTTTTTCATTCTCCAATGAACCCACCCCTGTGACTGTAATCCAGATAACCCTCGACACTACAACATAAAAAGAACAAAGAACAAGAACAGCACCTCGAGGTCCAGTACTTGTAGCAACGGAATTATCCGTGTGTCGAACATCTTCGGAGTGTTTGTTGCTATTTTTAGAAGGTTCCCACTGTAGTACTTGTTTAGAAGGAATAGGGGTTTGGTCATCATCAGCATCTCCCCAAACAATATATTTATCCCCAGTTTCCTCATCTACAAGTTCATATGCTCCCGGGGTTTCTAATGACCTTTTCGTATACCCAACAGCTACAACCCCTTTTCTTATTCTTCTAATTAATGATGATTTCACATAATATTCATTGAAAATACAAGTTTTGTTAAAAGAAGAAGAAAGCGTTGAATTTGATGATACTCTGATCTTTAATTTTATAGGTAATGTCGCCGGTGACGCTTTCAGAAGCATTATTGAGTTTAACGGCAACAATATAACGAAATAAACGAACGCCCCAATTCAATTGAAATCAACACTGCAGAGTGCAGGCTTTGATAGGATAACGTTTCTGTTAACTCAACCTAAAACAACTATTGCATTTTCTTTTTCCTTTTTCCTTTTCTTTCTATTATATATTATATTATATATTTTTATTTATATATTCATTTATTTATATGTTCATTTATTTATTACAACCATGTTAACTTAAAATCAACATGTCAACCTGTTTAATTTTTCAAGTCCAGTTTGAGTCAAGGTTCGAGATAACGGTCAACCCGCAAACTCAAAAGTAATCTATTAAATTTTACTCGAATTCAAGCAACGAAACGATATTAACTCAAAACCAGCAAGTCAAACCATTAAATTTTCTGGGTTGGGATCAGGTCAAGGTCCGGATTGACGGGTCAACCAGTCAATCCAAAAGTAACCTGTTAAAGTTTACCCATTTAAGCCGAATTCAACCTACCAACCGATATTAAATTGAAATTAACATATCAGCCCATTTAATTTTTCAGGTCAGACGAACCTTGACAGGTCAACCCAAAAGTAATCCCTTAAATTTGACCCGTAAACTTGACCCAACACAATTTTGTCACCTCTACTCGTGAAGATTAGTTGTTACATCAATGACAAAAGTAATTAGTAAGGAATACTCATTGCATTGTTAGTATTTTCTTTCTTAACTTTGAACCAAGCACACCGTTACTTTGGTAAACAATTGATGAACTGTAATCGCAAAGTTGTAGCTTTTACTCAAAGTAACGACTTCTAGATTTTAATAATTAATAAACCGTTAATAAAATAACGGTATATGTAGTTCTAAAATATAAAATAACACATAAAGAGATAAATAGAAGTGGAATTCAACTATTCAAAGTATTTATATAGTTTTATTTTCTAAATGTTCCGACTTGATGAAAAAAAAAAAATAACTTCAATAGCTTCTTGTTTATGAGTTTAAAAATTTGAATTAAATGTTCAAGCTTTTATATTCAAATGGAGTTCTTTTTTATGTTGAAAGTTTTATTTAAGTTCTTGTGCGATTATTATTTTAAATTCAATATTAAAAATTTAACATCGAGTTTGAACAAATCACCATCTTCAACTTCACATTCTCTAATAAATCAGATTTTGAAACTCTGGAGTATTTTCAAGTGAATGTATTGTATTAACAAGCTTCAATGGTGATTTGTTCAAACTTAATAAAAAAGTTACTTTATTAAAAAGTAATTGAACGCTTATAAAAAAGTGTTTTTATATAAGCTTTATTTTTTCAGTATAAACAACACTCGTTTCATATATAAATCAGACTTAAGTCATTAGTAAATCAATAAGTTAATCATGACTTAAAGCTCGATAAATAAACGGAGTATGACTCATAATTCCGACTGACATACTTTAATACAATTTACTACTAATGAGCAGGACATACTTGAACTTTTAGCACTTTTATTAGTGCACCTTCTGAGCCTTTGTGGGTCCTAACCCCTTTAAAAGTTGGCCTTTTGATCTTTATGTTTGCAACAACTTTTATAAGCGTCCCCTCCATTAGTTGTCACTCATTCACCCAGATTATGTAATAATCTTAAAATTACTTTCTACAATCTTTACTAGTACCACAAAATAGGCAAAAACAGTCAATGTGGACATCAATTCGTTATCTAACAAAATCACACGTTTAAGACAATCACACCATGTGTATGTTCTAGCAGTTGTGATGTAATTTTGGCCATGACATTTTACCAAGCTCGGTCATTAAAGGAATTGGCCAATCTTTCAGCGTTGTGTAACATGACTTCCAGTTTCTATCAATTGTAGTCATATTCAGTATCATTGACGACATTTCATTTTGTAACGATTTTTAAGCAGTGCCATAAATCTTGTTTGGGAGAGCATGGGTTGGTTTTGGATAGGTTATGACCCAAAACTGAACCCATAACTGATATTTCAGATAACCTTATTTCAAATTGACTGCTTTTGGTTAAAGGTTGGGTTGCTGATCGATTTTCATAGGTTGGGTCAGCTATGAACATCAATTAAATGGTTAACCATTAACCACCAGAAAGTTGGGCAAGTTGGTTTGGCCGGGCCCAAATTGCGTCTAATATTAAAGACAAAACATGTAAACACGTCTTGTCCATATAATTAGTAATTAAGCCTAAAGTTATGCATCACAGATATAAGAACAAAAAATATAAAAGATAAAATTTCACATATTATCATGGCATCATAGATATAAGAACAAAAAATATAAAAGACAAAATTTTATAAAGCTCAAATACACCAAAGGCAACCCAAAAGTTTGAGTCGATGATATCTAAAATGCCTGGTCGGTTTTGTAATGGGTCAGTTATTTTCGATTAATTCAGTTATGGTTGGATTTTTTTTCCTACAAAGCCATTGCATATATGTTGAGAGCATTTCCCAAATCTTGTATGCCAGGCAAAAGCAACCACCCCCATTCAAAGAATCAAGCAAAAGATTCTGTCGAATAAAAGAATATTAAACTTTATATATATAAATATATATATATATATTTAAGCTTGAATGAGGTTGTAACTTGTAACCCACATTATATGCATATACAATGCACTTTCCATTTGTTTATCTTTTTGATCAAATCATCTATTCTGATCTAATCTAATAAGAATATATCCAATCTTGTGCAAATTCATTAGCTAAGTATAGGGGTTTCACTGTCAAAGTCAACCATGAGTTTGTTGAGCTTCTTGTTGCTTATTCTTTGAGGCACCAATCTGCTCTCCCCTACAGTCATACTGCAAAATTCCACAAGTGTTTACTCATTAGTCATAATTGTAACTCTTTAATAATTAATTCAGAAAAATTACAAGTAGAGGTGGTAAAATAGGCATATGGGACAGGTTGGTGACATGTCAAAATGGGTAATTTTCAGTACCGGCAGAAACGGTGTGAGTTGACCAAAACACTTTTTACCAAAGTCGTAAAAAATTTAACAATAAACCATGTCAAATATGACTACAAAAATTATATTATTTCATTAATAATAATAATAGTATAATCGATAATGTGATTTAGGAGATTTTATGCACTACAACTTATGAGTACTCTTTGTGTGACTTTCCACCTATTTGACAGCTTTTTCCTTGTAAAAGCTTTCTTTTTCTACCCAATTTACAGGTTAGAGATAAGCCCAATATATGTCAAAATTACCACATACATCTAGTTACAAGATTCAACTAACCTGGGTGGAAGTGAAGATACATCCGGAGGTAATAGGATCTGAGCAAGTTTCAGAGCATCCTCATTGCAATTGATGACATGATTGAAGCACAGGTATCGGCCATAAACAGATACGTCTTCAAATACACAGATATGAGAATCTACCAAGAATTTAAGGTCAACTGTAACAAAAACTCCATCTTGATACATCTCGGCTGCACCTTTCAAGTACGGATGGGTGATGGTAAGATCAGGGCTGAGCAACAATCCTGCATTTATGGATACCATGCTCAACCCTCGGTCCATGGCTAGTGCCCATGCTGTCTTCTCAGCTAACGTTTTCGATAACCCGTGCCATAACTGTTTCATCAATTTACCGATCATCAGGGAATACGCTTTATATACACATATATAAGTCTATACTAGTAACTTAAGTTCTAACCTAATTTTAGAGATTTCTATATTCATTTTAGAATAAAATCTTGGCTTTTTCACATGTATGGCATTTTGGGTCATTTAGAAACAATTTTCTGCAGACTTTTTGCTAAAAACTTGAGTTATCTGATTCTGATTATTTGATGAACATCCAAACACCACCCACATAAAAAATCTTGATGGACCCTTTGATACTACCAAGTATCG
Organism: Logfia minima; assembly: GCA_963921325.1. Taxonomy (NCBI): domain Eukaryota; kingdom Viridiplantae; phylum Streptophyta; class Magnoliopsida; order Asterales; family Asteraceae; genus Logfia; species Logfia minima. Next base: position 38,974,580 of record OY992764.1, read on the forward strand.
AAAACTTGTTAAAGCATGTATACCTTAAATTTCTTGCAGAAATTAACGTTGCTCCAGTTTCTTTCATCAACATCAGGTGATGAAGATGTTGAGTCACTTGGGTCCCTCCAAATACAGGCAGTAGCAGACGAAGTAAAGACGATTTTGTCAATAGTATCGATTTGGGCACACGCTTCCAATACATTATGTGCCGCCCTTACCTCCATTTCTGCCATCGATTCCTGTTTTCATTTCAAACGAATACATATAATCAAATACTTAGTCATTAAAAGTTCAAATAAAATTTAAAAAGTTTGAACCTTTTTTATGAAAATGAAACAACATACATCATAAGAAGGCTGATCAGTTGGTGGCTCAAATGAATAAAACAAGCCATAACATCCTTCTAAAGCTTTCACTATACTATGATAGTCCAATGGGTCTATTTGAAATACTCTCAAATTCTTGCTATCTCCAATCATAGACTTCATCTCAACTGAACAATCAACCAAAACACAATTTACAATTATTATTAATTATTTCCAAAAAAATATATTCCCCCCCCCCCCCCTAATTTATACAATCAACGCAACAATTCATTTTCAAAAATTTTTAAAATCCGTACACGGATTAAAGTGGGCATCATTAACGATTAATCATATAACAAAAGGGTACAATAAAAATAAAAAATTTATTAAAACAAACCTTGAGTGTGAATTGCAGCATGAACAAAATAACCCCTTTGAAGAAGAGTATGAACAAGTGCAGAACCTAAAGTACCCCCAGCATCCATTACACAAACCCTTTTGTAACAGGATGAAGATCCATCGAATTCAACTGCAGCAGCTGGTGCCATTTTCACAATTAAGTTAGAAGTTATCTTTTTTCTTTTCTTTTTTTAAGAGAAAGAAAAAAGAAAGGTAGCTGGGATTTGGGGTGTAAAGTTAATATAAGTTTGTATGTATTATAAAACATAAAAAAGTAAGATTGATTTTGGCATAATATAAGGAGCGAGGGAAAGAGAGTTGGGAAAAAGGTAGTTGTTAGGAGGAAAGAGACGTGATAAAAATGAACAAGAAGCATTTATTATTTAAATATTTATTTAATTTAATATTGGTGTTATTATTGTATCATTATTATAGTTAGGTTCAAGGAGTGGATGAGATTACAAAATAATTGCTGTATGGTTTGGGTATTGGACGGCAGCAATATGCCCTTCTGCCGTACTATATTTCTTACGTTTAATCTATGTATGAATTAACCATCATTATGTCCCGACAAGATTATCAAGTCTTGTTTATAATGTAACTTTGCTAAAAAATATTGAGTTGTGTGAAAGATTGTTAAAATCGAACTACTAATTATGTCGTAAGGATTGTAGATTTGTATTTAGGATGATATGAGATTGATTTTTTTGTTATTTTTTGTCTGCATTCATTTAACGATGAAGTTGTATCCAACATCGTCCGTTGTCCGTTTTGCCTCCACGTGAATTAGTAGAAAGGTGATTGATTAAGGTCCTTGTTAATTAATGACAATCTATGACTAATTAAGTGTTATTTAACACAAATGATACAATATATTTGTTCAAGTAGTTTAATTGGTTTGAAACAACTGAAAGATATAAAATAAAGAAGCATCAAGAAATGTTATTTACAATGATTATACGATTTAGAGAAATTCTTCTCTTCACTTTTAGATAAGTAGCATAAAGTTCTTGAGTTTACTTTAGACATTTTCTTGATATGATAACAAGAGTAAATCTTCTTTCAGCACGGGTTTGAGTTACGGTTTGATTGGTACACACCCCCAATTTAACCAAAACTTACTTCCATGTTTATTTCGGCCCTTACCTCATGATTCAACATACGTGATACTGGAATTACGCGACATACCGTAAATGTCTCTTATCTATTTTATTTATATCGGGTTATATTATATTTTTTCACTTATCTTTTCTATAACCTATAATAGAATCTTTAATTTCTTAATCTTCCAAAATATGTGCCAATTGATCCTCTACGATCCTAATTTCATCGACACGGATTCGCAACTAATTCAAAAGTAAAATTTATAGAAGAATGAGAAACAAAACTTAAATGCAAATTAAGAAAAAACACGTTAAAATTCTAAAGAAGAAGAAGAAGATATAAATGAGTTGCTTAGACACTTACTGCTAAAAGTAAAGATTACTTTCAAAGGAAAAATATGTATGTTGCTAATAAGGGTTAAATGTGTTTTAATAAGAACAGCTATGTATATATATATATATATAGAGAAAAGATCCATAAGGAAACTTCAAATCTTAGGGAATGAGGGAAACAAATCTTAGCTCTTGATTTTTTCATAAATAAAAAATAAATGTTAAATTTTGAAATTATTTGTAATTTTTAAATTCATTTATGATAAAATTAATGATTGAAATTTATTTTTCTCTTTCCCTAATTTTTTTATTTCCCTTTCGATACACACCCTGTATATATTTTATTCTTTGTAGTAGGTATTGCTTGTATCGAATGATTGCTTCTTGGAGCTATTTATATATATATTTTTATTTTATTTTTCGTTTTAGTTATTAGAGTTTTGCTTATTCTAATAAGAGCTATGTATATTTGTTACCTTTATTTGATCTTAATAACACATATAATAAATATACATGCTGCTAGGTGTGTGTATGCTATCCCTAGTTTCAGTTTTCTGTGCTTTTAGGATGATGATAACTATTCATATCACAAAATATAGCTGAGACTTGAGAGTATGTCTTGGCATCTTTATTGACAATTATAATCCATAACTAATAGTAAGAGGGTAACATTTAACAAAGTGTATTAATACTTTGTGGATAAAGCTAAAGTTAGTAGGTGAACCCTCTTTTCTTTCTTTTGTATCAAATTCAATACACATTGATGGTTGCTTCACAATTAATAATTATGATTTTTGCATTCATTACTTAAATGTATACTTAAAAAGACAATTGGGATACTTATTAGGAAAAAGTAAATCTAAAAGGTTTATTGACATAAATAACATAATAATTTTATGAAACAAAAAATAGAAAATAAATGGTGTACATATATCATGTATCATATAAATTATACACATTTAAATTTATGATTTAAACATATTTACCGTTACTTTTTATCTCTAACGACCGTCATAAGAATCATGAAGAAATATTCCTCGAGATTGAAGAACTAAGCATACTGAGACAATATTTCTAGAAGCTCGAGTGGACCATTCTATACAAAGTCAACCGTACACTTAAAATGTTCAACCACCATTTTAAGTTTATTTTTTATAACGGAATAAAAATAAAAAGTTCAGAAGAGTACAGTTACTACTAGAAAGTATGTTTGAGTCATGCTAAATATAAAGAATAAATTTGACATTTTTTTGCTAGTATAATGATCATAAAAATGGCAATATATATTTGAGTTGTTCCAATTTAGAATGATATTTTAAACAACAGTTTGATTTAATGACATATTATCTATTGAAATTACGTACATCGTTAAGGTAGATACTTAAATTAAGACGAACAGAATAAATTCGAATAATCACAATACATAAAAATATAACTTGGATTAACATGTTTAATAATCATAATTATAAAGACTTTTTTTTATTCAATGACAAACCATGTTAATCCAACCACAATTATCTAGTGCGAATCAAAACTCTATTTAATAGTAGTAAAAAATGAGTATACAAATCATAGTGATCTTAAAAAAAAAAAAAGGTTATGATCCCAACCGACACACATAGAATTGAATTGAATGGTGGTTGTATAGTTGTAATAGTAGTTTGTTAATTTGCATGGACAAGAATGTGCAAACGAAGTCAAAGCATACGTGAAAATGGGCTGTCATCTTTCATATTTTGGACCAAATACAGTTGGGGGATATAGCAATGCACCCACCAAAAATACCTGTATAATAACTAGTCTTTTCGTTGACCTAATTTCTTCAATCAATTACACATTTATTTATTTTTTATTACTTTTCCTAATTTATCCACCTCATCAATCATCATAGAAGCATACTGGTAACCACTTACCAGTCAGCATTGAATGCCACAACCCCCTACACTAGAACTACTGGTACAACCATCTTTGAATTCCAAAAGTTCATCCAATTTATATATTTTTTTTACCTTATTATATAATTATATAATCTTTGTAACCATTATCAAACGGCCTTTGGCCTAATCGAAATTCCATATTCATACTAAACTTACATATCCCAACAACGTTTTTTAGGCAAGTGTTCAAGTTCCGTAGTATCACTGGTTCGTCCATTGTACCTTACGAAACAGACGGTGAATTTATTTTAAGAGAACTGTATCAAACACGGACCTTAGTTTATAAAGTGTTGATACCTTTACTATTTTGTCTGGTGTTTCTTACGTTAGGTTGATTATATCATTTTAACCATATTGTAACGTTTATTTGATTTACTAAAATAGTTTCGGTATATATTTTTGTACAATCTTAAAATAGATTCATTTTATAGATTAGTACGACGATTTTTGACAAAACAATTTGCAATAGTCTTATAAAAACAGAAGGTTTTCTTTGTTTTCAATTTGGTTGCAATATGGTTAATCCAGTTTTATATAAAGATGTTTATATACAACAGATTGTTCGAGCATCTTTAAACCAGGATTCTAAAGACGAAATTGTAAATTGCATTCAACTTAAAAGTTTATGTTTGCTGCCAGAATTTTTATAACCATAAAATGGTGTTTTTACAAGAAGTTTGAAGTTTTTAGCAATAATTTGTGCCCATTTTTTATTAAACCATTTGAGCAGATTGTGTACAGTTTATTGGGTCTTGTTAATAAATTTCAACAGTTTTTGCAGAACTATTTTATTGGGTTATAAATCAGTTTATGTGTAGCATTATTAAACGATTTGAGCAGATTGTATTTGAATCTACAAAACAGTTTTGTGGGGTTCTTTAAGCAGATTTTAAATTTCTTTGAGCAACTAAGTAATAAGACTATTTTGTTTGGTTTTAATAAGATCTATTAATCCGTATGGACAACTTTTATCAAACAGTTTCATTGGGTTATTTAATCATATCCATGTTGATTTGATAACATATTACCCGAAACATATCATTTGATACCAATGATTGTCCTTGGAAAACGAATTGTACAAAACAGTTTAAAGATCAATGGTTTATGATATACTTCAAACAATTTTAGAAAGAATAACAGTTTATGTATGGAGTTTGTTCCTACACATGAGATAAAGTGTGATTTTTTCACAGATCTACTCTTGTGGTAAAACTTTTATTTGTGTAGAGTTCGTTTATACACATAAGTTTGAGCTTATTTGTTTTTTGTTTAGTCTTTGGACCAAAGTACAAAACGATTATTTTTGTATAATATGAAAATGCTTCATTATTACCGAGTATATTCTACACAAACCATTTGAAATATAGTTTTTAAGAAACTTATATTACAAATTTTGTAAATTGTTGACTATGGGTTTGTTGAAATGTTTGTATCATGTATATAACAAACAAGTTGTTTGAGAAAGAGAATTCAACTGGATTGTTTTGGAATAAATTATTATTCAAAATGCAACGTTTGGTACCTATTGAGTTTTCGAATATAATTTTATTTTAAAATATAAAGTTTAATGAGGAATGTGTTCTCTTATTAACTATTAAAATGAAACTCTAGAATATATAATTAATTAATCTAAGTTTTGTGTTTATGATGAAAAGCGGATATGATCTTGTAGATACCGATAACTCCAATTAGGGAGAACTAAAACGGAGACCACAAAAGGCGGTCATGGAAATCATATTGGGAATTACCCTTCGAGTAGAATTACTTGCTACTCGAGGATGGTTCATGATGTCGTGAACAACAATATTATTTGTTTAACTATGTTATGGGAATTTCTTGTGTATATGTGTAAAAAGTATCTAGTATAAAGAAATATGATATGAAAATTCTAGTTCATTAAGTTGCTTGATAAGCTTTGAGAACTAAACAAAAGCAATAACTTAATTGTTAAATGAGTATCAACTAGAACCTTTCATATGAAGAATTTTAAATGATAAAATTGGTCGATCAAACTATTTTTGAGAAATGTATATATATATATTTGTATATAGTAAAATATCTGTATATACATAAGAAATGATTTATATAAAACAACTTTAAGAGTTGTTGCTATGACAAATGACAAGGTGGTTAAGTGATATGACTAAGACTACATTAAAACAAAAACAACTTTAAGAGTTGTTGCCATGACAAATGACAAGGTGGTTAAGTGATATGACTAAGGACTACATTAAAACAAAAACAACTTTAAGAGTTGTTGCCATGACAAATGACAAGGTGGTTAAGTGATATGACTAAGGACTACATTAAAACAATGAAGTCATAACCTTGGAAAGACATTTTGCTAGAAAGCCTTTGATATGTCTATAGCTTGAACATGATTAGTATGACTAGGGGAATGACAATACTTTTGGATATGTCATTTGTTAGGAAATTCATGTATGAGAATTTTCCCATTGTGAATGAAGGATTTTTATACTGATTTGTATACTTGTGTAGTAGCCCATTCTTGTTGAAACATGAAAGAGGTTCTCAATAGTGTGCTAACACTACATTCCAAGTTACTTAGGCGACATTTATAGGGTCAACGAAGAATCGTCTAAAATAAGAATTGTTATTATAAGAAACATGGTGTGAGATTCCTGATAATAAGAATGTAATGAAGAATCTAAATGATGCATCTTCTATTCTTAGCTTAGGTCTTAAAGTCCATGGCATGCTAGATTGATCATATGCAAAGATCAATCAACAACGAACATTCCAATGTGTGGAATTGATGTAAAGACAAAATCATGGATTTATTCAGTAACAGAAGAATTTGGTATATTGTGAAACCATATTAATGACAACAATGATGTGAGACAGTTTCCATTATATATGAAACTCGATTGGATCAAATATGAATTTAAGGATAATTATAAACATAAAGATGTATATCTTTCTTATATTATCTTGGGTTTTGAATTTCTTAATAAGAGTTCAGTTAAACAAGCTATAATTTGAGTGTGGAAACTTTGTTAAGCTTAAATTCGATGTCTCTAGGTCAAACTTAGATTATGACTAAGAATTGCTCAAATTGTGAGAAAGTCCATAACACAAAAGATTTAAATCTTATGTGGGGGATTTGGCCGCATCATTGATTAGAATTATATTATATCATTATATATATGATTATGACAAGAACATATATCAAGTTGCAAGACATGTTGCGAAATCTTTATTAAGTAAAAACATTAACCCTAATTGATTGTGAAAAGGGAGAACCTTTACACAATAGTATGGAAATGTGGAAAGTGTCTTGCATTTTGATACACTTGAAAGAGATCCTAATGTAATATAAGCATACTAATAATATATTTGGATATCTAATTTTTAAGATATCAAAAGTTAAGTGGAGATGTGCTGAGATAATAACTTTAGGCACAGCCAACACAATACTACTAGACTAACTGATCTCCATGAGACTTATATCTGTTAACTTTATAAAGTTAAATGATAACATTTTGGATCCGACAACCATGAGCTTGAGAGGAGATCAAGTTGGGGAATGAGACTAAAGCCCTTAAATGATAGTTTATATGAAGGAAACTAACCCAGTTGATTGGAGATTTCAAGATCTGGGTTCAATAGGAAACCAAATTATATAAATTGGGTCATTGTAAGGGAGTTGTTAAAATTCTTAAACCATCTAAGGGAGTTAGTAAACTTCTTAGTCCATTCTTATAACTAATGTTGATAGTGATATGAGGCTAAGCATTAGGCTTTTAATGATTTCTAAAGATATACGCATAAAGAGGCTGGAGACCTTTAAGGAATCACCTGTGTGAGAGAGAAGTGAAGTAGCTTCAAAAGGAATTAAGGGGACATAATTCCTAGTAGCTCTAGCAGAACCAAGCTAGTATTTCAGAACCATAATTAACACAAATATGAGGATTTGACCATGTCAAGGAGAATCTCATGTGCAATGTATTGTCGTCTACACAAATGGCACACTAGTTTAAAGACATCGTGTCTACTGTTGAAAATTTATAAGGAAGGGTTTAAAGGGTAATGCATACTTATTCTATGCAGAGTTCAATTATTGAAAATTTTGTCAAAACTTGGGTTTATTCAAAAATCAATTTTCATTTATGTGAAGGATTGTTGGAAAATTTAGTGAAATAAATGGTTTCTCAGCAAATTTAGACACAAATAAATGTGGGCTCGAGTTACCTACATGAACTATGTGTTGGTGGTTGCTTTTTCTTGGCGAGAGTTTCGCAACAAGCTTGGACGTGTCCAAAATGGATCAAATGTGAATGTGAAATTGATTCTTAAAGTGAGGTGTTTGTGATGGAAAAGTGAAAAACGGGTTTTTTTTCACCAACTTTGGAACTATATAATTATACGTATTCATAATTATTATGAATAATATTTTATGCGCGTACATAGTCCTTGGCTAGGGCTTCATTACGATATATTATATATCCGAATTAGAGTTGAGGTGAATTAGATATGAATACTCAAAAGAGATGCATGAAAAGTAAAAGTGTTGACTCATATAGTCTGACCCGACCATTTCTGTTTCAGGTTAGAAACTGACTTGCTTCTACTTATCATGGTATAAGGGTTTCTACAAATCATCATTAGTGGGTTTAAAGACCATTGATATATTTAATGATCGTTACATTCGGTTACCATATAATGCATATAACCACATCCTATGGCATCAATTTTCCAGAGAAGAAAAAAATGGAAAACAGAAGCTTGTTAGCTGCTATCGGCTAAGCCTACGACATGTTCTTCATAGTTTCTAAATAACCTCGCGTAAACCACAAACACTAGAAATTAGATACACACACTCTATAACATTTTGGTCAACTTAGTGTCGACATTCTGAGCTAACCGTTTAAACTAAACTCAGATATCCCGATAACATTTTCAGGCAAGTGTTCAAGTCCAACAGTACCATTGCTTCGGCCGTTGTACCTTGAAAAACAGACGGTGAATCTGTTTTAAGGGAATTATGTCAAACACGGGCCTCGCTTTATCTAGCATTGATATCCTTTACTATTTCAATTTGTCTTATGCTTTTGTTTCGTTATCTTGATTATATCATTGTAACCATATTGTAACGTTTGTTTGATTTAATAAAACTGTTCCGGTACTATATCTTCCTACGTTACATACACTTACCGAAAAATCTTAAATTTGTCACTATTTGATCATAACAATGTTTTTTGGTAAAAACATATGGGACGTTAAACTGAGAAATCGACAAATGGACACAACAATGGCTTATGATACAATTACTAAAGTTAGAATTGTATAGGCTTATATATGGTGCAGTTTTGTTACCCCGAATGGAATCAAGAACATAGTGTTTAAGCACAATTTGAGAAAAAATAAAATGTGATTACTGAAACCCTTATAAGGGTGGAATGCTCCGCCAAAATTCAAAACTGGCGCTAAATAACTAAATATCATTTCCTAAAATTGTACATGATTTACCTAGTTAATGAAAATAATTCAAACAAAAATTCCTAAAAGAAAACTGAAATTACTAAATTCAAATCTGTTAATAAAGGAGGACTTTGGGCGTAACAGTTGGGCTAAACCGCCTGGCGGTTTGTCATAATGTCCAGACTGTTGTGACCTTCCACATATAGCTCATGGACTATATATTTGGCCATTACAAACTCCTTAATCTGCTCCGCATAATTTTGTGAGCAAGACTATTGCCTCAGGCTCTCAGAAGGAAAATTCTTGAGGTAAGTTTCCAAACTTGCTGGCTAAGAAGTTCTTGTACCTATGTCGAAGGTCTCCACCTACAAACATGTTTCACGCAGACCTAGTAAATAGTTGCCTATGCATGTAGTGGTAGGTTCTTACCATCAGAACATTCCAGAAGGTGCCAGAGTTACGAGAATACCTTTAGGTTCAAATGGGGAAATATTCTTCTGTTGGATAGACTGGACCAAATTGACAAAATCCATGCCTGGAAAAGATTGGCAGGTTATATTAAACACAACGAAACTGTTTAAGCCATAAACATCGGACATTAAATATTAGAGGGGGCAATTTCTACCCCTTATTTATGGGTCGATTCATGTTAAGCTTTTATGTCTAATGGGTGGAATGTGTAAACGAAGAAGAAATAACTTAAAAAGGGGAAAGGTAAAATGGGTTATACGGATCAAAAGTCACCCAACAGTTAGATTATTCTTGAAATAATAGTTCTTGTAGGTCATATTTGGCAAATTAATTTTTTTTTCAAAAGGATAAATAAGTTTCGACAAAAAGTGTTTCAGTTCAACCCGACTCAACTGGTAATATGGTACAATAGTACCCATTTAAACCTGTTACCAAATCTGTTTGACCCGTTCATTTTGCCACCTCTAGATATGTTATAACTTATAACTATTTCCCTCTTACCAGAAATCCGAGTTTCTCCATCATTTACATTAACCAGGAATGAAGGAATTTGGTTATCTATCAACTGCGGTAAGACAAATAAAAATTGACAAGACTTCGTTATCCTCAGATCATATAGATATGTACATTTAATTGAGAAAGAAATGATTGCCACCTTTGAGAAAAGAGCTTTGGCAATCTGTAACGGATCATAAAGATATGATCTCATGCCATATGCAGGATTGAATGTGCCATTCTTATATCCTGCTAGAAAGTGATAAGCTGCTTGACCAGGAGAGAGTTTTGAGATAGTAGGGATTACACCTGAACTGCTTCACAAGTTGATAACATTTGTCAATAAGGTTTGTTCATATAATCATAAAGAGAGAAAATATAAAAAAGCATACAGATTAGCCAGCAACAGGCACAACGTTTCTAACATTGCCAATCATTGATACAGCAACAATAAACAATCGATGAAGGGTATATAAGATACAAAATGAACATAATATAGAAATGGTATTAACAACATAAACAAAAGTATAGAACAATTAACACTAAAAGTGAATTTTATAGCAACTTGATCTTGGAAGTCTATATTGTCTTCGAGACCAACATTGTCTTCGAGACCAAGTATAAACTTTTCTAATAGCAAGATGACAGAACAACATTGTCATCGAGACCAAGTATAAACTTATCCAAATAATTCCATGTATATTTCAAAGTCTTTCAAGAACAGAGGTATATAAATAATATACGTCATTAAGTCGTTTTTAACAACCAAAATAATGTGTTTTAACTCTCGGTGTGTTCTATGAATCACGTGTGGATATATAAAAATATCTCTTGCAAATTCTCAAGTCTCATTACCTATCAGCTGATTCAAGAACAACTGCAGCAGGAAAGTTGGATGGAAGCAGACTTCCATGATTGGCAGTTCGAAACAATGTGGAAACACCATGAGGAGACATAATCGCACCTCCATGATTTGTAACCAAGTGCTTTGAGCATGATTTAATGGTGTCTTCAGAAACGAACATAAGAAATACGGTATTGCAAGAGACCAGAACTCTAAAATTCACAATATAACAGACATAAGCAAAGACCAAACAGATTCTAAGAAAATAAGAATGTGTAGAGGTAGCAATTTCAACCTATTTACTTATGAATGGGTCCATTTAGGTGGTGTTTTATCTCAAACAGGTCAATCTTAAAAATGAAATAGCTAGAAGGGGAGTGGGCCAATCCAAAAAAATATAATAGTAGAAGGGAACAGGTCAAACGGGTGAACTAGTCAATCATGATGAAAGTCGCCCAAAGTCTATTTCTAATGCATTTCACCTCTCAAAACTGATTATTTTTTTTTATTATTTTTTGTAACCATAATCACCAAATAAATTAATTTCAAGTAATAAAAATAATGGACAACAAGTTGTTTTTGAGTTAACCCAACACGACTTGGTCACATAGATTTACAGAAATACCACCTCAACAAATCTGTTATCCTTACCTAGGATGCAGAAGAAGGCCTCCCCTAGATGTTATAATAGGTTCAGCTAAAATAGCAAGTGCCTTTATAATACCATTTGCATCACAAAAGGCTTTACGACATAAAACCAGAAATGATTGATCGGTATCAATAGCAATAAGTCCATTATTTGTTTCACTTCCAAGACCCACTGCATCCACAGCACTCAAGCTGTATGTCAAACGATTATCCTGATCAGTCATGAGTATACAGATATATGATACTGAAACAATAGAAAGCAGTAAAAAAGAAGGGAAAAAACATAATTTAAAACATAGATGTGTCAATCTAGACCCGATTAATCATAAATGGGTCCATTCGGGTTGCGTTTTATCTCTAACAGGTAATGCAAATACTTAACTAAAAGATAAAAGGGTTAAACAAGTCGAAAGTTGTCCAAAGAGCATTCTTAATGCTTGCAACTGTCATACTCATTTTACTTACTTAAAAAATTCTTAAATTTATTGAAATAATATATTTTGTATTATATTTTACGCTTTAACTTCTTGTTAAAATCTGCACACTTCAGACTAAAAGTGTTTGTCAACCGAACCAGGCCGGTACAAAAAACTAGTACTAGTTTTGAACCATTACATACCCACCAGCCCAAGCATTTTGCCATCTCTATTAAATCTCTTGTGTTAGAGGATCGATTTATGGATTTCAAGAACATATACTATATCAGTCACGAAGAAGAAGACCTTATCGATGAGGCAACATATACAGTGAGAGGGCAGGAATCATGTGAAACTGCACGCATACTCGTCTCCCAAAGAATACCATGAAATGTACATACACCTGCTGGGCTATCACTTATCACTCGAACTTTTGCATCAGTTCGAGCAGACGAACCAATAGCACCATCATGAACATAAATATCTGATACAGATGATATGTGGGTTGTCACCTGAAATTAAAAACAAAGACATAAAATTACAAAAAAGCCAATTAAAAATTCAAAGATGCAACTTGAGACATGCCTGATTCAGAAGTCTACCAAATTGTGCTTTCGAAATTTCAGATTCTTTTACACGCAGATTCCCTCTGACATACATAGGAGTTCCAGTCAAAGAATCTAAAGAATTCAAACAAGACAAATAGGGAAGAATTAATTAAAAAGAAACTGATAAAATTACTAGCATGACCATGAAAAAGACTTTACCTTTAGTAGTTACATTTGCACCTCTCTGCTGTAGCTCTGAAATTGATAAGTTTTTAAAAGCTTTTTCATTTACAATTACACCTTTTTTAGCTAAAGCCAAGTTAAGACCATAAGAAATCCAGGACCTACCCTGCAAGAAAAAGTGATCATACTGAATATTACAAACATGGATAACAATAACCTAATTGAACACCATATTTATAAATAATTAAAATAATAATAGCAAAGAAAAAGAACCAGATAGTGATGAACAGGAAGTCCCCTTAGGCCTTGGAGCTTTCTCAAATCACCAACCATTCAAACCACAAGTGAAGTAGCAGTGATGTCTGTCTTTGCTGCAAAGGACCGAGGAGTGTTGGAGTATTTTAGTGTTTGGGTATGTGTTTCTTTTTAACTTATTACTTTTTATTTTATTTTTCCTCAAAGGAAAAGGGTATATTTTGAATGAGTAAAGAGATTACGTTATGCTTAATTGCTTAATTATTTCCGAAAGAAAATTACTTCAATACCCAATTTACCACCAATAATTTTATAACTTTCTTTCGTGAAGAAAAAATAAAATGAAAAAAGAATCTTTCGTAAAATTTTTCTGATTGTCTACTTCGTCATGAACTAACTGTAAATCGTCATATTTTGTTGAGTAGTTATCATGATTTGCGCATCGTAAAACGAAATATTGTACCAGCAATGAGAATTTTTTTTTTTGAAATATAATAATAGTGTGACTACCGAATAATAAATAAATGACAATACATAATAAATATAGAAATATATATCTTACATTAGCAATTACTAGCATACTTCATTCATGTACATAGCCTCAAGTGCATACCCTCTGCACATACAGCAATCTGCCGAAAAGATAGTGATCTACTGCACAGAAGGCAACCTTCCGGATGAAATGCAATCTTCCATCTGACTCTCAGGTTGCAAAGATATATTTATCAATATATTTTGATAGCATTCTTGCCTATAAATAGAACCAGTAAATTCATTCAAGGTACAACAATATTCTCAAATCTCTTCTAGGATAACTGTGTTTCTTAATACATTACTTAAGGTTCCAAATCTGACTTGAGCGTAGGAGTGTCTCTAACTGACGTTTTCTTATTTTGTTGAGGGTTACCATGTTCAAGACACGGGTTCTTTACCAAGGCTGGCACAAGATTCATATCAAAGAAGCCTGATGTGAATTACGGAAGCATCATATAACTTTGTACTTAATAATAATAAAGGGTATCATTTATTTTTATTTTTTTGCATTGCACCATCAATAAAAATTAATAAATTATGCTGAGTACTCATATATTGTTTACGTAATATCACTTGTTGTACAAGTGTACACATTGAAGTATCTATAAAATGCTTGAACAATCAAAACTAAAATTGTTGATTATACAAATTAAGATTTCTCAAAAATCTAGCCCCAAGAATTTAGACCTGTTTCTTTCATCATAATAGTATAATCAAGATTAAATAAAGATAAACACAAAATTAGCACTATGATCAAGTTTTAATAAGCACAAAATTAGCAGTGTAAGCAACTTTAAAGTACGACAATATATGTATGTCTGAAACCCTAATTTAAAGGATCCATGTATCACTGAAATTGGGGCAACCCAAATAACAATAATCATCGCTAAAAATCTTGACAAAGCTTAAAAAATCACTCATGGGCGCTTAATTGCAACTGATGATGAGAATGACAAAGAGAATTCAAAGATTTTCCTCGAATTAATTGCAATAGATTTTCCTCGACTTAGAGCGATGAGCCATTGCGTTATAGCCTTCCAACCCCCTAATCATCTAAAGTCTAAACCCCTTAATCAAGCACTCCGAAGGTTCATATCACTAGTCTATCTCTTTTGAGCATCTATAACACAACGGTTTGAGCCATTATGAATCTAATGATGTTAGCTGGATTTCTCTACAAATTGTATATCAAGATTCATTTCCTCAAGACTTGTCCATCTAAAAAGAAGATAAGAAAACAAAATACAAAAAATACAAAATAACATCTCGCTTTCATCCAGACATAAACTCACCTTACATGTTTACAAACAAAACAACTTTACAACCATCTGCTGCAAATTTTGAGGCTCTTCACATATCAGCAGTGCAATGAAGCAATGTTATGGTACAATTTTACGGACACAATGCGTAATAGCATCGTTAAAATTACAAAACATTATATCCGGTTTCATGTTTCATATGCTTCAGCCACTGCTGTTGAGGGTAGTACTTCCACAACAGGTGGTATACAATCCACTTTGTACCTAAGGGCCTGTTTCAAATATTCACGAACATTACAATATGAACAAATTCCAAAAGGATAAACAGACAATATGCACATATATCCACGCGTGCTGTCTTTAACCGTGCGTGTAAAAAAAGGATGAATCTAATCCTTGCAAGAACTTTTATCTAAGCTGCATATGTTAAAAGTTAAAACCTACATGAAAGCATTGACAACTAAGTGGTCTTTGGATGTGCATTTATAAAAGTTATGATGTGATATTGAAGAACAAGAATCAGATAACTGGTAGTAGTAAATCGAACTGTAGAAAATATTTTTCTATGTGTTTCTACTGTTTGAAGTTGTAACAATCATATGTTTGGGCGCTCGAAAAATAAGGAATGTATAAAGAAGTAATAGGTGAAATGACCAAAACTAATTCTTTATGAAAAAGGACACGTATTCTGGGAAGGGGTAAATGCGTAATTTTTATTTTATCCTAAATCAATTTTGTGGTACCAGAAACAGGCATGGAAAGTACTTAACCGAACTCAATAACTCAAGCAGAATTCGCTAATCCAAACATTAAAGACTCGAGTCGCCATAATCAGTTCCAAAACGCTAATCCAAACATTCCCTAAGCCCAAAGTCCAATAGGTTATACTCATGACATGAAGCTTCTTTTCACTTATGTAGCTTCGTTACTTGCATGAACCCTCTTTGCAATAAATAGGGTTAACTATAGTAAAAGGTAACCTACTTTTTTATCCATTGTTTGCCCAAGGCCTCATGCTTTTAGAAACAACAGAAGAGTTTTACCTTTATTTCTATTTACTGACAATGTTATATGTAATCACATGTTTTAACTGTTTAGGAACAAAAAAAATAATAAATTCAATATTCATTTCCACTCAAGGCACAATAATTTACTATTGCCATATTTTCTGACTCATAAGCAAGCCGACCTACTTTATTTAGTTTCTATTCGACGGACCACATTATTAGTTGACAGTAGAAGCTATAAACTAAAACAGAAATGGATATATAGAATAGTCCATTATTTTTTATTTTATTTTTGTGAAGAACAAGGTTGCATATGTTATTTTTACAACAATTAATACTAAATGATATACCTAGATAATATAAGTTGATAAAAGAAAGACTGGAAAATGACCGCAAGATATCATTTTATCAAATTATTTATCCAATAATAGGACTTTATTGCCAGTCTCATTAAGATTTCAGATTTTAAAATTAAACAGAAGCGTATTCTTTCATCGAGTTTTACTTGAAAAAAGACCTGAGGTTTTGCAATCCTTTGACGTATAAGGTTCAATTTTTAAGTTACTAATTTCAACTTCTATGACTAATTAGTCTCTAAAGAAACAAAGAATGAGGTCACTTCTTTTAAAGAATATCGTATGGAATCAAAATTTCGTTATTTCCAGTAAATTTGGGCACATCATAATAGGCAACAGAAACTTTATATAGTGCCGACTAACCTTTCCGAAAAATCTCGAATATGAATTGTCCCATACAAGCCGGTAGTTACCAGGCATGACAGTGCAAAAGTTACCCTGCAAAAGATATTCCTGCAGTGAGTTTACAATGGAATTAAATTGTGATATAGAACCTGAAACAAGACATCACTTACTTGGTCAGACTCGTACCGCCGGTACGGCAAGATAAGCTATGTCAAAAAGAAACACGGAAAAATAAGTCACGAGTATAAATTTACCATCATCCAACTCTTCACAGAAAAGGAAAACTATAAGACATAGAACCATCAAATAGACACGAACAGAAGCAGTTGTGGTGGAGAGAAAGAGGAGACGTGGCAAAATTGGCGAGATGGGTAATGGGTTAATCGGATCGGCTTGGGTCAGGTTGATTGAAAACACTTTGTCCATCAAAATCTGGTTTTTTAAAATATAACCAGTGTATTAAATACTATTCCACCAACTATATTCCTTCAATAATATTCTAACTTTATGTATAAATTCTTGTGGGAGGTTTTTTAAGTACTATAAATATACTTCAGGAAGATTTAGATCTGTCCGACCCAATTCCTTTTAAGCTAACTGTTCAGCTTTTAACCTGAATTAACCCATTAATAAGTAAATGATGCAAAATTGCGACCTTTAGAAAGGTAATTGAAAGTAACAAGTGTCCGTTAACATAAGAATTTATACAACTTCGATAATTTAACTTACCGTCCTCTGTCCAGAAGAACCAGTGTGCTCTATACTAAATCCAATGTCCTGTAACAAAATAAATACATTGTTACATTATAGAATCCAACAGAATCCAACAGTGCGGCTAATTACGGGTATTAAACTCTCAAATCCTATCATATGCATTCCCTAAAGTCAAGTACAAACAAATATACTTGCATCTCATTTGAGAGCTCCACATGCTTAAACACTAAAGTTAAATATTAGCTAAATGAATCATTAGACAAACAGTGAGACTTGACTATAACCATCAACTGAGACATCCCTCTTCCTTGCATTATCTGTTTTCTTATTATTCGCGCCAGAAAGCTTTAACTTTTTTACTTTTGTTTGCAAAGAATTTCTTGCTAGGTACGAAGTTTCAAAGAATCAATATTTTTTGATAACTTACACAAAAAGGTCAGGCTTCGTTCTTCAGTATTTTCAAAATTAAAGGATCAAAAGCTACTCTTAGGAACACTGAGATTTTTCTGAAAAATACAAAGGTCATTCTACAGTTTCAACACATACAGGAAGTGTTCGGCTGTTTATGGTAAGTTCAGCATCAAATATGAAATAAGCCAAGGTACGAAGATTACTTCTAAAATTATAAAAACTTCAAGAAAAGGATGCAGGAATTGTATAAGAATTATGCAGTATATCAAGATCTGAAGAATTTCATAATTGACAGACAGAAGATAATAGAAAATGTACTCTAGAACTAAAATCTTCATAAAGGTATAACATAAGTACCGTGCTTATTTTCCCTTGCAATATTGTGAAATCCCAAGCAATGTATGAGTTTACAGTCTCCACCGTCAGTGAAACCTGGAGGAAAAAGCACAATATTTTAGTTACTAATTTTATAATGGTATGCATTGAAATACACTTTGTGCAACCCGTAATAGATGAAGTAAATAAGGGAGTAATGGAAAAACGGCATATTGGCTAAACATACCTCATGACTTTTCCCTGCAGCAACAGTTGTTTCAGTATACCCATCATTCTTTCTGCAGAAATCAGATTAAGTAGTTATAATTACAGAGAGTTAGCTATTGGCATACCCATTTTACCACTCACATGAGAGGACTTCAGGAAGGAATTTGGGCACTTACGTTCCTTCTATTGCACCAGCTTCCTCTGCAGTAAGAAAGAATGGAGAATTTGCAAACACCTCCCTGTCAAATGTATGTCAACAATGAGTACTTATCAGTGCACCAAATGTCCAAATGTGTATGCAAATTGAACAATAAAACAAAAAATGGGGCTTTAATTTTTTGTGTTCTCTAAAGTACAAAAAGGAAGAGTACCCAATAAATGTCAGAAATCTTTCCAACTCAGAAACATAGACTTGCACTGCTTCTTCCAAGATGGAAATATGATTCTTCTGCCTGCTCAGTATGAATTGCCAAACACAACCAACAAAAAACGAAAAAACTGAACTACTGGCATGTCTTTAAGAAAAATGTCACTGCTTGAAAAGAAAAATGTATGTATGTGTGAGTGTGTATTAAAAATCCTATGAGCTCATATAACACTCACAGTTTAATGTCCTCAAAGCGCCACCAACACAAAGAAAGAAAAAGACGAATATTGATCACCATTTTTGTCAGGGAATAAAGAGGTGGTCCATAACGATGCCGCTGTTCCTCCATCGGCCTACATACATAAGAAAATTCAGCTTCGTATAGTCTTTGCTAGATCAAGTAAGACAACTAGAGTTGACACTACCAACCATTTTATATATAACGATCTACTTAGGTTTGATTATGCGTATATCAGGTCGATTGCATTTGGATTTTATCTGCAACAGTTTAAATAGGTAAAACTTAAAGAACTTACCTTAAAATGAAACGTGCCAAATTGGTTGAAAGTCGATCTGTGTTTTTCAAATATTTTCAACTTTTGCAGCCGATATAAACTAAATTTTATTCTGATAATATAGTTTTAGCCATATTTAATACATTAACTACTTTAAAAATTCATAATTTTATGGACGGAAATTTTTGACGGGTCAAATCAAGCTGACCTGACTCATTTTGACCCATTACCCAACCCACCCGACCAGCCCAACTAGCCACCTATAAACAAAACACACTCGAGCCAAGATTGAATGGTCACTGCTCTTGTAATAACTATTCTTGCAACAAAAGAAAATACCCGTGATCATCATTTATCTGGCGAATAAAATCCAGCAAAACCTGCAACAAGTAAAGCAGGGTATCATATATGAAACTTATGGCAATATCCATGCTAAAGAACCTTGGAAGAGCCTGAAAAAAAACGGTGAATCACAAATAAACAGAACTACAACATATGCAGAAATATGTTCCCATATACCCAAAAAAACCTAAGTGTATACCTGTGGCACTCCCACTAAATATTTCACAAGAGTCTTGTATACACCTGTTGCAGAACCAAGCTGAGATAACTGTCTTCTCCTGGAGAAAAGATCTTTGTCAGTGAAAGTGTAATCGTAAATGTTTGTATCCGTTTTCGTCTATACAAACTACAGCCATACGTATTTTCGAAAAACTGTAGAAAGACATAATGTCATACCTTTAGAAGGTTATAATTGGTGTTTTCCATTTTATCTATTATTTGTAATATATTAAAATCAGGAACGTTCGACAATTTACAATATTCCTGCATACATTTGGCCGGAATCGGTATGAAGAAAACGATACATACTTGGTGGCCTAGAAAGTTGTTTTGATACTTGCGTGGCCTCCACATATATTATCCGTAAAAAAATTTAGAAATTTAGGGACATAAGTGCTCCAATACAACATGACCGAATTAGACCAGTGCCCCAAAAGTTACTCGCTGTCCAACTTGTCTAACCTGCCCATTTTCCACCTCTAGGAACAAAGTATATTACCTTTCCATTTGTTGCTTCCAAAGAAGAGCATATCGATCGCGTATGGTTCCTCCAGAATTGACTAAGGAATTAACTTCAGCTTGCTTATTTCTCTCTGACCGCTCTCTTTGTTGTCTAATTAGGGAGCCTCGGAAATCTTGTGGCATGTACGTCATAACTATATATACAGAAAGAAACATCATCAGCATTTTTAAAGCATTTAAAACAAAAAAGTCTGAGTGACAGAATCACCATCATATAGGCAGTTAAGGATAAACCAAAACGACCAACTGTAGATGCAATGCAACTAGCGGCCAAGTGATTTTTCAAATTAGCATATTTAGACCTACAAATCATAAATTTCTAACATATATATACACACACTAATATGTATGTATACACAAAAATGCACAGAAGAGTTCACACTCATCCATGTATTATCGATCCAGAATATATTTACCTGTGTTGAAGATATTATTAGAGTTTTTGGATTGGAAGGACTCCACCACCTTTGATACAACTTCAAACATATCTTTTAGCTGTCTGAGAACTCGAGCAAGTTCAATATCTTCTGGTGTGGACTGCTGTTGAAGCTGCCAACAGAAAAAATAAAAATCAATAAAAAGTGAAGTACAAAACTTATTTCGTTTTTCAAGTATATGATGTAGTATGTTCATAAATGTGGTCTAAACAACAAGATGGGATACGTTTTAACAACTGAAATATAAATATTCCTAAGAGAGTGGCATACACCGCATATACACTTCAAATTCTTGCATCAAAAACACACAGATCAATAACTAAAGACATAACATTCTAGGTATAGAGTTCAACATGAACGACAACCCTAAGCCCTACGTTGGTGCACTGTAGAATTTGTTAACCAAAGAACAGAGGTAGCAAAAGGGCCAGGTTGGCTATGGGTCAAAACGGCGTCGTGCCGACCTGAAATACTTTACATCCAAAATCTATGATTATTAAGAATAATTAGTGTCTTAACTTTTAAATGTGGTCACAAAAATAAAAATATTCTGATGGTGATCTAAATACTTTTATGCATTAAACAGAAGTATGGTTACAAATTTCAACGAACACAATTCATAAGCTTTTATGCATTAAACAGGTACACTTCTTAAGACTTTTGACCCTTCACCTTTTAGCTAATTTTTTTTTATCTTACAGCTTTGACCCATTAAAGAGACCCATTCATAAATAAAGGGGTCGAAGTTGCCACCTCTAGTGAAGAACACTGAGAATACAAGGCATCTTCATCCCAAAAGCTAATAGATGAGATAGTAATAGAGAAATCTTGGCATCTCACAGATTTTGGCCAATGAGAGCTTTCAAGCAAAAAAATGATTTCTTCGATGTGCTCCCGGTTCTTCCACATGTTCTCGTCCATTTTGTGTGGTGGGTCAGATTCTGCTTCTTGTAGCAATAACTTTTCCCCTGAAAAATATCATTTTATAAGATTGACACTTAAAGAACACCAGCGAAGGCTCATCAAGTCACTTTTCAAATTATGACAACAGACAAACACTCAACAATGCTTGTCACTATTTGTATGAGTGTAATAAAAAATCGAGGTCCCTGTTAGTTAATATCTTCAAATAATGTAGACTTGTGTGATAAATATCACATGTGAAAAGCCTCTTGTCAGTTCGTCTATAATCAGAGCTACAAAGTTGTTTGACTATGAGCAAGCAAAGTAATATAATATTTAATGATGATCTGTACAAGTTTGTGTAAGTTTGGTTCAGATGATCTGTTTATGGGTTTCAAGTATCAGAATCCATATTATGATGGTGTCA
This sequence comes from Logfia minima, assembly GCA_963921325.1. Classification (NCBI taxonomy): domain Eukaryota; kingdom Viridiplantae; phylum Streptophyta; class Magnoliopsida; order Asterales; family Asteraceae; genus Logfia; species Logfia minima. Next base: position 38,996,842 of record OY992764.1, read on the forward strand.
TGATAGATGGCTCTCGCAAAGGGTATCAACTACTTCAATCAAAAAGAAATGAAAATACTATAAAGAGAGCCCAGCGTATATAAAATGACATAATCGAGTGGCAATCTAGAAATCCTCCCAACAAACTTTACTTCATTTTCTCCTATCGCTAGATTTTTTTACGAAAAAAGATATTATTTTAATGCCTATCAACTATGTCAATCAAGACAATAACAAATTGAGTGTGAATAGAGTTTTTAATGAAAATCTAGGTATAAAAGCATATCAGAAGAAATAAATGTTTTATAAATCTTCAAGTTGAAACAAATATATCAATGCCCGTAGGATCAGTTTGCCTTACTGGTAGGGATTTCAGTCATAATATAACATTACCAAAGCTCACAGAGAGCAGAAACCACTTCTTCATAAACAAAATGAATGTCGACCAAAATATCCTTGATACGCGTATTATATAACTAACATCACCATACATCTCTATTTAAACTAGATGTAAAGACATCATACCCATGTTAGCTCACAAGTGGTTCAAACCATAGCTTACTCAGATTTGACTACGAGAAACAACCCATATTACCTCTTAGTTTTTCAAGATACCAGACTTTCTCCACGTCCATAACTTGACGAGAATAGTCTCCAACACAGGGTGACATGATCTAAATGAGTCTCGAGCAAAAATGCATTCGACACGTTGATTTCCCAACTATTAGCATCAGCAATGATCATGTTTAAAAATCCAAGATCATCTAACAATCAGCTACTAAGGTCTCAAGAAATGAAATCTAACAACTGTGCAGGGACTCATAAAACACTTAATGTCACTTGCATACTAAATTGTAAAGTAGTAGCAAATTATAATCATTTAACCGAATATACATAAATGTTGATAAACTAGAAAGAACAAAAAAGAAAAAAGAAAAAAACTAATACACTGAAATTACACATACCCAGTTAAGTAATTAATGAAAACCACATGGCATTGTACAATAACAAGTAACAAGAAATATTTTTATCACCTTCAGGTAAAGAAAGAGAATTAGTAGTGCCCTTTTGGAGATCATTTGACATGTTGTGCAGCTCATCGGTGAGACGAGTGACGTCATCAGAAATGGGGGGAAATGGGTATTTATCATAATACGATGAAAGAAAAGCCCTTGTTATCGGAACCAACCCATTCGTGGAAGCCATTGGTGATGATAGTGAAATCAACAATAATAACTAGTATCGAGTGCCCTGCAATTGCGATCAGATCAAATCAGATCAGTTTGATGATGCACTTTTTGAACTAACTTGTTGGGGACTAAGATTTGAAAGTAGTCTTATTATTATTGGACTTGTTTGAAGCGGCAGGTGATGACGGCCGGATGATCTTGTGATTTACAAAATTATACCGGTAGTCTTCTAATTTATTAAAATGACCATTGCAATTTAATGACTTCGTAATCGTTGGGAAAAAGAATTGTTCGAGTAAGATCTTGCAACTGTAGGGACGACGAATGAGAAAAAAAAGTTACAGAAATAACAGATAGATTTTAAGACGAATCACACGAGTGTGATTTTTGTCCACTTTACCCTGGCTGATACTCCATGACTTTGACTTCCTTTTGTTTTCTTTTGCGTTGACCAAACGCTAAAATAAACAAATCAATTGCTTCTTTGTTTAGGATTTTGCTAATTATGGTCTCAAAGGGTCCACGTTACTATCAACAACTAATTTTTATGGACCGCTTGGTTATTACTTATTATGATTAAAAAATCAATTCTATTGTTTGAATTGATCTTCACGATTTTACCATAAATATTCAATGATTTCTCGGTTGGTAACAATTTTTTAATAGGAATTGAACTCACGATATTAGTTTGAAGGATTTTTCACATTCCATTAAAGCAAAGACTCTTTTATAATTGCACATTTATGTTAATTAGCAGTTTCAACTCCATTTAAAAATATTATCATTAATAATAATATTGTCGGTAGCATCAATGTTATTAATATCTTGAAAATTTTAAAGAATACTTATAGAACAATTAGTTATGAATTTGTATTTTTATTTATGAATGGTCATCATGAAATTATGAAAATCACTTAGATTACTAAAGTTACTTTCAATAGTGCGATATCAAAAACCAAAAAATTTTAGTTGTGTTGTATACACGTACACATCATTCAACATTAGATATGGTTAGATGTTAAATGTTAATTTAAGAAAAAATATATATTTTTCTAAACACCTTCTTATCCAAAAAATAAAATAAAATAAAAATCAATACATAAAAAGAGGTGGACTTTTCTTTTATTGATATTAGTATGAAATTCGCGTTACAGCGAAGCTTAATATTTTTATTGTAAATAGTGACTAAATGATATTCATATATTATTTTTGTTATTTACGAATGGATTCCTCATAATTGTGAGTTGATGATAGTAATTTGCTTGTATGTAGAGTTTGAGATTCGGGATACAATTGGTAAAAACTGAAAAAATTGTGAAAATAATAGAGTTATATTGTAAAATAATAATTAGTTATTTAAATATGAAAATGTTAAGTCTTAATTTAAAAATTTCATAAATATAAAATACTAAGATATTTTATATATTAGTATAAAAGTATAGAAATATATATCCATAATTCATGATGATTGATTATTGATAATTTATTGAAGTTAGGTGTAAGGGTATATTATTGGTACGAATGACATGCCTACATATCATCTCAAATCTTTTGACCCAAACACCGTATTTGAGAAATAGGGCGTCATGTTGATTATATTTATAAATCAATTATTCATTTCTAAAAATCTATCTATGTGGGTAGTATCCCTTTCGCAAGCCGCAAGCTAAAGAAGTCAATGTTAAGATATCTCATTTTTGACGAGGATATAGCCGAGCTCTCAATACTTGCTACAAGTTAATGTAACTAGGTGAGCGCAATAGGATGCTATTAGTGTTTTATTAAAAAATTTCCTCTTTTGAATTGCTATTATTACATTATGTAATCTTTTAGTAGCTATTAATGTTGGGGATTCTTAAATTTTGTATTTTTCTGTTTATTAAACATTAGCGTGGCTAATTTAATTTACTGTTCACTTTTATTGAAAGAGCTGCTATTATTTATCTATAATCACTTATAATGCATTTGAGATATTGACTTAATTTTCAATTTAATCATGAGAAATGACTATATTGCCCCTACATAATTACTAACATTTTAATCATCTCAACAATTATACTTCATATTAATATATGTTATTGGTATTACTATATATAAATCAAATTCCACGCTAGTACCATATATATAAATACATAAATACATAAATACAAAAAGCACACAAAAAACATACAATAAACTTTTAAAATATATATATACTTTTAAACTCTTATCATTCCACTATTATCATTATCATTATCATTGTTACCTATTATTACCACATGATCTGTCACGTTGTGTGAGTGTTTGTCAGTAAAAATAAAGAATATCGTGTTTCCAACTGCAGAGGAAGCGGAATGGGACCGATAAGTTTGGTCTTGAAATGATTGCTCCACCTCAGGTAATTAAAACCCATTTAAATAGAAAGGAGTCTACTTGGACTATATTAAAATATTTGGCCAAAATGAAAATGGGTCAATCAGCTGAAAATATATCCAAGTGCATTCAAGTAAACGATTCTTCACACTCTACTATACATTTCCTAGTTCACCGGTTATAATCTTTTTTATCTTTCAACTAGTTACTGTGGATATAATCATCTGTGTTACATTGATTTCGCTCGTGTAGGTTTCAACTACTACGAATCATCCTTAAGTCTCTTTAGCCATAACCATCATATTTAACTATTGGTGTGTAATGTTCATTCAATGATTTAATTTCTTATTGTTGTAAACCTAATATGCATTTACATTGATAAATTAGGATTTCTATTCGTTGTTGATTGTATTTAATCATAATTAATCAGATTGATTATATGAAATACCGAACATGATTTGACTGATCTTTTACGCTATGTTGTTATTATTTTCTTAAGTAATATGCAGTTATCACCTTCTCTGATTTGTTTTTATAGCCGATTTGTGTTAACATTCCAAGCGATGGCATTTGATACATTTTTCCCCCTATTTTGTTCCTCATTCAATCATCACGCTACAAAGGTACAATCTTCGGCTGATTTGTTTTTAATTACAACTATCTTGGGACCTGTCATGTTAGATTTTGTATTTATTACTTGAACTGCTTTTTTTAGTTTTTGTTTACTTGATGAAGAATTTGGTCTTTCTTGCTCTAATATTTGCTTCTTAAATCCTATTCTAAGAAGAATTTGAAATTCTTACAATTTTCTGCAGCATTCCAGTATTATTTGACGAGATACAACTAAGGTCACTTGAATGGGCCACAAAACGAGTGAAGAAAGACAGCTTCTTGTGGCAACTATGGCTTATTGATCCACAGACTTGCTGCAAGAAGTGTATTGTTGCTGTGAAAGCTGACAATTAAATAAGAAACAAAACTTTAGTAGCATACACTGCATATTTCTTGGCTGGGAGGCACAAAAACAAGGAAATGCCAAAAAGTGTGTGTATTCAAAAGGTTATAGGACCCACGAAACAAAAGAAGTGGTTGTGAGCTCACATGTAATTGTGTGTGTTTATATAAATTAGTAGTTGGTAACATTGTGTAAGGTGAGTAACTTTATATTTAAACGTGTAAATACCGACATCTTAAGTTTATAATATTTGATGCTTACTTGCTTGCTTACCTTTGAATGGTTAAAGTCAGCTTGCTTACCTATTCATTTGAAGTTTTAAACCCATATAGTAAACTTGCCATGCATGGCATGAGTAAGCATTTTTGTGTTGTCAAAGGCACGATGCAAAAACAGTTGAAAAGTGTCAATCTTTTGGATTGGTGGGTTGACTCAAAATCCCTTGGCTTGAATAATATTTTTTATGCATTATAAGTGTGCTAAATAAGATTACAATATATACTTATATTATTGTAGTGGTAATCTAATTATTTTTAACGAATTGAGAGGTTTTAATATTAAAACTACACTTTGAGTTGCTTTAAAAGACACCCGTTTGAACCATTTCACCGAGTTAATTTTAAATATATTCATTTATTCAACCCATTTGATCCATTAAAGTATGAACATGATTGAAATCAACGAATTTCACCACCTGTTTCTTCTTAACATATTTCCTTTCTTTCATCTATTTTTTTTTTTTGGAACTTGAAAACTATTGCTCTGAATCAATGTCACTTGCTTGCACTTCTAAAGGCCCACCTGCCGATGCTTTATTTAATGTAATATTCAAACATTTTTAACGTAGGGGTATTTCTGCTTTTAAATTAAAATCAAAGAATTTTCATTGCTATAGTACTCCTCAACCGTCCATTCTAAGTGTCACTCTGTGCTGCTTTGATTTGCGGATATCTTATGATGTTGCACCATGGTTTTGACTTTTATGTTTGGAAGCTTAGTGCGCTTATGTGTGTGTGCTTTTTTTTTTTTTTCCATTGATAGGTTAATTATGATGTTTGTGAGATTTATGACATATACCTAGGTTTGTAATAGACTCAAATGAGCATATAGATGAAAACATTACACATTCTTTGTATTGTTTCAGGTTTGTGTAATTGGCCAAAAACGTCAAATGGTGTGAGATTGCTTATTAGTTTGGTTTCTATGCGTTGCTCTTATCAAGAGCTTCGTACTATACAATATATAGTCTCACAAGAAGGTTTACTTTCCATCCGTTAGTATATTATTTACCTTCAATCATAAGGACCTTTACTGTATTATGTGTGATTTTATAATATATAAGGTGGTTTATTTATATAGTGATAGGAAGCCATGCAACGTCAACAGTACATTCTTGATTATCAACCAAAATCAATCACTTAGCTGTTGTCCAAGAGTCTAAAAGTTGTGCATAGTAGTGGTCGACCGGATTCTCAGCATTGAATTGAAATAGTTCCTCATGATCATCATGCTTTAAAATTGTTACAATACCAATGTTTAGATTGATTTGATTTTCAAGATACAATTTTTAGTTGTAAATCAATTGACATTAATCAATCCGATTTTTGACATCATGCGGTTTACAGGAGATCTCAAAAATACAAGTAGAAACTTTATAAATTAATTTATCGAGTTTCCACCGTACAAGATATTTAAGTGGTGGGCTGGTAAATCCATTTTTTCCAACAATTAAAAACCAATGCTTAACATAGACATTAAATTTTAAGTTTCGTTCTTATTTGACAATAATCATTGACTTTATATCAGCTCTTTCAGGTTATATTGTGTGCGAATTTTATGTTTCTAATAATATAAGAAACTTATTATTATTGTGTGTAATATAAGTTTTTATATTGATAAATAATTTCAAGCATAAACCCGAATCAGTTGCTGTTCGCTAACATAAAAGTGAAACATCTATATGATTACATATATATATATATATATATATTTTGGTCTTTCGATATTTAAGCTCGCATGAGGGTTACACGATGAACTATAGACCAAAAATGATATTATCAAATTAAATCACAGTCTGCATGAATATCATGGGTCATGCAGTCAATTTCTGTAGTCCATTTCATATATATCTCAGGGTCTCATTTATAAATGCGTGACAAAATGGGTGAAGTGGGTAATAGGCAAAAACAGGTCTTCATAGATGATTGCAAAGAATGTGAAGTCAATTATCATGTTAAGATAGGTACAAGTATTTAATGTGCGCGTTTTGCTTTCATTAATGCAATAAATAAATTATTAAGTAGGCAGTGAGATATCATATCAAATTGAAGAAATGTGTCTTAACTTCTTTTCAACTAAAACTCTAAATCATTTAAACATACTAAGATCTAGTTATCACCTCGTGATGACGCGAAAATAATTTAAATTTTATAAATGAATAGAATATTGAAGTTAATTTGAGACAAAACCTTTTATATTGTTTATAAACCTGCGATAAAGCGCGACGAATTTAATTTTTATAATTGTATAAAATATTTGGTCAAAATTTTTATATAGTCTATAGAGCTGCGATAACGCCAGACGAATTTAATTTTATAAATCAATAAAATATAGTGACCGATTTTTTTAATTTTTATTTGTTTGATTTTTTTATATAGTTTATAGAGCCGCTATAACGCGGGACGAATTTAATTTAAATAAAATGAATAAAATATCGTAATCGATTTTTTTATAGTTTATAGACTCTTTAATTTTTATAAATTAATAAATTATTTGGTCTATTTTGTGATTTAAATAAATACATCAAATACTTAAGGGATCAAAAATGTAATTATATAAAAAAAATTAAAATCATTGGATCACAAATGGTAAAAAGTAATGAATGACTCAAATTCCTCCATTGTATCCTCTTTTAATTATGAGTAAATGCAGCATATACGCAACATACTACCACTCACCAAACCGACATTACACCACCGGAAACCGCCACTATACAACCACAGACAATTTCTAGGTTAGTAGAAGAAGAACGCCGACAATATTTAACGATAAAATGGCAGCGGTGTATGTATATATTTTGTTTGATTTCGTCATCTCTGAAAATCAATTGTTGGATCTCTTATTCATTGTGAATTGTACGAGCATGTGTGTGTTTTAAGATTAAAGAAGTTATAGTGAATAAAAAATTGTTTGTTTTTCTCAATGGTTTGTTGAAGTGTTGTTTTAGTAGTGGTGCTATAATGGTGGGAGTAGATTCACATGGTGACAGTAGGCTTGAAAAGAGATGATCTTGGGTAACCTGTAAACTATTATTTAACTATTACAGTAAATATGGTTTCAAGATACTTATCACGGTGATGGATTGATTTTTCAAGATAAAAAAATTAAAGGTATAAATATTTAACACAATTAAGGTTAATGGTTGGGTTTGACGGTGGTAACCAGGAGATCAAGAAAAAGATGAATATCTTTATTATTAAAAGCTATACATGAAGTATACACGTGACAACAAAATTGTTTAATTGGCGAGTTACATGGCTGTTAATCAGTAATTTTAATAGTCATCAAGTAAAAATTAACTTTGTAAGATTGAAACAGTTTCTTTCGATTTGTTTCATATCTAGACAATAAAAATGATAAGTTACATACATAGAACAATGAGTGACAGTACATTACGTATCTATTGCATTTATCTTTTAATTATATATAAAGATAAGTGAATTAATTTGTCGTCATTTCCTATTGTATTAACTTGCAGGCGTCTTAATTGTTTGTTTGTCATATCTATTTATTTCTCTATTCGGTATAGTGTCTCATTAGAAAAAACCGCAACTTTTTCTTTTTCCTCCATTTAATAGCTGCTATTACGAGTCATTATGTTGTAGCCCTTAGGGCTATGGGCTATAGTCAAACTTATCTAAAATAAAATCAGCAACTTAGTTTACAATAATTCAAAGTGATTATATTCTATATTTATACTCACTTTCTATAAATATATGTATAAATATTTAATATTCATAGAAATAATTAATTATAATTTTAGAAGGTTTATAAATATAGTATGCTTAATTCTAGCCCTAAAGGCTATAGTCAGCATTCTACATATAATAAAAAGCAAGCTTTTATGTTATATAATTTTCTTAAACTACTAAGCGAGCTTTTATGTTATATAATTTTCTTAAACTACCAAGCGGTTGTCCTCTTTTTTTTTTTTATATCAATTATTATAAGTACAAAAGTCACCTTCCATTCCATTTTATTTTTTATTTCAAAGTAAGTGGTGGTCTTTTCATTATTATGAAAACAAAAGAGAAAACATTACCCTTTTTAAAAATCGGTATTTATACTATAACCTCATTTGAACTTTCATTGTTGTTAATCTTCTTACAACTTAATTTATGAAGTAATATTTTATATTGTTTCAACATTATCTTTTTCTTGCAACTTTCATACTTTGTTCAATTTATTGCTATCTTAAATGATATTAATCATTTGAAAAATATTTCTCTATCTCTACTATCTATAATTTCATTGCTGTTTAAATATAATTTTAAAAAAGTGAAACGACTCGATGGTTCCTACAATATCTATTTATATCAATTTGTTGTTACTTTATATAAATCCAGATTTTATGTCTTATCATATAGGGTATGATTATCTATAACTACTTATAATACATTTGAGTTATTGACTTAATTTTCAATTTAATTATTTCAACAATTATAATTTATATTAATATCTATTATTATTACTGTATATAAATCAAATTTCATTTTATTACCATATATCTAAATATATAAACACAAAAAACAGACAATAAACTTTTAAAATATATACATACTTTCAATCTCTCATCACTCTACTATTATCATCATCACCGCTACTAACCATTACCACATAGACTGTCGCATTGTGCAAGTATTTGTTAGTTAATTAAAAAGTACACGTTTTGATTACTTTCATTTTATTATATTTGATAAACTTTAAACACACATATCGATAGATAGATAAAAATAAATTATTTAAAAAAAATATAATATAAATTTTGTAGTAAAATCATATAATAGCTAACGAATTCACGAGTTCTAATCTAGTAATTTTAATAAGAGAAATCTAAAATAAAAAGTGAGTGCCTTCTTTCCTCAAAAGACAAGTAAAGGGTTTTTCAATAAGAGACGAGTTCATCCATTAAATATTTAGCGGTGGTTTAACGATTAGCCTTTATTACATAAAAGCGTATACTTTTTCATTATAAACTTCATTTTAATAAGACTAAATCGTTTAAAAGCATGAACTTCGTAAAAGAAATCATGGCTTAAAATTTTTATGCACCAAATGGTGTATGTTCTTGGCGGTCAACCTTGCCACTCGTGGCCAGCTCCGGCTACGATGCTGATGATTAGTGCACGACCTTCGTAGTGCACGGCCTTCGAATGATTCGGGCCAATTAAGAAGGCCCATGTTTGAAAATAACGAGTTCTCATTTCCGGGCCCGTTCTCCGGGTTCCTTTACAGGCCGACGTGCAATTTCAAAAGCCCAATCTTAAATTGGAAATGAATTTATTTTAGAAAGTAATAATATGATGAATTGCGGCGCTAAAATATTTCTGAAAATGTTCAACCAATTTGTTCAAGCTTCATATTATGTTGATTAGGAATTGAATATAATTTTGACATCATAAATGTGCATGTTCAAATGGGTTTGAAGTAGGGTTGGCAAAAAAACATAGAATTCAAAGTTGTTTTTTAGCAAAAAGCTAGCAACATGGAAACCAACATAAATTCGAATAAAGGTTGTATACATCTTGAAGAAATCATACGAAATATATATCATAAACACATGCGTGGGGTGAAAATGGGTTTGAAACATATTCGATCAAGAATGACGACAAAAGCCATGATGACTTGAGGGTCAAAACCGGGCATCACCACGAGGCTAAACACTTCTTCGCTCAACATTATTGTACTACTCGTACGACTACTATTGCTACTACCACTAATCATTGCTGATGTACTTGCTTTCTTTCTCATAATCTTGGCCGCCACTTGTCCGCTAATTGTATTCCTAATCTTGCAATTACGATTCCAAAATGAACCTTCTATTTTATAATAAGGTTGTTGTTGTCGTGATGGTTTCCCAGAATCGGGTTCTATATTTTGATGATTAAAGATGATTTCAGCTTCACATTGTGCTTCCTTATTTTGGGTTTGCCCGAATACAAACATACTTGACGATGGTCTCCTCATTATAAATATTCTTCTGTCGCTCTTAGGTGATCCATTATCGTCTTCTTTATACATAAATCCGTTCCACTGGTTTTTAATACTGAAAATCTGAATTTTCAAAACTATAATTATTAGTTATTGATCATAAATAGGAAACATAAATGTTTGTAGGGTTAAAATTAATGCCCTGTCCAAGATTTTCAACTGAGATATATATTATCATAATAAATTGATTTTCACATTTTTTAATAGTTTTACTCAATGATAACGAATTTTCATTTTTCTATTTATTATTATACAAATACAAATATACAAATTAGATAGATTTAGCAAATTCAATTTCATTTTTAAACTATCATAAGATAGTTTCACTTTAAAAAATAATAATTTATTGATTCACTGCATGAGCATATTTGGCTTCCATAATTTCCACGTAGGTAGAACATAGTCTTAAGAAACATAGATCTATTAGAGTTTAGCCGATATGGCTCAACCAGCCATGTTTAGTGTATATGGTTGGCTGAGCTCTATATACTAAACTATTATCTAGTTCATATTCCGTGATACGCGTAGTTACTTAATTAAGGGTAAGAAAGAAATAAAATGTATAAGTACCTTTGGTTTGAGGGTTAATAAAGGGTTGCCGCATCCATCCATGAGGACAAGAGCACCGCCACCACCACCCCCTCCAACAGACGAGCAGGACCAACCGTTTTGGGCATGACTGTTCCTGGAGTAGTTGTCAACCCGAAAAGCCAGTTTCCCATCACGATCATAAACGGTGAACCCATCCGTACCCTGGAAACTCATGCTCGATCTTTTCCATACCGTGAGAGTTGTGTGTTTTGGACTTAAAGGAACTGAAATTTGAACTTCACGCGACTCTTCAACATCATGCAGAACATGTGATCCGCTGGAAGATGGATGGATCCTTGACATGCTTATTTTTGTTAATTAAGTTTTATTACAAGTAGTAACTAATTAATTAACTAGCTATTGTAGTTTATGTGATTTTTGGAGATGAAATCGATGGGAGTCTACTTGGATTGGATGTACTAGATGGATCCTAGTTCTCTTATATATCCACAATGTTAACTTTATATATTTTATATTTGTTGTTTATAGGTAATTTGTACGGTAACTTTATCTAGAGTGTGCCCTACGTGCATCATCCCTGTGCAAGTGCGTCTTAAGTAATGTTCACCCTTTCTTTTTTCATTTTTTATTTTTTTATTTTTTAGTAATGAACAGAACTTAGAAAATAGGTAGGCCTCTAACTTTAGATTGGTTGTTAGTATTGAATTTTGTATATTAATTTAGTGGTTGATATTAAAGTGAAGACTAATTGACTAGCATGGGGTTAATATCCTTTTAACTTATATATAGTACTATATAATTAAGCACACATAATATCAATCTGTGTTGATTAACTTTTATGAAATAATAGTTTAATTTCTTTTAAAAGTTTGATAAATTATATGGTTATGTGTTTTTAAATGTATTTAACTTTTTCAAAAAAGTTATTGTGTGTATCTTACTTTTAACGCCACTATTAAATGTACTCAACTCGTAAAAACACACAATTGTATGTAATTTGGCCACGTGTCACTCATACAAAGCACCCACGTGTCACTCATACAAAGTTCCACGTCAAAATATTACATACAATTATGTGTTTTTACGAGTTTAGTACATTTAATAGAGCCCCGTAAAATACGATACACACAATAACTTTTTTGACAAAGTTGAATGCATTTACAAACACTAAGTTCATATATTGAAGATGGAACCATCCGAGATGCAACCATATGGTTAAAAGGCTTATTGACAAATAAGTGGAATCATTTAAGATAGAACCATCCGAGATGCAACCATATATTTCGTTAATTACAAAATGTAATTAGGAAATGGAACTATTGTTCTAGTCATACTTCGATACAATTTTAGCATGTAATTCATTTAGAGTAAGTTAACTAACAACAAGAGAACCAAATGGATCAGAAGAGAATCAGACATGATGCGTCACTTCTATAAAAACAGGAAACGTAAGTGGATTTACGACAGATTTTTCGACGAACACTTGGTAAAGAATACTTTCCAAATCCGTCTTTTAAAACTAAATGTATCCGACGTGTTCCCGACATAATATTTAGTAAATGAATGAAATTAATAATGTTTAAGAGTCCGTCTTGTATCCGTCGGAATAACCTTCCGTGCTGTTAGCTGAACGGATATTTTCCCAATGGATGTATATGAGAATAGCTAGTTTGGTCATTGGTGTAGTATATAGACACAACTTGTCTATTCTATTGTTAATAACATTCTATCAAACTATATTCTCTTGATATATTAATCTAGAAAATAGTTAACTTTTTAATTAAGAAAAACTCAGTGTATGAACACAAATAACACATGAATTAAGACGTTGAAAGGAATAAAGTGACGCAAGTAGTGTAAATCGTAAGAATTAGAAATTATGTCAAGTGGGCATATAAAAACTGATATTTACGATGTACCATTAGAGACGATGTGATGTCTATTTCTGGCAGGGAGTGTGTGCTTTAATCCACATATTATTCGATCCATCACAGGCCACTCATTCATGAATATATATATATTATATATATATTCATGTATGAGTGGTCATTCCATTTGTGCATTCATTCAAATGCGGTTGCTGTTTCTGCATTAATTTAACATTCTTCTCATTCCTTCATATCTTAAATATATTCTTTCTAAGTTGTTTTATAGTTTGTTTTATTGACTAATTAAATCATACTTTGTCAATATTTATAACAGGGGAATAATCGATTATACTAATTCCCACAGTTTTAGTACTCATACCAGCTCATGTCACATGAACTAACAACTGATTAATACTTTACCAAATTTATATTGGAGCACAGAGAATCATGAGACTAGATCAAGGTTACTATTATTTGATCTAAATATACATTTTGTTTCTTTTCATTATATAATTGATCCAATGTAATTACTTCCTTATATACTTATATTATATCAGCTTTATCCTATTGTTCAGTTTGATTCATGATAATATTTTTGTGTGACTTTCATATACTTTTATGTATCTTTTCAATTGTAATTGCTGGGGTTTGAACAACTTATACGCTGGTATTATCCTGTGTAATTGTTCGAATGACAGAACCACGGTGATGGGACAACTAAAAGTCCAAGATACAAGAACGTACATAAAAGGATTGGAGAGTTGCATTTATCTTGTCTTCCTACGATATGATTGACCAAGTTGGCTTTCACATCAACTCATAGTCAACATTGGATATATAAACATATGACACATATAAACGTAAGCAACAACAAAGTTTGAGTCACTTTATAAACCCATACACCAACTAATTACCAATTTGGAGACTTGGATATAGGTTTGAAATTGAATGGTGTGAGTTGATTTGAACTAGAATGCAAGACAAATACATATATATTAAATGGCTAATAAATGGGCCTTGCATTTTAATTAGCCAATTTTTTAATCTTTTTGTCCAAACAAAATTCAATTACTTTTTAACGTTATACAACGGTCACGATTGTTGGAACAGCCACAACTATTCATGAAGGATTGCATATCTTCCATAGGTATAAATATGTACCGGATATTAGACACGGAAAAACTTATAAAGAAGATCATATCCAATCTCATCCATTATCTTCAATTTTTAGATTCAATGGGTTCAGGTTCAATCTTGAATTGATTGATGGCATTCGTAACGTAATTTCTGTGTTAGGATATTGCAAATCGCATGCCTCAATCTAATCGCTGGAATCTTCAAGAATTCGATCATTTCAGTTTTCAAAATATCAATATATTTATATTATCATACATATATTTATTTATTTACCGATTGGTGTTTTTATTATTCTTTTATTATTGCTATTTTTCTATTTCCGAAGATTATGCACTTGCATTGTTTCTATTTATGCATTATAGGTGAGCATTATACTCACTCGTGAAAGTTTATTTAATAAGCTCGAACCTTTTAAATTGATTACATATATTTGTGGATGCAAAAACAAAATAAACAATTATAATTTTTAGACCACTCTCTATGAAGATTTAGAGTTCTTCAGAACTCATAGTCACATCAGCAGCACCTCAACAAATTTTTTAATAACTGATCAATAACATTTCACTACGTATGATAACTTCAAAAACTGAAAATTTTCTGCATTTCACCACTTATTTTAATTTTCATTTTTTTTACAAATCACACATAATACATTTATAATTTAAACATACATTTAAATAAAAATATATTAATTAATTAGAAAACTTTTCTTTTATATTATTAATGTTGAAAAAAAAGAAATGACTTTTTTTTAAATAACCCAATCATGGCCCACCCACCCCATCTCTTCTTCATCTCTAGACACACGCTGCATCTTAAAGACGCCTGAATTTAATTTCCTCCGTGCCTATGATGTTGGTCTTGACGTCCTTCTAAAGCCATCTCTAAAACATTATCATAGGCAGTGGTCATAAGGTGACTTTCTATAACACCCCTTAAATTAAGATAGGGTTAAATCTGTCATTTGACTCGGAAGCGATGGATAAAATAATATTATATTTTATATTACAGAAAAGACCATAAAATTTCGCGAATTTATAACATTTAACTATTTACGAAACAAAACACTTATAATTGTTATACAAAATCCATGTACATATTAATTTACAAAACATTCATAAATATATCAGAGTTAGAGCACGTGTCAAACATTCTTCAAAAACCATCTTCCTGCCTAACCCACAATCTTAACATAACCTGCAGGAAGAGAAATGGTGGGATTAGCACGAAGCTAAGTGAATGGATGTACAACTAATAATTCAACTTAGCTTAATAATCTGTTTACACTAAGCACAGTAAACACATAAACTCAAGAGGATCGGCGGTTACTGAAGAACCCTACAGCCGCGGTGGCCCACAGTAACACTTACCACAATCTGTAAAGGCCCATACAGAATAGGCCGATAACTTGGCACTACAACACAACAACACAGTTTCCAGCGACAACACATGTATCTGGAACCTGTGTTGAACACAGTAGTAACCAAGTCCAATCGCAATTGACCTCTGAATAACACAGATGCCCGAAGGCCACATATGCATAACAAGTAGGTATACACAATCACAACTCAGACTAACAGTCAATCAAGGTTTACGTTACTTGTTGTAATCACACCATTACAACTAACTCAAATTATGAGTTGCAGATCCACTCACCTGTCTGCTACTATCCACCTCTCAGAATTCTAATATTACTGAGTCTTCAACTGATCTGAGAATACAACAGATAATGAGTTAGTAGCTCATTTCGTAAGCGAATAACATATCTCAACGCATAGTATCTAGATAATAAACATTTATCAAGTTTAAATCATCATAATAGCACATTCTTACAAGCAGGTAATTCCCTGAAGTCTAAGGAAATAAGAGTTCAATCTGGAACGAAACTCGAAAATCCCGGAACGTCATTTAAAAACTGAAAAATGCCATTTTGAAGCCCAAGACGACCCCGAAAGGCCAAAAACTTACAGGGCTATGGTACATAGTCTTGATTACTTGATCGATTCCGAGTGACCATGCGAATTTCATCAAAATCTAATTTTTAGTAAGATTTTCACAAAACTTAGTAACACTTACGCATTTTCAAAATCTGCGACATTAAAAGTGATATTGCCAATATCGCCATAGCGACATTGCCAATATCGCCATAGCGACATTGCCAATATCGCCAAATCACTAGCGATATTGCAAGCGAAATTAATCACGCTATTACCTGCGATATTGGTGGCGATATTACCAATATCGCCTAAACCAGTTCATCTGCGTTTTTGCAGAAAACTGGGCTGATTTTACCAAAAATTCTCAAATCTCAATCTTAACAGCGTTTTTCACCAACTAAACGTTCTAACACTTAGTAAACACATAAACAAACACTCTAAAAACACATAATTAAATCCAACCTACTAACTTTTCTCTCATTTTTTGTAAAAACTTAAAACTAATCAAAACTAACCATTAACTTGATTTAATCCACAGAAACGAGTTGTAGGAATGATCTTCTATGAATTCCGAATCTAATGACACAATTTGGAGGTGTTTTGGGCTTGATTTGAGCTTCAATTTTGCAAGTGTGTGTTCTAGTGTGTGTTTGGTGTGTGTGTTCTTGGTGTGAGATGAAAAAATGAAGATGGTGATGATAATGGGGCTGATTTCCTGATTTTGGGTTTATATATATATGATTACGTATACTACGATGTATTATTATCATTAATCTAGCACACGATGGTATTAGTTCTAATAGTTAGGCTAATCCGTATTTTAAACTAAAAATACCGTAATTCCCATTTAATCATTACTAACAATTATCTAATCAAACATTTCATATAATGTAATAAAGTAAGTAAAGAGATAAATTTACCTAAAATACTAGACCGATGGGGAGGATGTTACACTTTCATAATGTATTCCCTTGAGGTGAGTGATCATCACATATTTTAAATAGGTGTACTTAATCGTTGATTTCAAAGTGAAACTTGGCGTCTATAAGTGATATTTCCCATTATGTACGTGTTTTACTTCGCTAATATCATTCGTTTGTAACGTAATTAATGATGAAATGCTAATACACCCCCGTAGTTTGAGCGACAAGTTGATGAATACTCAAACTGGAATGAAAATCTTCAAACAACGTAGAAGGAAGACCTTTAGTTAATATGTCTGCATACTGATAGCGAAAAGGAACGTGTAACATGCAAGCATGTCATGTAGCCACAAAATCTCGCACAGAGTGAATGTTAACTTCGATATGTTTTGTCCACTGATGCTGCATGGGATTAGTAGCAAATACACAACACTAACATGATCACAATAAACCAAAGTAGCAGAAGTGAGTGGGGTGTGCAACTCACAAAGAAGATTACGGAGCCAAGCAGTCTTAGCAACAACATTGGCAACATCACGATATTTCGCTTCAGCACTAGTGCGGCGCATAGTGTGTTGTCATTTTGAAGACCTAGGAATATGTTTTAAAGTGTGAAAATAAGGTTTACGGGGATCATGCATATATAAACAAAATTGTTGCACCGCATATGCTAAATCAGGACGTGTAAACAAAAGATACTACAAAGCACCTACCAAACTGCAATACAGAGTGGGATCAGAGATCGACGAACCATCAGGACCTAACTTGGGTTTCATATCAATGGGAGCCTTGCAAGGATTACAATCAAGCATATGAGCACGCTAAAGAATTTCCTCACTGTATTTGGACTGAGATAAAAAGATAACCTAAAGAGTTACGAACGACCAAAATACCAAGAAAATAACTCAATGACCAAGGCCAGTCATAAAAAATTTTCTGTGCAACAATGAGATAACCCATTGTAATAAGGTTGTAGAAGGCGCAGTCAAAATAATGTCATCGACATAGATTAGAAGATAAGCAATAACATTACCCCGCTGGAACACGAATAAAGATGTATCCCATAATGTTAACTTTTACCATTAGCCACGAGTCACGCTTTGTAGTGGCTCAATGAACCATCTGCGCTAAACTTATGCTTAAACAACCACATGGAACACAAAATATTAACATTAGCATGTCTTGGCACAAGTACCCATGTACCATTAGTAACTAACGCGTTAAACTCATCTATTATAGTAGTATGACAATTCGGGTCTATAAGAGCTGAAAGGTAGGACTTTGGAATAGGAGATATATTGGATGTGTGAAAATTGAGACAATTGATGGGTTTAAAATGCCCGTTTTTGCACAAGTGACCATAGGGTGAGAGGGAGCTTGCTTTGAGGAGTGACGACTTGTGCTAGTTGGGTAGAACCCAATTGGGATTGGGTCAAGGCATGGAATGTGGGCTAGTTGAGATGGGAGTTTGTAGGGTGGGTTGAGTTGGTGTTTGGTGTTGTTGGTCTGAGAGAGTGAAATCGAGGGAGATGAGTGCGGATCAAGATTGGAATCCAAGAACTCATAGGGTGTTACTTGAGATGGTGTCATGGACCCAAAAGGAAAGACGTCTTTATCAAAAGAGACATGAAAAGATGATTTTATTGGTAGAGAGGTCTAAAGAACAGTAACCACGATGATTGGACGTGTACGGAGTTGAATGGGGTTGTAATTTATGAGTAATGTGTAGATGTGGGTAGCAAAGGCACCAATAGACACGAAGATGTTGATATGAAGGAGATTAATGTTATAGTTTGTTGAAGGGTATTTGGTTATTAATGGCACTGGAAGGTAATATATTTGATAAATGTGTGGCCATATGTAATTGACCTAATAGGAGGGGGGGGGGAGATTGATAATACTCAATTTATATATGTTTTACCCTTGCAATATCTCTCGTTTCATAAGTTTAATGAACTTTTAGTACTTAATATGCTTTAAATGTGTTTATTATCGTTAGGAACGGATGCGAGAAGAAAACGAGTGAAAATGTTGAAGAAAAGATCAAAAACGAAGAAGTATTGTAGTTTCGGCGAGGCTCCACGGTTTTGGCCATCACTCTCTCATACGAACTCCGATCGAGGTGATTTAAAAGTTCAAATTCTCAGAACTCAGAGGGCTACAACTTTTTAAAAAATGTGTCAAATGCTGAAAAACAAGATTACCCTTCGGGAGGCCTTATTACCTGCCGGGTACTATATTTTCCAGCCGAGAAATAGTGTCTGAAAGTGGTAATGTGTTACAGAAAAATATTACCCGCTAGTTATTATCCTTCCTGGCCGGGTAGCTGTTAGATGCGGGATTTTTGACTTTTTAACCAAAACTAAACCCTAATTTCACACAAACTTTTAACCTAGCTTTTCTCTTGCCGTTTTTGGGCGATTTTTGGTGATAATCGAAGGATTCTTATTATTTTCCATTCATTCTTGCTCCAAGACTGAAGATTCAACTTTGTACGACATTTACACTATTCGGTTTGCATCTTTTCAATTGTAAATGAATACAATATTTACTTGCATATTGTTTATGTCTTTTGTTGATTCTAGCTTAGGTATGAGCTAAGTTTCTTTACATCCATATAGATGATGTAAACTATTGAATACGGGTCTTAATTCTTTGATGTTTATTATTGTTTAATTAATGTTTGATTGTAGATCCAATTGTGATTAAGTTTTATTTATTTAATTTATCTATTGATGAATCATTGAATGTTCTAGTGAACACTATTGCATGTTTTTGATTTCTTACAATTGTTTGTTTATGAATGGTTATTGAATTGACGTGAACGCAAGATTTTAATAGATTAATTAATTAGACTTAATTGTTGTTGTATTGAATTTAAGTAGAGAACTCAACTTAAGTTTAGTATTCATGCGAACGTAGGTTTACAAGACTAAATCGTTAGTTACAAGATTACATTGAGACTAGTTTAGTTAGAAACCGATAGTGAACACGAAATGTTAATTCTACTTAATCTATTGAAAAGAGTGAACACGAATTCCATGCTTAACTTAGTTTGATAAACAATAACATATAAACTGGTTTTAACAAACAACCCGAAATCATTAGTGAGCTAGTGTAGATGAATGTTTCTCTTAATATATGATACTACAGTATCCAACTGCCTGTCATTTACTTTTATTCTTATTTAGTGATAATTGCAAAGCAACAATTCGGTTGTAAACCCCCCTCCCCCCATTTACTTACTTGTTAGATTAATTACATTCGCTACATACTCTTGGTTATATAGTCCTCTTGATTCGACTTGGACTTACCGTAGCTATACTAATACATTGACAGGGTCCACTGCCCGGTTGTGTGTAGTCTAAATTCTGTAGTTCTAAGTATAAATTTATATAACTAGATTTTACACATTAGAGATGAGCTTGGAGAAGAAAGGTACAAACAAGTCTTAAAGTAAGTGTTATCATTTTGTGGAGATGTCTTGGGACATGAGAACCGGAAATAGATGCCATTGGTTCTAAACAAGTCATAAAGTAAGTGTTATCAAATTCATGACGTGGTCGAATTCGAAAGATTTAATGTCACCTTTAAATTGCAATTTAACATAGGAATCAAAGTACGAAAAATTTAGAAAATACATCGGACTTTGTATGCAACCGATATACCCAAAAAAAAATGCGAAAAAGGATCCAAAAAATAGTATAACACTTTACTCCACTAATGCTCAAAATTGGGGATGTCCACATATCCGAGTGAATAATGTCAAAAGCCGACTCAACAATATTTTCAGAACTAGAAAAAGATAAACTAATATGTTTTCCAAGTTGGCAAGCATGACACAAACCAGACATCTTAGTCCTATTACAAGAAATAAAATTGTGAGAAACTAAAAAAAGTAGTACATCATCTCCGGGGTGACCGAGTCTTCTGTGCCAAGTTGACTGACTGCAGGATAAGAAAGCAATAGGTGTAGAATAATGGTTGTTGGGACACGTGACATGAAAAAGATCCCCGGTGCTGTCACATCGGAAGAGGAGGTGTTTGATCGAGAAATCCTTACAGAATAACCAAACTCGCCAAATTCGATAGAAACTTTATTATCTTTAGAAAATTGACAAACATTAATAAGGTTTTTAACCATTTGAGTTGTGAAAAGGACATTGTGTAAGTGAAAATGTCGATGAACGGAGGGCAATTTGCTATGGCCAGAGTTGGTGATGGGTATGGACATACCATCACCAACATATATAGATGGAAAAATACATTTGTCAAAAATGGTAGAAAGTTTACCTGTGTTATTCAAAAGATGAGATGTTGCTCAAGTATCCATGTACCAACTCAAATCACCATAATCTTGAAGTTGCATAGTGCTAAGCACTTGAGGAAGTGTCGTGGGTTGGAGAAGTTGTTGTGATTGGACGACATGAGCTTGTTGGGCTGGAGCAGCTGGAGGTTGGAGATACACGTACTGGACATAAGTAGGGCCTTGGTTAGTTATAACTGTTGTGGGTGTGATGTGGTTAGGCCTGCATAAGCTGTTGGGCCAAAGCATATTGAGCCGAAAACTAACAGGTCGGTACTGTTGAAGCTATTGGTGAGTTGAGAGTTGCTATTGAGAATGACTGAAGGACTAGGCTGCTGGTTGGGCCTGTTGTCGTTGTTTTTGGGCATTTGTGCTCCACGTTGTTATGGGGGTCTAGTGTTCCTATGCGTCTGATTCCCGCGAGCACGTTGCTGATCAGTCGTATCCCCACCATGCGAAGAACGACAGGCGTCACCGTAGGTATAAAATCTGCGCTGAAAATTACTAGCTACAAACTTGGAGGCCTGTGTTCTTTGGTTGGCAATTGGAGGTGTTGTTGTTTGCGATGAAAACCGTAGGTAAAGAGGAGGTATCCTGGATGGAGGATTGTTAACGATTGCATTTGGTAAGAAGTGTTTCTTCAAGATGAACCACAGATCGTACTGTGTCAAGATCATGTAAGATATCGCGATAAAAAATGTTCCCTGTAACAACATCAAAACGTTTAGGGAGTTTATTAATGGCATGAGATACCAAGTTGTCATTAGAAACAATGGATCCAAGATTTGCTAGCCGGTCCGCGATGCTGTTAATTTCTTGAAAATAGTCGATAACAGATTGATTGCCAAGTTTAATGGTTCGAAGTTCATTCTCCAACGGAATAATACGGTTGTATCTGTTGTCATGAAAACATTTCTTGGGATGATCCACAAGTCTTTTGCACTTGTTTATACTTTAAGGATCATGTCAACGAGCTTTTCTAAGATAGTGGCATAAATCAGGTGACAACGAGAAAATTAAGTTTATCATGGTTTGGTTTAACGATGCTAGTGGTGGCAACGGTTGTGACAGGTTTGACGTATTCTAAGACGTATGTATGGAAGTGGCATTTAAAAAAGTCAAACCAAGAGTTGTAATTAAGCTTATTGAGATCAAAGATAACCAGGACGTACATACGATTTTACATTGGATAATGCATATGCTTTTTCTAAGGTGGTGAGAGTATCATCTCCGACCATGATATTAACTATTAATAACCGTTTGAAAAGAAATCATCAGCAATAAATCGAAAGAGGGTGGGTAGCAATATTAATATTGGATATTTGAACATATAATTTTATGAAAAAAGATCATGAATATTATATGATGATTTTCGATCAGATGAGTTCGTGGTTTAAGCAGAATGACAGCTAAAAGTCTTGGTATTAAGAATATAATATTGAAAGTGTTACAAAAGAATGAAGCAAACGAATAGGCTACGATGATTTTTATAGCCGACAATTCGATAGTAGATAGAAAATTATTTAGGGTTTAAGCTCTCATACCATATTAGATTTTGTAATTTCTATCAAAAATATTAATGAGTTAAGATTAGTTTTAAGTGCATTATTAGGTAAACAATTATAACTAGACATCTGATGTGTATATGAACTTCCATAACTTCTATTGTGCTTACAACTTTTTACTATTAATATTTATATGTAACGAGTGTTTTTCACCTGCGCATTACAACGAGGTTCCAACAAAATAGATTATTAGATGTGTGGGTGTAACACGTCTTTAGGTTGGTCGATCTTAAGTCTACTTATAACTTGTAAATATTGTGTAATTTTTATCAACCTCAACAACTTGACTGATCGATTAAATTGAATTATCGAATTTATCAAATATATTTTACCTGAATAACTGAT
This sequence comes from Logfia minima, assembly GCA_963921325.1. NCBI lineage: Eukaryota > Viridiplantae > Streptophyta > Magnoliopsida > Asterales > Asteraceae > Logfia > Logfia minima. The sequence continues at coordinate 39,020,221 of OY992764.1, forward strand.
GCAACTTTGGGTTAGATTATTTTTCTAAATCTTAAATAAACCTTAAATTTAAACTTCTTAGAGTACATAACAATAATATATTAAACTATCCATACAATCGTTTTTGTTGTTTTGAGTTATATGAGTATGTTATATGTTATATTTATTGAAGTAACAATCATCATTTTATTGTTGATATTCACTTGCATAATCAATTTCTTTTACTGTTTTTTGTAGCTTACATGCATCCATTTTAATTTTATTTTTCGTTTGTAAATTTTTATTTAAATAATCTTTGTTTTTTTTTTTTAATAATATAATTGTTAACAATCTAATCATGTGTTACCTTTTAAGTATAGCTTAGTTAACAATCTACTTGAACATTTACTTTTGATTTTCAAACTCTAACTATTTAACTATTTAAAAATTATTTCTTTCTTTATGATTTATGAAAATGTTTTTCTCAAATAATTTTATATAAACTTTTCGTAATTATTATATATTTTGAACGATGATTTTATTCAAAAAAGGAAAATGGATTCTAAAAAAAGATTTCTGCAAACAAAGAGATTAAGTATGTTGCAATCATAAAATGAATTAAAAATAAAAATAGCATTACTTGCTTAAACTAAACGTAGGGATCAGATGGAAACCGTTTATGGATTGTGGTACTAAACCAATGTTAAGTCACATGGTGTCTGTTTTCTGTACAATGTACATATATTCTTATGAGAACAAAAGTGATATATACATATATATATATATGGAGTATTATTTATGAGAAAATAAAAGTGATCGATGTACGTCAAGTGATTACAACAAGTGTAGAACTCTGTCTCAGACCTTTGATGCATAAAGCAATCACATAACTACGCACCATACAAGCAGCGTGTTCAAAAGAACACAAAACTGATAAATATACATAAGGCACACACGCAATAATTAACTAGCTTAGGGAGAACCACATGTGGTACAGTTGCAGGTCGTTGGAACAAAAGCACAGACACCAAATGGTTTATTAGGAAGCTGGCAGTCTATACTAAAACAACATGGCATGTTTGAGCAAGTTGTTGGATTGGAAGCCATAACGCAGCACCTGCACTCCAGACATACTTGGAACACACCGAGCTTCCTCATCTGATGATCATCTATGACTCCCACCTGCATCAAAGACTTGTATTCAATTTGAACTTCCTCGATCTCAAGATGATCAAATCCTACAGCTGCAATTGCAACGATCAAGCATGTACACATAATTGGTAAATATTATTATAAAAAAAAGATTATGAGATTTGTTTGGCACAAGCTAATTAACTTGCCTGAATCAATGGTAGCTTGACTTATGGAAATAAAAAGTAACAAGAAGGTGACTGTATGCTTTTCTGCGACGTTATTCATGGCTCAACTATCAAACGAAGAGAGATGATATTTTGTTTATGAAATAAACTTGCGTAGGCTTACTTAGTACATATAAGGGTAGGGATCGATATTGTAACACGTAAACTACGGTACACGATCTCTTATTTGCCTGAAATGGTAACCAACATGCTTATTCTTATTCTCCATATTAGACATGACAAATTAGAATAAAGAGCGTTTCAAGGAACATCCACATGCCAGCTAAATAAATGATCAAAGTATAAAGGTTGGCCCAAGCCCTGCGTCTTTCTATTACTACCAGAGTCTTAATACAAAGTATCATATTTCTATTATTGATTATTTCAAAATAAGTGTTCACTTACTGTTTCAACCGATAAAAAAAATTTTAGTGAGCATAGATCATACTTGATTAGTGAAGAATGTAATTAATTGAAAATTTTAAAATTACGTGTATTTTCAAAATTAGACGGAGACGAATAGAGTATTAATTTGTTTAGGAGAACTTTGAAAAATATAACTTTCTTGGAATCTATGAATGATTAATGAAGAAAGAAAAGAAAAAAAAGGTGTTGCAAATGGAGAGGGGAATCAGGCTCTTTCCACTACTTGATATTGACATAAAAATAGTAGTAGTACCTGTCATTTATAATTTGTTCTAAAAATAGTGTCACAACTTAAGTATATGAAAATGCTCGGGGTTATGCTAATTTAAAGAGATGGGTGAGTATATGCTTCAACCGTAACTAATATTTTGTCAATTTGTTCGTTCTTAGATGATTACATATTGTTACGCCTTCCTTTACTGGTCATAAATTACTACTATAAGCATCACATAATTAAATATGAAACTAGAGTTACATTACATATTAGCGGAAGTCTTAAAAATAATAAACTTCTGATACATGTTTTTATAGCATTACAAAAGTAATCAAAAAAATGCAAAATCTTTTTAAGTTCAGACCTTCTTCCTATCTTTACTTGTACATGTCTGATCGTTAAGTCCCGAGATACATGTTTACATATACTAATAAATATATGCTTACTAAGTTCAGGCATTTCAACACATACAATTAATAAGTCAATACAACTGTTCAATAACAAGTATATAATAAAACGTACGCTACCATTGATATTTCATGATATAGGATGCAATTAAATTTGAGCATGTATAAAGATTCATGTAATAATGTAACTGTAATTGTAACTGTAAAAGAGATCTTTTGTTGTAGTGAATACATCGGGTGGAACTATGTTTTACTATTCTTTATATCATACCTAGTAGTTAGTGTCTGAGTACTAATACTTGTAATTGCATGAATGGTCGGTGCCCTGACATAAGCAAGTATATAATAGTGTATAAACTTTTATACTTGTTCTTATAAATCTGAAATCTGTAATCGTTAGTCGGTGTCCCGACATATCTATAATAGTGTATATCCAAATCATGCAAGAATAATATAAATACTTTAATAACAATACTTGCATGAAAAGAAATGACAAATAACATGTATCTCAATATATAAGTAGCGTGAACTCACTTGATTGCTCTGCTAATTTACTCTTTTTCTATCCCACGGATTTACCTATATTTCAATATCATTTCTATCGGTGACCATAACTCAACATATAAGTAAATTGATACTAAAGTCCGACGATTCATACTATAAGTGTCTAAAGTTCGTTCTACAGTCCAAAGTTGGTCCAAATCTTAGAAAACGTCGTTTGCATTTAAAATAGCCATAACATAACGTCGTAAATCTTTTTTATTGAGATTTTGACAAACAATATAATATATGTACTTCCGTAATTTATATAAAAAACAATAGATTTCTTGTATATAACAAAACTTCACATTTATCATAAACAATTAACTTAACATAAATATAAAACATCACTTATATTTAAAAGAAACTTCATAACTACTAAGTAATCATTTATAAAAACAATAATTAACACATTTATAAAGCAAAAATTGCTATTTTAAAAGACCTTTATATAATTTAACTATTAGGTTTAAGTCGAAAGAAATAAAAAAATACATTTATTTAGTCCATGTAATAGTTCATTGGTTCATCTACATGCATGCATTTTAAAGGCCCAAATCAGAGTAGAATGGCTGGCCCAAAATCAAGCAGACCAGCCCAAAACCCAAGAAAATCAACCCAGATCGCAATTGTTGATCGCAGCCCTGTAAAACAACCATTATAGGTTGTTTTTGCTTGTTTCTAGACCGTTTTTCAAGAAATAAAAACTGGAGTTTTATTTGAACCCATGAAACGAACCTTCAAGATAAAAATCAGTACTTAAAACAATTTATATTGCGTTAATTAAAATTATTTCAGTAGCTTTTCTGTAGCTTACAAAACTGAATGAAAAAGACTATAAATTGATCATTTCTATATCGTTTTTCTTGAAATTAAAAGCTAAATATTACATGTAGGCATGTACTAACATCCATGTATGAAACTAGACATTTGAAACTGTATACATGGTTCTAATTTTAAGTTTTTGTAGCTCATTTCGGAATCGTCTCTAAAACATATGAACTTAACTTTTGGACAATCAAGCATAACAATGGACTGGAATTGATTGGACTTTCATACTAAGTACTTAAATCTTAAGCTTTCTATGTGTTCAAATCAAAGAATGATTAAGACTATATACCAAAATTGATGCTATCGGCCAACTCCTAACCGTTAGTTCCTTGCTCGAAATCACTCGGTACCACTCCATTTTTTTTTTTAAATTGATTTGTGTTTTGTTCATCTCATTAAACTGTACATGTATATAGAAGTAATTTGCATGAAAACGTTGTTTATATCGTTAATTGTTTCTAAGTTACTATGGGTTTCTATGATAATTACACGTATCCTAATTTGGTCAGAAATTACAAAATAGGTGCCTATAGCATGAGACTTGTTTCAAAACGATCCCTTAAATTAATAACTTTCAGAGTTTTACATTTTTGACCATAAATATGAAACTTTATTATTTTTAAACATTTCTATAACACATAATACTTAAAGATACTTTATTTATTTATCAAATCTTAGGATGTTACACATATTTTCAGAAATATATCTTTTTACATATTAGTGTACAAAATATCTTCATTTATAATTACGAACAACAATAGTCATAGAAATTTCTTACATGAAAGGGTAGAAAATAGTAGTATTCAGAAAATAAAAACATTTGCCTAGAGGTGAGTGAAAATCGGTTTGGGCCTAAACCGAACCGGTTTTAAAACTGGAGCGGTTTGGGTCAACTCCGGTCAAAATCGATTTGGACCCATGTTTGAAATCGGTTTGGTTGGGGAAAATCCAAACTAATCAAACTGGTTTCAAATCAGTTCAAACCGTAGGATCTGAAACCGATCGAATCGGTTTCAAACATGTGTAAGGATTTATTACGATTTGGATTGAGCGTTTCTATATGAATTCCTGGAGTTCTTTTGTTAGGCTAACTCGGTTAAGATAAGCGTCAAAGCCCAATAAAAGTAGTGAAGCAGCCCAATTTTAGTACCCTAATTAAGTGGCCTGGTTGAGGATCTGGATTGAAGTAGTAGTTTTATCATTTCAATATCAAAATATTGATTTTATTACCTAAAACTATATAGACTAAAATATGACCTGGATTTTGACTATTACGTTTATCATTTCAATGTCAAAGTATTTTATTTATTACGATGACACAGATATTTGTGGTATTACAAACGTCTTTTGTCATCTGCATCATATAACTTTATCCAAAAATAAAAATCATATACAATCAGTAAGCGCTTATTAAACAAATTATCTTAGGACCCATTAACGGTCGAATAAAATCTTTAATCTTTATCGAAGATAAGACTTGATAAATTTAAATAATCAAAGGAACCAGGTATATATTTGCTGTAGAAATTAGTTTAGAGTAGATGTGTGAGAAATTAATTATACAGGAGATTATATCAATATATCTTCTACGTGTGTATCGAAAACATATTAAGAAAAGAAAATAAATACTAGTTTAATGACCCGTGTATACATGTTTATATTAAAAAATATTTTATAAGATTAAAACTTTCCATTTTATTTTTATTATAAATATAAATATGTAAGCAGTTTTATGTATTAATTTATTTATACGTTTGTATATTATTTAATAATAAAATTAAATTAGTTATAATTATTTACATGCATGAGGAATAAAAAGGCCAATGCATATTTACATTTACGATACATTTTACTAATAAAAAAAAAGTTGCTCAAAAAGTAATTATTGTCAAAGACATTTGCATGCTTAGAAAATGACAAAATTTTAAGTCTAAACCACCTTTAAATCTATTAAATAATTCAAAATAGGAGGAAAATTTGTATTGGATAAAATTATTATTTTAACAAAATTTAAAAAAATAAGAGTATTTCTTGTTTCTAAAGTACAACATATCATCAAAGTTTTTTGGATATATATTGCTCTTAGTATATATAATAATAGAATAATAGATAGATTAGGTAAATCGGTAATGACATGATAATAAATTATTTTTAATTTTTAATATAAATAACAAGAATACGTAAACGATTTTCAATGGCCGTGACCAGTTATTATTTTCAGAAATTTATTTTTTTACACAAATCATCATATACAGTGAATATTTTTAGATTAATCGCATAATGAGCCGTAGTGTTGGGGGCGTAGTTATCAACTCTCGATTTCACTGGTGACATGTAATTATATATTTTAACTCATCTCATACTCGAGTCTTAAAGTCATAACTCATAACAGACAGGTATATAAACATTAAACACCGATAATTATAATATATCATAGTTCTTTAAAGTTAATATACAAGTTTTGTATAAATTAAATTTCCTAAGAATATTAGAATAAATTTATATTGTTAATAAAATTCCTAAGAATAATAAGAATATATTGTATTTATTATGTACATTTAAAATTTTGAAATTTGAGATTCAGTGAGGTAATCGAGTGGGTAACACTAAAAGCTGTATCAGAAAAAATAACAAATGGGGACAAAAATTGAACAAATCAGATCATCAACCCGATCTATTTTGAGTTAACCAAAACGAGTCTTGTTTGAACCAAAATGAATTTAAATTCTTAATTGTATGGGCACTGATTAGCATATACTCGTAAATCAGACTACACTTTTTTGTGGGTTTTTGAACTTTTTTTTATACATACGTGTTTAACATATATTATTATAAAACTTTATTATAATTAGATTATAAATAAGAAGGAAAATATGTCATCATCAACTTATCAAAGCATATACTCCGTTGTTTAGTAACTAGGTTTATTTAAGCGTAAGTATTATAACTATTACCTATACCTACATACAATGAAAGGAACTAGAAAGAAAACAAGAAAAGAAAAAAAAAAAAAAAACCCAACCACGAATCTAAACCTTAACCTTCTGATGGAGAGGCGACTTCTTTACGACTAGACTACTACAGGCATATTATTTGACTTCAACACTATGTCCTATTTAATATTACTATACGGAGCCATGCACCTTTCACTAAAGGTCGAAAAAGTTTGTGGCTCGTAAAAGCCTCTCGAGGTGGGTGCCCATACTGCCCCAGTGTGGTACCGTCTAGTGACACTATTGTAAAAATGTAACTAGTTAATTGGCCATAACTCCTAACCGGCAACAATCAGTCATTAGACTTGGAATCTGTACGTCTAGCCGAGACTATTGATGCTAGTGAAATTTTGATGTGTTTTTAGGAGGTTTTGTTGGTGTTAGTATCTATTTATAGTGCGTAAAGAAGTATTCATTTTTCTCAATATAATAATCCATTCTTTAGACATAAGACTGTAGTGTCACTATAAGTTTTAACTGTTTAGGCATATTAACTAATCAAACTGAAATCTAATAAATTGCCTGCGGGTATAAATCCAAGTCAAACATAGATTTTGTCGTTCAATCTTTAGCCCGATCAAATCGAATATATATAAAAACATATATGTATATATATATATATGTGTGTTTTTAATGAATAATAGTAAAAAGAATAAGAATCAAAGAACTAATGGAGTTGTACAATCACATTCAAAATTTCACTTTTACTCGAATAGTTGAAATTGAATATTTATTAAATGGAATGACTACAAATTATAAAAATCACATATTCAAAATCAACATATTTTTATCTTCGATTAGAGATCATACAATCTATACTTTTGACAAATTTTTTCTTTCATTTTTTTTGTCAGGTCTTGAAAACGCACTACATATAGTCACGTGTAATTTTGTGTATGGTTACCTGTAATTAATAATAAAATTATAAAATTGATAGACTTATGTTATATGTTAATTCACACATGATTACAATTTAATATGTTTAAATGAATAATTATAAATAAGATTTGGAAGATTGCATTTATTTTCGCGAATAATCACATATGATTAGTGAATTTGATAGTTTAATCACATATGTTTTTGTATACAATTACATTTGATTACAACTGAATTTAAATTTCATATGTGATGAGTAATTACTCGTAAATAATAATTCATATGCGACTCAACTTGATATTTATTTTACATGTACACTTTTTAATCACACGTTATTTAGTTTGAAATTTAATCACGTGTGAATATAATTTTCATTTGTCAAATAAAATTATTTTCATGTAATTTTTAAACTTGTAATTGGTAATGCGAATATTCATATACGAATTTCAAACACTTATTAAAAATGACAAAACAAATTAGTAGAAAATATATTATGTGAGATCTCTAATTAAAAACAAAGAGATCAAAATAAGTATTTGAAATAAAGCAATTGACTTTTTCAATTTTTTAAATATTTAACATCATATATATATATATATAGAATGGGGATTAAGAGGGAAGAAAAAAAATTTGGGAAGGAAGAAAGTAAATCTCAATCATTGATTTCATCAAAAATGAATTTTAAAAATTACAAAAAATTTTAAAATTTAACATTCATCACTAATGAATGTTAAAACGTTTTTTAATAAAAAAAATCAAGGACTAAGATTTACTTCCTTCTTTTTTCAAATTTTGAAGTTCCAATATGAATTCTTCCTCTAGATATATATATATATATAACTACGTTTGCACCTATATATGATTCTAAGTTTCTAACATATACTTTTGTTTTTACACGTGAAACTAATGTTGCATATATACCTTTTAGTTATGATACAATCAAAATTATACAAGTCGAGAATATAGCATATAGTCAGATGAATCTGTATTCCCCTTTACATTATTTTCTTTTCCTTTTTGCTGTTACTAGAAATCATCATTAGGAGAGTGAGTATTTTGAACGAAGCACCCGAGCAGTTTAATTGGTGGATATACACCTTTATCTTTATATATATATATATATATATATAATTAAAAGAAGATACAATGAAAAATTCTGAGCTCTTTATTATTTTTTTATATTTTACGATTTAACGATCTTTATTTCTTTCGTATAATTACACTTTTAGCCTTTTAAATATTTGATTAAATTAAAAAATTATACCAAATATTTTATTCATTTATAAAAATTAGAAAGTCTATAAATTATATAAGAAAATAGGCTATAATATTTTATTCATTTTATTAAAATTAAGTTTGTCCCGCATTGTAGCGGGTCTATAAACTATATAAAAAAATCGACCAAATAAAAATTAAATTCTACCTGCGTCATCGTGGGTCTATAAACTATATAAAAAAATCAGTCATAATATTTTATTCATTTATAAAAAATAAGTTCGTCCGGCATTATCGCAGGTGTCTAGACTGTTTAAAAAATCGACCAAATATTTTATTCATTTATAAAAATTAAATTCTTCTAGTACTATCGCGGGTCTATAAACTCTATAAAAAAGATCAACATTTTATTCATTTATAAAAAGTTAAATTCGTCGTGCCTTATTGCGGATCTATAAATTATACAAAAAAATTGATCAAATAAAAATTAAATTCAACCCACATTATTGTGGGTTTATAACATAGTTATACATTATAGATCGATGAATAATATAATAATAATCAATTATAATAGAAAGTCGGTTTTATAAATTCTCCCACTATTCCTCCAACACATTAGATATGATCCCTACTGTATATATTTCTTATTTTTACATAAGTGCTTTTCTCATAGTTTTTGATTTATAAGAGTAAAATGGAGAATTGACTATTTTAATAGTGCATTTTGTTTAGTGGTTGATAAATTAATTTGAGATGGAGCTAGTGGCATAATATGAGAACACACGTACTTGGGAAATAGAAATAGCAACAACGCTTAATTTTAATTATTTGAGTCATATAATTCGACACATATAACGTAGTTTACATATTTATGTATATAATCTTTTGAAGTATCACATTTAATAAGTTCATAGTGATATATAAAACAACATTTCGCATGGGAAGATATCGTGTTATGATATTAAGTAGACGTTCGTCTCGTATAGTATTTCAAAAATATTGAAATACAATCAAATGAATTGAAACTCGAAGAAATTGAGGTTTTTAAAATTTTGAAATACGTTGTGAGTTTTATTAATATTAAGTGAAATGAAATTCGAACTAATATTAACATAATAACTTTATTATAACAATAATAAATAAAAATAAATGTCACAACCAAACAATAATATTAAATTAAAAGTATAGTTATTATAAGTATATCATTAATTACTTTATTTATTAATCAATTATTGAATATAATAATAAGTAACAGTAATGAGAAATTTCAGTTAGAAAGTAAATTAACTTGTAATTTTGAACGTTCACTACGAATAACAACAATTTTATTGAAGTTAATAAAGTTTCATTAATAACCCGTCACAATATGACACGCATTATTGTTCTACGTAGCAACATGCATGGCTGTGTAGGACTTTTTGAAGGTCGTGTGGAAAACTCTAAGATGAGGACCTATAAAATATAAAAAATAATTTTATGTTTTTAAGGTTAATCAATAAGTTAGCTAAGTATTTTCGAGAACAAGTCTTTTTGGTATTGTATTGTTTGTTTGTGTTAAGTTGTTTTAGCCTATGCCTATTTTAAACCACATGGTCATAATCAAAACCATCTTCATCTACAGATTATTATTCATCCTTTTATTTGATTAAATACTTAATATAATTAAGCGCACATTAGTTTAAACTTGACCGATTACAAATATTGATGAATTAATTCTAAACAAAATATCAATTTAATTAGTGACCTTATCATTTTACTCTTTTACATAGTCAACTCAAGGTTGGTCAAAGAAAAAAAAAACTGTACTGTCTACTCTACTCTAGAGAACACCTCATGCTTAATTAGCAGAAAACAATTAATTAATAGATATTATCCACAAATCCTTTTTGAGTAATATATACATGTTCAGTGGATGGTATATATTCGTCAATTTGAGTGCCTACTATATCAGTCCAACGATCCCTCCCTAATATCCATCATCCACCAAAATCAAGCATTAACTAATCATCTCATCATCATCCTCTCTTTGTATAAACATTTTACATACAACTTTTTGTGTTAATTAATTAATTATTCATGTCAAAGGTGTACCCAGAGACCACCATACCCGGATCATCTGGCCTTGGTAAAAATCAGGCGATCTTAACTGTTTGGAAAAAGTCTCTGCTCTTTGGTTGCGACGGATTTACGGTGTTCGACTCCAATGGCGATCTTGTCTATCGAGTAGACAACTATGTCGCTGGAGGCAATGGTGAAATTGTTCTCATGAATTCCTCAGGCCGCTCTCTCTTCACCATTCACCGCAAGGTATATCTCATCATATCAACTATGATATGATACACACCAACTTTGTACATGTATCATAGGGACGGAGCTAAATAATGCTGATCGAGGGGGGTCACTGGAATTTTCTTATTGAATTTTAGTGTAACTTTATTAGTATAATTTTGTTTATGAACATGCTGCTTAAGTTACAGATGTCACAAATTTATAGTTTTAAACGGATGGACAAATGTTTTGGCAATGCCCTTAATCAATTGCATGAATGCTTATTCAATTCCTTTCAATTTGGATAAGATAATGACTAATATAATGACTAATATAATGGTGTTATGTATTCATAACAGATGTTAAGCCTACCAGAAAACTGGTTGATATATGACGGAGAAACTACGGTAAGTCCCCGGTTTTCAGTGAGGAAACACCACAAATTTCATCACACAAAGTCCGTAGCTTACGTGAACTCATCAGCAAGTTCATTGAAGAACAACAAGAAAAATGTAATTTATGAAATTGAAGGATCATATGCTCAAAGGTGCTGCATGGTGTATGACGACAGGCACAGGTGTGTTGCGGAAATTAGGCGTAAGGAAGCCAAAAATGGGGTTGCTCTTGGCGAGGACATTTTTCAGTTAGTAGTACAGCCTTCATTAGATCCAAGTATCGCAATGGTTCTCGTGATTGTTCTTGATCAGATGTTTGGTTACTCTCCACGATTATTAGGACGTCATTGATTATTGGTTGCTTTTGACCTACATGATATTTAGACAAGTATCAAGTTTGATTTGTATTATATATTGTTTGGCGGATGTAACCTCTGTGACGTAACATAGATGATGGGAACGACTCGTTTCGTACTAAACATTTGTATAAGTACAGGACTAATAAAGGAATTAAGTATAGAACTAATAAAGGAAGGAATAATAGATGAATTTGTTATCATACTTTGCGAAAATGTTCATATGGGTTGCTATATTTTAAAAATATGCGATTGGACTACTATACTTTGCGAAAATGTTCATGTAAGTTACTATACTTTTATAATGTGCAATTGGATTACTGTACTTTGTAAAAATGTTCATACGAGTTACTGTACATCTCACTGAACATCTTTAAAGTATAATAACTCATATGAACATTTTCACAAAATACAGTAACTAATTTGTCTATTAACCTGTAAAAGAATCGAAAATGAAATTGTTCATAAGTGATATCATTGTAGTAGGAAAAACATCTAGTACCCAAATACAATTTCATTATTATTACTTACGTAATTCAATAGAATTACAAATCGCATAACATGTGTAGTAATTCTAATATAACTACCATAACCGAATAAAAACATAAATAAATAAGTAGAAATTAAAAAATATCTACAAATAACAAAAAGCAAATAAAAAGTTAATTACATAAATAAAATAAATAAGTGAGTAAACTTTTCTCAAGAAAACCGCGTTTCGTGTTTAACACGATTCTCTTAGAACAAATTTACCAACTTATACTTTCGGGTTTGACTAACACTACTTAAGATCTCATTAGAATTTATCTCCTATATGAAAAGCTTGTCATTTTGTGTGTGTCTTTGAATGTAGCTTAAACACTTCTATTTATAACTTGGTTGGTCAATCTATATTTAGTTTACCCACCAATGTGGGACAACACTGAAACCCATCAAATGTCTTACTTTATGAACACATATCCGATTCACATTAGCTCCGATTTGGACATATATTACCTTGTTGTGAAACTCTCATCAGGGAGGACGCAAATACATAAACTAATATTTATATATACTACATATACATATCAAATTATGTGTCGAAAGTTAGTGAAAACTCACATTTTATGTTAGGACTTATGAGCCCAAACAAGACACTTATAATCACTGATTATACCCATATTTGGTGATTCATAGGGGATTGTTTAGATTCTTGGGAGATGTTGGTGATTCCTGAGGAATAGTTCGTATTTTGAGGGGATCCTCATGGCTGAAAGTAATACAGGTTCTCATCCCGGAGTGATCTAGCCAGTCGTTAAAATTTGAGGTTTTTGATTAGTTTCCTTATTTAACTATTTTAGATATAGTTAACCCTTAACTCAGTTTTGCTTGTTGATCAAACCAATCATATTGATCGAATATAATTACATTAATTATGTATATTCTTTAATTGCTTTCATTAAATTTTATTACACTTGCTTTTTTGTTTGGTTACCCAAATTAGATCATATTGTCCAACAAAAAATAAAATATCCAAATTATACTTACTTTGTTATATTTTTATGAAACCTAAAAATTTATTAGGTCACCAACAGAAGAAGGGGGCCAAGCAAGATAAACAACAACAAACTCTCATGAAGAGAATCAAAGCCGAATACAAAAGAACAACAAAAAGCCAAAGAAACACTAAACGTGAGCCAGCACAAGAATTACCCAACTCCAATCGAATCTAAATAAAGAAGATCTAACGGATTGATAATCCACTTTTTCCAATTGAAAGACATCTTTGACCCACATAAAAGATAAAGATTGTATTTTGCATTTATATGTACTAACAATGCATTTAACACGACCTAATTTTCGTTCTACTATGAATTTGTGTAAGCTCCGGTATTCTTCATTGCATATGTCATCTTTTTAACATGGGAGAATGTATATGGAGCCATAGAAGTCACCTGAGCATATAATTTTGTTTGATACCACTTATCTATAAATGTTATAAATTAAAGGGATATGTAATTTGAATATGCATTCTAACTTGATATTTATTGTGTATATCCGATTAATGTATTCTAATTTTAATGTACTTAACCAGTTAAAAATGTTATTTAATACACTTATATGATCAGTTTAACCCTTAACTAACTTGTTTGACCACTTTTAGAATTGAAGTCTACGTACGTGGCAATACACATCAGATACATAAGGTACATGACGATCCTACTCACTTGATGAGGGTTATTTGAATATTTCTGTAGGAATTTTAGTTGTCATTTACCGATTTATGGAACTAACTTTAGCCATTCTAGTCATCAATAACTTATGGAATCAATTTTACAATAACTCGTCAGTTAATGCCAAATTTATGGAATCAATTAAATGACTAAATTTTTTATGGAATCAGCAGTCATTAATCATCATCATCAACACTCATCGTCAATGTCAAAACACAACAAATTTATCATCATTATGGACAAAAAAAATAACAAAAAAAAGTTAAGGATTAAAATCCACAAACTCGTTTTAGATCAAAACCCTCATTTGAAAAACCCAAATCGACAACAATTAACACTAATACCATGATTCCAGTTTCCAACAGCAACATCACCTTCTTTCCGTATTCTTCGCCGTAACAAAACCCCAAATCGACAATAATTAACACTAATCTCATGATTTCGTATTCATTGAAGGTGATGGTGGTGGTCTTCCTCGATTGTCTAACGAAGATCTGTTATTAGAGTGGGGGGGTTCTGATTTCCGTTTTTTGTTTGCAAGCGTCGCCAGAGGATGATGCAGGGATGGGTCGGATTTTGGGGAGGTGGGTAACGAGTTGTCGTCGGCCGGAGATGGCGGCTGTCACAGGCAGTACGAAGAACATGAGTAAGCGGTGGAGCTAGAAATTGCACTTTGGCTGGGCTAAATAAAACAAATACGTCCTCCGTCTCACTACAAGTGTTCATATTATTATTTTGAATTATCTTAAATAAGTGTCAACTTTCATGTTACAACCAATCAAAATAAATTTAAGTGCATAGAGATGTTATTTGATTGGTGAAAAATATATTTAATAAACATTTCTAAAAATATGTGAATAGTCAAAATGGACTTTTGACTAGGACGAAGAGAGTGTTAAAAGTTCTTAAAAAGTAAGAAAATAGTAAGGTGCGGTAATTTTTTTAGCAACTTAGAAAGTTGAAACATTACGAAATAAACCCTAACAAATCATTAATATAAATGAACAATATTAATCTTATGATAAATCAAAACTCTTAATTGAATGAATCTTAAACCTACTCAATGCATTGACAAGTTAGATATTGTCGGTTAACCGAGTAGCAAATTGCAAAGAATAACGTACAATAATTGCAACATGTAAATCAACAATAAAGAGAATGACACAAAATTATTCAATGTATTGATAACAAAATTAACTTAAACAATCAACAATTTAATTGGAAGAATTACCAAATAAGAAAACTAGATTTGTAAGTATCTGTGAGCCGACTGTTGAATTAATATGCGCTGAGTTTTAATATTCTTTTTGAAGGTGATCGATTTACGTAAGTTGTGGTTAAAGAGAGTACAAACTTAATCTTTCATAATTTATATTAGCTCTTCTAACTAATAGTCTAATACTACTGTAAATCTGTAATAGTTACCTCAGTTAAATATTTAAGTGGCTAATTTGTTCTGAGATTTACAATTTGAGGTGGATCAAGAGCTTTTCATTTATCACAATATTACTAAATTCTTCGTATTTACTGCTACAAATAATCATTTTTGGGTGGGCCTTAGTCCCTCTGGTTCTTTTGTGGCTCTGCCAACATGAGTAGCTAATGGTCAAGTTGATGAAAATAAGTTGAGAGCATGATGTTGTTGTCATTCAATATTTCGGCAAGCGTATTATTAATTCATAGTAGAAATAACTTGTGAAATGGTTTCATGGGTGTTGCTAATTTGTTGAAATAGTTTTGGTTTTGAGAAGAAAAAAAATGGTTTTTGATGATGCTAGATACTGATCTTGGTGGTGTTGCTATCATTGTTATTTTTGATGTTGATGAAGGCATCTAACTAAACAACGATAACAATTTTTCTCAGTGATAATAACTTTAATTATTAAATTTTTAAATCAAATAATCTTTAATAAATTCATGTAGATAAAAAATAGTAACACATGCACGTTTCGTCTAAGGTGGCATCCGACTAAAATGATAAAAAAACGTTACCTGTTACATGTAGGCATTTTAAAAATTAAACTATATCAGTTGGTGTTTAATTGTTAAATTCCAATGACGCCCTTTGCTTAAATGCTTGTAGTAATAAAACATTTTAGTCCAATGAACCAAGTAAAGCTAAATCTTTTACTCAAATTTGACGTCTTATGAACCATGTAAAGCTAAATCAATTTACTCTTGTCATCTTCAAAAATACTAGACAATTAACAATCTATCTTTCAATTTTTAAGCCATCATCATCACAGACATCACAGAAAAATAATTATTATTGAATTCATCTATTTTTTAAATCATATCTTACATCTCCATCCTCAAGTGTTAAACAAAAAGTACTTGTTAGTATTTATAAATGCATCCAACTTTGTCAAAAAAGTTATTGTGTGTATCGTACTTTACGTGACTCTATTAAATGTACTGAACTCGTAAAAACACATAATTGTATGTAATATTTTGACGTGGAACTTTGTATGAGTGACACGTGGGTACTTTGTATGAGTGACACGTGGCCAAATTACATACAATTGTATGCTTTTACGAGTTGGGTACATTTAATAGAGACGTTCAAAGTACGATACACACAATAGCTTTTTTGAAAAAGTTAGATACATTTAAAAACACATAATCTTGTAAGTAAACTAAATGCAAGAGGCCACTTCGATTACAAAAATTATTTAGTTTTTCTCTCTCTCTCTAGATTGACATCAGTTAATTGGCTATATAAGTTAACTTATTTGAGCATGTGATTAAGAAATTACTATGTAAGACTGAAGAATTGAACTGCCAGCTTAGTTTCATGTCAACAAGTTTTCAGAATGACATAATTAAGACGGAACATTGTCTATGTTGGCCGAAGGACTAATTTTTTCTAGACTCACCACGTAACTTAATTTTTTTTTTTTTTTTTAATTAACCCAAATAGGTTCAGGTTCAAATGAGAACCAAATAAAATGTGAGAACCGTGAGAACTACTAAATTACATATTTTTTCACATGTGATTGACTTCATTCATATGTGAACATTCATCTACATTTGATTGATAAATAAAAAGAAGCTAAAAACCCAAAAATTACGTATTAAAACATATTTTACCGATTTGTTCATATTATGGTTCACCTGTGAACATGTATTTCTTATTTTGTGTTTTGAGATATAATTTTAGAGTTTTTTAGCTTTTTTTTCTTTATAAATCAAATATACATGAATGTTCACGTATGAATTAAGTCAATCACATGTGAAAAAATGTATAATTTAGTAGTTCTCACCTTTTATTTGGCTTTCATTTGAACCTAACTCTCTACAAATATATTTATATCTTTAAACATACCTTTAAATAAAATGCATTCATTAATTTAAATAAAATCCATTATTTTTAAAATGTACATTAATAAAATAGATATAGATATATCTATCATAATAAAACATACATTTTAATGGTCAAAATATTAAAAGTGTTTTTATTTTAATTATTGAGCCCATATAAAAAAAGTTCCTTTTATTCCTTGATTCATCTTGCACCCATCTCTTTCATCTTGCACGTAAAAGAAAATTGGATAAAAGAAAACATTAAAAATCCTCCGGCCCACCACTTTGGACTCCACCCCCCTCGTCTTTCTTCGTCATTTCAACAACCTCCGACCTCCCCAAGACAGAAGAATGGAACTCGCTGCTTATTACAAGACACGATGAAAATGGAGCCAACGAGGACGATAGAAAAATGCACTGAAGGTATAGAAGGTACAAGTAAACTTTTTAATGGAGTTTTATATGTTATTCTCTGGTCCAATTGGAAGTGGATAGATCAAGTTTTACATTATCCGGATGACCGTAAAGCTGATGCCCATCAAGAAGGTTATTTTCCCTTGAATCAACGTCTTTATATATATATATATATATTTTCAGTTTTTAGTTTCTTCTCCTTCCTGCTTGGAAGCATGTATTATGATGTTTTGATTGGCGTCTCTTGTTTGTGAGATGTTTCCTCCTTTCATAATATCTTTACTTTCCGAAAAAACGTGTTAAGCATGGGATCAAGTAAACTGATTGAATGTATTAATTTAAGTCGTTAATTTTACAAGTTGAGGGTTGGTCATGTTGTTCCCTTAACAGTTGAGGATAATATGAGATCTAGTAGTTAAGTCGAGGGCATATATATGTTGAGTTAGTTACTATGTTATTCAATTATATTGTAAATTAATTACGGATATATTTTGTGAATCTCTGAAAACTAAGTTTCGTATCATGTTAGAACACCTTAACAAGAATAGGAACATTAAAAACGTTTAAAGTTTTGATAATTCGAATCATACATGTAATTTTCATTTTCATTTTTATATACCTATTAAAAAGTTCAATAAATTCTTCAATTATTCATAGTCTAAAGTTCTAAATTTATAAATATAAATCTAACTAATATCTAATCTAATATATATATATATGGGCTGATCTACAAGGAAGATGTAATCTTAGGGGAAGGGGGGAAGCAAATCTGGACCGTTCGTTAACATTTATCACGGTGAAGAATGTTAATTAACATTTATCATGACCAAATTAACATTCATCGTGACCAAAATTAACATTCATCGTTGTTAATTAACATTCACCGTGATGAATGTTAACGGACGTTCCAGATTTGCTTCCCCCTTCTTCCAATATTACTCTTCCCTCTAAATCATCCCTCTATATATATATACATACTATATATATAGGGTGAGGATCAAGAGGGAAACAAAAAAATTAGGGAAGGATGAAAGCAAATCTCAACCCTTGATTTCATCATAAATGAATTTTAAAAATCACAAATAATTTCAAATTTTAATATTCATCACAAATGAATGTTAAAGACATTTGTTTACATAAAAAATCAAGGGTTAAGATTTGCTTCCCTCCTTCCCCAAGATTTGGAACTTCCTATGGATCATTTCCCTATATGTGTGTATATATATATAAGCATTACTAATTAATTTGCTACGGTCCAGATTTGCTTCCTCCTTCTCCCAAGATTACCCATCCCCTCTTAATCATCCATATATGCATGTATATATATATATATAGATTTGCTTCCTCTTTCTCAAGACTACCCTTTCCCTCTGTATATATATATAGTACATATATATATATAAGCATTGCTAGTTAATTTGCTATGCATGCCTAAACGATCACGTGCTAATTAGTTTTCAAGTTTCCCTACTCACATGATCAAGGTTGTCCGGAAAAGAAAGAAAACATACTTAATTCAATAGAACAACCATGGCTATATAAGAATAAAATAAGTTTTAAAATAGATAAAAACGTACGACGTTCAATGGATGGCATATATTCGTCTGCCTACTATAAATGTTCAATGATCCCTCTCTACTTATCCATCATCTACTGAAACAGCATTAACTAATCTCATCATCATATCCTCACTCTGTATAAACATTTTACATAGAACTTTTTGTGCTTCAATATTCATGACAAAGGTGTACCCAGAGACCAAAACTTCAATCAATATTGTTTCTTCAGAGAGGGAACAACACGTACCTGGTGAGAATCAAGTGATCTTAACAGTTTGGAAAAAGTCTCTTCTCTTCGGTTGCGATGGATTTACAGTTTTCGATTCCAATGGAAATCTTGCATATCGAGTAGATAATTATGTTGCTGGAGGGAATGGTGAAATTGTTCTCATGAATTCCTCGGGCAGCCCCCTCTTCACCATTCGCCGCAAGGTACATCTCATATTTCTAGTATAATATTATCCATCTATGCAAACTTTTGAATTGCATGTACGGATTTGTTTTGAATTTGAGTAATTATTAATATGTATAAGATAATGATTAATTAATGACTATGTTTATTGATACCAGATGTTAAGCCTATCAGAAAAATGGCTGATGTATGATGGAGAAACTACAGTATATCCCCGGTTTTCCGTGAGGAAACACAACAAATTTCATCACACAAAGTCCGTGGCTTACGTGAACTCAGCAAGTTCATCAAAGAACAACAAGAAAAATGCAATTTATGAAATTGAAGGATCATATGCTCAAAGGTGCTGGATGGTGTATGATGACATGCACATGTGTGTTGCTGATATCAGGCGCAAGAATGCCCAAAAAGGGGTTGCTCTTGGCGAGGACGTTTTTCAGTTGGTAGTACAACCTTCAATAGATCCAAGTGTTGCAATGGGTCTCGTGATTGTTCTTGATCAGATGTTTTGTTCCTCTAGACGATTATTAAGACGTGCTTAATTAATTATTGGCTGCTTCTGACCTAGCTTATATATCTAGACGAGTATCAAGGTTGATTTGTATTGTTCGGCAGATGTAATAGCGCCATCAGTTAACCTTTGTGACGTAACATAGATGATTGCAATATATATACATGAACGTAAGATGAGTATCAAAGCTATACTATAAACTTGTATCGGTATAAGACTAATAAAAGTATCGATAATCTTTCTATTCACAAACATGAGGCTTTTAACTAGCTAAAGGTGATCCATTAAATTCCAAAGCTGAACATGAAGATTAAAAGAAAATTAAATAACAGAATTTCCGAAAAGACCTTATTTAGCTAAAGAAATTTAAGTTATTCACACATATAAAAGAATTTAAGTTCAGTTTCGCTTATAAGAAAGATAAAAAAACTGAACACTCGTTTTTATCAGCACAACTAAACTTACGTACAGTCATCCTAATAAACTTAAGTTACATAGATCGAGCTTTTCAAAAGATTTATATAGAAAATTTTCCAAATAGAAAATGTGGAAATTATCACTCAGTTTTTTCGGAATTCTTTGATCACATTTTATATCAAATTAATCCACAGGTTAACTCGGGCCAACATTTCTTCCACCATGGTAGCGGGCTAATACCTCCTTGGTCACCACCAATTGACTTTTCGGAACTGGTGCAGCTACCAGTTTCGTGGTTCAATCTCTGGACGACATCTTCACAAATTAAAAGGAGAGTTTAACAACATTGCATTCATCAGTCAATTCTCCAACTCAACCTGTAACTGTACATAGTTGATTTAAAAGGTAACCCATATACATAAATTATTTTTGACTTTTGAGTAAAGACACATATATTATGGTATTTACTTAGAACGAGCATTCATAACTATTATTCGGTTAGACCACCATTGCATATTATTCGGTTAGACCAAACATGAACAAAACCATCACCAAGATAGCCTAGTGGTTGGCATCCTGATATCTGTGAGAGGTTTAATGTTCAAACCTCACTAGCTGTACATCTTGGGGTGTTCAGGGAAATGGTTGGAAATGGTCATGGGGATACTTCGGTTAGACCACGTACATCTAAGTAAAAAATACTCATCATCCCGGGTAACCTGAACAAGGAAAACCTCCTTCGTTTACCCTTTTACCAAACATGAACGAAACCACAAATATTTTGTTTTCCGGTGCCTCTTCAACCATATTCGTTTCAATTTGCCTTTGATTAGAAAATTTTCCTCCATCTTCATCCTTTGAGGAATTGCATTGCTTGAATTTATTTTTGCTACACATTTCCCAGTCCGTATATTTCTTGCTGATATTAATAGAAGTTGCTGCACCGAGAGGCAGATGTTAAATTTGGAATTAAATATACAAGAATATAGTGCTAAAGTTGTATGACATACTAAATTAATCAAGTTGCGCATTACAACAGAACAATGAGGATTCCAACAATTGGCTACATTTCATCTGTAAATGAATAGCATAGGTCAAGCTGAAAAGGAAAAATATCAAACGGGCCAACCAGGTCGAAAGTCACCCAAAGTGTATTTTCCGGTGCATACAAACTCCTCAATCTTGTAATAATAATTCTTGTACAACTTCACACAACCCTGTAGCATTTCTGCCAAACCAACCCATTTAGCTACCTCTATCACAACTCACAGTTTTGTGTGGTATTCAACAGGTGATAACATCAGAATAGTAGTGAAAACCTAAGTTGACTTTGATGTCTGCTCATTTACAGGAGATAACTGAATGCCAAAAAGTTCAGTGGTATATATTAACATCATCTTAACAATTATGTTAAGCAAACAAAAAGATATGCATCTACATATATGGAATATTAGTTATATCAGATATGGGATGATGGAAGGTTCTAAAAGCTAAACATAATGCATAGTGATAGAGAGTCAAAACATGAAGGGTGTGTTGGATAATAAGTCAAATTGAGTTTGGGTCAAAACGGGACATGGTCACTGCAGATCAAGGCAACACTGACGACCTGGTAAAATGTGACAAGAATTGTTGGCAAGGATGGAAATGTTTAGATCCTAACATGCGTCACATACTCTTCAGCCTGCAAGTAAATATCAGTCTGTCTTGTTACCCTCGTATCACTATGCATTATGTTTAGATCCTAACATGCGTCACATACTCAGAGGTATGCACATGCATATATACCTGAAACCCTACCTACATCTGCTCCTGACTACAAGTTAACAAATTTTAAATTAGCTTAGATAGAAAAGCATTTCCCATATGAGTATCTTAGAAACAAATTTAGATGAATACGTTTGCATGGATTTGCATTTCCTGATGACTACAAGACAACACTTATTGAGTTATTTAAGTTGTTGGTTAACACTAGCCGGATAGATTATATGATTGAGCTTTGGCTTAATATCCGCAGACTTGGGTCTGGATGGTTGACCAGACTTAAGGTAAACTCTTATGGTCAAATAATGTCTGTTTAGTATAGTTTACCTTTGCATCATCAGCTGGGTTAAATTAAAGCTTTGTTTACGATAGGTGAACAATTTTGATAAAAATCAATATTACCGTTGAGTTTACCGATGCAAAATGGTAGAACTTTTTTCAACTACAACCAACTCTAGATAGCATGCTACAAGATGTAACAAAGTAACAAATGTCAACTGACTATCTCCTGATATAGCTATTACATGTATCAAGTAAAAACATCAGTTTGTATGTATTAAGATCCAATCTCGATTTTTCATGTATTTCAGCTGTCTAAAATGGAATCAAGTAATCAGCAATCACTTAATGGTTTATATGCCAGGAAAGAATGCACATACAATAAGAAAACACACTAAATTGTGACATTAAACTCTTCCATCATTTTCTGCAACAAGTTGTGTGCCCAAACTGGATAGATTTTTGTGTGCTTCACCCCCCCCCCCCCCCCACCTCCAGTTCCCTCATTATCATCTGAATCATCATTATTTTGTCCCTTAAATCTTTTACACACTTCTTCTAAATCTGATTCTGAACCTTGACAATCATCCGTTTCTTCTTGATTCTTTCCTTTGACCTTTTGACCAGCATAATCTTTTCTACTCATCAGTCTCCCCTACCTCTTTAGGGTCTAGTAATAGTGTCAAATTCATGTGCTTTATTTTCGCTAGCCAGCGGTCTACCCCTACCTCTTTTGGGTTTAGCATTAAGGTCAATTTCTAATTTTTTAACTTTTCCCATTACATTTGCTTCGATACTTTCCATGCGTTTCCTTTTCCTTTCAGATACCACTTCCTCTGCAGTAGTATCAATTTCTAATTTGTTTCCTTTTCCCGATTACATTTCCTTTGATGTGATCCATAGTACTAAGTATAAACATAATTTCAAAATGATTACTGTCAGTTACGACGTCCTATGCCTCACTAATAGTACCGTTAGTTGAACTGCTTTTATCCTCCTCAGTTTTTGGCTCTGTCTGTGCAACCTCTCTGTCTTCACCACCTTCAGCGTTTGATCTTGGCTCGGGCTGTGCACTTGCTCAAAATGGGTTAGTTTGGGATGTCCAAGCCATTTTCTCTAACACTTTACTTAATCGCTAAATTTTCAAACTACTGTTAAGCCGGTGTATTGAAGACACTTTAATTTCAGTGCAGCTGGAATGAGAAAAGTTCCTGAAAAGTACCACCAATCATAACAATCTTAAAATAAGCAGTGCCTTTCCAATACAAATTATCTTATATTATTTTTCTCTATTGTTGAATTGGTCATTTTGGGAATCACATTTTCTATTCTCTTAGACAGTAATAAAAAGATGATAATCTAAACAGGTAAATCACCACAGAAACATAGGCATGATGAATGGACAGAATGCAGGATAGTGTTCGATAAACCGTTTCTAATATCTAAGGAACAGATAATAAAAAGAATAACATTAATGTAGAGCAGCCAATCTAAATAAGAAAGTAAAGTAAGTGAAGCACATAATGTACAAGGAAATCAGATGAAAGTTGAACAAATAGAGCACACAATGATCATCATAATCAAGAAAAGGCCTAGAAGAGCTCCCAAAAACCAAATTTTAAGCAGAATTTCAACTCAGATTGAATTGCCAAGCAGAGTCAATTTAACTTAGATGTTTAAACACTCAAGAAATGTAGAATGTACAACAGAAATAATGATATCAACCACAATAAGATTTCAAGTAATGTGCCAATCAAAGGAACAAAAGACCACACTTAGAATCAGTGCTGAACATCATAATAAACAACTAAGAAAAACTAATCAGAAATACATATTTTGGTATAAACTTCAATTTACTGATACAAATTCATGATCTCTAAACAAAGTACACTATGCAATTAAGATCATTCGGTGACAGTAATAAACAAAGTACATACACTATGGGATTCAGTAAACATTGAATAAAATTTCGAAGACACTAACTGTAAAGAAGATGAAAAGATTGAGGGAAAAAGATAAATAGAGTATATAGCTATAGATGAATATAGCTAGTAGATTACCAAATCGTGAAGATCGAAAACTTGATACTATTGAAGCCTAAGACCCTAAATAGTCAAGATTATGCTAATTTCGGTACAGCTGGAACAAGAAAGCTCCTGAAATATAAAAAACAATCATAACTAGTTTAAGAGAAGCGATTCAATCAATTCTAAAGAATTATGAATCTAAAATCAACTCAAAGAAAAAAAGGCTTGTTTTATCAGCTTCATATTTTATGAATCACATGTTTTTTCTCACACACATATACTACTAATTCTGTATTGAGACAGATTCAAGATCCGTAAAACAGCGGCAAGAGGCACAAAGCATGAAAGCCAGAACATGGAAAAGTCGAAATATCTGCATGAATACGTATCTAATCATTTCATATATAAACATTATAGATCAAACTCGATTGTTACCAAGAGTTGAAGATGGAATTCTCCTTATTATCAGCTAATGTAGATCGAATGGAAATCTCATTCGTGCATCATGATCATAGAAAGTTTTGTTACTAGAAGTGAATTTAAGTTTATTATGGTTCTTACATTACATTTTATTTATAACAGAAACTGGAAAATCAAATGTATAAGCCAATAAAAATCGAGTGAGTGCGGCAATAAAACGGTTACATACAAAAAGGCGGGAATTTCATTAAAGAGTGTAGCATGTCTCCTTGCCAAATACGCATCTGGGCCCCAACTAAAAAAATTGATAAAAAATCCTAAATTTATTTATTTTAAATTTACATAATCCTCTATGAGTAATATTTCTCTATTAAAAAAGGCAATTTCATATATATCCCTAAAAAATAATAATTACATATATATCCGAAACATGTTTTAAAAACATTGTAATTTGTGCTTTAAAAACTTGTAAGAAGGATATATATACGTAATTAATAACTTTAGCAAGGGTATATATGTAATTCTTTTTAAAAAATTAAAATAGAGATAATATACTCAACAAAACATACATAAAATGATGTGACATAATTAAGGGTTAGTACAATCAAATTATTTTTTTTTCCTTTCATTATAAAAGTTATATTACATCTAATAGTATTATTTACATAAGACTAAAACTAGATCTAATTCTTTAATTGGTTGAATTTTTTTTCTCTCTTAATCTCATCCGATTAATTTTTTTCATCTATCAATCACATATTTACGTCTAGATTTAGTCTTATAAGTTTAGACCTACATATCATTTTTCAGTAGAAAATATATGTTGTTATTATTTTTAAACGGTATATATCTTATTTTCCTTTTCTACATGTTGGTTAAATGATATTTTATTAGTTTCTAGTTAATTAATAAAAATATATGTTGGATTATCAAGAACTGGTAGTGTTGCTGTCAGTATCTTAGAAACAAGTGTATGGTGTATGTATCAATGAGATGCCTGTTGCGATACAAGGTCCAGGATTAGCAGCCGATTTGAAGTTCCGGAAGGATGTGGTGGCTTAGCAAATGTTGCAGCAATCGTTTTAACACTAGCCGGATAGATTATATGATTGAGTTTTGGCTTAATAGGTGCCGACTTGAGATGAACCCTTATGGTCCAATAATGTCTGTTTAGTATATTTTAGCTTTATTTTTAAAAAGACCCACTTTTTTTAGTTTACATTCTCATTTTCTTCATCTAATATAAATTCAAATAAATAAGTAAAAATATAAAATGATCAAAGTATCAAAACTGTAAATTACCAGTTAGCGATCAACTATTACTTGATCACGATAACCCTACTTAAGTCTTTAACCCTCATGGAGACCAAACTCCTTGAAAAAAAAGGAAAATTTTCTAGTCTGCCGAAATTAAATGTGTTACAATTATAAGCCTGTCAAAGAGATAGCAAAGATGGAGATCTAGAGTTGGTTGTGTAGCACATTAGTCGATTTAACTAAGTAAGAAATGTCGACTAAGGATCTTCTTAGAAGATATATACAACTACTGCATTTCTCAAGAAAAAGCATCAATGATCGTATAGTATGTATTAAAATCCAATTCCGTACATCTATTTCAGCTTTTTAAAATGCAATCAAGTAATCTTTAAAGTGGTTTATGTCATGAAAGAATGCACATACAGTAACAAAAACAACATTAAACTGCGATTTTAAACACTCTTCTATCAGTTTCATGTGACAAGTCTTGTGGCCCAACTTGAATGAATTGGACGTGCTTCACCCCCGCCTCCAGTTCCATCATTATCATCCGAGTCATCATCATTATTTCTTCCGTTAAATCCTTTACACACTTCTTCTAAATCTGGTTCTGAACCTTCAGAAACATCCGGTTCTTCTTGCTTCTTTCCTTTTCCTCTTTGGCCAGCATTAGCTTTCTTAACAGATCTTTGAGGATATGAACTCCCAACAGCCCGTGCTACTGTTTTGCTACCTCTCGGTCTCCTACTACTTCTTTTGGGTCTAACAGTAGTGTCAGTCTCTGATTTGTTACCTTCTCCTGTTATATTTCCATTGACACTTTGCCTCATGCGCTTACTTTCGGTTTCAGATATCATTGGCCTCTTACCCTTGGATTTTCCCTGCTTCTCAACTTGTACCATTTCCTCTGAATCATTAGATCTACTTCTACTCTCATCATTACTAGTACCTTTACTTGAACTACTTTTATTCTCATCATTACTAGTACCTTTACTTGAACTACTTTTATTCTCATCATTACCAGTACCGTTACTCGAACAACTTATAATCTCATCAGTTCTAGTCTCTGTGTGTATCTCTACTATTACTGTTACTTGAACTACTTCAGCATTTGATCTGGACTCTGTCATTCTTCTTGCACGAGCTGGATTAGTAAAGGATATCCGAGCCATTTTCTCTTGCACTTTATTAAATCAGGAAATCTTCAAACTATTGTTAAGCTGATGTATTTAAGACCCTGTTGATTTCTGTGCAGCTGGAACGAGAAAAGTTCCTGAAATATACCACCAATCATAACAATTTTTACATAAGCAATGCCATTTCAGTACAAATTGGTGTCGAACTAATCGAAAGATAAAAGAAAAAACAAATTCTGTTGTATCAGCTTATATTGTTTTACTCGATTGTTGATTCGATCATTTTGTGTATAACATTTTCTGTTCTCAATAGAAAAGGATAATAATATATGAATACTTGTTGGTCAACCAGGTGAAGTTCAACAGAAATAGATGAATAATGCATGGACAAAATGCTCAAGATAGTGTCTGATAAACCATTTCTAATGTTCAAAGAAGCAACATAAGAACTCCAAGTGAGAAATAACATAACAGCAGTACCATTTTTGTGATGCTGCCAATCCAAATAAAAGAATGTGAAGTAATTGAAGCACGTAATGTACAAGGAATCAGATTATATTGTGAAAGGCATAACTAAAACAAGATTGCTAGGGTAAAATTTTGAACAAATAAAGCACAATGATCATCATAATCAAGAAAAGGCCTAAAAGAACTCCTAGAAACCAAAATTTGAAGTAGAATTACAACTTCAGATTAAATACCCAAGCAGAGTCAAGTTAGGTTAAGCGTTTACACGCTCTAGAAATATCGAGAGTAACAGAAATTATTAACATAATAAAATACAGTATTAAGTAATGTACCAATTAAGGAAATAAAAGAACACACTTCTAGAACAGATAAATCTGCTGACATAAAAGTTTACCGGGGTAATCCCCTTTACCCAAAAAATCTGCTGATATAAACTACAATTTATTAATACAAATTCAAGAGTCAAGACCCTAAATAGCACCAAAAGGTAAAATCCAAAAAAATTTGACGAAGCAATATTGAGATAGCTTGGTGCCACTAATAAACAAAGTACGGACGCTAGGCGATTCACCAAACATAGATTAAAATTTTGAAAGGTACAGATCCCTCAAAACTGTAAAGCACATGATGTAATAAATGAAAAGATTGAGGAAGAAGATAAATAGAGTATATACCTGTGGATGAAAAACAGAAGAATGTAGCAGCAAATTACCAAATCTTGAAGATCGAAAACCTGATATTTTTTAGCCTTTGTAGTCAAGATAGTGTTAATTTCAATACAGATGGAAAAAGAAAATTTCCTGTAATACAAAAACAATCACAACATGTTTAAGTAAGCATTTCCACCGATTCAAAAGAAATTCTGTAACTAAAATTAGACAGAAAAAAGACTGCTTTATCAGATTTATATTGTTAATTTCATCTTTTTATGGATCACATTTCTTTTGTTTCTTACAAATTTTCTACAAATTCAAGATCCGTAAACACGGCAAGAGCCGCAAAGCATGAAATCTAGAACAGGGGAAATGTGAATCCAAACAAATTTAAACACAAAGAACTAAGAGTGGAGTAAAATTGTACAACAAACCCTAGCTAATAATTATTATTATATATATACATACATATAATAGATATATAGACAGTAAAGATCGAATTAATTCCATATATTACCAATAGATGAAGAATGAATGTAACATTAGATCTTCAAGAGTTGAAGATCGAACTGTCAGTATTACCAGCGAATGTTGATTGAAATCTCATTTGTGCATTATGATTACAGAAATTGTGTTATGAATTGATGTTTGTTGTGGTAATTTCATTTGTAACAGAAACTGGCGCTCGAATATATAAGTGAATGCGTCCAGTTAATTTTCCAGCAAGCTATAAAACGGTTGGATGCAAAAGGTGGGAATTTCGTATTCTACACGTGGAACTATCTTATTGGATGCACTTTTTTGTCAACCTTGCCAGATAAGCATCTAGAGTCAAACTGGTTAAAACTAAATATATTTGATCCAAAACCCAGATTGTTCATTTATAATAATTATTTATTATTATTATTATTATTATTATTATTATTATTATTATTTATATAGTTCTTTATATTAAATCGACATAAACCGGTTTTACGTCTCCATACTAAAAAACAAATTTCATATATTCCCATATGTACATCCTCCTATTAAAGTATGGGGATATAATTATTACTTTCTTTTTTAAATGATATAAAATAAATATTAATATAATATAATAAAATATAAATATAAATAGAAAATAAATGTATAAACCTGGCCAATTGTGAAAATTCTCCAACATTTAAAATCCTTAGATCTACACATGTAGTTTGTGGGTATCGTAGTCTAGCTCTAGTTTTAATCCTTGAGAATAGGAAGAAAAAAAAAAGTGTCTAAACTGTAAGTCTGGACAAAAAGTAATAAATGAAAAAACGGACTTGCAATGAAATACATGACACCCTAACTAATTTTGTACTCCAACTAAACAACAGATAAAAAGTGTTTTTGGTCAATCAGACACCGCACTTTCAACTTGAACTCAAATTGACTGATATACGAACCGCTCATTTTAACACCTCTAAATGAAGCAATATAGATTAAGTTTACGCACACAATTGGAAAGGAGAGTTCAATAAGATTGCATTCATCAATCATTTCTACCATTTAACAACTGTAAGTCTACATAATTTAAAAGATAACCCCTATATACATATATTATATCTGTCTTACGAGTAAACACATATGTGATGGTATTTACTTAGAAGGACCATAACTATTACTACCCTGTACTTTATCCACTGCGACATACCATTCAGTTAGACCAAACCGTTAATGTTACCGGTATAGATTTCACTACGCTCTTCATCAAAGTAAAGGGCTGTTATGTCTTCCAGCGCCTCTTCAACCATATTCATTTCAATTTGCCTTTGATTAGAAGAGCTTCCTCCATCTTCATCCTTTGAGGGAATCTGATTGGTTGAATTTATTATTTTTGCTATACATTTCCCGGTCCATATGTTGCTGATATTAATAGAACCAGCTGCATCAATTGGTAGACGTTAAATTTGGAAACATATAGGAAAAAAAGAACTAAAACTGTATAAGAGATAACAAATTAATCTACTTGTTCCTTACAACAGTTAGGTGGGGGTGCCAAACCATTTGCTGATTGAACAGGTCAATTTCAGTTACATTCCATCTCTAACCGGTCGAATGGGTCAATCTGAAAAGAAAAAAGATAAAATGGGCCAACCAGATCGAAAGTCACCCAAAATGTATTTTCAATGCATAAAACTCCTCAACCACTTTATGCAATAGATTAGATTAGTATTGTAATAATATAACATGTCTGGAACAATTTAACACAAACTTTTCATAAAAAAGTACATTACTTTTTAAACAAAAATATATTTTCTCAATCCAACTGAAAAAAGGTGATTATTCTGTTAACTTTTGTTGTCAAGGAGAATGGCTTTAAACAAAGTAGGTGTGGTTATTCTTTGTATGTGAAATCTAAAAAAAAAAAAAAAAGGAAGGTGTTTTTATTGCACTACTTGTATATATTGATGACATAGTCATTATTACTGGTAACAATGTTAAAATACTTTCTTGGTATTGAAGTTCTTCTTTATAATGATAAAGGTATTTGTTTATCTCAAAGGAAATATCGTCTTAAGTTGTTAAATGATTTTAGTCATTCTATTAAGCACTCCTATTGAGTCTAATATGTGTATTTCATGCATTCCAAGTGATAAAGATCGGTCACTAATTACCAATATAATTGAATATCAGAAGTTAATTGGTAGATTAATCTATTTAACTCTTACTAAATCAGGTATATCTTTTTCTGTACAAGTTCTTAGTCAGTATATGCATGCTCCATTACAATCACATTTGGATTTTGCCTTCAGAGTTCTTAGGTATCTTAAAGGTGCTCTAGGTAAAGGTATTCAATTGATGAAAGGTAATGAGTTTTGCTTAAAAGTTGTTTGTGATTATGATCGAGAAAATGTAAACTTAACAGCAAATAAGTAACAGGTGATCTGGTTTATTTTTGTAATTCATTAATCTCTTGGAAAAGTAAAAAACAAGTAACCATCTATAGGTCCTCTGTTGAAGCAGAATATAGGGTCATCACTACCACTGCTTGTGAAATTATTTGGATTGTAAATATTTTAAGAGATCTTGATGTAAACATCAACCTTCTAGTTGATTTGTTTTGTAATAATAGGTCAGTTATTCATATAACAACTAATCTTATATTTTATGAGAGAACCAACCATTTTGAGTTGGATGTTCATTTTGTAAGAGAAAATGTTACTTCAGGTTTGATCAAAACTTCTAAAATATATTATGAGCATCAGCTTGCAGATTTGTTAACCAAAGGTGTTAGTGTATCTCAACATTCTTATCTTGTTAATGATTTGGGTCTTATTGGCTTTGATCCAAAAATCAACTTGAGGAGGGATATTACAATAAGTATAAGTTCAAATTTATTTCTGGAAATATAAATTAGATATCTTATTTGTGGTTTCTAGCTATTTTCAAGATATATGTGAAAGAATTAAAAGATGGAGGGCTAAAGTGTTAAAGTGCAGAAAGTTTGGTATGCAAAATAAGAGTTCCAGAAGTTATGTGCTAAAGGAATGAAGTGATCAAGTTAAAAGGACCATTCTTGCCACTTCTAAATTGATATATAAAGGATATCATGTCTAGGGTTTCTGTATTCAGTTCATCCTCATCATCATCTTCACTTCAGAAATCCGAAATCATTTTTATTCTAGTTTGTGAGTATAGATCATCTCCTCGATGATCTTCTTGATTGTTAATCATTCAGTCACGAAGACCGAATGAATTTGGAGTTCTTTTCTATATTTTGAACTATAAACATTTGGTTACGAATTAATCATTCGGCTATAAGTATTTCTTGGATTTTAATCTTGTTTTAATTTTGGATAAGTAACACTATTCTAAATGGTATTTTGCCCTGTTTGATTTCCTGATCAACTTCTTAAATTCGCATTTTTGATAAAATGAAGGTAACAAAAAGTTGGCCCTTTTCAAGGAAGTAAATAAAAGTCAAACTCTAAAGAAAGTTATATGTAGTGTACATTGATTTATTGAATCGATAAATGATTTTTTGCTCTAATATAAATTACAATCGAGCAATTATGCATTAGAGAGTTAGAGACTATTCCGAATGTGTATGTTAGTGCTTTTCTTATGATAAGGTTTAGGAAGTCCTAGCATACGTGAGTCAATGCGTCTATCGACTTCTTAAAACTATGTATTGTCAATTGGTTACACCATAAAATTTGATAACATGATAAGTTATATGCCTAATACTTGAACAAACAATATTACTTTATTTGAAAACTAGTATAACGATAACTTTGATTTGTTAAATTTGAAATTTCATTGCGTAAAATGTTGAAGTTTGATGGTTAAATGACGATTTTTAAAATTAAATACATCAAACACAAAACATGAGAGAAATGAAATTAAATAGTTTACATACGTTGGGTCGTCACCGAGAAATCAAGCCACGATCCCGGACACAAGACTGGCAGCTTGTGTTTTGCTTTTTGCTTTTTGTATACATGGGATCGTTGCCTGATTTCCATCTTAGATCATTTTTTGGCTATTTTGGGTCCATTTTGACTCGAATTGACTTCCTTTGACCATGTTGACTTTTAGATAAGATTTTTGAATATTTTTCAGATAAGATTTATTATCCGAAAAGGACATTTTTGATTTTTTTTTTTTTTTTTTTTTTGTTGAGATTTTATGGGTTTTCTGGACGTTCTGGATAAGTTTAATGTTTATATTTGTTCTGGAAGTCAAATTGAATATATTAATAACATGACAATATATTTGCCAATAGAATGATATATTAATAACATGTCAAATTGAACAGGCCCAAGATCATGAGGGTGTTCACTATATTGTTGATCATCCTCATGATGATGATCATTATAAAGAAGAACATGTCAATCCACCTCAACTCTTTGACCATTTGTTTTATAATCATATTGTTGAGGATGATGATGAGGAGGAGGAGGAGGAGGAAGAGGAGGAGCAAGATCCAAGAGATACATACGATAAACCAATATCACCTAGAGCACCAAGAAAGAATATATTCTGCAATATGTCACTGTTGTTATGCGAAAATGATAAAGAAAGTAACTAACGACAAGTTACCCTGTATGAATCCTCTTACTGGGTTCAAGTTGGCCAAACATTGAAAATAAAGAGGAGTTACTTCTTCAATTGCATACCAAATGTCTGGAAGAGAGTTTCCAGATTAAGCCGACGAAGTCAGACAAGACAAGGTACACATCAAAATGTATCTTGCCTGATTGTGCATGTAGTATCAAAGATAGTAACAACTTCCAAGTTAGGAAGTTAGTTGAAGTTCATGTTTCACACATTTTCTCGTACCCAAATCATGTCGAATAATCGACATGCAAGAAAGAAGGTGTTTGGTCACAGAGTTGATGACTTTGGAAGGACGTGTGTACAGAGGCAAAGAAATCAAACTTGATATGACAAAACGCTTTAAAATAAGCCTTTCATACAACCAAGCTTGGAGAGAAAAGTGTTATGCTATAAGGTTGTTGAGAGGTAGTGGCGAAGAATCATTTTGAACACTTCCCTTTTACCTACACAACCTGAAGCTGCATAACGCGAGGAGCAAAACGCATGTGCTTATATATGAGAAGGATAGATTTGTAGTGTGTTATATGTCCGTTGGTGCAGATGTAAGTAACTATAATTGATTTTCATCTATGTTCACATACATACATACATTCTACTATAATTGATATTTTTAATGTCATTGCAGATACGTACATTTGTTAATCATACACGCCCAATAATTATCATATATTTGTCACATTTGAAGGGGGTTACTTGAGAACTAATTTAATTGTTGTGGCTATAGATGACAATAATGACATCTTGCCACTAGCATATGGAATCGGGGCATCAGAGACAATTGATGTTTGGAGGTGGTTCTTGGGAAACCTATGTGACACCCTTGAATCTGCTGGTGAGTTCGACTACCTGACCATCGTTTATAGATTGGGCTCCTTCAATTTCAATCTGTATTTCAACTGTCTTTCGTCGTCATTTGTTAATGAACTTGAGAGCCTATCTTCCAAAGTCAAGCACTACCAATGCATTATTGGAAAATGTGTAAGGCGTATTGTAAGACATATTTTGATCACCATTTTTGTGTGATTTCTAGACACTTACAAGCCTCGACCAAGTTCATGCATATGTTGGGAAAAAAAGATGGTCAAGGCATCATGCTACTCGTACACTATATGCTTACCTCACAAATATGCAGAGTCCATTAACATGTTGAGCTAGAATGCAAGGAGACTCCCTATCATAATGTTATTGAAGTTTTTTCGATCATCGGTACAACAATGGTATTACAAACACCGAAACAATGCAGCTGAAGTTAAAACACCTATTAATCATATGCCGAGCACAAAATCAATAAGAGGAATGTGAAATCACTAGGTTGGAATGTGAATCCATACACACATATCATTCGTGAAGTGGTGGATGGGAAAAAGAATGGGATAGTAAACTTGGAAACACGAACATGCACTTGCATGCAATGGCAGTTGTCCGGTTTACCTAGCGAACCGGTTATGACAGTGACCCGTTTATTCAAATAGGACGATGTAAGTTGTTATGCATAAATGTATTTCACGTCGGACACATATCGAGCGGCCTACATAGGTCGATCCAGGTGGTGTGTAGACTGTGTTACCATCGGTTCTTGTGAAAAGGAAAAATAGTCGCCCACCTGACTGTGATCGTATTCCTTCGAAAGGAAAGGAGAAAACCAAACACAAGCAACAATGTAGTCGTTGCAAGGAAATCGGTCATAGCCAATCTGGTTTTATGGCTCCTTACGATAGAACAGACAAGCAAAGCTGATCAAGAACCAAATCAAGATCCACCTCAAGGTGAAAATCAAAAGTAGAGGTTGAAGAATCAACGTCTCAACCGACTCAGTCTTTTCCTATTGTTCATTTGAATCACCCTTAAAATTATTGTAATTTCTAAACCTATGTTATGTACTATTGAACAAGTGATTTATTTAATTCGATAAAGTTCCAAACCTATGTCCGCCTTGGTTTGAGTCTGTCTTAGTCTGAGTCTGGATGACGTCAAATAAACTTAGACTGAGCACTTATACACAGAGTAAGAATGCCTGAAAAATTTCAAAAGTGTTTTTTTGATTTTTCAAGCAACAAAAAGTGGAAGTATTTTTAGGAGAATGCGTGAAACAACCTGATGATTATGTTATCTTTAAGTCACAATATTTATTGAAATTAATAATCCCGGAAATATCAAAAAATATTTATCCAAAACGGATAAAAGATACAGAATTTTAGTCAAAATGTCCTTTTAAAATAAGAAACTTTATCCGAAAAATCTAATAAAGCCTCATCTAAAAGTCAACAAGAGTCAACATGGTCAAAGAAAGTAAATATAAGTGAAAACGAGTCCAAAATAGTCAAAATCGATCACAGGCTCACGATCGCTAATTTTGCCAGCCACGATCTCGTGTACGCCGTCCGCAAAGCCTGTGCACGCAATCTGCAAATCGTAAATTTTCAGTTTGCTAACAGGGATCAAAATTGCAAATTGATCAATTTTCTTATACTTTTAAAAAATCGGCATTCTTTTTAATTTCCATAAAATTTAATCTTGGTCATTTGGATTTTGGAAATGACAATGTTACCCTTTTAGTAAATTACATTTATATCCATGTAATATACACTTTTATACAAAAAGTTATTCAATACATGACCAACATCCCCTTTTCACCGCATCTTTTTAATCAAGTCTCTCGCACTTTCACCATCTTCATGTCACAACACCACTCACCATTCTCACAACAAGAACTTTCACAATTGGCACCGTTTTGAATGGTGATGATGATTAGATTACCTTTCTTTGTCATAGACAAAAGTTTCTACCCTCGATTTCTCTCTTTGTCAGGTGAATTAGACATCACCACCACCACCTTTAGAGTCGTAATATAATTCGACACATATCCTACAAAATTCGTTGCTGATAGACCATAAATGCACCGCCATGTAACACCGTATTTAAATTACTGGTATGACAAACCCTAATAGTTTAAGGATCTCAAATCTAGATGTGACTTTGAATCAAAAGAGAGATGCATCGACCTGCGTGGTGGTGTTAATGGCGGTGATCCACTTCACCAATGGTGGGAGGGTGTGAATTACACACACTACTGATGCAGATCGATTGCGGAGTTTTTTCAGTTGTTTGGCGGTTGTCAGAGTATTTGGTTGTGTGTATGTGTGCTCAAAAGTCACTTCTATGATTATTATTATTTTTTAGACCGGCTTGTTAGATTTTAGTGGTTCAGGTCTAACAGTGACATCTAATTGGGCAGTATGCTATCCCTGAGACCCTCATGTTCCTCTTTTTTTATCGCCTGAAGGGGTAAAAGTTCCCGGTGGAACTCGAACTTGAGACCTCCCCTAGCCAAACATCCCCTCTCCAAGGCCCCATAAGAAACATTGGTGGCCAACTGAGCTAACTTAGTGGGTGTATGGTTTAGGAGGAACAATAAGGAAATGGTAGGGAATGTAGAAGATCTAGGAAATATAGTAAAACAAAGGAAAGTGAAATACTCTCTTCTTCTCAATTTATTTGTCAATATTTCTTTTTGAATCGTCCCAAAATAACTGTCAATGAGAACCGAACTTCATGGGCCAGGGGAGCACCCTGACTCCCAAAAAACTTTGAGTTATAATTGGAAATCTTAAGTTAATATAAAGATTAATTAAAAGTTCATATTTTGTTAATGGCCCTCCCAAATTTTAAGTAAATCATCTCACATTGAAAATTGTTGCTCTTAAAGCCTCTCTAATTGTAAAGCATCGGCTTCAAGTACTCCGATCTTGCGATATCTATCGTCTATATGAGTTCTCTACCTAGTATGGCTTCCAATAACTATTACTTTCTCATTCTTTCTTTCTTTCTCTATTGTCCTTCTTTCGTGACGTATTTAGTACAATCGGTAGACATAAAACCTTAAAAATGCATACCATGTGTTTGATAAAAGTCCCTCTAGAGCTACCTTTCGACTCTATTGAATGATATAGTTATGCTTTATTTAGAATAATTCATGGAAATAGGAAAACTCCAATCACATACCATGTGTTTGATGAAAGTCCCATAAAACTACATTTTATCTTGTCCGTGTTCATGAATTAGTTTTGAATATAGAAGTTGTTTCCTTATTGAGTTTATTGAATTGCATATTTCGGCATTTCGCATTTCGCCATGTAGCAAACTTTTATAAGACCAGTTTTTTTGATAGTCCAATATGTTTCTTATAGATAAAAAAGTAAAAACCTACATTCTATTTCAGGGCTCCTAATAAAATGGTTCAAGCTCCGTCCCTGACTATCCACTACTAGATATGCATAAGAAAATTCGATCAAGTTTACCATATTAACCGGTTTAAATTAAAGTTGCAAAAGTCAAAAAACTCTTTTTATCAATTAGTAAAGCTTAAAAGTGTCATTTTATAAAAATGAAGCATATGTTTTCCCTTTTACTATGTTTGTTTTGTTTTTGTTTTGGGACAATAAGTTAGGGAGGGAGGGAGGGAGTAAATTTGAATCTTATTTTAATGATAGATTATTACCATAGTAACTAGTGAACTAGTAATTAGTGATTAGTAATTAGTAATAATTAAAATAAGAAAGGGAAAATAAAAGGGTACTTTGATGGAATTTGCTAAAAGGGTAACATTGTCATTTTCAAATTCTTGGGTTAAAATTGACAGATCTAGGGACTGTGATTGTGTGAAGTTTTACAAGTGAATATGACAAGTTTGAATAAAAAAAGTAATCGGTATAAACCATAGGAATTAGAAATGATCCATGAAATTTACTCTCAGATTAATTTACGTATAAAACTAAGTTTCAAGACATACTGTGGACTGAATTATCTTGTTAGCTGAGAGAGTAGCAAAATATTCGTTCCAATTCAAAACTGAAAACAAAACACAACCAAGTACACACCCTACTTCAGAAAACAAAAACTAGCGGAAAAATACCTAAAATTCTGTATAAGCTACAACAAAATCAATCATAAACTATAAGTACACAATAACATGAAACCAAACTACAACTTATTCGTGTAATGACAAGTTTGATTTGAAACTCCTCGATTCAAAATACTAATACTCAAATCACACCTCGAAACCGAAACTATACGAATATTGAACAAATTAAGCACATGAGCTTTACCGGTTATCCTAGTATAAGTCGAAACCGGCAAGTTACCATCAATAACGTCAGCATACACGTCCATATTTGTCAGCAACCGATCAGCAAAAACCGTAAGCGTAAGATTCAAATCTTTCGTACGATCCGATCCAATCTCACCGGAAGGAATCGGAACATCGCCAACAACTTGACCTTTATACAAAAGAATAGCTGAACTATTGTGGTATCTGACTTTGACTTTATTAGGGTTTTTAATGGATATGTTTAAGTCAAGTGAAACGTTTAATGAAACTTTTGGAGGAAGTAAGTTAACGGAAGCGTCAAGATCTTTAACGCTGACGGAGTTAACCGACGTTATTGGTTTTTTGGGTTTGAAAACGGTGAGAGCTAAAATGAGGATGATTAATGCGATGATTAGTATGATGGCGAGTATAGATAAAAGTATGAATTTTCGGCGTTTGTGTTTTCGTTGGTGATGATTGTTGGTGGTGAGTGGATGTTCATCCTTCTTTTGGAGGTCCATATTGTTGGGTAGAAAAAGTATAGATAGATTTGAATTTGTGTAGATTTAAAGTTGAATTAAATATTGGTGATGGAGATAGTTGACTAAAGTATTCGGGGAATTTATTGGTTTCCGGTAACGGTTGGGAGTTTGGGCGTGACGACACTAGTGTGTATCCACAATAATTTTAATTAATAAATGCAACTTTTAAATTGTCTTTTCGGAAAGTGATGATATCAAGTACCAAGTAGCAACTTTTAGGATGTTATAGTGTTTTAAGTATCTTTTCTTCATATGAAATATGGCATAATTTTTGTTATTTTAAAGATGGATGTAGCCAATTTCCAAGTAGGGATGTTTATGTGATTAAAACTAAAACGAGCTATAAAACAAGTATTTAACCAAAAAACAAAAAGGAGAGAAATAGACAAATAGCATAATCATCAATACACGATCTATGAATAAGATAGAGGGCATTGATTTGTCTACTTTGTTGAATAGAAAGTTATGAAAGCCATCAACATAATTTTTACTCCTTCGTTCCACATAATTTTTACTCTTTCGTTCCACTTTTATTATCCGTCAAGAAATATATTTGACTTTAAAATAGGTTGGATAAATTACAATTTTCCCTTTATTCAAAGTAAGTTTAATTGAAGAGTATTAGAAAATAAATAATTAAGAGTAATAAACAAGGAATTTGATGATTAATTTGTAATAGTCATTTTTGTAAATAGATAATTTTTTTTATAAAAAATATAATAATATGAATAATAAAAATGAGATGAAGTGTATATAAACTAAAAATTACAAATGCTAGTTTTAGCCAACTAATCTTTGATATGATGATATCTATCCAAGAGGTACTTTGATTGTCTAATCTAATTTACCAAATTGAATGTGGCCGGGTTCATGTTTACATAATTTTAAATAGAATTATATAATACTTTAAAACTTGAAATTATTATTTATTGTTATTAGTGCGAGTATATGACCTCTTATAACATGTAGATTGGTGTTGATGATTTTGAGCAATATCTTATATGACGATCACACTGGCAAAAATAACCGTTATCTCATGAACAAGTCACTCGCTAGATAAAACAACAATATGCATACAATATTAATTAAATTTACAGATAATGGTAGGTGACATAATATTTACAAGTACCACCGAAATTGAGCATCATTAGGCAAGTTAGATTTACCGTTTTACTCTGACATGGGATCTCATTCTTAAATTTTGATACTTTCGGTACTACTTACTACCATGTTCCCGTTACTTGTAAATAGCGAACCTTAGGTCTCTTTTTACTTCAGATTTGCGATTTTATAATGGATAATGACAACAATATTAATCTTGTAACCCAGCCAAAGTTAACTTATTGCAGTTGGGATTGATTTCCCCGATGGCCTTACCGGTTCAGTGGCAAATTCAAAAAATTAAATCGTAAAAGCAAAAACAATTAGTTTAAGGAATTTACTAACAACATAATAAACTAAAAGTAAAATAACAGCAAATTATAAGCTAAAAGAATTTATTAATTAACAAATTGTCTAGCTAAGGGGCCTAGATATAAAAAAGCTAAAAAATTAGAATTAAAATACATTGTAATTTGATGGGCATGAACCTGAAAATATTTGGGCTATGGGGCTAGTTGATATTTATCCTGTATGTACTACAAATTGGGTCACTTGCATGGGTTCATATCCGCCCCTGCACTGGTCAAATGGTCTAAAGATCGTCGATGTTACTAGTATACTTCTCTCTTTCTATGTAGAGTAACAATATATACGACAAAAATATAGATTTAAAAACACTACTTTGTTGCTATATTTTTTTACGTTTTCTCTTTTGTTTTTATCTTTTATCTTCATACATTATTGATTTGACATGGGTTATACTTTTTACATATGATTATGTTTATTTGTGTTGTTTTGCATGTCAATTCAACTGCTTGGGTTTAAGGATTTCATTTCGCCTTTTGCAGGTGAGAAATCGTAATTAGGGTAAAGTATGCATCTTGAGTAGCTGGAATTCGGGAAGAAACAGAACAAGATATGGTATTTATTTTTCTCTTCACAGAATGATGACTCATTGGTTTTCAGTTAGGATTGAGGTTCAGTCAAATGTTAGTCGGATATGTTTTGTGATTATGAAGTATTTTAATAGTTATTACACCTGATCATTTGTATTATAATATAAATAAATATGCCCTATATATTAAAATGGTGAAGATGGAATATGACTATAAATTGTTGACGTTTGCTAGCCAGTACACTTTAGCACTATTATTTTTAATCGTAAATTTCTTTGATTACCATTACGTAATTATTATTA
Source organism: Logfia minima (assembly GCA_963921325.1). Taxonomy (NCBI): domain Eukaryota; kingdom Viridiplantae; phylum Streptophyta; class Magnoliopsida; order Asterales; family Asteraceae; genus Logfia; species Logfia minima. The sequence continues at coordinate 39,061,897 of OY992764.1, forward strand.
TTATCTTTTGCTGATAATACTAAAACGGATATAATTAATTAGTAACTATTGAATAGTATCTATAGTGTTTTTATATTTCACTCTACTTTTATATATAACGATCTTTTAGAGAAAAGTAAAAATACTATGTATGATTTATCATAGTACCCCATCATAGTACATAACACAACAAGTATATATAAAATTAATTGTCATTTATTCACGTTTTAATTTTATCTTACTGTCACCGATTACACTTCACCCCATATACACTGTAGTATATACAAGGGTATGTACCTAAGTCAACTTTATGGTATTTTTACGTGATCTTTTGTAAAAAAATAACCAATAAAGCTATTTTTGTATTTGTATCTTTAATTGCCAATTAAGCACAGATTAACATTGTAGCCTTGATTATTTTTAGTGGGTACTACTGTATGTATAAGAGATCTTTTGATAATTACCAAATTTATCAAGTCAAACATAGATATTTGTGAATTTCTTTTTAAAACTAGATAGTCAACAACTAATTTATTTAGAAAATGTAAGTGACATTAATTATGTGACAAAAGTTGAGATTGGGCCTTGTATATATTAAAAGCAAATCCACACTCAAATTTCAAAAGGCCAAAAAAGCCAAAATCTATTTTGAAATCCCTTTTGTTTTTTTTCAAAGAAGAGGAAAAGGGTGACATAATTGGAAGGTCAAGAAGAGTTGTAAAAGTGGAATAACAAAGAAAATTGAAAAGTATGAATTTCAAGTCATAACTCCATATTTATCTTATCTTTTGTTTCTTTCTATTCTATATTACTTTATCAATAATTTGTTTGTAACATAAAGTATAAATATGTTTATTTATTTATTTATTTTTGAATGGCAGTTTATAAATAAACTGTTTTTCCTTTAAATAATGTAATCAATTTGAAAAGCCATAAAAAATTTACAATATACGCCATAAAAAAATTGAGCCAAGGTCATACACAAAAAGAATCCATTTGACAGTTATAATTGTGATCCATAAAAAAATAGAGAATTGGGTATTTAATATCATTTATTATATTTTATTTTATTATTTTCTCTCTTTTTTTTTACTTCTTGTGACATGTTATGTGTAGTCAATGAAGTATTAAAATGATTATATAAGTTCAACCATGATTCATCAAGTATATATAGTTGGCTTTGATGAATGCATGCGAACGAGTGTTTCCGAATGCGACTCAATTACTTTGTAGATGGCACATATGTAATAATATTATCAAGAACTGCAGGCAATCTTTCAAGTCGCATCATGATTGAGACTCTTTTATGTCATCTTGGAAGTTGCTAGAAGAATCCCCAACGTTGATATCTTACAATGAAAACTACAAGCAACTTCAATCAACGTTGATAAAATATCAGCGTATATTTTCTATATTTTCACATATGTTTTCTATATTTCACGTATGTTTTCTTTATATATTTCTGATCCATGTTTTTCTTACTTTAAAGGTGTTTTAAATTATGTTGATCAAGTGTGGTTGAACAAATATAAAGAAAATTTTGTGTCTATTTGGATTGATCAACATCTCAACTTTGGAAATCGCACAACAAATAGAGTTGAGAGTCAGCATTCAAGATTGAAAAAATACTTGAAATCTGCAAAGTGTACTCTAGATAGATTTGTGAGGTGTATTAATCAAATCGTACAAGATCAGTTTAGAGAAATTAAAAGAAGCTTTGAAGAAAGCAGAATTTATCGCATTCATCAACACAACCTACCGTGTTTCAAACTATTACGGGGGGTTGTCTCTAATGAAGCTCTAGAGTTAATGCATGAAGAACTTCAACGGTCAAACGGTCTTCAGTACTCTTCAAACTGTGGTTGTCAACTTCGTCACAGTAGTAGGTTACCATGCGCTTGTAAACTTTTAGTGTATATAAACTCAGGTCAGTATATTAGTATATTCGTCTGCAACAAACTTCTTTTCTACAAATATTGAACTAAAAAACAATTGTGAAAGATACTTGCTTATTTTTTGAATGCAGGTCAACGTATTCCCTTGGATTCAATTAACATATTTTGGAGGAAGACTGATATTTCACCGTCAACAACTATACCAAATGATGATATTAGTTGTGACGATGAACTAAAACATTATAGAGAAAACTTTAACAAGCAACCCAAAGTTGTGAAAAGAAGTTTGTTACAAAAGTTGAGGGATATATTCGGTCAAAGTACAACTGGTGTTCAAGAACCTAAGGTTAAAAAAATTACTCGCAGACGGCCAAGATTGAAGAACAAACAACAAAAAAGGCGAGTCGATCCCACTACTCAAGAACCGCGTAGATACAGTTATTCAGCTGCATCAAATTTTGTTGAGTTAGATTCGATCAAGGAACCGATGAGACATAGTTCATATGTGATGGATCTGAACCAGGAATCGATAGGGGATTGTTCATACGTGATTGACTTGAATGAAGAACCGACAAGAAATAATCCATTTGTGATTGATTTGAACGAAGAACCGACCAATGATAATTCATACTTGAACTTCCAGACATACTATTCACACCCGTTAATGTTTCAAATTCCAAATATGTTTCATCCTTACATCACACGTATACAAAATGTGATGAGTGGCGGGAATTGTGGATTTCGAGCAATTTATGTTTGTCTCGGGTATGGTGAAGATCAGTGGCTTAACATTCGCCATCGATTGCTAGATAAGTTGAACAATGTAAAACACGCTTACACTCAGGTTTTTACCGCGGATTTCAATAACGTATATCGATCGTTGTGTTTCTCATCATCGCCGGCACCCAAAGAACATTGGATGATTATGCCTTTGACGGGTCTTTTAATTGCAAACAAGTTTGGTGTGATTGTACATTGTTTAAGTCTTCAGGGTTGTACCACATGCTTCCCTCTATGAAAAGGTCCGGGAGAGTTTCAACACCACCAAGCTTTAACAATTGCACATATATACGGTAATCATTTTGTGACGGTACAATTGCAAGGATAGTACCCAATGCCTCTCATTACTACATATTGGAATTACAATAAATCTCCCTATGCAGCTGGATGGGAAATTATGTATGTTGAACGTCTAAATTCATATGGACTCTTGTAATTTTGGAAAAACCTTTCAATAATAGAAGCTACTTTTTTATTTAAAATTTTCGATTTTAATTATGGTACTATTGTAATGGAAGTTACTTTTTTATCTTTTATAATATTTGTCTCATAATTCCGTTTGTTCATTTCATTTTACTTTGTATATTTTCAGTTTATAATAATACATTTAAGAAACAAATCAAAATTCATTTTACTTTATACATTTTCAGTCTATAATAATACATTTAAGAGACAAATAAAAAATAATAAAAAAAAGTATATAATAAATAACAATTAATAATTATATTATAAAGTAATCCGATAAATGATTAATGATTATAGCCTAACAAATATCTAATGGTTGGTATTTTGACTATGATATAAAAAGAAATTTAAATGGTATGTAAAACATGAGCCTTTTTAGTGAATATTTACATATTCTTTTATTAATTTTATCAATCAACTTGCCGCACTAATAAGTGCATAAACATTTATAAGTGCAAACATTAATTATTATTAATAATGATAATATTAGGCAAAAACTATAGAAGTGCAAGGAAAAAAGTCCCCACCGTAAAAATTTTAAGTTTGCACAGATCAATTATATATTGGCACCCAATTTCTTCGTGCGTTGAAGGTGCAAAATAATCATGTACTACACTTTTACAAATTGATCTTCACAATTATAAATGTGTAAAAATATAAAATTATTTTCTATATTTGCTCGCAGTAATTTTTTTATAAACGGCAACGCTATAATTTATCTCAGATAGTATATAGAAACCACATGTACATACAACATACATATTATTATAATGACTTTAACTCAACTTGAACTCACAACCTCTTAATTGATCGGTTCTTCACATATCTTACAAAACATTTTGTCTACATAGACAACCGTACTCCTCCCGATATCTATCATTTGCTTCATTTCTGTTTTATCCAAGCCTAGAATGAGTAAACTATGGATGTAAACGTTGAGCAACTAGCGAGCTATTTGAGTTCGAGCTCATTTTATGCTTCATCTCTTCAAATCTAAATTAACTAAACTTGTGAGTTTGAATGTTAAGTAGTCGAGCAATTAATGATCTACTCAAGTTCAGCAAACAACGTTAACTTTAAAAAAAGTTCATCGTAGAAATATCTCAATAGCCAAATGAGCAACGAATTCAAACTTCAATAATAACAAATTATTCGAACTCACACTCAAATTTAAAAGATATTTGAGTTTGACTCGAACTCGAGCCGTGTAAATCCGTAAATATGTCGAGCCACAACCTCTAATACTCGACTCAGCTCCTATCGTTAAAAGCCTTACACGAAAAACCACATGAGCTCCACCTTTTAAAAATGTCTAAATAGCCCCTGTTGTATGAAAGATTCATCTTAACCCTTTTACAATTTATCTTTATAAATTTCTCAAAAGGATAAGTACCAAATTATTAAAGAGAAAAGCCAGACTTTTTAGCCTATAAAACATAGACAAATTTATTCCAAAATATTACATAATTATTATTATAACTTGAAATAATAGCGGTTATAAGTAAGTAAAGAATCGGAGAGTTTGTTAGAAGGACGTACGTACAGAATTGATGAATCGATAATTCTGTAATCTTGCAGTATGTACGGGGTGTTGATGCATGCATGCAAGAATGGCTTACCGTAGAAGACATGGAATTACAAGATCTTCAACGTTCAAGGAAGATAGTACTTATCGTCCTCCTAATCCTAATGACAAAAAAACCACCACCTCCTCCTCCTCATCTGCTCCCACATCACCTCTCAAGACCACCACATCAGCTTCTCGTGATTCTCCGTTATCCTCTGGTTATATTAATTCCGCGTTTCAGTCTTCATTTCAAAACAGATCAAAGGTTAATTTTTCATTATTTATGTATACGCATGTTTTTGCTTTTTTTAAAAAAAAAAAATTTAATTACATGTGATGGATTGATCAAAATCGAGATTATTGTTAGGTTGGAATTACAAGATCTTCAACGCTTAAAGAAGAGATTCATCATCCTCCTAATGACAACATCACCTCCTCCTCATCTGCTCCATCTCCTCTCCCCTCTAATTATAAGGGGACACGAGCTTCTGACACTCATCGTGAATCTCCATTATCCTCTGGTTATATCATTTCCTCGTTTCCATCTTCAATTCATGACAGATCAAAGGTTTTCCCGATATGTTTATCTTTTTTCTGGTTTTTGATTTTGAGCTAGTCTTTATGCATTTTTTTTGTTGTTTCGGTTTGATTAGTACAAAGTGGAATGATTATGTATTTAATTTGTTATGATCAATCAGGAAGGTGGTAGCGACAAGAGAAGTGACGAAAATTATAAGTTAGAAAATAGGATTGAAACGAATAATGAAGAATTTTTCAAGCAGAACCTTTGTCAGGAAGGTAGAATGCAATCTCCAACACCACAGACAGTCCAGGAGCATCAACTCAAGGCATCTCGCGACGTAAGGTGGCCAGTGTCTAATTGCATATCTATCTATGCTTCAACCATTAATTGAATAAGTAGGAAGAAAAAAAAAGTTCAGTCTCTACTTAAGAAATTTAGCTTTAAATACTCAACTTTATGACACCATACTCAAATGTCAAAATCCCTTGCTCAAAACGCCTTGTATTTGCTTTAGGAAAATGGCACATCAATAACTGGTCCTGACTAGAAGTTGCAATTTTGACTCATGTGCTAGTGAGTAGGTCAATTTGTATGTTTTTATCTCAAAAGGGTAATATGAAGAAAAAAATAATCAGAAAGGGGTACAAATCAAACAGGTTGAAAGTTGCCATTAGTCCGTTGTTATGCATCCAGCATCCCAAAGTTGTTCTGTCAATTATTTAGATTATTATTATATTGTATTATTATTATTATTGTTCATGTAATCTTAAGTGGCTTATTGTTATAAAAAAGTTACAAGATGGACAAGAAAGTGTATGGGTAAACCCAACCCAAATCTGTTTGAGGATCATTTTACCACCTCTAGTCGTGATTGTTACCACTTATTTCTGGTTATAGGTGGCGATTGCAACAGCTGCTAAAGCGAAGTTACTTCTTCGGGAAATAAAAACTGTGAAATCAGATTTAGCATTTGCAAAAGAAAGAAGTTGTCAACTAGAAGAAGAAAACAAAATTCTTCGAGAGGCTCGTGAAAAAGGAGACCACCCTGCAGATGATGACATGGTATTTTACTTCACTTGTACTATGAATCTTCACAACTTATTGTTTGTCTGATAATAAGTTATCAGGCAAATAATAAGTTACAAAGATGACTCATTGGCCTACCGTTGACGTCCTGATATCCTCACAAGAGGTCTCAGGTTTGAACCTCACTAGCTGCATATTTTGGGGTGGGTGTGGAAAAGGTTTGAAATGGTCACGGGAATTACCCCAGTTAGACCGCATACATCTGAGTAAAAATACTCGCGTCTTCCCGGGTAACCTGAACAGGGAAAACCTTCTTTGTTTACCCGTTTATTTGCCTGATAAATTAATGCTTAAATATGACGTATTGTTTGTGTGATCAGATTCGTCTTCAACTTGAGACGCTTTTAGCAGAGAAGGCTCGTCTGGCCCATGAAAACTCCGTGTATATACGTGAGAACAGCTGTTTGAGGGAAACAATAAAATACCATAAACTGAGTATGCAAGATGTTGTGTATTTGGATGAGGGTATTGAAGAGGTTGCCGAAGTTAATCCTAGTATTTCCAGGACACTTTCTTGCCCGTTACCTGAATCTCCAGGTTCCATTCAAACGAAAATTCCAGAAAGCATCAATGTTCCAACTCTCGACAACCTACAATTAGAAGATTCAATAAAAGATGATGGCACTTAGGGCTGATTAGGCCTGATGTCTTCTGTCAGCTATTTATTACGGTCTATGAAGAGGGTCACTTATGAATGTAGGTAGCAGTAAGAATGTAACGTCAAGTTACAGGCATTTTGACAATCGAGTGTCCTCTCTGAGAAGCTGATATATGAATCTAAAAAACATAAAAAGTTCGGTTTGTTGCTTTATAATCTGGGTCTGCACAAGGTTTTTTCCTTGAAAAGCTGAGAAAGTCAATAAGACTTGTAATAACATCATAATCTTTTTATGGAAGCTTAGCCAAACCTACTGGCAATGTTTCACAAATATCGTCCTTGTAATAATAATTCATCTGCTTAATTACAACTCATCATCGTATATAGTTACATAATCTAAATAGATGCTCAACCTTATTCAAATAAAGATACTATGGACAATATACCTAAAATCAACCTGAATGTGAGTCTTAAAGAATTTTTAAGTACCTAATGAACAAATAAAATACATATGAACATAACTGCATATTTCTTTAGTGTATGTGCACTGAATCCTACGAAATGAAACTTATACTCAAGTCTAGCGAACACAAAATAATATCATCATCTATATATGAAAAAACATTGATTGAAAGAGAAAGCTTCTGTAAAGACAATGTGTGTATATCACTATAGCAAATGCATTACCTTAAAAACTGTTTGGATACATCATATGAACAAAACAAAAACCTGACGTCACAACTAATATGCGGCCGCAAAAATACATATAGCGCGACTCAAGACCATCATGTTAATTAGTTATAAGCTGCTTCAATATGGGTAACATTTAGGTTTTAAAAATCAGAACAACTGAAAATATAAACGTGTAGTGCCATCACCAAAGGATCTGAGATCTGCAGGCCTCACCAATGATCTGCACAGTGGACAAGTCCTTTCCCTTTCGATCCTAATCAATAACATTATCATCAACAAAGTAAAAACAATCATACTTTTTTTCATCATCTATAAGGGCGGAAAGTGAACCTTATAAACTGAATAGCTCAATGTTACAAGTTCGATAATTTCAAGCAGCATCTTAAACTAAGAGTTTGTAGATACATAAACCCAGAATTTGCTTTCTCCATAAAAGTTTATCATAGTCGTCTTTAGTTCTTGATTCAGATCACGAGATTCAGTTGATTTGACTATGCAAATAGCTAAATTAATATCATTAGCAAACAGTACTGGAAGATCTCACTCGTATTTGGCCATTTAGCTTTTCTAAAAATTGGAACATGTCAGATCTTATGTTTATTAGCTCTTTAAGGTTATGGAGTTAAAGATAGAAAGGCTGAAGTTTGTTTGGATATATAAAAATAAAAACAGATATTGTCCAAACTCCAGCTAAGAATTCCACACTTATTCTGGGCTTTACATGGGGAATGATTATACACTTTGTCATTAGTTTCTGTTCTCGTAAACCAATATGTCTAGACCTAGATGTGGCATTTCTGATCGATTTACTTGTGAATGGATCAATATGGGTTGTCTTTATCTCAAACGTGTCATATCTAAATAATTAGCTAGAAAAGGAACAGGGAAAAATGGGTCAAACAAGTTGTAAGTCACCCAAAGTGGATTCCTAATGCATAACTAACACATTATGTATTTATGTTCAATAGACAAAGAAGTGTTTGAATGTCAACCCAACCCAACTTGTTTCAACCATACTAAATAATGACTCGTCTCACCCGGGCTCGTCCAACCCACCCATCTTCCCATCTCTGTCTACACCTTGTAGGCCGTAACAATTGTAGAGAAGTGTTTACTGCAGGTAGAAAAGGCATGCGGAACCAATTTGTTTATTCACTTCATCTATTACTCAACAAAAGTATGCTACTTCAAGCAAGCGATTATTCAAACATAGCATGGAACTACTTAAAAGGATATGGACCCATCATTTCAGTTAAAATAAAAGAACTTTGTAAGAGAAAAAAGAATTAAAACATACCACTCTGATACACATTCTTCACAGAAAACATGTTTGCACAGAAGCACGACTGGAGCATGCATTTTTTCTTGGCAAATAGCACAAAGGTCACCAACTGCATTGACCTGCATTTATCATAAGTAAGAATACACCAATTACAGCTTTCATTCTTCTCTTGTTATAAGTTTAAGCAGGCATATAAAAATTTGCAGAAAAGGATTTCTTATTTTGTAAGGATCCAAGCAAGGGTTTAAAAGGCAGAGAATTCTGGTCTGATTGATTATTCAAAACTAAAAATATCTTTGATGATATTGAGAATGGAGCCTACCTGTTCAGATGTTGCTGAAGCTCCATAATGAATATCTTTACGAGACAGTGCCTTTAAAGCAGAAATGAATGATTGGACCTGTAAACATCATACGAAATTAAGATAATTAGAAACAAAGTATGTTCAGAGAAACTTGTATATAACTAAGATGTTAAGCATAAGAATGAGCCTGTGTTTTATTAAAGAAGGTTACATGAAAAAAAATTATCCATTGGTATTTGAAGAATTGCACCTTCTCAACAACAGAAGTGAGCTTGAATGTCAGATATAATCCAGTCATTAGTGACGAAAATAGGCTTCCATATTCTTTGTTCAGAAAGAACCGATACCAGACTGGAGCAGGCAGCAACGCACGGTATAGCAGCAATAAGTATTCGACCAAAGTCAACATTTGACCCTATCAGTGACAATCTCAGGTCAGGAAAATAGCGCTTTAGCAAATGATGCTGCTCTTATCCATTCAGTTCAGAAAATAGTGCTCATTTATGCATGGTAAGTGGTAACTCACCTGAATTCGGCGATTTCGCCCTCTGCTATTCTTGTAATAAATTAACAGAAAACACTTCAATACCATTGTTGCTTGTCTGACCAAAGTATCTGAAACATACAGAAATTTATAAGGTATTTTTCCAAGAACAAACGTCAAACAAGTGAACTATGGTTCTTATAAGGAACTCAAGCCCTAAAGTGCACTGAGTAATTAATGTAGGATGCTTATGCATGTCTTCCAATAAACAATATTTTTCATTAATATAGCCAATTGTGACATCGTAAATTGTGAAAACATCCATTAATTTGTACCCATGTAAACAAAGTCCACGCAATATCCAAACTAACCGTTTACTCTATCTGTATTTAGAAGCCAAAAGGGTACTTATTGACAAGAACTAACCATTGACCATTATGATGAACATTGCATGCCAAAAAGGTGGTATAGTTTTAGGAGGAAGCATGACCAATGGATAGAGGAGATCACCCTTGCGATGCCACCAGTAAAACCCAGCAACGTGAAATGTAAACAAAAGAGAAAGGCTGACTAGAACTGATATTTTCCTCTCTCTCTGCAAATAAAAGTCAGTGTAGCTTAACACCCATCTTTGTCCACACAGATTAAATGAAACCATTATGGAGCTCCTTCTCTAACTGATTTTTATTTTATTTTTTTAAAAAGGAAAAAAAATTGCACCTTGAGAGCTGTCTGATCGCGAAGAATATCATTTGACTTGAACATAAAAACAGTAATCCAGATTAAGACAAGAAAACCTGCAATCCCTTGCAAAGAGACTCAAAGGTAAGTAATTAAAGCTACGGTTAATAAAAATTGAAAGTGGTCAACATGGTATATGATATTAAATCAAAAGGGATTCAACCGCATTGATACTACAAAGCTAGAAATATAATTTAGCGCAAAGCATCTTCTTAAGACTTAATTATGTATTCTATTATTTACAATCAACTCTCTATTATGTTGTTCAGCTTGCAATTAAATCCTGTCAGAACGAAGAATTTCAGCCTATACTCTCTACTTTGGGATCCTCACACTAAATTGTTGCAGAGGTAGTCTTATCCAAAAAGATCCCCTTTGCTAATTGTAATAATTCATTTTGAAAGTTGGTGAATACAAAATTTAGAAATTTCATAACTCAAGGCCGTATGATGGAAAGCTCACTGAAAGGAATCTCATGCCTCACCTCATAATCCTCAACCAAAATTCAAATATTTATGTTGTTTTTGATCCCAACCAGTCATGCTTCCATTAAATCAACCTTCACAATTCGCCAATTATTGCCTAAAGCATCCCTATCTTCTCCACTTAGCCTCATGTTATCATTTTAAACTTCTAGAAGAGAGGAAGCCTGTGATTGCATCACATAAAGAGATCCTTCTTTTTCTTCCCTAATTTATCAGTTTGCATGGTGGAGCATCTGTACCAGTGCTAAGAACTTCTATGAAAGAAGGTCGACAAACATAAACCCTTCGAAACAATCACTTATGAATGTCTCGGTGAAGGGATTCTAGTTCACTGAATGAGAAATAGCTACATGATTACTTGGGCTGGTTTGTCATCTTAATCTTAATACAATATGTAAAGTGAGACGTCAACCGGTTCTTAAATGTTCATCAAACAAAAAGCAAGAATACGACCATGACATATCAAATAAAATAAATACTGATATTAAAATACCTTCCAGATGTTGCCGAATAAAGACCACCAACAGTAACAAAGAGAATGGAAGAACCTGCTCGGCCCACCTGGCAGCCTGCTGTATATCATATCTTTGATAAGGAGAATCGCTACTACTACTATTATTATTATTAACCCCAATGCCATCTGCAGCCTCCACCACATCAACATTCCCACTCATAGAATCTGAAGAACCTCTGATACTAGCAACACCACGATCACTTCTAGAATCTCCCTGTGTATCCATTGTCGCTGCAGAAGATGTTCTAGATATCGACTGAACCAAAGATTCACTCTGTATAGCTGTCTCTTCCCTAACAGAACACCTGCCCCCATCCCTATCGTGATCTTGTTCTCCACTACCAACAATCCTAATCGATAATTCCCCAGAATCATTCCCAGACCGAGAGGAATCATTCCAAATGCTTCTACTATTATTCAACCTGTCTGATGATTCCGAATGACTAGCACTCTGTGCCTGCAATATTCCCATATAATCCAAAAAAGGAGATAGCAAGAATCTTGAAGCAGAGAACTGATTGTTTCCGTTGTGCCTTCTAAAATCATGAGAATGATGATCACTAGTGCTCGTACTTGCCAACGAACCTCTATACACGTCAGTATTATCACCTGATGTTTCCATTCTGTTTGAAAACCTACTCCTAAACCTATTACTAACACTATTTCAAATAACAAGATAAAAATAACAACGATCAGTTAGAGAACAATGGATAAAACAATAAATTTTACAAATAGATTGGCAAAAACGTATATTCGAACTAGCTATTTAGAGCAAGAGTGAATTAGCACCAGATGCTTCCACTTTCTTTGAAAACCTACTCCTAACACTTTTTACAAAAAGAACAAGATAAAATTACAATAATTAGTCATATAGCAATTATAAAATATATTCAATACAAACTGATTGAAATAAGCACAGTTATTACAAGAACTAGTCCTAATCCTACAAATATTTTACAATGAAATATGTAAACTCGAAATGAAAAGGAACAACTGATAAACGATAAGTATTAAACCAAAAGTGAGAGTGATAATAAAATTAAAGTTAAACGAACATGTAAATAATAGAAATAACATGAATTATTGCCTGGAAGATCGAAACTCCGTTGAGAAGGTTATGAATTACTAGAAATTAAGATTCATAGATCGAACCCTAACGAATTGCATAACGCTATCAAGAAAACGTGAGGCCTTCGCCTGTTTTCAGAATAGTTGTATGCCGATGATCAATTGACGACGGAGCATCGGAAAAACTGGCGGAAGTAGAGGTGGTCCGGCGATTGTTTTTCTCCGTTGCTAATTATTCGATGATCACATATACAACGAAAGAGAGAAATATAGAGACAGAATGTGTATGGTTTATACATTAATTAAACTGATATGCTGTATCACTAGTCGCTGATGTACATAAACGCAAAATTGAAAAGATAAATATAAATAATAATAATAATAATAATAATAATAATAATAATAATAATAAATAACCAAATAAACGTGAATAATTTAACTTATTAAATGTTTTAATAAAAAGTATTATTATTAAGTTATTTTAAATAAACAGTATATGTGTAATGTAGATATTAGGAGGGTATTCGTGCTTTGCATTGATACCAACAATTGAAGAGGCGATGGTCCACAATGTGCACATGTCAATGACCAGCGGTAGTGGGGTGAGAAAATGATCTTTATGCATTTGCCTATATGTAACAAATAAAAACAATCAGATAAGATCTCTAAAGCGTGTACTAGCCGATGATGTGCATAACATCATGTTCATATAAAGCCATTTAAGTAATACATTTGAACGGAGCCGAGTCGGTCACTCGCCATGGCGGGACTCGGACCTCGAATATCACTTTCCAGAGCAAGCTCCCAAGAGTATAGCGGTCCCTCTCCCAGAAGTGGAACTCGCTTAGCGACACCGGAGCTCAAATGATATTATTCCCGAGCTCGGTAACACACGTTCTACACGTTTTCTAACAAAGTCTGACACATAGAATCTTGCTATAGCAGACCTATGATTTAGTCAAATCACACCATTTCGCATGTGTCCAAATAAAGTCTGACACATAGGATCATGCCATACCAAGCCCATGTGATTTAAACCTAACAAGGTTGTCAAAGGTCACATCATTGGTAAACCGGCGAGGGAACATGTAATTCACTGACGGTCTGGTCCAAGCAGGTAGTCCAAATTGGACCAAAGACATTATAGATACTAATGCTCGGTCTCATTTTTACAAGCACCTCATACACTCAAAATTATTTCAATGTGTGATTTTGAGGATTAATCCCTTGACCACCCACGATTGAGTTAATCTTGAACCGGGTTCGCACATTTATCGGAGTGTCGAGGATTAATCACTCATAAACCCTAATCATTTTGCACCCAAGATGAAATATGCTTGATTAAAATGCGCTATTTGTAGTTTAACTCACTAATAGAACTGGGATTTTATCATTTTCTGTTATTTTTCATGTGTGACCCACCATAAACCACAATTTCGTACACCCGAATCTAATATTTTTAAAAATGTTTACAACTTCATCACACGCACCAGCACCTCCAACAGTGAGTTTTTCTCAAAACATCGAAGTTGTGACTTCTCAGGCGACCCACTTAGGCTTTACGCCATCGGTGCTGCAGAGCACATCGATTATCAACCCAACTCCCACAGCGTCATTTTCGACACCGTTCAACGGAAAGGTTAATCCACCTCGATCAGATTTTGGTGTTGGCCAAGAATTGAGTTATGGACTCTCTATCCTGAGCACTCCCATGTACTCCACACCACCACCTCATTAAAGGCAACATGTAAACCTTGGGCCTACTCCACTTCCTCGGGCGCAGTTCTTCTCGCCGAGTAGCGCTCAGGAATTACTTAGCAAAGTAGGTTACGTCATCAACCTTAAATCAAGTGTGACCTGGCCATTACTAAACCAAGCTTCCTTCATGCCACCTCCACCAGTTGGATTCTAAAACCCATGTAACACACACTCTCCCTAAATAGTTAGTTTATATGTTTGCTATATGATTAAAATGATTAAGTATAACTTATATGCCTATTTGATGCTTAATTATGAGGATTATTGTGGAAATTAAAAATCAAAACTTGTTTAAATGGTTGGAATACCATAGGGTAACGTAATTTGTTGTTCATCAAAGCAATTACGTGAATCTAATTTAGTTGTGATGTTAAGCAATTGTTTCAAATGACTTTTGCCTTTTGGAAGTAATTAATGAACTATTGACGGGTTAAAAAAGCTGATTTTACTAGATCAACATCCAATGGTCAAGATGTTCTCTTTTATGATAACTAACCTCCATATATATATATATATGAAGCTAATACAGATTTCATAGCTAAAACGACTGTCCATTCTAAAGCAGTTTCAAGACCAGTTATTCGTTCATACAAGAAATCAAGAACATAGTTATACAACATAAGGCATTCAGGCTGCATACTTTCAACCCCATCTAACATTTTTTTAATTTAATAACCAAGTTGTTAGCCCTCTTCTAGACTTCCAGTCTGCTACTACCACACCATAATACAACCACAGCTTCATAAGAGATTTAAGGACATTTTCTTTGAATGTAAGAACATCCATGCTCTTCATACCTGTTGTCAAAAGATCGAGATTTTAAAGAACAATTTGAACCAGAGTAATTTTTCAAATTCCATTGTTTGAGGTCAAACTTACTCGGATTTGGAAAACCACATCTGCTGAAAGGACCCAAGAGAAGCTAATATGCTCCCTCCAATCCAAACACTGTAAAGACATTGGGTGATGTTATGTCTCTAACAAGTTGACATTAGAATTTTATAGTAAAAGCTAAAAAAAAGTTGCTAGAAAGAAACTCATGAAACAGGTCAAAAATCATCCGAAATGTATTAGAAATCATGAAACTAGATTGCTTTATTAAATAAGTTAGTTTATTACTATTATGAAATAGAGTTTACTTTTACTATATTTAAATTCATTGCCCGACTATTTTGCTACCTCTAGATGAGTTTTCTACTTCTATTATCTACCCGTCAGGTATAAGCCAAGAAGAACGAGACATTCTTACTCAATCTCAAACTCTTTTCAAATTTCGGGGCATAACCATTTAACTACCAACAAATTTTCCAAGTCCATCTCTTCTTGTATGAACTTAATCTTCTTGATATGAATGAACATGTAACGCTAAAAAGTAAGTTACTTTTAGAGTTTTCAAAACGGTTACTAAAGTAGACAAGGTCAACAGTGACCATTAAATTGACGGGGAAGCTATAAAAAACATACCGAGCGTGCAAAAACCATCTAAAGCAACTTCAATAGAATATCTGAAGTTTGAGAGAAAAAGCAAGAAATCTTACCTGAACCTTCTTTCGGTTGAGTTGCCACTAGCTAATACTTTAACTCTAGCTGCTTGAGGAGATTCCTGAAGAATAAAATACACATGATCAAAATACACGTTGAATTAGATCGTGACTGTAACCTAGTATATCATTTAATCCAAATGGATCAAATCAAAAATACTAGCTAAGGAGGATGAAATGAAATGAAAAGTCGGCAAATCGCTCTAAACCCAATTTTATGCATACAATCTCGTAAGCAAGGTTGAAAAAGTCGCTAGTCGGGGACTAGTCGGTCGGGACCTTGGAAGGACTAGTCGGGATTAGTCGGATTTGACTTTTTCTGATTTTTTTTTTTTTTTTTGATTTTTTTACATATAAATAATAAATTTCAAAATTATATGTGTAAATATAGAAGAAAACCATAAACATAAACATAAACTAAAAATAATCTTAGGAATTGACCTTTTAATTTTTATAAGGATCTCTTTTTCCCAAAATAAAAAATAAAGAAACAAGTCAGGGTTTAATTTGCAACCATTGGAAACTGGGGTTTGTTTTAGAACATTTAACAAGCATCTGCTCATTATCTCCATATATATAAATTGTCTTCTCAAAAAAATTACAGAACCCCGCTTACAGAAACCCTAGGGTGCTTCTGCCATTATCACTTTCCAGCAGCGATCAGGTAATCAAAAATCGAAATTAAAAATCAAAGCAAACCTTGAAGAAACCCAGGTATGTGTGTGTGTGCGTGATTTTGAGAAACTCAGAAAGCTAATTGTGATTTTGTGCGTGTATGCGTGATTTTGAAAAACCGAGATAGCCAGTGCTTGTGTGCGACTTATTCTGACTTTGACCAAAAAATCCGACTTTGACCGACTTATTCCGACTGATTCCGACTTTGACCGTTGACCGTCGTTGACTTTCGTTGACTGACATTTTAGGGCGACTTGGCCTAGGCAGGTCGGCCAACTCTCAATTCCCAACTAATCGGCGACTAGTCAGCGACTAGGCCGACTTTTACAACCCTGCTCGTAACTCATTATATTTGAAGATCCAGATTATTATTGTGATAATATCGCTCTTGTAATCACAACTAACGCATCAATTATATATTTATATTTTAAATAAACTAGTGTTTGTCAGGTCAACCATACCCAACTTGCCCCATTACAGCATGAATGAAAATGCACCTGTAACCTGACCCACCCATGACAGCTCCACTATAAATGTAATGCAAGAACCTTTGTACACCATAGGCATCGGGTCACAATTTAATACAATTAATATTACCAATAGATCCCCTGTCTGTGGTTCTTAGGGATGCATTTTAACTTGTGATTGAAACGCTTTTTCACACCATAGGCCCTAATAGAGACAGAATACTACGTCTACTTTTCATTAGGTTTCAGGCCTTGGGGGTCAAATATGATGCGAACAGATTTATTATTATTTTCTATTTTTAAATTCTTTTGTTTAATTTTATCTTTTTGTTTTGCCAAAAATGTAAGCTATGTATCTGATGGGTTGTAAAAGTGAACCTCCAGCAAGTCTTTCTCAAGACGTTCTTTCAGTTGTTGCATAGATGCTGTGCCACCAGCAAGCTGCACAAAATAAAAACAAATAACTAGATTACAACCAACACCATATGTACGCTTTTACCCATTTGGTTGAGATGCTACTGTACCATTATTGAAGATATAGCACATTTTAACAACACCGACCCCCAAAATAACTCGCTTCAGCAAATATTACATAATGATTAATAAAGAAATAACTCGAATCAAAGTAAAAAGATTATTACCAGGATACTACTGAACAATTCTCTCCGGATATCAACGTCACACTTATTAATGCTCTCTATAACCTGTAAGATTCAAATAAAAGGGACGGTAAAAAAGGATACACATATGTTACCTAAAACCAACACGGTAAAAACTAATAAGATTGTCTTACCATTTGTGGCAAGCCACGAGCTGAAGCAGCGATATCTACAGAACTTTCCATACCAGGTATAGTCTGAGATGAAATTTAGAAAAAAGGTACATCATCAGAATAGTATTAAGAGGTGCCTTTTTAAATTAAGCAAGTTCCATCGATCAGTTTGGACAACTACAAGTTCATTTCATTCGTAAACCAAAAGTCTTTCCTCAGATTAGTAAAAACTCCTTTTTAGGTGATCCTAGTGATACCGTATCCACTAAGAGCCTTTTGTTTGAGCTGGGGTACAAGAAGTTTAGTATATTATCAGGCAAGTTATTTCGGGCATCAGGTCTCACAACACACAAAATAGTCGAAAGTATAACCGACCCTCTGGAGGCCAGCCAGTCCCTTGGCCAACCTGGAAGGGTAAATCTTGATAACTACTGACAAGAGACACAGGACTGGGATTTAACCCTCAGACCTCTGTTAATTGCTGCATGTACCCGACCACTAAGTTGCCACCGACCACATGCATAGTTCGTGAGACAGCATGTTAATAAATATGCATAACTAAATACCTTATGAATCACATATCATATCTTTACTGATATAAAAGAACGTTAGATTTCAAGTACACAGATATAGTACTCTCAACTTTGGGGTTTGTACTTTCTTTGTGCAACAGTAACAATACAAGTTCTGCAATTAATAAATTGGTACTGCAGTTTGAAATATACAAATCCATCTTCTGACTTCTCAGGTCTCAGCAAGTGCGTATTTCTACACTCAAGCTTTGGAGTTTGAACATCCGTTGAACAATACGTGGTTAACAACATAGAATTTGCAGTAATAGAATATTATAAAACATAATATCATGCTCTTGCAGTAAACAAGGAGATCTTAAATGATAAATTCTTGGAGGTCTTTTACAAGAAAATGGGATTTGAGTAATTGGCTTCTTTTGGGCAGTCAGTTGTTCAACAAGCCTAATTTTGCAAGTCATTAGTAAGGTGTGGTATTCTCTTTGCATGTTCATCCATTTAATGGTTTATCGTACAGTCATATTTAATACAACTTATATGAGTGGTGAGGAAGAGGCCGAAGAGCAGAACAGCACTACATGATAACGAGTATATTATAAAATAGTACAAGTTTCATAGAACTAAATGACTACATATCCATAGTCACAGAAATAACCATTTTTTGATGATAACTGGTAAGAACCACTGACCTTTACCAAGGACGGGTTGAACAAAACATCAGGAGTCTTGAATCTGTCAGAACCAATCTCTATCGTCCTGTTAACCAAACATACTCAATATCGACAACTTTCTTACAAGTTACATCTCAACAATCCCAAGCGAAAAAGGGGGGATCAAACTTACTGTCCATCAGGAAGTTCATATGATGTCATCGGGATATTTGAATAAGATGCATCTGAAATAGAGAAAAATGCATGATAATCCGCATAGTGAATTGGATGCCATAAAAAAATCAACCGCCATATGGAGTATCAAGTAACGCAAAAGTCATCAAGGTGCAGACATAAGCAAAAGAGAAAACAACTCCATTCAAACGACTTGTCAAGGGAGTAGGGACATCCTAGCTTCTTAAGCAGCAGTAGTCATATTCAGTCTCATATGCTAGAAACTGGAAGCAATAAGGTCTTTAGTAACCTTTCATCCTCTAATGATATGTAAAAAATGTACTAAAGCAGCAATGTCTGATTTTCTAAAAGTGAAACTAGTACAGTGTTTACTTCAAGTCTTGCAATTATAATCTTGATATAAAGATTATACTACAAGTAAAAATATTAGATTAATTATGCGATAGAAAGCACATTCACATGACTGACATAGACAGACAATCAAATCGGAATGAAACACAAACCATCGTATGGAGTATCAGGGGCACGACAGACGCATTCCTTTATATCACTGGCAATAACCCTCTGTAACAGAGCATGTCACATTTACAAATAGGCTTAAACAGGTATCAGAAGAAAAAATTTAATTAGACAATAACAAACCTGGCAGTACTGCCTATAACTTTCAGTTGTGTTTGGGGAATCAACATCTACAGTCTGTTAAAAGAAATGCTGTAAATGCAACACTTATACAGAGATATCCACGTAAAGAGAAAATTGCAAAGCTGAATTAGTGTATCCCCTTCGTATACAGCATACTACATTGGGCCAGACAAAAGAAAAAGGAAAAAAAGCTTAATATATCTGAATGCTAACATAGAGGTGTGAGCGGAGTTGCAGAAAAAGTTCAACAACTGCTTTAAGAGAAGTAGTCCGAGGTTTATCAAAACCAGGTCAATTTATATCAGATATGTCACCAGAGTTGGCTCGATATAGGAAAAGGAAACCCAATAATCAAAAGCATACAGTGGTGCAATGACATAACTCTACAGTTCTGGACCAGCATCATTGATTGTTTTATGGATGAGTTTAAAATGGAATAAGATTGGCAATGCTTCATTGTTAGGGTAGAAATCAAATTCAAATGTAAGGTTATAGCTAACCTGAAACTCGCCTGGCCGGATTTCCTTCCGCTTAAAAGAGTATCGAGGCCTTATCTGTGATTCATACACAGGCAAAAATATATGAAAATAGTATAACCTGCCACCTTCATATTAGCACTTTAGCAGAATGTTAATTAATTCTGTACTAAACAGGAACTCACTTTAACTCCTTTGCTTTCCAAGCTTTTAATCAAGCAGTCAGTAAGAAATTCTCCTCCAATTGGAGACGATGAAACAGCCTATTGCCACGAAAAACATACAAATTACTGGGGTATGCACAAAATTACCCATACGTAAGCATTAATTTATTTTCCAAACGACTTTTAAGACATGGAATTGCACTAGGAGCTACATCACCAGCATATAGTGTAGCACAACTAACAGAGAACATAAGCAAGTACAATAACTATATGCAGGTAAGAACCATACTACCCACTTTGCACAAGGTATAAGAAAATTTCACATCATTTTCGAGGTAAGTTCAGCACTCAAATGTTTTACTAGGAAGTTCAGCATTTGCAGTCATTTTAGTATTCACTTGAATAACTTTAAGCAGAAATAGGTTGTGTAATAGTCCAATTTCCACCAGAAGTTTATGCTGGACAACAGCATACACTGGAAATAAATCCACATTTGAGTCATGGTTAAAAGTTCAACATTGTTTTCCGTATTCTAAATGATTATATTGTGTCAATAACATTTACGTTAGTCCTGACCCTCAACTTATATTGATACCCTTAATTATCTGATAAAGTGAGCAAGTCAATAAACTTTGCACGCACAGCAAGTTGGTTTATATCCTTTCCACACAAGATAGACTATCATACACCAACAATTTAAAAAACATAAAGCAAATTAGCAACTTATAGATGATTCTACAACGGCAAGTTCATACCTTCTGTAGAACATACCCATCATGTACAGGGGCAACAATAGTTGATCCTCCACCACTGAGAAATCATTAACCAATCCAAGCATCACTTCCCATTCAAGTAATACAATATAAAAATGAAGAAATTCCAAACAGCCAATAAAATGCAGACAACGACAAAAAGATCAGTTTAGCTATATTGGCGGTACCTTCCTCTACATTCACCAGTAGTCATATGTGGAAACTCACATATTCAATAATTCATGTCACCTGTACATTCTTTTTTTAGCTGACAATTTAACTTGTTAACTCTATTTAACACCTATAATTGGTCATAACATTATTGACGATTATGACTTGGATCAAGTCGCATGCTGTTATTAAGGCACTAAAGTCTGCTAGATATAGAAAAACAGAAAACTTTTTACCTCTATTTCAAGTGTTTGCCAAACCATTTGCCAAATGCTAACAAATCAAAATATTGTGATATATTTGCCAAATGAGCTTCTGTAATCACTGTTACCACAACTATCAAATGAATTAAAATAAGAGACAAAAACGTTTGTGGGTCAATCCTAGCCATTTTAACCTGCCTATTAAAATTTCCCATACCGACACGAGCCCATTTTGACCCATTGCCCAACCCATACACCCCACCCATTTTGGCACCTCTAACAAAACTGTGCAATGTTGAAACAATGGCAAACATCCAATTGCTGAAATTTTTGGCTGTCAATAACTACGTTAGAAGCTCAATTTCAGATCAAAAGCCATGACTAAGTATGAACTTGAAGCTAATCATAGATCAAAACACCAAACATGAATTGTTGACTGACAGTTAACAAGCAGATCATGTTTATACCTATCAACAACCAATGAGGTAGCACGTCCTGAAGCAAAAGATGTGAGAACCTAGCAGAAAAATAAGCAATATAGACTATATCAGATGCTCAATCTGAAGCCAGGTGGATTCATTGCTCTTCATCTTGTCATATATATCAATTTGCTCAAGAGTTAAAGATTGGAGAAGAGAGCATACAGCATTTTTGGCTAAAAACAAGGCAGGAGCTTGGTATTTTTCAAACATAAGCTCCGCTGTCCTGTCATATTCAAAAGTAAAAGCAAATTCTTAAAAATGCACCAGATAGGTCATTCATCTGATAACTTAAAATCAGAGAATATCCAAGCATACACAATAGACATGAATTGAAGAGAAAGCACTAGATTATTGTTCATGCCAATATGAACTACTGAAACGCTACTGAAATCCTTATTATTCACAACTGGTTTAACATAAAAATATCCATTTGCAACCAGTGAGATACTTTTATTGCTGAATGTTGAGAAACTACATCCAAAAATGACATACAAGTTACTTTAAGACTACTAACTTGTAACTTTATTATTATTATAACCATTTAAATGATACTAATGACACACATCAATCAATATAAACTCAATTGAAGAAGCAACGGGATCTTTATTCCACTAGCAACCTCAATGTTAGATATATATACTGAAGTATTTATCACAATCAATTTGTTTAATCAACTACCCTCTTGAAAATTTTGGAGTGCAAAATAAAAACCAATTGTCCCCCAATAAAGAAAAAACTTCCCCTTCTAGGTTGACACGTATAAACGCCAAAGGGATGAGCATGGGACGGAACCGGTACCGAACTATACCGAACAGATTGGTACCGGTTTTCCTTTTGGCCCCTAAAGTGAGTACCAAATACCGGACCGTTTGAAGCGGTATAGTACCGGTACCGTTCTGGTACCGGTGCGGTAAAAGTGATACCATACCCGGTTTGGTACCGAAAATAATAAAAAAGAATAACTAATATGTATATGAGTGAACTCTTGCGTATGTATCTTATATTCGATAAAATTCAAAGGCAATATATATCAATGTATCTCAAATAAGTAAAGTTCATCATTTAACATAGAAGAAAAATGACAAAGAAAAACGAATATATACAAAATCATTGTTTTGTACCATGTTATGTGATTTTGTAATGACACAAAAGTCACGGGACTTAGCTATGTATTATTAAGCAATACGCTTGGAATTCAATTTAACTAGGGTGCTAAAACGTGAATTTTATATGTCAAAAAGCACTAGCTAGACTTCTATAAAATTCCAATTGTACGCATACTTGATAGTCAACTATAATATTGTTTAATGGCCGAAAAATATCATTTTGTGTTCATATACACATAATATGATCACGGAAATAATGTTTTACTCACTAATGTTTTTTCCGAATAAATCTTATAAACTATAGAAAGAACCTGACGACCATTAACAAAAGAAAAGATATATATTTCGATTATGGTACCAAAACGGGAAAAGTGAATACATGTACCGAACCGAAAGTACCAATTCTCTTTTTGGTCCGAAAGTGAGTACCGAATACGTGTACCCTTTGGAATTGGTTAGTACCGGTTCAGTACGGGAATTCGGTACGGATGCTCACCCCTAGCCAACATATATGTGTACTTCTATTTTGGCGAAATTCCATACCAAAAACACTTAGTGCACTAAAGTAATCATGAGGTATTAATAGCACTAGTTTTGGTTTATCTCATTCCACTAGTTTGATTATACTATTAGGCATTTGGGGACTTAAAGTATGCACCACTATCAATGTAAAATTTTCCTTTTTCCAACGGTCTATTCACCCAAAAAAAAATTAACATCTTCTTTTTCATTCAGAAAATCCTCCACTAACTGGAGAAGGATATTTCAATCATATACAACACATGCTAGAATTCACTACATATTTGTAGCTTTCTTAACATTTCAACCTAACTTTGTATGCTTCATTCAAGAGGTTTCCTCATAACAGGCGTCAGTCAATCATCGTCTACATTGATTGGATATAAACTCATGCAACTCCCACAAATGTAACATGTAATAGAGGTTTTCTAGTAGCACTATCTGAAAGTAAATAATGTTTAACAAAGGTATGCCAGCGATAATGGCATGTTGTAATTGCTTACTTTTCTCTCTGTTGTTGGGTGTTAGAAGATGGTTCTGCAAGTAGCATCGGGTGCTCTTTAGGGTCAACCAGCAGGCATTCCCTGTAAGACAAAGACCATTGGTGGAACAAAGAAATAAAAGGTCAACTAACAGAAGAATAACATAAAGAGATAAAACAAAATACAGGAAAAATGAAACAGTGTGTGAATTCATATTCAACCCACCTATAAGTCTATAACCAATAATAAATAACTGATTACCTGAAGGCATGATCCCAGATGCTCTCCACAATATCCCAATCAGTAACAATTCCATCCTTTATCGATGGTAACACCTGGTTGAATATCATAAAACAGCCAACACACAAAGTATAATTTAATGATACATGTCAGATAAAATCATGTTCTCATGTATGGAGCACTGACCTCCATATGATCCCGGCGGTATCCCAGTGCACTAGACCCTACATATAATTTGCGTTTTCCCTTAGACTTAGGATCAGTAACAGCACCACTATTTTTCTCCGAGTTATCATTTTCATCAACTTCCATTTGGTCAATAGCTCCAATGACCTGAGTATGTACAAACTACAAATGATGAGGTATAAAGAGAAAGGTGTTGAAACGCTAGAGGAAAGATGATGCATCCTTGTCCTGGTGTATGTTCGGAATCATAATGAAGGTAACAGATATCTGATGTCAACGAAACTGGAATATATATAAACATTGAAAACTAGAAGGCTGCAACAGCATCAATGGGATGCTCACATCCACGATCACATGACATATTAAGACCCCTAGTTACAAGCATTTAGCTTAGACACTAAAAAGTTGGAAAATAAGCAACAATATATACAACTATAACAATTAGAACCCATTGAAAATGATTAAATATGTAAAAGAGAGACTCTACAGAATCAAGAAAGACAGCAGTAAATCAAAATTCTTGAATTTCAACTAGCTCAGTTAGACATACTTTATATATTATATTGATTGCTTGATCAGTAAACTTCAACATCTCTAAATAAGTACTAGACAACTAGTCAAAACCTAGCTGTACTTGAGGCTTTTTAAGCATATACAGAATATTATACTGATATGTATATACACATTTGAAAAGAAAATATAAGAATTTTCTGTACAAAATAGCGTATTAGTATTAATTGCAAGAACATTTATTTCTCCTACAAACATTCAATATGGTTCTATAATGTACCAACCCAATAGACCTCTTAATCCAATGTAATATCCTAAAGCACAAAGCCATGGTCTAGCGAAGAACTTCATAATCAACTTATAATTATTGTGGAAGTTATTAGGAGCGCATAACTTTTAAACTTACACTGTGCTTAAACTTCTATTTTCTATCCATGCAAAATGAGTTGTTACATAGAAATTCACCTCATAAATCATTTGATTCATCAGCTGACAGGGTGTTTGGGATTGCTTATTTTTAAGTGCTTATCTGGTCTAAAATTGAGTATGAACGGACCTACTTATCTCTAAGTGCTTATTCATTATAAAATAAGCAGTCAAGCAGTTCTTCAGAGGGTGCTTGGATTTTCTTATTTGGTCTATACTTGAGTCATCTGAACTCCTGAAGTCTTTCACTGGCATTTCGGATAAACAACTATAATTAAAATATATTGTATCTAAATTAATCTCTTAGATACTTCCTTGACCATTAATGATAGGTGGTTACTCATGAAAGACTTCAATCTACTACTAGTCTTGGCAAAAATCAGATGCATTTCTTGTTTTGAACTATGGCATACCATCTATTAATAACATAATGCTAGATCTGACCCTTAAAGATATCAAATTTCAAAAACATAAAGCACACCTAGACCAATGAAATTCACCAATGGAAGAAAAATAAGTAAACTTCAAGCTTCAAAATTGAAAAAACTGTTCTTATCATAAACAATAAAATGAAGAACGAGTGTGTATTTCACTACTACTTACAGAAGGAAACACAGCTTTAGGTGCATCTTCACCAGCATAACCAGCTTTACATGTATGCGAACCTAAATCAACAACTATCGCAGATACTTCATCTGTCAAACAGAAACCAAAAGTTCGCAGTTAAAACTGTGCACAAATTAGGGTTTAGCAGTCCCAATATAAACACATTTTAGTTAACTAAAATGATTGAATTTAATTGTAGATATAATTACCTCCACCGTACATGATTTCACGTATGCTTTTGATTCTTCAATTTTGGGAAACTGTCACCAGGCGGGCGATTAGTATTTGGGGTTCCGCTTTGAATTTGTGCTTATTGTTCGAAGAAGCTAAAAACGATGCTAACTGCACGCGCCAAGCATTTGGGCTCGGATGGGCCGGGTTTCTAATAGGCCTAAACTGAATTCCAAAGAAAGCGAAAGCAAAATTTTATGGTATTTTAGGGTATATTTGATAAAATAGTTGTTAGTCGTAAGTTGAAGTTGGTAGTTGTAAATGTAAATTGTAGTTTTATTTGAAAATTGTATTTGGTAAATTGGTTGTAGCTGTAATATCAAAGTGTAAAATGATCAAAAAATTCATAAACGCTAGTCGGAGAATCTTTTTAATTAGGAGTTTAATCTTCAAATTAAAAGCTTTAAGTTTGTGCATCCAAACAAAGCTTTATTTTTTAGAGGAGCTTAATTTTGAAACAAACAGTTTTAAGCTTTATTTTTTTTAGAGGACCTTTAATCTCTATATCTCTATCTCTATAAATTACTAATTGTCAAGCTTTTTTTTTACTATATATCATTGTTATTTGAATGATATATAAGATTTTAATCATGTGCCAAGCCTTTTATCCACATAAAAAAATGGATAATAAAGGTTCACAATTAATAAATAGTCCACATAGTGAAGTGACAAACTCCTTAAATCACTGGTTAGGTATTTAAGGCAATGAAGAAGGAGAATGAGCAATCCACAAGGTTCTTAAGCTGAATCGAACCATTCAAAGGAAATTGAATTCGCCATCAACTAAAACTCTTTCACCAACTATATTGGATTTTCGGGCATTTAATAAAAACATTATACATGTCCTCACCAACATGCATAACCACAAAGAGAGCATAAAAGAGAAATGATATTCATACATTTGCTAATTAGATTTTGTAAAGTAGGTATATATTTAAACAAACCAGTCAAATAACCCATTTAAATTTTTTCAGAATCAAATTATATAGCACTTATCAAGACAATGAGAGGATAACGAAACTTCATCAATTAACATCAAAAGATCTTTAATAAAAAATTGCTCACTTTTGTTCAACATCCACTTCCAACCATTGGGCAATCCTGAAGAGGATGAGCAATTTCAGTTAGCTACTCCTTGGACTCAAAATCTTCCACCTCCCAATGAGGGGTGTGGGTGTTATACCCGTTGTAGGGTGTTGTACCCGTTGATAAAAGGTGATCTTGTGTCTTTGTGAACTTGTTTTGTTGAGAAAGAATTTTCACAAGAACCTTATTTTGTGCCACTGCAACCTATAAATAGTACCCGTCAAGTCCAAACCCACTACTACTTGACAATAACACGTTTTCATTAATTATTTCATAGTTAATGCTAATATATGTCTTATTGTTAGCTTGGACATAATAAAGTTTAGAGTTTTGATAAAAAGTGCCTTGAGGGCAATGGTTAAAGTTACTAGACATAAATCTATTAATTACTAAAAAAGGATATCAATTTGCTTATTTGACTCCAATCATAGACTGCCACATATGCAAAAATTTGAGGTGTCAAACATAATTTTTATTTTTTTTTTGGTTTTTTATTCAACGTATATACTGTTGATGTGTCTTTGTATATCATAAAAGTTGGATTAATTGCCAGAGTTGACTGCATTAATTGTAACGATCATAATTAAATAAATTAATGACCATTATTAAATACTATTGTTTTTTTTATTATTAAAATTAATAAAATAAATTAATGATCATAATTAAATAAATTAATGATCATCATTAATTGGTATTATTTTTTCCATTATTTAAATCAATTGTATTGATACCTTTAGTATATTAGTTAACTGTCCGATCAATTTTTTCATATGTTATACTTACCACATAGTTAACTACATATATTTTACATAATAAATAAACAATATCACATTACTGTACATCGCATGGGTTGTAGGACCAGTTAAATCAATGTAAATGTTTCTATATTAATCACTAATTTATAAATTATAAATGAAAGTTAAGTTTGTGATTACTTATTAACAAGGTAGGTTTAAATGTTTATAAATTATTTATGAAAGCCTTAATTATTGCTCTTATAATACTTTTTATCAAAACCCTAAAGTTCAACTCTATCTTAATAACTCTTTAAAAATAGAATTTTTGTTACTATGAAATAAAATTTGAACAAATCATCATTCGAAACACACCCACAAAATTGTTATTTCATTACAAAACCCTCGAACAAAACACATCCAAAAAACCTTCAAATGTCAAATAGCGGATTTGATAGAACCTGACTATTAGAGGTATCATTTATACATTTAAATATAAATATAAATATAATATATATAATCTTAGTCAAACATAATTTTTACTATACTATCCACTAAACACATCTTAAGTTGCAGTGTATATTTATATTTTCCTTGAAAAATAATAATGACAACTAGAAACGAATTTTAAAGTGGGTCATTGGATTCTCCTTATTTTATTTTTTTTACTACAAGCCATATGATATTTTCTTCATGGACCCTCCTTACAATTTAGTTCGGCTCCATTCGACTCTCACTTTTTTATATAAATGAAATGCTTCACTAGTTCGTCTTATTAACGTAACTAGGTTATACACCTGCGATAATGCGGGTTGAATTTAATTTTTATTTGATCAATTATTTTATATAGTTTATAGACCCGTATTAAGGCGCGACCAATTTAACTTTTATAATGAATAAAATATTTTGTTGATTACGAATTTAATATTTATAAATGAATAAAATATTGTGACCTATTTTTTTATATAGGTTATAGACCTGCGATGATGGAGGTCGAATTTAATTTTTATTTGGTCGATTTCTTTACGTAGTTTATAGACCCGCTATAATGCGGAACAAAAATTTAATTTTAATAAAATAAATAAAATATTGTAACCGATTGTTTTATATAAATTATAGACTCTTTAATTTTTATAAATGAAAGAAATATTTAGTCTAATTTTTTAATTAAAATAAATAAATTAAATATTTAAGGGACCAAATGCGTAATTATACGAAAAAAGTTAAGATCGTTAGATCGTGAAAGGGAAACACAATAAGGACTAAGATTCCTCCATCTTATCCTCTTTTAATTATATATAAAGATAAATCAAACTCTAAGTTATTAATTTTGAAACGCTACGTACTCGATGTCTGACTTACATGCTTCCTTATAAATTTAGTGTTGGCAACTGTTTTGTGGTAGACTATGATGAAGTTAAGGGTTTTATCTTTTATTCTTTTTTGTTGGATGCTTTAGTTGTAAACTTGTACTAATGTTCACTAAAATCATTAATTTATACGGGGGATAAATAGCTTTACATACTCAAATTCCTATTAAAAGATCAAAATATGAGAACGAATGTATACGTTTGGTATGAAGATTTAACTTTTAATTTTTAAATAAAAAAGTTCAAGTAAAAATATAAGTTTTGTTTGTCATGTATAAGTTGGAACTTTAAAATTTAATGAAGAACTCAAAATTTCAAAGCTATTAGAAGTAACTTTTCATAAAAGCTCAAAACTTAAAGCTAAAGCTACAACCTACAACTACTTCATCAAACATACTATATGTGTTTCACATATATAGGACATGTTTGACATGAAGCTTTTAAGAGTTTTAGTTTTTAATTTTGGAACAAAAAACTCCTATGAAAATAAAAGTCTTATTTCATGTACAAGTTGTAACTTTAGAATTCAATAAAAAAATTCGAAATCTCAAAGCTACTTCAACTACAACCTATAACTACAACCTAAAACTACTTCTTCAAATATACCCATAATCTTTCGATCGTCAAACATTAATTAATGGATTTTAATATCATATACCAAAAAGATGTGGTAGATACGTATTAATAATGAGGCTTCTATGAATTATCTTCGAAATATGAAACATCGTCAAAGAACCTGCCTATTTACTTTGAGTGTTTATGACTATTTTGCTAAATTTTTATTTTTTTTGTTTTGTGTTATTGACCCGATCCATCTGTTCATATGGCCATTTATATAGCGTTTTAACACTCTCAAGTTCTTATAGTTTCGTGTAAATTTGAGTCCTAGATTCGTCACCGATGACAATGCTAAATATTGTGCTAAATAAGACCTCTAATATGTGTACTCAAACTATAATGAACCTGCCTACATATTAATTAAGGTAGATTCATTTATGTATATCCGAACAATTCAATAACAACTCTTAAAATGGTCATTACAAAACCCTTTATATTTAGCTTTGTTAGATTTAGTATTTGTCTTGCAAAGTTTCATATTTGCTGTTGGGATGATCTTTCCTTCTCTCAAGTCTCAAATATTCTCAGACGAAACTATTTTTCATTTATTTTTCAAGATGAAAAATACAAATAAAAAGGAAGAAATATACGTTGAAGGGTGAATAAAGTTGTTCTTTGATCAACCTTGGTCAAATGATCTTTTGACCGTTTTATTTATTACACGTATAAGTAGTTGTACATCAAAGTACAACCCATTGTCGTACCCAATTATCCATACAGAAACATGCAGGGGGCATTTATGGCAACTCAACTCCAAAAAATAAAAAAATAATTAAAAATCCTTTTTTAACAATCTGTAAATTCACCACCTATACATATAAATTTATGTATCTATATCCCTGTCTTTCTCTTTCTTTCTGTCTTCTTCTTATTCTCTCTTTCTTCCATTCATCATTTCCTCTTATCTCTCTGTTCATACATACATTCACTCATTTCTTCACCAATATTTTTATTATTAAATTGAAGAACTTTATAAACAATTTAGCAACGATTACACATCTTCCGAGCTGTAGTTCTCACAATTTCATACAAGTTAGCAACGATTTCACATCTTCAGAAGAATTCTGTTAGGATTTTGGAGGTGCAATTTGCCAATTCGGTGTAAATGAGCTTAAATTCGCGGGTTTGGGATAAATGTGGTGATATTATGAGGATTATGAAATCAACAAAGGAGTAAAAGGTTGTTGCTGGTTAATTGATTAGCTAGCTGTAACTGTTAATTGCTGGAAAATTAGGGTTTATATCGGAGTGTAAATCGGTTGAATCGAATTTCGGAGTTCTGGTACATTTTTCCGATTCCTTTTCAGTTTTATGAGATATCGTATATGATCCACATTGTTTTGTGAATTTAAGTGAATAGTCAGGGAAAATTTTCACGGAATTTTAGGTTTTCAGTTGCGAATTTTATGCTGTGTTCGACAAAATGCTTTTCTTCAAAAAGTTAACTAAAGCCTTCTGTATTTGCTTTTCAGTTATCCGTTAGTTTACAAACAGAATCAGATTCTGGAAATCACAACGGTCTGCGAGTCTGAAGCTTCTTTTGCCTGTAAAAAGGTTTTCTATTTGTACCTTCCGTCTCTAGGACTTTGTGTAATTAGTACTGATTATAAGTAAACTTAGCATCGATGGGGCTTCATGTTCGAAGTCTCACGATGCTTGTTATATTGGTTTGGGTGGTTTGGTGGCCAAAAGTTGAAGCTCAAACACCTGCAAGAGCACTTGATGTTCTTCTCCAAGACTATGCTTTTCGTGCATTTGATCGACCGAAAACTGGCATTCCATATGATGCATCT
Source organism: Logfia minima (assembly GCA_963921325.1). Lineage (NCBI taxonomy): Eukaryota > Viridiplantae > Streptophyta > Magnoliopsida > Asterales > Asteraceae > Logfia > Logfia minima. The sequence goes on from OY992764.1 coordinate 39,093,746, forward strand.
CTCCCTTCCAATTTAACCGGGATTCAGATATCTGCGTTGAGGTTACGTAGTGGTAGTTTGTTTACTAGAGGTGTTCATATGTATAGAGAATTTGCAATCCCAGTGGGGGTAATAGAACAGCCTTATGTCGAAAGACTCGTTTTGGTCTATCAGGATCTCGCGAATTGGTCTACGATATATTACCCTTTACCTGGTTACATGTATTTAGCTCCTATATTGGGTCTTCTTGCTTATGATGCTTCAAATCTATCCGCTAAAAACTTGCAAGAATTGGAAATTCATGCTTCTGAAGAACCCATTTCGATTGAGTTTACACAAGTACAACCAGTGCCTGCTGGTTTAGTTGCAAGGTGTGTGTGGTTTAGTTTAACTGGTCAGATAAATTTCACCAATGTGGAGTCTGGGAACAAGTGTGAGACTTATGAACAAGGGCATTTCTCTATTGTAGTTGAATCCACCGCCCCTTTGCCTGCTCCGGTGCAGCCACCACCTCCGCCACAACGTCATGTGGGTGGAGGGAACGGTTCTAGGGTTGGAATCATTGTTGGGTCTGTAGCTGGTGGCATTGCATTGTTGGTTTTGTTGGCATTGTTGATATTGTGGGTATGGAAATTTAATAAGAGGAAGAAAATGCATCAAATGGAAAAGGCTGCAAATGCCGGTGAAGCATTGCAGATGACAACGGTTGGGAACACGAAAGCGCCATTAGCTACAACTACTAGAACACAACCAACATTGGAAACAGAATACGTCCCTTGATGTTCATATTCTTGTTCATTTGATGCAAGGTATTCTTCCAAGCTAATTCTTTGGTAAAGGTTACTGGTGTAGTTTGTGTGTGGTTCTTGTGTGAATAATCACCTCTTAAATCTCTCAAAACCTGTTCATAGTTTGATGATTTCTTGTGTGCATTTTAGGTGTTTAGTCAAGAGTGATTCTATTCATGGTAAATTTTGTGAACCATTGTCAAAGAATAAATATTCATCTTTTTGCATGGAATTTTTGAATCATTTCTAGCAAATTAGCAATCTGATTTCATTTTGCCTGTGCACATGTCTTCAACTGTAAGATTTTAATTGTAGATCTTTTCTTTATATTCTTCATTATTAGTTATGCATTCTTAACCTTGAAGGCCAAGTTGTAATGATTAAAGAAGTCTATACTGCTTTTGCTTGGGGCATTTGGCATCAATAATTGCATTACCATCTGTGCATACAAATACCAAATATTATAAGCATACCCGGGCCAACCCAATTATGTTACAATTACCTCCCTAAAAGCTTGTTGCATCTTTTAATTTAACCACGGTGTGAAAAAGTCAAAACACCTTTATCTGTGATATACAATCATAAATAATTCTACCAGTTTACAAGTCAATTAGTATAAAATAGTATTCCCTCTATGAGTTGTAGCTATGTGCAGAAAAACAATAAGGTGAGTAACTATAATAGCCCATAAGACATTAGCTATGTTATATTTATTTATTTATAAAATAAACAAAAGAAAACAATATTGGGTTGGTGTCTTAAATTCATGTTTGCATAATGACATATGAACACGCCCATATAAACTATACATCGTATGCTCACACCCTTCTGTCCCTTTTGGTTGTCTCTATCCTTTTGTTCTTTCGATTATTTAAATGCTTATATAGCTTTTTCCCTTGTTAAACATTATTAAATTAAAGCTCCTTTTCCTTTATTATGCTATCCATTTTATTCATTTCTTTATTTGTACAATAACTAAATAAACTCATACTTATATAAATGTTAATTGTATCCAACATTTGGCTGACACAATTTATGAAAATATGGGTGTGAAAACACAAGTCAAAGAAAGCAGCCAACACGTTGCTGTTTTATTTACTTAGATTTGGTGTTTGCTAATAGGAATCGTCTCTCCTATTTCACCTGCCGGTCTGTCGACTGGTTATTATCGACATAATCAATTATTACTTACACATATAAAAACCATGACATAAAATATAATGATATGTTTCCCCTTCAATACGACAAGTTGTTCCTAGGAATACGTCGGATGTCATAAGTTTAAAAAATGAAATGTTAATGCATGATGACAAATGCAACACCAAACGAAAAAAATCAATTACAAAAAATTTGAGAACTACATAACACACATAAAAACTAACTCGAAGTTTTTTGATATACAACAAAACTATGCATCGAAAGTATTATATGATATACATTAACAAAGTTTTATTGATGTACAAATCACGTCCCTTCAAATTATTTAACTTTTTTTAACTTTATTTGTGCTTACTTGTTAAAAATCTCAAGTTAATTTTTATATGAAATTTTTACCCTTTTCCCTGTCTGATTGACTATAAGTCACTAACCCCACTTGATTATGACGTTTCACCCTTAAAACGACATGCACGACACTTAATAAGATGCTGATTTGGGTATAATTATAATTCTAAGGTATCGTTTATATTAATTAATCTAACACAATATTTTCGTATTTTCGTTACAAAATTTAAAGTTTAAAAATGTAAAATTTTTATATTACTTTTTTTATCGACAAATTAAAACATTTTCCATATTAGAATTTTGGAAAATCAAACATATTTATAATAGTTTCATTTTTCTACTATCACACATTAACTATTACTAAACTTTTTTAATATCATATAAATCGTTAGACGAGCATACTACAATGATAAAATATCAAAATTATTTAGAATAAATTTTAAATTCTACTACTTAATGCTATGTCTCTGCTAGTATTGATAAGAGTAGTTAGCTAAACTTGTTTAGAAAATGAATGTGAATCTTTCCTTCACATATTTATTCACTAAATCATTACAACTTTACCACATATATGTAGGGACATAAGAACATAAATGTGAATAAAGAGCAAATGATTGATGGAAACATCAGTACATCACCTTTTCGATTTTAATTAACTTTTATGATATTATTAAAGTGGTAATCTGAGTTGTTTTCCATATCTCAATCCCACCGCAATCCCAATTCCAACTTGAATAAAAAGAAAGAAAAAATAATTAATGTATTTTTCAGACACAAGCCATTCTTAAATCACTTTTTATTCTTATCGTATTAGTTGTGTCATTTCAATGACACATCAATACTTTTCAAATTAACACAAAATTGATACAAAAACACACCCTTGTCAACAATAAATATGTCAGTTTAATTTCTGGATCCACACCTTATTTGAAAAAATTAATTTCATTTAAAATTAAAATCTTAAATTAAATTAATTTATTTTAATCGCATAAAAGAATCTTTATTTTTATTTTTTTCAAAATGTAACCCTAAACGAGTGGCTACAATGCAACCTACGTATTCTAATTTAGTTGTACCGCTTATCCATCTCATCTCTCTCACGTACACCGAAACACTCACAAACATAAAAATGGTAGGAGCAATATAGTAACAATCTCATATGAAGATTTCAAAACTTGAAGCTTCCATATCTTCTTGTTCTACATTTTTCCAAACAACTTTCCAATTCATCTCTCTCACAAACGTTTTCGGACCCACACCTTGTGTCGCTCATCTCGTTAGTAAATCAGTTGAAAAAACCGACGCAGTCAACCGACGCGTCAATACCATCGGCGTCGATCAGTGCGTCAATTTCCTAAACCGACTCGCCGTTGGCAATGATCATAATTGTATGACTGACGACGTTAATATTGAGCCGTTAAGTCGAAACACGTGCAGGCCATGTGAAGGCGGTTTTGTCCTTCAATTAATCCTCTTTTTCATCTTTTTGGTTTTCATTATAAATTGTTGTGTGCCATGATTTACGAAAATAGAAATAAATAATAGTACCAAGTCAATTAGATATGTATAATTTTGTATCATGAAAAATACTGTTCCATTTCTAAACAACATATGCCTAACAAAAGGTCCATCTAAGTTGACCACGATCTTGTGCGAGTATCATTGTCAGAGAAGCGCTTATATTCTAATATATATATCTCTATTACATAAAATAGAACAAATATCGAAGAACATTGACTCCCCAAATACATGATCGAACGCGGTTTTAAAAATTTTGAGTACCTAATCATACAAGTAATGGTCGTTCTTTTGTGGAAGCAATATGATAAGGTGACAAATTTGTTTTAATCCATTTTTTATGATTCATGCATATTAATTAACTATATATGTTGTTAGACTATTTGTTATTTTAATATTGTTCATTTCTTTTTCATTGGTATTCATGAATATTTTCATTTGTTCTGATTGTTGGATTCTATTTCATATGTTTCTCCTTTATCATTTTGTTTAATAACTGTTGTCCAACAAGAAACGTGTAGGCTCATAGTTATCAATTATGTTAGTGGATGTTTTGTTTAATTTAATCGTAAATGATGTTCTTGAAACAGATGCACAGTCGGATCGTAGTTCTCCTGGACCTTTTTCACTTTGTCGGATTATTATTCGGGTCAACCAATCGAACACTCATATCTTTGATTCATTGTTTGAGTCAAGGTTAGTCAACTATTAGTTGCTTACATAATATGAGTTTGATCACTATTTTATAAATGCATAACAACTTATAAAATCTAATTTATTTTATAAACTAGTTTAAAAAGTACAAAAGTATTTTTATAAAAATGAGAACTTGGAGGGAATCTTTTGAGAGCTTTTAACTTTTGAATTAAAGTCAAACAAAAAAAATTGTAAAACCATTTAATACTCTAATGAGCACAACCACTAAACTATCCTTGGATAAAGAAGGTGAACCAATGGACAACACTAATTATCGAGATATGATGGGTAGTTTACTTTATTTAACTGCAAGTTGATCCAATATTATGTCTAGTGTGTGCTTATGTGTTGGATTTCAAGAGAACCCTAAGCAATCCCACTATGAGGCCGTTAAACGAATCTTTAGGTACCTTAGAGGAACTATTAATTTAGGAATTTGATATCCCAAATTGATCGGCCTAGATATTATGTGTTTTACCGACTCAGGCTTAGGTGGATCTTTAGTCGATAGAAAGAGTATGAGCGGGGTATGTGCTTTTGTTGGTTTATTCTTAATTTTATGGTTTTCTAAGAAACAAAACTCGGTTGCTTTATCAACAATTGAAGCCAAAATGTTGCCGCTTGTAAGGCATGTGCACAAGCACTTCGGATGAAACAAACCTTTGTAGATTATAATATAACCCAAGGTGAAATACCTATTTTGTGTGATAATAAAAGGGCTATAGACTTGAGTAAGAACACCGTGGTATATTCTAGGACTAAACACAAAGAAATTAGACATCATTTTCTTAGGGATAATGTTAAAAAGACAAATATAGTGATGAATAAGGTTCGCCAAGGAAGAAAACATAACAAATATATTCACTAAATCCTTAAAGAAAGAAACCTTTAACACCTTGTGCTTAGGCTTAGGAATGATGGAGCAAATTAATTGAAATAAAGGAAACAGAGGGTTCATGGTCAACACACGGTCGAGCCGTACATCAATCGTGATTCTTCACAAATTAATAGCTCATGAAACAAAAGAAAAATAGAAAAGAAATTAAAATTAAGGATTACGGTCTAAACCACGGTTGACCGTACATTATCCTAAGTCCAGTCAAACCTTTAACACCATCTACTTGCTTTCAAAAGTATTAGAACCTGCAAAAAACATCAATCTTATCTCCACCATAATTAATCTTGATTGCTATGCAAGATTCCAACCTACTTCACATCTTCTTATCTGTTCTTAAGCGTGTCCACAACCACACATACATCATCATCCTTTAAAGCCAAGAAGTTTATCTCCTACTCTTCATTCATCAAACGACTTTAAATAAAATGAGCAATAGATACATCTCAAGTCCCACTTCTAATGAAATTCAAACATTCGAAAGGGTGATTGAAGAATAAGGAATTGTTGACTATACCACCATTTTCTCCACCTCCATCACCATATCTTTGAAGAAATCTCATTAGATAATCTACTCAAACTCCATGAACGAATATCTCCTAAGCGTGTTCATGACTTCTACAAAACCTTTCGCTTTGATCATATTTTCAAAACCATTGAATTCAAGGTCAACGTTCGGCAATTTGAAATGGAGCTTTGAACTTTCGCCACTTTTCTTGAACTTCCTCATAAAGAAATCTAATTCTATTGTATTCAAATAGAACAAGGATACATTAGTCTTCATATTATACATCCAAACCAAATTGTCGATGACATATGCATCGAAAGTACTCGAGGTAAGTGCAAGGCACATGGAGTCATTGAAGTCCTTGATCTCAAACTAGAGTTGAGAATGATGTTTGATCTTATTCGTCACAATATCACTTGTCGCCCCACCAATCCGCATCTTCTTTATGCCTATGAAGCCCTTATAATCTATTGGATAAATAACGGATCCCTTTGATGTTGGTATCATCTTAGTGTTAATCATGCAACATGCGGTTACCTATAATGACAATCCCTTGCCTTTTGGCATAATCTATTGGATTGTGGGTCGACAACGGACGTTAACGGATTTATTTTGAAATCATGAAAAGTTTGATTTTAAATATATAACTCATTAAGGGATCTACTTTGGTGTGGTAATCTCTTCAAGTTGAGTTAGAAGATCATTTTCTATTTGTTAGGAGAAGATATTGTTGGAGTTGATTGAAAGCGGAAGTATTCTACAATTGGTATCTAGACTTCTTGTTGTAGAAGTTAGACAAGTTGGTTAGGTTATCTTCTTTTAGTTAAAGAGGAATGTGTTGGGTTCTTAGTGAAGAAGAAACAACACATTGAACAATTTTTATTTCTACCGGTAAAAAGGTCTGAACATCTAGTGGATAAATCTAAATATGATATAATCGGATAATGGATTAAGGTGAACTAGTTAATGACCATCCTAACCATTATAAATCATGATGTCTATTAATAATATTATTTTTTAACTCTTAACTCTTTACTTACTTGCATATTTACTTTGTTTATAATTGCTAATTAATTAATATCCGACTCTCATGTAAAAAATTTAAATCAATAAAATTGTTAATCGTAGATTAAGTGATTCGAACCAACCCCATAGAAATCATTTCCATCACTTTGATCTACCGAATTATTTTCTTATTTAACAATATTAAAACTTCCCATATAAGATAAGATATTAGTATAAAGGAAGTTCATATGAAAACCCTATTTTTTCATGGAATTGAACCACCGCAGAGCCTAATCTTCAATTTGTCCGTTAACGATGGCGTTGTGCAAATTGCAAATTGTGGATAAAGTTTTAAGTTATTTCCTCTACTAAATTTATTGTTTTCAATTATTTGAAGGTAGATTAATTTTTAATTTCATATGTTGTGTTTATGCTTACATTGATTTTACAATTAAAATTAAAATTAAGAACGAAAAACAATGTGCAGGTGAGTTTCATAACTTTTCTTATCGATTAATTGGATATTCAATATCATATCGATTTGTTGATTATTTGATTGTTGCTATAATAAGGTCAACAAAGGAAGACAACATGGGAAATTGAAGAAGAAGAAGAAAGAATTGACCTATTACCTTTCGATACCCATATAACTCTCAATAAGAAGTTCACGTAGATATTAGATGCTTATGTGATCGTTGAAAATATGCTCTATAAGATGCTTATGTATCTTTGAGATTTTTTATTTGTTTATACTGATCTAGGAACTTATTCAAATGTTCGGCTTGCCTTATAGCATCACATCAATTAAGCTTGAAGCTCAATGTGGATTTATGGAACTCGAATCTTGATGGTGTTGTTACTAACAACTCTGATGTTTTGCTATTTGGGGGTACAAAGTGCTTACGTTTACAAGAACATATTTGATGATGGAAAATATGTGCAGACTTACTTCATGAAGGTATGTCATGTGTGACTATCACCGTCATTGAAATGTTAGATTATGAATATTTTCAAGATTATCTAATGCTTTTTGTTTTCTTTGAAAAATCTGTATGTAAACCTTTTCAGGTAATTCTCTTGTGATTAGAGTTCATTTTGGTCTTACAAAGTTGCTTTAAAAGGCTTAATTCATGTCTTGGTTTAGTTCTTGTTCATACAGGTAATATATGGAGATACAATCAAATCTCTCTGTATAAACTTTCACATTGTAACTGAAAGTCGCCTTGTCGAATGAGTAGTGATTTTTGCAAGTTATAATCGAAACTTTTGATGTTTTTCCAGGGGCCAATCATTACTGCGTCATCGAGGTGAAAAACTTAAAACAGTAAACATGTAGTCCATGGTTTTCTATGCTTCTTTACAAGTGCTGGAAATCGTATAATAATGATAGAACTCACTTATTTATTAAATAGATTGTAAAAAGAAAAAAAATACAACGGTCAGTGTGCTTTCGAGAGGCACTCGAACTCACTTTATTTGTTATAAATAAATATAATATTATGAGCGATTTTTTTATATAGTTTATAGGCAAATTTAATTTTAATAAAATAAATAAAATATTGTAATCGATTTTTTTATATAATTTATAGACATTTTAATTTATAGACATTTTAATTTATATAAATGAATGAATTATTTGGTCTATTTTCAAATAAGTACATCAAATATTTAAGGGATCAAAAGTGTAATTATGCGAAAGAAATTAAGATCGTTAAATCACAAATGGTGAAAAATAATGAAAGATCGAGATTTCTCCATTGTATTCTCTTTTAATTATATATAAAGATTTATTAAATGATTTAATAGTCTAAAAAATAAATTAATTAAAAGGTATAGAACACTGTCTAGAATATTATTCTCTACTTCTCTGCTTTTTCAACAATAATTTCCTCCAAAATGCTGTCAAGAACATTGAAAAACAGTTTCACAATTAACTATGCTTTATATATAACAAATTGTTGTTTTTAATTTTACATTGACATAACCTACGTGACTCGCGTTCATAAACTAAGAGATAAGGTATTTAAGAGGTATAAACAATTAAAGATCAAATATGTAAACAACCCGAATTTTCATTAGGCAACATCAGAAAATTAGAAAAACATTATGGATCACTATGAAATATCAATATTCACGAGTATACTACGATGATGTTTTTATTTGAATCGTAACCAATCCAGAATTCTATTTTGTCATGTGACGACATATACCATAAGAAATTGATCGTATAACCACTACGGACTGTGGCATAAACCAAAAATGATAACTGTCCACTTGGAATTATATGCTCTAATTTCAATGCAGAAAACTAATCACAATTTGACTTATAAGTCCAAATTCTCAAATCACCATCATTGAACAATACTAGAAAAGTGATGAATATTGACTCACATTCAGAATAAGCCATATATTTACTATTATGCTTCACTTATTAGTTAACTACTCGTATTACAGAAACTGATTTAAACTATGAAACAAATGTTGAACAGTTTCAGTTCAGCTCAACGACTCTTGTGGTTCGTTGTGTTTGACAAGTTTCATTATACGATCAAAATAAAACAAACTGAGTCTACTTAACCTCACCCGAACTCCATACCTATAACTTGTACAACACAAGTATGTGCAGCAAGTTTTTTTTCCCAAAACACACCAATTCCACCAGAACCAACAGAAAACACATGTGATAGGTTATGAGCAAAGCATTGACAAAGTCACATTGTACAAGTACTAGTGCTAGTGCTATCCACGATGTAGCAAAGCAAGAATTCAAACTCATAATTTATTTGCTTTAAATCCAGCTATCTACCAGTCCCCTTCAAATGTCGACACAAACAAAACAAATTTATTGTTTCAAAATAAAATCTGTTTCCCAACATGACATAACGAAGTTAAAACATTGCCAAGGCTTCAAATCTGCACTTATTCCTTGCATCGTATTGCCGGAGCTTCCTGTAAAAGCCATACACAATATCAGCAACTCAAGCGTACAAAATCAGATCCACAGATTGTAATAAACAAACATCAAACTGAATTGAGTTGATATTATCGTTTCGGGTAGAGGTACCAATTTGATCCATCTATGTTGACTTGGTCAACTTGGGTTGAGTCAGACAGTTTAAAAGTCATTTAAAGATTACATTAAAGCATACAACCTCCTAGATTGATTAATTTTTGGATTTAGATTGTTGTAATAATGTTATTTTACCGTATGATTATAAAAAAGAAGTGGACAAAAAGTGTTTAGTTTATCATTTAAAAAAGAACCTTCGAAGTTTCAACAAATGCCCCGCTTTCCTATCTATAATTTTGGAGAATTGACAGAATAGATACACATAACGTCTTTACGTTCCTTGTAGTTCAATTAATTTCTGTTCTTTTCATTGAGGCCTAAAACTACAAAAATGTTTGTAAACTCTAGTCACGATCCATGATAACACGTGTGTGTTTCATAATATAAATACTAGCAGACTAGTAGGAGTAAGCACTAATGGTATTTAGGACACGAGAATACAACAAAAGGTTTATAGTGCTGTAAGATTGATTCAATGAACGCAGCCATGAACTAAGTAGCAAACATCACCTGTCACCACATAGACATCTTTGCATATGATGATAGAGTTGGCAATGTCAATCCATTAACTTACGAGTGGGTCAATTTGGCTTATGTTTTATCTCTAATGGGTGTTATGCGTAAGTAAAAAAGAAGTTTAAGCAAATGGGTCGATCAGGACAAAAGTCATCCAAATGTATTTTTATAGCATAAATCCCACCAAAAGATTTTATTCAAAAACTAAACCGTAGTTAAGATTGTATAACTTCTGTTATCATATTTGACACAATAATTATCATATAAATTTGGACATAAAGTATTTCTAGTAGCAAATCCATCCAACTTGCTTTGATTTTACCAACGAATAACCCATTTTGACCCAATACCTAAACCCTCTGCAGTCTGACCTATGCATTTAGCAACCTCTCATAGTAAAATCCTTTTCTCTTACAGATTTACTAGCCCTCTCAATGGTGAAGGTGAGATAACTGAACCATTTCCAAAATACAAACCGCTGTTCACTGTAGCCTTCAAATCTTCACTAGTATATCCCTATTTTTTCCTACTATTACATATATTGTATCCTATGGCTAAAGCCTTCATCAATCTTTCCATCTTCATGTTAACCAGTAACTAATAGCAAAAGGATATCCTTCCTAACATGACAATCAGGAGAGATATTTGTAAACACAGTGAGACCAGTAATGACAGTTATAAACTATTGGAGTGTAACTAATGTATCCTTTTATATGTTCCTCTTTATCTGTTCTCAGTGATCAATATAACTTCCATTGTAGAGTTACATGGCATAAGAAGTAAGGATTTAATAATCAGAAAACTCTAGCCCCAACAAGAGATTCACCAGCAACAACAATTAACCCATTGTGGCTGCCACCACCTTGGCAGTTATGACTTCCACCATCACAAAGTGGTCACAACCACCGCCAAAAGCCTTCCCATGGACAACATAGTTTGCACCACTGCCTGAGTTGCCAAGGGAGGTAGAATCGGGGATTTTTCAACTCCCTTGACCTAATAGTTGGTACTTGCAATCCAACATAGACCACCATGGGTCACATATATCGATCATTTTCACTAAATTTTTGTACTAGCTGGAAGAAAAATCATCCTAATACATCTACAGATATTTATAATGGTTTTTATTTTATGAAATTTATTTACTATTTATCTAGTAGGAAAATGGAAGAAAATCATCAACCGTGCAAAAACTATCAACCACTGATTTATCTTTCCTTGCATAGGTCATGGTCATTGGAAAATTGAGACAATACATTGAGAACAAGGTTACTATACTTATAAATACATTCCATAAACTTTTCCCCGACTACTTTCAAGTTTCAACAAATCAATTAGTGAGAAAATGAATTTTCAAATTAAGAACACTTACCGGTTCAACCATCTGTTAGATATCTAACTAACTAGGTTATTTTTACCCAAAAACGTAAGTTCTGGGTACTCTTGTTCAGAATCCAGACAGAATTAGAACTTCTTTGCTGAATTGAATTTTAATAAACTCAAATTTTGTTATAGAATGTACCCATTCATATTGAGCAGCATACCTGTATGATTCATTCCAACACAGCAAGTTAACCAAAAATGCTGATGGAACGTACTCCGTAGTATTTTCTCATTCTACAACATTTCGTATTCTAATCCACCTAATCGAAAGTTCCCTGAGGCTGTAGATGACAGCAAGGATACTTAGGATATCGAACTCATTGTGTATACTCTATAGCCGTTCAATCTCTCTTTAACCACAAAACAGAGCTCCCCAACACCAAATTAATGAATTAGACAACCCATGATCAAGATTTGCACCTCTTCCTACTGAATGCCCTCTATTCTACTTCACTCAATCACTCCGACTTGCATGTGTACATTGCATTGGAGCCAGATTTTTAACATAGGAATGAAAAAACATAACCAGTTGCGAGTTAGCATCGGTTACCCAATTCTGAAAGCAGGGTCAAGGGCACGTGAATGTAATTTAGAGGCGAGTCTTAATTATTTGTAACCTCAAAAGGGAAACTGCATTGCTAACAAAGATTGAGAATTGAAATTGTACGAACAAAAATGACAAACCATAGTTTATAAGAACTTGCAATCTGTGGTGGAAGGGGCAAGTAGGCTACTAGTGTAGGAAGTGAAGTACAATAAGCAGAATATTGAAATGTTCCAAATTAAACTATAAACTGCTTTCAAGGTGTTAATAGTGTAGCTAATTTCCATTTTTTCAGTCATTAAAAGAAAAAAAAAAAAAAGGTGCGTAATAAAGAGTGTAACGTAAAACATATGTTACATCATCTAAAATAATACCACACATAAGCTAAACACTTGAAACAAATCAAGAAACTTACTTATACCAGCTAAAACAACAAAAGCCCTAACTTCTTAGTATAAAAATAAGTTAAATTCCTAATTGTACATTCATATGGCGCCTGTTAAATTCGTTACCAGTAAAGTAAAGTCACACAAAGGCAAATTACTTCACATTCAAATTAGGATGAAGAGAAACAAATACGTACTAACAGAACCCTAAACTCACCTCAATATTAATATTAATATTAATATTAATATTAATAACGATAATAAATTAATTAAAAAAGATAATAGAAACCTAACCCTAATTGGTAGCAGGAGAAAGTTTTTCATCGACGATCTTTTTGTCACGTCTTTCCATGGCTACATCCCACATATCATTACCGATGTGCTTTGGCTGTTATCGATAAATATAATTGAGATAATAAGTATCAAAATCATGAATAATTTAATTTAATCGATGAAATAATAATTCTGCAAATCGGGTGAAATAAAAATGAAAAAAGAGGGGGAGCTCACGCGACCATGAGCTGCTTTGTGGATGGTGTATTGAACATTACCGGCGATGCAAAGCATACCGGCGATGATACCTAACGGCAATATTGCTTCCAAAAATTGAAATCGACCCATCTCCTCCCTTTCTTATTTGTCTCTCACCAAATCTGATATTTTAACAAGTTTTTGTAATGGTGTAGTCCACTTTTAGAAGCACCCAAAGGGTTTAAAATAAATAGTATGTCTAATGTTTTTATTTTAGACGAGTTAATCAAGTCGAACTTAAGCCGGTTGACTCGGGCTTAGCGATCAGCTAATCGAGTAGAACTCGAGCCTGTTGAGTCTGGCTCAAGTACGAGACTCAGTGAAAAGGGCTTTTCCAATTCAGGATCTAGAAGGAAGTCTCGGTGGCTCGAAACTAGCAGCTGATTTTGCTAAATACACCGTACATTTTATAAATGCTTAAATTCTAGTTTTATTTAGATGACTAATATTTTAAAAGCATGGGTGACTCAAGGGTAAAGCGAGTAAAGCTAGGGTTTTAGGCCCCAAAATATTTAAGGCCCCATATATATATGTATAATTGTATATATATATGTCAATATTAAAATAATAATTGTTATTATTATTAATTTATTATTGTTATTATTATTAGTATTATTATTATTATTATATTATTATTATTATTATTGTATACAGTTTTTCTACTTAAGTAGAAATGGGCCTAGGCCCAATTACCCTAAATTGTGATAGGGTTTTGTAGTTAGTTTAATCGACAATTGACTCCTCATTTCGTCAGTTCGCTGCTTCTCCTGTAACATTATCTCAACTTTTAGAAATTAAAATTTTCAGTTTTATATTCATATAGTGACGAAAGTTCTTAATTTGCAGTGGTGGTCCCTTACTCCCTTGTCTTTATATAATATTATAATATTCGACTTTTAATTTGTGCCTTTATTTTCATCCGACTATTCGAGATCTAACTTTTTGAGAATCTGAGCTTCTGTTAATTCGCATAAGTTTGGTGCTTACTGCTTTGTCTTCGTGATTAAAAAGTAAGTTATTGTTAAATCTTAATTTCTTATCTTTTGCATTATTCATCTCTTATTTATATGTATAAATCAATAAATGTATTGATACAATAATATTTATTTTTTCAGTAGGTGAGAACTCAAAATTCATATTACATTATAACGATTTCTCAACAAAATTCGAGTTGCAATTCAATCACTACTGCACAGCCTACGTATCACTCCATCAGGTTCTATCATTCCTTCTTAACTTTTTTATAGTGATTAGGTCTAACAGTTAGATTCTATCAAAGATATAACAATGGCAACTCGTAAATATGAATCTGGTTACTCGAAATTGCAAAAAAAAAAGAAAAGTAGAAGCTTTAATAAAATCTCAACAAGGGGCCTTAGATAAGTTTCTCACAACCACAAAAAAGAATAAATCAAATAATATTGATGAAGGTCCTTCAAATGATCAAACTAATGGTATGAACTTTGATGACAAGGAAGTGAATGTGGAAGAAGTATTAAATAATCAAAATGATCAAACTAATGGTATGAACTTAGATGATAATGAAGTGAATGTGGAAGAAGTATTAAATAATCAAAATGATCAAACTAATGGTATGAACTTAGATGATAATGAAGTGAATGTGGAAGAAGTATTAAATAATCAAAATGATCAAACTAATAGTATGAACTTAGATGATAATGAAGTTAATGTGGAACAAGAAAGAGCTGATGAATTTAACACATGTCCTAAAAATATTTTTGATCCAAGCCAATGGAAAAATATTGATAATAAGTTAAGGGAGTTCTTAGTTGAAATTGGACCAATTAAAATTACTGATGTTGATTTTCCAAAGGATGAATCCCTAAGACACTTTAGCTCTTCATTATATATTAAAAAAATGTCAAACGGTGAAAAGTATGAACCGAGATGGCTAGTTTATTCGATAGATTTAAATAAAACATTTTGTTTTTGTTGTAAGTTGTTTAACATCAATTCTAGTAATTGTAAATTAGCTAGTGAAGGTAGCAATGATTGGAGAAACATAAGTGCAAAGTTGAAAAGGCATGAAAGAAGTAGTGATCATATTGCAAACATGAATGTGTGGATTGATCTAGAAACAAGATTAAAAGAAAATAATACAATTGATAAAGATATACAGGAGCAAATAAACAGAGATAAAGAACATTGGAAACAAGTATTAATAAGAATTATAGCAGTTGTAAAATCTCTAGGTTAGAGAGGCTTAGCTTTTCGTGGAAAAAATGAAAAAATTTACGAAGAAAATAATGGAAATTTTTTAGCAGCAATAGAAATGATTGCCGAGTTTGATCCGGTGATGCAAGAACATATTAGAAGAATTAAGAAAAAAGACATTCATAATCATTACCTTGGACACAATATCCAAAACGAAATAATAAGTTTATTAGCATGTAAGATCAAAACTAAAATTCTTAAAAAGGTTAAAGAATCAAAATATTTTTCAATAATACTTGATTGTACTCCCGATACTAGTCATGTAGAACAAATGTCTATTATAACTAAGATGTTTAGATATATCATCTAGTCCTATAAATATTATGGAATACTTTCTTGGATTTTTAGAAGTAAATGATACAACCGGTAAAGGCCTTTTTGATGCTATTGTGAATGAAATTAATAAAATAGGACTTGATATAAATGATATAAGAGGACAAGGTTATGATAATGGATCTAATATGAAAGGAAAACATAATGGAGTGCAAAAATGATTTTTAGATATAAATCCAAGAGCATTTTATACACCATGTGGTTGTCATAGTTTAAATTTATTAATTTGTGATATGGCTACTTCTTGTTGCGGAGCTACCAAATTTTTTGGGGTTGTGCAACGTATATATTCATTATTTTCCTCATCCCCTCAAAGGTGGAAAATCCTATTAGATCATTTACCAAACTTAACTCTTAAATCAATATCACAAACATGTTGGGAAAGTCGAATAGAAAGTGTTAAAGCTATAAGGTATCAAGCACCTCAACTAAAAAATGCATTATGGAAATTGTATGATGTTAAAAGTGATCCTAAAGCTAAAAGTGAGGCTGAAAGTTTAGCTACACATGAACTAAATGATTTTGAGTTTTTTTTGGGGATGGTTATTTGGTATGATGTATTATTCGCGGTTAATTCCGTTAGTAAAAATATGCAAAGAAAAGATATATGTATTATAGATGCAATAAAACAATTAGAAGGTCTTGTTGAGTTCTTTATAAAATATAGAGTTAATGGATTTGAAAATGCTATAACTACCGCTAAAGAAATTGCTAACGAAATGAATGTAGAACCTAAATTTCATGAAAGACGTCTTATCCATAGGAATAGGCGATTTGATGATAATGTTGATAATGAAACCATAAAAAATCCTTAAGAGTTTTTCAAAATCGATTATTTCTTATATATTATTGATAAAGCTATTTCATCTCTTCAAAGTAGATTTGATCAATTTAAAGTCTATGAAACTCTTTTCGGATTTCTATTTAGCGTATCAAAACTAAAGTCTCTTGATGAAAAAAATCTAAAAGATAGTTGTCTTAACCTTGAAAAAAAACTAAAACACAATGATTGTTCCGATATTAATGGCATACATTTGTTTTCAGAGTTAAGGGTTCTAAGAGAAATAATAAATGTAGAAAATGATAAACCAATTGATATACTCAATTGTATTAAAAAACTTGATTCTTTTCCAAATGCTTATATTGCATATAGAATTATGTTAACCATTCCTGTAACCGTTGCTTCAGCCGAAAGAAGTTTTTCGAAACTTAAAGTTGTAAAAAACTATTTAAGATCAACAATGTCACAAGAAAGGTTAAATGGATTAGCTACTTTATCAATTGAAAATGAGTTAGTTAATGAAACTGATTTTAATGAAGTAATTAGAGATTTTGCATCAAAAAAAGCTAGAAAAATAAATTTTATATAAAATATAATATAGTAAAAAACTTATAGTAAAGAAGGCCCCATTTTAAAAGTTCGCTTTAGACCTCCAGTAGGCTTGAGCCGCTCCTGTTTAAAAGACTACTGAGAAAATAAGTTATTAAAATTAGGCTGAGCTTTATAAAATATTAAATTATCTAAATACCTATTAGCAAAAATAGTTTATTATGAAGTTTTGTTTGTGTGACATTTTACGTCATTTTTTTTTAATTTTAATTCCTACTCATTTACAAAACACTTAAACAAAGTAAAAGTTCTATTTTCAAATCTAAAGAGCATTTGAGCTTTCAACCCCAAATAAAAATTATCACTTTTCATTCTTACTTTCAACTTGAAATTTCATTTAGATTTATCAAACACACCTTTAGAATATTATGTACCTTAGACATAACTCATCAGGTTACATTTTCCATTTTAAGGTCATGGATATCTTTATAATCTCCATCAATGACGATTTTAAAGTTTTCGTAAAAAAAAAAAAAAGTTAATTATTTCGTTATATATTTAACTTTATATTTTTTACTATTGTATGCAATCACCTTTTAAATTTCCTATGTATGTCTGAACTTTGTAAACACGTTTATTGTATGTAACGGATTATCTGAAACCGGTTAAGTGCTTACGTGGCACCTTTCATTCAGGTCACATGTTAAATATAATAGACATTTTGAACAAGTTCCACGCATACAATCGGAAGTTACATGAGATTCATGATTTTGACTATTCAAATTTATACTTTAGGTTTGATCACTGTTTTTCCCAACAATTTCCCCATATATGATGATGTCAAAATCTTTTACAAATATACAAGGAAAGAAGAATAAATAAACAACTAATGAATATGACTTTATACAAATTGAGTCAATATTACAAATAGTGTTTTATTACATTTACAAATAAGTCAAAAATAAACAAATTACTATTGTTATCCATCTCTTTTCTTTCTTCCATTCACTTTTGCCTCAATCTGTTCAAGCTTTTCTTTCTCAAACTTCCTATGCTATTTCCTGATTCTATCACATTTGCCTGTGAGTTCTAGTAGTTTGTCTAAATCATTTAGATGGTAGAACAGACACCTAACTACATGTTTTCTAAATAGTAGACTCTGCTCTTCCTTGCACAAGTCTAATAAGCCCAGCAATTGATATTACTTTGTCTCATTCAACATATCTATTGCATGAAAACACTCAATCCCTTGATCATCATTATACATAAACCCTTCATGCTTTTTATTTTTGATGTATGTGTTAGCTTTGAATTTGATGCCATCTGGTACAGGGTGAGTTATGTGGTTTATATCTTCTTGAATTAACCCAACAGGCCTCTTGTCTTTCTCAATATTAAATGACACAAAAAGTGTCAAAATCATATTCTTCCAATCTCTTTAAATCATGTGCAAATTCAACTAACAAAATGATTTCAGACATAACTATTTCTTTTAGTTATTTATCCCTCATATTCTTGACGAACCTTGCAAAGTACTTCCATTCTACAAACCCCAGAGTATATACATAGTGTAACTCATGGTTAGGTTGTCATCGATCCATCTGTTAACATAGTTGTGTTTGAGCTTGCATGATAAAATGTATTTTGTTGAGCTTTGTTTGAAACTTAAAATCTTCCATAAGTTAATGTTCATTTAATTGATCCTGTTATTCATCTTGTGACATACCTAGCTCTGCAACATTATCAATTATTTCCCGTTGAACTACTTTAGTTGTAGAAGATTGATCTTGTTTGGATTTCCCATAGCCATATATCTCCCTTGATCTTTTCTTTCTTCTTTCTTTTCCTTTGAGCTTCAATATTTGATGATCAACACAAACTTTTTCTTCTTCTTCTTCTTCTTCTTCTTCTTCTTACCTTTACTCTGATTTGATTCTTGATTTTGTGTCTCAATCTGTGTGTGTGAATTTGACCCTCTAGACTTGCCCTTTTCATTTTGTAGCCTATGCAATATCATACCAATGGGAGCATCATTATCATCAAAGTTTTTAAATTCCTCTGAACTAGAATTATAATCTAGATGTATCAAGTCATCATCATCCCTATAATCTTCCTTATTATCACCCAGTTTCATAAATTCGACAATAGATAAACCCTTGAGCTTTGATTCACCTTTTCATAGCTCTTTTCTAGATACTTTAGCCATAGATTTCAATCTCTTTCTGCCCTTGATCATCAACACTTCTTTAGGCTCTTCTTCTTTACCTTATCTGTCTCTTTTTAGGATCTTAGAAGCCACATAAGCATAAGCTTGATCCACCATTGTCAAATATTGAATTGGTTGTAGATGTAGAGCTTGAGTATGTGGCTCCCCCTGAGTCTGTGACTCCCCCTCATTCTGTGCACTTGTAATAATTTGACTTTGTGTCTCTCCCTTAGTCTGTGTATCTCTAGTATGTGATTTCACCTTAGTAGCATCATCACCATAACCTCCTTTATCATCATCACCTCCATCATCATTAGATTTATCATCATCATCATTTATATTCTGAGTATTGTTATCATTATTGTTCAAATCCTTATCTTTTGGTGACATATCCCCAATAATTCCAGTAGCTATATTAGTATCAATATTTTGTGGCTCTGTAGACTTAGACTTCTCCACCTATTTAACATCATTTATAATACTTAAAAGGGTAGTCTGTATATCATCAATTCTCCTATTCACAGCGTCTTCTAAATTATTAATCCTTAAAATCATAATAGACACTAGATTCTGCTTATACTCTAGGTCTTTTTGTTTATTATTATTCTCAGTCTGTACCCATTCAGACAGCTGTGAGATGGCTAAAAGCACATCATTAAGTGCACTAGAAGCCACACACTGTGTTGGTAAAGGTTGATTAGAAATAGGAATAGATGTTTGTCCCTTACTTATCTCATCCCTCAAATCGTACCCGTTGATAAGGAAGGGTATCATTGGAAACAATAGGTTGTGTAGCACCAGATTTCATCAACCGTAACTTGTGAGTATGAAGGGATCATTTTCATCTAGTGTGTAAGTTGATGTACCCTCATTTTTCATTAGGTTAAAAAGTGAAAGATTATGGGATATAGAAGGATTGGAGATCTGTACCTCATTATGTGACATGAGTAAGGTATTGTCAATAGGTGCATGAGGGTGTAAGGAACGACTCATAGTAGTGTGAACTAGTTCGGGACTAGTGGTATAGATTGGTGAGGTCATTGGAAGTGGAGCTATGAGTGTGGAAGTTGAGCTTAGGAATGAAGCATTATCTTCTATGTTTATTCTATGTGTCTATGCAACAGCAGTACTGTATGTGTCTATGCAGCAACAATAACATATTTTTCCAAGCTTACTAAACTAGGTGTAGGTTGGGTTATTTGGGTAGTCATTGACACCACAGACTCTAGCAGAGTTGTAGCGGAATGATCTACAGCACTGGACAGGTGTCTCACGGACATCATGTTCCATGGATAGTAATTCCATTTGTGCTTCAAAATTTTGAGGTTCAGAGGTTGGTATATTCTCCATTTTAAGTAGTGACTCAATTGGTTTTCCCTCTTAATGACTCTCTTTTGTAAGTGAGGATTGATCAGAGTGAGATGGGTTATACTCAATTATGTTGTCAGAAGATAAAGGAAGCATACATTTGCCTTCATTTGAAGGTGGACCATCAGAATCTTTTGACCCTGTGGATGATGATCATGAGTCTGTAGTACCAGACTTTGTGTGCACTCCAACTGCTACACTTTCTTCTTCATCACTAGCATCATCGCCAATACCTTCACTAGTACTAGGATTACCACCCTAAATATGCGCATTTGCAACATATGGATGATCAATCCACTATTTCATAACAAGTTGTAATAGGAAACTCATGGGGTGCAATCTTATTATTAAACATCTTTGAAGCGAGCATCAAGATTAACATGTCTGCAAACCTCGTTGAAAGTTGTGTATAATTGATTTGCCCAAGTACACTTTCAAAACAGAGGAATAGGAGACTTATAAAAGGTACATTAAAAATTCTCTTTCGTTCATTTACTAGCTCTAAAAGTTCCTTAAAATATAACGTTGCATAGTTGATATTAGTGCAGGTTTCAAATGAAGCTAAAAGTTGAGTTTTAGACTCATTTAGCTTCCCTGTACTCCTAGATTTTCCACCTAAACTCCTTATCATGCCATGCCAGAAATAATAAACTTCCACCTAGGTTGAAAAGCAAAATATAAAATTGTGTCTCTCATTTTTTCATTGCCAATCACAGAATGAGAAGCCATTGCTACCTGTTTTGTCGGAATAGGTGAAATTTTTTGGCCCGTGGGTAAATCTAAAACTTTTCTTATAAGTTCTTGATCGATGGTTATTTCCTTCCTACCATGATTAGTACGGCTAATAATAGAAATATTGGCATCATTTGTATTCCAAGTGTACCACCATTCATTGAGTAATGAGGGTATAGTTGCGGTGAAGTGTTGAAAGCATCGTTCCAGGGATGGGCATTCGTAGAAGCAACTACTTCCTCAAAACCAGAGTGTAATTTTGAATTAGGAATGGAGGTGGTAGCAACTTGATTATTCACAACTAATTTTACTTGTTTACCTTGTTTAAACGATTTAGCATGTGCAATGTTGGCATGAGCAGTATACACCCATTGAACGGTATTGATGACACATAATTGTTGAAATGGCAATGAAGATTGAAATATGAAAACTTTTGATGATTAAGGTTTATGAAATTCTGCTATGTAGGTTTTGATCGCGTAAAATGGAATAGAGGGAAACAAAAGAGTTCAAAAGGTTAAGATATTAAGATTTCGTTAGTTAAGCGGACCCCCTCTATAGTATTAAATGAAAGATTCTATTAAAACTTAACTCCACTTTAACTATTTTCTCTTTTGGACTTATTCCACACAATTGGCAGACTAAAGAAATACTCCCTCCGTCCCATAATAAGAGTTCACCTTTCCCTTTTAGTTTGTCCCAAAATAAATGTCCACTTCTAAAAGTAGTAAATTAACTTTTCCATTTTATCCTTTTTCAAAACTGATATATGGGAGTTTGTGCAAAAATCAAGGGTAAAAGAGTCATCTTCACTACCAGACAAAGCAATTTCTTAAACTGAGTGCAAACTGATATTGGACATTGAATTTGGGACGGAGGTAGTAATAAAATAAGGAAAGAAAAAAAATAAAACTATAAAAAAAAATATCAAATATTTTTGTTGTTATCTAAAATTATTAAAACACAAACTTGTAGTGTACAAAATTGTACAAGATAATTGGTCATTTGTGGACACATATCTTAAGATCAGTTTACCTTTCTATACAAAATCTCGGATAAAGTGATGCCTAATATCTATGTGCTTTGTCATGAAGTGGAATACTGGATTCTCAGTTATGACAATGACACTTTGATTGTCACAAATGATTGAAGTTTTGTTACACACCACATCTTAGTCTGCCAGCTGATGTTGCATCCATAACAATTAAGCACTACAACTACCTGCAACAACATATTTCGCTTCTGCAGTAGATGTAGCAACAAAATTTTTATTCTTTTTTGACCAACTCACTAGTTTGCCACCTAGGAGTTGACATCCACAAAAGGTGTTTTTCTAATCTAATTTGCAACATTCATAGTCTGCATATGTGAAAGCAATCAGGTCAAACCCTGAGTCTTTGGGATACCAAAGACCTAAGTTTGGAGTATCTAAAAATCCTCTTGACTGCCTTTAAATGAGACTCTTTAGGGTTAGCTTGATATCTACACATAGACATGTTGAAAACATAATGCATGATCTACTAGAAGTTAAATAAAGAAGTGATCCAATCATACCTATGTAAGTTGTTTGACACACAAGTTATCCTGTTTCATCTTTGTGCAACTTACCAGCAATACTCATTGGTGTTTTCATAATAGAACATTTATTAAAAGAATATTTAATAAGTAAATAATGGATATATTTACTTTGGTTAATGAAGGTTCCATCAAGTTTCTGTTAGAACTGTAACCCCAAAAAATATGTTAGTTCACCCATCATTTTCATTTGATACTATTTAGACATGAGATTTGAAAACCATTTACATAAAGCTTCTATAATAGACCCAAAGATTATATCATCAACATATATATGGATTAGTTTGACATCTCCTTTATTCTTTTTAATGAACAAGGTTTTATCGAAAATTGATTATCCAAAAGAAAATTTGAAAGTATGTCATACTAAGCTCTTGGAGCTTGTTTTAGTCCATATAGCTTTTTGCAACTTATAGACATGATTAGGGAAATAAGAACTTACAAAATTTGGAGGTTGTTTTACATATATCTCATCTTGTAGATTCCCATTCGAAAATGTACTCTTCACGTCCATGTAACATACATTGAAGTCTTTATATGCAACAAATGCCAGATAAAACCTAATTGCTTCAATTATGACTACTGAGGGCAAATGTTTCATCATAATATATCCCCTCTTCATGTCTATAGCCTTGAGCAACTAACCTTTCCTTGTTCCTTTTTACCCATTTAGTTCCAATAATAAACTTGGCATTAGGAGCAGAAACCAATGTCCAGAACTTTTTTCTTTCAAACTCTGTAAATTCTTTCTGCATTGCTTCTACCCAATCATTATCTTTTAAAGCTTTATCAACTTTCTTTGGTTCAATGATGCAGATAAAATTTGTGTAGAAACGAAAGTTTGCGGTAGATTGATCTACGATTTAGGTTCTAGTCTGTACACCAGAATCATAATCTCTAATAATTTGATCTACACGATGATATTTGTGCTATTTAATACCTAGTGGTGATTCTCCACTGTTAGAAGAATCATCCTCACTAGAAAGATTAACAGTGTTAAACTCTTTTTCATCTTCAAATTCAGGCATATCAGGGACTGTTGAATAACCAGATTGAATACTATCATAAAACTAACATAATTGTATACATTCAAACATGTTTAAAAATCTAAAAAATTCATACAATTCTAACAATTCAAATTAAATTCACTAATTCTATACATTTCAATGCTATAACAAATTTATACAATAGAATACATGTGACAACCCTCGAAAACCGGTATAATTCCGTATACAATTAACATGCATTCTTACGTTAATTCCCTCTTAATGAAATCAAACTTGATTGAAACATGAGAAAAGTCTAGCACACACCCACCTTTGCACATTTTGGTGTACTTTACTTTAATGCGTGACGCATTACATTTACATAATTATTTAGAATTGCGCGATATAAATCGGATGGCTTCCGAAAAATGCGAACGTTGGTGATAACTTTCACAAATAACGTAAATCTATTGATAATTAAATAGTCGTTATTATACTATATTATTATTCTAGACTAAAAGCATAACGGTTTCTACGAATACACAATTATTTAAACGAATTAAAATCGTGACATACGAATATTATCGAAACAACTTAAAATTAAATTGTTCACTTTGAATTGCTTAAACCTCACTTAGTTGCCCTAATTATCTAAGCTTTACCTAATTAATCACTAATTAAGCCAAAGAAACTAAATATCTATACATTTAATCTCCTAGACAAGAAAATGAAAAAGTCAAGGAGGCCATCACCCCTCCTTGACCTCCCTGCCGCTTTTTCTCCTCTACACACCACCCCTTGATTTCCTTTTTACTTACATCTACACTCCAACAAGACTTTCTTTCCATTTTTAAATGTTAAAACCATGCTAAAAATCTGCCCATGTGACCCATTTGAATTATTAAGTGTTGAGGCAAGACACAAGCTAACACATTCCACAACCCTCAAAGGAAATCTGCTCACTTACTCTCTCTATACTCCCTCCATTTCCAACGTATTTCATCATCAACATCATCTTCATTATTATTATTTCATCATCATCATCTTCATTATAATTATTATCTTGCAAAAACTCTCAAGAACTCATTGTAAGCATATTATCTCTATAAACTCTTTAGATCAATCTGTTCACGAACACGAACTTGATGATAGCCTGATCTCAAGTCAATTTTAGAATAAAATGAAGATCCTTGCAACTAATCAAACAAATCATCTATTTGAGGCAGAGGATATTTATTCTTTACTGTTCTTTTGTTTAATTCCCGATAATCAATACACATTCTAAAAGACCCATCTTTCTTTTTAACAAACAAAACCGGTGTACCCCATGGAGAAGAACTAGGTCTAATAAACCCTCTGTCCAATAACTCCTGTATCTGGTTGATCATTTCACGTATTTTCAGAAGGAGCTAATCTATAGGGAGCTTTAGCAACAGGCGAGGAGTCGGGAACAAGATCAATCTGATATTCAACTTCTCTAACCGGTGGTAAACCAGGTAATTCATCAGGAAACACTTCCGGATATTCAGACACAAACTAAACATTAGAAATGGATTTCTTTTCTAATTTGGCATCAATAACATAAGTTAGATAAGACTCACAGCCTTTAATCAACGACTTTCTAGCCTTCATCATGGAAATCAGAGGAATACACCCACTATCCCGTTCTCCTCGAGCCACAACGTATGACTCTTCAGAGATTGGGATTCTAATCAGCTTATGGTGGCAATCTATACTTGCTTTAAACTGACTTAACCAATCCATGCCAATAATCACATCAAAACTTGGAATTGGCATTAATAGAAACGAAATTGGAAAAGTCTGGCCGTCTATCATAATATTAACTACAGTCACCGAGGTGGTAACAGGAACTAACTTGCCACTAACAATCTCTACTTCTAAGGGCTTAGTTATCACAGTAGGGATCAATTTCAACTTATCACAGAAACACACAGATATAAAAGAACAATTTGCTCCAGAATCAAATAAAACACGAGCTGGTACAGATTTTATAAGAAAAGTACCAGTAATCACATCATCTGTGTGGACAGCCTCATCGACTATCATCTGAAAAGCCCTACTTGTCGTTGGCGGAGGATTCTTCCGTTTTTGACCGGAAGATGACGAACTCCCGACCGAAACCGAACCTTGCTTCTTAAACTCATGACCCAATTCACCACATTTAACACATTTGTTCGTCTGAATTGTACATGGGCCATTATGTCTGGATCGACAAGAATTGCACTAGATAGAATTTCCAGATGAACCACTTTTATCACTGAATCCTTGACCCTGACGAAAACTCTGACGATTACCCTGCCACCTGGACTTTCCTTTACCCGAAACATCTGTTCTAACTCTTTGAAATGAAGAAGAAGTATCTCTAGCTTGAGACTCTCGAAAACCTCTAATGTCACTATCAACCGAGCGTGCAAAAGTAAAAGCTTGGGATAGATTACTAGCTAGCCTCACTGTAGTACGGTAATTATGAGGTAAAGTTTCCACAAATTGCTCAATTCTGGTTTTCTCATCGGGAACCCACTGCTGTACAAACCGTAGTTTCTCCGAAAACTGTGCTATTAACTCATCAATGGTCATCTTATCAGTTAATTTGAGATTCACAAACTCTCTCCTAATGCGTGCCATATCAAAGTCAGAACAGTATTGATTACAAACAGCTTGATGGAAGTCAGACCATCGAATAGCTTCTCTCTGTTGCTGAGTCAAATGACCAGTAATTGAATCCCAACAAATCATGGCTTCATCTTTTAAACATTGAATAACATAAAACACTTTGGATTCTTCTTCACAGCGAGTAACATCAAATTTCCGCTCAATATCCCTTAACCAATTTAAAGTTACAGATGGATTTGTACTACCTCTAAACTCCGGTGGTTTACTTGCCATGAACGTTTTGAATGAACACTGTTTATTTGACTGAAAGGTAGAAATATTACCAAACACAGGTATTTGTTGCTGAGAACGTTGCCGAGATGAGGCAGTTTCAGTCTGCCTTTTAAATTCTCTGAGATTAATAAACTCATCTTCTAGTTGAAAAAGATAATTGTCTCTATTCGATTCTTCATGAGCAGGATTAGAAGTACCCTCATGATCATGTCTCTCATTATGAATATCTGAAGGAGGAACATCGATCCTAGAGGCATTGTTAGGGTTGGTGGTCGGTTGCTCGTTATCTGCCATATCTGTTTTCACAACAACAACTCAAAACTTGTTAATCGTTAGTACCTATCTACTAACCGATTCATAACCAATGCTAAATCCCATACTCAGGAATGTTTGACATAACACGATTCAGATTTGGGATTGAACACTTACTAATGTACAATTCACCCAAATCTACGCTCTGATACCAACTTATAACACCCCTCATTCTATTTAAGAATATTATATTAATAAACTCGGAAGCATGAATTTCAGATACATTACCTTAGTATATATCAAACATTATACATAAACAGTTTACATTTTTCAATATTTACATTACATTCAAACTGTTTAAGACTACCAAAGGCAGGGTATTATAAAATTCACAAAACAAGGTTTATTACAAAACCATATCAGAGACCAAAAGCGCAGTCAAACATTCCATGATCAACCAATCACCTCCTGCACCCACAATTAAACAAAACATATCCTGCAGGAAGTAAAATGAGGCGTTAGCACGAAGCTAAGTGAATAGATTCATCACACAACATTCAACTTAGCATAACTAGCAGTTTACACCAAATAATCGTAAACACACATAATTCAATGAGGATCGGTGGCTCTGGGGATATCATAATACCCGGGGATTCCCCCAAGAACACTTACCGTCAATCCGTATGGCTAATACAGAATAAACCGTGTAACATCCTACTCTGCAGTCTGGTAATTCCCATTATTTAATTGTTTTAGAACTATTTAATATTATGTGTTTTATTGTGAAATATTAGTAGACTTAAAATTTGTAAGTTTTTGATTTTCTGCGACACAAGGGTTGTGTCGCAGGGTGTCTGTGCGACACAGTGGTTGTGTCGCATGACTGTGTCGCAGAACGGGCTGAACTGAAATTAAGTAAGGAGCTTAAGTGTAATTCGATGATAAAAATATATATACACCGCCCTAGTACTTCCTGACCATTTCCAGACATTTCCAAACTCTTAAAATCGTTCCTAGAGAGAGAATTAAAGGGAATTAGAGAGAAGAAATAAAAGATTGGGTTTTGATCATATTTGAGCTAATTAGCTTTGAATCCGAGGTAAGGGTTTGATTGTTATGTGTTATTATTGTTGATATATGATTTACACTGATTGGAATAGGTTAATTTGTGTATTACATGTTTGATTTCGTGAATTTTGAATCTGGGAACTGGGCTGTTCATCATTGCGACACAAGGCTTGTGTCGCAGGTTGTGTCGCTTGAATGTTTAGCGACACAGTTGGTTATGTCGCTTAAGGCGGCCAGATTGGGTTTTGCGACACAGTGATAGTGTCGCAGGGTATTTTGTGCGACACAGTGGTTATGTCGCTAGAACTTGTTGTGCGACACAATGGTAGTGCAAATTTTGAAAATGCACAAGTGTTACTAACTTTTGTGAAAATCTTAGGCAAAATTAGATTTTGATGAAATTCGCATGGTCACTTGGAAACGACCTAATACACAAGACTATTTATGTAATAGCCCCCCCCAGTTTTGGCCATTCGGGGTCATCTAGGACCCGAAAATGACATTTTTCAGTTTTAAACGTCATTGCGGGATTTTTCTAAGTTCATTTCTGATTGAACTATTGTTTGCCTAGACTTCAGGGATTACCTGATTGAATGATTATGCTATAATTATATTCATGGAACGAATTTCTGACTTGTATATGATTTTCTGTTTCAGATCAACGTAAGACTCAGTGAAATAAGAATACTGAGTGTTCAGACATCGAAGGTATCGGTGAGTGGATTCGGAACTCATCATTTGATTTAGTTGTAACTATTTGGTTACAACAAGTAAACGTAGATGTGTATTAGACTGTTTAGTCTTGGTTATTGATTATTGATCTACGTGATATGTGAACTATGTGTACTATGTTATTGAGGTCAACGTGTAGTTGGACTTCTGGTTATTATGTGTTTTACACAGGTTTTGATTCATTTGTTGTGTTTGAGATCTGCGTATGTGTTTAATAACCATTAGTTATCGGTCTATTCTGTATTGGCCATACGGATTGACGGTAAGTGTTCTTGGGGGAATCCCCGGGTATTATGATATCCCCAGAGCCACCGATCCTCATTGAATTATGTGTGTTTACGTTTTATTGATGTAATTAGCTAGTTATGCTAAGTTGAATGGAGTGTTATGAATCTATTCACTTAGCTTTGTGCTAACCCCTCATTTTACTTCCTGCAGGATATATTTTGATTTTGTGGGTGCGGGAGGTGATTGGTTGATCAAGGAATGTTTGACTGCGCTCTTGGTCTCTGATATGGTTTTGTGATAAACCTTGTTTTGTAATTTTATAATACTCCGCCTTTTGTAGTTTAAAAAGTTTGAAATTTGGTGTACTTTTGGGAAATGTAATCTATTTATGTATCTTTAAATTCATGCTTCCGTTTTTATTAATATTATATTGTTTAAAAGAAAGAGGGGTGTTATAAACCGATAACTAATGGTTATTAAACTCATACACAGGTTTCAAACACAACAAATGAATCAAAACCTGTGTAAAACACATAATAACCAGAAGTCCAACTATACGTTGACCTCAATAACATAATACACATTGGTTCACATATCACGTAGATCAATAATCAATAATCAAGACTAAACAGTCTAATATACATCTACGTTTACTTGTTGTAACCAAATAGTTACAACTAAATCAAATGATGAGTTCTGAATCCACTCACCGATACCTCTGACGTCTCCACACTCAGGATTCTTATATCACTGAGTCTTACGTTGATCTGAAACAGAAAATCATACACAAGTCAGAAGTTCGTTCCATAAATATCATTATAGTCTAATTATCCAATCAGGTAATCCCTGAAGTCTAGGCAAACAAAAGTTCAATCAGAAATAAGCTCAGAAAAAGTCCGCAATGCCGCTTAAAACTGAAAAATGCCATTTTCGGGCCCTAGATGACCCCGAATGGCCAAAAACAGCTTAGGCTAGTAGAATATAGCCTTGATTACTATGTCGTTTCCAAGTGACCATGCAAATTTCAACTAAATCCGAGTTAGTGAGATTTTACAAAACCGCGTCTCAAAAACACTTACGCATTTTCAAAATTTGCAAGTCAACTCGCAAGTCAACTCGCAGGAATCTCAGTTCGCAGGTCAACTCGGTTCGCAACTCGGCTCGCAGGTCAACTCGCACCGCAAGTCAACTCGCAAGCCAACTCAACTCGCAAGTCAACTTGCACCGCAAGTCAACTCGCAAGTCAACTCGGCTCGCAGAGTCAACTCGCTTCGCAAGTCAACTCAGTTCGCAGGACGAATTGAAAACTGCGAGTTGAGCCGCTGTTACCAGTTTTTCGAACCAAAACTCGCCAAAACTTCAGAAAACTCAATTCTAAGGTTTCTAACACTTCAAGTAACATCAGACAACACCTAATAACAACATATCAAGCTTCAATTCGATTTACCCATTCCAAATCAAACTTACTTCTCTTTTTCTCTTCTTTTGAAAATAAAAGGATTGCTAATCTGATGGAATTAAGATATAGGTGATGATGAATCTGATGCTAGGAATTCAAATTCACAGAAACACTAGCTTGAATTCAAGTTTGGTTATGGGTTTCTTTGGATTTGATCTTGCAAGCTTTCTAAAAAGGGAAACAAGAAGAAGAAATGAGATATATATGGAGGTTACAAGGTCGGCTTAACAAAGTCGGTTTGTAATATAATGGTATAATTTTATACCCGTCCTAAATCTTTTGTCTGGAACCTGAAAACCGTTTGCAAGAAATATTATTTTATTTTACCGTCATCTATAACAATTTAAAACAACCAATATTTCACTAGTCACAATAAGTCAAAGGACTTATTATCTACGTTTCACAATGAAACACATAATATTAAATAATTTCTAAAACAATTAGATAATCAATTAAATTAAATAATAGAAATTACCAGACCGCGGGAGAGGATGTTACAAGAACAAGATCTAAGTTGTTAAACCTTGAATCACCAAAGTTTTGTTTTAAAAATGAGATAAATGGAACTATGAGGACTAAAATTCAAAATCCGTGAATTTGAGGACTAAGATAATTAAAATCAGTAATTTTAAATGTAATATAGATAAATCCATAAATTAAAATGTTAAAACCAAGACTTAGATGTTAAATGTGGATTAAAACCGAAACCTTGAGTTAGAAACGCTAAAATATGAAATTTAGGGACTAAAGGCATAAAATCCCTAAGTTATGGGTTAATTCATAAAATCAATAAAATAAAAGGTAATTAAGTATAATCTATGACTTAAAGTATTAAAAACGAGACTTGTACGATTAAAACCTGATAAACCAAAAGGTTAGGTTAAAAACGGAGTTAAAACGACTTAGACGATATTATAATGACAAAAGTATAAAAGTCAATTATAATAACTTATAACGACATTAATATATATATGTACATATATGAGTATATATATATTGATCAAGTATCACAACGACGGATAATTATATATGTATATATATATGTGCCTATGAGTATGTATATATATAACGTCTAAGTATTATAACAATATTGAAAATATATATATAGATATGTGAATATAAATATATACCAGAAATCAACAATTCGCGTTAATTATATAATGCGTATACAAAGGTATTATAACGTTGACTTAAACAAGTTTTAATGTTTTGAAAACTAATAAGGATCACAACGTGTCGTTTTCATTTGAAATAACGTTACATGATATTCAAGCCCGTCGATGGCAATTTATAAACCTAGTTGAATAAATAACTGGCATAGACTGACTATTGAGTCTTCTACATATATTGATATAAACTCTTGCGTCTAGGGCGCTAAGAGACTTTGTTTGGACGCTTATATATAGCCATTTTGCTAGCACGCTCGGACTCAGGTGAGTTCACAGCCCCTATTTTACTGCTTTCTAAATTTGGGGTGAAAAAAATATTAACTGTTTATATACATGCGATGATTGAAAACCTGAAAACAAATTCTTGTGCGAACCTATGTTAAACTAGTTGTAGTGCATAGAAGTCCTCATGACTACAAACTGTAACCATTAGCTAGATGACGCTAGCCACTGAATATGCGAATAGTATTATTTGAATGACATCCTTCCCACTTTTGTTAGTCATGCTAACTGCCGACTATAAGTCGAGACGAGGAGCGTATATTTTAATGGTCCCAGGCAAAAACAATAAAAGTCGTGGTTTGGTTATAGGCCTAGGTGTCGTCACTTTAACTTGCAAGGTCTTGCAAACCTTCGGGGGATCACCGTCAGCTATTTATTGTTTTAACTGTATATCATCGTACTCTTGGCCATGATCGGCACTATATGAATTGCGAAACAATTACTAACGATTGGTTTAAATGATTGAGTTTTAAACTTGTGGATTCACTCAACAATTTTGTTGACCTTTTAACTATATTTTTCAGGGAATTAGCATTGAAGTAAGATTTGCATGCATATTGGGACCCGCGCCTACCTTATCATTTAGGATGCTATTTTTGGGAAACTCACGTGATTTCATTTGTATTACTATAAACTGTTTTAGTTATATTTGTGAAATCTCTAAACTACTGTTATTTTGATAACACTACTACTTTTGTGACTTGAATAGTCACTACGTTTTGTAACAAACTATTATTGGCATTCTAATACAATGTTACGTTGATAATCATATGCTCTTGATTAGTTAGATAACTAATCGCGTTCACGCCCCGTTCTTTCGCACTTAACTTAATTTGATTTTGGCGGGGTGTGACAATACACTTTTATTCAATTAACTAAATTAACAAATATACATACTTTAACTTATTACAATTCAAAATCATACATTCTAACAAACTTATACAATTATATACATTCAATTCAGCACTTTAACTCATACAATTAATACAATTTTATACAATACACTTTAACTTAATATACTTAACAAATACATACACTTTAACTAACTAATTAACAAGTCTAACACTAACAAATTAACTCAATCAACATTTTCAATCTATAAAACCACTAATCAATTCAACTAATCAACAATTATACACAAAATTTTAACTATATATAAATCTAACATTTGAATTCTAAGCAAATCAATTCTAACCATACACAAATTTTACATTTTCCATCTATAAAATTAACAATACTAAATCAACAATTAACTAAATCAACACTTTAAATCAACACTCAATCAACAGTTTTCAATCTATTCTATGCATAGTTCAAATCAATAAATCTAACATTTGGTGAGATGGTGTAGTGGGTGGCCGGTGGTAGGTGTTGCGGTGTGGTAGTGCAGCGGTGGAAAGAGCAGCAATAGGGGTGGTGGTGGTTGGTGTTGTGGGGTTAAACGTGAGGTGAGGGGGTGAAGAGTGGGTGGTGTTGGGTGTTAGGGCGACTCTAGAAAGACCTTCAAATTTTAGGGTATTGTTGAAATGGAAAAGAAAAGAAAGAAAGTCCGGTTTTACTTTCTTATTTTGGATTATTTGAGACGACATCATGGCTTTTTGCGAGGACATACTGTAAGTCAACCGGGAAAATAAATTATTTCGAGGGAATTTCAGTTTTTGCGACAATTTTTCTTGAAATGTTTTTACATAAATTATGCAATTAGTTTTTAAGTAATCATATATTTTATACATAAATTAGTTAAAACAAAATTAAAAGTTTTTTAAATTCGTAAGTAATAATCTATATACTTTAAAATTTGAGTTTCATGCTATTAATGTGAAGTCTTAATGACTCTAAAAAGAGCATGGATGACCAAAAATAAGAATCAACAATTTTTTTTAATATTTCATTTCTTTATATATAAAAAGGTTATAGTAGTTTAATTGTTTTTGTTAATATTTCATTTCTTTTTATATAAAAAGGTTATAGTAGTTTAATTATTTTTGTAGGTGGAATTTATTAATGTCTTAGCATTTTTATTACGATGTTAAAAGTTCTTCTCAACAATGCCAAAATACGTTTTAAAAATGGTTAAATTCTTTATTTTGTCTAAGTTCTCAAAGATAATATAACTTTTAATAGAGACTTTTAAACCTTTAGTTAGCGATTATAACCGCAGTTGTTTGAGGGTAGATTGAGGTAATTAAAGGATCAGTCAAAAGTTACGTCAATTTTTGTTTATTTTTTTTACATTGGTAGATACTAAGAATCCTTTTTGGTTTTGTGTTCTATTAATAATTTTGAGTTATGTTGAAATTGTTTTTGGATGTTGCTGTCCATCGATTGTAGATGTATTGTTATTAAACAAGATAAAAACTTACCAGGAGGTATGTAGTATTGAAAAGAAAATTGTACCACAAGCTATTAATAAACACCGATTTGATGCGACTCAACCCGACCCAATCATTTCAATTAACAAGTTATACTTACTAAGTTGAACAACCTTTTTATCCATACTTTTAACTCTTTACGCCAAACATTAAATTTCAAAAAAGATTATATAATACGTGAGCAACGCACGAGTATGACTAACTAGTATATTTAAAAATTATGTAATTAATTTTTAAGTATTTGATATCACAACAAATTTAAAAGTTCTTAAAAGTCATTTGTGTTTAACTAACTCATATTAATAGTCTACGAAAACATATTCTATATAACTTTATTTAAAATTAAAACATTTTTAAAATTAAAAACATATTCTATATACTTTTTAAAATTGTATTTCATATAATTAATAGTCTACGAAAAAAATAGTTTTATTTAAAATTGAAATGTTTCCAAAATTAATTGTGACATGTATATTCGTAACCCTTCACGATGATAGTTTTATGTAAAATTGAAATGTTTCCAAAATTAATGATTTTGAAAAACTTGTGACATGTATATTGGTAACCCTTCACGATAATATGTTGTACTACCGTTAACGTTTCACGAAATTTATATATATGTTTGAATTAAATAGTATTTGGGGTCGAATTCTTTGGTGATGAGATGTCATAATTATTCTCGATTGATTGGTAAGACACTTGTTTCATATAACTCACTTGTTATATAGGTAACGATCGATCTACGTCGAAAATTATGAATGATAGTACCGATGATTATAGTGTGCAAAGAGTCGTATTGTTAATTGATCGATCCATGTCGATTCATTTTTGCAACTAACTTTAGGGTTTAGTGCTTAGCTTAATTAAAATCAACATTCAACTAAAATCTAATTAAAATAAAGTTAAAAATATATTTTATTTAACAACTAAATACATATTAGTTTAATTTATGTATTTTCTTTCAACTTAAAAAAAAAAAGATTTCGGGAATGACATAGTCATCAAAAAAGAAATAGGCCTTAAAATTAAGGAGTGCATTTTTTTTTCTTTTTGGACAAATAATATTTCTTTTTTTCTCCGACCTTTGAATTATTAAAAAAAAAGATAAAAAAATAAATGATATGATTCAACCTCAGACTCATTTGAATGTAACAGATAATAACGGAGCTTGAAAATTGATGTCTATTCAAATCATAGGAGCTAGCAATCGTTGAAATGCTCATATGGGTGTGACGTTATTGTTGATGTGATCAAAGACGTAGTTCCTAACATGCCTCTAGAAAGCCAGCCTGAATTTTTTTTTTTTTTTTTTCATTTTGGATCAAAACCAAGAAAATTAAAAAGATAATGAAAAGGCTTTAACCACGACACAATAGTCGCAAAAGCCAACCCGGGAAAAATTTCCTTTCAGAGCCAAACGAAAAAGATAAAAAAAATTAGATCCCGTCACCGCAAAAGCCAATCAATTTTTTTATGACGTGTCGTCGCAAAAGCCTCAGTGGGAAGTTTTTTATTTTGTAGTCAAAGGAAAAAATCTGAAATAAAAAGAAAAAAGAAACTACGACGATGTTGTCGTCGCTGAGAAAATGTCAACCTTTTATGAACTCGAAGTCAAAATGCAATAACTTTTTAGGTTTGTCGCTTTTTTGACGACATTGCGTCGTCGCTATATCCCTTCGTCTGATTAGCCATTTTTTCTTGTAGTGGGTAGGTATCGGAGCTGGTATTAACTTTTGAAGGATCCACTTTAATTTGGACTATGACCTATCTTAATTAGTAGCTTAACACGTATTCTGTCGTGTGGTTAGCAGGTATCGGAGCTAGTATTAATTTTTGGAGGATCCACTTTTAATTTGGACAACGACCTATCTTAATTACTATATACCTAAGACATCTCAACACGTAACGATTAACCTTTTAACCGATTGACGTCGTACTTCCTTTTATCAATTTTTCCATTAATAATGAATCTACAATATGTGAAGTCGTAGGTATATGAAACTTTGAAACCCTGTCACTCTTAAACTTGTATAAGTTCATTCAATTTTAGCTTAGATTTTAAGTTTTACTCTGATATGTTTAATTTGTGAATAAATATGTATGAATCACTGCTTTTATTTCACATTATAAATTACGTACGTTTGTATGAAATCTAAGCTTGTAATTACCTCGATCATAATTATAAAAGTTACGTTCATCTTCGAATTTCGAATGTAAACCAAAGCGGAAAAAATAGCATTTCTCTTGGTGTTGCGTCGGAGACGTCTTTATCTGAGGAAGAGGCTTCGTCGTCCGGCTCCTCATAAATGATGTGAATCAGACATAAACTAGGCACCTAACTTGGTGATTGTCGTAACTTCAAATGAAACACAAATATAACCATTTAAAGCTCTTGGTATACACTTTTAAAACTAGACATCTATTTGAGGTTTAGTGGC
Source organism: Logfia minima (assembly GCA_963921325.1). Taxonomy (NCBI): domain Eukaryota; kingdom Viridiplantae; phylum Streptophyta; class Magnoliopsida; order Asterales; family Asteraceae; genus Logfia; species Logfia minima. The sequence goes on from OY992764.1 coordinate 39,130,740, forward strand.
CTAATTTATATCTTTTTAAACACTCCTTTAGTAAGCTATAAAACTGGCAATCAATCTTGACGAATCGTAGCTTCGTCCATGAATTGGATCTTTTCAAATCATGCATTTATTCCTTCCTTACGTTTAAGCATTAATTACCGTTGATGTATCCTTATCATTGGTCATCCAAAATTCCAAACTTAGAAATCAAATCTCTGTAATGAACTGTTCACTATTCTCCACTCCCGACCAAAATCTTCCGCTCAAAACTCGTCCCTGTCTGAAGATTCCGACGAAGCGAAAATGATACGCAATTGAATTCATAATTTCAACAAACTCAGACTTATTCAAATGAAATGATTCAAATCAAAATCGTAATTGAATTTCAAAATTTGGAAATTGTCGTCGGAGTCGAAATTCAAACGGTGCAAAAACGATACTTAATTGAATTCAAAAATTTTCTACAAACTCAGACTTTTGTGATGAAAAAATTCGAAATTAGAATCGTAATCGATATTCAAAAAGGTTTGTTGAAACCGTTGTCGGAATTCGAAATTTACATCGTCGTGGGAGTCGAAATTCAAAGAATGTGGTCGCTGGAGGAAGAGCCACGAGAGAATGAACAAGAACATTATATCAATGGTTGAAATCATTGCATCATATGTTGCTGGAAGTTAAAAAATTTCGTTAAGGTTAATCATGAAGCAATTGAAAATTGAATCTTTCAAATTGATTAATTCAATTGCAATTTCAAAAATGGTGTTACCCTACGTTATTAAAGTTTACGTATGTTCGTTCCTAGCCTTAATTAATTATGTTATCATTAACCACGTGTATTTGGCAGTGAGTAGAAGAGAGAAGTTACGAGGGCAAGAATTTCATTACCACATCTATATGTGAAGTACATTTGACCTTGTAATATAAAGTACATATATGTATGAAGTGTGTGGTGTAAATGACATTACCACGTCTATGTGTGAAGTAGATTTGACCTTGTAATACAAAGTACATATATGTATGAAGTGTGTGGTGTAAGTGAATCATGGGAAAATGGATGACAATTTGATCATTTGTTAAAACTTGTGTTATATAATAACACATATATAGTATAACTATACATATGTTATATGTTAATACATGTGTTATATGATAACACGTACATTATATATTAACAATACATATTTTATATGATTATATATGTGTTGTATGTTAACACGTCTGTTATATGATAAGACATGCATTAATGTTAACAACACATATATTATATGTTAACGATACAAGTATTAACAACATAACACATGTGTTAAGAAATAAAGGATGTGTTACACAACACATGTAACATATGTGTTATATGATAATACATACGTTATATGTTAACAACATATCTGTGTTATATATTAATAATACAAGTGTTATTGGCACAACACATATGTCAAGAAAACATGCACTAAAAACACAACACAACAAATGTATTACATGATAACATTTAATTTTAAAGAACGTAGAAGGAAAATAAAATTTTGTTAAAATGACTTTTATAGCCCTATAAATTAAGGTCTCTCATTGATTCTTCCATACTCACAAAATTTTTTATACTCATTTCAACTCGAAGTCAAAAACAAAATTGATGTTTATTTTCAAGTTATTTACTCCGTAGTTAATAAATTGTGTATACCTACTGCTTCTTATATTTCATCAATATACCAACTTCATTTATAGGTTCAATATCAATATGGGTACCTATTTTTGCGAAGCATTGGTAATACTTGTACCTAATATAACGTACGAAACAATTTAGTCGTCTATTTAAATATCAGAAAAAAGAAGAAGAATTTTGGGATTCTAATAAAAATACAAAAGCAGTGGAAACGGGGTAAACAAATATGATAGATGGCACATTAGCACATGCCACCACGGTAGTCTAAGAAAAACCACGCTTTGGTATTCACACATAATTTCAATAAATGCACCTCACCATCCCACTATTATTCAACACTCCCGTACAAATCACATAATTGGAAAAATGTCACCTATTTAAATAAATAATATGAATGCGAACGTGGGCCCAAATAAAAGAAATTTAAAGTTATGATTTAGATTTATAAAAGAATTGTCCAAACATCAATTTAAAATATTTTAATTACTTACATCTAATTTTTTGAATAGATGAATTTATATTTAAAGTATTTGGATTAGATTATACAAATAAGTAGAGTTATATGTAAATCATTCGGATTGAATTATTAAAAATAAATATAAATACTAATAAATAATGCTTATTCGGGTTTCGGAGAATTTCATTAACAATATTCAAAACCCAGCGATTAATTTGATTTCTTCTTCGGTTTTACTAAAAAATTAAATGAAATTCAAATAACCCAATCATAATATCCGATCAACAAATAGATTGGTTGGATCATTCGATTAAACCAAACAATACACACATCTGTATTGGCCATCTGAAAAAAGAATTCTTAAAAGATCAACAATCACTTTTATCCAATTTTTCCAGAAACACATTACGGTATATATATAAAAAGGTGTGTGTTAACGAAACATTGTGTGTGTTTAACAAATAGATGTGTTGGTTCATTTGTATAACTGCTATAACGGAATATGCCTACATTATAATCATGTTGGCCTCATTTTTAGATATAAAAATATAATGTAATTTATTTGTTTTGATTTAATTGCTCATGGCAAGATTCTAATTATGTCTTATTTAAGGTCGATGCCAATATTTCTCTCTTTCGCATTTCCAAACATGATATCGAGCACTGGATTGGATTTCACGTGCACAGCACGATAGGAAAAAAAACAAACATCTCTACATTTTATCACGATCAAGGGGGGGTGCTTTTGCCATGTTGTATACATGAAGGGTGAATCTTGTCTATTTGCTTTACTGAATTGGCCGTTTTCTCCTGTCTCTGTCGGTGTGTGACTATTGCCAACGAATTTCAACATAAATATTACTCCATTTTCTTAATCAAGCGCGTATTTAAATATCACGGTAGCATCTTCACTTAATTTTTTATAACATTAATCAATTAATATAAAAGCTACAAGATCTAGTAATATAATAGAGGGATAATTACCTAAATATACAAATTAGAATAAGTACCTTACATACTATGAACACAAAAAAGATTTTCATAAAATATCACCTTATTCGTAAAGATCGAGAAAGTCACATAACCGTAATTTTAATTTGCAATATCAAAATGACAATATCAATTTCACAAGACAACAATATTCATTTTGCAGTATCGGTTTCGTAATATCAGTTTAGCAATACAATGTATTATCTTTATGAGTTGATAATACGTGAAACACTTAACCAAATTTGTATACCTTAATAATTATCGCTATAATAAACGTACATTTGCTTACTTTATTTAGTTTTTTGAAAAATATGTAGTTGTCGATGAATGGAGTACATTATGAATTTAAAACAATTTATGTCTAATCCTATAAAGTAAGCCTAGTGATTATACGGTTACAGGTTAAGAAAATGGGGTCTACTGTTTGAACACCCTTTATGGGGTGACGTGACTAACACATATATACACATATAGGGGTGATGGGACTGGTACGCATCTACGTACATTCACACATGATGTACATTCAGAAACATTAGAGTGTTCATTTAGAATATCCTTAAGAAAATCTTGATGAATACCTAAGTTGTAGCTAGGTTGCAGTAGACCAATCATTAGACACGTAACCAGGTAAATTTAAACTGAAAAGACTTCACATGCTCATGTTCAAGGTAAAAATGAATATTACGCCAGATTAGCCGTTTTGGTATCATATCGTAGATTTGACGTATTGTTTTTACACATATTGATCGAGATTGATGTCCGATCAATCAATATTCTCAATTATCAATTCCAATGAGTAGTTTAGTAGTGTTGAGCTTGGTCCTATAAATAAGGTTTTAAGTTTAATATATATAATGATTAAAAATATATTAGAGGACTAGCTGTACAACGAGACAAATAATATTTTTCGTTCGACAAAATGATGTGGAATCATCTTTAATTTAAGCTTGTTTGATGTATGCTAAAATATATATAGCAATATAGTATTTGAAAATTCAAAAACACAATATGATAAATTGATAAGAATGAAAAAATGGTAGTTTTATATCAAATATTTGATTGACGTTTCACTTAAATTCGTGAGTTAACTTTTGATGTTGTTTATATTATCTGGAATATGTTACAAAGTTTATTTGCAAAAGTTACACTCTTGTATCATTTGATTTGTCTTAATTATAAGATTTTTAATATATATTTTAGTTTGTTATAATTTGCATGATAAATATTATATTGGTTCATTAATTGAAAGGTCATAACATTGTTTGTATTAAAACTTTCATTCTAGGATACCCAACATTAGTAGATTATTATATAGTATGTTATGTTTTAGTATATATTATATATAAATTATTTCTGTATTTTGATGATTATTAATTAGTCAAATTCTTTATATAGTAATAATATATTAACTTTAATAATACTTGAAACGATAAAAAAGGTTAATATTAAAATAATATATTTGAAAAGGTAGTAAAAAATTTCAAACACATATTTTGTAAGACTTTAAAATATTGTGTCAAACTTTTATATATTGATACAGAAGATAACTTTAATTTATAAAAAAATATTCAATTATTTCATAATATTTATATCAAAACGGTCATAACTAATATTTTAATATTAATCAATATATTATGTCAATTTACATAAGTTATAATAAAATCAAATAACTATGAGGTTAAATGTCTTGCAACTTAAATTGAGTATGATATGTTAACTTTCATAATAAGTTATTTAATTGTATTGACTTTTATTGTTATAAGATTAATTAAGATTGTTGGAAAGGTAAATTAGTAAATTGTAATGTTCTCTTTTTAAGAATTAAGATTTAGATTCCAAACTCTTTACTAAATAATATAGATAAAGATAATTTATATTTATATGCCATGAAGAAGATTTGTCTGATTTACTTAAAAGGGTGTTATACATAAATTTCCTAAACTAATAACCTTGTAGAGATGGTGTTAATCTCACAGTTTAATAAATCGTATTAATATATTTAATATAGTTTTAAATAAATTTACTAAAACTATAAATTATTTATTATGAATAAAATATATAAACTTTTAATATATAATTTTAATAGATTTATTAAAAATAATAGTTCAATTATCAATATATATATAGATATTACGAAATTATAAGAACAGAATTGTATGAGTAAATTGATAACCACCTTAAACATGATATAAAGTGTGTTCATCTCTCATCCAACAAAAGCTTCCACCTTCACATCTTTCCACCATTCCCATTCCTACCTCCCAATCTCTCTCCACTTCAAAGTTCAAACACACTTTTCTAGAGAGAGAAACAAGAAAGAATCCAAACACCATCTTATTTCCACTTTCTCCACAGAAGTTTTATTTTCTCTTTTTTCAAAAAAGAAAAAAAGAAGCTCCTCCATACAAATTATGTTACCGGAAAAATCAGTTAATCCATCGTGGGTATTCCGGTCAACAATTCACTGGTCATTTAGAGTCTTAATTTTAGCTGTTTTTCTTGGTTTATTCATCTTCTTCTTCGGTACTATCGACGTCACCGATTTTCACAAAGATTTCCTAACAGAAGTCGATGGCAAACTCGTAAATGGCATCCTCAACTCCACGACTACAAACAACCACCTTCAACCAAACATCACTATCCAAGAAACCACCCACCAAAATTCCACACGAATACAAATCCGAAACACACCAGATCCGGTACCACTCAACTGGGTTTCATCTAAACTTGACCCTAACTACTCAGCAAATTTACTAACTCAATGGTTAGCTCCAGGTGGTGAGCCATGTAAAGATTCAATAACCGAGGATATCTTTGTTCACGGTTTGGATAACTATAATCTTAACAACCAAACACTCCGGTTATCCAGTGGTCCTATCCACGAATACGTTATCCAAACACTGGATATATCCGGTAACCCGCGGTGTTTGGGTGGTGATTATTTTGAAACCGATTTATCCGGTGACACGTGGAAATCACGTCCTCCTGTTCGAGATTTTGGTAACGGAAATTACTCTTTTACCCTTCAAGTTCACCCCGATTTTTCCGGAACTTATAATCTAACAATTATTTTACTCTTTAGACATTACCAAGGTTTAAAATTCTCGCCGGAAAGATTCGCCGTTGATAAAATACTACGTGTAATTCCGATCACTTTTTATAAGAAAAGTAAAAGCCCTAAATTGCCGGAGTTAAAAAAATGTGAAAAATCCGATTACATAAGGGATGTTTGGTCGGGTCGGTGGACCCGACCCGGAATATTTGAAGAATGCCCGATTGGAAATGATGGTAGATACCGGTGTTTGAAGAGTAACTACCCGTGTAAAAAACCATGGTGTGATGGATCTTTAGGATCCGTTGAGAGTAACGGGTGGGTTTATTCGGCCCATTGTTCGTTCAAGTTATTCGATTCAAAATCCGCTTGGAATTGTTTGAGTAACCGGTGGTTGTTTTTCTGGGGTGATTCGAACCATTGTGATACAATTCGCAACATGCTTAATTTCGTATTGGATTACGAAATTAAAACGGTTCCGAGGTTGTTTGATATGAACATTACTAACCCTCGTGACCCGAGACAGACGTTTCGGGTCACAAGTGTTTTTAATGGGCATTATAATCATACCGGGAACTATCAAGGGCTGAATTCTTTATACAATGATGAGTATAGAGAGTACTTAAAAGGGTTCTTTTCGGGCCACATTGTGCCCGATACTTTGGTTATGAATTCGGGCTTACACGATGGGGTTTATTGGCCCAATTTGAGGAGGTTTATAAAGGGTGCACATGATGCTGCTAAATTTTGGGCCGGGGTTATTGACGGTGTGCGGCAGAGAAATGTGGCGGTCCCAGAGGTGGTGTACCGGACTACGGTGGCAACGGGTGGTTATGCGAGGAGACTAGTGTTTAATCCGAATAAAATGGAGGCGTTTAATGGCGTATTTGTTGATAAATTGAGGGAATTTGGAGTGATTGATTATGTGGTGGATCACTTTGACATGACATATCCATGGCATTATGATAACCGGTGTAATGATGGGGTGCATTACGGCAGAGCTCCGGCGAAGATGAGGTGGAGGGATGGTCAAATTGGGCACCAATATTTTGTTGACTTGATGTTGTGTCATGTGCTGTTGAATGTATTGTGTTCAAAATAGGGTAGAAATGTCACACAATGGGGAATTTGGGGATGTATTTTATGTATATCATGTAATTTTTGACCTTGTAATATGTAGGTAAAATTGATGAGAGATATATGGGAGTAAAGGTGGTGATTCTTTATTATTTACACTTGTAAACTTTAGATATAAAATTATTGCATTTTTCTTTTCAAATTGGTTAAAGTATTTATGTGTTTCTACTTACATTGGTGGCTTTATGAGTATGTCATTTGTTTCATCATCATATCATTTTAAGTAAACCTAGTGAAAAATCAACTCAAATCAAATAGCCCGTACTATAGAATGCACACACATTATTTCACTAGACACCTGGTTAGTATGAATTTAAGCTTATTAACGTTTTACTAACTATTAAAAAGCCGACGAATTCGAATTTAATATTATTGTTTAGTTTAATATACTATCTAGAATAAACCAATAATAAAAGGACAAATATTTCATGCTTAGACGTGATTTTCAAGACTTCAAACTGTTAATAAATAATAATCTACACATTTGAGACCAGACTGAGAACCATGTGCACGTAATTTATGTTTTCATGTGCATACATTATTACCCTATATTATAATTGTTATATTAATTTATTGTATATAAATATAAGATATTCTTATTAAGTACTCGTGTAATATTCCTTCCTAAGATCACTCTCCCGACCATTACATTGTTTGAGTCATTTTCAATGTCTTAACGGAGACATATTGCCATCGTCACTTTCTCGTGTTCGTCTTTCATGATTTCATTTTGCAAGAGACTGGGAGCCAGAGTGACGTAGAACCGATTCTTTTTATTTTCTTATTTCTTTTTAAGAATATAATAAATGTATTATTAATAGATATGAGGTAAAAAGATTCAATTCTTCGGTTCATCATTAACAATATTCAGTCTCTATTTAAATTTCTTTTTAAAATACTGATGTGACGCTGGACTGAAAGTTGAATTCTTTCTATCCATGAAATATAAAATCAAAAACTGTGTTTAAAGGCATTCTCATTTTTGGAGGACAATTTTTATTTTCTTATAAGAAAATCATTGTAAATTAATACTATAGGCTACATCCATGTTAGAGCTAAATTAAATAATGAAGACAAGCGTTGAATATTTATTGTCTATGTGAAAGTGTAGGGAGGAAAATTAAATACGCATGTCGGATTTCACCTACTATTGCATACAAAGGGCCACAAACACTTGCCTCCAATGGGTACATGTATGGCTTGTTGTTCTTAAATACGTTAAAAACAAATTAAGGTGCCCATGCCCAATAAGTTGGACTGCCCTCAACTGATTTCAGTATGCTACACCCAAAATAATATCTAGTTATTATAACGATCAGAGTTATTTTAGTTATTAATAACGATTGGAGTCTATACAAGTTAAGCTTTTATTAAACATCTCCGAATTTTACATGAGTTATAATTTGGTTTAAGTGAGTTTTTATCGAATTCAAACTCGAATATAAAAACCAAGCGTAAAATATAAAATGAGTTAAACTTGAGTTACTGTATCGAGTTCTTTGAGCAATAAGTAATATGAGGGCGTGTTTATAAATATATATAATATAATTGGTATGTTATTGTTATCATTTAACACTGTTAAAGCTTTTTGACTTATCAATTATCATGTTATGTTAATTTATATTTTTTGAACAATTATCATGTTAGGTTATGTTAAAGTTTTTTAACAATTTATATTTATACTCGAGTTACTGTATCTATACGTATATTTATAACAAGTTTTATAAACGAAAGTGTAACTTTACATACATGTACGAGCTTTTGAGCCGAACTCAACCCACCTTGAGTTCTTCTTGAACTGCATCCAAGCCTAAATTGTGAAAGCTCGTTGTTCTGTTGAGCTGAGGTTAAATTTAACCTCAATTAGACAAATTGAGTGATTGTTTGACAGAGCCTCATAGAGCCAACTAGTAGTACCTGCGTCCAGTCGAAAAAGCCCATGAAAGGAAACACTTTTTGTTTCTTGAGTGATGGTACTGCTATGGCTGCTATCACTGGATTGGGAGCTTCTCAATTTTAAGTAACAATGTAGATCGTGTTAATTTTTTTAGTAATGAGAATAATAAATAAAAATATCACAAGGAAACACCAACTTTATTTCTCTCTTACAAAATGATGCACCATGTTGAAAGTTTAGCTTATATCCAAAGTTCACTTTAGTTACACTCGTGACACCAGTGAATATTTTGTTGAATGAGCTCTTCAAAATACCGATGCACAACAGTTGTTTAGAACTTGTACATTTCAATTAACATCATCCAGAGTTTATTAACATTTAATATAACGCAGTGGAGGATAATAATTATGTCTCAATGTATAGGGCCACTGAGTTTTACGGGCTATCAAATTTTATGAACAGTTATACTACAGGTTCAATGTTGGAAAAAAAAACGATCGTTAATCTAAAAAGGGAAAAATAAGAAAATAAAAGTAAAACTTTTTTATGACGAGAGTATTCATTCGTATTATAGTAATCTTAAAGACGTATTAAAAATAATGGATAATTTTAGAGCATTAATAATGAGTGTCAGTGTTAATATCCAAGTCTATAGTTAGGTGAAATTTCATGCATGGACTTTCTTACTATTTAAATAGGTCTATGGATGTCCATAGAAGAAATAAATTAGGAGGTTCATCCTTATAAACTTAGGAGAGAGAAAGTGTGGTATATCCTATTATGTATTTTATAACTAATTTGGTAGATAAAATATTATATAAATAATGATAAAAAAAAATATATGTGCGACCTAGCTATGGATTTGTTTAGATTTATAAGAATAGAAAAGCAAGTTTATAGAAAATAGAGGTTTATAGAAAGTTAATGCAGCATGATATGACAGTGATATGAAATCGCTCCACCGGGTACATGTATGGCTTGTTGTTCTTAAATACGTTAAAAACAAATTAAGGTGGCCATGCCCAATAAGTTGGACTGCCCTCAACTGATTTCAGTGAGCTACACCCAAAATAATATCTACTTATTATAACGATGAGAGTTATTTTAGTTATTAATAACGATTGGAGTCTATACAAGTTGAGCTTTTATTAAACAACACCGATTTTTACATGAGTTATAATTCGGTTTAAGTGAGTTTTTATTGAATTCGAACTCATAATCTAAAAACCAAGCGTAAAATATAAAAAGAGTTAAACTCGAGTTACTGTATCGAGTTCTTTGAGCAATATGTTTATAAATATATCTTATTCCCTTATAGTGACTGTAGGGGAGTTTCCCACATACTTAAAAGACCAAAATACCCTTCATTTATATTAATATTTACATCAAATATACACACTTTCTTTTACGTTCTTTAAAATTAAATATTTCAAAAATGGTTAGTCGGAAAATTATAAAAAAATTACACCATAAAAATCAGCGTTTTTTTTTCTTCGATTAGACATCTCACATGATATACTTTCGACGAATTTTTTTCTTTCATTTTTTGGAATAAAAATTTAGGTGTTTTACATAATGATTCAATTACTAAAATTATATGTGTTATCCCGCTTTATTTGTCTCGCTCACATACATGTCATATAAATATAAAAACACATAACAAACACCATATAAAAAACACAAATCGAACATCCAACGCTGTTGATTTACGCGGGTACAAGGCTAGTATAATATAATTGGTACGCTATTGTTATCATTTAATAATGTTAAAGTTTTTTGACTTATCAATTATCATGTTATGTTATGTCAATTTATATTTTGTTAACAATTTTTATCATGAGAAAGTAATCTTCTATACGTATATTTATAACAAGTTTTATAAACGAAATTGTAACTTTACATACATGTACGTGCTTTTGAGCCGAGCTCAACCCACCTTGAGTTCTTCTTGAACTACATCCGAGCTTAAATTGTGAAAGCTCGTTGTTCTGTTGAGCTGAGGTTAAATTTAACCTCAATTAGACAAACTGAGTGATTGTTTGGCAGAGCCTCATAGAGCCAACTAGTAGCACCTGCGTCCAGTCGAAAAAGCCCATGAAAGGAAACACTTTTTGTTTCTTGAGTGATGGTACTGCTATGGCTGCTAGCACTGGATTGGGAGCTTCTCAATTTTAAGTAACAATGTAGATGGTGTTATTTTTTTTTTGAGTGATGAGAATAATAAATAAAAGGGTTAATTCACCAAAAGTGTAACGAACTGCCACCATTTGTTCCATATATACAAGCTACCTATTTTATGTTCTGAGTATGTAATCAACCGAAAGAAACCGTTTACGTATCTTTACACACTTGATTTTGACCTGATGGAAAATGACTTTGCTGACAATGCAGCCACATGGGATGCCACGTTGAGTATTTTGATACGTCAGCTGTATATGTGTCATTGCCACGTCAGAAAATGAGACTTAATTGTATATACACGTCAGATTTAAAAAAAAAAAATGTTGACACTTACATGTTTACTGGTTCTCCCGGTAGTAAGTTACCAAGTTACATATATAGGTACAAAATTTTCCGGCTGGTTAGAAACCCGGAACATAAAATGGGTAGTTTGTATATATGGAAAAAATAGTGACAGTTCGTTGCACTTTTGGTGAATTAATCCTTTAACAAAAATATCACAAGGAAACACCAACTTTATTTCTCTCTTATAAAACACACAAAATGATGCACCATGTTAGAAGTTTAACTTATATCCAAATTTTACTTTAGTTACACTCGTGACACCAGTAAATATTTTGTTGAATGAGCTCTGCAAAATACCGACGCACAACAGTTAGTTTAAAACTTACACATTTCAATAAACATCATATCCACAGTTTATTTACATGTAATATAATGCAGTGGAGGATAATAACAAGTGCATTATGTCTCGATGTATAGGGCCACTGAGTTATACGGGCTATCAAATTTTATGAACAGTTATACGTACCACAGGTTCAATGTTGGAAAAAAGAAAACGATCGTTATATCTACAAAGTAAAAAGTAAAAAATAAACGTAGTACTTTTTTATCACGAGAGTATTCATTCGTATTATAGTAATCTTAAAGACGCACTAAAAATAATGGTCAATCTTAGAGCATCAATAATGGGTGTCCATATACAAGTCTATAGTGAGGTGAAATTTCATGCATGTACTTTCTAACTATTTGAACAAGTCTATGGATGTCTATGAAAGAAATAAATTACAAGGTCCATCCTCATGGACTTAGGAGAAAGAAAGTGTGGTAGGTCCTATCACGTACTTTGTAACTATTTGGTAGATGAAATATTATATGAATAATAATAAAATAATAAGTGGGACTTAGCTATGGATTTGATTAGGTTTATAGAAGTAGAAAAGTAAGTTTTTAGAAAATGGAGGTTTATAGAAAGTCGATGTGACATGATACAACAGAGGTATGAATTTACTTTTAGATTTATGATTATTGATGGTCTTGTATCGATGCAAATGAACTTCATATGAATTTAAAGTTGCTTGAGAATTATCTTTGTCTTAGTGGCATATTGATATTCTACATATTCTGGAATGACCTTATTGTTTTTCTAATGGTATTATTGCATATAGTGTATTTTTGAAAGAAGTTAGTTGGATGATATGTCTTCAGTGATGATGAATTCAACATGCTCAGCTGTAATGGTGAACAAGCTACCAGACAAACTGTTTGATCCAGGGATTTTCAGTATCTCATGTTTACTTAGAAGTTTGAGTAACATGTGATAAACCCTGCCACTCAACTATAACGAACAAAAAGCGTCTCCTCCAATGTTTCCCCCAGGCCATCACTTGCAATATCATGTTATATTGTCATCAAATCGAAAACCACCATAAGGTTACTGTCCAAACGACACATGGGGCTACCATGTGCATCGAAGAACTACAAGAAAATCCAGCACCACTGACTTGGTCAACGAGCACAAAAGCAATCCACTGTTTTCGTTCTACCGGCTATCCACTCTAACTGCTAATTCGTCAGTTTAACGCTCTTAATCAGATGATGATAGCAGCCCTGTTACTTGTGTCATGTAGATATGCAGATAGAACACACTGCTGTAGGTCGGCTCAACCCATTATGATTCCTTATATTGTAAAATAATAAAAACTAGCCGTTTTGACATGTTACTTGCCCCGTCTATTTGTCCACTTCAAGTAATTCATAATGTATTATAGCGTTTTTGAATGTTTTTATAGCATTTATAACATTTAACAATATCATTTTATATACATCATCAGGTGAAGACTCTGCAAGAAACACATGGATCCAAAGTGGGATCTGAGAGTGGAACTGCTAACAATAGGGGCATGGTCAGTTTAATAACTAACAATGATGTAAGAGTAGGATCGGAGGTTTGTGAAGGTCAACCTCAGGTCAACAACTGGGCACCAGCGGTTGCAGCGACAATCTTTATATGGAATCTCCCCTCAACTTAAAGGCTCCACCGCTTCTTTGACCTTACTTGATACTTGTGCCATAATAGCTCTATCCTGGTATCTGTATGAGTGAAACTCACTGGATTTTGCATTGAGTTGTGGATATCAAACACGGAGTTGTGCTCTAATGACAACCCGGCCCATTTTATGGAAGTACCCTTCCATCATTCTATGTCTAAGCTGATAGCAATCCATGGGCATAACTAAAAGGATACTACATATGACCGGATCAGGTATGTAAAGTGATACACATACGTGTAATGTCAACCCCTTTTTATGGTAACCGGTCAATTTTGGTTGTATTTCAGGATAGCGCGTCAAAATGGCCGGTGAAGAGAGATATTTTTGATTGGGCAAAATGGGCTATGATATTAACGGCGCTTTTGTATACTCTGATACAGTATTAAATAGCCCAAAGAAACACTCGTGTACTTGCGTGATTAGCTTAAATTGGTATGATTTGGGGGTGTTTGGGATTGTGTAGAAAGAAATTATTTGATTAGCAAAACGCAAATAATGGTCATTTGTATTTTGTTCGAGAAAAAATGTAATTTAAAAAAAAAAAAGTTAAAATATATTTTTAAACGCAAAGTCTTTTTAGAAAATGCAATCACAAACATCCACTTGAATAAATTGATTTTGTAAGTATAATCTATGTACTTAAGATTAGCATTCTTTATTGGTCTCATATTATAAAAGAAAAGTAATGTAAGAATTAAGAGGAAGAAAATAAATAATAAATAATGTGTATGAAAATATGTCAAATAAGCTACTTTTAGACGTCTTTTATTATATCTATGCATCGTTGTTCATTTTACACTCATTCGGTTATCTTGTTATTACAGTTCTTTTTATAACCAAAGTTCAATTCTAAATATGATACGCGACTTATAAATATAGATGTTAAAAGCATATCATAGTTTGAATCCTACAATCATTTTAAAGCTGAATATTAAAGACATCCGTTTAATATTTAAATATTTAATAATTGTCCATTTGAAAATATAGGGAGAAAAATTAAATACGCATGTCAGAATATCATCTGCTATTGCATTAAGTAACGCAACAGACACGCTTCCAACGCTTAAATGGCTTGTTATGCTTGAATGTGTTGAAAAGAATTAAGGTGCCTACGCTCGTAATGCCCTCAACCCTATTTATGCAGTATTAAGACTCTAGATAAAAGTATACTTACGATTAAAGCTTAAATGAACTGAAGTTTTATTGAGCGATTCGATTTCGGTTTGAGATTGATCGAATATGGTTAGTCTGATCTTTTATAATTCAAGCTTGAGTTTAAAAATCGAGCTCATATTATATATAGCGAATCGAGCGAAAGCAATTATTGAGGTTTTCAAACTTTATGTAATTTACTGATATATGTAGGGGTGGACTTGTACACAATTAAATGGGTCACTTGTCCCCTACGATCCATCAATTGTTAATTAATTATAGTGAAAGTCTTCAACTATTTTGGTTATGCCCCTGGGCAACAAATGATCAGGCCACCAGCCCAATATGAATTGGTGGCCCAATATGAATGATGTCCTCGCTCAATTAATCTTAAGTTAACATGTTTCACCTTTTTATACTCATCTTCTAGTCAATAACATTTTTATCAGGCGATGTGGAAACATGGTTTACAAACAAAAATCACATTTTCAACTAAACAACAATTAAAAAAGTTATCTCTTAGTGTTTTTACTTCTTTTTTCTTTTGTAATTATTATATACTGTAATAGAGGTTGAACATTTTTTTGTTTGAATCATTAACATTTGAAGTTGAACTTAATTGTTACATTCAACCTTTTCAAGTTAACTAAATTACACTGATGTTTATCTTCTAATTAGTATATTTTCCAACTATTTATTCTTTAATACTTTTAGAAGTCAATTTGTTTTCTTAAGTATGTTTATAATTTGTTGTTCTCATATTGCCTTATTATGGTAAAATAGAGATCATTTTTCTTTCTTGAAGTGTTTATGTTGTTATGTGTAGTGGTAAACTACCTTGGACTAGTGTTACGTGAAGAACTCGTCAATATGTTAGAAGGTTTTCATTTGACTTAACACCATATTTTATCATAAACTTTATATATGTTAGAAGTTGGAACATTCTTATCCCCTTTGTTTGTTATAGGCTTCATCATCAAACTTTGAAGCGACATAAATGCACAAGCTTTTTTAAACATACGTGATAAAGTATGCCATCATTTGTAGCATTATCATGTCAATTCATCATCGAATCGAGGGTTAGTCCATTGGGTTGTCCAAACTCCACATTGGGGCTACATGTACATCGAAGAACTACAATAATTGTGGAAAGCCCACTAACACTGATTTGTTTAAAACTTGATATATCAAGTTTGGTGTTTTTCTTCACTCTAAAATCCCTAATTTACTTATTATTACTACGTTACATAGTTTAGTGATTACCAAGGTGGTTTAGTATTAAGGTGTCTGTGATATCCTTATAATAGGTATCATGTTTGAAACTCACTGATAAATATCACGAGATTGGCCAGAAAATGAGTTAGTAACCAGGTCCGGCCTAGGGGAAGTGCAAGTCATCGAACATGGCTACCTTTATAGAGGACCTTTTCTTACAAGTCCAACATCTATATATACTATTTACTAAAGGGCTATTTTGCTGACATCATTAAGTTGACCTTTCACGATCTTAAGTATGTTTTGTAGTTGATGTGTCGCGACGTGATTAAATTGCTGATGTAATAAATCCATTTTATTGTGATAACCTTTTTCATATGGTAATAAAATCTACTGTAATTAATAATTTCTCATGCCTGCAAGTTTGTATAGGGAACGTGCAACTTACAAAACACGCTTTGGGGTTTTATTTGATTGCGAATTTTTGTATAAGCATGTCTGCTGCTTTAAAAATATAAAAATTCAAATTATATGCTTTCTTCATAGTCTTTTAATTTTAAATTTCAAAATTCAAAGACAAAGTTCGTTCTATTAAATTGTCATCATCTTCTACTTCCATATTTCTTCAACAAATCTAAACTCTCGAATATTTGGCCGCCAACTTCGTTGTTCTACTTACTGATTGTGTTAAAGATGTTATAAAATTATTTGTGATTTTTAAAATTCATTTATGATGAAATCACAGGTTGAAATTTAATTCCCTCCTTCTGTAATATTTTTGCTTCCCTCTTGATCCTCATCTTATATATATACATATATATATATATGATCTTTAGAAGCCAGCAAACAAAATGAAATGGACCAAATCCTCTTTTAGTCATGTGGTTCAACAAACAGATAAAAAATATTACTTCCTCCGTTTTAAAATTGTTATTCATAAAAACGTTATTTAAAAAAATATAATGAATACAATTTACTTTTTAGTAATAAATAATTATCCTTACCTTACGCACATTTTTATAGAATTATACATATTAGGTGTAATTAAGTAAATTCAATCAATTATATTTATTTATTGATGAAAGTAGAGAGTTATATTGATGAAAGTAGACTGTTATATTGACAAAAAAAGAAAAAAAATATGAACTATAATTTTAGGAGAGAAAGTACTTTTATTTTGTAAATAATAGTTGTTTGATAAACTAGGGCGTCTTTTTTTTTCCTATATTCTTTTTCTTTTTAGTTTAAACACTACAATGAACTCAGTTTCCTTAGACTTTATCAATCGTCAATGGCAAAGCATAGTTAATTTATTTATTTATTTAATTATTGAGTTTTATGTTTATAAATTTTAATTTCTTCTGCAACAATTTATTATTTTAACTGTTCAATTTTTACATTAAGGTTCTAATTCGATGATTTGATGTTATATAAACTTAATTAGTAAGTTTGTCAATTGTAGACTTTAAAAGAATAGAATTTGATATATAGTTTGTATGGTGTAATTAGAATATTGTAATGTTACTTCTATGAAGGTTATGAGAGTCGTACAATTTACATAGTAGATTTTGATGTATTTAAATAAGATGAAAATTTGTTACATTTGTTTTGATATTTGTCTACTTGTAACAATTTCATGGTTGTTGAATAATAAAAACCCATAAGGATAATTGTATTATTGATAGATATTTATAGGTTACATTGGAGTCCTAAAAACTATAGACTCACAAATGGGCCGGGTTATACAATACTAATATAAACCAATATTCTAATATGCACTGCAGTTGGAGAGGGAGTTAAACGGACACTCAAACTGCAACGTAAATATATAAAATATATTTTTTTTTATATAAAGTTCTAAATATTAAATATAAATGCTAATTACTAATTGAAGACATCTTGTTGAAAGGGGAGAGTATTAGAGTATAAGAAAGGTTAAGTTAGGATGACCCAACTGATTAGATACATGTACTAGGGTCCATTCGGGTTTTTAGACTATATTTTTTTTACTCTAATAGCGCGAACTCTTTAAAATGCTTGTTGAGAACTCGATTTGTGTTTGCCGAAGAAAATACATCGTAGGTGCTTAAGATGCTAGAGACGGAAAATATCTTGAACGTGAGTAAGAAAATGAAGACTTTGAATGGAAGTTAAGAGATACAGAGCATTAGAAAGATTTTTTTACAAAAGGAAATAATTTTGAAAAATTTCTAGGAGAATCAAGTTAAGAAAGAGATTAGGCGTAATTTTGCAAAAAGGAAATGACTTATAAGACAAACCAAGTTAAAAGAAAAATAAAAAGCTACGATTCAGGAAATAAGAAAAATAAATCGTATATGATAAGAGATAAATAAGAAAGGAATGACTTATAATTTTTTTTTTTTACGTGCAATAGTATAAACCTAGCACTTCACTTATCTCATAAGACTATTCTCTATGGGAGTGGCGTCCTCCGTTGATGTGTCACTCGTATTCCACCCTTCATCATAGGCACGACCTCATTATGAGTGACCGTGTTGGTGGCTTCGTGTTCTATAAGACGAAAGCAGAACGTAAATGTGGGCCTGGTTTTGTATACAAACAGTTGACTAAACAAAAAAAAAGCCTTTTCAACTGTTAAAAAGTCAAAAGGTCAATATTTTCTAATTTTTTAAATACATTTTTTCAAATTCCATACGCCATATATATATACAATTTATAACTATTTTTCACACACAATAAAAATATATACATATACATATAAGTATTTTTCTACATCATTGGAGAAGAAGTGAACGAAGAATGATTTCAGACTAATTATATCATTTTGTATTATTATTAGTGTAACGTACTTTTTTAATTATTGTATTAATTTTTATTGTAAGGTATTTTTTTTAATTAATGTATTTTTTATTATTAGTGTAACGTATATTTATTTTTATTTTATTATTGTGTTTTAAAAATATAAATATAATTTTTATTAATAATTAAGGAATGATGTGATGCTGAAAAATTCAATCCTTCAGTCATTATATATAAGGTTTAGTTCTGATTCGATTATTCAATCAATGTGTTAATGTAGCATCCAATTTTTAGTTCTAGACTATCATAATTGAGAGCGAACTAAATACACACATGTTAATCGACGTCAAATACATAATTTAATAAATTTTATTTTATTTACATTATTTAAAGAATTTCAGGCTCGGTAACTAACTTTTTTTTAAGGGAAGTTAGAGTTCGGAAGAAAGGGAAACAGCAAAAAGACAAAACAGGATATAGAGATAGCCAAAACGCCGCAGTAGGATGAAACGGGAAGTCAAACGGCAACGTTTACTAGAAGGTTCGCCAACCTGTCAGTCCAGCTAAGACGACATCAATTAGCATTGGTCGCATGCTGGCTATGGGTCCCGACCTGTTGTCATTGCAATCTTGCATGTTGTACGTGTCATTCACCTACATTTTGCTTCACCACACCATTGATTCCTGCTACGACTATGATCCGTTTGTATAATTGCATTTGAAGCAATGGTATATAAGTTCAATCATACAAATCTAAATTTAGTTGACTAATTTTTCTCTTTCTGCTTATCTCATACATTAAATTAAACATATATTATAATGTTTTTGTTAAGTCTAAATTAACTATTTTTTTTTGTTTACATTTATTACTATGAGAAAATGATGTTTAGCATCACCTAAAAGCACCTTAGGTGTTAGCCCACTCACAAATATACGTAATTTTAAACGAGAATATCAATTTAGTATAAATTAACACTTTTTGTTAAGTTTGTTTTCATTTAAAAAAGGGTTTATGACTGGGGAATGCACCCAATTTTGACGGATGTCTATTGTATACATCCAACTTTACGGGTATACATTTAATGTACTTAACCGGAAAAAATGTTCGATCAACGTAAGCAACTTGCTACGTCATCGGTCAACACCACGTTTAAGCCACGTCAACTGCCACCTGACGACACGTGTTTCCGGTCATCTTCTCCGGTCAAATTCCGGTCAACTTCTCCGGTTATCTTCTCCTACTAACATTCTTGATTTTTTCACCTCTAAATAACCCTTTTTCTTTTCCCATCATAAAGTAAAACACACACAACACAAATGTAAAATTCAAACTTCAACCAGAGTTTGTAAGTTTGAATTCTCACTCTTTTCAAAAACTTCATCTTCAATTAAATTCTCAACTTCATCACTAACATAATTCTTCACAGCATCCCTCAATTCTTCAAACTCGTTACAACACAAAAACCCTAATTTTGATTTCACCATTCGAGAAGTTCTAGTCATTTGATGGAAGGAAACAACACAGAAACCCTAATTTTGATTTCACCATTTGAGGGATGAAGCAAGAGCAGTTCTAGTCAAGTAATTATTTTAGTATAATTATTCTTTCAACATCGTTCTGACATTCACTCAATCCCGGTGAGATCTAACTATCTTGTTTTGATTTTGCAACTTGATTCAGTTCTGAATTTCTGATGTTATTGTCTGAGATTCTGATTTCTAATTGTTAAAGCTCAAAGAAAAACAGAAAACAGCCTTCTGCCTTCTTTTCTAGTTCATATTCGGACAACAACAATGGACTTGTGCTTCTGTTATGAATTGGCTCTTGGATTTTATTTTATTCGGGTGATTTGGAATTTTTTTAAATACATTTGAAAAAATCAAGAATGTTGTTGGTGCTTCCCCTTCCAAGAAAGTTGTTGAGTTTTTAAAACCCTAGATTCTAGATGGAGATGGAATTTTAGGGGGTTTTACAATATTTTGATTGGGTTTTTAAAATTCTAGAAATGTTCAAGCAAGTACTCAGCAAGATGATCGGAGAAGATGACCGGCGCCAGGTGGACGATGACGTGGCATAAATGTGGTGTTTACCGGTGACGTAGCAGGTTGCTTACATTGAATGAACATTTTTCCCGGTTAAGTACATTAAATGTATACCCGTAAAGTTGGGTGCATACAATACACATTCGCCAAAAGTTGAGTGCATTCCCCTGCCATAAGCCGTTTAGAAAAGTACGTATATTTAATCTAAAGTTAAATTATAAAATGTTGCTCCTTAGTCTAAATTAACACTTTCGTGGGATCTAAAAATAAACTTAAAATATAAAATATACGTAATTTTTTAAATGTTTTCAGTTAGACAACTTTTATCGACCCATATGTAAGAAAAAATATATATTATTTTTTTAAATTTTCTCATCCAAATAAAATTACATTTTATAACTTTATAATCACATAAGACACATGTAATTATCTACGTTATAATGATCGTCTTAAATACTAGATAATTATATTTTGTGACCGAATAATTACATGTGATAACACAAAAAGTCCTTTTTACTTTCTCTTATTAGTAAACTTATTGAACCTTCACTGACAAGAAGTCAAAGGGATACTTCTTGCTTTAGAAATATTGCAGCTAACGTGATAGACCAGTATGATACAAAGAAAATGTTCTCCTTATATTTTACGAATTTATAACTGCCTTTAGTAAGCGAGACTCCGTTTATATTCCTATTGGTGGTTTTTTTTTTTATATCCCTACCAGTGATTTTCTTTTTCAAGCCATTTATTTGATAGTTTAAACTAGGCCACACATTTGATTAGAAAGAAAGAAAACAAAGTTTCTTTTTATACAATGAAACCCTTATAAATTTAGAAGTTCCAAAATATCTTAAAGAAAATTGTTCTTAGTATCTAAAAATTATTTTTAAAGTCAAACTCACCTTCTAATAAAATTTCCTTTTTTATTTAAGCACTATCCTCATTGTGTATATATCCAAAAGCTTCATTTTCATCATCCAACAATTCTCATTTCTAGCAATTATTTACTTCTCTTTCAAGTTTCTCTCTCTAAAATTAGATTAGTTAGTATAGTTAGTTTAATTAGTAGTTAGGGATGAGTGGAGATGTATTATAGTATTTTGGAGAGCTCTCGAAGTCTCGATTTACAATTCAAGAATATTTCGATTACATCCTAATTGACGATTATCTCTTTCTTTTATCTATTTAATTAAAATGTTTGTACGTTATCATCAATTTTATTACGCTAGCTTTAGGACTTGCTACGATTAGCGAGTAGTTACTTTGTATATTGTGTTATGATGTAGCTAGCTTAATAAATTTGGGATGATGTTAAAATAATCTCTAAATGAAAACTCGGTGTTTTGAATATGCTTTCTATCTATGATTTTATACCTCATTATCAACTATCATTTTTTCACCAATAAACATGATTAAAATCTTTTTATTAAAACGTCGATAAAAGGTAATTAATTATCCGTGTCAAAACTATCGTCAAAGTAAAAAACCGTTGAAATATTGTTAAGTAGTAGAGTACATCGTGAATTATTATAGAACACTTTTGAACATGATCAAGCTTTGAAGCTGTGGAAAGACTATAAGTGGCATACATGCTGGATTGCTAAGGGATTTATTGGGAAACTTTAGGTAATGATTAGTTTAAATTATAAGTGGAATTTTAAATTGCTAAAACATAAACTCAGCTTATAAAATTAAAAAGGAATACAGAGAATCATTAAGTGCTCTAGTTTGTTTATCACCTTTTGATTTTATCCAAACTATTTATAGAAAGTAATTCAAACACCAAAACAAGTCTTTTTCTTAAATTATTATTATATTAAATATTTCGTGGTGTAAGAACAACTTAAGTATGAAAGGGTCTGCCACTGTATTCATTCACCCAGGAATCCTCATTTTCCAAGTAGGGTCACTGATTACTTAACATGGCAGTGTTGAGAGTTGAGTACGACCACTCCGATCAGAATCACTATAACATAGTTTCTAGCGACATGCTAATTGAGAAATTAATTTGCAGAAAATCTAGTATTTATAATACAAGTATTTAAGATAATAAAATACAAACCTTTATACTCAAACTAAACATCATCCCGTAATTAGGCTAGCGAAGTCACAACAAACATCACTTATATCCTAACTGTTTACAAAATTTACTTTATCTTTTTATATTGATTTTAAATTAGAAATATACACTTATTTTAGAACAAAATGAAAATTTAACCTGGACACTGAAAATGAGTATGGGGTGTGGAGAGGTATCGGAAAACCGAATTTATTTTTTTGAAACTGTTTCTTTTCGCTGTATTCCGCCTTGGCACATCCCTGTTTACCAAAGAAGCAAAATGCCATTTTGCTTATTCCAACTACATATTTTGTCTCAGAACTCTCTTTAATGGATGGATGTACCTATTAGCTTATTGATATTTATCGGGCTTTAGCCCGATTGTCAGATTATTAATATCTCACATATAAAACTATTATAGTAACTATATTTTGTCTATCTGAACTTTATTATGATGGGGTGAGTTTAAATAAGAATATTAAAAAAAGTAGAAAATGAGAGAATTAATAGGATTGCTCTATTTTATTACAATACTCATTTTCACCTTTTTCTTTAAAATTAAATATCTCACAAACCGTACATCAATAAATTATAAAAATTATATATTCGGAATCAGCGTCATTTTATCTTTAATTAGAGATCTCACAAGCTATACTTCCGACGATTTTTATTTTTTTTTGCGAGTCTTAAAAATATAATCACATGTGATTTATGATAAAAACCTAAAATTAATAATGTTAAATTTCATGTGATTTTCAATTAAAAATTGATTTTTGATGATTAGCTTACCTGTATATGATAATTCATATGTGATTATTATTTAAAATCACATGTGATTGAAGATTTATCTCGTGTGATTATTATTTAGTGCTTAAATCACATGTGATTTAACATTACGAATTTTTAAAACCCATTAAAAAATAGAAAGAAAAAAATTCGTTAAAAGTGTAGCTTGTGGGATCTTTAATTAAAGATAAAATGACGCTGATTCCGAATATGTAATTTTTATAATTTATTGATGTACGGTTTGTGAGATATTTAATTTTGAAAAAAAAAGGTGAAAATGAGTATTTGAAATGAAGTAATCCTATTGGTTCTCCTATTCACTACTTTTTTAACATTCTTATTTGAACTTTAAGCTTATTATGATCGATGAGAATTATACTAAATTAAATGGTATCAGAGGATACCAAAAAATCCCTACTAATCCCTCACCAGAAAACTTTCGATTTACTTAATTACTTCCGTAGCCATCATTCGCGTACACATCTAGCCGACATTCACAAACACATTTGACTGAATATTGTTTAAATAATATTCATTCTTTACTTTGTTGAGGTCTAGAAAACCCAACAACATCATCTGAATATCATATAATTCGGTAATGCTCTTTGTATTATATATTATTGTTTTATCGAACAATAATAATACTTCATACTTACATTTATAAGAGTTTCTTTGTTTGAATATTAAAATATAACATTCAAACACAACAGTAGCAGTAAATCACAGGTGTACTCTTTGTTTCAATATTATGTTCAATAGTTCACGGTCATCTATTTATATACATACATGGCTAGCGATCAAAACACACCACCAAACACTATTGACCAAATCATCCCTTTCACTATTGATGGAATTAAATCTAGTGTACCTACTATCCTTGATCTTGACCAACAAAACTATAATTCAAGGAGTGTATTGATTCTCACCCATTGTGTTAGCTCCCAACTTGACAAACCCCTCACAGTCAAAGACACTTTTGCAACAATCTCAACCACCCACACCCGAATGGCTAAAGTTTGATAACCTTGTGAAGATGTGGATCTTCCACACCCTCTCCCCAACACTTCTAGAAAAAGTGTTGAAACCTAATACCACCGCTTGGGATCATCTCCAACGGCTCTTCCACGATAACAAGGATGCGTGTGCCATTCAACTAGAGAATCAACTTCGTAATATTGGCATTGAAACAGATTTCGTAACTGATTACTTGGGAAAAATTCAAGCCATGGCAGATTGCCTTGAAAATCTAGGTACAACGGTATCTAAGACTAATCTTGTTTCCATTGCTTTGAACGGGCTTGGGACTAAAGATGCAGAAGGGGGACTAATCATTCGATATAAAGTGCCACTTCCCTCATTTTAACAAACACAAACGATGATACTTTTGGAAGAAAGCTTGGCCACTAAAAGCACCACGAAAGATACAAGCCCACATCATCATCCATCATCTTTACAACATGCTCTAATTGCAACCAATAACAACAACTCGAATCGATCACAATCTTTAACTTCTTCAAAAAGTGGTTAGAGTAATACAAATAACACCCCTACTTTTCACAATTTTATTAAGCGCTACAACAAGGTTTGCAACTACCCCCCTCCTTTTTGGGTCAACATTGGAGGTCGAGCCAAGCCCAAAACAGTCAGTCCACCTATATTCTGAACCGGGCCACTAGGTCAGCCCCATGGATGGGGCTTGGGGTAGCTCTTGTTGGATACGGGTAGCACCTATGGTTCATCTCAAGAGATATTCTTACCTCATCCTTTTAGGACGATGAATTTGCATGATCAAGGTGATGCTAGTTGAACATGGATACAGGTGTATCTCTTCACCTTAACTCTTGTACCAATAACCTAAATACTATATTAATAAGCGTTGTAATCCGTCTGTTCGCGTTGGAGATGGAGCATCAATACCCATCATCAACATTCACGATAACATATTGCCGACACTTCATCTCCACAATGTGTTAGTTCCACCAATATAATTAATAATCTCATTTTTGTGCGTCAGTTCATCAAAGTTAATAAGGTAAGTGACGAATTTGATGAGTTTGTTTTTTCTGTTAAGGATTTCTTAACTTGCCATATCCTCATACTATGTGACAGATCTGGAGATCTCTATCCCGTGACGAATCCCACTCCACTACCACAAGATTTACTTTCTATCGGCTCGTCCACATGGCATCAACGTCTCGATCGGCCAAGCGATGATGTTATTCGTACTTTAGTTAATCGTATTTTTATTTTGTGTAATAAAAAGAAGTCTCTCGTACTTTGTCATGCTTGTCAGCTTGCCAAGCAAGCGCATTTTCCATTTCCTAGTTCTACTACTATTATTTTGTCTTGTTTTGATATTGTGCATTCTGATTTGTGGACATCTCCTCTGTTAAGTGCCAGTGGTTTTAAGTATTATATTTTATTTTTAGATCATTTTTCACATTATTTATGGGTGTATCTGTTGCTTTAAAAATACGAAACTTTGTCTAAGTTTTTACATTTTCGATCTCATGTTAAAAGACAATACAATTGTGGTATCAAATCTTTTCAGCGTGATCATGGACGTGAATTTGATAACACTCAACATCATAAACTTTTTGCACAAAACAAAATCCAATTTAGATTTACTTGTCCTAAAACTCTCAGCAAAACAGAAAGTCCGAAAGAATGATTCGTACGATAAACAACTATATCCGAACATTACTTTTTCAAGCTCATCTTCCCACCAGCTTTTGGGTCGAGGCCCTTCACATGGCTACTTATCTCCTTAACATATTACCCTCCACCACCATAACAAATGACATCCTACTTACCAAACTAACTATTAAGAAACCCGACTACTTTACACTTTGAATTTTTAGTTACATATGTTACCCCACCTTAATACCACCAACAAATTAGCTCCTAGGTCCACATCTTGTATATTTCTTGGCTATACTGCTTATCACCATGGGTATCGTTGACATGACCTTGTCACCAACAAAATCATCCTTTCTCGCCATGGTACGTTCGACGAACCACAATTCCTTTTCGGGTCCATGACACCACACGCACCTCCCTCTTATGCTTTTTTTTTACTCCCCAACCACACCCAATCATGTTGCTCCTCACATATTACATCATCCCCTAGCCCAAACTATTCCTGCGAATTCACCAACCCAAACTACTTCACTGACCCAACCTACTACACCCGCCTCAACCTAACCCAATCCATGCCCACATCCATTAGCTCAACCGCCTACCCAAACCCCTTCCACCAAACTTGCGGCCCAAATATTTCCCAACACCCGACACCCTCAAGCTTCTCATCCGACGGTCATCCATCATCAAACTGGTAATACCAAACCCATTCAGCGTCTTACCCTTCATGTGTCACCCATTTCACTTATTCCCAAATCACCTCATCTCTCTCTCACTGGCCCCAGTTGGAGATATGCTACGCATGATGAATTTAATATGCTTATCAAAAATGGTATTTTGGAATTAGTACCACGACCCGCTCAGGCTAATGTGATTCGCTTTATGTGGCTTTTCAAGCCTAACTTTCTTCCTGACGGGAAACTTAGTCGCTTTAAAGGCCGTTTGGTTGCTAATGGTAGTAGTCAGCAACTTGGTATCGATTGTGATGAAACATTTAGTCTAGTTATCAGACCAGCTACGATATATTCTGTACTTAGTCTTCTTGTCTCTCGTAATTGGCCAAATTCACCAGTTGGATGTTAAAACGCTTTTCTTAACGGGCACTTATCCGAGACTGTGTATTTGCATCAGCCACCTGGTTTTGTGGATCGCAGGTTTCCAAATCATATGTGTTTCTTAAGGAAATGTTTGTGTGGTCTTAAGCAAGCTACTCGTGCATGGTTTTAACATTTTGAAGGTTATGCCACTCGGGTGGGATTTTAACATGGTCGTTGTGATACTTCTTTGTTTATTTGTCGGCAGGGTCGGATATTGCGTATTTACTGTTGTATGTGGATGATATTATTCTTACTATTTTTTTCTAGTGTTTATGACAACAAGATATTGGCTTCTTACACTAGGAGTTTGTTAAGTCATGATTATGTATATGATGATTTTATGATGACAAAAACCCCTTAATAATGCTATGATTATGGGGTTATTCATTCAGCAAAGAAATTCTTCAAAATTAAGCTAAGTCATATGTATGCTGATTGCAAAGGAATTGTTGTTTGTTAGTTCACCCGGCAGACAGAATTAGCAGTTCACCCAGCAGACAGAATTAGCAGTTCACCCAGCAGACGGAATTAGCAGTTTACCCAACAGACATAAATCTTGTAAAGAATAACCAGCACAGAGAAGCTTAGAGACTTTTAATACGTACATCTTTTGATAATTATTCAGTCAAGTGATGAAAACATTCCTTGTTTGTCAAGATCAATTTTGATCATAATCATGAAGACTCAGCATAGAGTCTGATGATCAAGTTGACCCAGCACAGAGACTGAAGAACACTTTACTTGTTACATATTCAAGTAAACATGCTTTTGACATTTAAGAACATATGTGCATGAAAATATGGCATCTTCAGAGGTTGTACTTAGCATACATACCTGTTCATTTTGGCTACTTATGCACATAATGTTACCTTATCATGGTCAGCCTACAAGACAAGATGTGCAATGTACTTTCTAACATATTGCAGACCTGGTCGTCCAGAGTTCATCGGAACACATAAGCAAGCATGTCTGAAGTCAACCAATGAAGATGAAGACATCTGGAAGACATCTATTGGCTGATCAAGTCTTAAGCATCACACAAGCTCGACTATAAATATCAGACTTAGGTTATGAAGTCTGTGTGTGTGTGAATTCCAAGTGAATCCATAGTTAGTCAAAAGAGGATTTGTGTTAGCAGAATTAACATTACTTGTAATCAGCATTGAGTTTGTTCTCAGCTGATCTTAAGTGTTAGAATTATGTATTCAATTGAGTCAGATATTCCGCATCTAACTTGTAATTCTTTGATTTGTTAAAATAAAAGAATTAATTGAAAAACCATTATCTGTTCTTATTAATTAACTAAGTTAAAATTCATTATCTTGTTTATACGAAAGAAGAAGTTGTATTCACCCCCCCCCCCTCTCTACAACATCTGTTGTTAACCTTTAGGACCAACAGAGTTTTTTATGACTAACCTTGGACTACTTAATTATTTTCTAGGGATATCAGTTGTTCGCACAAAATATGGAATGTTTTTGTCTCAACGGAAGTATGCCACTTCGATACTTGAGAGGACCGACATGCTTAATTGCAATCCTGCAAAAAGCCCCGTGTATTTGAATCCAAACTTGGACCAGATGGCGATTCGGTGTCTGATCCGAAATTATATCGCAGTCTTGTTGGAGTCTTGTTGTACCTTACTTTTACTAGACCTGATCTTATTATGTGTAGTAGATATTCTTATTTATGCATGATCCTCGTGAGCCTCACTTCACCGCTCTCAAAAGGATTCTTCGTTATATTCGGAGCAGACTTTCTCATGGTCTTTAGCTCTATGCTTCCTCTACTTCTACTCTTACAGCCTACTAAGATGTAGATTGGGAAGGATGCCCTTACACTCTTCCTTAGACTCCAGGTTATTGTGTGTTTCATGGACACACTCTATTGTCTTGTTCGTCTAAGTGTCATCACACTTTTTTTCGCTCTAGTGAAGAAGCTGAATATCGGGGAGTCGCTAATGTTGTTGCTGAAACTGTATGGTTACGTAATTTATTTTGTAAGCTGAATAATCCACTGTTCACTGCCAATATTGTCTACTGCGATAACATTAGTAATGTATATATGTCCTCTAACCTTGTGCAACATCAACGCACCAAACATATAAAGATTGACATTCATTGTGTTCGTGATCGGTTGCTCAGGGTCGGGTTCAGGTTCTTCATGTTCCATCTAGATATCAGTATGCTGACATTTTTTTGAAACGATTGCCATCTTCCCTATTTGAAGAGTCTCGCTTCAGTTTGAGTGTTCGTTAGCCTCCCGCTCAAACTGCGGGGAGTATTAGCTGATAGATATATATCGGGGCTCTACCCCGGTTATTAGTTTATTAATCTATGGCCCATAAAACTATTATTATAAATATATTTTTCTATATTTAGCTTATTATGATCCATGAGAATTATACTAAATTACAACAGCAGTGGTTTAACTACCTTAAATGGTATGACCTTACCTTTCTTTCCCTTTAGGTTACCCACGAGGCTAGGGGAAAACATAGAGTGTGCGTTCACAACTCTTGCAGTCCTCCCATATGCAATCGATCCATCGTGCTCCTCGTGTTTTGGCATGGCTGGACATGATTTGATAAACTCCATTCTTTTTTTCTTTCTCATGACAAAATGGTGATGTCAAAAATATGACGTTTTGCTGGAAGAAATGGTGTTTTACCGTAGTTGGTGATCATAAAAATAAGAAAAGAAACAATAAGTGAAAATGATTAAAATATAATGAGACATTAAAATAAGTAAAAGTTAAAAGGATCAGTAGTTAACCTATATAATCACATGTGGTTTTGTGTATAATCAAATGTGATTTATGATAAAAATTTGATATTGATAGACGATTATATATTAATATTATATGTTAATTCACAAGTGATTACGATTTAATATATATTCAAATGAATAATTAGAAATAAGATTTGGAAGATTACATTTATTTTCACCGATAATCACATAGACATTGTGGATTTAATGTTTGATCATATATAATTTTGTATATAATCACATGTGATTTTGTATATAATCACATATGATTACAATTGAATTTAAATTTTTTTATGTGATGAGTAATTACGGTAGATTATAATTTACAAGCGGTTCAGCGTGATATTTATTTTACATGTACAATTACTTTTTAATCTAACAAGATTACTACTTTGAAATTTAATATACGTGAATACAATTGTAATCACATGCGATTATAATTTAATTGGTCAAATAAAATTTTTATTATCAAATTTTAAACTTATAATTGGAATGAGATTATTTACATATGATTATAGTTAGTTATTTTAATTTAAAAATTGATTTTTATTCAATGTTAAATCACATGTGATATAACATTACAAATTTCTAACATTCATTAGAAATGAGGAAAAAAGTTATTTAAAAGTATACCATGTGCGATCTCTAATTTAAGACATGAAAGGCCCCGTTACTTGATATTTTCGAAATAACACTTTTCATTTATATAATTACCACAAATGAGTTGCTTATGAGTTCATAACATAGTTATCACAAAATACGATTCATCCATTTTACACTGAAAATAAAAGAAAAGAGGGCAATTTCGATCAAGTTTAATATTCATAGCTAAGATTTAAGACAACTAGACTTGCTACAAATTAAAGCAAGAGTGCACATCCACGTCCTATCTAGGCCAAACTTTTGCCTCGATCCTCCCTTTTACCCGAATCACTAGTACCTACAAAGGAAGTTCAACTAACAACATAAGCACAAGGCATAGTGAGAAAATAGACAGATGAACAAACACAACAATTACCATACTATTAACATTAATATTCATTCTTCATCTGTCAATAATCAACACTACTCAACGACAAAATAAACTGTCTTTAGTCAAAAACATCTTTCAACGTAAGAGGTGCAAGTAACATCTGATCACATCACCATCTGATAGATCATAGACCTTAAAATAACTACATGGATCCATGTTTTCCCCAATAACATCTGACATCTGAAAAATTAGCTTAAAGCTAATACATATGCACATCATCATCATCATAAATCAAACAACAAGCATCTAGGGAAAATAAATAACACAACAATATTCATCGTTGAATACATGAATCCTCTTACAAGAGTGTAATCCAGATTCATGTACTCAACATTCTTATTCAACCACTATATAACTCACCTATAGCTTGAGATGACGGTAAGTGGGCTAGACTTTCTTCTATTCTTTTAGCACCTATCAATTATCATGTAACACAAGGCTATATTTAGATACAACCACTGAATACAAGTTCTCTACACATTCCAACCCTTTCTTGATAAGATCTAGTGTAAAGTTTGACTCTTAAAGTCAACCTATTCATAATTCAATCAAAATTGCTACTACTGCTATCCTTTATGTTAAATTGTTATTACTATCGTTCTTTAATCATCCTAATAGGTTATTAAACAACATCATTGATTAACAAATAACAATTCCAACATTTTCTACACTTGCTATATCGACATATAAACATCAATAATCAATAACAACATCTTTACATGAATACAATAATTAACTACTCAACTCTTATTTCGTTGTTCAAACCTCTAATTTCTCATTCCCCCAAATATTAGGTAAAATAAGCATAACCTATCATACCTTGGCTAGATGGTGGTGAAAGACAGTAAATTCGAATCTTCTTAGCTCAATAAATGATGAGACCCAACTATCTTCTCACTTCCTCGTTCCAGAATTTACATAAAAGTAGGTGAACTCGTATTATGGTGTTTGGGTAAAATAATAAGCATTATAGAACAAAACCCAGTATACAGCAGAATTCCCGCTCACCCGGACGAGTGAAAGCATTTGGCTCCCATTTAAATCAATCACCACCCGGACCACACGCTCAAACAAAACCCACCCGGACGGGTGAATTAAAGGTGTCCCAGCTATTCCAGATCACCCAGTCCAACGCCACATCACCCGAACCAAACACTACTCACCTGGACGGGTGACCCATCACCCGGATACCCCATTTCTGCTATCTCCTGCAGTTTGAGAACTGGAGTGTTACAAGACAAAAAGAAGATGATTCCAATGGCTTAACTTTTATAAGAAAAGAAGTGAAAATGTATATTTGAAATGGAACAATTCTATTAATTCATTCATTCTTCAAATATTTGGTATTCTTCATTGAACTATTTCTCAAAACATATACATGTACTAATATTTTTTTCTTAAAAAAGAGGTCAGCTGATATGATATATATTGAAATTTAATGAAAGTAATGAAGTGATATTCAAGTCTTTCGAATTTCATAATATTAAATATCTTATTCCATAACATATTTGATTGAGTTTCTTTTTTCTTAATAACTATAGCTAATACATTAAAATAAAGGGTTAGGGGTATTTATGTAAAGTAACAATGGAGAGATAAAACCCTTGTTCTTGTTCCATAACATCTTTGAACTAATTTGCCCTCCCTTTCATATCAATTCTAGACAAATCGCAAAACATTATTATCAGTTTGATTTGAACAAATCGCAATATCAAATCTAGTAATTGGTTATTAGGGATCTTGATTATGAAAATTAGTCATGGATTTTTTCCAGCGAGGTAAATTGACTTTTGCACACCACAAACGCCATTTGAGGGTTCATTGTTGAAGGTTAAATCAACTATTGTTAGCCTTTCAGTATGTGGGTTATCAAACTATTAGAGTGAAAGAACACTCCTTGTGATGATGGAGGTAAAATGGGGATGAAAATGATGTAGGTAGTTGTAGATGGAGGTAGTTGGAGATGGAGGCATTGACGATGCAGGTGAGATGTAAATAATTCAGCAACAATGGGGACAATACCCAATTTTACTAATTTAAACATATTCTTCAACAATGAAACATATCTATGATTGTTGTGATGTCGGGATTGGAATGTATAAAAACACACTCCACGACGAAAAAAATGGTTGGAAAGAAAGACGCATCAGTAAACAAATGAGTGGCTTCTCAATTGATGGGTATAAACTATTAGTGAGTTATTTGCATGTATGTATGTATTTTATGTTCTAATTTGTGTTTCCTTTGATGAGTGAAGGTAGAAAAATAATTCCGGTTTGTGACTTAGTATTGAATCTTGAGTAGACAAAAGTGTATTCATGTTTCTGTTTAAGAAATTTTGTGACATTAGAAAAAAATATGAACAATTTAATCCATTGAAATTGCTAGAGCACAATGTTTCATATGATATGTGCCTCAGAATTAACGTTTTGGTTCCACTATAGTAGAGAAATGTATAAAAATTGAATATCTGGTACTAAATCACATATGATTGCTTGTTGATGTTTCCATCGTACATGACTGTAGTTGTAATTAAACATGAATTTCACACTCAAAATTTTCTAATCACATTTGATTACAATTATAATCACATGTGATCGTAATTATTATTGTTCGGTGTTTAGGTAGATGTGATTATTTTTTATTCTTAAATCACGTATGACTAATGTTTTATGTTTTAATCACACATGATTATAACTATATCTAGTACATTTCAAAATTATAACTATTTAATCATATGTGATTATAACTAGGATCACATGTGATTGTAATTAGAATTATCATGATTTGTAATCACCCATGATTACTCAAATCATACACGAATACAATTATAATCACATGTAATCAAAACTATTATCGTTATGTGTTTAATCACATATGATTATACTTGTAACCAAATGTGATCAACATACATTAGTTATCACATTCTCACAGATGATCATAAAAATTGATGTTTAATCATATTTACTTACTTTTTTGTGTTTTATTTATATGTGATTATATATGTACTCAGATTTAAATCGTAAACCTACAAATATTTAATCACATGTAATCATACCTATTATCTTTTGGTATTTAATCACATGTGATTGTAGTTAGTATCATATGTGAACTTCAAAACACCAGTTACAATCCTGTATAAAATTTTATCTAACAAATAAAATTATATTATAACTTTAGGTTAAACCATATGTAATTATTTTTGGTGTTTTAATAACACATGATTGTAATTGTAATCAAATATAATTTTAAACTCACAACTATTTTATCACATGTGGTTTGAGCTGTAATACATATAATTTTCTTTGTTCAGTAAAAAGGTTTTTATCACATAGTGATTTTTTGTAATTTTGTTAGAATATATTAAAATCACATATAAAACAAAGATAAAGAAAACTAAGTTGTAATCACTGTGTTACTACATGAAATAAATAACATTTAATTAATACACGATGTAAAAAACACATGTGATTAAGACGTAATTTTCAAGTTGCATAAATACTCAGCAACAAATGTGATCATATATGAATAAATATTGCGGAATTATCCATATAAACAAATAAAAAATTGTAATTACATGTGAAATAAAATATACCAGTAACTACTAAATAGATGATGTAACATCCTCTCCTGCGGTCTGGTAATTTCTATTATTTTAATCGATTATCTAAATGTTTTAGAAATTATTTAATATTATGTGTTTCATTGTGAAACGTAGATAAATAATTCCTTTGACTTATTGTGACTAGTGAAATATTAGTCGTTTTAAATTATTATAGATGACGGTAAAATAAAATAATATTTCTAGCAAATTGTATTTAAGTTCCAGACAAAAGATTTAGGACGGGTATAAAATTATACCCTTTAATTGTTTGAGTCGGTTGCAAACCGACTTTGTAATCCCATATATGTATTCTCACCTCTACTTCTTGTTCTCATTTTGATAACTTGCAAATTCAAGAAACCTTAGCCAAATTTAAATTCAAGCTTGTACCTCTGTGATTTCGAATTCAAAGCATCATAACTATCAGCATCCATATCCTATTGTATCAGATTAGCAAACCTTTCATTTTCAAAAGAAAGAAAAAGATGTAAGTTTGATTTTGAGTGGGTAAATCGAATTGAAGCTTGATATGTTGTTATTAGGTGTTGTTTGATATTACTTGAAGTATTAGAAACCATAGAATTGAGTTTTCTGAAGTTTTGGTGAGTTTTGGTTCAAAAACTGGTAACAGCAGCGAAACTCGCAGTTTTCAGTTGGTCCTGCGAACTGAGTTGACTTGCGAAGCGAGTTGACTCTGCGAGCCGAGTTGACTTGCGAGTTGAGTTGGCTTGCGAGTTGACTTGCGGTGCGAGTTGACCTGCGAACCGAGTTGACCTGCGAACTGAGATTCCTGCGGTGCGAGTTGACTTGCGAACCGAAAATTATGAGACGCGGTTTTGTGAAAATATCACTAACTCGGATTTAATTTAAAATTGCATGGTCACTTGGAAACGACCTAGTAATCAAGACTATTTCTATAGCCTAGGCAGTTTTTGGCCATTCAGGGTCATCTAGGGCCCGAAAATGACATTTTTCAGTTTTAAACGTCATTGCGGACTTTTCTAAGTTCATTTCTGATTGAACTTTTGTTTGCCTAGACTTCAGGGAATACCTGATTGGATAAATAGGCTATAATAATAATAATTATGGAACGAATTTCTAACTTGTATATGATTTTCTGTTTCAGATCAACGTAAGACTCAGTGGTATAAGAATCCTGAGTGTGGAGACGTCAGAGGTATCGGTGAGTGGATTCAGAACTCCTCATTTGATTTAGTTGTAACTATTTGGTTACAATGAGTAAACGTAGATGTATGTTTACGATTATTTGGTGTGAACAACTGGTTATGCTAAGTTGAATGGAGTGTGATGAATCTATTCACTTAGCTTCGTGCTAACCCATCATTTTACTTCCTGCAGGATATGTTTTGATTGAT
Organism: Logfia minima; assembly: GCA_963921325.1. Taxonomy (NCBI): domain Eukaryota; kingdom Viridiplantae; phylum Streptophyta; class Magnoliopsida; order Asterales; family Asteraceae; genus Logfia; species Logfia minima. Next base: position 39,166,977 of record OY992764.1, read on the forward strand.
TGTGGGTGCAGGAGGTGAATGGTTGATCAGGGAATGTTTGACTGCGCTTAAAGACTCTGATATGGTTTTTGTAATAAACCTTGTTTGGAGAATTTTATAATACCCCGTCTTTTGTAGTTTTAAACAGTTTAGATATTGAGTAAATATGGAAAAATGTTAACTGTTTATGTATAATGTTTAATATATTCTAAGGTAATGTATTTTAAATTCATGCTTCCGAGTTTATTAATATAATATTCTTAAATAGAATGAGGGGTGTTATAGATGCAAATTTCAAATTTCATATCAAAAATCACATGTGATGTTATGATGTATAATTTGTAAGATAAAAAAAAATACGAAAAAAATTCGTAAAAAGTATACCTTGTGGTGTCTACTCGAAGAGAAAAAATGCTCATTTTTATGGTGCAATTTTTATTATTTAAAAAGTAGTTGTTTTTGAGATATTTAATTTTAAAAGATATGGGTGGAAGTGGGTTTTGTTATAAGTTGACCAGTCTACCCCTCCTCTTTAATTAAAATGGAGCAATATGATTGAGTATCTCATTCTCTAGTTATTTAGTGGTCTTAAATGAACTTACACTCGATAAAGAGACCTAAATCATTAATTGAATTGAACTTAAAAGATGATGTCATCAAGACGCCTCCTATATTATATTTAATAATATATATATATATATATAGAATCCAGTGAGAACACAATGTTAAAATAAAAATAGTGAGAACACATCATGGCCGTCCATTTTTGATCAAAAAACATGATTTTGACAATGATATCTTTGTAAATAAAGTGAACTTCAGACGCGGTGGCATTTTCATAAATATTGAGAAGTTTGGTTGATGTTCACAACATTTATAAATGGGTGAAGTTTAATTTTTTTTGTTTACAAATTTTTTTACATGGTGAAACTTTATTTTTTTCACACAAGTTATCTTAAACTGTGAATCTTAAAAATATAGATTCACCATTTGAAAAGGTGATGTGAACATAAGAAAATAATGCTTAGCCACTTGAACAAAAAAAAAGAATGCTTCTTTTCTTCATAATTGTTGTTAATTCACACTAAAAGTGAACGATGAATGTTAACCGAAGTTCAAGTTGTTCATGAAATGTCACTGCTCTTTTCCCGAAGTTCCCAATAATTACAAAAATGTCACTTCATTTTGGACCATTGATTTTAAATGGATGGCTAGGAAGTGTTCTCACCGTTTTTATTTTAACATTGTGTTCTCAATAGAAATCAACCCTATATATATGGAGCGGATCCAGAGGGAAGCTTCAGATTTTCGAGATGGAGGGAAACAGATCTCGACCCTTGATGTCACAATACCTTGTACAAAGAAGAAACAATGCATATAAAAGACTAATTTCACCAATTTTGGTCAAAAATCCAAAATTAAAACTTGTATTTCATCAATCACAAACATTTAAAATTTTTGAATTCATCAAAGGCATTCATACAAATCGTCAATCTGTCATAATTCAGATCATCAAAAATTATGAATTTTTGATGTAACTTTTAGATTTTTGTGGAAAATTTGATTCGTTAATGAAAACTATAAAATTAAATGAATTTAATCTTAGAAAACATATAAAAAAGTAATTGATCGAATTATGTTCATCATTCGTCCTCGAATTTCACAAAAATAGAATTTCCAGAATATTAGCATTCATTTGGAATGAATGTTAATCAAATTTACAACTTAATATTCTTAAACATTCATTTATGATGATTGTTAACTTATATATGTTATTATACATTGTTGAACGTAATAACATAACATTCATCAATGTATAACAATGTGTATGAGTTAACATTAATTAGAAATGAACGTTACAATGTTGATTCATGTATAAATATATATAATTGTTAATAATCATCATAAATGAATGTTAGAATGTTCATAAGTGTATAATAACACATATAAGTTAGTATTCATTAAAAATGAATGTAAAAGACTTAAAAAATTGAGATTTTAACATATATTTATGATGATATGAGTTATTATACACTAATAAATGTTATGACGTTAATCAGTATATGATATCATATACAAGTTATTATTCATCATAAATGAATTTTTAAGAATATTAAGTAGTAATTTTTATTAACATTCCTCTCAAATGAATGTTAACATTATGAAAATTTAATTTCGGGAGTCTTTTTGTTTAAAACGTAAAATTATTACGAATTTGTTTGACTAATGATGCATATAATCATTTTTTTTCTTCGTATTCTGATTTATTTATATCTCACTTTTGGACTCAATTACAGGAGCTTGTGAATATCTGGGTGGGTTTTTACATTTTTCTTGATGAAATCTATTTTTGACATTTTTTTAATTGAATCTAACAATTTTTCATCGATTTTGTTCAACGAGTTATGTTTTAGTGTTTTTCAATTAGTTCTTGAAAGTTTCAAGATTTAATTTGATGAATCTCACTTGAAAAATCGTATTTTTCTAGTTGTTGGATTTGTTGTAGGTTCCCTACTGCTCGTAATTTGAATCAAATGAATCAACGTGCGGAATCCGATTGAATCAATTGTGTATACAATGAATCTAAATAAACTTTTACTTTTTGATTTGATATTCAATAAGAGCAAGTACAAAAAGTCACTGATTACTGTAACATCCTCTCCCGCGGTCTGGTAATTTCTATTATTTTAATTGATTATCTAATTGTTTTAGAAATTATTTAATATTATGTGTTTCATTGTGAAACGTAGATAAATAATCCCTTTGACTTATTATGACTAGTGAAATATTAGTAGATTCAAAATTTGTAAGTTTTTTTAATTTTCTGCGACACAAGGATTGTGTCGCAGGTTGTCCGTGCGACACAATGGTTGTGTCGCAGGACTGTGTCGCAAAACGGGCTGAACTGAAATTAATTAAGGAGCTTAAGTGTAATTCGATGTTAAATATATATACACGCCGCCTAAACACTTCCAGATCATTTCCTTACGTTTTAAGTTAGTTCTAAAGTGAAAAACAAAGAGAATTAGAGAGAATTGAGAGAGAAAGTGAGAATTGGCTTTAAATCACTTAATTGAAGCTTTTGATCCGTGAATTCAAGGTAAGGATTTGATTATTATGTGTTGTTATTGTTTATAAGTGAATTGCACCGATTGGTATATGTAAATTTGAATATTACATGTTTGAATTCGTGAATTTCGAATCTGGGAACTGGTCTATTCTTCATTGCGACACAAGGTTTGTGTCGCAGGTTGTGTCGCATGAATGTGCTGTGACACAGTTGTTATGTCGCTTAAGGCGGCCATTTTGAGTACTGCGACACAATGTTTGTGTCGCAAGGGTTTGTGGTGCGACACAATGGTTGTGTCTCTAAGTTTATAAAAGAGATTTTTGTTTTGCAAATTTTGAAAATGTGTAAGTGTTTTGAGACGCGGTTTTGTGAAAATCTCACTAACTCGGATTTAGTTGAAATTCGTATGGTCACCCGGAAACGACCGAGTAATCAAGGCTATATACTATTAGCCTAGGCTGTTTTTGGCCATTCGGGGTTATCTAGGGCCCGAAAATGACATTTTTCAGTTTTAAACGTCATTGCAAGATTTTCTAAGTTCATTTCTGATTGAACTTTTGTTTGCCTAGACTTCAGGGATTACCTGATTTGATAAATGGGCTATAATGATAATTATGGAACGAAATTCTGACTTGTATTTGATTTTCTGTTTCAGATCAACGTAAGACTCAGTGATATAAGACTCCTGAGTGTGGAGACGTCAGAGGTATCGGTGAGTGGATTCAGAACTCATCATTTGATTTAGTTGTAACTATTTGGTTACAACAAGTAAACGTAGATGTGTATTAGACTGTTTAGTCTTGATTATTGATTATTGATCTACGTGATATGTGAACTATGTGTATTATGTTATTGAGGTCAACGTGTAGTTGGACTTCTGGTTATTATGTGTTTTACACAAGTTTTGATTCATTTGTTGTGTTTGAAACCTGTGTATGAGTTTAATAACCAGTAGTTATCGGTCTATTCTGTATTGGCCATACGGATTGACGGTAAGTGTTCTTGGGGGAATCCCCGGGTATTATGATATCCCCAGAGCCACCGATCCTCATTGAATTATGTGTGTTTACGACTATTTGGTGTAAACAACTTGTTATGCTAAGTTGAATGGAGTGTGATGAATCTATTCACTTAGCTTCGTGCTAACCCCTCATTTTACTTCCTGCAGGATATGTTTTGATTAATTGTGGGTGCAGGAGGTGATTGGTTGATCAGGGAATGTTTGACTGCGCTCTTGAACTCTGATATGGTTTTTGTAATAAACCTTGTTTGGAGAATTTTTATAATACCCCGTCTTTTGTAGTTTTAAACAGTTTAAATATTGTGTAAATATTGAAAAATGTAAACCGTTTATGTATAATGTTTAATATATACTAAGGTAATGTATTTTAAATTCATGCTTCCGAGTTTATTAATATAATATTCTTATATGTAATGAGGGGTGTTATAATTACAATGCTTTAAACTCACTGTCGCTCACAATTACAGAGAGTGAATACACTTATTTACAAAACTAATTAACACTTGAACTATATATGGACTTCACATATACAGACCAGGCGACTCTGACTGTCGTGTTAGGCGACACTCTAAGTGTCGTGTTAGGCGACACTCTAAGTGTCGCTAAACACTTAGTCAAAATCCCAAAACACTTAGACACATATTCAACTTCTTCATCTTGAGCTGCTTGTCACATAAGATGTATCAACATTTGTGTTTCTTCATTTTTTATTAAGTTCAAGTTATTTACAATTATGTCACCGCGTTGACTTTGTGTTGACCAAATCTAATGGATGACTAAGATCAGCTTTCCCCTTTCACTTTTCACACTTCGTCAGGATCTCCTCCATATATATATATATATATTCCCTCATTCCTCCCCTTTTTCTCAATTTAACCCTAAATACATATGCTCCTTCTCTCTTAATTAGAAATGTAAAACCGACACTCTTTATAACCGATCTCCACCACCATTTTGATTAGCCTGATTCTCCCTTTACAACACATGGACACCATAAATTTTTAGAGGGTCTCGTTTCAGCTTTTTTCCGGCCACATGGTGCCAAAGACGAAACTTAAGGAATTGTAAATGAAAATTCGACAAAAGAAATGGCAAGTTCTTTTTTTTTCCTAGCTAATTCAGAACTTATGGACGATCAATTATGCCTATGTAAAGCTTAGCCGCTGATCTGAACAACTATTTACATCTCTTTCTTGTTTACTTCTCAGTTTTTTTTGTGTTACGGTTTGAAAATAAAGTTTGGAAAATAGTGTAGAGTTGATTATACATCAGATTATCAGAAGTGTCGATCATATTTGGAAAAGAGTGCACCACGAACCTTTTTTTTGTGCAGATAAATATCGTGCATCAAAGGAATTATCATGTGCATCACCGAAATAATGACTGTGCATCAACTGAACTATGGTTGTGCATCACCGGATCTATGAGTGTGCATCAGCGAAAACTAAAATTTTGTTTTTTAGAATTTGTGCCTAAATGACCTTAATACATTTAAGATCAATTAATGAGTGTTTGACTATTTTAAGAAATTGATCCGATTAGATCTCATCCAACTATTATTATTTTGTCTTATTTGTTTAATTTAAGGTTTGTTTTACAATAATCAACCCCTATATATATTCATATATTATATTCAAATCAAATACATAAAATAAGAATCTTCAAATAATATGCATACTCTTAAATTTTTTTCAAATGATATGGACGAAATCGCTTTGGAGATGACAAAAACAAAATTGCATGCATACTTTTAGTCTTTTAAAGACCGCATACTGATTCTTATACCACATTTTTTTTATGAATACACCGCATAATATGTTAGAAGATATTGTATTTTATGTATTGATGGAATGAGTTTATGTTGTATATATCAAGAATTATGGTGTAAGAATCAACACTCTTTTAAAAATAAAAGAAAATCAATCCGTATGAATAACAAACTAGCAACAATTTTTTTAATAGAAGAACATTAAAAGGTAGGAGTTTTATTCAAAGAGTGATGATATTTCATTTTTAATAAATTCATCAAAGTTATACAATTAAAAGCTTGTATCATACATATAACAATAGTTTTAATATATTTATCAAGAACAACGATAGATAGATCATTGTCATTATTCAAAACCATTAAAAAATTGAATGATAATATTTGCGTATTAACTTTTGATCCTAACCAGAATGGTGTCATAATCCATATCCAGTTACTAGTGAAGTAAAGACTAAACAGTAGAGATTCGATTATTGACCCAAATTCTTGGTAATTCTGACCGACCTTTTTGTTCTGTGCCTCCTTTATTATTGGCACAAACAAACCCTTTTTACTTTCTTTAATTAATTTAATAAAATATTTATTATAATTATTGTTTTTTCTCATCATCTTCCCTCTGCCCCAAAGTACCCAAACCCCTATTTTTTTTCTACTCAATTTCCACCCTTGTTTATCGGTGGAATATTATTATTTCTAATTTCCTTATGTCAGGCTTGTACAATCCCAACTTCTCTCCAGCAAGAGCTGTCTCTCCACTTATCAGAACTAACCCAGATGCTGATAGGTTTGTAAAGTTTGTATCTTTTCACACTTCTTATAGTTTTTAGGTTTCTTGATACTTGTTTCTTTATCTTTGATCTAATACTTTTATGGGTTGTATTTTGATTGGATTTATTTGTTTGTTTGTAGTCAATACTTGACTGAATTATTGGAGGAGCATCAAAAGCTTCAACCTTTTATGCAAGTTCTTCCAGTATGCAGCAGATTATTGAATCAAGGTTTCTTTTCTTGTTGGATTTTTGTTGGTTGGTTTGTGAATTTTTGGTTTTGTGATGTAGATCCCTTTGAATGTTTCTGGACCAATAATAGTGTTTGGACTTTATGAATTGACAAGTGTGGAAATTTTAGTCATTTTTGTCAACAATTTTGTAACAGTTCTGTTGCATTTTTTATATCTTTTTAAATTGCTGTATTAAATGTTTTGCTCATAGAGGGAGAAAATAGATAAAGGGTTCGGGCAAGTATAATTCGATTGCTCATAGATTTGCTAAACTACTAACATAATGTGGAAGACAGAAGGATAATCTATTAATCTGTCATATTAAAAGTATTGCATTTTTTTTAATGGTAAAAGAAATATATTTAAACAAAACGAACTAGCAAGAAACTGGATACAACAAAGAGGAAAGCCACCAACAGCATTAAAAAAAAGTATTGCAATTCTGGGTGTGAACATTCATGTGTATGTGCTACACCTCAAGGCCCTTGTGGCATGATTAAGCATTAAAATTTATGTAATTATACTCATGGTGTTTAGTATTAATTTGATATATTGAAATTGGTTATTTGCATGATTAAGCCATATTGTTCTTCAGTTCTCATGGCCTTACGTTCATTACTTAGCCCAAAAAATCTAAATTTTTCGTTTGTTTGTATTTGTTTTTTATTATTTTTTATTTTTTTGCCGTGGTGTTAGATTTGATCAGAGGTGGCAGAATGTACGGGTGGGGAAATGGGTCGAAATGAATTCGGGTAAAAATGGGTTAATTTCATGTTGACCCCCACCCACACAAGTTAATAATTAACTAAAGCCTTAATAATCATTACAAATACATTTTGATTACAATAATTGAAAATGTTACTAATGCTAGGTCCTGGTTAGTGGTTAAAGTGCTGATATGAAGGTGGAGTGGTGGACACACCGATGAATTATAGTTCGTTAATTAATGTTGCTGATTGGGAATTCTAGTATTTTGATTTAAGTTTTATCCAGCGCAAGAATTGTATGATTATAATATTTATAAATCAAGAAGTTTATTAGAAGAAGTGTTTTGAAGTTCAAGTAAATCATAATTACTACACATTTCAACTTTAACTAATCAAGTCAAATCCTTGTTGTTTCTAGAGATCATGAGGGTCTCGGGTATGCTGCCCAATCAAGGGTTTAATGAGCTGGATAGACTGCGGCATAGAAGTCCAAGCCCCATGGCATCTTCAAATCTGATGTCAAATGTTCCAGGGACTAGAATGGGTGGCTGGAATGGTCTTCCACCGGAGGTACTTATGAATCGTCTGTAATTAATTTTTGAAAATATCTACTATATGTTTCTTAATTCATGTTTGTTTGTTTGTTTTTTTTCCCTTTTGTGAGAACATCCTAGCTGAGCTTTTTTGGAGCACATACTATCATAACTAGCACCACATCACCACAACTCAAACACCCGAAAACACTTACCTAGCATAACTTATTAGTTACTCATAACTAACCAACTGGGACCCACATTTTTTATTTATTAACAATGCTTTAGATACAAAGAAAAAAAATGCTACAGGCTCATTGTGTACACGGACTCGAGCACCATGATGCAGTGCCTATGGTGCTGGTCGTGGTGCAAGTAGAAAGTCCACACCACCTCCCCCATATGGACTGCTCTTAGAGATGTTGTTATGACTTTTACGAGAAATTGGTGAATTAGATGGAGCGCTGCTTGTAAATTTGTTAATAGATAAAAATAAATCTTGACATCGAGAACGAGTAACATTTAAAACAACCTGTTTTCAAACGACGGTTAATGTCCTGGATTAGCAACATACAGTCACAAATGCTCTGTTTTTTACCACTTGCTTTTCTTTGTGCACGCCCGGTCATTTGATTTTGAAATGGTATTTTGTCCTGGTTAGCAGTTAAAATGCTGATATGGAGATGGGACACAGATGCAGCATAGTTCTTTAAAAAATATGTTGCTGATTGGGAATTCTTTTATTTTGTTATAATTAATATTATATAATTATATATAATCATAGCCCTCAAACTCTGGCATAGTGTTCTTGTGTATTTGCATGCCGGTGAAATGGGACATGTACGTGGAATAAATAGGGTTTTTGTTAGTTGTTTTTTGGTCCCTGTGATGTATCAAGGAATTATAATACTTGAAGGAGTAGGTGGGAGGTCTAGGGTGAGCTCCGGGGTTTATTTGTTGAGGCATGGTGAAAAAGTGCCGATACTGGTGAGAGAAGGGGGTTTACATCAGCGATGAAATAGGACGACACGTTTAACATCTCCAGTACCACTAAATTGGAGATTTTTTTTTTAAATATCTTTCTGTTTGGAATTCTATAATAGATCCGAATGCAAGGTCGAAAACCCAAGATTTTGACGAGTCTCTCGTGTTCTATGATGAAGCATTGCATATTAAACCCTCAAATGTAAAGGTAGGGACTTGCTCAGTCGGGATACATATAATATGGAGTACTACTTGGAAGAATTTAAAAGTTCGGGTGTTTATCTGGGTCTCGAGGTTGATTCTCTACTTGGATTTCAGATGGGTGAGGTGAGTTCCCTGAGCTAGCATATTGGTGCTGTTGAGATCAAGAAATCGAAGATCAGGTGCAGAAATGTGGTTTCTTGGCAAAGTTAGTTGTAGGGACCAGGTGGCCTGTTTTTGTGAAGGAAGTTGTTGCTATCATTTTACTATAAATATATCTTAAAACGAAAACGCATTCTCAGCCCAAGATATAACACCCAAGTGCCACGTCACTTTAAAAATGTCACAATAAAATATCCACAAACACTTTTACCAGTCAACAGGTTACCTAATGACCTGGTTTTCTACTGAGGGTGGTACAAAGAGAGTCTCAATATAAAAAGTAATATTTTAGAAGTTACGTTGCGGTTATATGCTATTGACCCTTTAAGTATCTACTCTTGCATGATAATAAATTCCATCTGCTCATAGTTTTTAAGGCTTTCACAATAGCAGTAAAAGATGTTTAGGAGGTTCTTGTTTGTTATGTTTTCATATTTCCAAGCTTGGAGAGCAGAAATTTTGGAGTTCCCTAGATTCCTGTTTCGCTCGATACGCATTCTGGTATCATTGTCATTGTTATATGTTTGCTTAAATTGTTTCTTTGGATACCACAGCATAGGTCTTTTGTAGATGTGGCTAGATTGGCGGGGTGTGTAATGGGTCAAAATGTGTCGGGTCAAAACAAATTGTTCTTTAGTATAGGTTGAAATTTATCGGGTCGGGTTGGTTTGATCCAAGGACCCTTATTTGTTCAACTTCTCTGGACTATCAATGAATAATTGATGTATTATCGATGTATTAATGATTGTAGATTGGAATCTTTTTACGAATATAATCTAACTTATTGAATGAAGTGATTTAGGAGGTGGAATGCATTCATAATACAGTAAGCAGGCTAAAGCATGTTGGGTCTTGTTTCTCCACAAACATTTTTTTTTTGTCTTTTTATTTATTTATCTATTTTATAAATTTTATGTATTTTAAATTGTGCTTAATTTGAGTAGAAAAACTTTGTTATAACTATTTTAATCATAAAAAGAACTATCTAGAGGGTTTCTGCATGTTGAATACACTTTGACTATTGATCTAATCCTGTTTTCGCGAAAGAAATTATTTGATACATTTGAGATAGAGTGCAGCCCGAATAAACTTATTTATCTATAAATAAGTTGAAATTGGTGCCTCTTAGAGAGCACATAAACCATTATGTTACACCTTTTCTGTTTGAACATGATTATGCTATTTTTTTTGTTTACCCACTTTAAGTTAAAGGTTCTGCTCTAATAAATATCTATAGATACTGTTAAATTGCACAGTAAAACATGTGTTTTGTCTGAAAAACTGATACATCTTGGGTTGGATCTTATTTATGACCAGAAGTCTTATGTTTCATGACAGAGGTTAAGTGGACCACCAGGAACAACTATGGACTGGCAAGGAGCTCCAGCAAGTCCGAGTGCATACACAGTGAAGAGAATTCTACGATTAGAGATCCCAGTTGATACCTATCCAAATGTGTGTATTCTTCTATCTACTTTTTCCAGCTTGCATTTATTTTAACCACATTGTACTGAGTTCATCTATCTCCTTGGATTTTAGTTTAACTTTGTTGGGAGGCTTCTCGGTCCCAGAGGCAATTCTCTAAAGCGGGTAGAGGGTACAACTGGTTGTCGGGTTTATATTAGAGGAAAAGGGTCGATCAAGGATCCAGAACAGGTATAATTCAACCCAAAACTCTGTTTTTGTATACGGGATGTTGTTCTTGTGAACAGAGGTGGCAATTTGACCCATTTACATGTGAATGGGTCGATTCGAGTTATGATATAACATTAACGAGTAAAATGGGCATAGCCAAAAAATTCAATAAGATGAAGCATGTCAAACAGGTCAAAGGGGTAGAAAGTCTCCCAAAGTGTAAATTTTATGCATACGAAATTTCTAAATTTTTGCACAAAAAAATGTGCTGGGTCAACCTGACCTGTTTTGAACCTTAAAAAGAACCTACCTGTTTTGACCCATTACTGAAGTGTCAGACCGGCCCATTTTGCCACCTTTACATGTCAATATTTTTTTGTTCATTCTCGATTGTTAGTACTACAGGAAGACAAGTTGAGAGGACGACCAGGCTATGAACATCTAAATGAGCCTCTTCATATCTTGATTGAGGCTGATTTACCTGCAAGTGTTGTTGATATCAGGCTGAGGCAGGCACAAGAAATTATTGAAGAACTGCTTAAACCTGTGGTATCTTTCTTTACCATCAATGATCCTATTTGTCAATGTTAGAGGCTATGAAATGCGTTGGTTTTGGTAGATTGGGTAACGGGTTAGAGCTAGTTTGGTTAAAAACAAGTATCTTTTCAGTGCAGTTTGAGCTGACTCACAAACACTTCATTTGTCTTTTTCGTTCAATTATATAAATAATTAGTGTGGCAAATATTATTTCAAACTATATCACTACAATGATAATATAATTTAGACCCATAGTATACAACCCCATGGTAAATAATAATCCTGAAAAATGTAGTTTTGACATGCAGTTGATATTAAAATTACTTTCTCCGTCTTGAAACAATATGGCATTCGACTTGGCATGCAGTTCAGTAGAAGTTGGTTGACTGGTGATCAGATGCCTAGACTACCCATGAGACAAATTGAGAAAATTTATGGAACATATCCTTTAGACCCGTAATAAATTACTACATTTTTGATAAGCAAATACGGTAAATTTGGTTTTTGATTCATCTAAAGAAGAAAACATTACATTGGTTTAAACAACTGAAACTAGAAAGTTATTGGGTTATTGTGATGCATGAACATTTATTATTCTGGAAAAAACAGTTTTTGGGATGTGCGTTTGAAAGTGATTTTTTAGTATTATAGAATCAAAATCAGATCATTGGCTCTAATTAACTGTGCTGTAGAAGATAATTTTTGTCTATGAGGTTGAGTTTTAAATCACATAAATGATGTTGGAAGTTGGAAAGCGTGAGGTTCTGATTATTGCAAGAAATTAATATATAAATGATCATAAGGACGTTTTGATTTACCAAAAGAGGGGTGTTTTGTAAAGTGCCAATAGTAGTTTCTCAAACCGTGTCTTATAAAATGGTAAACAGGTAAATTTGATGCCACAAGTAGTAAGAAGCTGGTAACCGAAAGTCCCTTTACTTTTCAGAAGCGGATTTTTTTTATCACAATTACCTGATAATCAGATCCAACATGCAAATCTAAATTCCCTAAGTCATTTTGGACAGTACATAACTACAAGTTGGCTGACTTCTGATTATTGACTAGGTTCTATTATACTTTGCCTTTAATTTCTGGTCCCTTGTTCTAGGCTTGGCTCTACATTTCACTATCCTAGTATTGTCATATTCTACTGAACCTATTTCCTGTATGATAATTGATTGGTATGCCTAGTGCATGTGCCTAGAGTTATGCCTAAAAAAGATGGGTAGAGAAAATACGTAAGCTATGTGTCAAACAATAAATGGAGTAGGCATATATGTAGGCATCTATATTAGTCACATTTATCATCACTCTTCGAGTATTGTGTCTTCTGTGATTAAAAGCTAAGCTAAAAACAAGGTTGTTAAATATCAAAATGGGTTAAGTTTGACTTATGAGGTCAAATAAACTACTTTTTAATTCCAAACAAGAAGTGGAGTTTTGCAGTATTAAAAGCGATATATGTAGAGGTTGTTAAAAACGTCCGTTTAGTTATCCAATTGTTGTTGACGACTCAAAGAGCTCGTCATTTTGTGGATTGGCAAACTAATTTGCTTGATCTCTAAAGTTAAAAGTTCACCGTCTCTATTATTCTATGCCTATAAATGCAATCTTCTAATATTATTTGAGATCATTACACATACACCATTCAATATTGCACAAAACATTCATTTTATGTTCTTCCATTTTGAAAGAAGTGCAGTTGACTTCAGAGGAAGTTTGCACTTTTCATATTCTGAAACTTCTACAAATTCTGTTATAGATTATCACCTTAATATTAATTTGTACTGTGTATAACATTCTTAGTACTTAGTGTAGCTATTAAATTATTAAAAATATCTTAACAAAATATTATATTCAACAGAAGTTGAACAGTATTTCATTTCTCTGCAACAAAATTTGTACTTTATAGAAGAGATGATAGTTTGGATCCATTTACTCTTCACCGGGTTGAGTTTTATCTCCAAATGGTCAAATAAACCTGTTTTTTTCCCTAAAAAAGGCGTATGGGTCAAGTGGGTCAAACTGTTCACTCGGGTGAAAATTCTCCCTGGTCTACCTTTAATGCATGCAACATCATAAATTGTTCTAGTTCAAAGATCTAAAACTTTTTGTAATACTACTGTTTTAGTAATCAATTAATCATAGTTAATGCATTAAATATTTGTAAATACAGACAAAATTTCATTTGCAGGTCGCTCTGACCCAATTTGGTCTGTTTTGACCCATGCTAAATTGACACATTACATCTTATGGGATCATTTCTGTGATTTTGTGCTTGTCTTACATATGTTGTCATGTACACAGGATGAGTCCCAAGATTATATAAAAAGACAGCAGTTACGTGAACTAGCCATGCTGAACTCCAATTTCAGAGAAGATAGTCCTGGACCAAGTGGTAGTGTATCACCATTTAACACCAGCAGTGGAATGAAACGTGCAAAAACTGGGCGTTAATAGTGCATGATTGTATAGAACCTTCTACAAACAATCTGAATATCGTGAAACCAGTGGACTTGGCTTCAAGAATCATGTCTACACAGAACCAGTGGTATGCCACCTTCCTGTACGCCTTCATATATTTCATGGATTTCGAAACACAAATTGAAAGTATAGGATGGAGGTTGTGGCGGGCGAATCTCGTTTTTGTTTTTTTTGTTTCTTTTTTCTCCTTCTGAAATTTAATGATTTTGATATAGCAATGAAGTACAAAGCAAAAAGGTTCTCTCTCTTCTTTTTTTTGTTATTTTTTTCTCTTCTTGGTTCGGTCTTATTTATATTCTTCTTCTGGTGATTATAAGATGATGGGTGTGTTGTAAACTTTGATCAATTCGATTTATTCTTGTGTTGGTAAAACTATGACAGTATCATCTATATATATAAATAGATTGGTGGATATGAACTTGTTTTGTTGCCGTGTTATTAAATTCGACTTGCGGATGTCGATACTTTCTGGTAAAGAATCCAGGTTATTCTTGTACTGTTTGAATACATTCATAATAATTGTATTCTTTTATATTCTCTTGTGACCATATTTAGCGTCTTGTCTGTGTTTGTGGAATAAAAGCAGTGGCTAGTCTCTCTTTACAGGTCTTTGACGTTTACTGTTTACCTTCTGATGAATAGTGGACTCTGGACTACTTCAGGCACGACAAACATTTTATATGGATTCGTTTGTCATTTGTATTACTAGTATTATTTGTGTTGTGCCGTGGTAGTTTTGTGAAAAGTGTGAAGTAAATGATACAGTACCATGCTGTTCTTGAAATAGCAACATGGATGATTTATGCATAATGCCTATATACGATTTGCCTATTTGTTAATTTTTTTTTAAAAGGGATAGTGTTCGCTAAATGTGTCTGAGAAAAGATTTTGTGCTAAATAAATAATTATCTGTTAATGGTAAAAGATTATATAAAATTTTATAGAGCAAAAATAAGCAAATTTATATGATATTTTCACAATGTTTTTTTTAGTGTAATAAGTAGTTGTAACATATATAGTTATATATTCGGGAAAATCAACACAATTTTCTACCGTATATAAAAATATATCCTTCAAAAGTTGACACGCAATTCGCCACCATCGTCACATTACAGAAGCAGGTGCACAGGTATTAAGTTGTTAATCTTTTGTTGTTTACAAATCTTATCTTAATTGTATTGTATTTAACACATTTTGTAATTAGTTAATTCAGGACCACGACCACGACCATGACACTTATGACGTTCATATATCTGACCACTATGATGATGATGATAGTCACATACCTGACCAAGATCCTAGTTCTACAGCACAGATTTCGGTACCATGTGAGTTTAATTTGTGCGTGGTACGCGAGTGCGGCGGACAGCCTAGGCTATGCAATCATCATTCACGACATCTGGACATCATAGAGTGAGTAGAAGATGTTTGCATCGCTAAGATCTGCAGCAGGATACTCCGGTTGAGGATCCCCCTGTTGAGGGGGTGCATCAGGATCCTCCTATTGAGGAGGTACAACAGGATCCCCCTGTTGAGGGGGTGCAATAGGATCCTTCTGTTGAGCAGGTGCACTAGGGGGAAAGATATGAGAGGTATTGCGCAGTCTAGAAAACCCAGAAACAGGTCTTCTCACTCTGACACCGCGACCGTCGCGTAAGGTTAAACCCGGGCTACCAACTGTGCGAGAGTTATATGAGAGTAGCGAAGAGGTTCGTTGTCTATTTATCCCCAATATGGTGTTGAAGGAGTTATGGGAACGATTACATGGAGACATTGAGAGTGGATACTTAGAGAATACAGTAAGTCTCAAATTCATGTATATTTATGTTTAAATAAAATTTATATATGTCATGACAATTTGCTGATAGTGTCTTTCTGTTTACAGCATATTGACGGTTGGGGTTATATGTTGATGAGGTGGACAGAAATGCAGATGGCACCGCCCAGTCAGAAGGACCGACTATGGACGATTATGCCCATACATTTCATGAACGTAGTCAATGTCTTTAGAAAGGATATGAAGGAGAAGGGTGTTGTTAGCGAGATGATTACTAGAGAAGCACATGATTGGGACCATTGTGTGGGGGTACGCAGATGATACTAGTTCCCCGTACTCAGGATGGTAGGATTGTGATCATGTAAGTAAAAAATAACTTGTGTTACCTAAAAATAACTTTACATTATGTTTTATAATTTAAATTTTAAATGACATATGCAGGTACTGGTCCCCGTATTTCTAAAGCGTATTAGGCAATGGATCCTGTTTGAGTTTGATCTTCTCCAGCTCGATGTCACGATATACAGAAGTGCCGAATGTATAGGTAAAATGGAAGATCGACTCGAGGCATTGACTGAATTTGTTGAGGGTCTCAAAGAGTATTTAGATGCTATAACTTTTTTTGAGAATTCTGGTTGGGAGACGATGTTGCATTATCCTATTAAATTTGTGTACAAAACCTATCATGATTTGCCTCAACGGGATGGCCCACTAGGAGATTGGGGTTTGTGCAAGAATATGGAGAAGTTGGTTCCAAAATAGAATTCAAGGATAGCGGGTCGATGAAGGACCTCGCTTGGGCTTATAGACTGATAATGGTCGATACGTTCTACAATGCACGTTATGTTCTACAATCACTACTGGACATCGCCTAATATTTGTATACGATATGTATGACATCGTATTTGTATTGGGATTATACTTGTTTTTGAATGTATATATGTTTCAGTATCTTTCCTTATTTTTCACATTGTTGTGTTTGACAAAGACAAACATTTCATTTTTCGGACGTGCAGATTGAGGTTGGTAGGATATAGGCGTTAGGCTCTTTCGATGGCACTGAAAGGCCTGTTATCGTACTCTTTCGTATATAGTTGTCAAAGACACTGGAGAGAACTAGTCTCTCGGGCTAGGGACTCTCTATCTATATATACTATCAACTGGATTTATAGCGAGCTTGTACTATTAGAACAAGGGCATAGTTTTAGGGACACTCACGTCTTTTTTTACAAGTCAAACTTGTCTCTATATTAGAAATACGGATTTAAAATATTACAAAAACAATACAATACAACACACTATTCAATAAAAAATTAATTAAACAACCGTTTTGCACTTGAAGAGCCGGTCATAATCTTAGAAATTGGTAACAACAACATTGTTTCAGAATTTGACGGATATGTCAAATCATTGCGTGTAACGTAGACATCATATGTAGTAATATGCTTCAATTGCTCGACATCATCCGTTATCAACAATAACCCTGTATCTAGGTTTTTATCGTACTCTTTAAAGTAGCAATACCACCCCTCACTTGGAGGCCAATAACCTAGCTCTTCCAAAATGTAATCCAAAATTTTAGTAGAAAATTCATCAATATCTACATAGTCAATAAAGGTGAATAAACCTTGAACGTACATTCTTCTTGCACCCTGAAAATCTCCACCGTGATCATGATGCTAAACAACTCAGGAATTGTTGTGTAAAATTCATTAGTTTTTGGTTCTTTATTTGAAGATCGGAAGTGCCAAAAATGATCAACGTGAACCACTTCAGAAAGTGTTTTCTTGATTTTTTAAGCAACAAAATGTGAGAGTAATGCGATAAATTGTAAAACAAATTAATAATCATCTTATTTTAGGGTTACAATATTTATAGAAATTTTAAGAATCCCGAAAATCTCGTTAAACCTGATCTAAAACGAATAAGGAAAAGTTAAAATAAAACAATATCCAGATACCTATCTAGCGGATATGATAGATCAGTCGGATAGATCTATCATATCCGTCAAATAGGTATCTATCTCTTTGTTTCTTGGGCAAAAACACCTATCTGCCAAATAGGTTGAGCTTATTCGCTGGATAGGTTGAAAAACTTCTCACTCGCAAATTAATTGCGAGTTGCAAGTAGGGGTTTGCGAGTGGGTAATAGTTTTTTGCAATTTCAACTTATGAAGGATATAATTTTATAAATGGTAAAAAAATTGATGTATTTTAGTGATTTTCCCTATATATTTTGATGATTTTATTAAAGATAATGATAAAAATATTATTGTACATAAACGAGTGAAGTATTCAGGTGATGAAACGTTTGTTTTCAAACAAATAAAGAAAAGAAGAAAATGATAGAAATATCATTGTACATATACGAGTGAAGTATTCAGGTGATAGAAATTTTTGTTTTCAAACAAATAAAAAAAAAGAAAAAAATGAGAAAAGAATATATAAATAAATAAATATATTATGCGCATATCCCATTGGTGACAAATATATAGATATTTTGATTTCTAATAAATTTGAAACAAGAATACGTAAAAACAAAACAAACAAAATATAGATATCTCGTTCTAGGGTTTTATATTAGTTTTTTACTGCTAGTAGGACTCTTAATTGCGTCTTCTCAATTTCACTCCGTTACTTGACTGCCGTCGCGGTCTCATTCCGGTCATCCACAACACTGCTCCTGGTATATATAATATTTTCAATTCTCCGTTTTATTCATTATAATAATAGTTACTGTTGATTTTTTTCTACGAATCTGTTAATTGTAAGTTGATACCTCTGCATTTTAATATTAAGGTTTTATCTGTCGTAGTTTGTTAATAATAACACACACTACAAACTGTAATAAACATGTCAATATTAATCTAATATTAATCTAATAATAATCCTTGTTTCTTTCGTCATTCGTTGAATATATGATTACCGTTAATTGTAACTTGATACCTCTGTGTTTTGATGTTAGGGTTTTATAGAGGTTTTCAATAGTAGTTTGTTAATAGTAATAACACAAAACACAAACTGTAATATAACTAATTATTATTGCTAATTTTAGTCAATGGCTTGTTCGTTTTCAGGTTCAGTTTCCTCTTCATCAATTTTGAACCCTTGTTTTCTCTTTTGTTACAGAAAGAGTAGTTAGTATGGCTTCTGTAGCTCAGGTTCATTGTTCACATATCATCGGTAACCGTTGTCCTAGTGTTCGTCCTGCGTCACACATTTCTAGCCTCCATTTACCTAACTATGCCGATAAAAATCAGCTTTTTAAACCAACCTTAAACGTTACGTTTTCGTCGCTAAAGTCAAAGCCTTTTAAACCTAGTTTACTAGCTGAATTGCAGCCAGTTCCGTGTGTTGGAGGTGGTAGTGGCGGTGTTGGTGGCGTTGGCCATGGAAGCGGTGGCGGCGGAGGTGGCAGTGGCAGTGGCAGTAGCAGTAGCAGTGGAGGATCAGATAGTTTCGGACCCTTTGGGGCGTTTCTTAGTGGGTGGAGATCGAGGGTTGCTGCTGATCCTCAGTTTCCGTTTAAGGTCTTAATGGAAGAAGTGGTTGGTGTAAGTTCAGCCGTGATTGGTGACATGGCATCTCGTCCTAATTTCGGGCTTAACGAACTTGATTTCGTGTTTTCAACACTTGTTGTTGGATCGATTTTGAATTTCACCCTTATGTATCTATTAGCACCCACTATGGCTTCTACTTCAGCAGGCCTCCCTTCCATTTTTGCTAAGTGTCCAACGAGCCACATGTTTGAGCCTGGTTCTTTTACTCTCATGAACCGTTTGGGAACGCTCGTTTACAAAGGAACCCTATTTGCAGCCGTTGGTTTTGGCGCTGGGCTAGTGGGAACTGCGCTATCGAATGGGTTGATTAAGATGAGGAAGAAGATGGATCCTAACTTTGAGTCACCTAACAAACCACCACCCACGTTGTTGAATGCTGTCACTTGGGCTATTCATATGGGTGTGAGTAGTAATTTAAGGTACCAAACTTTGAACGGGATTGAGTTCTTGCTGGCAAAAGCGCTATCACCTGTTTTATTCAAGTCCTCCGTGGTTGGATTGAGAATGGCGAATAATGTTCTTGGTGGGATGACGTTTGTGATGTTGGCAAGAGTGACTGGATCTCAGAGTTCTGGTGCTGAAAAGAAGACATATAAGGTGAATAGTCTTCTTGAGGAAGAGGATCAGGTTCAGGTTAAGTGAGTAGTGTTCGGTATGTGTCTCTTTTTTTTAGCATCTATATATGAAAGTAAAACGATGTTAGGATTTGTGAAAGCTGAATGATTTTTGATATCTTTATAGAGCTTGGGTATCATCAGTTTGTTTTTGGATGGTTTCAGTTTTAATATGAGGATTTTGAAGAGTCGAATTATGTGTTTAGTTAGCAGTCGGAGACTCTTTGTGAGTTTACTACTTTTAATGGTTGTGGGCTTGCTTCCCTTGCATTATGAATGAAACCTTCTTGAATGTTTTATTTTGTCTTGCAATTTTTTATTGTCATTATCTGCACAAGTCTTTGGCTTCCTTCGAGTTGTTTATAGTGGTTGATGTGGGGTAGAGGTGGTAATTTCAACCTGTATATTTTGAATTGGTCAATCAAGGATATGGTTTATTCTCGACAGTCAAATTAAAAAGATTAGTTAATAAATGGGTCAACTTGGTGTCTGGGTCAAATGGGTCTAATGCCACGTGTTGACCCAAATGTATTTTAGTGCATACAATCTCCAAAATTACTCTATTCCATCGTAACTTTTTTAAAGCAACTAAAAAAGTTAGTGGGTCAATCTGACCCGCACCTAAAGTAACCCATTTCAGGGAAACTATTATCCAACCCATGCATTTCGTCATCTATAATGTTTGAGCAGGAGAGTTGATACGTTTCTTCAGCTCCATGACGATGCCAAATATACTTCTCCATTGGCAAAGGTCCTAAATAAAGGACTTGGAATAAAGTCAACAAAAGTCGAGAAACACTCTTAAATACATATATTGGTCAAGGTAAGCTTTTAACTTCTTTGCAACAAGTTGGGGTTATATCCTCCCCATATGCATGATGTTTTATAGGGGCTGATAATTCGTATATCACTATTATTTATCATACGTTATCAAATATGCTTTAGAGTGTTGTACTATACAACACTATATATCACGTTTGGTCGTGTACGAATCGTGTATCACGTCCCTTTTAATGATATCAAATCAGTTACTCTAAAATTGTTTGTTTCTGCTTAACGAATTTGAAAGTCCAAAAGTTAGTTGGCTTAATCCAACACAAAACCTTATATATGTAGAAGGTTAAATACTCACCAACCATATATACTGCATCGTTGATTTTCTTAAACCCCAACCGGTTCATGTTAGACTGACAACATAGGATGCAAAGTAAACTTAGCTAATTGGTCTCATAAACTAAATTTCAACTTGCTTTAAGAGGATTAGGACGAGATTACTTTAAAATACTTTTATTTGCAAAACCAACGAAATTATATGTAGAAGGCTTATTGATTACATGGTGTAAAACCAAATACTTATTTTGGTTGAATAAATAATTATTCTAATAAACTCTTATTAGATTATAACTCACAAATTTGTGAGCTACTGCATCATTTTAATACAAAAATCATATTATATTTAAGACAAAAAGAAAATTGTGTATTTTTAAATATGTGTATTTTAAGTTTATTAAGTATGATGAAGTCAAAGTAATCGAAACGTATCTATTTTAGTTAATAATGTTACTCTAGATATTATAGATGACCATGAGAGTAAATCAATTGATAGGTATTACGTATTTTCTCTATTTATTTGAAAAACTTCGAAACTTACATTGAAATAATTGTTTTTTTACATTGTAATATATAACCATTTATTCATAGTACACGTTTAAATATACGGCAAAATTAGGAATGATAAAAGTTGTGATATGTGTTGTTAAAGTGATGAGAGTATGGTAATAAAGACACATGAGAAATAGTTGAAACTACATAAACACTAATCAACATAAAATGAAAAAGTACATTGATTAAATTTTGATTATACAAAATGTTTTAGCTACTTTGTATCAATACAATAGGTTGCAAACAAAATGTGATGCTTGAGACTTATAAATGTACTTTAAATAGTTCTTTAAATAGTACTCTCTCGGTATCAATTTAATTGTCCACCACTAATTACACACAATTTTATAAAACTACAATAATTACACTGTTTACTAATAAGATTTCAATTTTCTTCAATTAAACACTTTCTGATTGGTTGAAATTAGAAATGAATAATTACTTTGAGACATCCTAAAAAGGAAACATGAACAATATTTGAAAGGGAGGTAGTAATAACGTTTTTCTGTGTCCTTTAGGAATAAAGAAGATACATGCACAGTTAAAATCAATATAGCAACTCATATGTATATTAATATTTTTTAAATAAACATACTATGTACAAAATTTAAAAATGTAAAGGTTATCAAATTATATACATATATAAATATATAGGGTGATGATCAAGAGGGAAGCAAAAAAATTAGGGAAGGATAGAAGTAAACCTCAACCCTTGATTTCATCATAAATGAATTTTAAAAATTACAAATAATTTCAAAATTTAACATTCATCACAAATGAATGTTAAAAATATTTATTTATAAAAAAAATCAAGGGCTAAGATTTACTTTCTTTCTTCTTCAAAATTTGAAGCTTCCCTATGGATCCTTCCCTTATATATATATATATATCTATAAAGATAATCAAGTTGTGTTTATTTTAATATCAAACTATTTAAATGGAACCTTCTTTATAAGCATGATGCAGTATTTTCTGATAAATCTTTTTACGTGGATCTATCATAAAAGTAAGAACTATCTGTACTTGGGCGTTGATCAAGCATTTTCTGATTCCTAATGATTTTATAAATGCAAGAGTATTATTCAAGAAGAACAAAAAAAAATTGTGAGATCAGGGGCAAACAATCACCATTGGTAGTTTAGCAATGCATATTTATAAGAAAACATGTGAAGCAACTCGGATGATAATTGACTTATCTATTGGTAGTCACGGATAAGACCATGTTTCCTCAACGTGTTGACGTGAATTCTCTTGAGAGTGACTCTATTGATTTCAAGGTAATACTAATAGTCCCACCATGTATGTGTTTAAGTAATAGAAAGGCAACATACAATGGCAAAAACAATTCGTAGTAGTAAATAAAAACAGGGCACGAAGGCTATTAGAAAACTATTAGATGGACATACAGATGGCAAAATATGAATTCATAGACACGTTTAACATGATTTGATACCCAATATATATCTCATGCCCCTTCATAACTATATAACAAAATTCAAGCGAAAAATAACAACGTCAATGGGTAAAAAAGGAACCTAAACTTGAATGTAGATTTAGATATAGATATATGAGGCATTACGAAAGAGGTCGTAAGGTTTCCCATGTTTCGTAGCTGCAATATCATAATTGTATTTTTCCAAAAAATCAGCAAGTCGCAACATTATACACGACCTCTTTGGTAATATAGGAAAAAAGTACAAATATAATAATTACTAATTCTACGTGGCACGGACTTATGAATAAATATATATAAAGAGATTATTAGGTCTTAGAGGACTAACATAAAACTTGTAATCAATAATCAAAGAGAATTTTAAATATGTAATACTAAATTGAATAACAATACTAAGTATATACGTTACTTTGCGGAATAAATAACAATCGTATGAACTCAATAATTGTGGATATTATTAAATTTGAATGTATAGATCGTAATACACAAAGTTTACACAAGTTGTATATAACTATGAAGCATTCCTCTCAGATAGGTTTTTCTTAACCTAATGATCCCTATTTATATACGTATTTGAGATAGGAAACAAAATCCTCATATTTCTCAAATATATCAGTTTCTAACTAACCCACTGATATAAAACATTTGGAATATAAATCTTCCAAATAATTATAGATATCTTTGAATCCTTTCAGATGTCAGTTGTAAGGATTATCTTCTTTCTGGAAATTTTTAGCTCTGTATTTTGGATCTATTTTGGATCTGAAACTCTATGTCTGAAACGTCTTAGCCTGAAGTCTTGTTTTGGTTGAGTCTGAGATACTCTTAGTCTGAAAAGTTCATATTAACTTACAGACTAAAACAACTTCATATTGAAAATTAGCACATGGATAATTTTCTAAACTTAGAACTTTTGATTCATCAGATTTATAAGTTGAATTTAATCATTATTTTTCAAACGGAGATGGTTAGTTGACATAAGTGTCATTTTGGGCCATGGACCTTCATCAGCAGCCTTACGAGTAGCCGAAACTCTGTGATTAATATCATCTTATTCGCCTCCAGCGACACATGAAATGATTTCCCCTGTACAAGATCCAAGGCTGGAGATGTCTTTCCTAAAAAAATGTATAAAAATTCCACCTTTCGGTTACTATTATTATTAGATATGATAATACATAAGTAAATTTAAATGGATAGATTAGTTAAGGAAAACATTACCAGATGCTAATTCAACAAACTTGCCAAATCAGAAGGCGAGTGTAATTAACTTTAACAGGTATAGTAATTTGCTCTTCAGGAGTTGGAGCAGTACTCGATATCAACTCCATAAATCAAGTAAATTATCTAAAAAATTTTGTTTACAATGGATGTGAGATAGAAGTGTAAGTAGATTCTCATTAGCTCAATTTCCAATTGACATTGTTAGTGACAACAGATTACGTGCAACCCTTATGTTTCCAATGATCATTCTCAGTATTTTCCAAGCTACGGAACTTCATTATTTGATACCCAAAGTATCTGCAAAATGTTATAAAGAATAAAAAATAAAAATTTAATCAATCATCTCCAGTAGCACATTTTGTGAGTGGCCAACTGGCCCAACACCAAGCAAAAGCATAGCTTCATAATCAATACAATTTTAACTACCTTTTTATTTTATTTTTCTATTTTCTCATAAAAATATAAAAATAAATACTCAACGCATTTCACTATCATGTATATATACATCAATACACGAACATATATAATTGTCCTATCTCTCTATACTTGAACTCTAAACTTTATAGTTGAAAAAATCACACCAATACCACTAAGTCAATGAACTTTGATACCCTTTTGTAATCATTTGTTTAGGCCTTTTGTAATTTTATTTTATCCATTAAATAATTAAATTGTATTTGATTGATATAGTATTCCATATATACTTTTCTAAATGTTTTAATAATTCAAAGTGAAACATATACTTGTCTTTTATAGTTTTTATAAATTTAATACATATAAACAAAACAGATTAGGACCATTTACAAAAAGCAAATACTTTATGTCACCAAAAGTAAAAGTACTTATATTTTGTGTATAAAAACTGAAACACTTGAGCTTTAATTGATTTCAATCTCGTTTTATATTGTCGTTTAGTTTATAATTACTTGAGTTTATCAAAAGGTCATTTTCTAAGCGGTATCGCTTTACAATTATGAAATTGAGGATTCATGTTTTAGGATATATATATATATATATTTCGTAATAGGGGATGTGTAAGACCTCAAACAACGGTAGCGTCGGTGTGCTAATCGATGCGCGTTGGCTGACCGACACCATTGGCACCGCGTAGGTTGACCACATCGGTTTGGCTCGTGGATTTGGCGATGTAGGAACGGACGAGGGGAGGTGGGACCGCATGCAAATTATTTTGTTAACAGATCTTCAAATAAACAAACTAGATACAAATAATTGAATATTAAAGCAAAGAAGCAAGTTTGAAACCTGTTGATTGATACGAAACGACACACAAGAGCTGTGAGAAAGAAAAAAAAGAAATGGAACTCTAGGGTTTTATATACATCACATGTAAAGGGGATGTATTTATGGGCCTGTATATTAAAATAAGCCCAATTATATTATTTTATGTATATGAAATGCCCGATTGATTTAGAATACATGTGTACGTTTGATTGTTTGTATGTGACAAAATTATCAAAAATACTAGTGCAATTATATTTTAATGTTTTATTTATTTATTTTTTTAATTTAATTTATGTAATGTTTTTTTTATTAATTAATGTGAGGTTCTTAATTTTAATGAAATTGTGTTAATTAAACGTGTGTGGAGCCCAGAAATCAAAGTGACACGTCAGGGTTGGCAGGGGTATGCAGTTTTGTGTCAGTTTGGGAGGTACTGATGTGGCGCTGACATGTCTTAACTGACAAACTACTGACATGTTAGTTGTTGAGAATGGTCTAAGTATTTACTTATCTAAAGTAAAAAAGAGAAAAAGAAATTTTAATTTAGCTAACTTATGCCCCAAGGTCAATAAGAAATATACAACTTCATTAATATTCGTTAATCTATACTCTTAAGACATAAGTTAGCTAAATCCTAATTTATTTGAGTTATTAACATTATACTTTACACTAATAGTTACGAAAAAAAACACAAATCCTATAAAAATTTACCGTTTAAATAATGCAGATATAAACAAATAAATACAACAACAAAGAATTAAAAGTAAAGTATATGTTTAAAATGAAAATGAAAATGAAATAAATATATGCAGAAAGAAAACGGATATATTAATAAAAGATTTAAAGACTTTACCCAAAATGATTTCGTTTATATATTTTACTATAACATTATTTTTTTAATTATTATTAATGAAGAAACCAAAAAAGAATATAAAAGAGTAAGTTTTTAACAATAAAGTAACCAAAACAAATGGGTGAGAACACAAAAGTTTATTCAAGTTGTAACATTTTGGATGTTTTTACTTAAAAAGGTAAGTTTTTAACAATAAAGTAACCAAAACAAATGGGTGAGAACACAAAAGTTTATTCAAGTTTTAACATTTTGGATGTTTTTACTTAAAAAGGTAAGTTTTTAACAATAAAGTAACCAAAACAAATGGGTGAGAACACAAAAGTTTATTCAAGTTTTAACATTTTGGATGTTTTTACTTCAAAAGGTAAGTTTTTAACAATAAAGTAACCAAAACAAATGGGTGAGAACACAAAAGTTTATTCAAGTTTTAACATTTTGGATGTTTTTACTTAAAAAGGTAAGTTTTTAACAATAAAGTAACCAAAACAAATGGGTGAGAACACAAAAGTTTATTCAAGTTTTAACATTTTGGATGTTTTTACTTAAAAAGGTAAGTTTTTAACAATAAAGTAACCAAAACAAATGGGTGAGAACACAAAAGTTTATTCAAGTTTTAACATTTTGGATGTTTTTACTTCAAAAGGTAAGTTTTTAACAATAAAGTAACCAAAACAAATGGGTGAGAACACAAAAGTTTATTCAAGTTTTAACATTTTGGATGTTTTTACTTAAAAAGGTAGCAATGACAAATATGAAGTGTATTGTTAATTTACTATTGATTATTGGTTACGTGGTTAACGTCATTTTCATTTATCACTTTAGTTACATCTAAAACATCTTCAATATCTTGAACCTTTTAGAGTTTAAAGTACCGTCACATCAGTACATTATTCTTTTATAGCATTGAATTAAACAAAGTCTCACACATTACTACATCATTGTATTTCTTAGATTGTTTTCTATTAAATATTAGTAATACACGCCAATATATTCAACCTTCAAATATTTATCAAATGACTAAATCAGAAACATATATACATGTATATATATATATATATAGAAAGGATCCATAGGGAAGCTCCAAATTTTGAGGAAGGAGAGAAACAAATCTTAACCCTTGATTTTTTTATAAAAAAACGTTTTTAACATTCATTTGTGATGAATGTTAAATTTTGATTAACATTCATCACAAATGAATGTTAACATGATGAAATCAATTGTTGAGATTTGCTTTCCTCCTTCCCTAATTTTTTTACTTCCCTCTTGATCCCTCCTCTATATATTCTTCTTGATTAAAAACTTTACAGAAAAAACACTTTTTTGTGTTCTTTAATCAAACAAATAGAAAAGAGCTTATGAAGCTCTATTAGGAATAATTATATATTATGAACATAATATTAATAACTATTAAACTGTTTGGTCGATGACTATTTAAAAAAAGTAAATGGCACATGTTTTTTTTATAAACATGATAGAGGTAGAAACTAATACTGGTATAGTCGGACGTTGGTCATCCTAGTAAGTTTATTTTCCGTTGACGGGTCTGGTATATTCAATAAATGCGCTCTAACATTCACACTGCACAAAATCATGACACCTAATTGCTTTTGTTAGACTACCTGCAGCGGTGACGTTCGTCGTGATTTGTTATAAATGTCACGTTAACACAACGGATAGTCATCCCACGATTAAACACAGCGATACTTTCACGACGGACAATTGGGACTTATTTTTTTTAACAAGTGAATTGTTATTTTTGCTTTATTTGTTGTATCATGTTTATTTATAATAAAGAAAAAAGAATAAAAAAGTAATGGACCCGTTCACTTTTCTTCCTGGTTCCGTGGTATATTTGACGTGGACAACTCACGACATAATCACTTCATCTGTACTCATCCGTGATGGGAGGACGGAATGGTGAGCACCGAACATTGTGCATGATCTTAGAGGATGCCAGATACACGCGCGTTGTAAATTCTAACATATGGTATTTGCTACGTTACTTACTGTTACTAAAACCTCAAAACTCATTCAAATCTTTCAACAAAAAAGTGTATCACCACTACACACAACTTGTGCTTCTGCTGGTGTTACTTTGTGCATCAACATTTGTACTATTGCAGTTTTGCTGTCGTTAGTGGTGAAACAACAATACTATAATAATGGTAATATTCGATCACCGCAATCGTTCTTCTTCTACTCCCAAGCTTTGCAATTCATTCGCTAATCGGTATGCATTTATATATATTCCATTTGTATGTTTCTTTCATCTTTGTGTTGTACTGTACAACTTTGTTTTTAGTGACTTTGCGTAAAGTTTCACAAATTTTCGAGTTTGTTGAGATTACCGATAGTTAATTTACTTGATCCGGTTATTGTTATTACAAAATGTAATAATTTGTTATCGAGCATTCGAGCTAGTGATTTGTGAATTGAGCTCATACTTTAGTGAAGTTTTAAGGAAGTGTAGATATTGATATAGGGCAGGTTGAGCAAAAACCGAAAAATCGAAAAAAATCGAAAAATTCAAACCGAAAACACCGAACCAATTCAAAAACCGAACTGTTTGGTTTTCGAATTTCTAAAAACCGAATCATTCGGTTTGGTTATGGTTTTCGGTCTAAAAACCGATAAAAAAACGAACCGAACTGAACTTTTAAACTATCATATATATAAATACATATATACAAATATCTATACAACATGTATATGTACGTATGTATATGTATGTATGTATATTTAACTATTTAAAGTAAAATTTTGGACTCATTTATAATATATATAGAATATATGTGGATAATATATACAAATATATACATATAAAATGTATATTTATAAAAGTATTTGACAAATATGCTTAATTGGAAAAACTGAAAAACCGAACCGAAAAAACCGAAAAACCGAATGAAACCGAAACCGAAATAACCGAACGGTTTGGTTTTTAAAAATCCAAAAATCGAAATTTCGGTTTGGTTTTCAGTTTTAGCCAAAAACCGAACCGAACCGACCCATGCTCACCCCTAAATTATAGGCATTCGAGAAATAATATTTAAATTGTCTCTTAACCTAGTAAATAGGGGCGGGTTATTGTTAACAAACCTTAGAAAGAATCAGAATTTATTGTGCATTAGTGTGCATAACTCTGTTTGATGCACGCATAACTCTTTTGGATGCACACTGATGCACAAATTCATAAATGTCGCCCAATCATTCTTTCAGATTTATTTTACCATAAGATGTTTGTTTTAGTTAATGTGCCGCGCTCATAGTTTTTCCGGCGTGCTGTGAATGACTTAGATTTGCTTTGATTGCCTTTTCAATTGATTTCTTGATGTCTTGGCTTGAGTTTGGTATTATAGTTTATTTAACACTTGTTAGTTTGTTGAAAAAAGGAGCATCTTACTTAGTCTTCTAACAACGGTACTCTAGTACTCTTCTAACACTTTCCTCTTCAGCATTACGTATAATCTTCTGGTTTCAGAAAGTATGATTATAGTTGAAACTGAACTATTAAACTGTTATACATGTTCCCAGTATCCTTTCAGACGTTGCTGGGGACATTACTATCACTGTTGACAATGGATCTTTTCTACTCCACAAATTCCCTCTAGTATCACATAGTGGAAGAATAAGGAAAATGGTGGCAGAAGCTAAGGATCCAAATCTTTCAAAGCTAGAATTCATCAACTTACCAGGTGGACCCGAGGCATTCGAACTTGCTGTAAAGTTCTGTTATGGTATGAACTTCCAGATCACGACTGCAAACATAGCCCATCTCCATTGTGCTGCGGAGTACCTTGAAATGACAGATGATTACCGAGATGAAAACCTTGTCACACGCACAGAAACCTATCTAAACGAGGTGGTGACTCAAAGTCTTGAGAAATCAGTAGAAGTTTTATGTTCTTGTGAGATGATACTTACTGTAGCAGATAGTATAGGAATCATAGACCGGTGTGTATATGCTATTGCTAAGAATGCTTGCAAGGAGCAATTAGTGGCGGGTTTATTGCGTTTAGAATGCGATAGTGGGCCCATAGATGCGAAGGACATGTGTCTAGAATGGTGGATTGAAGATCTATCTGCACTAAAAATTGATCTTTATCAGAGGATTATTTTGGTAATGGAAAATACAGGTATTCGACAAGATAGCATAATTGCATCTATAATGCATTATGCTCAATCATCTTTAAAGGGTATTGGAAAATCTCAAATTTGGAATCCAGCAAGAACAACTCCTATTACGGTTGAAACTGGCCAAAGGGTAATTGTGGAAACGCTTGTAAGTTTACTACCAACAGAAAATGGTTCATCTATCCCAATCGATTTTCTTTTTGGGATGCTTCGGATGGCAATTATGGTGGACTCGAGTCTTGCATGTAGACTTGCTCTTGAGAGAAGGATTGTTGTTAGATTAGAAATGGTTTCGCTTGATGATTTGCTTATACCATCTTCAAAATGGGGATTCTTTGTTTGATGTTGACACTATTCATAGAATACTAGTGCATTTTTTACAGATAAATGAGCAGGAATATGATGAGGATTCTGGGTATGAATCAGAAGGTGGAAATGATTCTTCTGGCCATGGTTCTTTGCTAAAAGTTGGACAGCTTATTGATGCATATCTAGCAGAGATTGCACCTGATCCTTACTTGAGTTATAAAAGTTTGTTCGTATGGTTGAAGTACTGCCTGATTATGCTCATTTTATTGATGATGGACTTTACAGAGCTGTCGATATCTATCTGAAGGTAACTTCAACTTCATATTATTGTTTCCCAGTATGGAAAAATGGTGGGGTTTGGTAAACAGGCAAAAAAGGGTCCTTTTTTGTATGGATCAGGTTGGGTTGACCCGGAACACTAATATTAAAAATACACTTTGGGTCAAACAGGTACTTTTTGTAACTTTTATTATATAATTACTTTGTTTTTCAATGTGACCATAATAGGTATTATGTTTTTGTAAGAAGGTAATCTAGAAGGAGATTTTACGCATTAAGAATAAACTTTGGGTAAATATCCCACCCGTTCAACTTCTTCCTCTTTAGCCAATTCTTGCATTTTTTCCTGTTTGACTTCAGAATGAAGATCCGAATCAAACCATTTACTATAAGTAAAAGGGTCAAATTTGCCCCCTTCTAGTTTACAAAGAGTGTTAGCAGTTCAGTATGGGTCAGTTGAGTTTCGTGGTTCAAATCATTTGGTAGTTTAAACAGTTCAACCTAGCTTGAGTTGATTTGGTTTGGTTCCGCAGTTTAATTGATGCGGGCCCAAGTGTGGAGGATCGGGCCCTTGTGTTTCTTGAGGCCCAGGATCGTGTATCAAAAGGGGGCTCACGAAAAGGGCCATAACTTGGGCTAGGAGTGTCCGTTTGAGGCCCATGACCAGTCGAAAGAAAGCTTGGGCCGAGCCCAACGTCATCACTAGGCGGTTAGCCCAACTTTCGGGCCCAAATTCGCTGTCTTTTATGATTTATGGGCATTTTTATGTTTTTTTCATACTTTTTGGACTTTGTTTTTGGGCTAGAGTCCGGCCCGTTTATCCGTTTAGGCCCATTCGAATTTCTGGTTCCTTTTTAGGGTTTCATGAACATTATCAAACAGTTAGTTTTTGATTGAATGAAAATTTCATTTTTCTCTCATTTTTGAGGCGGATTTTACCTAATTATTGGCATTCTTTTGAATCAACAATAGTTGGAGGAAATCGTTCCTGGTATTCGTGTGAATCAACAGGCTCGATTTGTGTTATCTTAATTTTAGTCTACATCATTAATACTTTGATGGTATGGTCTAGAGGTGATAATTTCAAGTCCTTATTACAAATAGGTCAATTCGGGTTGTGTTACCTCTAATGGGCCAAATGAATAAAATAAGTAAGAATTTGAGAGAAACGGTTCAAAAGGTATCGAACATCTATTTTTACTAAGAAGTTAGATTATTACTGATGAATAATATGATTCGTGTAATCGTATGTGACACATTAATAATCTATAATAAACTTTGAAATTATTGAAAAAAGTGTTCAGGTCAACCTAATGCAACCTGATTCATCTCAATACGTACCAAAAGTTACCCAAAATTTTGACCAGTTTCGCATCCACCTGACCAGTGACCAGTTTGTTTTGTGATCTCTACTTTGGTCTTACACTGCTATTTACTGTTATATGGATTAGGCCCATCCAATGCTGACAGAACATGAGCGTAAGAAATTTTGCAAGTTTATGGACTGCGAAAAGCTATCTCAAGAAGCAAGTAACCATGCAGCACAGAATGATAGGCTCCCAGCCCACATGGCTGTTCGGGTGCTGTACTTCGAACAGATTCGTCTTAAAAGCGCAACCACTGGACCTTCAGCTCTGTCCGGCTACATGTCACAAAAGATGAGCAGCAGCGGTGCAGCAAGTGCACCCATGTCCCCATGTGACACATATGCATCCCTAAGAAGAGAGAAACGTGACCTCAAGTTAGAGATCTCAAGAATGCGAGTAAGGCTAAGTGACCTTGAAAAGGAACAAGTTTGCATGAAGCAAGGGATGATGGATAAATCAGGAAAATCAGGAAACGGGAAGACATTTTTGACTTCGATATCAAGAGGGATTGGGAGATTTGGGATATTTGGCGGTCCAGCGAGTGGGAAACAACATATGATGGGACCCGCGAGGAAGTCGAGGTTGTTGAGTCGCAGGAAGGGATACTCTATTTCTTGAGTAGATATTATATGGATCAATCAAGTTTGTTGTAAATAACCAACTCTCCTAGTTTTGCAGTGGTTTGTTATTTACAATGAATTTGATTGTTTAAAATACTGTTGTAGTTAATAATTGTTTCTACCATGTAGATTATAGAAAATTTCTTATTAGTGTGTGATCTACTTCTTGGCTTAAAAAGATCTAATTGTTTGATCTCTAGAGAAATATATACAACAACATCAACGAAAACAATAACATCCAATCCCGTTAACGGCGGGGTATAGGGAGGTAAGATGTAAACAGTTATATCTTTAGTCGAAGGTAAGGAAACTGCTTTTAGGAAGACATTCGGCAGACCCGTAAACATACATAATAATAATAGTAAATACAACGATAGTAATAATATAATAGATAAGAGTATAGAAATATGTATGGATAAAGATATTAATATAAATATATAAAAATATATATAATATTATTATATATGTTACTGTAGAGAAATATATAATGTTCTCAAAATGATTAAACAGTGAGGGAGATGGGTTTGGGTTTACAATTTTTGTATCTGTGTTTATTCGTTATGCAGTTTAATTAGTGTGCACACTTAGACCGCTGCCAACAGTGACGTCCTTCGGGCGTCTTCCGTTCATCCTCGGACGTCCACCCTTGGCACGACTCCACCCTTGGTTTTCTTCTTGTTCTGGACAGACTAGGACAGGACAGACTAGGACAGAGAAGGGTGTGCCCCATGGTGAGCAACGATCAAATAGAATTTTTTTTTTCTCAAATGGTCAAAATGGTAAACACAATTTATTTATTTTTTTTATCTGAAACAGTTAGAATTCTAAAGAAAAAAAAAATCAAATAACGGTCGCATGAACCAGTTTTAATTTTTTTTTCTTTTTCTATATATATACATAAAACTTCATTACATTTTTCACACAACTACAACAATAACTATCATCACTTATGTTATTTACATACAACTTCATTATCATTTTCACACAACTTCATTTATCAACTATCATACCCAAAAATGCCTAAAAAACAATACAACTCTCAACCATCACAATCAAACGATATGTGGAACAACTTACTCGAGAATCCAATTCTAAATTTTTCACCTACAGGTTCGTCGTCTGTATCTCAATCGAGCAATACTAACTCCAGTATATTCGGTTTGCTCCATATGTACCTCCTTTTAACCAATATTCAATCCCATCCAACGAACCCACGCTCCCAATTTCATCTCAATATGTATCACCAAGCACCACAACAACAACAATAACAACAATAACAACAACAACAACAACAACAACAATAACAACAATTCGCCCAATACCCACCATTCGGCCTACACCCACAATTCGATCAATACCCCCAAACACTACAATCCCAAAATCAATTCCACAACATCGAAACACCACCACTCTAAAACAAAGACGAAGCCGAATTCGTACCCGAATCCGAACTCGAAAAATATGATAAAGGTAAAGGTAAAAAAGTTTTCTAGACCGATCTAAGAAGTAGGATCTTGGCGGAACGCGCGAGTCTTTGTGGAGCACCATCATGGCAAACTACAATTCAAAGAGATGTCAAAGTTTTTAACGCCATCTACACCAAATTTAAAGATTTGTGGGAAAGTGAGAACGAGGTCAAAGACATTATGTTGAACTCCCGCAAACAATTCAAACAACAAACAAAAAGGAACTTTAATTACGAAGATGTATGGTGCGTTTTAAAAGATTATCGAAAGTTCCTTTTTCCCGATGGTGTAGTGAGCAACAAAAGACCCATGGAATAAGAAGCTTACGAACTGATCAACCTCTACGATGAAGAAGACACCCCGAACCTGACTTCGACTATGATGCAAAATCTCTTTTTCAATGACCCGATCCACCGTCCACAAGGTCGGAACAAAAGTAGAAAAAGTCAAAAAAGTTTGGGGTCGTCGGATGCTACTTCCACATGTTATTCGAGTGAGGACGCCCGGGAAGAACTTATTGCATCCTCTAAAATTCAACAAAGGAATATGGAAACGATAACGGAAAAGGCGAAGAAATGAACAACTGTTTGCGAGAGGAAGTGAAATGATTTACCAAGCTAGAGATGAAGTGAAACGCGACTATGGTTCTCGTTTTCGATGACCACGACCACCACCCGAAAACGAGGACAAAGATGACGACTAGACTACTCTTTTAGTTTTGATAATAATTAATGTAATCCTCTTTTTTTTAGTCAACGCATGTTATCTTTATTTTCAATATAATGGTATTTTTTTAAATTAACTAAAACCTTTATGTTTTAAAATTGTAATTGTAATTGTAATAATTGAAAAAAGAAAAATTAAATAAATGGTGGGTCCAGTTTTTCTGAATACGGGTCATTAGATGACAGTGTTTCAGTCTTTCTCCGAAAATGTTGACAAGACATTAAGCTGGCACGAAAGACGGAAGAAAGTTCGATCATCAGTTAGAAGTGATCTTATACCGTTTACGAGTACTATTTAATAAAAATAAGTAAATGGTATGCATACAACACAAAATTGAACAGATAAATATTGTTTTCAGGCATTTTATCAAACATGTCTAGTTTTACTATTTAATCATAAACTTTGTACAAAGACATTCATAATATATTTGACAATCACACTAATGATTGGTTATTGATATTTTGGCATTATTCTAGCCAATATACAATGGTAATATAAGATGGGGTAGCTCACCCACAGCAGCAAGTATAAGATTAATACTAGATTAATTAATTTTCTTGTTAACCCAACGCACCATAATTAAAATTACTAGTATAATGTACACACCAAATAAGTCCAACTCTTTTTGACCTTGTCAACCCCAAGCCCTTAAAAACCAAATATTCTCTTGAAAAAAAAAGAAAAACATTTGGTATTTCTTATATTTTAATATCTTAATGGATTTATAAATAAACAAACATAATACAATAAGTAATATAAAGATATAGATATATCAAGATCTGATTGACAAGTATTTTGATTTGAGTAATGCAAAAAACATACAAATGTATGGACTATAGAAGGATGTAGCTAAGCTAAAAAGTAGAGAAGATATAGGGAGTTACTTGACTCAAGGTGTAATAGAGTTGGGTGAGCAGTTCAGTCTACCCCCATGACAAAGGTGCTAATTGAGTGTCAAACTAGATAAACAATTTTTTTAATCTCAACATTACGATGTTACACTTTTAACAATAATTAACTTAAACGGGTAATAAATTTTCTTATGTTTTATTTTTAGGTAACTTACTTGTCACAAACATTATATATAATCATCACATGTATATATACACCTAGTATATCGTATTTCGAGGTGAAATGCCTAGAAAAAAATCGTGGTTGGGAAGGTTATAGTAGCCCGCTCTAATAATAGCTTCGAATAAATTAATCTCCAACAACGCTTTAACCCACAACTTCTTAATCAATAGATAAATATTTACAAAGGCAACGTAAACAATTTACTGATGTATCATTATTCTTAAATGATACTTAACGTTTGTAAGAAAAGTTTTACACATTAGTGTATTTTATAATATAAAAAATTGAAGATTAATACCTAATCTAATTTATACGAATTAACATGACGTCTAAAATAATGTATGTAACAAATGGATAAACTATTATGGGAGTTTGTTGGATAAAAAGAAAGTCAAAACTAACAAAATACTACTACAAACTAGTATGTAATACAAGGGTTATTATATGAGTTTATATTTGTTACCACTAGTATACAAAGTATTAGTAAGTCAAATTTCTCATATAGAAAGACATCTTAAGCATTTTATCACCAATAACAAGATTTTATCTTCAACTATGAGTTAATTTAAACGTCTATATATGTAGTCAAATGATATTATATTCTAATGTCATTAATCATACTATTTTACAATTTTTGTAACAATAAATCCGTATAAAACGAGTTGGCCAGTGTCCCCAACATCCCATCTTCAACAGAGCAGTTAGCTTCTGCTCCCCAGCTATTTGTTTGTTTGTTTGTTTTGTTTTGTTTTCATTATTCTTCACAAAACAAACACATAAACATAAACATATACATTGTGTGGTTTTGTGTGTCATTGATTAGTCATTGTTCTCTTGAGATCTGTGTTATTGTTTTCACTTAACCTTCAGTTTATTTAACGAAGACCCCTTTTTAACGCCTCTTTCTTTTTTTTTTTTGTAATCTCTTCCTAAAATACATAAAATTGTGTTAGAAACATAGAATTTTTATTCTCTGAAGCTATTCTAGTTCTGCTTGCTAGCTTCATAATCTCTGGAAGGTAAGAAGAAATGCTGTTATACTAATGCTGTTTATACAAATTAAAATCTAGCAGTTAGATACTGTTATGATGTTTTATTTATCATCTTTTCTGTGTATTTCAGGTCGGCATGTGACGATCGATCGAAGACTTTAAGTACTTACTCTTTCTCTATCTCACATGAAACATACTTATAGGCTTAGTTGTTTGGTAACTTTTCAGTTGCTTGTTATCTTTTGAAATACTACATGTTTAGAAATTTGGCCGTTTGGATTCAACTTTTTATATTAAAATATACTCCTTCCTAGGCCATTATAAAATTTCTGGTAGAAATCAAACATGCTAAATTACAAATCTTTAAGAAAGTTTATTTAACAAGAAAGCACGATATGAGTTTATAACATGTTGGCACCTAGCTAACCACATGTATATATGTCTTTTCAAAATCATCCTATATGTTTTTGGTCTAATTTGATATAACTAAAATTAGATACATATTTGGGTGGCTTATAAAGTATTGTAGTTCTGATACACAAGTACTGTATAATGAGAAAAAGGTGGATACTTGATCAACTTCTACATAATTGTTAAATTTTGTTTATGTGAACAAAGCCAGGGAGTCGAAAAATTAGTCTTACAAATGATTTTTATCTGAAGACTATGAAGAAACTTAACATTTTAGGTTTTATTATAATATGTTAATACAGTCTAATACATATAATACTATATGGTACAAAGAAGATTAGAAGAGACTGGATGCTCATTGGTGAGGCTGTTGAATATTTTGCAAACCAAGAAATTTAAAATTAAAGCTGTTTATGATACTCTTTATCACAGCTGTTTATGTCCTCAAATGTATAGCTGCTCTGACTTGATACAATAACTAACACCTCTTTTATGGTTCTTGGATTATGCCAATTGGACTCTAGTTTCTTAACAGTTGGTTATTTATTAGTCTGAATTAGTCAACTTTTGTAAACCCAAATTCCCTTGATCATATGTTACAGTTTTCTCCTCTACAGATCAATCAAATTTTGTTTTCCGTACATATATGCTATCTGCTTCATATAATTGTGCGCACAATCGCTTTTTCAGGAATTCAGGACGTAAAAAGAACCGACTAAAAGGATTCATGTACGTGGTCATATCTGAAACATTTCACTGACTGCACAATGAAGCTGCTTTCTATTGAGGCCCTATCTTTGTTATATTTCTTTTTTCTGATCTTCACATTTTGTACTGCTGATCTAAACTCGGACAAAATTGCACTTCTCAACTTTGCTGCTTCTGTGCCTCAAGGTCGAAAACTTAACTGGAAAAACACGACTTCAGTTTGCACATCATGGGCTGGTGTTAGTTGCAACGGTAAACGTGTAACTACACTTCGCCTCCCTGGTATTGGACTTTATGGCCCAATTCCACCCAACACTTTAGGGAACTTAGATGCACTTACAATCCTTAGTCTTCATTCTAATTTTCTTAGAGGCAGTCTCCCATCTGATCTTCTTTCTCTCCCTTCTCTCAGCAATATTTTCCTCCACAAAAACTCTCTTTCTGGTGAAATACCTTCATCTCTGTCTACACAATTAGTAACTATCGATCTTTCCTCCAATTCTTTCACTGGAAACATTCCAAGCTCAATCCAGAATTTAACACATCTTCAGAACTTTAATGTAAGCAACAATCAACTTAAAGGGTCAATCCCAACATCGTTAAAAAAGTTTCCAGCTTCATCTTTTGGCAGGAACTCAGGTCTATGTGGATTACCCCTTAGCCTATGCATATCGCCTTCACCGGCACCATCACCATCACCATCACCATCACCATCACCATCACCATTACCATCATCATCATCACCATTACCATCATCATCATCATCACCTTCATCAAATGTAAATTTACCACCTCCACAAATGCAGGCTCCTCCAGCCCAAAGACTACCATCTCAACAAAAGGACAATAAGAAATTAAGCAAGGGTGCTGTGGTGGCCATTTCAGTGGTTTCTTCTTCTGTGCTATTGCTTCTGCTTCTGACATTACTGGTATTTTGTGCAAAGAAGAAAGAGGTTAGTGGGAGTCAAGCGAAAGCCTTTGGTGTTGGAAGAAGCGAGATGCCTAAAGAGGACTACAGTATTGGGTTGCAAGAGACTGGGAGGAATAAATTGGTTTTCTTTGATAGGTCATCTTATAAGTTTGATCTTGAAGACTTACTTAGAGCCTCTGCTGAAGTTTTGGGAAAGGGGGGTTATGGTACAACTTATAAAGCGGTTTTAGGAGAAGGAACAATAGTGGTTGTAAAACGGTTGAAAGAAGTGGTTGTCGGAAAACGAGGATTTGAACAGCAAATGGATATTATTGGGAGTGTAGCAAGACATCCAAATGTTGTTCCTCTTCTTGCTTATTTCTATTCAAAAGATGAAAAACTATTGATTTATGATTGTGCATCGTCCGGTAGTTTGTCGACTCTACTACACGGTATGTCAGCATAATTTTACATTCATGGTTGGTATTTTCACCTGCCAAATATCAAGATTAATGGCTTAAAACTGAAGTTCATAAATGAGTGGGTCAGGCAGGTAGGATAATGGGTCAAAACGGGTTCCAGTGTAAACAAGTATTTCAGGGTAAAAGTTAAAATGGGTCGGTTTGGGTTTACCTTAACATCTTCTGTCCAAAAATAACAACTTTTTTAAGTAGCTAATTTTTCAGAATCTAAATGTGTATACAAAATGTTTTTAATTGTTTGATGCATTATAGAAAGTACAATTTGGGCCAATTTCACTCTATCTGACTGTTTCCTCTTTTACTATATTTTTTATATTTTGACCTGTTTGTGACAAAACACAACCTGAATAGATCCATTCAGAAGCAACTAGGTCAAAGTTTCTATCTTTAGTTTAAAACATTCAGTCATCAACAATATGGAATTCCTTTTGTGACACAGGTAACAGGGGTTCAGGAAGAACGCTTGATTGGGAAACTAGATTAAGAGTTGCACTTGGAACAGCAATAGGAATGGCTCATATTCATTCGGGAAATGCAGGAAAACTCAGTCATGGAAACATCAAATCCTCAAATGTCCTAGTCAACCAAGACAACAACGGGCAAGTGACAGATTTCGGGTTACCTCCACTTATGGGCATCCCTACCCTCCCTCCTCGAACATCAGGCTACCATGCACCTGAAGTAGTAGAATCCAAAAAAACAACTCAAAAATCCGATGTATATAGCTTCGGTGTTCTCCTACTTGAACTCCTGACTGGGAAAGCACCAGTCCAGTCAGCAGGGGGTCAAGATGAAGTGGTGGACCTCCCGAGGTGGGTCCAGTCCGTAGTAAGAGAAGAGTGGACTGCAGAAGTGTTTGATGTGGAACTTGTCAAGTACCAAAATGTAGAAGAAGAAATGGTGCAATTGCTTCAGATAGCAATGGCTTGTGTAGGGAAAACACCAGAAACAAGACCAAAAATGGATCAAGTGGTTAAAATGATAGAGGAAATCAGAATGTTTGAAAATGAGAATCAGCAATCTTCAAGCCAAACAACATGATTAAGAAGAGTGTAATGCAACTGTATCATGCATGCTGCAGGTGCAAAAGTAGTTTTTTTCTGACTTTGCTTGTTTGATCATAATTAGAAGATGATACAAAGAAACTGTCTAATGTTTGTTATAGAAATCATCATTCATCATTTGCTTTAACATTAAAAAATTTATTATATTGTTTGTGATATCCAAGATTTGCATCGGAAAACCAGATTGTATGAATGGCGTAAATTATTACCAAACAATTTAATTGCCAAAAAGGGTCGTTTTAATCTTTTTACATCCAAATAAATTAGATGATTAATTTTTGTT
Organism: Logfia minima; assembly: GCA_963921325.1. Taxonomy (NCBI): domain Eukaryota; kingdom Viridiplantae; phylum Streptophyta; class Magnoliopsida; order Asterales; family Asteraceae; genus Logfia; species Logfia minima. The sequence goes on from OY992764.1 coordinate 39,208,267, forward strand.
TATGTTACACATACATTGGTCAAGTTCAGGTCCGTCCATCAGGGCCATCTTGTTTCAGGGGCCCAAATGGTAATCTCCGTGTCTTTTTATATCCAATTAAGTGAACTAAATGTATCAAAACTAGAATATAATATTTATAGCGTGTATTGAACTTCTAAAACTTCTATTTTATGTATACAAGTTTCACTTATTATCATTTATATCTAATTTGATTAATGTGTCATTCAAATAAGTTATCATGTAACATTCGTATAAATTGCAGCGACAAAAGATTACATACAATGGTTTAGAATAACAATTTGGTTACATATAGTGTATGCCCAATTAGTTCATACACACTATTACTATGTATGTAAGACCTTACCTTGATACATTTTGATGCACTTCACCCTTTTATATATGCATTATACTACGAGAATGTGAAAAAGCTCACCGCATTATATATTGAAATGGTTGGTTGGTTGATTGGTTGAGTGTTCAATCTATCGTAGAGTCTGTTTTTGACATTTATTTTGTCCAATTCAAATAGTTCACTATTAAATATATTTGAAAGTTGGGATGACATCTACGGGTAATGGGTCTGAATCTACCAAACTCACGACCCGCCCGTGCGAATTTTTTATGAACCGCGAATCCGCATGTAATTGTTATCGTGTTTATTTTGCCACATATACCCGTGACCCGCGTGTACATGTAAACTCAAGGGTTTTATATAATAAAGTTTTTTTATCAAATAGTCGAAATATGTAGTTATCAAAATTTCTCAATAGATAATTCTCATTAAAAAAGAGGTTTTAAAACATGTTCAAAACAACGTATCGTAATTTTAAACAATGAGTTAAATGTTAAAATCTGAATCACATGATCAAATTATTCGATAACTATTAGTTAATATGATATTCTTTCTTGATCGTTCTGCAATTTTGCTATTCAAAACATGAATACTACACTTTTCTTTCCTTATATGAATCGTCTCATTCTATATTGTTATAATTAACCATTATATATAAATATATAGTCAATAAATCATACGAATATACCTGCGAGTAACTGTAATGACTTTTGTGGGTACGCTGACTGGGTTAACTCACAGGTGAAATTGTATACCCGTCACCCACCCACGACTCGCAAACGGTTACTATTTTTCGCTCATACCTGTACACGCGGTTAAATTTTTTACAAGTTTACCTGCATTGTGATTTTAACGAGAGAGAACGAAATGACAAAGAGGTAATTCATATTGGTGACCAGATTCTACACCCAAAAGAGTCCTTTAGATATCTAGGGTCGGTGCTGCATAAATCGGGGAGAATAGATGAGGATGTTGCACACCGTATACGAGTATGTTGGTTGAAGTGGAGGGCGACAACTGGTGTTTTGTGCGACAAGAAAGTTCCTTTGAAGCTAAAGGGAAGAATGTTGGCTAGTGACGAAAGCCCATGCGACTAGAATGGAAGTAACATAAATGAGGATGATAAGGTGGACATGTGGTAGAACCATATTTGGCATGATACTTAATGAAATTTATAGGGAGCAGCTAGAATTGGCAACTTTTACCAACAAGCTGAGAGAATGACGATTGAGATAGTTTGGGCATGTCAAGAGGAGACCACAGTCATCATCAGATAGGAGGGTAGAAGCTATCATAGTTGATGGCCAGAGGAGGAGGGATAGACCTAAACTTAGGTGGGAGGATAGACTGAAACTCGATTTGAAGGAGCTGCAGTTGTCCGAGGACATGACCTATAATAGGAAAGCGTGGAGGCTTAGGATTAGGATTGAAGAGTGTGGTGAGTAGGTGGTTTTGGATCTTCTAGAGTACCTTACTATATACCTTTTTACTAATCTACATTGATCTATACTCTATTTATTTGAATTGTCTATACTATATGTATACCCATAGATTTGGTAGATTATATTCATATATGTAGTTAGATTTATGTACTCTCAAATATTTGTGTATACTATATTATAAGGTTAGGTTCAAATGAGAACCAAATAAAAGATGTGAACCGCGAGAAGCACTAAATTACGCATTTGTTCACATGTAATTAAGTTCATTCATATGTGAACATTCATGTACATTTGATTGATAAAGGAAAAAGCTAAAAAGCTCTAAAATTATATCGCAAAACACAAAAAAAATAAATATTTGTTCACAGGTGACGCATAATGTGAACAAATCGGTTAAATGTGTTTTAATTTGTAAGTTTTAGGTTTTTAGCTTCATTTTCTTTATTAATCAAATGTACATGAATGAAGTTAATCACATGTGAAAAAATGTGTAATCTAGTGGTTCTCGCGGTTCTCACATTTTATTTGGTTCTCATTTGAACCTAAACCCTTTATATTTACTACATTCGTATATTCACAGCTATTTACGCCTTTTTTATATTTATATCAAATTCATTATACATATATATTGCTGTTAAATTGATATATATACTACATAGCCACATTAAGTACCTATATACATTCCTTTAATTATCCTATACTATACATACATATTTACTAACACATCTATTTTCCCACATATACTCTTTTGCTATACCACATTTATGTTCTTGTTTGCCGGAAGATTTTTTGGAAGCGGTCTCTCTACTCGCGGGTAAGGGTATGATGGGGTATGACTGTCTACATCCTACCTCCCCTATACCCCGCCAATTGCAGGATTGGGTATTGTTGTTGTTGTTCTTGTTATAAACTAATATCTTCATGTCACATGTTTGTTCTCCTTTATTGCCATCTGTCACACCCCGCCAGAATTTTAAAATACGATTAATTAAGGCGGAAGCATGGGGCATGACCAGATCAATCAACAGTGAATCAAAGAGCTTATGATTATCGCAAAACATACACTTAAGATGCCATAAATAATTTAAATCAATGTTTACAATTCATCGAGTCTCAAAAACGATAATTGTTTACCAACATTACGAATATGACCAACATATTTTAGTCATATAAAGAAATTCAATGTTTGTCAAAATAATGGCATCCTAACTTCGTGATGAGCGGGGGTCCCAACATGCATGCAAGTTCTTACGTCATGGCTAATTCCCTAAAAAACATAGTTAAAAACGACAAAAAAAATGTTGAGTGAATCAACAGGTTTAAAATTCTATCATTAAACCTTTTCATTAATCATTCATTGCAAGCATAAATCTTTGCAATATAGTATACAATCAGTTTGTATAAATAATGTAGAAAACATAGACGGTGATTCCCCGAAGACTAGCTAGGTTTTATGAGTTAAAGTGCCAATACCTAGGCCTATAACCAAACCACGACTTCTCATTTCTATTATTTGTTGCTGACAACATAAAAATATGCTCCTCATTTCAAAACAACGTCGACAGTTAGCGCGACTAACAACAAGTGGGAGGGTTGTCACCCCAATAATACTATTCGTATATTCCGTGGCTAGCGTCATCTAGCTAATGGATATAGTATTCAAGCAAAATGACTTCTATGCACTACACCGTTTAACCATAGGGTCTCACAAAGATTCGTTGTCATGTTTCCAATATAGTTCATATGTTTTTCACCCCAATTATAAAATAGTGAAAATGTAAAATAGGGGCCGTGAACTCACCTGGTGAGTTTCGCGAGTGCTAGCGTTTAAAAGTAATAGTTTGAGCCCAAAAATAGTCTCCTAGCGCCCTATACGCATGAGGTCGATCACATTAGTAGACGGCTCTACCGGCACGTCTATGCTAGTTCTTTACTCGACTAGTTGGATCAAAGATTGTTCAAAAGTGTGGATGGCCCGTTTGTGATCTTTATTAATATTACTTTTCAAAATATTAATAATTTCGTATATTATTATAATGTCCAAAAAGTTATGACAATAATAATAAAATTGACGTTTTTACTTTCATGGTGTCGGTTCATTTGTTTTAATAAATATATAAAAATTCAAAATATATTTATGGATGTTATATATATACCAATGCATGTTTATAAGTCATCACGTATAGTTTGTGTTAGAGTTTTAGTAGTTAAACATTAAAAATTCTTTTACTTAAATATTCATTTCCTTAACAGATTCTGCCCGATTTTTGACTCACCGTGTGACATTATTTTGACTAGCCAAATGAGTTTATTTTGTTACGAAATATTTTTCACATATTCCCAAATGTCTTAGGTTTAGATAAAAGTAAGATTCATAATTTTTGGATATGTATAAAGGGTTCAAAACTATTTATTAGTACACAAAGGTACAAAAACTAATTTTCTGGATAGTCGTTGGGAAAAACGTTTGTTGACTGAGTTAGCCTCCTCCTCACGAAATATGTTTATAAATCTTTTAAACCTCAGACAAAATGTGACTTTTAGGAAAATGAATCATTCCTTTTGGATATGTGGGGAAAAAGTTATGGCATCTCAAAGTAAGAGCAAAATTTGTCTCCCAGAGACAGATTGGATACATATTTTTATAAAATCAGTTTCGGGTATCAAAACTTGTCTAAATTGCATAAGAACACTTGGCTTGAAAACCTAACTTCTTAAACTTAAATTTTGGCTTATGAATTACTTAATTTGGTTTTGTTATTATGACGTTCTAAGTTAGTATGAAAAATCTATGAGCAAGTTCTTCATTTTACATTCGATTTTTAAAAAGGTTTTAACGTTTTAAAGTAATACCAAATATAAATGTGACATGTATTAGTCGAGTTTTGTTGTGGGTGAACATATCTAGCATACAAGTAAATAAAATTTATGAAATGATGAGATTAGATAGAGTTTCCTCACAATGCTTTCGGTTTTGAGATTTTTAAGAAGAAGAAGTCTCGTGTTCATCGAATGTAGCTTCGTTCAAGCCCGTGTAAGTTCCCAAGTTTTCCTTCGTGATTATAACTCCGTGTGAGGGGGTATTTCTCCAAAAAATAAGGGCGTGTTTATGAGCTAAAGAGATCTGTAAAAACTTGGTTGGATTTGGTGATTGTGTGGTGGTTTATGGTGGTAGTTAGTGGTAGTTTGTGGTGTAGTTTGGGTGCTTGTTTCCTGAGATTTTTCCAGCAAAAGAGAGAGAGAGAGAGAGAGAGAGAGAGAGAGAGAGAGAGAGAGGATGGCTGAGATTTTGTGAAGTGAATGAGGGTGTTCTTCCTTGCTAGTAGGTGAGTTTAACTTTTATGGAGATAAGGTGGAGATGGGGGGGAGTGTTAGGAGGGAATGGTGGTGTGCATGGGAGGGAGGGAGGGGAGACAGGGGGGGCCAGATTTGGCTTTGCTAGAATAAGGAGGGGTAGACTAGATATTTAGGTCTTTAAAGTTAATCTAGGTTAATTAATTGTTAAGCATGTGATTAGGGTTAATTGAGGTAATTAAAGGTAATTTAAATGTGACTAGGATACTATAAGATGATTACATAATATTCGAATATTTATCGTTACCTCGTTTAGTTAATTACGTATACTTAATTGTCGTTATACACAATTTAATTATATAATTGTTTAATTAAATGCATGTAACGTTATACTGATATTCCTAGCATAATATAGGGTTAATAACTACTATTTGATACGAAGTAGTTTCGAGTTTATAAAATATTATCACCAACGTTCATATTCATCGGACCCTCTGATAGTTTCGCGTCATTTTCAACAAAATCATATATATGAAATGCTCGTGCATCAACTTCGTATGCAATGAAAATATGCATAGTGGGCACGCTAAATTTATCCCAGTTAGATCAAATTCATTTTTGATTACGAGAGAATTAACGTAAGAATGCATTATTAGAGTGTATGAAATTTGACCTGATTTCGAGAAGTGTCACCATCCCTATTTGAAATGCAATTATTTCATATAGTTAATTTACGTTATCAGCTTTACTCGGTTACTTTGATCAATTTTTTTTTTCTTAGTTACCTGATTTTTATTCTTGTTTGTCATCCTTATTCATTTTGAAGTGGAAAGGTAATTAGTATATGGAATTTAATGTTATTTTTTATTTACTTTCATATTAGAATATTACTAGGATTTTGAAATTTATTAATATAATCTAATTAATCAATTTAAAAACTGTAATTCACTAAAAAAAAACAAAATAAAATTGAATGTATTAATTAAGAGTCTAATATAAAATTACAACACATAATTGGTCAAGTGCTTCAACATCTTATCAAATTTTGAAACTTTGAAACTCTACATAATTGAAAATGGCAATTACAAAAAAAGGTAATTAAAATTAAAAAATAATTGATAATAAGAGCGTGAGCTTATTTAAAATACATTTAAATGTGAATATTTATTTTTTTCTCATAAAAAATAACTTAAAATAAAAAAGATGCGATGTAAACAATCATATATCTCTGACTTTAAAATTAAAATTTCACTCAACTTCTTAAGAAAAATTGAAGTTACAGTGTTATATGTACAAATAAACTTACGTTCTAGAAACCTTTTAAAACTCTCTGTCATCTTTTTTTTAATTGACCCCTTTTATTATTTTTATTTTTATTAGAAAACAAATGAAAGTGAAATTTAAAGAATATTCGTTGGAGTTTATCATGTCTGAAATGAAGTGTAAAGAAACTTTGTAGCAAAAAGTTATACTTTTCAAAGGATTTTTGTCATAAGCATAGGACAATGATATTACTACGACTTTTTATATTTATCTTCTTAACAAATCTTCTATTTTCAAATCTAATTACTTTTATTTAATTAATTAAAGATGCAACGACTAAAAGTTGAAAGGGATAATAAGTCATTGTTTGTACCTTTTTCATTAAAATTTGTATAAAAAGCATTAACTCTATTTATATTTTCCGTTTGGCAACTGTAATAAAAACAAGTACAAATTCAAGCCTCTTTATCCTACCAAATTTCAAGTTCTCTTTGCTGTTTCTTCAATACCTTCTGTTTAGGGTTTGTAATCAACTACCCTCAATTCTCAGGTTTTTAGTTTTTATCCTCTCGTTTTTATCTATCTTACCATATTAATCGTATATTGCCAGTTCATATTCATGCTCTATTTAGGGTTTTAGCTGGTGAAAATATATTATATACGTGTGTGTATATATATTCGTATAATTGAGATCTTTATTATTTATTTTTATATAATTTTTTCCTTTAATTTAGTTTTAGATTCCTAAGTATCTATCTACTACAATGTTTCATTAGATCGCAATATGCACTTTTGGTATGTGATCATTTCGCAATTATGATCCTGAATTACGGTCGATATATGATATTTCTGCATTTTTAGAGTGACTATACTTAGCATTATCATCCTGCTGTGTTCTGACTTTCTTTTGTGAGGTAGTGGTAGAGGGGAGTGGGTGGAATGTTAATGGAAACAAGTTATTTTATTTTGCTATTTTGCATATATTTATATATTCTTACGGTTCAATGTAACAAATATTCTAACCTATCATGTTTAATCATTTTTCAGAGTACATCTACAGTAACTGAAGTTTCGAACCTCAGAATGGGAATTTGCTTCTCTTCGGTGAGTTTTACGCGACTTTACAACAAATGGCAGTATTTAGCATGTGCCCACTTTCTTAGTTTTGTGACTGAAATTTTCCTGAATTCGTGTGTCATGAATTATATGCCCTTGTTCTTTTAACTAGTCCACAAGTTTATGATTTTTCTAGAGCACAATAGATTATATGGATGTTGGTGGTAGTAAAATTATCCCATTTTGTTATGTTATATTGTGAACCTGAATATACTACTGTTGGTTGTTGACATATAAAATGTTAAAGTTTGTTCATGAATAAATATATAGTGGGAGTTATAGCATCGTTTTCTTGATCCTGCATAATGACTTTTGGAATTTGTGATTAGCTGTTATAATGAATGATACACCTTTTAACAAGAACTCTATCTGTTTAACCTGGTGGTAGAAAGGTAGTCAACGCATACGTATTTTCGGAAATTGTGATTAGTTGGTATTAGTACCTTAAAACCGTATGCTGTCTAAGTTACAAAAACTGACTCGTGAAACTTGACTATATCGCGGTTGACTCTAAGGACTTCTGCAAAAAGTAATAATTAGAAATTGTCATGGCAAATAATCTGTATGGTTATGAATTTTTATGGCGAAAAATGGTGAGGAAGAGAGCAGTTGTGAAACATTTATTGGTTTTGACTATTGTGTGGTACTTTTGGTAGTTTTATATGTAACTTCTTACGGTTTGTGGTTGTAAGGTAGCTTTCTAATAGTAAAGTACTAGAAAAGTCTATAGAAATTTGCGCGTGCAGCCATGCACGTCAGGGTTTTCTTTAAATATGTTATGTTTCTTATTAATCACGTGTGTACTGGAAGTATTGATCATGACAAAAACTTAGTTATGATATATCAATAACTAACAACTATAGCACGTCTGATAAGAGTTTGTGTACCCTTGTCAGCCACATGGATGCTGACCACTAAATGCCAGATTTTCTTTCACAGTTCGGTTGAAGTTTTATCTCATATTGTGGTCCGTTAAGTGGATCTGTACAGAAGTACAGATAAGATCACTGTATTAGATATGTACACTATAGTCTATAGATTGGATTTATAGCTACTTAGAAACTTATATGATTAAGGGTGATATCTTATATCTACTAAACATTATTGTGGTATTGATGGGAAAGTGAAGGTACATCCTGTGGTAGATAAGCACATAAATGTACAGAAATCTTTCAAGTTTAATAGAATTCAAAGATGAACAAATTATTATATGATAATACCTATAGCAACATAACTACCTACATTCAAAGACAGGTCAAATGTCCATTATCTTGAGTCACTGCAATTGTCCGTGATGAAAATAAGCATGCCACTCTAATTGATCAACCCTACCTTTAGAATTCCCTTAGAATGCAGATATCAAAGTTACTCTTCACTAAACGATACAAGCCTACATAAACATTGTGTATTCTATAATTGGATATACGTAGGTAGTATTTCTTGAAAAATACATAAAAGACGCGACAAAGTTGTAAACTTGAAATAGGGGGAAGGGAAGCATTTATAACTAGGTGAGTAATAGACGTGCCTAAAGCAAAACAATATGAGATGTTGAGAATGAGGAATATAAGATCCTAATGAGGGCATGTCTCTCTGAACTGAGGAAAACCTCACCTGTTCCCAGACCTCTCTTTGCTTTTTCTACCCCCTAAATTTTGTTTTGCATACCTAATAATTGTATGTAAGGTCTAAGTTCGTAGTTGAGTTTGTTAACATATTGTTACAGTTAATAGCATTAGTGTTCTACCTAGTCGAGTTCGTTGAGGGTGCCAATAGCCCAATACACTAATTCAACAACAGACACAACTTGCTGTCAGCCGCAGGTCAACCTTTTTCAAGCCTCTGTTTTTGCAGTTAATAATATCATTTATGGTCCAAATTGATATGATATGTCAGTAATAGTATAATAGAGGTGGTACGAGTGGTCCTGTATCAATCAGTTGGAATCTAATGTCTGCAGCTGAGTTTCACCCAAAACGTTTTCCTGCCAACATAACTAAGTTTAGTGTTGTGCACGCCTAGGTAACATTTGAGAGTGTTTTAAGATCCTAATAATGGGACCTATAAACACTTCAGCATGTGCATCCCTACCAAAGATGAGTCTTCATAGACTTCTTTTACTTGATCACAATATAGCACATACTACCACCCTTTCTCCACTCTTCTGCTCTATAGTATGCAATTATGCATTCATATCTTAAGTAATAAATATTACCTTATTTTGCGCTACTTAGTTTTCTCAGAGCTTTGTTAGCTTACAGCTGCTTCCAGGTAAGTGCACCACTCGTGATCCTTGAACTAAGGCTTATCTAATGGAGGTTAGGGTCCTTTCTTGACAAAAGTTGGTCATTGGTATTCCAACCTTAATCCAGTGAGCTCACAGAGAAAGAACCCCTAAGTTAGTTGGTGAGGGATTTTGAACCAATCAGCAACACTCTTCAGAGATTGTTGTTAAATTAAATTTTCAGGTTGAGTTTGAGGGTTAAGTTCAATTAAGGGTACAGAGACATAGGAATCGGTAGTAATCGTCGACAGGATTAAAATCCATTGCATGCATCCAAAATACTAAAAAAGTATACCTTCCTGTATCTGTTAATTCATTGCTTAAAGCCCTTGTACTCCAAGTTGAAATGACACTCTTGATGTAAAAATGGATCTTATTTGGCTACATTCTTCCCAGAATTAACTTCCTATTTCTATTTATAAATAAATAAAGAACACTTCATCTGTTTCTCAATGTGTTATTTCATGCGTTTAGAGAAGAAGATCCTCTATTTATACCTGGATGTTTTCCTCCAAGTATGTAGGTGTTTAGACTTGACACTCTTACTTCCTTACATTTTTTTTGGTCACATGGGTGGGTTGCATTAAATGAATTGCGAGTAATACATAGTATACATAGAGTGTATAGATAGGCCACATATGTGTACATTATTTCAATTCTCATAAGTCATAAAAGACGTCTTCGGTTTTGTTTAAATTTTCACACGGGTTAGCACATTTCCTGAGTATACAAATACACTGAACAAGTTGCACACTTCCAGTAAATTAGCATAGAAAACGATCAACATAATAACCAGAGGCCAGTGATCCACTTTGATTGATTTGAATTGACTCTTTAACTAAGCTTAAAATATCTTAAGAATAGATGGACCATGGAGTTTGATGCAAATACTATTTTCAGAGTCAGAAAGATGGAGATGACTCCGATCATAATGCTGAGTTCGCTGGAGGTAATGTGACTCTTGTCACTACTAAGGATGCTTGGGATCAAAAACTGTCAGAAGCAAAAAGGGAACACAAAATAGTAAGTTGTTGGTCAGGTTTTGACACTACAGAGTATATTTTATATTTCTTACCAGGTTATCAAGGTGGAAAAATGAGTGGGTATGGTGGTAGTGGGTTAAAAAGTGTAATTTTTGTACGTGTCGAATTGGGTTGGATTGATTTGTAACACTCTTTGTCCAATGTTTTACATTTAGTATAAATAATTAATGTGTATAAATTATTAGTATGCCTTGAGAAAAGAAAAAAGTGATTTATTAATTAAAATGGAGTATAGTACTTCGTGGACCAAAATCATTAGCATTAATGATAAAAATGAGGAGAGGTGATTTTTAGCTTTCAACATTTTGCTAAAAAACGAACTTACGGAGTTTTCATGTGATACCCAAAAGCATTCTAATGGATAGAGGGAGTAAATATTTATCATAAAACACTGCCTGCTATATGTTTGTTTGTTACAGGTAATTGCCAACTTCAGTGCATCCTGGTGCGGACCTTGTAGAATGATTGCACCATACTACATTGAGCTATCCGAGAAACACCCTTCTCTTATGTTTCTATCTGTTGATGTTGATGAGTTAACAGTAAGTTATCTTCGTCCTCTATTCTTTATACATTTAACATAAATTTCGGTTTCGAAATTGTATAATTATTCGTCAACCTCTGAAAACAAGTCATCAGATGGGACGGTATAACGAGTATAGTTGTCTACTTGTGACTCGAAATCATGAATTTCAACTCGTGAGTAGACTCCTAAGAGTCATAACACAGACAAACACACATATATAAATTAGACACTAAGAAGTATTTACATATCTTATAGCTCCTAATTCTTCAAAGTTAATAATACAAATTCAAATAATCTAAAAATCCTGAGAAATTAGATTAAATTATAATAAACTAATAAGAGTATAGATAAACTAATAAGAATATAGAGAAATGGATTAACATTGTGTCAGATATGTTCAGAGAAATTCTAATTTTATGAATAAAGACGGTTTAGGATGCTGTATGCATTAAAATACACTTTGGGTGACTTCCAAGTTCCAACCAATTTGACCCGTTCAGTTTTTAGCGAAGGTTTCTTATTAAACCGGTTTAACTCGTTAAACATAAACATAACCCCATTTCGACCTAGTTGTACCCATGGATTATCAGCAGCACATTGTATTCCCCACCACCTAATGGATGACTCTTTTTTTGTTTTTCTTCCTGTTTGTGTTGATGCAGGACTTTAGTACACAATGGGATATAAAAGCTACTCCAACATTCTTCTTCCTAAGAAACGGAGAGCAGTTCGATAAGCTTGTAGGTGCCAACAAGCCCGAGCTCCTGAAAAAGATAAATGGTATTCTGGATTCAGAATCTCGCCGCCATATGTAACTACTTGATCTATATGGTGTTCTCTTGTCAAAACTTAATCAAGTAGTGCATTGGTACATATCTTCACCCTTTATCCCCCCCCCCCCCCCCCCCTCCCAAGAGTATCCTATATTTCTTTGATGCATGTAATTTTGTGAATGCCTTCTCTTTATACAATACATGATCTTTCGGCATGGTTTAAGTTGACAAACACATAGCAATATGTATGTTCTACTGAAAATTGATCAATTTTAACCTGCATGATGTAGCTACATACATTTCTCATGACTATCTCTGGCCAGATAGAAATAACTTTTTAAAATTCAAATTTTGCCGTTGCCGGTGGTCGGAGGGCCTCATCCTTTGCTGTTCTAAAGATCAAATGACATTCTCTCTCTTTCGTTTTTCTCTTCATTCTTTGCTTTTCGTTGTTGCCTCATCACTCGTGCCTCTACGAGGCTTTCGATCGTTGCTTGTCTTGTTGAATTCACTCACGCTGTTGTCTCAGGCTTGATCTACATTTCTCGTTTTGGTCTCAAGTCTCCAATAGACCTCGATGTTTGCACCTTTTTCCTTAGATCCAGGCTGTCATCACCACATCTTTAATGAACATCGTCAAACCTTCTTCTGGCCTTCCTAGCTAGCTTTATCCTTCGGTCGTTGGAGGTTTCACTCTCTTCAAAGATGCCTGTTGGTTCAAGTTGCATCATTCAAGGGTCTTATCAATGTTGTGGACTCAATCGGTCCATAGTTTGAAGTAGGATGTAAATGAGCTGAGATACTCGCGCTCGACTCGTTAAAAGCTTGATTCGAGCCGAGCTTAAATGAGCTTGAGCCCGAGCTTGATCATTGTTTGGGGCTTGTTTAATAAACGAGCTCAAACAAGCTTGTGAGCCTAGACGAGCTTTTTACATAATACTTGATAAATAATAGTAAATCTTATTATTTGTAGTTAAAAATTATGTAAAAAATCAATAATGTTATAGATTAATTAAATAATAATAAGATAAATCTTATTTTGGAATAAACGAGTCGAGCCCGAGCTGAGCTTGAGCTTGTATAATACCAAATGAACCGAAATCGAGCTTTATATACTAGGCTTGAAACGAGCCGAGCTTGAACCTGATCGAGCTGGAGCTTGGTTTGGCTAGTTTACACCCAAGTCTGAAGTTAGATCCAATGGTAAAATTTGTGTTTGTGTCAATTGTCTGTAGGTGTTCACATGTGGTGTTTTCTCGATTACATTTTGTGGTTAGGTGCTTCTATCGATAGGTGTTATCATGGGTTATGTTGTTGTTTTGAGCCCCTTCATTTTGTTGTTGTCCCCTGAATCGTAGTTTTTTGATGATTCTCATTGTTGTTTCTTGATGATTTCATGGTATCTGCAAACCCCATCAAGCTATAGTTTAGAACCTCCTAGGGTCGGTTAACATAATCGGGATCTCGTGTTTGAGAAGACATGGTTTTCCTTTGTCAATGGGAAGTTGGTGGTACTTCGCAAGGAGTTTCATGACATTTATAAGATCCTGACCTTAGAATCCTGCTTGATGGCTTGAGTTGGTCTCCATATTCCTTTCCTTTCCTTCGTTCTTGTTTACCCACGACCACAATTGTTTATGTTTATTCATATCGTATCTTGGTTTTAACGCCAACATCAACGACTCCATTTTACCTTCATTGTGGATGTGTTGTCTCAATTTATGCGGGAAGCCTCTGAAATCCTTGTGGTGTTTCGCCATTTATATGTGGTCTAAACGAGATGTTGTTTGAATTGAAGAGGTTGTGACGTCTGTCCTGCTCCAAGTGGTATCCAGATTCGTGTGAAGTTAGTGGAGCCTTTGGTTTAGAGTTGGGTCTTCAAGAAAGTCAGGTCAAGGTCCATCAAACCCCAACTCCACACCCGGTCCTCGACAGTAAGCTTCCTGATTACAAATAGGTTGAGGGTTAGGTTGGATCTCATGTGTTTGCATCTTCTTCAAATTATTGTTGCTGCATTTGATGGGAGAGATACTATTTTACGAAGTTCATTAGTTTTCAAGTTCACATGCTAGTTATGTTCAAGTTGGTTCGTAAGCAAAATTTCAAGTTGTTCTCAAGTCCCCAGGTTCAAGATAGTTCAAACTTTAAATGCAAGGGTTCATGTATGTGTAGGATATTTAAATAGCTAAGTTTTATTAGCGAAAGACATCTTTCTCTTCACCAATTGTAATGCTATGGATCATTTTATGATCTCAATCAATGCAATTTCGATTTTTTCACCGGAAAAAAAAAGGTATTAGCCTAGAATCATTAAAACATGAAAGATTAAAAACACATCATCTATTTTCAAAACGCAATCACAAACATCCACTAAATCATGACAACATAAAAGAAGGATTAGTCTTTCACTTTCTTTTCGTTCCGATCAAGCTCAAGTCTTGAGTCATATTTCTGAAAAGTTGCTACCAACATAGCAACATGTAAAAAGTATTGTTTAGTGAGAATAAATAAAAGAATAAGTTTTTGGATTTAGTAAATAGTTCTTACATTAAAACTTGCAAGTATATATAAAAGGGTTAGTAGTTCTTAAGTAAATGTTGGTCATTTGTAAATTTCAATTGTACGGGTGTTTGACATGGATTTTTTATGGGCATTTTAGCTTTTTGAGATATCTTATCGGTTACCACTAAAATGTTATTTTTCTCCATTTGCTCCATTTAAACACTGCTTAATAGCTTTTTACATTCTAAAAAAACCAATATTGAGAAGGGCAATACTTCACTTTTCAATGAGCTTATGACTATTTTTATTAAAAATCTAAAAGGCTAATCCAAACACTATCTCATGAATTATATTATCATACAACATAAACTAATAAACTTGAACCATTTTTAAATGAGGTAGTGATATATTCACTATACTTTTAATAAAAATTATGTATAATACAAAATTGCAATGCATAATTTTTACAAAAAACATAGTGAATATATCATCACCCTTTTAAATAAGCTAACCCAAACTCCGTATGTGCCATATGAAACGTGGGAATGTGAGATTTTAAAAACGAAGCAAACAACTTTGAATTCATTTGAGATTATCTCTGTTTAATTAACATAACAGATTATGTTCCCTTACAAAGATTGTTGTCCTACTATTAAATTAAAAGGTATTCGTAATTTATTTAATATTATCACGTGTGAGGGATGCCTCTCAAGTCGAGTTTCAACACGAGAAAGATCTTTCAACATTTGACCCATAAACCACTTTTCTCCAATCAGTTTATTTACGATGCAATATGTTATATGGTTGATGCTTTATACATGTTTAAAAACATAAGTCTTAACAAAAAAGCTTTGAATATTTTGATACAACCTTTTAAAATCACGTCGCTTTGTTTATATATTTGTCAGGGCATCAAATTGTGTGGTTTGTCAGTTTGTGTAGTCTAAAATTCAAAACGCGTTTCGGCGAACACACTTAGACACCAAAATAGAAGAAACTAGATTTCTAATTCATATTCACAAGTCTTGATCATGTCTATGTTTCCAATTTATTTAAATTATAAATTGAACGAATCTAAACCCAACTTCATTGAATTTACTATAAAAAAAATAAAACGATCAAAATTCATCCAATCTTCGATTTTAGTTGAAGCTAATCCACCAAACATATTACATTACTCGTATATATATTTTTCACAAAATGTACATTATTTACGTGACATTAATTGACTAGACCGCGACTCTTGCTATTTATTTATTGACTAGTTTACTAACCGCAAATTCGCAGAGTTATACATGACATTTATTAGGTATGGCTTGGTTCACGAATATAACCAAAACCTAAATAAATAAATCAATAAACATAATTTGATATGAACTTATTGACTGTTAAGATCATAATAAATAAAAGCAAAAATACATTATATGTTGCAAAGAAAATAAATACATAAGAGGAAGAAATAATAAATCCGGGGGGCAACATCAACCAATATATGTGTCACCCTCCCTCATTGACATGGACATCTATGTAAGAATTGTATAATGTATATAGAGAATTAAGGAGTTGTCAATAGAGAAATGATCCAAAATTAAGTGGCCAAGTTTTACTGCTAAGATCCGACAAGGAACAAAAACTATAACTTCTGTAGGTAATCCATGAAGCTGTAACATTGTGTTAGATTTCTCTCTATTGAAAAAAAAAAAACATTTTACATATCGTGATGTATATTGCAATTACAACGCATGAAGTTTTAAAATCAATAGCTCATTCATTTTACAAATTAAATTCAAACCTAGTTAATAGAATGAATTTACCAACTATTCATTGAAGTCTTGACAAAATGGACACAAAAACAAGCATTCATGCTCAATCAGACGAGACCCGTTTTGACCCGTATTAAAAAGTAACCTGCTTCAGCTTCCTACATCAGCACCACCCACTACCGATATTTCATCATGAACTAGTTATTTAAGAACAAAATAAGTAATTTCGAGTTTCTTGGTTCGTCTGCTTTCAATTTTGGAGTTCTTACAGAATTTAGTTTTAAAGAATCTATCGACATCTATTAAAATGTTCCAATAGATCACATAAAGATAAGACTTTTTGGTGACAACTTACTAACTTACTATTTTGTATTCTCTAAATTGGTCACTAAGTCATTTTACTTGAGTTGTAGAAAGCCAGAAACCATTCTAAAGATAGTCGGATGCGTAACCTCCCGTAATACCATCTTTACCATGATGAATCCATTGATATGGTTGTTCTTGTGCACCAAATTAAATCATAAATCCTAATTAGAAATATTCAAACGTAAATAATATTATTTAGCTATAAGGCTAAAGAATAAATTGTGTTACCTCGGAGATACTTTCTAATTCAAGATATTATATCAATATGTCACTTTGCATCCGATTTTAAGGATGATCCATGATCTAAAATCCCTACATGCACGATCAAGAACCATTTTAGGCCCCAAGATTTCGGTAAAAAACGTAAGATACATTCTAACCTTTTAATACTCATAGCTAGCTCAATATGTAAACGAGTAAATTACATTGTCAGTCCATGTGATTGTCCATATATTACACTCCCAGTTCTCGGGTTGGTATTGTGCGGATATAGTCCCTTGAGGGGTTTTGTTTCACCACCAGTCCCTGGCCTTAATGAGTTTTAATTTTGTCCGTTATCTCATGTTATGTGTGTGACACATGAGGGTAATTTGTTTTACCGCTAGTCCTTGAGATAAAGAACATGGGTCTAACACCTGTTAGGCCCTGGGAACCGGTAGTAAAACATAAAACCCGGGTCAAAGAACTGTGTCCTCACAATACTCGACCCGAGAAATGAGTGTGTAATATATTAATAACCACATGGACTGCCAATCAATTTACTCTATGTCAACCATGTATTTTGGCCCTTCAGCATCAAAGTTCCCATCAAAAAAATAGAATTTGTGAGTGTACAAATGGTTTTAAAAGTTGCCCTCTATACGGGAGTCGCATCAAATATAGCGTGGACACACACATGGGTTTAAAAACATGTATAATCTTGCAATTTTCAATACAAAATAATGAGTCCAAGGGTACACACAAATGGTAATGTGTACCTTCTAGAGGGCATGTCTCATGTCAATGGGTGGAGACCGAATAAACTTGTCTATTACGTCAGGTAAAGGGGTCGTAAATTGTATATCTCTAGATTAAAGAAAACCTGCATGATAAAACATATATAAACTATAATGATTTGCAAAATACACAAATCAATTTAACAATTAAGACGCAGAGATCCAAATCACGATGGCAGTCTACGATTTTTAAGGAAAACGTTTCTGCTCCTCGACATGCCCTCAACATCAAAGTAGACTAATTTCATTTTGACGCACATAAATTTTGACTTGAAGATTAAACAAGAAAACGTGAAGCAGAGGAAGTACCCGACTAGTACTAGGATTACCCGACGTGTATAATTACATGGTTCATAATCTGGTCATTAGTATCCGGCTGGGACACATGTACTCGGCGGGTAGTCTTGTGTACCCGGCAGGTACTAGGTCGGGCAAAACAATTTTGTTTCCTTGTTTGTTTTACACTATATATTCTAACCCCTACTGTTGTAACCTAACCTACAAATTTAATAAAATTTTCTCTAGTTGGCCGTTGACTAAACCAATCGAGTAGATTGGATATAACCACATTAATTTGTTGTGCTCGTTTAATTCTCATATAATATCTATTTCGTATTTTGCTTGTGTCTGATTCGTTTATTTTATGTGGGCAAAATCTTGTGATTATTGTGTTATTGTTGGGGCTCATAAATTCCTAACAAGTGGTATCAGAACTCGTGGTTCGAGTTATTAGGGACAAGGGCGGATATAAACAAGATTGAGATTGAAAATTTTGATGGCAATGATTTTGGTTCTGGAATATGCAAATTGAGGACATATTATCAAAAAAAAATAATTATATCAACCGTTGTTGGGTATTAAACACGATGAGATGAAGTAGGAAGAGTAGACGTTGTTGGATTGCTAGGCACTTAGGATGGTTCAACTATATCTGGCCAAGAACATCGCCTACAATATTTTGGGGTAAACCACGGCTGTAGGTGAGTTAACGGCATTGTCTAACATGTCCGAGAAACCCTCAGCTTTGAATGCGATTTTCTTGATACGATAGTTGGTGAAGGTGAAGATGGTTGAAGGTACATCAACAACGGATCATGTGAATGAATTTAATTCGATTTTGTCTAAGTTAAATTATGTGGGGTTTAAATTTGAGGATGAGCTTGAGGCACTGTTTATGTTATCTTTGTTGCCCGAGAGTTGGTCGAACACAGTTACAACTGTTAGTAGTTTGGAACTACTAAGCTTACATCTGAAGGGATCCGTGATTTGATACTCGGTTAGAGGATTAGGAGAAAGAATTCCGGTGAGCATTTGTGTTCGGCTTTCATCTCGATTGGGCAGTTGGATAATGAACGGTACCACTTTAGGTTTGGAGATCAAAAGTGGAAGATTATCAAGGGTAGTTTGGTAATTGCTCGCTGACATAAACGGGGACATTGTATATGGTCAGATTCCATATGAGACAATGGCTAGGCAAAATGGCAGGTTCCGGAAGTCCTAGTGAACTTAAGCTTCCTGAGATTGTTGAGGGGTCTAGAACAAATGGGAATTTGAGAAGAGTTGAAACTAGTGGGAGTTGGCGGTGAGTGGGAGCTTTGGGGTTTCTACGAATCGAATTTGTTGCGACTGACCGAGTGGGTGAGCAAGATATTTTTCGAGAGTCACGTTTGGTATTACATCCATACAGTGGGAGTTGACTCGTTGGAAATTTTTTTTTTTTGTCCAAAATCATATGTATGTTCATGGTCGGTGATCTAACGGTGAAAACAAGAGTGATTGAGTGGATGATCAATGGTTTTATGGCATTCCCCCACAACTGCCTTGATAGTGATATTCATGTAATAGTTCTACTGGGTGGTCTTCTCTTTGTTGGAAAGAAAGATCGTGTGGTGGATGCATTGCACATACAACGAGGGTGTTGGAGCCGGGTCAGGTTTCAACGGGTCTTCTCTTGAACTAATGAGAATGTGTCATACTAGAGAGAGATCTTGGTCCCAGTTTAGTAACGGAGTTCAGTTAACTTAGTATCAAAAGTCTTCAAATCATGCGTGGTTGAGCGACGTGTCCCGGATAGGTTATGGGTTTTGGGTTTTCCGACGGGTATGGATAGGTTAGAACGGGTGATATTGAAGGGTCGATGTAGGGTTCTTGTTGGTTAACAGGTGATTAAAAGCTTGGGTTTGTTGAATCTTCAAGTGAGTGATTGTTGGGTGTGAAGATTAAACAAGTAAACGCAAAGCATAGGTAGTACCCGGCTTGTACTAGGAATATCTAGCGAGTATAATTGCATAGTTTAAAATCTGGTCATTAGTACCAAGTTGGTACCCCTTGTACCTAGCTGGGACACAATGTACCCGGTGGGTAGTCTTATGTACTCTACGGGTACTAGGTCAGCCTGATCTTTGTTTCCTTGTTTGTTTTACACTACATATTGTAACCCCTAGTCTTGTAAACCCTAACCTACGAATTTAATAAGATTTTCTCTTTAGTTGGCTGTGGACTAAACCAATTGAGTAGATTGAATATAACCTCATTAATTCGTTCTGTTAGTCTAATCCTTCGATAATCTCTATTCCATATTTTGCTTGTGTTTGATTCATTTATTGTTTGTGGGCATAATCATGTCACTGTGTTCTTGTTTGGGCTTTTTTTGTAATTATCTCTCCTTACCCGCCATTTTTCTCCATTTTGCTCAATCGGGGAGCGGAGGTACCCCCTTCCGCCTTTCTCGTAGTTGTGAACCCTTGCCCTTCTCACTGGATTTTTTTTTTAGTTTAGGGATTAATATCTTAGAAAAGTTGGTTAAGTAAAGACGGACTCTTTCGAAAGCAATGGTGGCTAATCTCAAATAGACCAAGATCCTATTTCTTGTCATTTCTTGGTGAACATGCTTCTTTTCTCTTGCAAACAAGCACACTACAATGACAAGGAAGACATTTACTCTTATGTTCCCCGGAACTGAACTACAACGGTCTGATTCTTTTGAAGAAGATATGTAAGTTATGTACGTATTATTGTAACATATGCCCCGGGTGTGAGTGAACTCCCTCTACTTCCAAGCAAAGAAAAAGGAAGTGAACTTCTCACCGAAGGAGGCCCCTAATAATTAAATAAACTAAGATTTTACCATTACCTTCAATCCATCGTTGTCCAGCCAAGCCAGCCCATAACAAAATGTTAGACCAACTGACACAACCATAATTGTTGAGGAAAATTTTGCGTGCGGATGTAGCTAAATTGTCGAACTTATGTTAGATATATTAAAATAGGATTTGCATTTGTATAAGTATTTGACTGCGACAAGTTTAATGAGACAATATCTGACTTTCGCAAGCAGAGTGCGAGAACAATAAAATGCAACAATACACAATTGTCGCAAGAAGTGAAAATGCGACAATCATGATTATCGAAGTTAGTGTAAATGTGACAATCTTGGATTGTAGCAGTAACTGTCGCAATAGTGATTTTTAGTATAAATAGGTATGTGCTCTGTCATTTGAAATGGCTGGTGTGTGTGTATTCATACTGATGTATGTGAGTTGAGATAGTAATCTTGTAACAGAACAATACTCAGATTATATTAAATCATTCTCATATCAATTCATGTGATATTCATTCTCACTCTCACACATACGCATATACCTACATATACATACACAAGCAATCACGTTCCAAACACCTATATCGATCCAACAACTTTGAATGGTGGCAGAGGGAGTGGAGGTCTAAATGTCAGAAGAGAACACTATGCAAATTCATAAGTTTTGAAAGCGGAGGGAAGGAATCTTTTTTCTTCCCAAAATAAATATTATCATCTAAGGGCATCTCCAACGCATACACCAAACGTTGGACCAAATTTGATGCAAAAAGAGAATCTTTAAAGAATATGCCTACACCAATTGTGGTTTATCTCAAACGTATGCACCAAATTTTTTACACCAAATAGTTACTTACATTTACATTTTACCACTTAAATTATATGTTTTTATACTTATAATTAATTTTTATTTATAAAATTCAAATTTGATTATAATATTAAACATCAATAACTAAAACATTACAATGATAAAATTATTAAAAACTTAGATTATCTTTTTGGATCATTTGCCCTTATTCTCTTTTGGTTTTAGACTTACATAATAAAATTATTTTAATTAAAAGGATTAAAATGAAAATTAAAAATTTGGTGCAAAGTTTAGTGTTGAACCAAATTTGGTGCAAAATCTTCAAAAATTTGATGTACACTATAATTTGTACTAAATATAATGAGTTGGTTGGAGATGAGTGTTTGCACTAAAACACCAAATTTGATGTTTTGTGCATACATTGGAGATGGCCTAAAAAGCTAACATAGGAGATTTGATAGTTACAACCATCACAAAAAAAGAAAAATTGATGTTCAATATGATTTTATAATAGGGTGAGGTCAATTTTCAACCCATTTATTATAAGTAAGCTTCTTTCTCCATCGTCGAGATTGATCGGGCTGCATCTTCATCGTCGAGATTGATCCGGCCATAAGCTTCTTGCTCCATGGGTTGTTTGTTGCTAGTAACACCATTAGGAGAAAGGAACTACAGCTAATCATTTTTTGTTGTTGTTTGAATTGTTGGCGGGCATTCAACATAATGTCCACGTCCCCGTTCTCACTTTCCCATATATCTTTAAGTTTTTCGTAGATGACGTTATAAATCTTGATATCTTTTTTTGATTTTATTTCATCTGCCAATTAGTTGATCCATGATCGTTTGGTCTTAACTATTGAATTATATCTTGACATGATAGTGTTCCACTAAGACTCACACATTTGTCAATTCTCTTGCACCACAATTTGCGACACACCGATTCACCGTTCCACTAAGATATATCGCTCCAAAAAACTATTTTTTACCTTTACCTTTAACTTTTATCATTTTTTTGTGTTTCGGGTTCGGTTACGAATTCATCTTCGTCTTTGACAACATGTGGTGTTGTTTAGACGTTGTGGAATTAATTTGGGATAGTGGTGTTTAGGGGTAGTGGCCGAATTGTGGGTATGGGCCGAATTGTTGATGTTGTTATGTTTGACGACACATATTTAGATGAAATTGGGATCGTGGGTCGTCGGATGGGATTAAATACGGATTAATAAGAAGTACATCTGAACCAAAACCCATTTGATTTGAGTTGGTATTGCTCGATTGAGGTGCGGAAGACAAACCCGTCGATGAAAAATTGGTATTTGAAATAGGATTGTTGAGTAAGTTTTTTCAAATATCGTTTGATTGTGATGGTTGAGAGTTGTGGTGTTTTTAGGCATTTTTAAGTGTCATAATTGATATAATTTGTATGTAAATAATAGAGGTGATGAGAATTGTAGTTGTAGTTGTGTGAAAATGAAGTGGTATGTAAATAATAGAGGTGGTGAGAATTGTAGTTGTAGTTATGTGAAAAAGATTGAAGTTGTATGTAAATAATAGAGATGATAAGAATTGTAATTGTAGTTGTGTGAAAAAGATTGAAGTTGTATATAAATAATAGAGATGATAAGAATTGTAATTGTAGTTGTATGAAAAAAAATAATGAAGTTATATATTTATATATAAAGAAGGAAAAGAAAGAAAACAAAAAACAGTGTTACCGTTTGCATGACTGTTTTAATACTATTTTTCTGACCATTGTTTATAATTAAACAATTTTTTTTGACCATTTTTTGCATGTGGGCCCACGGTCTCAACTTCTTGGAGCTTCTTGTATAGGAAGGAAATGGAAGACCGGGAACGATGGGGTCGTGCGAACAGTTGCACACAAAGAAAAGACAGAGCCAAGACAGTTGTAAGACGCAACCATTGACACATGTCTTAAAAATGAAATGATTCTTTCACATTTATTGGCGATGAAATTGAATTCATAATCTTTTTTAGGTGCTAAATATATTTTAGTTTCTTAATCAAAAAAATTGATATATTTCAACATTCTTATAAAACTCATCCAATAAAAAACCAAAATTGCTAGGCTTACAAAAATTTTACAAAAAGAGGTTCACAAAATGATGTAGACCAATTAAGTTAGAAGAGATAACTAAGAGAGAGAGATTTTAACATATTTTAATTGAACAGTGTATGATGACGCATCATTTTGTGAATTTTTTTTTATAAACTTTATACGAATCTATCATTCTCTGAGAATCTCAAAAGCTTATCTTTTTCTATTTTATAAAAAAAGAAAGAAAATTAAATAGATATTTTTTTATCTAACCATATAAATTATTGGATTGGAATCCTTTCAAGTAACATAATGAATCATATTATTTTTATCTAACGGATAAAGATAATAAATAAATTAAATAATACATACAATAATAATTAGTTTATTTTCTTTTTATTTTTTATTTTTAGGTAGAAAAGTCTTTAGATAATGGCTTAGTTTATTTAACTTTTTCAATTTAAGTGGATAACTTTTAACAAAAAAGTGTTATATTGCTTTTTATTATCGAGAGTGGATACTTCTCTACAAATACAAGTTAGCGAAATGGGATGAAAAAAAAAGCAGTAAAGACAAAAAAAAAGCAGTAAAGACAAAAAAAAGAATTTGCCGTGTTATACGGAGTCACACTCTAATCTCAGCCACAATTTCAAGTCTTGATTAAGGGTTTATTTGAATGTTAAGTAGGTACATCATTGTTACTAACATTTCCATAAAATTACACAATTAAATTCTAAAAAGCTTTGTCTTGAAACATAATCATGGTACACAATTTAGAAAACTTATGGGCAAAAAGGAGCTTTTTGTTTTAACTTCTAGTACGAAATACCTAAATTTTTAGCTAAGTTGTCGAGAGATAAAAGAGGAGAGTTTGATGATTATTATTTTTCCTGGTTTAAAACGTTTAAGAAATGCATGGTTTTGATGTAGTAAAAAACAGCTCATACAATCATGTATACCATTTGGAAAACATATCCGTTGATTTCACAATGATTCATAAACAACATTCATACCCCAAAATCTAAAAAAGGGAATCCATCTCCTACCTGAAACCTCCTTCCAATTTACAAGAAAATATCGTCAACAACAATAAATTTAAAAGGGAAATGTATTAAGAACTTAATAAACATAATTACAAATTGTGAGATCTTTATTGTCTGAAATTAACATTTTTGTTCTTTTTAAAAAATGTTGTCATGGGGGAAGGAGGAGAGGTTGATGTTAGCCCAACAAAAGACCCAAAATATGCTACAAGAAAGAGGGTTGATGTTGGATACAAAGGCTAAAGAGATCGATAAAATAATCGAGACCCAAAAGGCTCTCCAAATGGAAGCCGATCTTTTGTTTCGCTTTAGATCTTTATGTAAAGTACGTCGGATCATTGATGTTAAATGTTCGACGACATTTTTTGGTTGATAACTTATTTGCATTTGTATTTCAGAGGATTAGGCCGTTAAGAGATGATGAACATCAAAATACAAAGCAAGATATACAACAGGTTAGGGTTCATCACAACTTTATTTGTATTTAGTACTCGAGATCAATGGTATTTACTAATTTTTTGGACTTTTAATTATCAACAAATTTTGATTTTTTAGGATGGGAAGGCTTGAAGTGGGGATGAAATTGGAGATGAATGATGAGAGCAAATTAAAGGCTTCTTATATCAAATTCATATCGATCGAAGTGATGAACTACAATGGTTAATATCAACTAAGGTGTAATCATACATTTTATTTTATACTATATTATTATTATTATTATTTGATGGCATTATATATTAGAAATGTTCGGATAAAACCCATATTGTATAATATCTCATCACTTTTATTACTTGTGTCACCTCTAACGTCGTATACTTTCCTTTCCAAATTACTTTCAACTACTGTTACCATGGTATAAATGACTACGAATCATTTTCATTATTTTTAACTTTTGATTATTTCTAAAATTGAAAAAAAATATAAAGTATTTTTTTTAACGGCAAATAAATTATATTAGATAAAAAAACTCTAGAAACTAAAGCAAATTACAAAGGAATCATAGAAGGATTTTGCATTCAAATATCCCTAGAAATCTTCCTATTACAACAATTAGAAATCCAAGTAAACGACTTCATAATGATCTCGTCAAAAAGAATCGAACGTCGTGTAAGACAAGATCCAAAGAGAATTTGATTCCTGAAGTTCCATATATGCCACCACATCACGTAACAAGTTCCTTCAAGCATCTTCTTTATCTTCGAACTCAATAGAACCGAGTTGTACCAAGAGAGCCAATCATCATAAGAGTTTATGGTAACCCAATCAATATTCCACCATCGGCATAACAATCTCATTAACCCTGTAGCCATTTCACATCTGAATAAGATGTGATATAAGTCTTCGTATTCTTCATGACAAATCGGGCAATCAAAAGAATTCAAGAAAATCGGGCAATCAAAAGAATCCAAGGAAAAAAAAAGTACTACATTATCTTTAAAGTTGATATCGACCTTTTGAAAACCGACATCAGAATGTCACTATGAGACCATTATCAACACCTCATCGGCCCGATCAGCCAAGAAGAACACAACGCATCCTCTTATAAGTTAGCATTTCTATACTATGATTCAGTTGAATACCGACGAGGCATAATTATTTTCAGTTTTTGTTAGAGAAATATTCGGGTATAATATCAATAAATTTAGTAATGCTATAGATTATTATTTTAGGGAGAGGTCAGTGGCGAAATTAGGATTTACAAGTAATGGGGTCCAACCATCTTAAATTCATGTCCAATTGAAAAAAAATTCAAAAGGGTATTTATTTAATACGGTTCAGATCGATACAAACACCATTTAATATACACGTATCATTGATGTGGTGATCGCCTGTTTTTGGTCGATCAAGTTTTGACACATTTGGATAGCCATTTTGTGTGGATTTCCATCACTGTGAACATCTAGTTGGTCGTACTTATTCCATGACTTAAATCCATCTTTTACAAAATCATCAGTACCTTTTTTTATTTTTATCTTATATTTAAACAGATAACAACATAAACAAAATGCAACTTCTTTTGTTATACTACACTCCAACCAATACTTATGATCATCAAACCATTTAGGTTTAAATTCACAATTTCTATCTCTGATCTCTATTTGTTGGAAAAAATGATTTTGAGGTTGAAAATGACCTTTTCGCAAGTATGCTCTTCTAATTTCATCTCTTCGACTTGGATGATAGAGTTCCAAGCTTGATCGTTCTCCTAGATCGGCTGGTAGTTGAGTTACATCAATTTTCTTATACTTTGTGAAAGGAGTTTCCTTTTCATTGTCTTCATGTGTAGTTTGTTGAACATATGGTTGTTGCTCTAATATGTTGTAGCTCTAGGACTGCCGGTAGAAGGACCAGAGTTTCGTGCTCTGCTAAAAAAATTCAATATCGTCGCCATCACGATAGCTGCCACTATCAAACATTTGAAAAGTTGAATATATTGATAACCTAAATCAAAATAACAACTAATATAAATAACAACTAATATAAATAACACACCCATGACATGAATATCATATATTGTTATAATCAATAACTAAATAAAGTAAAATAACAACAATATATATTATTATACTATATTTCTAACAATTAAAAAAACCCTAAGTTTAATGTAAACAATGACATGAGTGAGAATGATTGAGAGAATGAATAAAAAAGAGAATTACAATTGAATTACTCACCAAAAAAGAGACAAAAACAAATGACAATTATCCAATTGAATAGATGAATTGATAGATCATAAGGGATGTGACAGTTGGTAAATACGAAGCTTATTATTTTGTATGAAGTATAAATCAAAATTAAATAAACTGAAAGATACGCACCACCTAATCGATCATGATAGTAAATAGTTACAATTGGGCCATACTTGAAAATAATAGCTAATGGGCTTAATAATTAAATTGATAATTGAAGTTCTTTTTTTTTTCCATCTCAAATGGGGTCCAAATATTTTTTCACGTGGTGTCCATTACATGTGTATATAAAGCTTTGTAAAAAAATCTGAATTTTAGGTGGTTGCAATGGACCGCACTTCTAATAAAAGAGATTTGCCCCTGGGAGGGGTTACTGTAGTTTAGTTCCTTATGGTGGTAATGGTAGAAATGAATTTTTTACTTTTATTTTTTAACATTATTAATTTTTTTGATTAAAAAATTATATCAAAATTATTAGAATTTTATGTTCTTTAATATGAAATATATTTTTTAAATATATATATGATATACAAATTAAATTTGTGTATCACAACCTTTATAAGTTTTATGTGCGATACACACTATTAAATTTTTTAGTGTGATACACAAAAAATTATAAAGTTATGATACACAAATTTAATTTGTATACCATATATGTATTTTTAATAAAAAAAATTTATTCCATATTAAAGAATATATGATTCTAATAATTTTGATATAAAATTTTTATCAAAAAGATTAGTTAATGTTAAAATAAAAAATAAAGAAAATTCAATCATATTATTACTACCATAAGAAACTAAACTACTTGAAGATTTCCCTATCATCTTAAACTTCAATATAATATAAGAATCGGATAATGATATCATTAAAATTTCAATTAACTAATAAAATTGATTGAGTTTGTTTAATTGGCTATATTTAATGACATTATTACATCATTATTCCAAAAAAAATAAATAATAATAAACTTTAATTTTCAATTAAATCCTTTTGTTTTATTTAATTTACAAATAGAATTACATCATTTATTAATATTGTCATTATTAGTAATCGCTATATATCACACTTATGAGAATGTTTAATTTAACTAATTATAAAAGTCACGGCTGAAGCTATTCAGAGTTTATATGATCGATTAATTCTTGAACCATTATAAATTGTTAACATATAACTTCAAAATTGATCGATATCTTCCTCCATAAATGGAGTTTACATGTGCACCATCCAAAAACTATTTTTTATATTTCTTTTCTTATTTAAATATCATAAACTAACTTGAACATTAAACGAGAAAACTACATAAAGATGAGAAATTAACCGATTTGGTGTTACTTCTCACGATTTCACTTTTTTATGTATCCTTCCATATAGTGAACCTCCTCCAACTTCTTAAATGATATTCATTGTAACATGGAATATAGTATTTATTGGTACAAATTATAATTATAAATACCATTGTCCATAGGAATCAAAGAGAAATTGGATTACGCCATTAAGTTTTTTGATTAGGGTAGTAAAAGGACTTTTTCAAATATAGCTTGCTTCTTCGAAAAAATGCAGACTTCAAGTAATGATATGATAACCACATAATATATAATTCATAAATTCAAAAAAAAAAAAAAAAAAAAAAAAAGAAAACCCTTATTAAAACACTATACAACTCACTAACCAAATATTATTATTATTATTATGTTTGCTAAAGTAATACAAAAACCATATTGTTTATATTCAAATTACAAATTGATGGTACGTGCTTAAAAAAATGAAAAGTCTAATAAATGAGTATATATATATATATATATTGCGCTATATTAATTTAATTGATAGTACAATTCTCTATACATTGATATTTCAATTTCAAAGTTTATTATTTGTTCAAATTCATTCGTGGCTCGATAACTTAAAACTCCTTTTATACTAATAGTACGAGGAGTGGTCTCTCTGTGAAATTTAATATTAACTTACAAATTTAATATTAACTTACATACTGTGAATCAATTTTTTTAAGAATAAGCCGACTAGAATTACCATATCAAAAAACAAAGTATACAAAGATACAATCCAAATCCAAGCTACAAGAAGTAGCAAAGGACTACACAACACTTACAACAAGAGCAAATGAAAACTATGCTATAAGACAAAATCAAACATAACATGACAAGAAAAAAACCAAAAGAAGACCATCTCCTTAATCGAAGAATTCACCGGCATTCACAATAGGGATGATAAGCTTGACCACATTGTCTCTTGTAAACCTGAGACCATTGATGATGTGACAGAAACCATGACAGAAGCAAAATCCAAAAATAAACAGAAGCAACATCCAAATAATTTAAAAATGGCCAACACTTGAACTTTTCCAAGCATTCCACGACAATTTAGAATTCTTATCTTTAGCCACAAACCAACTGTACGATCTCAGTTGAATCTCTTTAAAAATGTCTGGAACCGTATCAACATTATTATTAAACGCCTTATTATTTCTATTAATCCAAATCAAGTATAACGAAGACCACAAAATCACACACCAAGCTAATTTCTTTTGCTTTAAAAACGACCCTAAACCCTCATTCATAATCAACTCTTCAATTGAATTAACATTCATTTGACCCAAACCCCACCAAGAGAACACTTTGTTCTATACATCTTTTGACACCTTGCATTTAATAATACAATGTTCAATGGACTCCACCTCCTCTCCACAACAAGGACACAATGTACTATGAAGATCAATACCCACATTATCAAGCACTTCTCGAACCGCAATCCTACCATTTATGAGCCTCCAAATAAAGATACACATCTTTTTTGGAATTAACCTACACCATATAGTTTCCTTCATACTTCTTCTATCCACAAGAATTCAATCATCCACCATTTTTCTCAATTCCCTCCCGAAAAATTGCCCATCTTCACTAAGCACCCACTTCCATTTATCGTCCCCTTCCTTTATTATAACACTCCCTTCAATCAAACTCTCAAGTTCCTTTAATTCACCTACCACCCTTCCTCTTAACTCCCTCACCCAATCCCATGTCCGATGCCAATTAGAATCTACCCAAACACCCTTCTCCCCCACCTTCAGCTCCTTATTCCTTTCGAAATGAAAGAGACTATTAAATTTCTCACTAAGAATATCTCCCCTTCCGTTATTCATCCATCTATCTTTCCAAACAAGTGCCGAACCCACTATTTATTTCTTTCCCAAAAGATTTAGAAAAGTTAACCCGACCCCATCAATAACCTCACCCGTCTTAATTATATTGCTCCATGCCCTACCTTTCATTTCCCACTCACCTCCCAAACCTCTATCACTTCCATAAAATTGAAACAATTACCCAAGCCCACAATGAATTCGTTTCCTTCTTAAACCTCCCAGTTAGCAAGTAAACCCCAATTGAAAGCTTTTAGATTAATGTTTAGACTTTCCCAAACTAGAAAGCGTACATTTCCAACTGTTAAGTGGTGCAGCCTATTGTGACTTTCCTTTTCCTTCTTAAACCTCCACCACAATGAATTCTTTTCTTCTTTAAAAGGTCTCATTGGCCAGACTCCATTTAATGCTTCGATGTTCCTACCCTACTGTGAACCGGATCCTTTTCACTTCAAAATGGTACGTGATTACTTATATTATATAATTAATGCTATTTCCATCCCAAAATGATTAAACATTTGGGAAGTTTTAACTCAAATTAACAATTCGTATGGTAGTCACTGAAAAACTGTAAATTTGATCCACAAAGTTCCTCCATATATTATGATTGGCGTGTATTAAGATATATGTATAGGTGGCAAGATGGGCGGGTTGACAGGTTGGATAAGTGATGAATACTGTTTTGGGTTGAACAGACCATTTTAATGAGCTAGGCTACTTGAGTTGTTGCCTATGATATGAAAAAATCGAGTATATGCTACTGCTTTGTTAATTCTTTATAACGCATATCTGCTAGGCAAGATGTCATTATACTTCAAATGTACATCTTATGGCTCTTACCCAATTTTTTAACCTTATTTTGTTTAATTTTTGGTAGTTATTCTACTAATGTGATCACTTAAAGTTGATACCTGTTTCGTAAGAACAATATGCTTAAAGCTTATTTGATGTTGGTGTCTATTTTGTATTTCACTTCGAACTTGTATTTTTAAATTGAAGGAAGTGTTTTGCATTTGAGATTGTCTGTTTTGTATTTTATTATTAAACACTTAACTAACAACGCAATGTGTTTGAAAGTTCCTCAAAGTGCATGCATTAATTCTTTATGGCAATATTTACATAATAGAGGTTATTTTTAAAGCAATATATTTTTTTATAATCATATTCTATTCACTACTTGCTTATTTACATGTCATGGTCATCTTTATTAGATTGTTTAGAGGTAGATTACAGTACTGGTGAATCGAGCCAAAGGGGTGGAGCTACATTGAAGGTAAGGGTAGCCGTAGCTACGGGTTCATTCGCTATACGAAGTGTAAATTTCCTATGAAAATTTGTGTTGTTTTGTTGCATTCTTTATCTGTGTTACAGGTTTACAAAAATTGGGATCTATTACCTTTAAATTTTGTTCGGTTTTTCTTTCTTATCTTTTCCTTTTACGTTTTGCAATTTTCTTATCAATACTTGCATGTATGTGGCTCAACTTCACATGATTGACCACATCCATAGTTTAATCTTCTAACTGTGGAACCCAAAAAGGCCACGACAAGATCGATGTCCACCTAGGTGTGTGGTGGGAGGTTTGCGAATTCAGTTGTAGCAGCGACAAGTGCCTTGAAAGACACTTTTTATGGAAACAAACATGCTTGCCTAAGTGGGCGCATCAATGTGTATTTATCTTAACGGGAAGTGGGTAATTTTTAGCTATATTGTGGATATTATGTTGTGTCATATCAATGTGTATTTATCTTAATTAGACTAATATTGAAGTTAATATGATGGGGAATTGGAATTTGAATTGTCAAGAATAACCACGGCTTTGAAACAGACGGTTATCATTTCTCAGTGGAAGTCAAGTTTTTGAAGGAACCACTTTGACTTTAAATTCAGATAGGCAATTTTGTTCCTACATAATCTTATAGTTGAATAATGGATCAATACAGTTATCTAATAAATATTTGTGTCGGGTGGCAAAATGTTTGTCGTAAATTTGGTATGTTAACAATTTGGATGGACGATAATTGTGGCATATTTATGTATTCTTCTTCTAGATTTATTGAGGACACTTGTAGTTATGTTTTCTTTTAGGATTTTGGCATATTTTAAGCCATAATATTGCTTGTTCGTGTCTTTTGACCTCTAATTTGGTGTTTTTATTTTTGTTTTGTTAGGGAGAATTTTAATTGGTATTTATTCTTTAGTATTCCGCTTCAGCCTTAGATCACTACTATTCATCTTATTTTATTTGTCCAATGTACATGGTGTTATATAGAGTTTGAATAAAACATTATTGAGTCAGGTGTCCAATGTTAGATATTTGGTGCAGTTCTGTCAAAATTAACTTGCATTGATCAATCAAAAGAGTTGATTTGCCCTACGAAGTTTAATTTAAAAAAGACTAATGAAGTAAAAAGATTGTGGCGAGTCGAGTTAGGTTATATTTTCAAATAGGTCAATCAGGTAAACTAAATTGGGTCAAAATGGTTACAAGTAATTCATATTTAAGATAACCCAATTTTGGAATAAATTAATTTTGTAATTATACCTAACACACTCATTATATATGTATATTAATTAATTAATGTCATTTATAACATATGTTATAATATGTTTGGTAGAACGGGACAAGCTTGAACATTGTTCTAGCATAATCGTTATATTACAGATTATTTAGTTTTGTCAACTTGACCCGGTATACTTGAAAGTATGTATGTGCTATTTGAATTAATTACACATCAATTCAATTTGTTATCGGGTAATAAAGGGAAATAGAAAAACCCATCAACAAGATACCATCTTTTTTTATTTTCTGGACTGAATAATTAACAAAGTGTGCAAAATTAATGCAAGTTGTAAGTACCAGGAAATTCGCTTATTTCTACATGGATATTATTAAACCATATCCTTATATACACGTTATGTGTTTATATCATTCAACTAATCAATTCCAAAAATGATTAATTATAGTGTTTCTCACATCCATGTTTGTTTATACGTCAACTACCACCACATACTTAATCTTTTCACATTTTACACATAGATTAATATTAACAGCGTCAATTTAGTACCTATTTCTGATGTCGTCTGTAAAAGGATAAAATATATAATCATCTTCATGTTTAATCTCGCATTCACAGATCAATAAACTAATTTGTATATAAAAGAGTGTTTACCTTGAATAGTATGTGAGAAAGTTTAGATTAATTCAATATATGTGAATATGTCTTGAAAAAAACATTGTTATATATATATAGCAAATCTCTAACATTTGATTTCATCATAAATGAATTTTAAAAATCACAAATAATTTTAAAATTTAACATTCATCACCTATGAATGTTAAAAATGTTTTTTTATAAAAAAATCAAGGGCTAAGATTTGCTTCCCTCCTTCTCCAAATTTTGAAACTTCCCTATAGAATCCTTCACCTATATATCTATATATATATATAGATAGATGTATATGTATCTAAATATTTATATGTGTCACATTCTTTTAATTTTTGTCATATCCCTAATATCTTTCTCTATATTTATGAAGTATTTTGAAATTTGTTACAACCCTTTTACTAAACATATATTAGATATACATTAAACAGTAAATGGATGAGGTTTTCTTTATTCTGGTTCTTTTGAGAGAGCGAATATATTTACTCAAGTGTACGTGGTCTAACCGGAGTATCTCTTTTACTCAAATGTATGCGGTCTAACCAAGGTATCTCCGTGACCGTTTCTGACCCTTTTGTTAGTCGCCCCAAATGTGCAGCTAGTGAAGTCTGAACTCGAGACCTCTTGTGAAAATATCAGGACGCCAACAATTACGCCATCTTGATGATGGTTATATTAATATACATTATTTAGTATATCATTTTGCCTGTGCAATGCTGTAGAGACCACCAAATTATATATGTTATTTTCGTAGAACTGTATCTTCGTTAAACAACATGTTATCCTTGAAAAGCAATATAATTATTTTTTTAATTATTTTATAGATAATATTTCAGTAGGAGCATACTGAATTTATGAATGAAGTCATCTTGAAGTTTGATCAAAATATAAGTTGTTGTGTTTATTTTTGTAAAAATATAATAATAATAATAAAATTAAAATTTAAGTAAAGATATAAAATGTTTGAATATCTGTTGGACATTATATAGGGAAATTGTTACATATATTTATAAGACAAAAGTATATATGGGCAATTCAGGTATCTTCGATATTTTTGTTAAGGCAAATTATAATAAAAAGGAATATAGTATATATTCTAACGAAAATATATTACTATATATGTCAAAATATATGTCTACCTACAAATTCTTTTTTTTTTTTTTTTAATTTTTAATAAAACTATATGAATAGACTTGTTATATATAATACCAATTAAAGTTTTAATTAACAAAAACCATTAATCATGTTATATAAATTTTAGCATATGTATCTAAACTACTAGTCAACAATCAACAATTTAGTCGATTCAAAGATTCTTCTATGTATGCAAATATTGATTGATTTCTCTAGATAAAACTCTTTTCTTCAACCTTAAGTTAAATATACGTACAGGTTAATTAATTGAACATACAAGTTAATTAATTAATTAATTAATCAAGTGGGCAGTTTAGATCTCTATCGGTGGTATTCAATATTCATACATCCATTTCAGAATACTTCCATCGCACGAGTCTCAATTCTCTCTCTTTCAAAACTTTGTTTTACATCTATATTTCTGTAAAATCCTGTTTGTGCAACACTTGTTGAAAAAGCCTCGTGTATCTATAATCGAATATATAACACGTATACAATACTTCCGACTTCCTTTACCTTCTTTCCTCATCACAGTCCTAAATATACCTCAAACCCATCTTATAGTTTAAGTCTTCAGTTCGAAAAGTTGGATCTTTAAGTTAATCCTTTGGAAATTAATTTATCTCATCATATGGGTCAGTTTCTTTTGGTCAATTTTGATTGAAAGAAATTGAGAAATCTCATCAAGTTTAGATTTTTATCATTGGGTTTTGTTAGGAAAACATATTTGATTACGTTTTCTGATCTGGGTCATATTCTTTTGGTCAAGTTTGACTAAAAGGAACAAATTATGAAGTTAGGGTTTATAATTTGTGTTTGGTTTTTGTTTATGTATGGATCATGTTTGGGTAGATTTGTGGTGGAAAAGAATAGCTTGAGGGTGACTTCACCTGATAACTTAAAAGATACATATGAATGTGCAATTGGTAATTTTGGTGTTCCTCAATATGGTGGAACATTAACTGGTTCTGTTCGATATCCGAAATCGAATCAAAAGGCATGTCAAACCTTTGAAGATCCATTGAAATCAGAACCTGCTGGTGGTCTTCCAGTTTTTGCACTTCTTGATCGTGGTGGTAATGATTTTTTGCTACTTTTAGTGTTAATTGTCTTTGATATTAGATTGAATATGGTCTGTAGTGAGTTTTTATCTAATTATAGTATATGGTTATGTGTTGCTATTAAAAGGTTTCTTGCTTGAAGGGTTACTATATTTGATAATCTAAAGATGGTTCAAAACTTCAAAAATTGCCATATAATTGCATATATAGTTTTGCTATAGTTGTAAGGAGTGTTTGGATGCTTCTTTAAACAGATGTTCTGAGTATTTGACTATTTGAGTTAAAATCATCAGAAGTTTTTGAAGCTGACCAAAGGGTTACGTAAGAAATATGGTGATTGAGATAAACGTAGAATTGACTGCTAATTCGTGATTTTCATCAACTGAGTATCTTAGTGTAATGTCTGAGGTCACGATAATCACTTCCAAAAACGTGGTTAAGATCAACCCTCATGTTCTTCAGAAAACCAAAGCAAAGCTTGACATTTTTTATTCAGTCAAATATATTCATTTGATTACTTTTAGTATAATTCCAATTGCCTTTGTTGTCAATTTGCTCTTCTTTGGGTTGCATAGCATTGTCTCTTAATCATAAATAAAGTATTCTGCATACATAAGTAGTGATTGACATTTTAAGCTGATATAATTGCCTATTTTGCTTTGTAAATGGACCATCATTCTTGTAAATGACCTAAAAGGAAAAGTATACTTCGCAAGAATGAACAATTTTGTAGAAACTGCATAAAAGATATTTGAATTGGCATTGTCAAAGTTATTCTTCTGACTTATAAAATTAGAACCAGATAATCAGTTGATTAAAGTTAGCTTTTATTACATTTATCTCAGTTTTAAAATTCTTGAAGCTACTTCTTCCCAATTTAAATAAACCTGATAATTTTGACTCTAGATAATCAGAATATCAAAGTAGTGCTGTAAATAACTTCTACCAGAGATTTAAAGCTTCTTTCCGTATGTATTAATACAATAGGAACTACATAGCTGGTAAGTTGTCCCACAATGCTAATTCTTCCTAGGTGTAGTGTTTATTGAAATTTACTTTCTACATTTTCATAAGAATGATTTGTTTGGAGTTTTGAAAGAAAATATATTGAAGGGAAGGGGAAGAAGAAGCATAACTTTGGTTGTAGTAATGTCTATTTAACTACTCCATAATAATTTCTTGAATTGGCAGATTGTTATTTCACATTGAAGGCATGGAATGCACAGAAAGCTGGAGCTGCAGCTATTCTTGTTGCAGACGACAGACCTGAGCCATTGATCACCATGGATATGCCCGAAGAGGAAAATGCACGTGCTGATTACTTGCAAAACATAACCATCCCTTCGGCTCTCATCAGCAAGTCACTTGGGGATTCAATAAAAAAAGCCTTAACCAAGGGTGATATGGTAAATATAAAACTCGATTGGACAGAAGCTGTCCCTCATCCCGATGAGCGCGTAGAGTATGAGTTTTGGACAAATAGCAATGACGAGTGTGGGGCCAAGTGTGACAGTCAAATAAATTTTGTTAAAGACTTTAAAGGCGCTGCTCAAATACTTGAGAAAAAAGGGTACACTCAGTTTACACCACATTATATCACTTGGTATTGCCCAGAGGCTTTCACATTGAGCAAACAGTGCAAATCACAATGTATTAACCATGGAAGATATTGTGCTCCTGATCCTGAGCAAGATTTTACTAAAGGTTATGATGGGAAGGATGTTGTTGTTCAAAACTTAAGACAGGCTTGCTTCTATAAAGTGGCGAATGAGACTGGGAAGCCTTGGCTTTGGTGGGATTATGTGACAGATTTTTCTATCCGTTGCCCGATGAAAGATCAGAAGTACACCAAAGAGTGTGCAGATGAAGTTATTAAGTCACTTGGTGAGTTCATTTAAGATTCAATATCTGGCTGTGTGTGTAATGGCTAACATCAATACATGTGTTAGAGGTGGCAAAACAGGCAGGTTGGGTGTACCGGGTCAGAATGGGCAATTGTGTAGAACAGGTCAAAATGGGTTGGGTTGGTTTGGACAGATCTGTAAACCCTTTTTTTCCTCTTCTCTGGATTTTAATAAATTAATAAAAATATTATAATGATAATCTTAGTCTTGAATAAAATGATCTATGAGGTTCTATGCATATGAAATCATTTTGGGTGACTTTCAACCTTTTTGACATGTTCAACCTGTTTTCATCCTGATTAGTTTTTTGTTATTACCCATTTGACCTGTTTTAGACAAATATAACCCGAATTGTCCCATTTTCCAGTAATATCATATAAGATCACACGTTACGTAAGACAGTATAAAGCTAGCAGAAAATAGTATTACGCATGTACCAGCACTTAACTAGTATGCTTTAATGTTAGGGCTTTTTAATGTTTAACTTATGTTCTGTTTATCTTTGTTGTGTTATCATACTCAGGTGTTGATCTAAAGAAAATAGATGAATGTGTGGGTGATACAGAAGCAAATGTTGATAACGCAGTCCTCAAGGCTGAACAAGAAGCACAGGTATCTATAATGGATTATAAAAAGAATCTTGATATAGGTTACACATCTCTTGTTATTGAAGTCAATATATTAAGGTTAAAATTTTAATTTCCACATATGTTGGCGGTTTTATAATTGTGTAGATCGGCAAAGGTTCACGTGGGGATGTGACGATACTGCCGACTCTCGTGATAAACAGCAGACAGTATAGGGGTATGTATTGAAGAGCCAAAAGTCTTGTGTGTGTTTTGGCACTAGACATTCTATATAATTTATTTTGCAAAACCTTTATATTATTTCAGGTAAGCTTGCAAAACAAGCAGTTCTAAAGGCCCTTTGTTCAGGATTCGAGGAGACAACTGAGCCAGCCATATGTTTGAGTGATGGTTAGTACCCTGAGCTTTTTGTTTCTTGGTACTTTAACTAAATATGTAAGTCAAATTGCACCCAGTATCTATTTTTTGGAATAAACTTTCAAAATGTTTAAGTGCTCATGTTACATGTTTATAATCAAATAAGTGACCCGTTTACATGGTTAAGGGTTTAACTAGTAAAACCTTGTCCATTATTTGATTGTGAACTTATAATATGGGTCCTTAGAAGTTGATCTTGGGATTATGTTCCCTAAATTAATCGTCGGGTGATCCTTTTTTATTCATGTTACACTAATGTTCTTCAGGAATCACTGATTTCATTCTCAAGTTGTTATTGATTGAAAAATCTGGCTGGGAAAGTACGTTGATAATTGTTGATATTTGTTGTGACTAGTGTGTACTAATGAATCTTGTTTTGTGTTATTTTTTTATAGAAATACAAAC
Organism: Logfia minima; assembly: GCA_963921325.1. Taxonomy (NCBI): domain Eukaryota; kingdom Viridiplantae; phylum Streptophyta; class Magnoliopsida; order Asterales; family Asteraceae; genus Logfia; species Logfia minima. The sequence goes on from OY992764.1 coordinate 39,247,515, forward strand.
AAATGAGTGTCTAGACAACAACGGTGGCTGCTGGATGGACAAAGCTGCTAATATTACAGCATGCAGGGTACTATTAAATGATCATTTTTTCACCATTGTATTCTCGGCTTTTAAGTTAACTTTTTTCTTATGTGAGGTTATCTTTTTTGGTTGTTATAGGATACATTCCGGGGGAGAGTTTGTGAATGCCCGATTGTACAGGGTGTAAAATTCGCTGGTGATGGTTATAAACACTGTGAAGGTATCGTTAATTATTTTATTTTATTTTATTTTTGATGGGATATAATTTATACTATGAAACTTATGTTTTTACATTTTTGTATCTTGCAGCTTCAGGAGCACTACGCTGTGAAGTTAACAACGGAGGCTGTTGGAAAAGCACCCAGCTGGGCAGGACCTACTCTGCTTGTATTGTTAGTGCTCTCTCTCTCTCTCTCTCTCTCTCTCTCTCTCCAGATGCTTATTCAAAGGTGGCAGGTTAAGATGGTGCTGACCTACAAACAGTTTCTGTCCAATCTCTATTATTCTATAGATGATTATTGCCTTGGTCATGGCTACAAGAATGCTCTATATCTTTGAATAAAAGTGACTTGGGAGACTTTATGCACCAAAACTATACTTTGGGTGACTTTATACCCAGTTGACACATTCCTTATATAGCTGATATTTTAGTTAACGTTTGAGGCGAACGGCAACGCAAGTTGACCTGTTCATAAGTTGGTCAAATTCGCCACTTCAATACATACATATATACATTATGCACACACCTATACACGTATCCATGTTTATGCAAACTTACGTACGGACAGAAACAAAGCAAGGCTATTCATGCCGGTTAATGCTACATCTTTTTTAGGCATATCGTCCACACTTCTTGTTGTCGTCTTCCTTTTAAGTTAAACCAATGATTTCAACTTTACATTGTCTTACAGGATGACCACACAAAGGGTTGCAAGTGTCCTCCAGGGTTCAAAGGAGATGGCGTTAACAGTTGTGAAGGTCTTATTTTACTACCATATATATATATATATCTTACTAGAGAATTCAGACAACTGTTGTTGCACTTATACCTGTTGTCATTATCAAGGGTCATACTCGCTACTTTTATGCTGATTGTTCATGTATATATTTCAGATGTTGATGAATGCAAAGAGAAGACAGCATGTCAGTGTCCAGACTGCAAATGCAAGAATACATGGGGTAGTTACGAGTGTAGCTGCAGTGGTAATTTGCTCTATATGAGAGAACATGACACTTGTATAAGTGAGTCTTCATATTCTATTTTATTCAATCTTTAATTTGCAATATGTATGATGTTCGTTTGCTCTACCCATACAAAATTATAATTTTGTCTTGGAAATAGGCAAGGATGGTAAATCGGAAGTCAGCTGGGGATTTGTGTGGGTCATTATTCTTGGTTTGACAGTTGCCGGAGCTGCAGGATACGCATTCTATAAGTACAGGGTCCGGGTAAGCAATATTTCTCTTACATTTGGAAATACACATTTCTTGGAGGTGATAATTTCAACCCATTTAGTTGTGAATGGGTCGATTTGAGTTATTTTTTAATCTCAAACGGTTCAAGTGAGTCAAACTAACTAATTTAGCGAACACGGCAAAATGGGTACCTCGTAATTGTGAAAATATCGTTCTTGTTATCTTATCTGATAAATTAACTATCTATTTAAAATTGTTAATAAATAAGCAACAGAGTTATGGGATTAATCCAATCCAACCAAACCTGTTATTTAGCCTGCCCAACTCACCCATTGTTTTCTGAAATTTTGGTTTATGACAAATATAATGTGCAGACATACATGGACTCCGAGATCCGAGCTATCATGGCACAGTACATGCCATTGGACAACCAGTCGGAGATTGAAGTCCATGGTACTACTCGTGGAGGGGTGTAAAAGAAGATGAATGCAACAAGATACAAACAGAGAGTAATGGGTTTAAAGATCCACGACCAAAGTTTATTTAATTGAAGGGTTGTGATTTGTTAGTTTTGACCTTTCGACATGCTTCTGTCTATGTATATGTCAACCTTTTCTTGATGCTCGTGAAATTCTCAGGTTACGGAGTCAATGAAAGGTATTTGTGATTGAGGTTCTTTATTTATGTTAGCATGCTAGAATAGAAACCGTTTAACCTTTTGTGGATAATGCTATAAGTTATTCGGATTTGAGCTCACTTTTTTGGTTCAATGGCTTGAAATAGCTATTTGCTTTTAGTTAAGAAAGCGTAAAAGCTAGTGTTTGAGTTGTTCGTATGGACTTAACGTACGTGGTGATGGTTGTATGATGGTGTTCTGATTATGAACTAGGAAACATGGTCTTTTATGCCGTATGATCTAAACTTGGAGATGAAAAAAATAAAGTAAATATCATAAATGGTTTCTCAATTTTTCCTTTTTTACGTTTTCAGCTCAATAAATATATATTTGTTTCGTAAACCGTCCTTCCATCAGCTAAATGAGTAAACCTTTGTTCTAACGTTTTTATCATATATTTCGAAGTCTTAAAACATTTTATTTTAATCTTTTCTTTTCTATATATAGAAAGAAAACCATTTGATTTTGTTAGTGCCTTAAAATTTGACACATGCCACCACGTTATAACAAAATTTTACTATTATAAATTAATTAAAAGCCTATTTCTTAAATTAAAAAATATATTCAACAAACATTTAGTAACTAAAATCTTTATAGATGGCATAGCTATTATTTATTAATTAGATGTTTATTTTAATTAAAAAAGAAATTTTAACAAACATTATTTCCTTAAGAATGTTCAATTTAATAATAAAGCTAATGTTCGTAGTTTACAATGAGTTTAACTTGCGCAACCACTTCAATTCATTTTGAAATTGGAGGATATATAGAAAATGTTGATGGAATGTACAAAAATCTATTCAACCTAATCTATATACTCTGTATTATACACAACTTCATGCAACAAAAAACCACTTTGATACTAACGACTATATGGAGGGTCTCAATATTTTTTTCAGATAATAAATAAAATAAATTTAAATTATTACATTTATAAAAAAGCTTTAAAAACTACTATCATTATTAAGGCAGTAACCTTTTTAGAAAACCTACTACACAACAAAATTTATATTAGTTTAACATTAGAGATACTCTAATCATTTAAATATCAACAGAACTAAAAATTAATGTTCGGTGCCTGGGCTTTTCGTAGCAAACCCAAGAGGACAACTTGTTTATACAAAAGGTACACTAAATCCATTTATATGTATTTAGATCGATTTTGAATATTATATTGGGAACCTAGACCCTTCTCCCTTCCTGAGCTAAATTGCCCAACTCAAATAGGCTTATATGCACCTCTAGGGACTTACTATTTTGGATCAAATTTGCAAAATTAAAAGTGTCAGTCAAGGTCATTTCATCACCATTACTCTTCTATTATTATTATTAAAAAAAAAAATAGCTACCTAAGAACTAAGAAGCTCAAATAGTAAAACAAGATTATTTTAACATTTGAAAAAATGTCACTGTCAAAGAATATATTTGTTTTGATTTATGTCTGGTCCAAATAATACTTTTGTTGGTCAAAATAGCCTTCTCCGCACCCTATCGCCACCCACCTCCGATCAATGACCCACCAGCAACACCTTCGGCACTCACCTTCACTACCTCGGCACTCACCACCATTTGACAAGTACTTAAAATTTAAGCATAAAACTTGTGAAAACATATTACTTTCATTTCCTCCCACTTCTCTTATTTCCCCTTACTATCAAGGAGAGAACATCTGTGTATAGTTGCAGTCATATAAAAGTTGCAATCATATAAAAGATTATTCTTCTGCTAGTGGATGAGTATTCTCGCTTGAGGGAGGTGTCATTTCAACGTGTTTTCAAGAAGAAAACTTTCAAAACCAACTCGACTATGACATTCGAGTTTGTTGCATTAGTAGCTGCCGAGAGTAATTTAGGAACTTATCTATGAAATTCCATTGTGACCTAAGCTTATATCACCAATATCTATTCATGATGGTAGTTCTGCTACTTTGGTTAAGGCATATAAATTGGAAATCTAAACTCTAAGGTGTTAGACATGAACAGTTTTGATTGGGAAATTGTTTTCTATATTTTTCAACTAAAGTAGGGATTACAAGGAAATATATATACAGGACGGAGACAAAAAGAGATCCTATAATTACGACTACAAATAAGGGAATACAACAATTAAGGCTATAGTCAACGGAAGCCTAAAAGGAAGAGATTGGTAAATGAAAACATTCCAAAACTCCCCCTCAAGTTGGAGCATGAAGGTTGCAAATACCCAACTTGTCAAGTAGAAAATGTAGTTGTTTTCCTCCCAAAGCTTTGGTAAACAAGTCTGCAATTTGAGACTTACTGTCGATGTGCAGGGGCTTCACCTCTTTGGATTCAACTCGTTCTCGAACGAAATAACAGTCCATTTCGACGTGTTTGGTGCGCTCATGAAAAACTGGATTATTGGCAATGTGTTTCGCAGCTATGTTATCGCAGAACAGTTGAGTGGGACGACTTTGTTCGAGATCTAAATCCTTTAGGAGCCACCTTAGCCAAATGACTTCACTGACCGTCGTAGCCATTGCCCGGTACTCAGCTTCTGCGGAGGAGCGGGACACAACAGATTGCTTCTTCGACTTCCATAATACCGGGGCACCTCCCAGAAGTAATAAGTAACCAGTTCTTGATCTGCTCGTGTCGGGACACCCAAGCCAATCCGAATCAGTATATGCTACTAAGTTTGTTTCACCTTTCTTTGGAAGGAGTATCCCTTGGCCCGCCGTACCCTTTAAGTACCTTAGCACTCGTATGGCGGCTTTCATGTGACTTTCTCGAGGATCTGTCACAAATTGGCTCAAAACATTAACCGAGTAGGTGATGTCGGGTCTGGTTGCTTGTAAGTATAGTAATCTTCCTACGAGTCTTCTGTACTTGCTAGCATCAACCCGTACGTCCTCATCATTTTTCCCAAGTTTGGTTTTTTGTTCCATGGGGAATGCACTAGGCCTGCATCCCATCATTCCGCTATCCTCGAGGATGTCAAAAATGTATTTCCTTTGGTTGAGAACAAGTCCGTCTCGTGTACGTGTAACTTCGATGCCTAAGAAGTATTTCAAGGGGCCCAGGTCTTTGATGCTAAATTTTTCGTTCAAAAATGTTTTCGTTTCTTGAATCTTTCTCATATCGTTCCCTACAACTATGACATCGTCTACATATATAAGTGCTGCCACAAATGAATTTTCGGTTTTAAAAATGAACAAGGAGTGGTCTGCTTGAGATTGTTTGAAACCGATCATATGTAGGGAAGAAGTGAATTTTTTATACCAATTTCTTGAAGCTTGTTTAAGACCGTAAAGAGATTTTCTGAGGCGGCAAACTTTATTTTCTTTTCCTTTCTCGAAGCCCTGCGGGATTCTCATGTAGACCTCTTCGTGTAGTTCTCCGTGTAGGAAAGCATTATTCACGTCAAGTTGGTTTATTATCCAATTTCTTTTGACCGCCACCGCCAAGAGGGTCCGAACGGTGACAAGTTTAGCCACTGGGTCCATTTATTGATGGGCGAACGACGGGGATTGAACCCGCGCGTGGTGGATTCACAATCCACTGCCTTGATCCACTTGGCTACATCCGCCCCTACCCGAACGTTTCGTGGAAGTCGATGCCTTCCATTTGGGTGAAACCTTTTGCTACCAATCTTGCTTTGTACCTTTCGATCTCACCATTCGGTTTGTATTTTATTTTGTATACCCATTTTGAATCCACGACACGTTTTCCTTTTGGTAATTCTTCGAGAGTCCATGTACCGTTTTGCTCAAGGGCTTGTATTTCTTTCTTCATGGCCTCTCTCCAATTTTTATTTTGTACAGCTTGGTTGAAATTCTTTGGCTCATCATTGGTGCTGATTGCCGCTAAGAATGCCCTGTGAGAGTGAGTAAACTTTTCATAAGAAACGAAATTAGCTATAGAATGTACCGTAGAGGAGTCTTGATTGGTGACGGGCGTTGCTTGGTCTTCGGATGATGGCAGGTTCACAATGTAGTCGTTGAGGTAGGCTGGTAGTGATCTGTTTCTTCTTTCTCTAGTGGGTCTCACATTTTCAATATTATTTGTAACTGGCTCTTCTTCATGTGTGTGCACATTATTGGGTTCTGCATGCATTTCATTTGGTTCCACGTTCTCATCATCCACATGCATTTCATTTTGTACACCCCCATTATTCTCATGTACATCTTGTGGTGCATTAACCTCCCCATGGCCCACTGATTCATTTTGACTTCTTTCTTCACTGGCACTTGTTTCACTATTTCTTGGGTTTTCATTGGCCCATGTTGATGTCACAAAAATTTCATCTTCTTCATTTTCGATTTTAGTCTTTTTATACGGAAATGTACCTTCAACAAACTTTACGTCTCTTGACACTATCATTTTCTGGTTCTTTATGTCAAAAATCTTGTATCCCTTCGTGCCATGTGGGTAGCCCAAAAAAATTCCCTGTCTCCCCCTTTCTTCAAACTTATCTCCTCCTGTTTCGGTGCTGCGATAGTAAGCAAGGCAACCAAATATTTTCATGTGATCATAACTTGGTTTTTGGTTGTAGACCATTTCATACGCGGTCTTGTTATGAATCGTCTTGGAAGGGAGGCGATTTATGATGTACGCTGCTGTCAAGATGCACTCACCCCAAAAAATGGAAGGTAACTTTGCTTCAAATCGCAAAGCTCTTGCCGTCTCGAGAAGGTGTCGGTGTTTTCGCTCAACTACCCCGTTTTGTTGAGGGGTGTGAGGGCAAGTGGTCTCGAGAAGTATTCCTTGATCCGTGTAGAAGTTCACCATGTGGTTTGACGTGAACTCCCCTCCATTGTCACAACGGATCCTTTTTACATTTTTGTTGAATTGAGTTTTAACCATTTTGCAAAAAACAATCAGGCAATCACTTGCTTCGGATTTGTGTCGTAAAAGAAAAACCCATACTGAGCGACTAAAATCATCAACAATAGTAAGGAAGTAGTTAGCGCGAGTAAGCGAAGGAGGTCGATATTTACCCCATATATCACAGTGCAAAAGATCAAAACATTCATTTGATTTAATTGAACTAGTAGAAAATGGCAGTCTAGTAAACTTTGCCCTTGCACAAGAATCACAAAACATAGTGTTTGGTTTTAAAGAAAAGAAATCAAAATGAGAAAGTTTGCTATCTGAGGCATGCCCCAAACGTTTGTGCCATACTTCACTCGTGGTTGCTGCTAATACTCTTCTTTTATTCTCTTTGCCTTTCATCCGATATAGACCTTGTTTGCAGCTACCCGTCCCAATCAACCTCTTCGAACTCAAGTCCTGTATGACAAAAAAATCCGGAAAGAATGTTACGGCGCATTTAAGGCCCTTTGTTAACTTGCTAACCGACAACAGGTTACACGTGAAGTCCGGAACATATAAAACATTACGAATTTCAATTTCATTGGGTAAGATACAAGTCCCTTTTCCCTTGACGGGAATGGACTCGCCATTTGGTATGGTCACGGGTAGCTCCCGAGATGTTTCAAGATTACTGCAAAAATGATCAAGAATGTGAGTTATGTGCTCGGTACAACCCGTGTCCACAACCCATTCATTACCTTCATCGAATCTACCTGCCATGTTTGCCATCGGTTGAATAACATCGACATTCTGAGAGTTTTTCGCAGCGAACAGGTTGGCGAACTGTCTATACTGTTCGTTGCTTAGGCCGGCTATTGGGCTTTGTACGTCAACATCGTGCTTGCCATTCGCCGAGTCTCGTTCCGTTTCAACAAATGCAGCTTTCGTTTTTCCTTTTTCTGATTTCCCTTTGCCGGGCCACCATTCTGGGTACCCTATGCGCTTAAAACAGCCGTCGCGGTTGTGCCCGTCTTTCCCACAAAAATCACAGTGTTCAACTTTTTCGCTTCCTCCTTTCTTGCCGTTTCTTGGACCTGTTCTTGGTTGTGGCCAACTAGCGGCATCACGCTTTGTGTAAGCTTGAAATGCTGATGTTTCACCAGTTGTTCTTTTTCCGATCGAAACAGCCCGCTGTTGCTCGTCCTCTGCCACAAGGTGATATGCCTCTCCTAAGGAAGGAATAGGTTTCATTGCTAATATTTGGGTTTTGATTGTTGAGAATTCGTTGTCGAGTCCGAGTAAGAACTCATATAATCTCTCCTTGTCTCTTAGTTCTGTGAGTTTCTTGCTGATTCCACATGTGCACCCGGTGTAGGAGCATCTTGGCATGGTAAAAACGGAGCCTATCTCGTCCCAAAGTGCCCTCAGTTTGGTGTAATATGCAGAGACAGAAATCCCGTCTTGCCTAGTGGTAGTAAGAAGTTGTTTTAATTCATACGCCCTAGGTGCACTCTCCTTGCCAAAGCGTTCACGAAGGTCGTTCCAGATGTCTTCGGCAGTGTTGGCGTACTTAACACTAGATCTGATCTCCTTTTCCATGGCTGCAGTCAGCCACCCTTTTATCATGGCATCGCATCGAAGCCACGCCATGTGATTAGCATGAGTTTTCTCCGGTTTTTGAAGGGTTCCGTCAACAAACACTATTTTGTTTTTCGCGAACAGAAAGTTCTCCATTTCTTGAACCCAGTCGAGATAGTTGTTGTCGCTTAACGTTTCATTCACGTGCATCTGTCTCGGGTAGTCTGAAGGATGAAGGTAGTAAGGAGAACCATGGTCGGATGCTTCGTTATTGGCTTTGTTTGGTTGACCTCCGTCGCTGCTGTTATCATCAGTCATGGTGGACGAAGGTTGTTTAGTTTATGGTTTTGCTAAAACGGTTCGTAACCCGCTCTGATACCATGAACAGTTTTGATTGGGAAATTGTTTTCTATATTTTTCAACTAAAGTAGGGATTACAAGGAAATATATATACAGGACGGAGACAAAAAGAGATCCTATAATTACGACTACAAATAAGGGAATACAACAATTAAGGCTATAGTCAACGGAAGCCTAAAAGGAAGAGATTGGTAAATGAAAACATTCCAAAAAGACATGGTATGATTCGTGAGTTAATCATAAATGAGGTGATATCAGTTGAGTTTGTGAGATCGATACATAACTTAGTAGACCATTTGACGAAGGGGTTAACTAGAGATTTAGTTGATAAGTCTGCATTAGATATGTGATTATAGTCCATTGAACTTCCGATGATAAGAGATTTAATTCCTGCTAATGTGGCATTAGAAGCTGAATTCAATGTGAAAAGTTTGCACTTAGAGTATGTTTTGGTACGATAGATTCATAAAGAATGCAACTGAACTAGAGAATGGGAATGCAGGGAAAAGGAATGAAACAAGAGAAAAGAAATTGATTTCACTGTTTCGTGTAAGTAAAGAATCATCCTTCGTGGAATTGATTCTCATCTTTGATTGTATCATGTAATAGAATGGAAATGACTTTTAATTACTAACCTTATATATTTTAAACACTCATTAACAAGAATGCGGTTTTTCTAATTATGTTCTTTTAATATACAACTTGCGTAATACGGAGTATAACATAAATTTTGAATAGAAGTATACCGGTTCGTTCATGATTATCCTAATCAGTTGTGTCTAGAACACCACTAGTCTGATCATATTGCAGTTCTATGAAACCTTAGTAAAACATCAAACCACAAATAAGAATATATAACATAATCAATCATGTCACAATTTCAATATCCAAAAGGTAGTTTCACAATCACAAAAGAAACACATATTAAGACTTTCATCCCCCTTATATAATCAACAAGAGGGCCGGTTACGGTTTCAAGTTGAAGTCACCTTATTTGGGGACTAACAACAATGTTGGCGAACTGGGATGAGGTCCGGTTAGGTTTCAAGTTGAAGTCACCCAGAGAAAATAGTGGTTTGAGAATTTATAAGTCGTAAAAGAATATGCTAGTCACGTGTTATAAAATGTGCTAGTCACGTGCTAAAACATTTTATACGCACCCTTTTTCGAGCCACACATTCACAAGAGAATTGAAAAGTAAGAGAACCCTTCGAGAATTTTCATTCACTGGCTTTCTCCCTTTTTATTGAGAATGAAAAGGGAAAAGTAACGAAATCTTAGCCCACGTTTCCATTCTTTGCGTTAAACAAACATAGGGAGTAATTCCCTTTCCCTTTCTACCATTTTCTTTCCATGGTATTAAACATGTCCTTAGATATTAAAGCTTATTGTAAATTGCATATCATCTCAAATTGATGTGCTTAGATATGCAACAGGTTAAGTTAAAGTACAAGTTTTAAATAGATTTTTTGAAAAAATGCAGGTACATATGTATGATGAAAAGAGCTAACTATGTAAATGTGAAGTTTGAGAAACACGTATTATAGTGTCCGTGTTTAGTTTACGAGTGTTTTTGAACTTACATATATATTTTGATATTTTTTTCATAAAACTCATTTATACGATGTGCTATCAAACATGGTTGTGACTTGTGAGCCACTACTGTTAAAGTGTTAACCGTTCTTCCGATACTTGGTACGCTAGCTTATACGATGTGCTATCATCTCCGAAGACGAGAATGGGTTACAAGAATCTATTGTTTATTAATGTAAAGACCCTTTACAGAGGAAATAATGATGGAGACATTCGCGACCAATTTTTCGTACGTAAGAAAATTATGAACCAAACCTTTGCACCTAGGAAAAAAGACACAAGGTTGATTCGTATAATTTTAAAAATAAAAAGACAATCGGTATTATTTCTTGCAAATCATAGAAATGATCCATTTAATTCACTCTTGATAAAACAATATATATATACATTTATTTTAATTTTGACAATTTTATACATGTGCACATAGATATATGATTGATATCTCAACATGTTAACCGGTGAAACCAAGAATTCTTACTTTTCTAAGATATATGATTGATATCTCAACATGTTTAGCGGGAACAATATTGTTGAAAAAGATAGAGTAAAAATGGTGTTCAAAATTTTATTTTTAATTTTTTTCCTTGTCAAAAATTCAAAAAATTTAATAAATAGAAATAAGTAACAAATAGATTAAATAAAAACATTAAATTCATTAATATATATATATATTTTTTACAAGTCCTAAAAATCATTTTAATTTAGTCAATCTAAATTTTAATAGATATGACTAAATTAAAATAATTTAAAATAATAATCTAAGTCCATTTTAAAAAATGAGTTCATTTAAAAATCTAATTAGTCATCTTCTTCTCTTCCTGTACACACACTCCAACACACACACACACACTCTTGCAAATCATTTTTCAAATAAAAAATAATACAAGAAAAACAAGAAGAAAACAAAAAAAGAAAGGGTCACACAACGTCCCATCAGAGACACTGCTCTAGGAACGCCGTTTCGACAGCATTCCGGACAGAGAACGGAGCCGTGTTCCACCCCACTCTGTGTGCTCTAACAAGTTTTAGTTATATGGTTACACAAACGTAAATAAAAAATAATAATTTTCTTGGACATTTTCGCAAACTTTAATGTCATATGTGTCTATGAACAGGCAAGTAAGTATCTCTTAAATCTAACTTGTTATGTTTAATTGTAATGTTAATTTCTATAATTGTATCAAATATCTTGGTTGCTGGAGTTTATTCAATATGATTGATTTTTTATTGTTTGTTTCGGCTCACATTATATCTAATTAACTGTTAACAACGCGATAATTAACTGTATGCGATGCGTCATAAAACTCTTCAGTACCGTCTTTATGTGACATAAATTCTAAATTTGAATGTGAACATGTCCTTTTTCGGCAAACATAATTAGATTGTTTCGAATACATATTTTCGTGTTGGCATCTTAACAGTTTCTATGTCAATATATTATAACGTTAGTCGTACCTATTTGGTACATTTACGTAATCTCTACTTAAACGATTACTTGAGAAGTAAGTTAAAAGATCTATTCTTATTAAAAGGTAAATTTAGATGTATTAGTGGGTATCTATGAGTGTTTTATCGTACCCAACAAAGTCAGTGCACGTATGCATAATAATTCATTAAGGGATTTAATCTTCCAAAAATGTTAATTTAACTTTAAAACAAATAGAGATACACATTATATGTAATTAAATTAAATCAAAATAAATATATAAAGTATTCCCAATTTGCATTCTAAAGATCAATTAATTCAGCGATGCTATTACTCCATGTATTTTGTCTCAAACGAAGAGACATGTGAAGAGAAAAATAAAATAAAATAATACTCGTATAAAAACGGAAATGAAAGCGAACTACGGTTTACTAAAATAAATGTTGAATAACAAAATCCCAAATACAATATGTTTATAGTTCATTAACTAGAACAAAATTCGGAACCTATTCTCTCCAGTTACATTAAGAACACAAAACATAAGCACCTAATACAATCGTACCCATTCCATGATGCAACTCTCGCTTACCAAAAGGCAGTTTTTCTAACTTGACACGATGTCGAAGGTGGTCTGGGAGTATTATTTTTTCAAATTTATAACACTAATAATAAGATAATAGGCTTTAACATGCAAGTAGATGGGGGCTTTCAATCTGAAGAAGCATACACCAAATCCTGCATCCAAGTCATCACACAAAGGCACAACTACAAACCTGAAACGTATACAGTAGTTAGCATGGGGAGTATATTGAAACCGTTCCCCCTGTTTCAGAAAAGACTTTGATATTTGTAAGTGGCAACAATAGATTACATGCAGACCAGATACGATATCATATGGAGTTCAAGAAAAAAAAACGAACTTGGAGGCAACTAAGAGAATGTAGTAGAAAATTTTGCCAATTAAGGTCTCAAGAGCAATACACCTAAAGTCACTTATTTATCTCAAGCTCCAAATACGCTTAACAACATATTTGTTCGCAACAGGAAAAGGAAAAAAGAAAAACGTTGAACTTAAATGACGCGAAAGAAATTCGGACGTATCTAGAGAAGGAGCACCTTATTCATTTATATAGATATACATGTGTAACAAAAATAAATTCTTACAGTAGAGACCAAGATGCTAAATTTATAAGATATAACATAGGTGAGTAGGAATGGTGCTACCAACAATACAACATGTGTTTCTTTTCTATCAACGTGGGTTAGATTTAAAATATGATCAGTTTTAGGGAAAGAAATTGAAATGTACCCACCAACGAACAAATATGACCAACTACATGTCCCGGAAAACCTTTTCATTGAAGGGTTACTAATTGCAGTTAAAAGCATGGATACAGTACGGACCTTGAAATATAGACCTAACTTTCTGTCTCAGTCTCAAAACTTGATCCTCCTGTTGACTGTCTACGGGAATATGTGATTCTATAGACATAGAATGCTAGGGCTGCACCACTGCATGTTGAAAATGAAAAAATAAATAAAGTAAATTAAATAAAACAATATTTCCAACATGAATTGCTAAATTACAAGATCAGATGCTAGTTTTGAGACATTCTAACACAAGAGGGATTAATCAACATGGCAATCATTCGATATGACACATCAGGTGTCATTATGGGTAGGTATTAGGTAACACACTATGGCTAGCCCGCAAATAGGTTAAAAAACGGTTCTGGACTGTCTAAAACTTGCTTGGATTGAAATTGAACAACTCCCATCATTTACTTTCTTACCTATCACAATTTAGTGTTCATTGATTACATTTTACCTTCTTTCGATATATGACAGTTTGCAAAAGAACTGAAGAAAATTGATAAAAATGTAAAAGCAGATGTTTGTCTTATGGTTCAATTAATCCATATTAACACTATAACTAACTCCTTCATAATCAGTGCTTCGCTGAAGTAACATAATTCCAACTCATTAAAATGTCTTTACATACATGAGATTAAGCAGCCAGTTTAGCACTTAACTTTCCATGAAGTTAGCAAAAACAACTTGCTTGGATTGAAATTTAACAACTCCCGTCAATGTCCATTAATGTAAGATTGTTCTATTCTTTCAGAAATCACAACACTCAAGATAAATAGATAGAAGTAATGAATATGAAAACAATCACATTGTGGTAAAACAGATCCAAAACCACAAAAACCATAACATATAATGCTTTGCTATATACGAGTAAAATATTTCAAACCTGATTATAAGTGCAATATATCTGGTGAATGCTGGCCTCTGTAGAGAATGAAAACAAAACATATGTTAGTGACATGAAGATTAGAGCGCACACATATATGTATATCTACAGAGAGAGATATAAATACATATATTCATAAAGCTATTTGTCATTCTTACCGTGAACACAAGGCGTAAATCCCTCAAAAACAATATTGTAGCAATGACTGCACAATCCACAGTTTTTCATCAAATTTAAATAGGAAAAAACAATACTTTATGGCTAGAAAGATTATATACATGCTACAGAGGCTGCAATCTGCATCTTTTGCTATCCAACCAAAACGTTTAACACACACTGGTTGGTCTAATTCAGACTTCAAACATCAAAAGTCAGAAGATGGTGATTATTAAATTAAATATAAATGATGCATCAAACATGGGTTCTTTCTTATTATGAAGCATGCAGAGAACTGGCCATCAGCTTCCTATTAATATGACAAAGTGTTGTTAGCTTAAAGAGAGCAAACCAAAAAAAGACAATCATCTTTACCGCTTAGACATTAGTTTTAGTTTCAGGTCACAAATATTGCCATTTAACCCAGAAATGACCATCTGGTTAACAGTAAATCACACAGAAGCACATACGACTTGGATAGAATCAGAAGGTAGATTATGACACCAACCTGACTGGCCTTTCAAAGCAACAGAACTAGATTCCCCTTTTTTCCATGATCTTAGACTATAGACAGCTAAGGCCAGAAGAGTTCCACCAAGAATAACACCAAATCTAATAGCAGAAATGCTTCCAGTGATCATGAAGGAAATAAAACCACCTAAAGTAAGCAGCCCACCTGATAACATAATATCATACATCAAGATTTAAGTACCACAACAAGGAACTGTCAAGCATTTTGAACGATGAATACCGATGCATGACATAGTAACCTTACCGTATGGGATACCAACGTAAAAGTCGAGCACTTGTGATACATCTTTCAGGTCATCAGTTGAAGAAGCAAATGTTTCCACAATATCCTTCACTGGTTCAGGAGAGTTCTCGGCGGCTGCAGACAAATACACTTTACCTTCTTCACTAAGTTCCTTAGCAATCACACTCAAATCCTCACTTGCTTTATCAGCTTGGATCTTCAATTGCTCTGAGGTCTCCTTCAGTACCACCATAGATTTCTTAAAATACTCTTCGTAAGCTTCTTGGGATATATTCAACATTTTCAATGTTTGTTCTTTAAAAGAAGCCAAAGTTTGTTTCCAGGCTTCTTCAGATTCTTCAGCCTTATCTTTTAACTTACTTGCTTCCTCTTCTATTTCAATATCCGAAGGCTTCTAAAAATGCAAACAGAAAGCATCATTAGTCATTACCCTTATGCTTTACAAAGTATAGGCAGAAACCATGTTAGCCAAACTTTACTTCCTTATGTTGCATTCACCAACGATATCTGAACATAGCTTACTTTAGGGACTAGGGTTTACATGATTTCTTACTAAAACATCGAGTGGACAAATAATCCTTGACAATAAATATACATATAATAAATGAACAGCTACATCACACAGAAACTGAGGTATGCACTCAGATAACCTCCGCAAGGGATTCTCTCCATGTCTTATGGCATATAACTTAACTTCTGAAGTTACTCATTTGCCATCCGGTAGAGGCGCCTATTCAATATGACTCACAAGTTACAACATAGCAACGGAAACAAACTCCGAACTTTAAACCGTCTACAAGCACTGTAGCCTATCCTTAATGGGACTATGACTAATTTAACATCTAAGATAGTCATCCACACATACAAGAACCAAATTTTACTATCAATTAAATATTCTGAAACTGAAAATTCTGCTTACTCTTGGGCAATTACTTATTTAGAAAAACACATGTAATTATGCCACATCACATATTCACCTGTAGTGTCCCATCTACATTTCAGGTATGTACATCTTTATTTTATATAATCTTGGGATAATTGCAAAGAAAGGTAAGAAAAAATCCCACATTTGAAAACCTGTGGTACCAAAATTTTCATACACGCAAAAAGATGGAAGCTCAATTTTGGACAAATTCAGGAGTGAAAAGTTCAAGTTTTTGAAAATTTTCAGGACCCAAATATAATTCGATTGGACAAAAGTTCCCCATAATTAAATTATTAAATATGAACTTTCACTTCCTTCTTCAAGGGACATACCCCATATTGTCAAAGTTTGGATATTTGATTACTTTTCTTGGCAATTTTCGCAATTTTCTTCCATGTTCCGTTTTCTCTACGTTTCAATCCAATCCAAATAAACATTGCAGAACTAAATTACCAAATACAAATCATTTCAAGAAAAAACCAAAAAGCAGCAACCTCAAAAACCTACAGTTGACACTACTATCAGACATACTACATTGCAAATCCAATTTTACATGAAACTTAAAAACATCAAGAAACTATTTCTACTGTTATATAAACTCAACGCTTCTTTTTCTAATATAATTACTACCTAATCTCATAATATAAAGACAGCAACTTTTTCCCCAAAATATAAAATACTCACAGTACAACAAATCAACAAACTTTAACCAAAATTCAACTCACCGAATCCTCATGAGACGCCGCAAACGAGAAAATGGACCGGTTCCGGTAATTCAAACCGGAAATGAATAAACCGGAGCGAAGTCCTTTCGGATAACCGGAAGCAGGAACCGCAAGTGTGAGTACACCGGAGTTCCGACTCCGGATAATAGACCCGACCCGACATACCGACTCAATTGAAGCTCGCTTTAAACATAGCTCGTTAGGGTTAGGGTTTGTTACTGAAATTGTATTAAATACACTACTCATGTTTACTGTTAGGGTTTTGTTTTGTTATTTTGGGATTAAGTGACTGAGGGTGGTACTAAATGAGCGTGTTGTGTAACGGCGGAATAGATGTAGAGGCGAAGGGAACAATGAAGAAGACTATGAAGTTGTTGACGAAGAAGAATAGGGTGGAAGATGCTAATGTGAGCTCGGTGGGTAACGGAAAAGTATCATTTTGTTGACACGTAATGAATATTTTAGGAAGTGTGAGTGTGGGGTCTACTGGATCTTGTACGATGTGTTTTTTGATGGTGCAAATATGGGTGCTACGGAGTTTTCGTGCATTAAATGTTTGTACATGTTGTTCTGTTTACTTGCAAATGCTACAACTTACTATTAGAAAATGTTACGTGTGTTACTTCTAAGTAGGATATATAATTGTATACTAACTTTTTTTTAATCCATCTAAGTAGAGCTCAATTTTACGAGAACAGAACAGAAGCGACTCAAACCTTTCGAAGGTCTAAAGTGAACTTTCAAAATTGGCCTTTTTCACTATAAATTTTTTAATTATTCTATTTTATATAAAATTTATTTTTCTCGACTAGTTTGATGTAAAATCTTTAATTACGTCATTGAAATCAATTTCGTTTACTAACTCCATTTCAATTTATAAAGTAGCTAATCCATTTAACGTTTCTTGTGACTTTTTGTCGATCTTAAATTTTTCACAATTTTAAGCTTTGAAAAACTTATTTATGCTGAAGCAACTGTTACGAGAATGGTTAACATAATTCAACTGATTCTGTTACTACTAACTATCAGATCAATTTCACAATTCAATGATGAATTTTGATGATCACAGTAGTACAAACTTTCAAACACCCATTTTTGGTCAAAATTGCTCAAATTCCACTTGAATATATTCAATCAACTAGTTAAAATCAATCATAAACTCGATAATCCTTGCTTTGATACCAATTGTTGGATCGAAATTGAGTTTATGATGATAATTGATAGAGCATCTATGTATATGTGTACGTATATGTATGTATATAGAGAGAATTTGGTTGAATCGGTTATATTGCAAATGGTCAAAAGTTATACAAGGTTCTTAGCATTTGTGTACAAGTTTAAGTATTTATACTCCTCACACAAACCACTTACTTCTCTATTACAATGTTTACAATCTCAAAATATTTATGGGATTAGTGTTTTTTAATGTATCTAACTTTTTCAAAAAAGCTATTGTGTGTATCGTACTTTACGGGGCTCTATTAAATATAATGAATTCATAAAAACACATAATTGTATGTAATATTTTGACGTGGAACTTTGTATGAGTGACACGTGGGTGTTTTGTATGAGTGACACGAGGCAAAATTACATACAATTGTGTGTTTTTACGAGTTGAGTACATTTAATAGAGGCATTCAAAGTACGATACACACAATAGCTTTTTTAAAAAAGTTAGATACATTTAAAAACACATAACCCAAATTTTATTTCTAACATCTATACTAGTTTGATTTTTAGGATCAAAATCATTCTTTTGATTATTTAATTATTCTTTCACATTCACTTCATTATCATCTATATTTGTTTGATCATTTGAAAGACACTCATTAGTATTATTTGATATATTTTTTTGTGGCTTTTACAAATTTATCTAAGGCTCCCCTTTGAGATTCCATTAAAGCTTCTTGTTTTCGTTTCTTTTGCAATTTCGAGTAACCAAATTCATATTTACGAGTTTCCATTGATAAATCTAAATATCTATTACACACTAATCACAATAAAGAACTTTAAAAAAGGAGCGATATAACCTGAAAGAGATGACGGAGAACACAGGTGCCAGCAGAATGCAATTGTTGTTATCTGTTATTCAAAGCCCTTTGAAATTGTGGAAAAAGAGAAGGTGATTTTTTTATTTACATAATGGTCTTTAATGGGTATTAATCAAATGAGACCTTAATGAAATGGGTATTAACCAAATGAGGCATTAATCTAATGGGGTTTTAAATAAAATGTTCACATGTGATTTTTTCTTTATCTAATTTAGTGTCTTAAGAAATAAAAAAGTTCACCCATTATATATAATTATAAATATATATATAAACAATAATAAATATTTTGATATATAAATACACACACACACACACACATATATATATATATATATATACATATAGGGCCTTAAAAATTACAGGGCCTAAAATGATGTGACACCCGACACCTTAGGGTAATGATTACCTTAAACTAGAACTCTAATTTCGTGTATTTAGTTCTTTATTAGGCTAAGTACTTGTGATTATTTGCAACTATTTGAATATATGTGTATATACACTTACGTAATTGTTTGAATTACACCTTCGTAATTATTCGTAAATACGTGAAACAACCGGACGTGTTCCGACTATTATTACGACGTTGGTGAAAAGTTTTCATAGATAACGTAATCATATTTTATAGTTAAAATAGTGGTTATATACCTTATATTATTATTTCAAATAATAATACACGAAAAACTTTGACGTTGTGTTTAAAACGTAACAAACGCGACAAAAACACGCAAACCGAGCCCAACACCCGAGCAACACCCGAAATATACTTTTGTAACTCAATTTAGTATTTTAAGAATACTTACTTATCCCGAATATTATTCACAAATTTAAAAGTATATACAAAAGCTTAACGTAAATTATCTACTTTTTAAAACCACAAATTAACGTTTAAACGAACGGGGAACGAAACACGAAGTCGATAAAACGAGTCACGAGCCCGAAACACCTTTGGGCCAGGCCCAACTCGGCCTAGGCTGGCCCAAGAGGCCACCCCACAAACACACCTCCCTACACTCCATTTTTCACACACACAACCCACACTTTCTCTCCTCCTTCTCTCTACTCTCCCTACTCTCTTTCTCTCTCTCTAAAAATCTGCCACCATCCTCACCACCATCAACCACCACTCCACCACCACAAGCCGCCATCACACTTTCAAGGAGAAGTCAAGAAATCAAGCCCTTTCCTCACCTTCCTCTCCTTTTTGATCGGTCTTTCAACTTGTAAGAACATCTAACTCATTTAGAATACTTGTAACACATCTATAAACATGTTAAAATGCTCACTTAACAAAGATATGTCCAAAAGATTGCACAAAAATCGTTTTCATAGCTTAAAACATGCAAGAACCTTACATGAAATCCGGCCAGGAAACTTGTCCGACTTTGGGAGGTGATATCTCCCTCAAAACTTAACCAAAATGAACGATTCAAAAGGCTAAAACTAGTTTAAGAAGTTATCTTTCATTTGCCACTGGTCTCATAATTTTTGAAGCTCGTTTGATACCCGAAATAATTCTTACAAAAACATGTAGGCGGGCTGGGAAAAAGGTAGAAAAATTGTCCCTCATTGTTTTAGTCATAACTCGAGATTTACATATCCAAAAGACTTGAAACCAGCACCAAAACTTCAGAAATTTTGTTGAGAAAAATAGTCGTTTAGATGACCTCGTCCAAATACGCACGCATTCTGCCCAGAAACTCGATCTCCTTGCATGTTTCCTGATTGGCTACTTTTTGACCTTTGTGGGAAACTACAATTTTTATAAACACTTAGACTTGTCTAAAAATTCTGTAAAAATTATTTTAAGTACCTAACATACTAAGAAACAACATATATTTTTCTTGAATTTTATCTCGAACATTTGGATTACGAAATAAAATTGGCAAAACGGGTCTGTTTCTGATCCCTGTGTCGCGGAAGCCCAGTAGACATAGCGACACTAGCCTTGTGTCGCTATAGCATTGAACCGTCACATTAGCGACACTAGTCTTGTGTCGCTATATCATTTGAACCGTCACCTTAGCGACACTAGCATTGTGTCGCCAAAATCACATTAGCGACACTAGCCTTGTGTCGCTAACAACCCAAAAATCGAACCTTTTGCGACACTATCTTTGTGTCGCCAATCACACTAAGCGACACTATCCTTGTGCCCTGCCCCTTGGACCCCACCAGGGGTTGCCACCCCTTGGACCCCACCAGGGGTTGCCACCCCTTGGACCCCGCCACTAGGGGCGCTGCCCCCGGACCCCTGTCATTCGTAGGCTTCGCCCACTTACCACACTAATCAACATTATGTTTTCACAAACTTTCACCAACGGGTCGTACACGTTTTCAATAAGCAAACCAGAATGGACATACTAGTTAAGTGAACTACTAGCGAATAGGTGGGCATTAACCCTCCACTTACCACACTAATCAACATTATCTTTTGAGACATCTACTTACACAATCTTATACGTCTAGGGCGTTAGAAGATTTCTCTTGGGAACACAAGTTGCTTGCTATCTGTTATTTGCTAAATAACATACTAATCTCAGGTGAGTTTCATAGCCCCTTTTTCTACTATTTCCACTCAGGGGTGAGAATACATACAACTGCCTTTAACAACTGCTATTTTTATGTGGACGCAAGTAGAAAACACGATATATTGGTTGCATGAGTTATTTAACTAGTCCAGAAAGTCCCCCATACACAGTTTGTTAGTATCGTTATAGCGTGAATGTTAATGAATAGTACTATTTGGGATTGACTCCCCCCGTTCGGGTTAGTCGCGCTAACTGGTCAAACGGACGCATTATCATTTGTTCTTACGAGTGTTGGATTAGGCACTCGCAGGGAGGCACCACGATCGTGGCTCTTGATTGTGACCCGACACCACAGTTAAGCTCGAACTATGGGCTCATGGCAACAATATACACCTCTTTTACATTTTTGTAATACATTACTATCATTGTTGGATGATACAAACAGGAAATCTTGTGTTCCACACGTTCCATACAATGTGATATCAACTGTTTTCAAACCTATGAACTCACCAACTTTATGTTGACTCTTTTAGTATGTATTCTCAGGTGACCAGCCGCAGTAGGATGCTTTGGGAGCAATAGCTCGAGTCGCATATTTTGAAACAACCAAGGAATTAGATTGCATTTACTATATTTTGTAATAATAGTTATGTAATTCTACGTATCGGATGCGAACTCCTAGTTTTTATGTGAACACTTTTAAGCTTGTAATGTAATGATTTTTGAAAACGTCTCATATAGAGGTCGTTTGTTGTAACTCTTGTGTTGTGATATTTGATTTGGTCGGCGCCCCCTTGACACCTCATACCTTCCGCTGCCACGCGTCTTGGGGGTTGCGACAAATGATTGCTTTACTGACTTTACCATTGAGTCACCCCTATATGAAAATTCTATCTATCGTTATAGGATCTCTATTCAAGATCACCATGGTCCCTTTTTAGGCATGGGTTAAGTATTAGCGTACTCAACTCATATATTAATTAGAAAGAAAACATGATCCTGTAGGTTTTTACCTTTTTCCTAGATCTTTATATTTGCTAGCCTCAATACTAGCAATGATGTAGTTGCGAGACTTCATAGATTTGCAACAAGAAATTATAATGAGACGACTAGATGTATCAGCTGACACCTGACAGTACTACAATCAAATGAGTAGAGTCGTACGATCAAAAAAGTATAATCACGTACAGGAGCAACGTATTGCAATGACTACACTTGCAATATGAAACAAGATGTGAATGCACAGATCAACAGTTTCATAGAATTGGTAGGCCATACATCTATACTAGAGGAGATATTTCTTGTAATTAGAGTACAAGTCTCTTATAACTATACTAAAATGAGAGGTAGAGGTAACATAATCATACTATTTTTTACATCATTGGGAGTAAGTCTGCATATTTAACCTTTGAAATTTTAGATATAAAGTAAATTGATAGAGTTGTTAGAGTTGATTTTGGTTTGGTGTTAAAAAAAATTAAAAAATTAAAGAGAAAAAGTGAGGAAGAGAGAAGATCTTAATTTTTTTTCAGGGTCACCAGGTCGACGGTTAATCCGAACCCGACTTGAAAAATTAAACCGGTTAATTGGCGGGTGACCCTAATCCATCAATTTTTCAGTCGATTTAAGGTTGGGTTTTGAATCATCTTAAGAATTGACACCTCTAATCACACATACAATTTTCTAAACTCAAAGTACAAACAATATCAATGTTACTTTTGTAACAAAATGTGTACTTATAATCGTGTTACATTAGAAATTATGAATGCGGGCATTTACAATCCTACTTCAAGTATTTTGTCCATGAAGTATTGACTTTATACTCAATGTTGCTTGATATGAATATAAAAAAACATGCATAGGTGGGATTTCGAAAAGGCCTACGACTCAATAAGATGTGATCATCTTGAAGATATCATGCAGAGGTTTGGTTTTGGGAGTAGACGGCGAGGGTGGATAGCGATTTGTTTGGCTTTGGCGACTACCTTCGTTTTGGTGAATGGTAGTCCCACTGTCGAATTTTCTTTTTTAGAGGGCTTAGACAAGTAGACCCTATGTCTCCTTTCTTGTTTCTCTTAGTTATGGAGTTGCTTCATGTTTCTTTCTCTCAGACTATGGATCACAACTTCTTCTCAGGTATTCTTGTTGGCGGTTCTATGCAGGTTATGATCTCCCATCATTTTTTATACAGATGACGTTATCATTATAGGACAATGGAAGGATTCCAACTTCCAGAATATTGTTCGTATCCTATAGTATTTCTTTCTTGCTTCCGGCATAAAGATTAACTTGCATAAGTCCAGTCTTCTTGGTGTTGGTGTTGAGTTTGAGGAGGTAAGGAGGGTTGCGGCTTTGATTGGTTGTGAGCCTTTAAAACCGCCTTTCAAGTACCTTGGGGTGTTGGTGGGTTCTTCTATGTCGTGGCTTAGGTCTTGGGAGGTGGGAGATGGTTGTGGACAAAGTTGTTGCTCGGCTTTCCAAATGGAAGATTAAAACCTTGTCCATCAGCGGGAGACTTACTTTACTTAAGTCGGTCTTGGGTGCGATTCCGACTTATTATATGTCCCTTTATAAGGTTTTGATTGCTATTGTGAAGAAGTTAGAGTCTTTGTCTTATAACTTTTTCAAAGGAGCGTATGTTGAGAAAAAGAAAGATATATTGGCTTAGTTGGGACAAAGTTTTGATGAGCAAGGACTCGGGTGGTCTTGGAGTTGGTAGTTTCTTTGCCTTGAATAGAGCTCTTTTATTCAAGTGGGTTTGGCGTTTTAAATCTCAACCGGGAGCGCTTTGGGTTAAGATTGTGAAGGCGATTCATGGTTCTCAAGGGAAGCTTGATTCTAACTCTTTGCCTTCCAACTCGTCTACTTAGTTAGACATTATTAAGTGTACAAAATAGCTTAGAGATAAAGACGTCCATTTGTTATCCAAGTGCAAAAAGAAGGTGGGGGATGGTGTTGATACTTCTTTTTGGCTTGATGTTTGGCTTTGGGACGTTACACTTAAGAGCCTTTTTCCGAGATTATTTTCCTTCGAATTAAACAAAGAAATCTCGGTTCATGATAAGATAAATGGAGGTCTAGCTCATTCGTTTAGAAGATTACCTAAGGGAGGGGCCGAGAGTTCTCAAATGGACTCCCTGACCTCTCTCCTTCCTTCCACATTGTTGCCTTCTATGTCGGATAGATGGATTTGGACGCTAGACAGGATGCGAGAGTTTTTAGTTGCTTCAGTTCGTTCTTACATTGAAGATTTCATTTTTAGTGCAACGGGTAATTCAACTAGGTGGGTTCAATTAGTCCATATTAAAGTAAATATTCTGGTTTGCCGTTTGGCTATAAATAGACTTCCTACGCGATACAACATTTTCTTTAGAGGCTTAGAGATTCCTTCAATTATCTGTTTGGTTTGTCAATCTAGTGTGGAACTCGTAAATCACATATTTTTTCGTGCCTTTTTGCGTCGGAAGTCACGGCTCGAGTCATTGCTTGGTGGGTTCTTTTGAGTGCGTTGTTCTTTTCTTATGACGATTGGCTTGCTTGGTTGACGAGTTCAAAGCTTCATAAAGGTATTAAGGATTTCTTGGAGGCTACGTTCTATGTTTCTTGGTGGCACATCTGGAGCATTCGCAACAAGACTATTTTTCATAATGATAATCCTAAGAAGGTGGTGGTGTTTGATAAGCATATGATTGGTGTAACTCTAAAGTTAAGAGCAACATGAATTGGGTTGGATGGCTTCAATGTTCAATGCTTGCTATTTTGTAATTGACTCTTTTATTTTTATCTCTTTTTAGTTCTAACTTCTTGTTAGACTTTCTTTAATAAAATCTCCGTCCCAAAGAAGAATATAAAAAACATTAATTGTGCACCTGAACTAAATTGCACCACTTTAAACTTAAACTGATAATAAAAACAAAACCGGCTTCTAAAACCTGGTGGTTCACTCTTACGGATCTAGTCTAACTATATCCAAATAATTAAGCCCAATTATATAATATAAGTATATTTTTTTTGAACGGCAAAAGTTTTAATATAAAGAAACTCTAAAAGAGAGAGTTACAAAGACATAGACGATGGATTATGCATCTGTAACATCTTCTCCTGCGGTCTGGTAATTTCTATTATTTTAATCGATTATCTAAATGTTTTAGAAATTATTTAATATTATGTGTTTCATTGTGAAACGTAGATAAATAAGTCCTCTGACTTATTGTGACTAGTGAAATATTAGTCGTTTTAATTTATTATAGATGACGGTAAAATAAAATAATATTTCTCGCAAATGGAATTTAAGTTCCAGACAAAAGATTTAGGACGGGTATAAAATTATACCATTTATTTATAAACCGACTTTGCAAACCGACTTTGGATTCATATATAAGTTCTCATGTCTTCATCTTGATTTCATTTGGCAAACTATCAAATTCAAGGAAACCTAAACCAAAATTTGATTCATGCTTGTGTTTCTGTGATTTCGAATTGTAAGCATCATAACCATCATCATCCATGTTCTAATTTCATCAGATTATAATTCCTTTTATTTTCAAAAGAAAGAAAAAGATGTAAGTTTGATTTTGAGTGTGTAAATCGAATTGAAGCTTGATATGTTGTTATTAGGTGTAGTTTGATGTTACTTGAAGTATTAGAAACCATAGAATTGAGTTTTCTGAAGTTTTGGTGAGTTTTGATTTGAAAAACTGGTAACAGCGGCTCAACTCGCAGTTCTCAGTTCGTCCTGCGAACTGAGTTGACTTGCGAAGCGAGTTGACTTGCGGTGCGAGTTGACTTGCGAGTTGAGTTGGCTTGCGAGTTGACTTGCGGTGCGAGTTGACCTGCGAACCGAGTTGCGAGTTGACTTGCAAATTTTGAAAATGCGCAAGTGTTTTGGACGCGGTTTTGTAAAAATCTCACTAACTCGGATTTAGTTGAAAATTGCATGGTCACTTGGAAACGACCTAGTAATCAAGACTATTTACTATAGCATAAGCAGTTTTTGGCCATTCGGGGTCATTTAGGGCCCGAAAATGGCATTTTTCAGTTTTAAACGTCATTGCGGACTTTTCCAAGTTAATTTCTGATTGAACTTTTGTTTGCCTAGTGTAACATCCTATTCTGCAGTCTGGTAATTTCTATTATTTAATTGATTATCTAATTGTTTTAGAAATTATTAATATTATGTGTTTTCGTAGTGAAACGTAGATAAATAAACCCTTAGATTTATTTGCGACTAGTGAAATATTAGTAAATTCAAAATTTGTAAGTTTTTGATTTTCTGCGACACAAGGACTGTGTCGCAGGTTGTCTGTGCGACACAATGATTGTATCGCAGGACTGTGTCGCAAAACGGACTGAACTGAAATTAAGTAAGGAGCTTAAGTGTAATTGCAAGTTTAATATATATATATACACCGCCCAAATACTTCCAGAGCATTTCCAAACAATTCCAAACAATTCCAAACACTTAAAAATCGTTTCTAGAGAGAGAATTAGAAAGAAAGAAGAGAAAGTTGGGTTTTGATTCAATTTGAGCTTATTAGCTGCGTATTTGAGGTAAGGGTTTGATTATTATGTGTTCTTATTGTTTATAAGTGAATTACACCGATTGGGATAGGTTAATTTGAGTATTACATGTTTGATTTCGTGAATTTTGTGAAAATCTCATTAACTCGGATTTAATTGAAATTCGCATAGTCAATTGGAAAAGACCTAGTAATCAAGGACCCGAAAATAGCATTTTTCAGTTTTAAACGTTATTGCGGGATTTTTCTAAGTTCATTTCTGATTGAATTTTTGTTTGCCTAGACTTCAGGGATTACCTGATTGGATAATTAGACTATAATGATATTTATGGAACGAACTTCTGATTTGTATTTGATTTTCTGTTTCAGATCAACGTAAGACTCGGTGATATAAGAATCCTGAGTGTGGAAACATCAGAGGTATCGGTGAGTGGATTCGGAACTCATCATTTGATTTAGTTGTAACTATTTGGTTACAACAAGTAAACGTAGATGTGTATTAGACTGTTTAGTCTTGATTATTGATTATTGATCTACGTGATATGTGAACTATGTGTACTATGTTATTGAGGTCAACGTGTAGTTGGACTTCTGGTTATTATGTGTTTTACACAGGTTTTGATTCATTTGTTGTGTTTGAGACCTGTGTATGTGTTTAATAACCAGTAGTTATCGGTCTATTCCGTATTGGCCATACGGATTGACGGTAAGTGTTCTTGGGGGAATCCCCGGGTATTATGATATCCCCAGAGCCACCGATCCTCATTGAATTATGTGTGTTTACGATTATTTGGTGTAAACTGCTAGTTATGCTAAGTTGAATGGAGTGTGACGAATCTATTCACTTAGCTTCGTGCTAACCCCTCATTTTACTTCCTGCAGGATATGTTTTGATTAATTGTGGGTGCAGGAGGTGATTGGTTGATCAGGGAATGTTTGACTGCGCTTTTGAACTCTGATATGGTTTTTGTAATAAACCTTGTTTTGTGAATTTTATAATACCCCGCCTTTTGTAGTTTTAAACAGTTTGAAATTTGGTGTATTTTGGAAATGTAAACTGTTTATGGATGATGTTTAAAATTTATACTAAGGTATTATATTTTAAATTCATGCTTCCGTGTTTATTAATATTATATTCTTAGATTGAAAGAGGGGTATTATACCTAGACTCCAGGGATTACCTGATTTGATAAATGGGCTATAATGATAATTATGGAACGAATTTCTAACTTGTATATGATTTTCTGTTTCAGATCAATGTAAGACTCAGTGATATAAGAATCCTAAGTGTGGAGACGTCAAAGGTATCGGTGAGTGGATTCAGAACTCACCATTTGATTTAGTTGTAACTATTTGGTTACAACAAGTAAACGTAGATGTGTGTTAAACTGTTTAGTCTTAATTATTGATTATTGATCTACGTGATATGTGAACCAATGTGTATTCATGTTATTGAGGTCAACGTGTAGTTGGACTTCTGGTTATTATGTGATTTACACAGGTTTTGATTCATTTGTTGTGTTTGAGACCTGTGTATGAGTTTAATAACCATTAGTTATCGGTCTATTCTGTATTGGCCATACGGATTGACGGTAAGTGTTTTTGGGGAATCCCCGGGTATTATGATATCCCAAGAGCCACCGATCCTCATTGAAATATGTGTGTTTACGATTATTTGGTGTAAACTACTGGTTATGCTAAGTTGAATGGAGTGTGATGAATCTATTCACTTAGCTTCGTGCTAACCCCTCATCTTACTTCCTGCAGGATATATTTTGATTAATTGTGGGTGCAGGAGGTGAATGGTTGATCAAGGAATGTTTGACTACGCTCTAGGACTCTGATATGGTTTTTGTAATAAACCTTGTTTGGAGAATTTTTATAATACCCCGTCTTTTGTAGTTTTAAACAGTTTAAATATTGTGTAAATATTGAAAAATGTAAACTGTTTATGTATAATGCTTAATATATTTTAAGGTAATGTATTTTAAATTCATGCTTCCGAGTTTATTAATATTATATTCTTATATAGAATGAGGGGTGTTATAGCATCCATGTCGACCAACTAATCTTCTTATTACAACGACTCGAACACCACATATACGATCGAGCCACTAAATCATCAAAACTCATCGATTGCCTTGGAATAGAAGGACCAAACAGAATTTGATTTCTAACATTCCATATTTGCCACCACATAGTATAAAACACACCTTCA
Source organism: Logfia minima (assembly GCA_963921325.1). NCBI lineage: Eukaryota > Viridiplantae > Streptophyta > Magnoliopsida > Asterales > Asteraceae > Logfia > Logfia minima. Next base: position 39,276,511 of record OY992764.1, read on the forward strand.
AGCATCGCCTACTTTACGATGCATACGTAAAGACTGGATCCATGAAAGCCACTCCTGATATGACGAAACATTACACCAATCTAGATTCCACCAAGTACATATTTTAGCAATTAAGACAAAAGCAATCTCACAAGTAAAGAACAAATGAGACGTAGCCTCCATATCCGAAACACAAATCAAGCAATCAAGAGATTGCATCGGCACTCCACGATTACTAAGATTACACCTTGTAGCTATACGATCCAATCTAATTTTCCAAGCTAAAATGTTCACTTTAATTGGAACATACTTCACCCATCTAGTCGGAATATCGTCCTTAGGCAACATCGAATCATCTATCAATTTACGAACATCTTTCACTTTGAAGCTTCCTTCACCATTTAAATCCCACACCCATCTATCAGGGATCTGAGCTAGCGAACAGTTTAAAATAAGATTTTGAAGCTCTTGTTCCTGAAAACGTTCCGAACCAACCCTTGAAGATCTCCTGTTCAAGTTTACAATGAAAGGAGTAGATAATCTCTCGGAAACTTTGATATTTTTATTAGCTTCCTTCGCATAAAGAGTAGGATACAAATCTTTTAGATTTCGATCCCCGATCCATAAATCATTCCAGAAAAATGTATTAGGTCCTCAGATTGTTCAGCTGATAAAATATTTGGGAACTGCAAAGATAAATTACACCGGTTTGACTTTGGTTGTTTAAAATGGTTACTAAAATACTCTAAAAAGACTTGTTTCACCCTTAAAGGATCCACAATCCATTCACCGTTTATGAGCATTCCCCGAATTGATAAATTTGATATTGATTTTGATAATTTGGTATATGAAAAATATTTGAAAAAGATTTTAAGTTACATAAAATAATGCTACGTATTTTAGATTTAAGATAAGATAACACTGGAATGGGAACATTGCCACACAAGAAATTATTAATAGCGGATTATTACAACGTAAAATAAGTAGTATGGTATTCTTAACTTTTTCTTTTTCATGTTACCCTAATGTGTGAAATCACATTTCCTAATATTTTTACGAGTGATAAATGTTACATATCACGTATCATTAAATTTGACATGTTATATGACTTCCTTTTTCCTTCTAACTTATTTTTTTTAACAGACGAATGATCATTAGAAGACTAGCAAAATGCTAGAAAGAAATGTGCATTTTGTAAGCTTATTCAGCCTGCTCAACGAGGTTTTCATGACTCCATCTCCTATTTCCATTAGTCCATTTCAAACATCAATGCCAAGAAAATCATTTTTTCAATTTGTTCGTCGTCGAATCAATTTGAAATCGCAAAGAAGATTGACATTAACCAGTTGTATGTTGGATGAACATTTGCTTTCATTTAATGTGGTTTATTACTTTCGAATTTTTGAGTCAATTTTGCTTGTAAATCAATGAGAAAATCATCAAAAGAGATGGCATAAAATACAAAATTTAACAAAATGCGTAGTTTAAAATTTTCTCATTTTCAAAAGAATCTTAAAATTCAATTTATCACAGTTAAGAAAAGTTAGACAAAAAAATGATACCACATATTGTCAAAACTGATATGCTATGTGACAATTTTCTCATTCTTTTTAATTAGGGTTAATTCATCAAAAGTGCAACGTACTGACACCAAATGTTCCATTTTTATTGTCTAAGTATGTAACAAACTGAACAATTATGTATCGATATATGCAACATGGTAACCGGTTACCGGGACAACAGGTAAGAATGTATAAAAGCTACCCATTTTATTGTCTAGGTATGCAACAAATTGAAAGATTTTGTATCGATGTATGCAACATGGTATCCGGTTACCGGGACAAACGGAGTATGGAAACGGTTTCTTCCGGTTTGTTGCATACCCAGACAATAAAATGGGTAGCTTGTATATATAGAACATTTTGTGACACTATGTTGCACTTTTGATGAATTAACCCTTTTAATTATATTCTTTGTTTGCAATAGATATTCTAATAATATTTTTTCTAGAAATCAATAATCATCAAGTTTATATTTTATATCGGTTTTTTATAACGTTTACTAGCAGAATATCCACACAGTACATCAGATAAAAAATTAAATTTCACCTTCATTTGGTATAGATTATTAAATCAAAATTAAAATTTATATGATATTAGATATAGTAATTTTTAAAAGAAAAACAATCACTTTTTTGACGTTTTCTAAAAAATGTTAAAAATAAATACCCCAAAAACTGAAAGAATATTGTTGCGAACTTGGTGGTTGGGTTGCGAGTTACTAATGGTCAGGTAGCAAGTTGTGAGGTGCGGAGTCGTCGGCTGGGTCGATAATGTAACTATCAATATTTTTCTTTATTTATACTAATTATTATGTATGTGGAATTGTAATCCTAAAATTTGATCAATAAATTGAAACTCTCGAATATAGAAATTGACAGTATAAAAAAGAATATAAAAATGTAAATAAACTCGTAAATTTTAATTTTATTAAAAAAAACACTATTAAGAGTTTGTTTCTTTTATTTTACAACACTTAAACACGTGTAAAATTGGAAGTAAGTTGATTTTGAAGGCTTTACCGACAGAATTTAACTATAAACGATGGACAAATTGACACGTCCCGTAACTTCTTACGGTTTAAAAGTTATGCCATTCGTTATTAGTAAGATAGGTATATGTTAGTAATTTCAAGTAGGTTCAAATATTAATAATAATGTTAAGGGTATATTAGTAAAATCCCTCTTAAATTAATAACAAATGTATTATATATTAGTATATATATATATATAAGTTGATTCCACATTTGATTTCTTTGATTGTATAATTAAACAAATAAGATTAGTAATTTTATTTTTTATTGTTTATGTTTTATTATTTATTTAATTAAATTAAAGTGACTGAATGTTTTGGAAGTTAATGGTTCTTGATTGCAAATGTAGAAAAAGGATGTTTTGTTAATGAACTAAAAGCCAAATTAAGTAAACATATTTAAAATTGTGTATATTTTTATTTGTTAACGGTATTAACATGATGGATGGAGTAAAACGAGAATGTTAATACCGAAAGTCATATAAAGTACATTTGTTAACATGTTTGTCTCGTTCTGACATTTCCGTACATAATTGACACGTCCCATATCTTCTTACGGTTTAAAAGTTATATCATATGTTTATTAGTTTGAGTTTTTATGTAGTAAAAATGAGAGTTTAGTATATGTAAGGGTATGTTAGTAATTTCAAGTAGGTTTTTCAAAGATTAATAGTAATGTTAGAAGTAAAGTAGTAATTTTCTCTCTTAAAAACACCTAAAATGTTTTATATATTAGTGATAGATATATAAAAGTTTTAATTAATGAGTACGAATCAGGAGGGCAGTCCTCCATTGAAGGAAAGAGTGAGCAGTTTTTGAGCCACTCATAAAATGCCATGTGTCACCTAATAATTATTATTTTGACCTCTCTAATTTAATTATACGATATTTTCTTCCCTTTATTTCTTCCTCATTCACATCCCACCACCATCCACCATTAACTCCCACCACTTGTCATCGGGCATCGCAACCGGCCGCCAACCACCTTTAAAATCCTGCAACTTCTTATTTTATTTTTTTATAATGTTTATTTTTTCAATTTTTTCTTAATTTTTTTTCAAATCTCTTTCTTTGGTAATACTAAAAAGCACACAAGATACAACATGCAGTAACAAAATAAAAATTACAACATAACAAACATAAAATGAAGTAAACAAAGAAAGTAAAAATGTACTAAAAAGATGATACGATGCTTATAAAAACAAATACAAAAATGTAGTAGCGAAAAAAACGTAAAATGTAGTAACAATAAAGATCCACTAGTGATGACAAAAACAGAAAGTAAAATGTAGTATCAATAACAACGTAACAAACATAATATGCAGTAAAACAAATATGTAAAATGTAGTAAAAATGAAGATCTACTAGTGATGACTAAAGCAAAAACTAAAATGCAGTAAGAATAACAGCGTAACAAACATAATATGCAGTAAGTTAAACATATAAAAATGCAGTAAAAATATTTGGATCGTTGAAGTCTCCGACGAGGTAAATCCCTTACACAACCGTTGATCTGATGGTAGATCTGACGGTATACTTGATGAAGAATCGACGACGGGAAAGGCGAAAGTTGTTAGTCGGTGTCTCGGTTCCCGGAAAGTTATTAGTCGGTAGGTTTGACTGGATTCTGGTGCCGTTACGATGATCTATTTTGCACTGAACGTCGGTACTCCGATCTTCATAATTGTTAAAAGAGTGTGAGAGGAAATGAAGATGCATGTGTGCCTTGGAAATGAAAAGAAGCATGTGACTTTGACAACTTTTCCTTCTTTCAATTAATTAAATATCACCTAAACCTCTATAGTTTGATATATTTACAAATAAAAGTCCGGGGGCCCAAGAAATTTTGAACCGTAGATCACTAACTTGGAAGGCTATGATGACTTTCTTTCCCTTCACTCCAATAAAGGTCTCCCTTCATGATCCTCGATCTTAATTAATAAGTATTTAAAGTCATATGTTTATTACTTTAATGTTTAATAATGATATTGTTAATGGAATTTTAATATATGTAAGGGTATGCTAGTAACTTTAAGTAAAATTTTCAAATATTAATAGTAATTTTAGAAGTAGGTAGTACATTTCCTCTTTTATAAATCATCACAAGTATATTATATATTAATATTGATTAATTTACGCACTAGAGAAATCTAAAGTACACTAATTAGACAAATATTTTTTAAGAACATCCACATTGAAGAAAAGCTTTTAAAAGCTTTTTTGTTTGCCACATCAATTTTTTATAAAAAAAAACTTTTAACAAAACCTTTGTCTCCAATGATAAAAAGTTTTTCAAAGTTTTTCTTTTCAAAAATCATACACACTTTCAAAAAAGTTTTTCATGTATGACTTGAGATTTCTCAAGCTTTTGCAAAAAAAAGTTTTTCCTCCAATGAAGAAAAGCTTTAAAAAAGCTTTTTTTGCATAAAAAAGTTTTTGAAAAAGCCTTCATCGGATATGCTCTAACAATGTTCCCCTTGTGGTCACGCAAAGACAGGACAAAATCGTAGATATAAATAAAAGTTGTAGAATATAAATAAAACTTTTGTGTGAAATACGTTGCCTTCATTTTGAAAACATCTTAATCCTTTTGAAAGAATTCAAGAAATAACTCGTTGCATTCCAAGACTGCATTCAAAGTTTTTACGAAATTGACCAAATATTATATTAAATGGCATTTTACCACACGAAAAGAGAAATACAAATAAAAAGTGATACGGATTTATGAGTTTCAGGACTTTATAATTTAGGTTCTGTCAAAAATTAATGCCAAATCCAATAATTAAACGGTCCAAGTTCTGTCACTAAAAAAATCTTAAAAATCAATTAATTTTGAGAAATATAATGTAAATAGACATGAATGTGTGGTAAATAGACAAAGAAAATCATATCATAAATCTAAATAGATTATATAACATAAATATTTGGCTAACTTTTCGTTTCCTTAAAACTAATTAGTTAATTTCAAAGGAAAAAAATACATAGTTAAGTAATCTAAATCTAAATATCTAAAAAGTCATAAACCCTTCTTCCATCTTCCTCTTCTTCAACACCTGCTGTTTTTCTTCACAATTTCATAGAAGAAACACTCACATTTTCTAGTCTAACTTTTGACTAATCAAACCAAAGACTATCTTGAAGAATGCCCAACATAATGTAAACAGAGAAGCCATCCCAGAACCACATATTTGATCACAAACTTTGTTTTTGGAACTTTATATTGCTCTGCAACCACACAACCTACAATCACAACCACTATACTTTCACTATACTTTCACTATACTTTCCGTAAAGAATACGGTCACGTACCGCTGGGTCGGGTTTGTAACCTGGCCGACCATGAATACTATCACTCCCACTGCCACCAGATTACAAAGATAACCTTTAAAGCTTTCATCATTTTCTTTGCAGCAGCATCTTGATCAAACTCATTATGTATCATATTATCGTATGCAATGTCAATAAACTTTCCTACAACATCCGAAGATGTTGCTAAGATTAAAAGGACAGTCATGATCCTTTGGGCCTCCTTCGCTTCGTCTTTGTTGTGGATGCCACCCATCCAAACAGTCACCATTGACAACGCAAATTTAGCTTCCGCAGCGACTAGCTGATCAACCGAATTTTTGATTGCGTTCTTGACAGCCTCCTTTATTTTTTTTTCACTTCACCTTCTGAATTCTGATGCTTTCCGGGTTTGGTAGTAAGGATGTGAAATCGTGAATGTTAAACTGGTTGCTACTAGCTAGGTAAATAAGGATGTCAATTCATGAAGTGTTACGTACATTTATTACTATTATGGTGTAGACAACATAGAAAAATGCTTATGATACTTTGGGGAAAGAAAAGACTAAAGTTGTTACTGCATCAAAATGTGTGGAATTCGACATAATTGAAAAATCTGACTGTGGAAATTGTATAGTGACAAAATGCTTAAAGTTTTACTGTGGACTAGATCGTAAATGCTGAAAGTGTTCGAATTAGATAGTTACTAATTTCCTTTGAACTTTTGATCAATGAGAAAAATGTGTAACACTTTTACTGTTGATAAAATAAACTAAAATGATGTAAGTGTACGTTTGCGTTACGTACTTGCTAGTTTCTAATATAAACTTTTTACTACATTATTATTGAATCAACAAATAATGGCTTTTTGGTGAAGGATGTCCTTAATCACGGGCAAGACCGTAAACGTCCTGCCAAGTTGTATTGATGAATTCCCTGATAGCAAATACAAGATTCTGTGTAACTATCAAGCTAGATGACATATTTGCATGTGTTTTCAAAAATTTCAAAATTAGGAACAGTTAGTTTTAGTTGCAAGATTCCCATTGAACCGGTTTTGCGTGAAGTGACTGTTTCAAGATATTTTTTAAGACATGGATTTTTGATATATGTCATAGAAGTATATGTTACGTTTAGCAGCATATGCCTGATGCTTCTGTTATCGATTCTGTCATGAATTTTATCAAAAATAATCGTGTGTCCAGAAAAAAAGAACAAATCCTGTGTTTTCTGTTTCATCATCCACATATGCATTTCCCAGCTGAAGCATATCATTTATATATTTATATGCATTCATATCAATACGTACTTTAAAATCTGGTAATAGTCTTTGAGACTTTCTGCAAGTACTTTGAGGTTAATGACAGGATGTATGCATTAAAGCTAGACTTTGGAGACTTTCTACGCGTTTGACCATTTATTTTTTAGCTGATACTCTGTATACTTTTGATTTTACTCGTTTGAGGCAAACAACAACTAAAACCGATCCCTTCATATGTAACTTGGTCAAAACTGCCACCTGTAATGTGTATACATACATTATACAGACATGTGTGTGCACGTATCCAGGTTTATACAAACATATGACAAAAGCGAAGCAAGGCTATTCTTGCCCTGTAATGCTAAATCCTCTTAAATCTAAGGTTTAGGAGGATATAACATTACCTTTTCTTGCATATCGTCTTTCTGTAATAAAACTTACTAGTTCAACTCTATTTTATATCTAGGATGACCACACAAAAGGTTGCAAGGTCGTTATTGCTACTTGTATTCTGTTGTTTAAGTATATGTTTAAGATGTTGATGAATGCAAAGAGAAGACAACATGTCAGTGTATTTAAGACTAGTTACCATAATGCTCCACATGATAAACCATTCTTGTGGTCGTGGTCGTGGTCGTGTATTTAAGACTAGTTACCACAATGCTCCACATGATAACAAGTCCCAACAACAAAGAAGGAACTATGATGTTGGAGCAAGCAAATCTAAGAATCCAGAGGATATATGCTATAAATGTGAAATCACATGCATTGGTCTAGAATGTGTCGCACACAAGAGCACCTTTGTGAGCTCTATAAGGCATCCCTTGCAGGGAAAAATAAAGAAGTCAGCTTTGCGGTGACCTTGAGTTCTCAAATGTTGAGGTGAATACTGTATATTACTACAATGACATTGACATTTGAACCAATGTGACTATCAATAAACTATCATAATTATTTCCTTTTATTAGTTATGTTTTCCTTTTCAATAATTATGATTTCCCTCTCATGACTAGTTTTATCATTTCGAGTAATATATTCCTGAAATAAGATAAATCTTTCATTACATTTCTAGTTATTATTTATTTACACTCATTATATATTTCATATTTGAAGTTTGATATGAATTTCAACGAACCAGAACATGAAGCAAATGGTGGAGATCTATGTGTTACTTGATAATGGTACCGCACACACTATTTTAAAAGCTAAAAAATACTTCTCTGAACAGAAACCATCAAGGGAAATTATACATACAACATCAGGCCCCTGAAGAGTTGATAGAAGGAGTTGGAAAAGAGAAATTAACATTGCCAAATGTCACCAAGTTTTCAATAGAGAATGATTTATTTTCTCCAAAGTCTAAGAGAAATGTATTGAGTTTTAGTGACATATATCTTAATTTATATGATTATCAATCTGTAACTACATAAATGGTAAATATTTACACATTAATGATAAGAATCAAGTGCTGGAAAAATTTCCGATGCTTAATTCTTGCTTACATTATACACATATAAATGTAGCAGAATCTCATATGGTAGTTATAGAACAACAGTGTTATATATTCTAGTATGTTTAGTTTATGACATGACATATAAGGTCTACAATGATGAAAACTATGGTTGAAAGTACACACGGACATCCATTCAAGGATCATAAGATCCCCCATGATAAAATGATTTCATCTACATCTTGTTCTCTTGGAAAAGTGATCATGAGACCTTCGCCACTTAAAGTGGAAAATGAATCACCACAGCTTCTTTAAAGAATTATGGGTGATATATATGGACCCATTCATCTACCATCTGGGCTATTTAGATACTTTGTTGAACTAATAGAGGCATCAAACAAATGGTCTCTTCGTGTTTATTATCAACCCGTAATATGACATTTGCAAAATTTCTTGCTCAAATTATTAAATTACGAGCACGTTTTGCTTACGAGTACATTTTCCTGATCATGTCATTAAGAAGGTAAGACTTAATAATGCAAAAGAATTTACATCTCAAGCATTCAATGACTATTGCATGTCTGTAGGAATTGTTGTTGGACATTCAGACACTCATGTTCAAACACAAAATGGTTTAGCTAAATCATTAATTAAATGTCTCCTACTAATAGCTAGACCTTTGATAAAGAGAACAAAACTACTAGTGTCCATTTAGGGCATGAAATTTTACATGGTGCATCATTAGTTGGTATTGGACCAAGTGCATATGACTAATATTCTCCTCCACAACTTACCTTTGGACAAGAGACAAATGTTTCCCACATGAAAATATTTGGATGTGCAGTATATGTTCCCCATTGCACCACCACAATGAAAAAAATGGATCCTCAGGAGATAGAGAATATATGTTGGGTATGAAACAACATCCATCATAAGATATCATGAACCTTTAATTGGTGATCTTTTTACAACACGTTTTGTTGTTGCCATTTTAAGGAGGCAAATTTTCCAACGCTAGGAGGAGAAAAGATAACCCCGAGAAAACGATGTTTCATGGTGTGAACCCTCATTTTTATATCTTGATCCTCACACTAAACGAAGTGAAGCAAGATTTCAAAGGACAATGGGCTTACAAGAATTTGCAAATAAGATACCCAACACATTTACTGATACCAAGAGAGTAACTAAATCATATATACCAGATGTTAATGCTCCAGCTAGAGTAGAAATTTCAAATGAACAATCTAATGATAAAGTCACTTAATAATCTAAAGCACGTTTGAAATTTGGGAGACCGATTGGTTCAAAGGATAAAAATCCTAAAAAAGAAAAAGGATCAAAATATGTAATTGACCAAATGGATGATGTGTTTGAAGAAACAACATATTTAAGACACTTCCCAAAGAGAGGATGTGATAAAGAGATTACTATTAATTACGCTCACAAGAATATTGTGTAATCGAGTTGAAATGAAAAATATTGATGACATATTTTCTTATGTTGTTGCATGTGACATTGGCGGAAATTATGATCCCGAACCCACATCCGATATGAATTGTCAAAGTAGACAAGACTATAATAAATGGAAAGAGGCAATACAACCAAAATCAAATTCGCTCAATAAACAAAATGTTTTTGGTCGTATTGTTCTCACTCCTAGAACCCTAAAACCTGTATGGTATACAAATAACTGTTCATAATCATACGAAATGAGAAAGATGAAATAATAAGATAAAAAAGATAGACTTATAGTTCAAGGATTTTCTCAAAGACCTAGATCATGAGAAAACGTATTCTCCTATTATGGGAGCAATTACGTATAATATTTGCTCAGTCTAGCAGTATCTGAAAATCTTGAAATGTGTCTTATGAATGTTGTTACAATTTATCTATATGGATCATTAGATAGTGATATCAATATGAAAATACCATATGGATTTAAAATGCTTAAATCCTTAAATACAAATCCCAAAGATATGTATTCCATCAAATTACAAAGATCTTTATATAGGTTGAAGCAATTAAGATGCACGTGTTAAGTGATTACTTGATAAGTAAAGGATATACAAATAATCTTATTTGTCCATGTGTCTTTATTGAGAAAACATCTTTTCTGATCATAGTTGTCTATGTTGATGATCTAAACATTATTGAAACGAATAAATAAATCTATGAAGTCATTGTGCTTTTGGAAAAAGAATTTGAAATGAAGGACCTTGGGAAAACCAAATATTGTCTTGGTTTATAAATTGAGCACATACATAATGAAATATTTGTTCATCAGTCAAATTATACACATAAGGTCTTTAAATGTTTTAATATGAACAATGCTAATCCTTTAAGCACTCCAATGGTTGTTAGATCACTCAATGTGAACAATGATCTATTCCGTCCTTGCGTAGAAAATGAAGAGGTCCTTGAACAAGAAGTACCATACCTTAGTGCTATTGGAGCTCTTATGTATCTAACAAATTGTACTAGACCTAGCATTTTTTTTTGCAGTTAACTTGCTAGCAAGGTTTAGTTCAACAACAACAAAAAGACACTGGAATGGTATCAAACACATACTGGAATGGTATCAGACACTGGAATGGTATCAAACAGATTATGCAGATGCATGTTATTTTTCTAATCCTCATAAAGCTAGATCTCAAACTGGATACATATTCATAAATGGAGGCATTATAATTTCATGGTGTTCTCAAAAGCAGATACATGTTGCCACATCTTCAAATCATGTTGAGGTTATTGCATTGCATTAAGCTAGTAGAGAGTCTGTATGATTGAAGTTAATGGCGCAACTCATTTTGACTTCATGCGGACTTGAAAAAGAAAAGATTATGACTGTGATTTACGAAGACCATGCAACATGTATTTCACAAATGAAGAAAGGGTATATCAAGAGTGACAACTAAACATATACCTCCAAGATTATTTTCATATACTCAAGATCTTATAAAGAATAATCAGATTTTGATGCAATATATTCAATATAGCAATAATTCAGCAAATCTTTTCATGAAGACGCTTCTTACTGCAATTTTCAAAAAACACGTTCATAGCAGTAGAATGCGACATGTTCAACACATGTAATACATTATGCATGATTTTCAACATGAGGGAAGTCAACTATCCACTACGACTCTTTTTCCCATAGTTACAGTTTTTTTCCCACTGAATTTTATCTTGTAAGGTTTTTAACGAGACAGTACTTCAAAGTTAACTCTACATTGAAAAAGCGTCACCCATGGGGAAGTGTTATGAATTATCATTTACATATTGCTATTATTGTTTGCCACTTTTGTCAATCCTAAATCAATAATGTGTCAAGTAACTTGTCCCCTAATTACCTCAAAATGTGAAATGTATAGTGTATGCAAATAGTATAAATATTACATTAGTTGAATGAGCAAAATGCACCTAAATATATACTTTCATAAATGATATCCAATTCTCTTCATCTTCTTCATTTTTTACTAAAAAATTCTTATATTGTATTGCCAAATATAGCCTTAATTATTGCTAAATTACAACATACATAAATTATAATCTTATACATCCATATTATGAAAACTAATAACTTTTGTTATGGTGAATTTTTTATTTTTTAGAAAGACAATAAACTCATACATTTCATTATTATAAATATATATGTTTATTCCATGATTATATATATATATATGTTTTATAATTCGTTTATTCTATGAATATATATATGTCCATTTCTAAATGTAAACTTACAATCTCATTGTTAAAAGGTCACCTAAACCTAATTATGCTAAATTTAATAAATCTTTGATACAAATTCTTTTAGATGTTATAAATCATCAAAATTTTAGTTTATATCATATTTCTGTTACAACCGAAGTATAGGACAAATATTTATCAACAAAAGCAAATATTTTGTCCTTGATGGCACGCAAATATAGGACAAATCTTACAATTTTAAAAGACAAAAGTAAAGCATAGTAAGGTAGTAGAATCTAAATAAAACTTTTGTTTGGAATAAGTAGTATTTTTTAAGGAATAAACTACATATAAGGAAGAATAAAGCAATAAAATCACAGGCCTGCAGCTTTCAGATTTGGCTTCTTCATTTATGGCTCTATGTTCTGTTGGGATGTTATCAATATATCACTATAAAAATTTAATTTAGTTGTGGTATACGCATTTTCGTGGTATGGGTTTCATATTTACAATGAGCATTTGAAGTCCATCCAATATATAACAAAAAGGGTCAAGTGTCAAATTAACAACCTATGAATGAAAATTCATTCTAGTTATCAAACTTTAAAAACTTTTACTGTGTATTCAATTATCGATCATTATTATTTGCATGTAATTTTTTGACGTTATAATTTATATGGATTTTATATGCTAGCTTATATATGACATGCCTAGTGAAATCACGTACAATTAATAATAACTGAAAATTAAATAAACTCAATATTTTTTATAAATTAATATACACAATAAATTTACAATTATAACTTATTATATTTAAGTGCACTTAGTCTTAACTAAAAGCATATTGGTTAGAAGTGGGACACTATAAAAAGGTAACTAAACTATCTTACAAAAATAAAATAAAATAGGAATACTTCTAATTAGATTTTTGAAAACGACAAATATGATATAAGACTCCAAGCTTAACAAGTAACTAAGCAGGAGCAAGGGAGCAAAAGTTTACGATGACTCATAATTAGATACCGAGTATATCTTATTGAAATTAGTCAAGTTAATGTATTCAATTCAATAAATATTTGACAACATTTGAATGCTTTTGAAAGAATTCAAGAAATGGATCATGAAATTTATTAACTTGGGCAGATGAACTTTTTGTTTGCATTAAAAGACTGCATTCAAGTTTGTTACGAAATTGACCGAATATTAAATGGCATGCTTACCACACGAAAATAAAAATAACAAACAATAATAATAATAATAATCTAAAATGCTTATTAACTATTTTCGCCTTTTATCTTAGAATTTAGTAAAATGAAGCTTTAAAACAAAGTCAATTAAACATTTAAAATAAAGTCAGCTAAACATTAACTAACTAAAATATTATGCAACATCAATTATATAATAACATTTATATAAAATAAAATAAATATTTTTTTAACTATTATACATTACACAATTAAAAATAATTTCTTTATTTAATATAAAATTACTCGATGTAAATAAATTGTACTATGTAAAACTATATAAATAAATTTAATGCTCATTATACAAAATATATTATATTTTTATCGTATCGCACGTTACTGGCTAAAGTAAAAAAATTCGAGAATTCTAACATTAAATTCTGTTGAGAATTCATGCCAATCCAACAATTCACGTGTCCAAGATGGCATTAAATACAGTACTATATTAAAATGTCTTTCCCTTTCGTAGAACATGATATAGTATTGGTGTGAGAAACGATCTCTACAACACAATTTTTGATGGGCACATCACAATTATGAAATAAAAATATTATATAGTATGCGTTAAAATTTTAATTATGTCTTATGTTCATCAAGAAATGTGTTATACAAATCTAACTCTCGTTTGGTATGAAGTAGAATTGATTAATGCTGTATAAATTACCTTCCAAATTTTTTCAATATAACCATTTTCTTTGTTTGAACCACATAATTATGTCAATTTTTTTCATTAGCAATCAAGTCTTTTGTCATTAATTAGACAAACAAGTTTAATTCTACTCCATCAAGATATTACTATTGGTATTAATAATTACTTTTCGACATTTAAAAATATATATTTTTTAAAAATAATATTGATTTATGTTAAGTTCCTTCATTAACAATCAAGTCTTTGGCCATTAAATAGGGAAACAAGTTAAATACTAGTAAATTCTTTTCCAAACACATACTAGTATTAGTTTTCAAATTTAAATTTATATTCAAAATACCATTGAATTCTATTAAATGACCTTAAATAATGTTTCTACAAAGCATTAAATTCTTTTTATCCCTTTAGCTCCTTAAGCCACAGCCTTACTCCATATATAAAGCTAACATCTTTTAGGCTTTCATCACACTCAATTCAAGTATCTTGCTAAGAGAATTTTCTTAAACTAATAATATTATGTACATGTACATATATAAGGATGGGGTTGTTGGTAGAAAGTTCATAGAGGGAGACATAATGGGTACAAAAAAAATGGATCAAGAAATGGAAGTTGTTATGAAAAGATTTGGTGATGAACAAAGCACATTACTGGATAGGTTTGAAAGGCTTTCATTTGAAGTACAATTGAATCAAGCTATTCTTGGTAGAAGCTTTTCGGAACCTCGGACATATAGGTATCAGTTTCAGCCGTTACCTCGGCCACCACCGTTGGAACGTAAGGTGAGTCAAGGACGACGCCATTATCGTGGGTTCGGGTTTCAGAAAGTTTGGAAGAAGGTGTTTAAGCCTATTTTTAGTAGCCGGAAAGAAGCTAAAGCAAGTGTTCCTGTTGAAAAGAATTTTAAGTTTATGAAGGCACTGGGTAGATCTTTAAGAATTTGAAAAGTGAAGTTACTTAGTTTTGTTTATGTTGTACCGTTTCTTTTTAATGATTATTATTTTTGCATGGTATACTACTCCATAAGTTATGTAACAGCTATGTCAAACTACTTACTTTTATATATTAGTTGGACTAACATGGTTTTTATTTATTTATCCATACAATAGAATATTTTTTATTTGTCTTTCGTAATTTGGAATGACCAATGGCGATGGTAGTAAATAGGTCAGACAATACTGAATAATCAGTCAAGGAAAGTTTGACTGAAGATATAAGTCAAACTGAGAATAAATAGAAATCATTTTGTTATATGCAAATACACTATTTTGTTAATGGATATTCAAAACTATATTTATAGTGAAAAATAGAAAACAAAAATTAGAAAGAAGCAGTGTATCCAATTTTGTACTACCATTCATTTCAGTTAGATTCATTAATTCTATGATGTTAAATTTCCAAGAAATTTTGAAGGCATAGGTACTAACAGCCCACTGAATGACTGAATGGCATGGGACTTTTTAGATTTTATATCAACCTTAAGTCCTTAAAGTCACTGTTTAGCACCCTTTAGGACACATTTAACTGCTTTTACTAACATCTTGTAGGTACTGCATTTTATGCATTGATAGAGTCATTTTGTGGTACTTGTAGTGTAAATATCATAGCCCAATAAATAAGTTACTTATACACTTCTTCTCTTGTTTTTTTTTCCAGTCATAGCCATTAGCTACAGGTCTTAAGGTGCCTAAAACTGTGAATAAGTAAACATTGATCCTCAAATTAAATCTATTTTCACATCAACATTGTGGATAGCTCCATGTTTTAATAGTACCCATTTGGACAAAAAAAATTCATTCTTAAAGTACGAAGTCTGTCAAAATATTACCAAAGATAATAGTTATATAACAAAGTAATATGTATTCACAAACTTCTGATTATCCCTTCATATGAAACAAATTTAAAAGTTAAAACGGCTAACAAGACTCATTTGCTATATAAACCCATGGTATAACCACATTCTTAACATGACCCTGATTAACTGTTGCTCGTACAACCAGAAAAAAAAGTCAACCGCAATGGTCAAAATCTGTTGCTAAACAGACGGCACAGCCACCAAATGCCTACAATTTGGGCATGACATATGGTCAACCAACCACTTATCTACACAATTGACATGAAACTCATGGTTACATCCAGGCAGCACTCTAACCTTTTCTCCATCTACAAAACTTCCTAGACAGATCGAGCATTCGGCCACCAGAACGTCTGCCTTTAACCTGAAAACATCGACTGGGATTTTGCGTATGGTATGTTTCTCAAGACCTTCAGCCATAGCTACCTCTGCATCTAATAAGGCACGTCTATGCTTCAAAGCATAATGAATAATTGAGTTTAGTGCTAGTGCACCTATCAGTGTGAATAACAAGGCTGTTAGTACTACCAGTGTGTTTATATCAAAACCATTTTCTTCAGTGTGGGAAGAATCGCTTGTGTTGTTCCCACTCGAGGAGTATGCAACTCGTTCAGTTAGAACACGCACCATGATTGGGTAATCTAGTTAAATTAGATGTACACAAGGATGTATGCGTAGCTTATAAGAAAAAGGATGTGAACAAGGTTGAGGTTAAGTTCTGCTTACCTAATTATTACTATTTAAATGTTAGATGGAGTTGTACTACCAAATCCACTTGGAACCTTTTTGTTTCATACTTTTTTTTGTTTGATTGTAAATATTCGGAGTTATACGAGCTTTCATACTTGAATACATACGTGGCAATTTTGACCCATTTGCAGTGAATGGGTTGATTTGGGTTATAATGTTTTAGCTAACACGTCAAACAGGCAGAAGTAAAAAAAAACTACCTAATTACAATGGAACTTGGTCAAACAGGTTGAATGACCAGAAAGTTGCCCGAAGTGTATTCAAATGCACAGAACCTCTAAAATCTGTTTATTAGAGTTATTATATTATTATTGTAACAATAATGTGTTGTAATAAATGCTCATGCATTAATTATTTATTTATCTATAAACAATATCACACAAAGTGATTGCTGATCCCCTGGCCTGCTTTGTCGACACTTAAAAGCTAAAAATTTTGACCCGGACGTAGTACCCAACCAACCCATTTTACCACATCTTCTTGAATCTATACAGCTTTTCAACTTTTCATTTTCAACTTGATGCTATCCTATATATTTTTATATGCTTACATGTAACTATAAACCTTTTGAAGTAGTCAAATATTGACTTTCTGTAAAGATGTGATATAAATATGCCAAAACATATAAATTTTGGCTATTTGAACTCGTGCAATTATATTTCTTTTTTTCTTTGATTTAGATACTTTAGCACAACTAATCTCTTAGGGCCCGTTTGTTTCACAGAATTCCCCGGAATTGGAATTTGAATTCCATCGTTTTCTTGTTTGGTTAGAGAGTACAATGGAATTGGAATTTGAATTCCATCATTTTCTTGTTTGGTTAAGCAATACAACGGAATTGGAATTTGTCAAATTCCTTTACCTAATGGAATTCAACATTCCATCCATACATGGAAGTAAAGTTTGAAATTTCAAAGGAATGTGTAATTTTTACTAAAAAGCCCTCCAAACACAAATTTATAAAAGTTAATAATTTTATAAAAGATTCTATAAAAATGAAAAATTTATAAAAGTTAATAATATTATAAAAGATTATATAAAAATGAAAATTTTATAAAAAGTATGTAAAATAGTATAAAGGTAATTTTGTCATTATTATTATTGAGATTCCAATTCCATTCATATATTTATGCCAACCAAACACAATTCAAATTTCTTCAAATTCTAATTCCTTCAAATTTGACAAATTTCAATTTTTTCATAATCCAATTCATTCAAATTCCAATTCATTTAACAAATTCTAATTCCTTCAAAAATACTGTTAAACAAACGGGCCTTAAGTTATTGTGAATTTTCACCTGTACATGATACAGACATAGTATAGATGTTAATGTTTATTTCCCAATGAGTTGATAATCTTTGTACCATTAGTATGTGACATCTAACCAAGCCTCAAAACTTAGTGGGGTGTTTTACCTAAGACTTGAACCATTTGGCTAAAGACAAATAATTAAATTAAATATATAATTATGACAAATCAGTAATCAATAAATGCATAATATGACAAATAAAGGATGACAAGTGACTCAATAAACAAGGGAAATTCGTCAAAATTAGTAAACCATAAAGATAATATAACGAAAACAAAAAACTCTTGATATTATCCACGAAACAAGCACGGTAAGATATGAAAAACATTTACAGAACACACAAGCTATGTGTTATTTTTTAGCCTTTTAAAGTTGTCTGTGACAATTAAAAACTGAAAGAAGCAAGGGAAATGAGCTGCAAAACATTATTATCGTGTGACCTCGAGCTGTCTTTGCAGACTAAAACAAGGTTTAGTCATGCCCTTTGAATGTAGAGTATGCATAAACGTAAGAAAATGCAAACCTGGAGAAACTTTAAGATTTCTGCTCTACTCTATTTATCAAGTGTAGATGGTCAAGCACAAGGTACAGCATTTGATACATAAAGTACAAGTCATCATAGGATGACTCTGACTATTTAATGTAAACGAGTCAGATGTAAGATATAATTATCAATCGTTATCTACAACTTTCAATGCACAAAATTTTATCAAATGAGTTGTATTTCCCCTTAGTGGGATTTATTAGTAGCCTCGACACTAGTTAGATGTGTACCAACTGCTTAAAATGGTGTGCATATAAGCAATAAATCAAAGTAAAAAAATGGTTGCTAGGACAGCTTTTCTAAAGGATATTGCAGAATGCAGAAGATTATGGTTTTATATTTAGTGACACTACATGATGGCTTTTACGAAATAATGCACTGATTGGAAAAATATGACAATTAATACTAGTTTCCTATACTTACCCAAATGTGAGTCCATGTCAGAAACTTTGCTTTTGCTATGAAATTCCAGGAAATATAGAGGAGATTAGTTTCTGGTTGATCTCACAGAAACCATAAACTATATTTGAAAAAACTAACATAAACAATCTTCAGTATGTGTCTGATATAAAGAACACATACCTTTCCTCAACAAACTATTTACTTTAATTGGAAATGTGACACTTGCTTAGACAAAAGATGCATCTTTTATATGTTGCAAAGATACGAAATAAACATGGTTGTCTTCATTTCTGAGTATTAGAACAAGGGCAAGGGACATAAGAGGTCAACTACATTCATTCAGTGACAAATGGTGTCAGATATGAAGAATAAGTAGCCTCTCTCATAAAACTATATAAATTTTTAGGAGTGTGACACAAGCTAGACAGAAAATGTATCTTACTAACTTCGATGTCAATGCTACATTTTTCAGAATTGAGAAGTCTCATTAAAGGAAATTTCTTGAAGCAAATGTGCTTTTGTCATAACTCGAAGAGTTCACCACAAGCAACCAAATACGATATCCCACCATTAATAAAATCAAAATCAAAATCAGCAGCAACTTATTCTTTATTGTCCCTACAAATATCTTCAACTGCATAAGAATAAATACTAATATGCTCAAACAATGTACAATGATCCCTTTTACGTCCTTCGCATAGGTCGAATGAGTCAAAAGAGCAAGGTTCCCAATCACCACAGTGCTACCACAAATTGGCCCCTAAAATATCATCAAAAACTAACATTCTTTTTAGACTTCAAAGTAGGCTGCAATGGTTAACTTATTTTTTTTCGTTAGTACACATGTGTTTTTTAATTCCTTTGGGTGTTTATGATTGGTTATTTAAAAGTGATTATCAGAAGGGGGGACCTACGATATTATTATTGGGGAGGCAAATTTTCTTTTTTTCCTTTTCTATCTTTTTGAGGGGGCAAAATTTTTAGAACAAACTTTTTCTTAAATAATTTGGAGATTCTTGAGAGGGGCAGCTGCCCCCTGTCCCCTTGTAGATTTGCCTCTACTTGTCAGCTTATGCTAGTACCAATATGTTTACTTCTAAAATAAACAGATATACAATCTTTAAGCGAATATTTGGAATTGAAACTGCAGGAAATAAGCAACAACTATAAATAAGCATTTTATGCTAATTTCACCCTAAAATAAGCAGATCAGCATAAACACTTTTTTTCATCGAAACATTCAAAAACACTAATCTGCTTTCAGAAAACGCAATAATAAAGTGGTTAATTATATGAAAAATAATTAAATTTACACATATTCAAGAAAAACAGTACGGAAAATGAAAATTGAGCTACTGAAACAGCAAAACCACATACCTCACAAGAGACCCATTTCGATTTCAAACACTTGTGAGCAGAAACACATTTCCTCTTGGTGGGTACGTTCCGAAACCTTTCAATGAGTCCATTAATATTAGATCTTAATGAAAATCTTCTGGTGGACTGATTAATATCAACGGAATTCACTCGAATAAGCAGACTCGAAATCTTGAGTAAAAGTGAAAAATGTAAGAAATTATAATAAGTGGGAAAATATATAGTTGCTTTGAATTTGAAATCGATGTTCTTTGATTCTGCTTGAAGATGGATTCTCCATTTTTGCTGCGGATACCGCTCTGCTTTCATTCCTATCACGGAAACGGCATAGCAGAGGAATCAATTTCTCGTAGCCGTTAAAATGCAAATTCTTCAAAGTAAAGTAGGCCCAGATTCAAAGAAATATGACTTCAGGCCAATAGCTTCCACTCGTGGCCCATTAGTATATACTACTCTATATAGCAAAACTTTTTCTTTTTTAATTGGGTGTCAATTGTTTATTTGTGTTTCAGTATATCTTGTTCCATTTCAACTTAGGCCTGTTTCGTTGGGCCTCGAATTGTCTACGAGACTTACGTGGTCTATTAGAGCACATGGAGTGAAAAAGAACGCACACGTTTCTCAATCGAAACGTCATTGAGAACGTCGTTCCTCCACTCCCAGGCGCAACGTTTCGGCTTGAGTTTCGGATAGCATTCCAGGCACAGCGTCCACCCTTGACGTTGTGTTTCGGATTTTCCTTTTTTTTTTTTGTTTTTGAATGGATCCAACGGCTAGTAAAATAAAATAAATTTTTTTTCAAAACTAACGGATATATAGCCATTTTACCTTTTTTTTTAAAAAAAAAAACCTTATTTTCTATCTATAAATACAGCGCTTTCAACACAATTTTAAACACATGAAAACACTCTTTCTCATCTACAATACTCTCAAATACTCAAAAACTCCACCATTCTATATAATTCAACTTTTTCTCATCTACAATACTCTCAAATAGTCAAAAACTCCAACATTCTATATAATTCAACTATTTCTCATCCCCATGTCGAAAAACTAAAACAACCAAAACAATCCATACAATCTACGCTCTCAAAGGAACCTGTTTCAACAATATTCATCATCATCAAACCCACAATCCGATATACCCTCTTTTGGCACTCCATATCAACCCTCGTTTGGCACTCCGTATCAACCACTATCTTTTCAAACACCGAAATATTCACCCGAGCAATTTCAAGCGTTTCTAATGTGGCAATCGTCACAAAATACCCAACAATCGGTTGAAGACGAGGTCCCGAAACAAAAAAAAGGTTTACACCTGTGCGGACGAGCTTTGGTTGACCGAAAGTTGGGTTGCCGTTTCTGAAGATTCCAACCGAGGAAACGCGCAATCGGGAGACTCTTTTTGGTATCTTGTCATGGACGAGTACAACGGCCGCAACCCTCCCTTTACCCGCACCAAAGACGCGTTGACATCTAAATGGAAGAAACTCAACGCCGATTGTCAAAAGTGGGGAGGCATATGGAACCGGCTTAACTCACAAAGAAGAAGAGGGGAAAATGACGACGACTTTCGGATTCGGGTGGAGGCGCAATTTAAGATGGAAACGCTAAAAACTTTTAAAAGTTTTCAAGCGTGGAACTTATTAAAGGACAGCGAAAAGCAGTTAACTCTCGATCTCGTTGTTTTCGGACGAAAAACGTACCAAAATGCAGCGAGACGGTTCACTTGGACGACTTAGATTTGGACGAGAAACCGGAGGACAACCTGAATGCCGTGTTATTCGGTGATGACGCATTCCAACGTCCACAGGGAAAAGCTAGAAAATCAAAATCCTAGAAAACGACATCCGGTTCCAACTCTTCTTCTCGTGCTTCATTTGATGAGTCTCTCACCGGTACCTTTAATGGCATCTGTTCCGACAAACAAGCCTACTATCGGAATAAGGATTTGGAAACACAACTTCGAATCTTGGATATGACGACGGACCACTTGTCGGGATGAGACAAGCAAATCATAGAATAACGAAAAGCAAAGATTCCGGCGAAGTTAGAATTGGACGACGAACGACGAACTGGCGGACGAGGCACCAGAGGACGCTAGTTAGGGAGACGATGGATTTTTATTTTTAGGACTTGTAATCTTTATTTTTAATTTTTAGGAATTGTAATCTTTATTTCTATTTTTAATGCACTTTTAATTTTTAGGACTTATAATTTTTATTTTTATTTCTAATGAACTTATATATTTTATTTAAATTAATTTGTTATTTATATCTATTTATTACATTATTTTTATTTTCTGACAAATATAAAAATGAAAAATAAATTCATGAGTACTGTCCTGAACACTGCTCCCACTCTCACCTTTTTCAAAGAATATTGTTGCTGAACACTGTAACGAAGAGAAATGATAATTACATTCTCTTATTCGAATGAAAGTATTAATCACATTCTCTTTCCAAAACCACCCCATCTCACCCTCTTTCATTATTTCTTCATCTTTACCCCTCCTATTTAAGAAACCAATAGAGACAGCCATCACCACCCATTGTACTGCTCACCACTGCTACAGATATTCCAACACCGGTGCCACCATCATCCTTGCACAACCACTGCTACCGGACATCCACCGTCACCCCCGCCTTTTAATTCGATTTCTCCACATATCTACTTTTTTCTATGATATGTCCACATATCTACGTTTTTTTGTTTGATTTGTTCACTTTTTTGTCAATGATTAACCAATTTTAGCATATTATGTCAAATGGCCGGTATGTGTGTTGCGCTTTTCAATTTAATGCTCGTTGTGAAGAAAGTTTAACCACCAGTAAAGTCTAGGATCATGTTTTGTTGTTTTTGAAAATTTATATTATGTCATGATCTTTTAACCAGATATTTATGCTAGAGTTGAATAAATAATTGTGAAAATATTGGGCTAATCTACGAATAACTGATATTTCAATGCAAATGCTTTTTATTTAGTAATAATTTGTTGAAATTGATTATATCTTACAACTTACAATGTTATATAGATTTTCTATTTCAGGAGTTCATAAATGAATAGTTACTACCATGTATTTTAACATAAGGTTAAAATAGTAATTTTAAGTATTTAAATATTTCATTCAGTACAAATGTAATAACAATAATTAGTTTGCAACTTGATACATACTCACATACATACTCATAGTGACATACATACCCATATAGAATTTAATGTAAAAAAAATTAAACAACCTCTTATCCATCAAACAAGTGATACATGATTTTAAAAGTGCAATTACTATATTTTTCATCAAATTTTATACATGCTCATTGTTTAAACATCTTTCAATTGATTGAAGTGAAGGCAGAAAATTATTTTCTTATTTTGAGAGAAAACAAAATAGAAAAATAGATACATGTGTTAATAGAGTACTTATAATATAAAATTATATATCTATAAATAGTTTTAGTAGAGTATTATTGTTCTATATATTACTATTTATAATTTCATTATTCCACAATAATTGTTAAAGCGTATTTCATAAATTTGTCTACGATAATGTAACATTAACATATCATTACCATGTTGTACTTGAGAATATGTTAGAACCTTATATTTAAGAAAAGGCATAACAAATTAACAACACATTATTAAGCTTCTCTTTTCAATTCATCATTTTGTTTTTGGCTTGACTAGGGCCATGAGCCAAGCCCTAGTCCACGTTTTTCATGTTAAATGATAAACGTTTACTAGCAATTTAATATATTAAGATATTAACTGTAAGATATATTAACTAGATACATTCTTATCATTCGCTTTGTACAATTGGATAGGAATAACATATTTTGCTACCAAGAAACATATAGAAAACAAGATCGTTGATTCAATTAGTGTCATTCGAACACTCAAACCATATGTTCACTAGGGGTGTCGACCACCATTTGAGGTAAAACAACACGACTGGTAACCGAATCAAGCAAACAATTGCGACAATTTGGGCAAGAAGAATGTGACTCAAACCACTTATCAATGCATACAACATGAAACTCATGGTTACAATGAGGCAACACACGAACATTTTGTCCGACTACAAAATCATCAAGACATATGGAGCATTCTGTCACCAAAATCTTAACCTCTGATCCAAGCACTCGTGTTGATATTTGACCAACAACTGATTTTTTAAGACCAATAGAGACTAGTTCAGATGTTTGTGTGCTCACCTCAAACGTACGCCTTCTTCGAATAGAATATCGCATCACTTGAAACACTCCGAAAGAGGCTATTATTCCACACAACAATACAATCCACATGATATTAACTATGAGATTCAACTCTTTTGTATTTGTTTCATTCGTAACGTTATGTGGGGAAGAAAATATCGGCTTAACAAGTAGACTACGATGGTCTAAAGTGGCCATAAGTTGGTTTTCGGCTTTTTTGCACCGATAGACAAAAGGAAGAGAGTTTTTTAATGGATCTGTTGCTTCATGTAGAAACGAATCCGGTATATATAACGTTGGAGACTTGGATTTACGAAAACGATGTATAACATCGTAAATAATTTTTTAATTGGTTACGAATCTTGGTAGCAAATCCAATGGGATTTCACTGTTCCAACTAGATTGCAAGTTTGCATGCGATCTTATGGAATCTTTCTGATTTTTAAGGTTAAACGCACAATGCAACTTCGATTTTAATTAATTTTCAATTCAACTGATTTAATTTTAGGCGGCCTAAAAATTAATTTTCAACTCGAACGATATAATTTTGGTTTATTATTGGCAATAACTATAGGTATCTATAAGGTTTTATGGAGTGTGGCGTGATAATGTGTTAGGTCTTAAAAGTATGAATGCAAAACTTGCAAATCAGAACAAGATGTATTCTATTCAATCTTTCGGTCATTATTCTATCATTATTCTATCATCTGATATTCATCATATTGAGTTTTCTTTAAATATTCTTCCTTTGTCATTCCAATCTCAGTAGCTATCTAATTTTTTTTTTTTTTTTAACAGCCGAATTTTATAAAGAATCAAGGCTAGCCAGAGACTAGTGAACACACAAATTATAGAGAGTTAGAAAGCATGAGGTTTTGTAACCACAAAACCCAAGAAATAGAATATTTGCTACATCTATTAGAAAATCAATCAAAAGAATGGATCAAAATACTTTCAAAGATATGGCTCTTCCTCATTTTCTACGCCTGAAACACGATACTATTCCGATATTGTCACAGCACCCACAGAGTGGTAAGAACAATGACAAGGAGGATATTTTTCTGTGCCAGACGCAACGTAGCCCCTTCCACCCACTCGATCAACTCAAGGGATGATTGATAACCAGAGCTTGTAGATCCAACCATTTGAACACCTTCACCCAAACAACATCTATTAGTTATTGAATTGTTTCATTAGTTGTTGCTTGATTTTAATTTTTATTTTTAAAGTATATTTCTCTAGCAACTCTTGCTATTCTAACTTTCTCTCTTCGCTTTAAAACTTGAGGATCTGTAATGACTTCTTGTTCAATTTACTCTTGATATGAAGTTTGTTCTTCTACAAGTACTTGAGTTTGATTTTCAATTTGCCCATCATACTTTGATTTTGACTTTGATTCTTTTGTACATGATTGTTTGACTTTTTTTGAATAAGATAGAGATTGGTTGTTTATCTGAATCTACCTATTTTTTAAGATTCAGACCCTATAATATGTCCAATCATATCTTCATCATCAAGATCATCTTCATCATCTTCTATCCCCAAGTCCAAAAGACTTTTTTTCAGCCATCAAACCTTTTATCTACCTTCACTTTCTTCTTCCCTTTGGATTTCCGACTTCCAATATGTTTCTTTCTCCCTGAGTAATAAGTAAAATC
This sequence comes from Logfia minima, assembly GCA_963921325.1. Taxonomy (NCBI): domain Eukaryota; kingdom Viridiplantae; phylum Streptophyta; class Magnoliopsida; order Asterales; family Asteraceae; genus Logfia; species Logfia minima. The sequence goes on from OY992764.1 coordinate 39,302,763, forward strand.
AGCTTTACCTTGCTCCACCTAAACTTGATCATCATTATGTTCATCCTCCCCCTCAATTTGTACTCCCTCTTTTTCTTTCAATTTATCTGCAACAGACTTATAGGCTTCATCTATTATCCTTTTCTTCTTCAGGTCACCATCACCATCATTATGGTCATCATCATCATTATTAATAGCACTAGAAGGACAAGCAACATCATCTCTTTTCCTCTTATTATTCTTCCCCTTTTTGACATCATCATCATACCTAGGAGGAGTCATAAATTTCATTTCTTCAAATATTGCCTCTTTCTATTCTTTGACCTGCCAAAAGTCAGTCTACAATACATTTATACAAGATTGCATATCATCCGGCTAATCCATCACAGCTTCTACACATGCTAGTCTAAGCTCACCTAGCAGTGTAGTCATCAATCTTCTTACCTCCTCCAGCTCATTCCTGATACAATAGTTACTCTTAAAGTTATTTTAGCTCAGTCTACCCAACTCTAAGTCTATCATCAAACTTAGTATGAATTGGTGTCATTGCATTAAAAATGTTATGCAATGTAATAGGTGCCTCATACTGAGGTGGAACTCCTGAAGTAGTTTGGGGTGAGGCCTATATGTCATCTTGTGACCTAGATGACACATTGGCAGCCTGTGCAAGAGTGTGTAACTTATAAGTATCATATGGCATGTGAACCAGACTTTCACTAGTGATAGAGATGGGTGTAGTCATATTTAGTGAGGTTTGGAGGGGGTACTTGAGCTATTGATTGGAGCATCTTTTTCAGTGCTTGCTACATGTGTCTGTGCAACAACAATAAAATGGGTATCCAACTTAACTACTCTAACAGGTGAAGGTTGGGTTGTTTTTGCTATGTCAGTAATATCAGACTCTAGCAGAGTTCACATAGTGCATTAGTAGCGTTAGAGGGTGCCATATAGATATCAACCTCAACTAACTCATTGATGTGTGAATCTACTTGTGCTTCGAATTTAGGGCTATATATGAGAGATTTCTCCATATTGATTGATGAATCAATAAGGTTGTCATCTGAATATTCGAATACCTTTGTAGTTGCGGGTGAAGGTTCATCAGAAACAGTTAGGTTATGCTCAATGATGTCTTCATGGTTAGAAACATTCATACCTGAGTCTCCATTAGGAGATGATCCTCCAAAGAATGATGTACCTGAGAGGTGTACAAGGGATCATTAATTTGTGTGCAGTATCGTAATCTTGAATCTTCGATTGGCTCTAACTTCTTTATTTGTAGTCGGATTTGATGATTCTTAGATCCACTGTTTCGTATTTTCCTGTACAAAAATTTAGATCAATTTAGGATTGATTTAAGAAGAACATTTGATAAAAAAAAAATAAGGGTTTGTTTTGTCCTTGAGTAAATATCTCCATTTTAACTCACTTTTTGTGTGTTTTTAAAGGTTTTTTGAATCACCGTCTATGTTTTTGACTTGTTAACAAAATATGATGAATATTAACACGATTCGTGCGTTTTTATTAATTATTAGTCTAAAATAAGGATGTCAATGTACGTAAAAGTATGAATTTTTACACGTTATCTGCTACGAACACTTACTTAGACTTTGTTGTCCTAAAGAAAATCCTTTAAATCTTTATAAGCCAAAACATTCTTTAGAAATATTTATCTTTGGTTGAGTTCTAAAGCAACAAGAGAACATATTAGAAACAAGTATTTCACAGTAAAGTCGGGGAAATGTTCACATATTATATCCAAAGATTTCCAAAATGATTTTCGGGTGCATGCTTTCAATTCTCGAGATTTTTGGAATCTACATAACTAGGCGATCTCACGAGGTGGCCACGCAACTCACTCAATAAGTGTATCGAGTTTTCTATCTTTTCTAATTAAAATAAAATCACTCAAAGACCAGTCATGCAACATTCTTCGTCATAGGCTTGATTGAGAATCATATCACCAACACTTAGATGAGGACCACACCAATTATCCGAAGACATTTGGGTTCTAGCGTTATGTGATGGTTAAAAACTTATGAAGATGGTATGTTTAAGTTTCAAGGGTTTTCTCAACTTAAGAATTTCCAAGCTTACTATAAACTTTTATTTAGATAGACTTAGGCGAAGGAGAACACTTTACTTCTGAATATGCACACGAGGATTTTATCATGGATCGAGATTTGAAGTGCACATTTTTTAAAGTTTTCAAAGATTTTCTTTGAGGAGTATCTAAGGATTTTTCTTTTTTTGTAAAAAAAAAAAAAAGAGTAACTTTGATACCTGCTCATGTTTTGCAACATATCAAGAAAAATTCCAAATTTTGAAAGGTACTACTTTTGTATGTACTAAAGTATTTTCTCAATTATAAATTTTGTACAACAAGAAGTACTGGAGGTTTATAGGACAAAACACGGAGGGAATGAGATGAAACACAACATGAGTAATAGATGGTGTGTCTGAAGAAATGATTTTGTTAAGGCTCAACATGGTTTACCAGGGAATCTTCAACACTAAAAATGAGCATTAGTTGGGTGAAGCTTCAAAATATATGAAAAAATTGGTTTGATCCTAGTAAATGCCAGCGTCATCTAATTGCACCTATGTCATGTATGGCACTCATCAATGTAGTCTCGAAATGCATGTCAGGAGCAAGTTATAATTCAGAATCCATGCACCGGATACACACAAGAAATGAATAGTAAAGTATTTAAAATGAATGCTTTTATATAGGCTCGAAATACCTCATAGCAAGTAATAATAGGTTGTATGTACCTAGTCGATGCCTCTGGATCATCATCTTAAAAATATTTGAAATCTGACATGATTCGACCTCTTTTACCAAATTTGAAAACTTGTAGAAAAATATGTACTTCGATGGCATTAATAACTCAACAACGTTTTTGAAAATTTTGGCAAAATAAAGGTTTATCGGTTAAGCTTAAGGACGTTGCTAGTTTTAGACAAAGATTTACGGATGGTGAGTGACAATGTAAAAACGGAAGATATATAGACAAAAAATATACTGTCATTCCACACTTAAAAATTAACATTGTCCCCAATTTTTTGACAGTAAAGAGGGAGAATCCCACACTTAGAGTTTTTACTTAGGAACGATGTTTGTTTAAACGTTTTCTAGTTGTGGAGGTTTTACATCCCACACATAGAATTTTCAATGGAACTTCTTTATGAGTATGCGCATGGATATGTTATCGTAAGATGTCTTAGAATGAAATACTCCCCTACGCTTGACGTTTACTAGACGTGATTTGTCGAATTTTGTGGATCAATCTTGTTCCAGCCTATCCATTCTTCATAGGGTCAAATTCTGCCCGATAGATAAGTAGTGTCATAATCACCAGTTCTCATACAGATAATAAAAGATAATGGCATAAAATAAAATATAGTAAGCTAAAGGTCGTCTAGCAAATTATACATGTCTGGGTCAAAGTTCGACTCGACATCGCAAACCCTGTCAAAGACAGACGTGGGCGAAGGACTAGGGATTGGCATAGGAAAGTGGAATGTCGGGAGATCATGGAACATCGGTAGGTCATGAAATGCTGAAAGGTTGGAGATGGGGGAGTCCGGCTCTGGATTTGAGGTAGTTAGGAAGAACAATCGTGGTGGGCGAGCTAGCCCTGGATCATGTACAAGCCTGTAGGGATACAGAAGGAGGTGTGGAAGTCCACTCATCTCACATATGTCAGATAAAATATCATGCTGAATGACAGCATCCGAAGGATATCCTAGGTGGCTGCAAGGTCTACTGTAGTAATCCTATACACAAATGGTGGCGGAACAAGTTTGAGATGTTTAGCATTCTGTTTAGCTTTCATGCTTTTCAAAAGCTAAAATTTTGTATGCTTCAACATGAGCATTTAGTTCAACTTTGTAATTCATGTTTGCAATGATGTAAACATTCCTTTCATTTAACTCATATTTAACTTCTCTTAGTCTATCTTTTAATTCATAAATTTCTTCAAGACTAGTTTTAAAGTCAACATAAAGGAGTTCAAACATCTTTTGCTTTTCAATTTCAGAGTATAACTTGAAATTATGTACCTTATATGTATAAGCTTTGTTCCAATCGGAGGTAGAGCTTAGTCTTTCAACTTCTTTGAGATTGGACTCAGACTGACTAGCTGCTTTTTCTAGTTCAATGATTTCCATCAAACATGTATCATCCTATTCATCTTCATCATCAGATGACAACTCTTCATCTAACAATTCTTCAGCGTATAGGGCCTTCTCCTCTTGTTTCTTGGGTTGAAATTTGGTTTCACCCTTCTTCAAATTCATATATTTTGTCTGTATTTCTTGGCTCTATCTGCAACATTACCAATTTTTAATGTTTCATTAGTCTTTACTTTACAAATTTGCAGCTATGTGATCAATGTTACTACATCTGTAGCAAGTAGCTTTCTTTGGATCAAAAGTGCTTCTTGTTTTTGATCCACCAAACTTCTTCTGAGTTTCCTTAAATGTGTAATAGAAATTTTCATAGTTTCTTATTAAATTCTTTCTTTTCTGACTTCTTCATATTGAACAATCAAGGAATCCCAAATTTCTTTTGCAGTTTTACATCCTGCAATCTTTGCAAAGATGGTTTCACATACTGCATTACCAAGAATAGTCTTGTCTTTTGCGTGCAAATTAAAGAGTGTTTTGTCTAGATCTTTCAATTGACTTCTTTGAGTTTCAAAAAACTTTTCAGGCTCAACGGTTTTACCCTCGACATCTTTAACTGCCTCAACCCATTTACCAGGAAGAATGGGTCCTTCTCAAATGACTTTGAGCATCATGGACTCTAGCACGATGTCATTTTGCCTTTGGTTTCCAGTGTGTAAAGTTATTTTCATTAAAAATAGGAATACCTTTGTCAGCCATGATTACATGTTGCAGGGTTTGAGATTGTTTTGGTTTTCCTGAATTTACTTAGATCCTTAAGATTTATATATTAATAATTTAAATCTTATTTGCTCTAGTACCAGTTGTTAGGTCTTAAAGTATGAACCCAAACTTGTAATAAGTTAACAAAATAAATTTCAAACGTTTAATATCAAATTGATTAACAACGATAAGTTTAACTTATTTTGTGGAATTTAATAACTTACGACGAACTCAATAATCTTTGATTTTATTGAAGTTGAATGTAGGGGTTACAATGAGTTGGGTTTTTTCATAACCTAATAATCCTTATTTATACACATATTTGAGATGGTAAACACAACCCTACCATATCTTAAATATATCATAGTTTCTAACAAACTAACTGATGTGTATGGAAACTAATAAGTACCTCTATAAAAATATATCTTCTAAATTCTAGTAAATACCTTAGAATCCATTAGATGCCAATTGTGAAGATTATCTTTATCTTCTAATTATAGATCTGAAACTCTAAATCTAAAAATGATGAGTTTGAAGTTCCATGTTCTAGTTGAGTCTGAGTCTGAAGTTTCAGACCCAATCGCGAATAATTCTTCAATCTTAAAATCAATATATAGCTAATTTTTCATAGACTTAGACTTTTGACTGATCGAATTTATAAGTTGTGTTTAATCATTGTTTTTCCCAACAGAATGTGAATCAATGTGAAATTCATCATCTTTGGTCGGTTTGGGGTACGCCCAATTTCTTTGATTTGATATATGATGTCAAAACCCAACCACATATAACAAATGCACTTAGACCACTCCTTATAATGACGTGAAAGACTGGAGAACTGAACTGTCAATTCAGAGCCACGTTCCCAAGTTTTCAAAAAGACTGAACATAAACGGAACACTACCTATGATGACATGAAAGACTGAACTTTTTTGGCCAAAAATTTACCAATTATACATTTATTATATAGCAAAAATAAAAAAGAAAAAACAAGTTAGCCCCACACTTTCTCCGTCTCACCCACGACGAAGCAAAGAAAGACGGAAGCTAAGAAGCTTCCGTGCCTATGGTGTCCTCCGAAGGAAGCTCTTTCTTCGGAACAAAGACATATCGTAGGGAGCAGTCTTAGTGGTAACGAAACTCATTTTTTCGTTCTCTTTAGTCTTTCCTACAAACTAAACACACCTAATACTACTTCTTATAATGACATGAAAGACTGAAGAAATAAACTGTCAGCTCAGTTTCACATCAACTACTTAGAAAGACTGAACAAAGATTGAATATTACCTATGATGACACGAAAGACTGGATTTTTATAGGCCTCAATAATACCTTTATCATATAACCAAAACAAGAAACAAAACAAAAAAAAATTAGCTATCACGCTTTCATCTGACACACGATAAAAGCAAGCAAGACGGAGCCAAAAACAACTATGTGCCTATGATGTTGTTCTAAGAAATAAAGAAGACCGCTCCATCGGGAGTGATCTAAGTAAACGTTTGGCATTAGTAAAAAGAAAAATGAAAAATGTTTGATAGACCTAGTGAGAAAGGTTAGATATACTTGGGTCGAGTTGAATAAAATAACTTTCATGTTGTTTTTCCTAATTACTATACTGACTGTAATAATATCAAAACTTTAATAGATATGTTACTCTATCATATTGAAAATAATAAAACTATAGATTAATAATAATTATTAATATTAATTATCTTAATCCTAAGTGCAATTAGAACTGCTTTTGATAAAATTAATAGCTAGTACTTTCAGCTGGATTGCAAGTGTTTCATTAGTAATTTACAACTTTAAAACCTTAAAGATCAGTTGTAGAATCAAAAAGTTATTTCTTTAAGTTACTTGTAGTGTTTAATATAACAATAATATCTTTTAAGGTATCCCATGGTTTCTACTTTAATAAAGTGAACTTATTATAATTGATTGTTTCTGTCTTGTTAGGTTTACTATTTGATCTTATATTAACTGATTGATTTAGCTGTCATCCTATAAAAATATCTTAATCAGATAGTATTCTAGAACTTGAAGATCTGACCTGAGTGCTATAACCCAACCAGAGAATATGATATTATATCTTCAGTTTTATTAGATTTGAATTGCAGGACTACTTATGTCTTCTCTTTCTCTTTTGTTTGGTGGGCATGAAAAGGAAAGCATTTAGTTAATGGGTTTGATTTTGAAAAAAAAAACGTCAAGTAAATTCAAATACCCTTTAAAAACAATTTATATGTTTATTTTATAAGAAATTAGCAATTAAAAATAAACATGAAAAGTATATTCACATCTATTTATCTTTTAAACAATTAAACGTATAATAGGTCATTCTAAACACCCCTTATGCATATCTTAAATTAATGGCGAGTTTGAAAATTCATTCTGATTATAAACATATATCCATAATAATAATAATAATTTATAAATTCAAACCGAACACCCCATTAATATTTCAATATTAACCCGTTAAATACAAACCATAAATAATCTTCTTAATTATGTGACTAAACCATCTAATGACCAGTTTGCCATGACGAGCTAAAGTAAACAAAGTATGTAGCTAAACAGACAAAAGGGTCGATCGCAAACCTCGTCAGCCCCACTTCGACTCCTCATTGTCAGTTTAATCACAAATATCATAATCAATAGCTTAATAAGGTTTTAAAGTACGCAAAAAAGGGGGGAAAAGTTGAAATAAATAATTGTATGAAGTGCATTTTCAATGGAAAAGATATAGTGTAGTCGACCAAAAGGTTATGATGATATGATAGATCTATACATACATGAAAACAATATCCCACTTGTTGGTTACTTCCGTTTGTTTCATAGGATAAGTTTAAAAGAAAGTAAGTAAAAGGAATAAGAGATATTTATTGGCGATTAAGATATGCTTTATCGTTTGCACTGTTTCACAATATAGTTAGATGCTACTTTTATTTTTGAAAGATCTAAAATTTAAATTTGATGTATTAACTGTAATGAAAGAAATGAAATACCAAGAAACGTTTTCGATTATCAGTTGTTGAGCAACTCGGACTATTTTACATAATATCATGTATCGAATCCAGCCATGTGTCATGAGTTCCACAAGTCTCGTACAGCACTTGGTTCTTAAAATAAGTAATAGTCGCAAACAAAGAGATAAAAATATAAGAAAAACAATGCAAATAATACACGAAGAACTAGAGGAAATAATTTATAACACAACTGTCTAACAATGTACCAAGGGAATCTATCTACAACCCTATTTGTTCTACAGAACATATATAATGCACAGGCTAAATGTGAGTATTGGTAAAATATGATGGCGACATTATATAGTTTCAACTATTGTTGTTATACGAGGGATTGTGACAGTACATTATGTGTTAACTAGATCAATAACACTAATTAGTCCATTCAAAGCTAGCTATAACTTGTACAACTTTCTCATAGAAGCAACTCCTGCCTTGTTGAGTCATAAGTTAATTTTCTATTCATCTGCATAATGTTCTGATATGATTTTTTCCATATTCGAAAGACTTGTATCCATCATCATATGTTACCACGTAGTGTTTCTACTAACTTCTTTAGTTCTTCGGTCTCATCTTCCTTGTTTTGAAGTCTCCTTTGGAGTTCTTCCTTTCATTTTGAACTCTAACTATAAGTTGATCCTTGTCTTGAAGTCTCTTCCGGAGTTCTACATTTTCGTCTTGAACTCTTTATCATATCGTCTTAAAGTGTCTTTCTTACTTCTTCCTCATTCCAAACTTGCATCTTTAGTTTGTCATTGTCATCTTGAAGTTCCTTCCTTTCTTCACCATCCTCTCGAAATGTCTTCCTTAGCACTTCAGTCTCATCAAGAACAATCTGCCATGGTTTTCTATTTTCATCCATAACGCTTTTTTAGATTGTTCCTCATCTTAAACTTTTCTTCTCAATTCTTTATTTTCATCTTTCACTTTCTTTTCTTTTATCTGCTTCTCATTCGCCTTTGATTCCTCGTCCTAACACAAACACATGACACATTCACTTTATAACTAACACAATATATGCAAATTCACACAAGTCAATAGGTCGCAAACAAAATAGCCAAATTAGAACTATTAGATGATACATTAAGTTATAGGCCCAAGTCCGTGTATAGATGGGCTAGGGTCCTTTAGAGTATTAGGGTTTCTTTATGTATTTGTGTAAATTATAAATAGTTGAGCAATTACGAGGTTTCATTATTCAACATAGTATCAAATTCTAATCCTCACAAGTTGATCTCTTTTTTTTCACGGTAACCATATGCGAATGTACCATTTTCATATATAATAACCACACCGCTATTTTCTTCATTCGTCACTATGTAATTGCCATCCTTCATTTCTTCAAAACAATTGTCCATTACAATCACGTGCTTTATCCATGAATTGCTACCACCAATCTTACTATTGATGTCGCCTTTTTTCTTTTTTTTTTTTATGAGAAAATTACTCAAATAATCCATTCAAACTATTTATTTTGAAAATAGATTTTGTCAGAAAGCATTATCAAAAATAGACGCTTAAATCGCCGAAATTATAAAACCCATCCGGCGATCACGGGGATTTAGTATAATCCATTGTCTGATTGCATGAAATTCGAGAATTCAACAAAATCGCCGAAATGCAATGGTGTTCAGGGACACGTGTCGATTTTTGATTGGACAAAGTAAATCGTCGGAATCGCCTGATCTAAATCGCCGAAATGCAATGGTGTTCAGGGACACATGTCAATTTTTGATTAGACAAAGTAAATCGTCGGGATCGCCGGGCTATTTTGATTTTCGGCTAGTACGTTACACGATAAAACCTAATTTATTTGACTGGTTTAGCCACCTATTGGGAGAAGACACATGGCGATATATTATTGGTCCCTAGCTAATCGCTTGGATCGCCAGGTTATTTTTATAATTTTGACGATTTAAATGTCTATTTTTAAAATAAATATTTTGAATGAGTTATTTAAGTAATTTTCTCTTCTTTTATGTTATCGTCAATTTGTGAGCTTTTTTTATCACCATCTTTTTAATGAATTGCTAATTCCATTCTCTTTATGGCTACTCCCTTTTATGTTTCCTTGACATCGCATCTTTCTTCAAGTTCTTTATCATTAACTCAAGCAACAAAATTAAAAAAAAAAAAAAAAATTAGTTATAGTGTCAATTATCTATTCGCCGCTAGTAACCAACTTCATCTCAAAAGAATGCAATAAATTATTCGTTAGGTTTTTAAATCTACCTTCCCTTTGTGTCCTTAGAAATTACGGAGTATTACTAGAAATTAGCATTCTTCATTGTCATATTATGGGTCACTAGCATTCAATTGATAGTCAAAACATTTTTAGTAAAATAGATGTCAAGCCAAACATCACATTTCAGTTAAATGGTTTTATTCTAATGATATAGTAACTTATAAGCCCATAGACATAGTTCAGAGACTATTCCAGCTTTATGATACAATGGGACCGAGAGTGTACATGCCAAGCCTTGACTTACGCTTGTAGAGTCTTCTATAATCTCACAGAAATTGAACCTCTACGAATGGTTGCAAGTCTTATGATTTGCAAGAATGAGATATTTTAACAGAAGCGGGCAAACGTAGCATTCTTTTTGCGTTTAAATTTCTAAAATATCTTTCCTCTTAGATACAAATTATTTTATTTAATTTTTACACAAGATTGTACAATTGAAATCGTAGCACATCCATGTTGTCATTGTCAAATTAATGAAGGCGAGAGGAGATCGGTGTATTTTATTTGAAGAAGTAATTGATGTAAGATCGAACGACAATATTGTAGGGATTTTTATCCAAAGAGTTTGTGTTTACGTGGTGTTGTGCAATTGTTGTGAAATTAAATAAACACGTAAATTATACAGCTTATTGTTATGAAAACGAAAGACAATTGTAAGCGTAATTTTAATGAAAGATTATAAACGAATTGTTTTAGTTGTTGCATGGCCGGTTCTGAGGGTGTACAAGGTGTGCGACCGCACAGGGTCCCGAAAAAAATAGGGCCCGAAATTTAGCCACTATATATAGTATATGTTAATAAATGTTAAGATATATCACTTAATGTAAAATGGAACATAAACTTTGAGCGGATCTATTGTACTACTATTAATTTATTTTGATTATTTTTATAACAATTATCGACTTATCGTAGTTTTAATGGATTTTGTTTATATAGAAAAAAAATTTAGGAGTTCAATTTTATTTTTCGCGCAGGACCTTCAAAATCAACGGACCGACCCTGAGTTGTTGCAACTATTTTGATTGTGGGACCGTAACAAAGTGTATTATCAGAATGTTTGTAATTAATGCCAAACCAACTTGAGATCGATTAATTGGTAATTGTAAAATACATAAAGTAATGGATAGCAAATCAGGATGTCTGATCATGCACAATTAATTAATAATTAATATTTATCAAAAAAATAAAATAAATAACAGTTGTTTTATTTTTCATTATTAAGTGGATGAATAAAATTTTCATACTCATAATGTGGGGTCTAACATGTGGTTTTTTATATTGATTTTTACATATTTTGAAGAATATAATTTAATCTTCAAGTCATTTTTCTCCACAATTGTTGTCAATCCCACACATTGTGAACTTATGTCCAAAAAAGTGTGAAAATACAAGTGATTTATTGTAGTCATGTAGTGTGTTTGCAAATGATCAATCCGTGACAATAATTTGTAGTAGATGTGTTTTATTTTATCAGTAAATAACTAAATACTACTTTTTATATATGATACATTAGTCAAGTTGCATGTCTTCTACTTTTGCACAACAACGTAATAACCTTTGGTTTGCGCAATAGTTTGGTAAGATGAATATAAGGGTAAAGAAACTTTGATTGTGTTTTATTTCACAGAAACTACCAACCTTGAAAAACCGTTGAAAAAAATAAATTACAATATTATTAACTCGTCAATATGTAATATATTTAGAATTTAGAGGTGTTCAATATTCAATTTAAAATTGAAACGAACAAACTCGAACCAAATTGTCTAAGGCCCATGAGAAGTGAAGTTGACTTGGAGCAATTGAATGAATTTGATGGGCTTCCTAAAAATAAACTTTACTAAGAACAAAAGAAACGACCCGTCACTGAGTTTTCTTAGATGATTTCAAGGAGTACCTACACGGATCACCGTCAAAGCGTTTACAAAGATTCTTTAACAACTAAACGATCGTCTCTTGAAGAAGTTAGATGTAAAATATTATATTATAAATAAATAGATTTTTACAAAAAGTGTGATGTGACATACTAAATGGTCTGACATTCGTTATATTTTTCTATTGAAAAATAATTTATACGTTTAATTAAATATATATATTTAAAAATGTGATTGATAGATGAGAAAATAATTGAAAGATATTATGAGAGATAATAAGTGGAGTACATGAGTCAAAAACTTTATAGTTAAACATATGACTAATTATACCTATATAGCATTATCTGTTTTTTTTTTCATCTATTTTTTCGTACTTACCAACAATATTTTTATATAATTTTATATCTCTAACATTACACTTACGAACTGATGTGACAGATTAAAATTAGAGGCATTAATGTACTTTTCAAGAAAATTAAGTGTTTTGTGTTTAGAGATGAAGATCACGTAGACAACAACTATTTTCAGTCTCAGTTTCTCGTATCATCAAAGAAAGTTTCATCGTGTTGTTTTTCATTTTTGGTTAAAGTAACATCGTTAATTTTTAAAAGCAGTCATTTAATCATACTGAGTAATATGATCTACGCTATAATTCGCATAACTATTTTGTGTATATTTTATATGTATATTTATAACGGAAAAACTTAAAATTTTAAAAATGTTCAAATGCATAAAAAAGTATTAAGATTTTTAAAAGTTATTACAATTTTATGTTTTGACACCGTTAATTAAATGCATTTATTTTATGTTTTGCAAAACATAAAAGTTGAAAATCTTTTGTTTGACTTTTTGTCTGATTTCACCTTGTTTTCGAGTTATTCACGTTGTTAGGATGACCATCTCTCTTAAGTCTTAACCCTACTTTTTTGACCCAACAATAACATCAAACTAGACGTTTAGACGTTATAAGACTCTCTCCCATTACTCTTGCATCATCTCATGCTATGTTTTTGAAAACAAAATTATACTTTGCTACATTTTTAAAAAATTACTATTCTAAATTACACAAACTTTAAATATATGTCCACATATGTGTCAAATTAATAGTATCCTCTATTTTATGGCAAACAATAATTTTTTATATAAAGATAATGAAAACATTTATTGCTTTCAAGACAACCTAGACCATTACTATTCCAATCATATTCAATTACAATATTGTTTAGTCAATTGTATAGTTTGACCTTAAATGAAAAGGGCTTTTTTGAACAAATGTTAATTGGGGTTTAACAAAAGCAATCAAATTAATTAATCATTAATTCATTATACAAAAATATAGCCCTAACAATATAAAAAATCAATCTCAGGTTTCATACTACAGAAAAACCAATTGAAAGTCACAAGGCAGCCGCACCCCACCAACATTTTCAAAAAATCCCCTTTTAATTAGTCGAATAACACTTCAACTTTTTTCTACTTTGACGCCAAAGATTTTACTCAGACATCAAAATCACTTCAATTTTTCATTAAAAATTCGATCTTTTTATTAAAATTGTCCCAAATTCGTCAATTGGACCTGCCATTGGTAAAACCCAGATGGATTTTTGTCAAAATTTGTCGAATTAACATTTGGGTCTTGTTAAATTTGTTGAATTTTTCAATGGGTGTTCAACAACAAGTTGTTCCATCCGATTGTGTATCATCATCGGAATCAAACCCTTGGTCACTTGGGAATCAACGGTGGGAAAAAGCAGAAAAAGCTGCTGAGGGTTTACTTTCGAAGTTTCAGCCAACGATTGAGGCTGAAAGACAAAGAGATTCTGTAATCAATTATTTGCAGAGATTGCTTAGACTTAACCTTGATTGTGAGGTTAGAGGATTTTATTAATTTTCTTTTTAAAAGATTGTAATTGTGATTACTTAATTATGCATGTTTATAATTATATATGTATGTATGCAGTCCAAAGAAAAAAAAAACTTTCAATGTATGTACCTATGTATACATAGAGTTATGTGATGATGATTTCGATAAGATTGACATGGGGATAGAAGGCTTGTTGTTGTTGTGAAGTTGAAAAGCCATGGGATTTCTAGGCTTTAGATATAATATTGGTATTTAAATCTTTTGAGGGGGTTGGAGGTAATATAGTGGTACATTTTATGGATTTAGGTTTAGAATTAATGTTTAGATTATACTTCTAATTTGAGGTTTGCAAAGCACACATGATGGCCGTTGACATATGGTGTCGATGAACTAAGAAGGGTCACATTCATTTCAACTTTCTTTAATTGAATCTGTTATCGTAATAGGGATCGTAAGGTATCTTATTTTACATAGAATGTACGTATAAGATTATGCGCATATATTTATATCTTTTAAGTTCCATAAGTTGCGTCTCAGTGTGATTAATAATCATAGATCTTCTAGGTGTTTCCCATGTCTTACATTGTTATTAGTTTTAGGTATTAGTTTAGTTTGTGTTAGCATGTATGATGGGAAACACATTCTGTATTGATCGACTTATAGTTCGTATGCTGTTATAGGTGGTCTGCTTTTCTATACGGAATCGTGTATGCTGTTAAGCATATCTTTTTGGAACAATTTATACATCCTTTTACCCTGTTTGAAATAGAATTCTTCATAGGACTGATTATGAACCGTGCAGGAATTGAAAAATAATAAAAACGGGAATGAAACCTGACTGACCTGAATCGGTTTAGTATTTATCTTTGACGTAAGATCAAACAGTATAAGGGAAAAAAAGAAGTCACATATAATCCATCCCATGTTGCTATACTCCTGATTATTGATACTGATTAACAAGTGTATATCAACAGCCTGAAAGATGGGATTTTATTTTCGTGATATTAAGCAAATTAATAATATGTTCATGCCGATATTTATAACTAAAGTCTAGAAAATGTGGACTTTTGTTTCTTTTTATATCTTAAAATACACCCTATTAGGCTATTAGGCTCAAGTAACTTGGATACCTTTATAACTACAGTTATATATCGTATTCAATACCTTCCAGCTGTGTTCATAACACTTAAATCATATTTCTTTGGTAGACTATCAAGGTTGTTTTTTGTAGTTTAATGTATTGTTGTATTTAATAACTGTTGGAGTTACTTAGTTCCGGTTGTATTTATTGGAAAATATTCATGGTGATGAAGCTTGGTGGTCAATATAAACTATTATGTGTATATTGCTGCTAATGGGATTACGATTAATAATTTTTATTTGTTTTTGTGTGTACTTTTGAGATGTTAATACTAAATTATTTACAAGACAAAGAATTAACAAAGGTATGGTGAATGACTAGGCTTTTGATAGGTTTGAGGATATTTTAATTATATGGATAAATTTTATTATTGTTCTACGATATAATTTCAATAAGTTCATTTTTTATCCGAGAATTTGTTGGCTTCTAGTTTGTGTTTGATAGTCTTCTGTAATCCTAAATGATTAGCGAAGCCCATTTCTGCGATTTGATCACTTTTACACCTTTTTGAAGTATATATATATATATTTATCTTCTTTTTTTTTTAATTTTTTATTTTATTTTGAATTGACTATTGAGTAATGTATAATACTATAAACTAACACAAGTTTAACTTTTTTTTTTCCTTAAACTTCTTTGCAGGTTTTTGCTTATGGTTCAGTACCACTCAAAACATATCTTCCTGATGGAGATATCGATCTAAGTGCTGTTGGTGGACACACACAAAATCTTATAAAGGAGATCGCATCATTACTAAAGAGTGAAGGCAAAAACAGATCACATGGGTTTGTTGTTAAAGACGTCCAAATCATTGGTGGGGCCGAGGTATTTTTTCTTCCGATGCTACTGTGCTATTGTTTCTAATGCATTATTTTGTATGTCCCCAATAAAAATGGTTTTCGAGGTCAAACAATCTAATTTCAGCTTCAAAACTATATGAATTACTTAGAACTTTTAATAATTGTTTGTTAATTTTGTGCCCAACTTTATACAACTTAAAAAGTTTCATTAAAGGGAAACTAACAGGTTAAAAGTATTCACAAAATTCAAACTTTGAATACAGTTCAACTTACATGCAAAATGAACGTACTTTCAGTTACTTTCTATCTCTAGCTCTGGGAAAGTACGTCAGATCAAGTTTTAAGGACTTATGTTATTAGTTTGTAATTAAAGAAAAGACCCAGTCATCAGTATAACTGGGTAACCAGGGCTTTTTTTAGTTATAAAATTATAATATCGACCCTTTATGTTGATTTTCAGATTGTGTTTCCTAGAAATAGACTGGAAGTGCTAAACTATACTTGCAATTTGTACTTGAATAAAAATTTTATTGGCAAGTACATTTAGGTCATTATTGATCAATTTATTATCGTCTTTTGACGAGAAGGTCATGGGTTCAAGTATAATGACTTCTCTTCCCAAGTCTCGCAAAGCCCAGAGGCGTTATTTTCCCAGCATTGTTCATTGGTGGTCTTTTGGAAATTGAATTTATAATGACAGGTTAAGATCGTTAAATGCATGGTGCAAAACCTTGTGGTTGACATTTCTATCAATCAAATCAACGGACTTTGCACTCTATGTTTTCTCGAACAAGTAAGTGATGCTTTTACAGTATCATGATATCCCATTTATATGTTACAATCTCTCTATTATTTCTTATAAACCTTAAACTCTAACCTCTGATTCTATGATTTGTGCAGGTAGACTGTGTAATCAAGAAAGACCACCTTTTCAAAAGAAGCATAATTCTTATTAAAGCTTGGTGTTATTACGAGAGTCGCACTCTTGGTGCACACGTTGGTTTGATATCAACATATGGATTAGAGACACTTGTTCTCTATATATTTCATGTCTTTCATGTATCATTAGAAGGCCCTCTTTCAGTGAGTTCCTTAAAACATTTTCGTTGTCAATGTACCTAAATATTAAAATAATATTGGTTACCATATTCTCCCTTCTAATGAACATTCTGTTACTCAAATGATAGGTTCTATATAAATTCTTGGAGTATTTCAGTGTCTTCGATTGGGATAACTATGGTATCAGTCTAATGGGCCCTGTTTTATTGTCTGAGTTGCCAAGTATAATCGGTGAGTAAAACTATTTTACCATTTTGCTGAAAGTATAGTTTTTTTCTCGTGTTTTTTATTTGAAATTGCTTTTATCTCCTAATTTGTAGCGGAGAGACCACGAAACAGCGATAATTTATTGCTGAAAGTTGGTTTTCTTAAACGTTGTTCCGAGACGCTATCAATTCCCTTCAGACCTGGCGATGTATTTCTCAAAAAGCATCTCAACATTGTTGATCCATTAAATGACCATAATAATCTCGGCCGTAGTGTTAGCCAAGGTATGTATGCCTCTTAATAATTAATCTTTTTTATATTGACTTTGAACATTGTGAATCTAGATAAAAGGAAGATTTACATGTTCAACTTGATTATTCTTTCAATCTATGTGGGGGGTTTTAGTAGACGAAATATATAAAATAGGAAAGTAATAATATGCCTTAAATCTCTACAAGTTGGCAGTAGTCACAAATGCATGTGCTTGATTAGGCTACCCCTATGCGACGAAAGTATTTCAATATTCTCAAGCCTTTATTCTGAAAACATTTTAAGTGACGTTTAATTTGAATAGTACCTTTATGGTCATCACTTGTGATAAAATATGACAATATCATCCATGTACATCATTGTTGGTCATAATATAGCATTTGTACCCTTTTTGATAACCAAAGTACCCTAGGAAGATACACTTTTTCATTAATTAGCAAAGTCATTCTATGTGGCGATTTATAGTACAATAAAAATACAAAATAGGCTTTCATACCTTGTGAATCTGGATAGCACGGAAAACAGAGGAAGAAAAGTGAAGTCTGAATGTTCAACTTTTTATTCCATCAACCTATGTGGGGATTTTTAGTATAAGAAATGTACAAATTAGGAAAGTAATAACTAGCTTAAAATCTCTACATTTTACAGCTGTACTAATCACAAGAATCATCCTATATTTAACATATAACCACCACTAAATCAGCCCTAAAATCAACTGACGGTAATTGAATTCTATTGATTGAATAATTAAGAATCACATTAAGTGTCCTGATATTCAGGAATCAGTGCCCGCGATAGTGGGTTAGCAGTCAGGTACATGATGACTATGAAACCAATCAGTCCCCTCCCCTGCAACAAAACTCATTGTTTACGGTTAAAATAAATTTGCATATTTATCTCTTAATTTTATTATATTTTTTTAGATACTCTTTTACTTCCTTTTAACAAAATGTCTCTTGATTTCACTATAGTGTTTTTTCTGATCATTTTTTCTATTTTTATCTTAAATTATCAGATCTGCCAAATACTTGCACATCTAATTATCTGATTATTAAAATTTCAACATCCAGACTTACAACCTGATTATTTACCACTGATTATCTAACTACTCTGGATGATTATTATATATCATATAATCACTTTCAAAAGGCCCATCCAGAAACTCCCTAAATGGCATTTTAACTGTAGAAGATAAATAGTAACTATAATTTTGTTAAATACAAGCTTTTCTTAATTGATTCCTTTACTTTTCTGTATATGTTCAGGAAATTTTTTCCGCATACGTAGTGCTTTCACTTACGGGGCTAGACAGCTTGGCGAAATCCTTATGGATGAGGACAAAAATATTGCCGAGGAGCTTCAAGCTTTTTTTGCAAATACATTGAAAATGCATGGGAGTGATCAAAGATTTGATATTTCTGATGATATTGCAAGGTTATCTCTTAACACCCGCATTTCAAGGGTAGAAAACACACTTCCTACTATGGTAACTGCAAAACCGAGAAACTCTAATGACGAAAATTCGTATTTAGGCAATGGGTTTCAAGGGTTCCAGATATCTAGTGAGGGAAAAGAAGTGTTAAGTATTGAGGAAGAAGCTGCTAAATCTGTTAGCATACCATTCTATGCACCTCATCTCTTGTGTAATTACTCGAAATCAGTTAATGAGATGCAAAAGCAGTCTGATGTGCATGAAGAGGAAGTACCTTGTGCAGTTGAGGTAGTATCTAGTACGGGTGTAAACTTTATTCAATCAGAACAGCTGGATCTTACTGGGGATTTGATATCTCACATGGCTTGTTTGGATCATGTCCGGTGGCGGAATTATTATGCTTTCAATCCACGTGGCTTGATGGGACCACCACCGCCACCTATTTTAATGAACTTGATTAGGTCCGAACATGGCGGACTGACCGGTGTCGTTCGTTGCCCGCAGTTTCTTCCACCGGACCAGATGTTCTTGCCTAGGCCACCTTTCATTTCCAATGATTTCAATCAGAGGGCCCCGATGAATTATTTATCGGACATCGTAAGTTTCATATTCTTCTCATTTTGCAGCTCTCTTTTTTATTCTTATTATTTATTAATTAGCAAATTCAGCATCACAGATTAGTTATTGTGATTTAGTCGGTTAAAAGACCTGACAAATTTGGTATTAATTTGATACCAAAGTGGTATAATGCTTTAATTACTTATTAGAAGTTAATAAAAATTCCCAAAGTGTTTTCGGGTCAACTTATCCCGACCCATTTCAACCCCCACTTAGAAGTGACTATTGACTTAAATCCGTTTGACCTGGTACTCCACCTGTCTGACACGTCTATATTACCACCTATAGTATCGTCGGATCTTTACAACACTTAGGTTGTGGGCTAAAATGTTGAAGTCTATATGTAGAGATATATTTATCAATTTGTTGACCATCTCACACATAAGAAGGGTTGTTGTATGTGTTAATCCTTCAGAATGGACCTCGACATGGTTATCACACTTCGACATCAAATTCAACAAATAACGGAACACAAAATCCACAAGATTTCACCCCTCCGCATGAAGTTGTTCTGGGATTTGGCCCAGTTCCCCGCCCAGTTCACCCTAGAGAGCCCTTGTTACATAGAAGAAGGAACCCAAATCCTAATCGAGCTCGCCAACCAGACGGTTCACAGAGGCCCAGATCTATTTCTGGTATGGATAGGTATCTTTTAGAAAAATACATAAACCATTTATATAATCTACTCTGCTACATGGCGGGTACATTGTTCTTACAAAGTACTACCCACAAATCACGTTCTTTAGATCTGATTTTGTTTTGAAATGTGTAGGTTCGATGTACAATCCTCATACCATCTAAGAGACCATGATGATTTCCCACCTTTATCTGGTTGATTCGCCAGGATTGGTAAGCAGGATTCTGAAAATTTTGGTACCTGAAAGTTTGTTTCTGTAATTGCGGGTTATAAGTCTATAACAGAGGTTGTGCATGTAAAATATGCATAGGAAATTACAAGGGTTTTTTTCTAACTTTGCTAAAACCTCAATTTTCTTTTTTTAATTGTCAACATCAACTGTTTGTAAGTTAATGTTGTCTTATAGTTGTGATAGAATTTTGGTTACAACGGTTTTTTAGTGTTACCTTGTATTCTGTTGCGATAAAGTTCTATTTCGACCAATGTGGTATACGTTGGCCATGCCATGGAGTCCGAGTTCATAGTTTTGTACACTTTAACTCAAAAAATCTCCTTTGAGCGTGGTAATTTGTACATAAGAGTAAATACTTCGTACACCACGTACATTTTCTTTATGATTTTTTTTCATCCTAATTTAACTCATTTTGATTACTGCTCTTCCGCTAAAGGTAAAATGGTCTAAAACAATTAGAAGTTAAAAACGTGTGTGATGTACAAATCATTCGTCTTTAAAAAGACGAATGATCTCTGACTCTTGGGTGATATCATCAATTAGGGTTCATACTCGAAAGTGATGATGTAACGCGTAAAGATTAAGTAGATGTTACGAAATTATTCGTATTTCGAGGATGGCCGAGATGTTATCATCACTTGAGTTAGATGTGATGTGGCCAAAAAGAGTTAAATATTTATGCTTTTACCCATCTATAATTTTTAAATTAAAAATAATCGCCCCTCCTAACGTTGAATTTATACTTTACCCGCACACAAACTTACCTCAATAGAATATTTTCCCTTTTTGCATGTTAAAAAAATTATTTTATCTTTTAACATATTAAAAACAATTTTAAATTTTCGCCCCCACAAACTATAGAAGAAAATAAAATAATATTTTTCCGCCTCTTCATTTACATTTCCTAGTTCCGCCCCCGACCAAAACTACATATATTTCAGTTAAAATACATTTTAAGGCTTTAACATATACCAAATTGGCGGTTTTATCATCTAAAAATAACCCATCGAGGAAAAAACAAATAAATTTGCATTCTTTATACAATAGAAAATAGACGCGCATTGCTCTTTAAATATGTAATATTTTTGTGTCTTATAAATTCCAACCCTTTGTCATAACCTAGGAACACCCTCTAACAACCAAACGTGCACATCTAAAGTACAACCATCCAAAGCATCCATACGTGCAAGTCAATAATGCATGCAAATCAACGTGCCAGCGACCTCAATATATACCACAGAACACGCCATGCAAGATTAACTACAAAATTCCCATTTTCTTCTCATGTCATTTCTCTCCAATTTAATCTCACATTTTTCCCATAACAAACAACAATCAATTAAACATGGCCATTGCCCGGATCCGGAGTCGTTTGTCGTCATCACCGGCCCAACCTCCATCTCCTATGCCCAACTCTCAAGCGAATCCACCTTTCAACAATTACGTTGATAAATTGAAAAACATTCCTGAATTTGATCTGCCTGATGACATGAATCGACCGCCTATTGCTGACGTGGAATATCGATTGATTAAATCCAAAGATAAGAATTCAATTCAACGAATGTTGGATTCTGCGGTTAAGTTTGGTGTGTTTAAGGTTAGTGGACATGGGATATCGCCTGAGGAGTTACAATTGGCGTTTAATGAAGCAGAGTTTTGTTTTGGATTGTTGGCAGAACGTTGGAGTCGTGATGGTGATCGAGAGGAGTTTGCGTGGTCGAGATCTGCTATGGTTGTGGCCGAAAGACGGAGAGAGGTTAAGAGTGCCGAGCAATTTCAGATGTTCAGGTTGCGAAATGTTTTGTTTGTTTTTCATTTCATTTTCTTGTCAATAATAGTCTAATATATTTAAAAAAAACTAGCAAGAAGGTAGAATATGTACTATGGAATCATCCAAAATTTACAAACACGATTAAGAAATGTTCAACAATATCGTTTTCCAAAAAAAAAGTTATAGGTCTAACTATATGTACTTTACAGTTCGTTATCGCTTCTTCAGAGGAAAATGGTTGAAAATCGATAAAAATAAAAAAAAGAAGAAGAGAGGGAGTAGTATATCAACTTTTACAAAATTTTACATCGATTTATTATCCATTTAATTATTTTCTATGAAAACTAATTCCTAAAATTTTATCCTTGATCCATTTAAAGTTGATAGCTTTTATTTTTTCCTTTTAAAACCACAAATTTTATAATCTAACATATATATATATATATATTATGTACGATCACAAGAAATATATACACTCACATGCCTCAAGTGAGACTTGAATCCATTAATAACTTCCTCTCATACTGATAAGCAAAGAGTATTTGAATATAAAGTTGAGAAATAATTCACATTGACCCAGTTATGTGTAAATGGGCCGAAATTTGTTCATGTTTTTCATAGAAGTTGATCCAAATCTTTTTTCCCCTTTAGCTTCATAGCTTGGCGTCATATATTGATCTCATGGAACATTCAACGGTCTACAAAATCTGTCTTTATTATATTGTTGATTTATTCGAATCGAAACTCACCTTTAAAGTTTATCTGGAAATAATTCATTTAATTTCATTGTTTTATTTCATACTTTCATGTCTCATTATGCTTATTCCTCTTCTCTTGTTGTTCTAACAATTAATTGTCAAATATTTTCAGACAGAAAATGGATAGTCTTGCGAATAAACTCGAATCTATTGCAAAAGATGTTGCTCAGATAATGGGAACCAATCGAGGTAAGCAGCCTCGAAAGAAAATAAAGGAAAACGAAATGAGGATGATATTGTTCAAGCATAGTAACTCGTCTCTTCAACCTCACACCCCACGTTCATGTCAAACTCCACGCTCGTTGGATGGGTCTAGTAGACGTGATTCAGCCACATTTGCTCTCAGCCTTCATGTCCCTACTGAGTTTGGAGAATTTCGTCTTTTGTCTGAGGATGGACCGTTGTCATTCCGTACCAGCCCCAACACTATTGTCTTCACCATTGGAGAAAAAGTTGAGGTAATTATTAGTTGATCGACATTTTCATTTGACATATGTGAATATGATAATTTCGTCGATTACAAATTGCAAAACTGGCGGCTTGGGCAAGCTAAGTATTGGGTTAAAAAGGTTCATCTTTTTACTACAAAGACTTTTTTTGTACATTTTATCAATAACAATTGAAACTTACGGGCGAATTTTTTTATTTTTTATAATATTCAGAATCCGTGAATAAAAAAATTTAGAAGGTTGTTTACATTAAGAACAAACAACTTATTTGACCACTAATCTGTTCCCTCTATGAGCTAAAAAGCTATGTTTCAGCAACTTGAACCATTATTACAATCAGAATTGCCCCATCGATAAGTAAATGGATCAAAATCGCCACCTTGTACTTGCCCTTGATAAACACCAAACTTCTGACGATCATTCTCTGTGTAACGATCTCATAAGAACTAATAGATTTGATAATAAATGAGTAAAGGAATGGAGCTATGGAGAGTTCAGATCTGCAATGGGGGAGATAAACATAGAACCAGATGTCCAAGAAGATAAAGGAGCATATTCCATTGAACTCAAGTGCTCACCTTCAATTCTAAATGATGCAGTTGACAAAAATGAAAGCATCTCCATTACTGATCAGATCATCTTTGTAGTCATAGTTGCCATAGTTTACAAATTGTTTTCCTATTTACTTTCTTGATTTCCAAAGTCAAAGAAGGTTAATACTTGTCATACACTTTTTGCCTTGGGTCAACAGTTTTGAGTAAAGCTTGTTCAACCCTCAAGGTGTCTACCTTCTTATGGTCCAAAGTAAAAAATCTATAAGACTTGCATGGATATAGTGGTAATAGATTATTTTTCAAAGGTCTTTATACATTATTTGAATTTATGATATTTATGTTTTGTTTATTCGTTATTAATTAGTTGAGTATGTAATAACAAATACTCAAAGAAATTGCTCCTTCTAAAGTTTCTTCATTGATCAGTCATGGCGTGAATTTGATGCACAATAGATTTCAATGCATGCATTTTGACCCAACTTGATTTCATGCCAGGTTCAGTCGCTAAATTCGTATCAGTTCATGTTATGTCAAGAACTGTCAACCCTAATTACATGTATTTCTTGGTAACATATTATTTTTGCTATTGATCAGAAATAATATTTTTTTTTAAATATACAGACATGCCAGCATCTTAGCAGAAAACAAAATTGCCACATAGTCTATCGTATAGAGATCTATTCTGAGATAATTAATAAGCCAAAACCCTTAAGAATACTAGTCATGAAAACTTCTGATTCTCGTAACAGAAGACTTATCTCTGCAACACACAAAGGGGCTGCTCTTTAGTTTCCTAAATGTTAACTGTTCAAAAATAAACACAGTTAGTCTTGCAATGACATAATCATTTACACCATGTCACTGGATTAATGGGGTGGTATATACATACCTCCAAAAAGATATCAACCAAGTCTTTCAGGTAAGCTTCCTCCTCACCAGTCCTTTAAAAAAGTCAAAACTGTACAAAATCCATATACTTGATATTAAGTAGGTGCTTTGATGGTGAAGTGGAAAACTACTCCATATGTATTTTATTTTCACTACTCAACCCATCAGATACATAACATAACTCGAATTGACCGATTCATATATTAATGGGTCCAAACTGCTACCTTGATGTACTAGCAGTGAGCAAAACTAATCCATCCCAAAGAAGGTTCACTTAGTATGCTAAAAACTCAAACCAGATAAGGACGTGAATCTTCTTTGTTTTTAGTGTCAGCAAATAGCCAAACAATTCTTATTTGTTTTGATGTCACAAGCTATAATCATTTGATACTAGAACCTCATTATCTGATACTAATAAGTGTGAACTCTTTTAATGGGATAGAGGGAGTATCAAGCTAATTTATAATTCTTAAGTAGCATGTATATTATAGTACCTATTTCCATCTGGATGAAGCTCACACATCTCACCATTATCTGCAATGCCCAGTAAATATCCGGAAGATGTTAACCCCTGCATTTAAGAAGTGATTGTTACGACTCCTTGACGGCATCTTCAAATTACGTACGTGTGGGGTAGAGAAAAGAGTTAGCAAACAACGAGTCAATAAGCACACTTTATCCACTTATGTATACATGTCACAACTTTTGTATTGACTTGGTTTATGCTCCATCTTAAACAGGTCAAATAAAAAAAAGTAGCTAAAAGGGGAGTGCGTCAAATGTGTCAAACGGGATGAGGTCCCCAAAAGTCTAGTTTTAATGAATATAAGCTCCTACATCGTTTATTCACATATTTGAATACCTTTTGTAAACATAATTATAGCATGAACTATTAACAAAAAGATAACTTAAAAAGGTAAAAACAAAAAGGTGTAAAAACAAAAAGTTGTTAATTTAATGTTTTGATCCCTGCTAAAATTGACTAGTTTGACCCGAACCAAGATAAATGCATAATCCAACCTACCCATATTCCCACCTTTACTAACAACCAGTGACCACATTTTACCCAATGATCTCCTTTTTGCAATGTCTATCACATACATAAGAACAATTGCTATATGATATAATAAGTACACAATTTTGAATACAATATTCACGTCATCACATAATGCAAAAATGAAAGCATGCCACTTTGTTTTCTTGTTTATCTAATTAGATTGATACCAAGAAATAGAATTGGCTCACCTGAACAGTAACTACATGTTCTATCAGCAGATCTTGATCCTCGTTTTTTTCTTGGACGACGACCCTCTGCCCACTGCACAGATTAAAAGCAATGATGAAAATAACTCCAGGTCGCAGATTACCATTTCCTGAAAATGGAAACTCCCTCATAGATTCTAAACCTATAACAAAATTGGTTCAATGTATATAAATGTCTAATCTTGCTAAAAGTGCAAGAAAACATGACCCATTCTATTGGATGCATGTACTTCCTCATGTAGTAAACTATATAAACATAAATACCAAATGAATTATGAACAACAATTGCACTTATGTCTGCCATAGTACCTATGGAGCCAGGTGTTGTAATATAGCTCCTCAAGGGCTTGGAAACCTGCGTAGTAAGTAGCATAAACCATTAGTTTCACTATCTACTAAATCGGAAGTTGGATTTTCCCTTGAAAAATTGTGTAAAATAATTCCCAGTTGCTACTAACAAAACTTACTACTAACCTTTGTCTCTAAAAATATCAAAAAGATGCTCAAATTTATTAAAGAAAGCTGATGCTATGTCTTCTCTCTGCAATTGGTAGCCAAAAGTCAACTTCCGCAATGCCGCATTCAAGGATGTTGTCGGCTTATCATTGTCAACATTCAACCCTACTCCTGAAATTGCAAAAAGGAAGGAGATCACAATAATGCAACCATAAGTAATCCACCTAAGCAATATAATTATCAAGAACTATATGCAGCTTCATAATTACAAAATCACAACAGCTGCAGCTCCTATTATGCTATTGAAAGTTACATGAAGAAGCACAATGAAGGTTCTAGTCCAGACATTAATTGCAAAGTGAATGCACGCTATATCAGTTTGATTGAGGAACTTACCAACACTAACATTAAACTTCTTAGCTCTATATGTTGAGGTACACAGAATTCCTCCTACTTTAAGGCCATCTAAATAAAGATCATTGGGCCACTTTATTCTAACATCCAAAAATGGGATGCCCTGAAATAAATAATACAATACAAACGTCAATATTACAAATCAGCAGCAAGAATAAATGATGAAATACCAATATATGATTAGCTTCCTTAAAAGTATGTCATTGATTATAGTAACAAAATCATGACTATAGATAAAGATGACCTCTCGAAGATTGAAATTTAAAGAGATTTATATCTATAAGCAACAGGTGAAAAATAAACAAGCTTACATTTTTTAGAGCTAGATCCTTAAGTGCTTCAGTCACTGCAAGAGACACAACATACTGTACAAGAGGCACCACACGACCATCTTCCATTTGTATTATAAATGAAAAGAGAAGGCAACCTTTAGGAGACTCCCATACATTCTGTGAACGCCCTGTAACATTATTCTCATTCTATAAGTCTATAGCTACTACATATATATCGATACATAACTCGCATGTAATCTATTCTTATGGAAATTACATATATAAGTCATCATAAACGACAAGATGGTTGAAATCTCCATACCTCGTCCTTTAAACTGGATGTCCGCAATGCACACCGAACCTACAGGAATCTCACAAAAGTTGCTGCATAAAACATAAAATTTTCCATGACTAAACCATTATACAAAAAACATGAATCTCAAAAACTTCTTCCACTTACAGAGAGACTACGTCCTGTGTCGAAGGCAACCTTGGAGACCAAAGAAGAACTCTTCCAAAGCATGTAGTCGAAAGAGAAGCCATGTAAGCATCGATATTAAATTCATCTTTCTCCAATTGCCTTTCTGATTGCAATAATGTCAACAGTTTTATATCATCTGCAAGTTTAAGCGATGAAGTTTCCTTCAAAGACTTCACTGCTTCTTTCTCACTTGCTGATTTGCCACTTAGTACTAACACACATGGTACTTGGGACTCCATTCTTACTAGAAAATTCACTTCATAATAAGCATATACATAAACATAAAATCTACAACTAACTAGAAGCATACATAATCAGCTTATTTAGAAAAACTTATTTCACCCTAATGTCAAACTAGTGATTTTAGATTACTAACTGAAAACTACTTGTCTCACGGCTCTCCCTATATAATAAGTATAGCCATTTAATTTATCCTAACACTCAAAAATAAGGTCCGCATTTTCCAACTAGACATGAAATGAACGGTTTAGGGTTAGTGGTGGATCCACAAATTTGTGTTGTGGGGGGCATATAATTAAACTATAGAAGCAATATAGACCTTAAACTACAATAATGCTACTGAAATTAACAGCAAACAGCAGATTGGGTGAAATAGCTACAAAAACTGAAACCAACTTGTAAAAACTAAAAAAGAAACTACACCGATACTGTAGCAAAAAATGCATATACACTGCGGCACAAACAGTAGCAAGAACAGCTAGTAATTAGCTAAAAACAGCAGCAAAATAGCATATAACTAGTTCAAAAAACCGCATAAAAGGGGATAGCATACATAATGTTAACTTTAAAAGAACAAAAACTATTTACAGTTTGCACTAAGTTTCTTATATGCACATAAATGGCCTCTCGTTTGCACTAACATTATATATGATAAATAAATTACATCCTACAATTTCCCAGTACATTATATCATCATCCAAATCAGTTTATTGAAAACAACTTATTTCTTTGATTAAAAAAAAACAACTTATTTTACCCAAAAGGTAACACTTGTGATTTTGAATCCAACAAGATTATTTAGTTTGAAATAAGCAAACTCAAAATCCTTAACAGAAACAACTAATTTCACCCTAAAATAACAATTCGACATGAACATGAATTGCTAGTCCAAACCTAAATTGGCTATTTATCTGTTTTCTAAAAACCTAATTAGCAGGTGATCATTGTGAATTGAAGTCTACGATCAACTTGTTCACCACTAAAACAATAAATATAGTAGTTGTTACCTGATGTAGTAATGGTTGTGTGAGTCATTGGAATGAAGGGGGAAGTAGGTTGTAGAGATAGAAAGCGGTGAAAGGAAGTTCGTATAAAATTAAACACCATTGATTAATTAATAGCTTAGTAGTTCATACATTTGATGTTTTGGGGATACGGAAGAATCGAACCAAACTCAAGTGTCCGCTGTTAATCTGTTATTTTGCTTTTGGTTCGATACAACCGATATTTTAGTACGGGAGAATGAAAAGGTTTATAAAAAGGGTTGGTACTTGGTAGTTGGTTCGATACAACCAACTTTCTGGCGATAAACGAAACGGGCCTTTCTGTCCCTAGATCAGGAGATTGTAGTTGTATGTATTATTACAAAGGTTTTTTCTTTTT
The DNA here is from genome assembly GCA_963921325.1 of Logfia minima. NCBI lineage: Eukaryota > Viridiplantae > Streptophyta > Magnoliopsida > Asterales > Asteraceae > Logfia > Logfia minima. The sequence goes on from OY992764.1 coordinate 39,331,963, forward strand.
TTTTACTAAAGGAGACTAGTTAAACTCCTTTTAGTTCGAAGGACCAGTTAAAGCCCAATAAGGTCTGGTTTCAACTTTCAAGGACCCATTGTAATTTTGAAACATAACCTGCACAAGAACTAAAACACCAACTTTTGGACCGGCCCACATCTAAATTTAATTTTGAGTCAAATGTAAATGGTTAAATGGGTATGGTTTATTCCTTTATGGTTAAGAGGTAGGAACTTAGGACCCTGGTTCTAGCTACATATATCGACTAGTTTACACACGTACTACCTAACGTTTTGAGATAAATGCCCATTAGACTAAAACACATAAATCTTAGGTAGCTGAGATCTTAATAGTGGTGTTTAAAGGTCTAGATTTAATGTCTTTGGAAGTCTACACGAAAAATCCAAACGTTGTTCCAAGTCTCGAAATAATTATATCGGTTATTAAGTATTAATAATCAACAATAGTATACTCGCTTTGTTTTTACCTTTTGTTTTGTTTTGGCTTTTTTGTAGTGCCAAAAAATGTAAATCGTCTTATTTCTACTTGTTATTAACAATTTGCTATCTCGAGGAATAAAATATATGCAATGGTGAAATAACTATGCTTGTGAAAGAGTATTGATATATATAGATCTTAAACCTAGGTCTTGTTAGAACTTGTTCGTTAATCGGGAACTTTGACTGAAGAGTAAGGATAATTTTTATGTCTTCTTATAAATTCAAATATCACCTAAATATCGATTTGGGCTAAAGCTTATACATGGGCTTTGATTGAATTGTGTGAGTTGGATTGAGTTAATTTGTTAGGAAAATACATACATATAAGATGGTCAAAAGATAAGCATGAGGCTCTTGAGGTCTTGTGATCAATTATGACCTTGTTTCATACCCTTTTTACTGAAAAATCGAATTCAGTTATTTGGTGCCTTTTGTTACAGGTATAACACGTGATGGAGAGTTTCAACGGTTCAAGACACATATATATACGTGAGTTCAGAGTACAAAGAAAATTGATTCCCTCATCTTCCTCACGCACATACATTAGATTTGATAGATTCAACTTTCTCTATCTACTTCTTAAGCCTTAACCATGAGGGGTAGAAATGAAAGTGAAACGAAATTTAATTATTGATGGAAGAAGTGAATGGGAAGTATGTAAGGATAATGAGTATTTATAAAATAAGAATAAGTCGATAGAAGTATTTAACACGACAAAAGACATACAAGCAAAACTTTATAACAAAGATAGTGAGGCTACGTTAATGAATGTTTTGGTATGTATTTAGTTATAGTTTATTAGGAGATTATTGTTGAAACTTGTTCTTTAAATGGAGACTTTGATCTCGCATAGGAACAAAGATAAACATTTTATCTCTTTATAAACTCAAATACCAACTAAATATTAATTTGGACTAAATATTAAGTTGAATTGTGTGGGTTGGATCAAGCTAATTTTCTAGATAAATGCATATATATTAGATGGTTAAAAGATGGGCTTCGGGGTCTTGTGATCAATTTCGACCCATTATAAGTGATTCGGTTTACCCTTTTTACAGCAAAACTGAATTCAATTATAAAAAGTAAAAGTAAAACTGATTACACAATGTATTAATCATATATATTTCTAAACTTGATATAATATGATTGTGAACACTTATTATAAAATGTAGTGATTATAAAATGGAGTGACTATGTAATGATTTACACATGTCAAAATAACTAAGAATAATTATACTTACAGAACTGGTTAAATTAGTTCAACTGGAAATTGTCTTAACGCGTGTACGTTGAAAGGTACGTTATTGTATCAGACTCAGTAATCTATAGAGAATCAATAATAATATTATTATAAGCAATTATTTATGATAAATTATTCTACTAAATTAACGTATCAAAATCGTGCAGAAAAGAGAGGTCAAGTTTATTTTCTTATCAAATATTCCATTTCTTAGTTGACATATTTTCCTTTTTGTTATTTTCTGTGCGATAAGATTCTTTTAATTGGGTATTAGTATTAAAATTAAATTAATTACCATGTTAATTGTTTAAGATTTTACTTTAGAAACATATGTACTTTGTTTTTTATTATTATTATTATTATTGATATTGATTGTTTATTGTTTACTCGTCAATTTATAACAAAAACTCATACTAAAGTGGCAGGGTACTTCAATACTTACTATATATATATACACACAAGTACTTGATTTTGTTTGAAATAGTGATATAAAATAAGACTTAAAGTTTTTACTTTTAAATACAAAACTATTTTAACTTAAAAATGTGTAAATAAAATTTTCCAGTAGCTAGTAAAACTTTAAAGATAAATGATTTTTACATCATTTTCGTGAAAAAGTTTGACATCTATATTTGGTACCATACAATTATTTATTTCATTTTGTGTGGATGAGAAGAAAAAAAAAGCCAGAAGGTAGCAATAAATTGCAACACGAATATATCTGGAATCGAATAGGAAGAATAGACAAATATCTTATCATATCCTATCTAAAGTCTTAAATCTATATTGATAGTCACGATCATAGTAAAAAATTAAACAAGTTTTTGTACCAAAATTAATACTAAACGCGGATTTAAACCAATGCATGCATATTGTTCATATTTCGTATTCACTGACACGTACGGCTAAGGCTCTCGAGCTTGTCTCGACTTAAAGCTCCACACGAGAGCTCAAAGGATGATTAATCATACTGTATATTCAAACTCGACTCGAAAATGATCTAAAATTAGAATTAACTGCAAAAGTTAGTAAGAGCCTTATAAAATAATCTACTAGTATTATAATCTAATCATAACACTACTTACAAATTCACAATTACACACACGTATATATATATATGACGTTATACACCTATACATTACTTAAGACTTTAAAAAGTTTCATAACAGTTTGAACTAAACTCTTATAATTTAGAGTTCGACTCTATATATATTTCGAGCCCAACTTTTTAATTAAGCCTAGACTCGAACTCGATTACAGCTTAACTTGATCGAACTCAATCTTGAAGTAACCGATAAAAGCTCTAACTCGTTTGCATTTCTACATATTGTCGCAAAGCCACATGTCAATTACAGCGTTATTAAGTTGGTAACTATTTGTATCTAACAAAAGTTAATAAGTAATGCACAAAATGATTTTGAAGATAATATTCCTTAGTTCATTTTATTAAAATTGTATTAAATCAAGCATATTAGCATGTCAATGAGTGAAACCGGATCTTACTTAAAAAGTCTACGATACAACAGTTGTTTAGATAAACTAGACTATATTACCTTGTCTGCTACAAGATCGACTGTAGTAGTATTATTTTACTTTAATCATCTTAAACTAAACTACCAATTTTCGTCGCAATCATCACAAAACGCCAAAGTTAATACGGAGCATAAAATATTATTTTTATTTAAACATGTTGCCAAAATTTATATCCTTGTAAAAAATGTGTTCATAATATAATAACCTATAAAATATTTGTGCTATAATAATAACAAAATAATCCATTCCCTACAAGAACCTAATAAATACCCCTTTAATTCAATAACCTATCTTTACTTCAATCCAAACCCCCCCACCACTTCATTTATTTCCAACATAACATATTCATCAACTTCCCCTTTTATGATCCATTGATCAACATGTCGCCCGCTTTAGGTGAATACGCCGGCGAAGATTTACAACAATCGCCGGAAAAAAACCTTTTCGGTAAGTACGAATTAGGTAAACTTCTCGGCTATGGTGCTTTCGCAAAAGTCTACTACGGTTGGGACATCGAGTCCCAACAAAGTGTCGCGATTAAAGCGATTAATAAACGACGAATAATAAAAGGCGGTTTTACTGGTCACGTTAAACGTGAAATATCCGCTATGCGACGTCTTCATCATCCGAATATTGTTCGCTTACATGAAGTGTTAGCGAACCAAAAGAAGATTTATTTCGTGTTAGAATTCGCGAAAGGCGGGGAGTTATTTTCAAAAGTAGCGAAATCACGGTTTAGTGAAGATCTCAGCCGTAGATATTTTCAACAGTTAATCTCAGCCATTGGATATTGCCACTCACGTGGCGTGTATCATCGTGATTTAAAGCCCGAGAATCTTTTATTAGACGAAAACTGGAATTTAAAAGTTACGGATTTCGGGTTATCGGCTGTGACGGATCAAGATCAGTCGGATGGGCTTTTACATACGTTGTGTGGGACGCCTGCTTATGTGGCACCCGAGATTTTAGCTAAAAAAGGTTACGATGGTGCAAAAGTTGATATTTGGTCCTGTGGGATTATTTTGTATGTTTTAAACGCGGGTTATTTACCGTTTAATGATCCGAATTTAATGGTGATGTATAGAAAAATATATAAAGGGGAATTTCGTGTCCCAAAATGGACGTCCCCAGAACTAAAAAGATTTCTGACGCGTTTACTGGACACGAATCCTAATACTAGGATTACTGTCGAAGAAATTCTCAACGATCCATGGTTTAAAGTGGGGTACAAGGATGCTGAATTTTGTTCGGATTATTTCGAGATAAAAGACGAAGGGGAGGAAGAAACGGGTCGCGTGGGGAACTTCAATGCTTTCGATATAATATCGTATTCGTTGGGTTATAATTTGTCGGGTTTGTTTGATGAACAAGATGCGAGTGAGATGTTTTTGTCCACGGTGGCACCGGAGGATATAATTACGAGGGTAGTGGATGCGGCAGAGGACGAGCGGTTGACGGTGGCGATGAGAAAAAAATGGTATGTGAAGGTTGATGGAGGTCAATATCGTAATTTTCAATTGTTGGTTGAGGTTAAAAGGTTAACGGAAGAAATAGTGGTGGTGGAAGTTCGGTGGAGAGAATGTGAGAGTGAACGGGGTTTAGAAATATGGAAAGATAGACTCAGACCGGTGTTGAGTAATTTGATTTATCAACCGGACGGTCTAGTTACAAAGTAACAATTGACCAGAAGTACATTTCTTTGTCGTGTTAAGTTTTTGTATATTAAATAACACTTTTTAAGTTAAGATTTTAAAGTATATATAAATGAAATATCATTCACATATTTCAATCATCTTTTTTGTTCACATTTCCTGTTTTGCACATGCTTGATTTCATCACCACTATTCCAAAAGAAGCTGAATATGTACACGCAATCTATTTTACGTTACAATTTAGTTAATTTTTAATTTCTTTTTTTAAACGGCAAATCCAATATACTCCTAAACTAATCTTTAAATCCACTTATATTTTAAATGAGACTCGAACCCTCGACTTCAAAGAAAAAAAACAACATTCTAGGCCAGCGGAAAAAAATAACATTCTAGGCCAGCGGTAGAGTACATTTCCAAATGTTGATCTCAAAACTAAAACTAAAACCCATCTCCTTAATTAGCATTTATATTTAACGTTTATTGTAAAAGGTTATTTAATAATGAGCCAAACATCGACACTCCAACTGCCTTTGACCTCATAAATGTACGTAAGAACCCAGTTTAATAAACTAGACAGCTGTAGGAGGGCGATAGGATTAATTTACCAAATGACACGCACCAAATTTACGTTTTATCAACTCATCCTTCTTCCATCAACATCAGTTCTTAATTTCAACGATCATATTATCCATATTCATATCCAAATCCATATTAATACTATTAAATTTCAAGCTCACTCGATGACTGTAGTTGAATAATCAGTTTTGGTGCATAAGTCACGCCTCTCGTGGCCCTATCGATTTGTCATCTCTTGGGTTTTCTGTTGTGTGTATTTATATAGTTTATTTACGTTCAATAATTTTGCAGTAGTTCTCGAAGATAATGACTTTTAATTAGTTTTCTTTCTCAATTAAACTTCAAGTTTCATGTGCTGTGTTCATTTTTTTATTTAAGTTTGTTAAAGAGTGGGTGCTACTAGTTTAGACTCCAATTCTAGTGAAGCTTACGTCTCCTCATTATTATTTTATAGATCTATCTTATTATATTTTATAGAATTTATAGAACTAGGATATAATAAGTGGCGGAATATATAAAATTATGTCTTTGAAGAGGTAAATTGTTACTAATATTTCTAAAAAAATTATTGTTTTACATAATTTAATTAAGCCTGGTCAATTGTCTTTTCACCCCCTTTAAATCTGCCTCTAGCGTTATAAATAAGTAAATATGTAACTGTAACTTGAAAGGTAGTTCAATGACTTTGAAATTATTAACTAATAGGTAACGCAACTTGTATGTTAACAAGTTGTATTAGTTTAGACATTCAGTAACAATGTCGTCATTTGAAAAATAAACTATTGAATTGAAATAAGGTTAACTGTTTCTTTATGCGTTTAATTTTAACTTTTTACTTTTATATACTTTCAACTTTAAAATCTTCTATTGTATAACGTAAACTTTCAAAACTTCTCTAATTTATGTAATATTCTCTCTTTTAATCCTTTCGAAAAAGGAAAGTTTTATTTTTTGACAAGGTTAAAAAAGGTAAGTCAACATATAATAGTGAGGTTTTAAAAGTGTATCTTGTACAATCAAAACTTTAAGTCAAAACCATAAAATATTAAAAAATTAAAATTAAACATATAACAAAACAATTAATTTTATATTATATCGATTCATATAATATAAAAAATCTAATAATAATAAAGAAGTAACAAGTAACAAGGTCTATGTAACCTAAAACATTATCAAACAGTTTTTGAGATTTTTCATTTTATCTTTATTTTTACTTTTGGAAAATATGTCAACTATGTGAAAGTCAAAAGGAACTCACACCAGAGAAATGGGTAAGCAATATTCTTTAAAACCGCCAACTATAACCTTCAAGATATTGTAAATTACACTATCAACCTCTTTGACATGTAACTTTTTATCTCTTTTAAAGTTGTTAGAAAATTTTAACTTTAAAATGTCTAGGAGTTACAGCTTTTTGTTTTCATACTTTTTTACTCTTTATAAATCAAGAAATACTCTATACAAAATCAACAAAATCAACGTTTATGGTCGGAGAGAGTTGAAGCGCACCATCACATTTCTATATTGAAATAATTAATGTTACGTCATTTTTATTTTCAAATGTAATAATTTTACTTTTATAATTACTGAAATTTATTTATTCTAGTAAAAGTTAGTTCTTTAAATTATGTGTTAATAAAAAAAGAAAAATTTAATCAATTGGTGAGACTCAGAAAAATTTAACTCTTCAATCTTTATAATTAGTATTAAATTTTTGTTCAGTTCTTTTGAAAAATTACTACATGGCGTGAGCTAACAATTAAGTTTTTCAACTTTTCATTTCATGATAGTAAATGGTCTTATATTTGAGTGATGTGCTTTATAAAGATGGACTTTGTTAACTGACATAGATAGATGATGTATCTGCGAGTTAATGACAGTCTTAATTACTCTCTTTATCACGTTCTTGTTAAAATTAATTATCCTATTTTGTTAACATTGGTTTAAATCGTAAGTTAACCTAAGATAACGAAATAAATGAACAATGAAAGGAGCCTGTTCGTATGTTTAAGTGTATTCGAATGAACATGATCATTTAGATAATAACGTTCGGTTCTGTAATATTAAATTTTGTAGCAAAGGCATATCCACTTTTTTGTTAAATAACCACTAATTGGAACCTTTTATACTTTAATCGTACGAAATTTCGGGTTATTCTAAGGACATGACGGATATTCTTATATAAGTGGTTGAACATAGGATGTCCTGTTTTTCACCCTTTGATAATTGATGATTTGTGTAGTTATGTGTGGTACGAGATTAAACAAGGCCCACTGCGCATGTTATCTTCGATTATGATAACGTATAGGAGTACACAGATTATGCCTCTGTGAGTTGTACACCTCAATCATGTGATTCAAGAGAAAACCTAATGAAAGTATTAGAAAATCAATTTAAGGAATCGTTGTTTTTGAGAAACGTAATACGTAAACTGATTGCTGTGACACCGGTGATAATTTGTCGATACACGACGTAAAATGCAGCATCACATATGATTGTTACATTGTTAAAAATGTAATCACCTGACTAAGATGTTCAACCACTTAACGTGAAAAAAACATAACTACAATTAGATTTACCACTTTGCCAGTCAGAACAACGTTACGTCTGAATCACTTAACGTGACTTTAGTCAAGACTTACATATATATCATTTACTTGTCAAATAACACAAGTTAAATTTAACTTGTAAGTGTCATTACTTTTCCTAAAATGTGAGTAATTAATTATTTAATTTAATTAAAAGATTTAATGAAACAAACATGTGGCCACCAATCATTTTCATGTGATAGTAAATTTACAACATTGATATACCAATCGTCATATTCTAATAAAATAGAATAAAAACATAAGGTGGTTTTGGAGAAATCAATGAGCTTCACGTGTTATGTTTGGGGTTGATATGCGAACTCGATTATTGGTTTATTTCTCATTCCCAATTATCATCATTTTATCATCAACATTTCTATGGATAATATACCTCTTCATTTTTCAACTCCATCCAAATGTATAAACAGTTTTATAAGTCACTAATATATAAAAGCAGTTTTAGGACACCCAAGCTTGAGTATGTTACCATTATAACTATTATACAATGTCTATTGTGTGTACCAAACTTACATTTGTTATTCTTAATGCATCCAATTTTCAAAAATTGTGTTTTAATGTATTATGTAGTATTTTTGATGATGTGTCAACCTCTGATGTCACGTGGCACCTTAAACATATGGCACATCAGCAAAATACATTAAAACACAATGTTTGAAAGTTAGATAAATTAAATATAGCAAACATAAGTTGAGTACACACAATAGACATCACGTAATAATTGAATGCATTCCCTTGCGCTAATCCCTTCCATTTATACAAGATCAGGACTATAGCTTTGACAGTATTAACATTAGACAGACAGCTAGCTAGTTTCAATGCTCGTAAATACCCTTTAAGCTACTAGCTCAAAAGTGTCTATATTTTTATACGGTACAATTAACTTTGAAACAATCATTTAGTTGACAATTAACGAACCACTTAAGCAATTAAGACGTACTTTGACACCTCCATAATTTTTACCGGAACCCACCCTAAAAGACGCTATATACACTAGTAATCTCAAAAAAAAAATATTGATTCTACGTTGTTTTATTTCTTGTGAAGGGTCATTGCGTGCACACAAGGAGTTTAGATTAAGTTTAAACTAACAGTTGTTTCTCTAGATAGCTCAGAGTTGACTTTAGCAAATTCTTACATATATAAGTTTATACGTATTAGCAGTTCTAGTTAATTTATCCTTAATTATGTAGCTTAAACATTTTACCTAATCAGTGATTATTGTGCAACATGTATTTGTTAAAAATATTATGACTAATGTGAACAGCAATCTTTAAGTACTAATAATCATAGCATGATTTTATAAGAAAAACAAACTCTAAAAATCAAAATTGCCAAGCATGATATGATCTGCTACCAACGAAGAATCTCCAAATATGAGTATAATATATATATTTATTTATAACTAGTTGAAAATAATGATTGATAAGTAAGTTCAAAGCAATTTCGACATGTTCTTTATCACATACAGTTGGATAATAAGATTCTATGTTAATTCAATCTCAATATTTATTACCATTTCTTATTTTAGAAAATTAAAATTATTACATTTGAGTTCGATTTTTGAATATTTCTTCTCATTTCTATTTAAATTTTTTTAATGACTACAAGTGTTTTATGTCTCTTGAAAATTAATAAGAAAATGTAGGATTCTAGTATGATATTTGGTGCAAGCCAGGAATTAAACTTATGAACTTATACTCGCGTTTGTACGCGTTGAAGCAAAACAGATCTTGTCTAGTTTCTAATCGTTGGGTTTTTGTCAATGGTGGTTGGTCCGCAAATTGGCATTGGAGGTCGTCTCCAAGAGGCATGGTTGTTATGAAATTGGACTTGTTCCTAACCTGCCTGATAAGTGGATACGGCCTCTTGATCAGTCCGGTCTCTCGGGAAGTAGATTTTCAATGTTAATTTTAAATATTAAGCTTGCTGCCTCTTTAGACAATTGTCTATTTGTTTGAAGTTCTTGGATTCCAAGGAAGGTTAACCATAATCGATTGCCGACACACGTGAACTTGTTGAATTGTGGTATTTAGGTTACTAACTCATGGTGTTTTTATGCGGTGTTGAGTTGGTGTCTAGAAACATTGTCTTTTTGGCTGTGCAAAAACTATAGATTTTTGGTTGAAGTATTATGCTATAAATGTAACAAAATCACTAGTACAATGGTTAGCTACTTGACCATAAATTGTTTGCTACACTCTACACAGAACCAACATAACTTGGTATATCTTTCTCAAAATGCATAAAATTACTATTACATAAATACGAATAGGGACCGGTCAAATAGGCCCTTAGAGTCCGGATATTTAGCCAAACTCTATCAGAGGTATATTCTGGAGTCCGGTTACTTGACCGGGCTCTATTCCATGAAAAAAGGTCCGGCTTATACATATATATCGCATACTTTATTCATTTGCAAAGGGACATTTTTTTTATGGACTCTATTCATTTATTATCTATTTGCAACTGGACTCTATTAGAGACATTTTTATTTTTACTACATTTAACAGGACTTAAACAACTGGACTCTATTAGAGAAATATTTACATTGTGTCTACATTTAACCGGATCCTTTTGAGTATTCAGTTTAAAAATCAACTGAATTATATATAGTATTATACTATATTTTTACGCAATTTTGATGTCTTGGTTAGAAAAAAGTTACACTAAATTTTTGCATTCTTTCAGTGTAATTTGGATTTTAATGTCAATATTAGAGATGGCCTCAAATGGAATTTCTTAAATGTGTCAATTAATATAATATATCTAAAAGTTAAGGTTATACGGAGTATGTATTTTCGAGTCTCTTATAAAAAGGCGAGTATTGTTTTCCTATGCCCTTTGGTGTTCTCTAGTGGTTTGATTTCTGATTTGATTTTTTTAGATGGCAAGAATTATATATCAAGGACATATTAATTAAAACAGAATTTAAATGAACGTGCATACTTGATAGTTCAATACTTCAACATGAAGACCGGTGATGTGGGAAGTATTTCTTGAATTTGTTTTTATTATTTGGGTGTTATTAATATATGCTGTACAGTTCACTAAAAAGAGTGAATACATGAAAAGTAATGTTCAAGTTATAAACTGGCACAGTAATCGTGTAAAATAGTGGCAGGGTTGCGCTGGTAGATGAAGATTATAATACAGGTGGTGAAATAATAAAGATACGTGTGTAGTTTTAAAAAATTTATTTTATATATTTTGTGTCGAGTATTTATTAATGCGTATTATAATATTAATACAAAATAAAAGAACTCGATCAATATATGATAACAAATCAATAATCATTAATAAGAAATCTAATTATTGAGATTATTAAAATATTAGAATAAATATATAAGGATAACATAGTAATTTTTTATATTTGAATTGTACTTTAAAATAGAAAAATTAAATACCTAAATACATTATATATTACTTCATACTTCATGGTATAGATGGAAACATCAAGAGTTTTAATAACGAGGGCGCTTAAAGAAATCGTTAATATTACTTAAATAAGTTTAAATTTAAATTATTTATTAGAAAAAGAGTGAAATGAAAATGCAATTGTCGGTTAACTAATCAAGTGATATGTAGGGTTAAACAACTATGAATTAGTTGAACAACAAATTTTACAATTAATAATTAGTACAAATTGTCGTACAAGAATATCGGTGTTAAAATTAGTCCATCCACGTTTTGGTACGTGTGGATGGTGATAAACTATGAATCCATGAGTTCGACATATCTAATTTCCATTTTTAAATTAATCGTACTTTTAATTTTATTGATGTTTTTATATTAGGAATCTTCTTATGAATATTTGTGGAGACGTTCACTTTGTCATTTTGTTTGACAAATGTGAACAACCAAAGCCTGCGCGCGATAAACACTTATCGTGTAATATTCTTATTTTCTTAATTTTCTTAATTTTCTTCGTTATGATGTATGTACATTGATTTGATTTGAATTTACAAAGTTTGAGTATATATATATACACACACAGAGGAAAAGGTTTAAATTAGAACAAATAAAAGTTGAGAATTTGCGAGAATTACTAATTTATTTATTTGTTCAGATACGATTAACTTCAATCAGATTTTAATATTGATGTACATTTAATTTAGAGAAAGAAACAAATTTAAAAACTTAAAATTTTAAATTTCAAGAACACAAAAAAAAAAAAATAAACACATGTGAACGATCATATTAACAAATCAGTTAAAATGTATTTTAAGACGTACTTTAGGGTTTTTAGCTTCTTTTTCTTTCTCAATCGAACTTACGTGAATGTTCACATAAGAATGAAGATAATTACATGTGAGCAAATACGTAATTTATTAGTTCTCAACTTTTATTTGGCTCTCATTTGAACCCCCCCCCCCCCACACACACACACACACTAGCTGGTAACCAACGCGATGCGGCGAAAACGTATTTGAAATCGATAAAAAAAAGTAGTGAAAAGAACAGTGATTTTATTTAATGCCTCAAACTACTCAGAAGCCGGAGTTGCAATTTCCGTAAAAGAAATTCAAAACCTTGAAAAAAATAATAACAAACTCTAATGAATTTGTAATAAAAAAAATATCATTATTACCCAAGACATGGACGTATCGCCAGTAAGTAACATGATGGGCGGGTTAGGTAATGGAACAAAACAACTTAGGTTGAATCTATGCATATTTTGAGAATTTTTGGTCCTAAATACACGTGCTGATTATATGTTTACAAGCATAACATAAAATCTTTAGATGAAATTAAAAAGAAAAAAAGAAAGAAAGAAAAACATATCGAGGACCCATTACCCCATCCGGGTGGCTGCTATTTTTTTATTAAACCCTTTCAAATAATTCACAACCCAAATAGCTCAATTTATATATAAACGTTATGAAGTTCCCGGTCGATATGAAATGCAAACCGTGTTGTTGAAAGATGGTAGATTGGGCACACCCTCAGCATTTACTTGATCAGGATTATATTATAGTAGAGCTTGCAACCTTGAGCATATTCTCCTTTAAAGATGGACCTATCTGCTAACAATCAGTAATTTGTTATGCTACGAAATATATAACATCGAGTTAACTCTGATGTAATGATATGATAAACAATTTATCAACTACAGAATATATGATTAGCAAGTAAACATTAGCTCAAAAAATTACCGATGGCACCTGAGATATGAAATAGTATGTGGCATATGGGTGGGTCAAGTAACACGGGTCAAAACAGATCAGGTTGAACCTGTAAATATTTCTTACAAAAATTTATTTTTCTAAATAGTTGCACCATTATATGGTTATAAAAATATACTATCACAATCATAATATTAATCGTTGGATAAAATTGGTAAAAACAAACTTTTGGGGACTTTCAACATGTCTGACGACTCACTTAATCCAACCGCTTTTAGCTATTTTTTATTTGACCTTTTAAAATAATTCACAACCCAAATCGCTCAAATCATAAATAAATGTTTGAAAGTTCCGACTATACATGAAATAAGAACCTTGTTGGTGAAATACAAGCAAAGATCGCCCGCGAAGCTTCTAACAAATTAACCTGATGAATAATAAAGCATACAGTTCATAATTACCAATATAGAATTCATATTTAGAATCAAGAAATTATGAACTGCATTTAGGAAAACTAAGTGAGGATCAGTGGTAGGTACCTTGTATTCAAGAATTAACTAAGAAGCAAACGAAATACGAACGGAAGACCTACCAACTGAAGCAATGAGTAAAATCGAATATGATTAACTTTAGTTTCTGTTGGAGTCACATGTTCAGAACATTGCAGTAAACCCAAAGCCCCTACCCAAAGTTTTAAACCTTAAAGGTCCTAATAAAACTAAAATTCAAAACACCATCACCCAAAAAAATCCTAAAATGATAATATAGAAATAATAAACATATAATATGAACAAGATCGTACCAGAATCCAGAGTAAGTGGAAACGCAAGCACCAATTTTTTGTATAACTTCAACTATAACCATTCTTATTACCAATAATCACCTACAACATAGAGTACACATAGCTGTTACAAGAGAATACCATCTAGCCAACAAGGTAATAAATTCATATTAGAGGTGATGAATTACTTTTGTTAGTAGCCTTCTCGAGTGGATTATTCAAGAAAGAAGGTAGTGGTTTCTTTTATTATAATCAACTTGTCCATAATGATTGAAAACTCCAATTTCTTTAACTCCAATTATCATTTTCACAATTAAACTTCCAGCACAAACCAAACAATACAACATATCAAACTTAAATCATCTTTGCCATTGAAAATATAATGTATATATTTATACATACACATACAAAAATGAACAAATTACATTTGCTATAATGAATGAAAAACATAATACTGCTTTCCCCTTCTCTCAGATTAGAACTTCTCTCCAATAATTTGTATCATAAGAGTTAAAAACACAACACAGGTACACCTTACAACAAAGACTTGTAGTAGCTTAATTGAACGCTTTTGAAGATCTCGCACAATATACTTATTCAGATTTAAATTATATGATTTCATGAACATGACTATCGATTCATTAAAGGATTTTACAAACTTCTATAACACAATCATAGAAATGAAAACTGTTCAAAGTGTTATTTCATCTTCAACAAGAACAAGATATTAATCTTCTTTAACTAAAGAAGATAACCTAACCGCACACTCTCTAACTTTTACAATAAGAAGTTTAGATACCAAAAATGAATAATTTCATTTTCAACAAGAAATCACCAACACCAACAGTGTCTTCTCCTAACAAGTAGAAGAGATAAATAATCTACAAATAATTTTCTAACTCAACTTGAAAAGATCACCACACCAAACTCTAGGTAGTATTTGTGATGTGACGTAAAAAGTCAAGTTGTTACATACATTATTTAACCTTATTTTAACCCTAATCTTGGTATATTTTCACGATTTCAAGGTTTTATGACCATACATCATTAAAAAGGTAAAAATTTAGACATTGTTTCAAAAATGAACAAAAAGGCTCTAGTAACACACGAAATAGAGCTAAAACAAACACGAACGATTCACTCGACCTCTTAAGTACCTGTAGGCTATAAAATGATAAAGTATTTCTAATTAGCCTCATATTGTTCCTCAGGTAATTACGAGAACGTGGGCAAAAGAATCGTGCAAAACATGCAAGAAACGTAGAAGTTACGACCAAACGAAGATACGAGAACATACAATCCCACACACAGAAGCATGAAGGCACCCGTATACGGCACCCTCAAGTACCATATACGACACCCCTACCTGTATACGGGTCCTCCATACCCCCAAATTTTGAAATCCCCTCAATTTTGACTACCTATTTTACCTTGTGCATATCCCCAATGTTAAAAGGTGCCAATGTAGGATCCCGTATTTTAGCTTAAAAATCATATTTTATTATGGGAGGATGGAAATTTTGGGGGATTTTGGGGGAGGCTTTGGCATATAAATACCACCACCATCAACCTCATTCAACACACCATTCTACACACACTACTAACACCTTCACCAACACACACCTCTCTCTATATCTACTTTCTCACTCTAGATTAGTAGTTAATTAATTAGTAGTTAGTAGAAAGATACAGCTCTGATTGTTGTAACGAGACTAGAGATACCCGGTATAAGACTTGGAAAAGCAGCAAAGTTTCAGCAGATACTCGGTGATGGCTTTCTTGCCTATTACATCAATTTCCTTGACTATGATAGGCTACCTTCAAGAATTGATAACCACTGGATACTCACAGGTATGTCAGATTTATTAGTGTATCACCTCATTTTGCTTTTACATGTACATGACACTTTTAGAAGTTTGTTCCCTAATTACATTGGGAGGTTTGAGCATGTCACTGATGTGTTGAAAGTTAAGGGGTCTACCCTGATAAGGCTCAAGCTTGAAATTTTAAGGTTCATACTACATCACATATCATACAACTACTCATTACAATTTTTAGGTCCTATAGTGTCTCACATCCTTCCTATGTACCTCTCAGTGGGACAATGAATGACACAACTTTATTAGGCGGTGGTGCCAGGTTGTTTAATAAGGAAACCTTTACATCTTTACCTTCTCGTGTTATTATAGCTATGACTTCAATGAAAGTCCGCTAATTCCTAGGTTTATGTATCGTATATTGTATTATTGTTTTCATTCATATTTAGCATAAATGTCCTTTTTTTAATTCCATGATACATGCAATATTGCTTTCCAAATTAAAATTGCTACATTGCATTTATCGGCCGTTTGCAACTCACTACAACTCCTGCATCATACATCTACATCAACCCTCATATTGATGTGGCTAAATCATTGACTTCACAGTAAATCCTTACTTTCAAATCTTCCTTTATCTTTAATTTACACATAGACATATGTGTTATAGTTGAATGACTAAATTTTCCAGGTTCATCAACGTACATGAAGCAAATCTTGTCCTCAAGATAGAGTATGAGAAGTCTAAAAATGTCGGAGTTGAAATGAATAGGAACATATTTACACTTGCTCAGTTGCTTTCTCAAAACCCTTGCCGATATATGGTATGCACTTAGTTTAGTTCCATTCATTACACTAGCTCAATTTTATATTAGGTAGATTAATAATTAGATTATTAATGATGGTATCTTATATTACCATTCAAACACGTGACCTTTCATTTATAAAAGAGTAGGGGGTTCAATTTACTTGCAAATCATCTCTCACAAGTTTAGAGGAGGGCAAGGAGTGGTATGATAAGGCTTGCGATAAATGTCGTAAGAAGCTTCAGCCAAGGGGGAAAACACTTGCATGCACTGACCATGATGTTATAGAACTTAAAACTTTGTGAGTACCATGCTATTCTTTTCAGCTACTTGAATATCATGGTTTTAGATTACACACATCTTACATGCTTACCAATAGATACTACATATCTGGAAACATGGCTGATGATACTGCTGAAGCCAAGGCAACTTTTTTTTTGATGATTATGCCAGAATGCTACTTGAAATAGACTCCACGACAATGATAAATAAGCTTGGATACAGTGATTCGAATATTCTATCTGTATCGCTCATTGGACTTAAAGGAAAGACAAATATCTTTCAGCTTCATTTCAACACATCCAACAAATTGGGAGCTATATATTTTGTAGTCGATCATGTCTTTATAGATGTCCTGGTTGCAAAAAACAATACTCAACCGCTTTAACAGTCTGATGCATCATCATCTTCTAAATCGGGCCTCTCTGCAACTCCTGCCCCTGCTACACCTGCTCCTACAACACCATCACATCCACCGATTCCATCCTCTCCTCCAAACAAAAAGGCCTAAGTCATCTACTAAGAAAGAACTTTTCCCCATATCATCAAGTTTCCAGTTGACTGATTTGCAGCAACTATTACATACACATGTTGCGCGCGCACATAGGCCTAATGTATATGTAAATAAAATATATATATATATATATATGTACTAATTTTTACAAGATGCTCATTTTTCAATTGTCCATCGTGTTACAGCTGAAGCCAATAAAGAGCATATCAAGAAACAAAAGCAATCTACTGGTGAGAGCATCCCGAAATATGCTCGGTCACAATAGTAGCTTTAACAAGTGAAGTCATATGAAATTACTTGATATCGTGTTATATGCAAATCTTACAGGGATCTTTGCGCACCTTTTTTTGGCTCACCAAAAATGTTGCTTCGCTTAATCATGATGGCTTTGGAGAAGCTTTTGTATAGTTTTTTTGGATCACCGTAGATGTTGCTCAGTACATTGTCATAGTTGGAGAAACTTTCGGTGCATCAATTGACTGAAGGAGCAATGTTATCATTTTGCTATGTACCTCTCAGTGGACATACAATAGCACTTTAAAATGTAGTTACATACAATAATAAAAAATGTAAAGTTAGATACATGACGAAACAATTAGCCCTTAATTTTATAAGGGTTAAATACTAATTCTATTCAAAATAAGTGTTCACTTTTTCATTTTAATTTGTCTCAAGATAAGTATCTATTTTCAAAAGTAATATATATTAACTTTATCATTTTATCCTCAATATACCTTTTCTCAAAACTGATATATGAGAGTCATTTTCACTATCACACTATACAACTTTTTAAATTTTATAAAAGTTAATTGTAAACACTTACACTAGGAGATGGGTGACAATTTAGGTACCCATTTGACCGTAGCTTCCGAGGTAGCTTACGTCTGTCTACTAAAGCACAAGCTGTGTACTTTCTATATTTCTTAAGATTCTTAATCATATAATACAATTTACAATTATAATGACAATTTGAATGTTCTTTATATGTACTCGTATCATTCTGATTCCGTTTACCAGAAATATTTTGGTCAAATAATTTTTTTTTTTGACAAATGATAATCAGAATCGTTAGGACCGTACTTTTATGTATTAACTTGTTATATCATTATCATTATGATAAATATAAAGTGTGTATTTCTTTCTGTATATACGAAAATTACAATTTCTTATAACATACACACATAATTGCACCTAAACTACTTGCTTCATGACTCACCCTACCAAGGAAAATATACGATTAACTTAATAGTACCCTGAATAAAAGTAATGTTAAAAGGGTACATGGATCGTCCATAAGCTCGGAAATTCATTAAAATTATTAATACTATATATTACGTATTGAAAACTTGTAGTTTGAAAAATACGATATTTACGCGATTTTAGAGTGGCTCTGCCAAATTTCTAAAGAATCAAATGAATAGCTCTAAATCAAATTGACGTATCGAATCACGTACTACAAAAATTAAGGAATGAGAATTGCATATCGTAAAATTTAATTCACACAATAAAACGTACAACGTAAACAATATATTGTTAAACAATACAAGGAAGATAAAGGTGTCGCTTCCAGTTTTAAAAAATGAAAAATGAAATAAAAAAATAATGCAATTATTGTGAGAGTTATCATCTGATTGATACATGTCGGGCTAAATAATAATAGTAAATGTTTTAAACAACAAAACGAATAATAAATATTAGTACTATTTGTCGTACAAGAATACTGATCACAATTTTGGTCCATCCTCGTTTTGGTAGTAAATTATGAAATCATGAGTTGTACATGTCTAATTGGCATTGTTAAATTAAGGGACTTAAATTAATCATACATTTATGATTGGTTTTTTGAGGAATCTTTATATATATATATAAACGAGTCATGGTCCGCGTTATGTCTCATACGGTTTATGTTCTTCTCATGATAGTCACGGCCCTTTCGAGGTTACACGGTCTATGTGGTCCGTCCAATATCTTTGATGTAATACCACTAAATTTGTGAAAAATTGAAACGAGAAAATTATTAGATTTTTGGTCACAATTGTAAACTATAGAAGACTCTAATACTAGTTACACGAATATAACATGTCTCGAACTATAGGGACTCGGGTTAAGTTCCGTCTCATAACTTTGTGGGGTTAGAAGTAAAGCATTCCGGCATGAACCTTAGTTAAAATTTTAGCAACGTTATCACGACATTAAATTTCAGGTGCTAGCGCCATATAAAGAAAAATGATGCTAACCAATCATATGAAAAGTGAATGGAAGAAACCAAAATGTATTTTGATTGATTCCAATCCGTATAAATGTTTTGTAAGTATATTATGTGTCTTAGCAAAGTATAAACTATTTTAATGTTTAGTTGTGTAGCATGTATTTATATGTGATGTGTTTATCTATTTATAAAGGGATGTTAGGTTAATAACTTCATATAAAATGATAATTAAAAGTAGATCAACAAATGGTTGAAATATCTGAATTTGGATCTTCCTATGCTAGGTTCAATATGAAAGTCATGTTTTTCTGTTAAAAACGAATGAGATTCGCAATTTAAAGTTAAAACGAATTTTATTTAGTTTTATTTTTATGGGGTAAAGTACCTCTTACGTTGAGTCTCATTACGAGAAGATCCTAATCCGGAATATCTTCTTATATTCAATAAAGAAATTGTAAGATTGACAATGACCATATGATAGATATTCTATGTAAATTATAAGTAAGATAAAGAAAAAGTATAGAAACAATTTCACGAAACTGTAGCTATACCGACTAATATCGGATCCTGAAAATAATAAAATTTCACAAAACTCTAGAAAAGGAGGGGGTTGGTTGGGCTGTAAATCTTGGCCTGACTATTGGGCTCTTAAATTTATGGGTTTCTTTTATTTAATTAGTTAAGCCCATACAATTTGTATGACTTGTGTTATAATAATATGCAAAGCTTGTTATGCACCCAGGCACCCAGCACTCCAGCAGTACACAAAATTAAATTTTGAGACATGGCTACATCAGGGACTGCAAAATAATAGAACAAGATCTGGGCCTGACTAAATCCAAATATTTTTAAAGACTTTTAGTAGGATTAGTCAAAGCATTACTACTAGTTACAAATACTAAACACTATCTTGTATTATATAATCAACATATCTTTCTGTCCCCATACTTGTATTATTACTACCTCCAACATTTGATCCTTGATTGCTAATTGAACTTTTACTCTTAATCTTATCCTTAATTCCATATTTCTTCATCAAAATCATCAACCAATCCGATAAATTCAAGATAATATATGTCCCAATACCACCAATAATACCATAAGCCACAGAATATGTAAATGGCATCAAAATCATAGTTAGAAATGCTGGAATTGCTTGTTTCATATCGTCCCATTCAATCTCAATCACCGATTTCATCATCAATACTCCAACCAAAATCAACGGCGGGCCCACGGCCCATGGTGGTATTGATGCCAACAATGGCGTAAAAAAGAAAGCCAAAAAGAAGTATCCAGCCACAGTTAGAGCGGTTAACCCTGTCCTACCACCCTCTTTGATTCCCGTTGATGATTCAATAAATGTCGTCACTGGTGATGTTCCTAACAACGATCCGATCATGATGGAGGATGCATCCGACATGAATGCAAAATATTGACCCTCGAAATCTCCCTTTGTGTCCATCATGCCTGCAAATCGAGCCATTGAGTATAATGTACCTGTGGCGTCTAGTATGTCTATGTACAAAAAAGTGACCAATGCTACCCAAAATGCCTTTGTGTTCATACCCTTAAAACTTATGGCACCCGCAGTTGTCTTTATCGAATGAACGTTAATAACTTTTCTAAAATACTCGTACGATGAGTTACCTAACTCGGTATCTGGGAACTCGGTCACACTTGTGCCTCGAAACCATGAGATGATGGTCACAAATATTATGCCATAAATCATTGCGCCCTTGACATTTTTCACCATGCAGTAGGCAATAATTACAAAACCGATAATACCTAACCATAAAGTAGGGTCTTCCATTCGATTGTGTAAACATAGAATTTCATCTGATGTTGTACTGTTAGGCATCAGAGAGATAGTCTCATTTGTAAACACAGGTGCTAAGGCTGTTAGAGAATTTCTCGGGCAACCACCTATTGTCACTAGAGTTGATGGGCTATAGCCGATCAACCCAATACCCTGGTTGTGTTGTAGCCCAATAAAGGCTAGAAACAACCCAATACCAGCGGATGATGAGATCCGCACCGGTTTGGGAACTAGTTTGGCCAACTTAGCCCGAACACCGATAGTGGAAATTATTAAAAAGATAAGACCTTCAAAGAAAACCGCGGCTAAGGCCGTTTGGTAGGGTAGGCTTCCTGAGCCATGAAACCCTACCACAGTGTACGTAAAGTACGCGTTAACTCCCATTCCCGGGGCGAGTGCTAAAGGAAGGTTAGCTAATAATCCCATAGATAAACACGCGATGAAAGAAGCGGCTGTGGTGGCCACGATTAGATCTTTTCGAGTTTCCACAAGGCACGCCGCATAGCCTGGGTCCATGGGTGGAAACTTACAAGAATCCGGATGAATTGGGTTGATGCAATTAGCAACGGAGCATGTGCCACCGGAGTCGGTAAGAATGCTAGCATTTACGGCAAGGATATAGGCCATGGTAAGGAAGGTTGCGGTTCCAGCTCGAAGCTCGGTTGTGAAGGTAGTGTTTCGTTCGGTGAGTTTGAATCGTTTACCGACTCGGGTTGTGGCGATGTAGGTGTTGAAGCGGGTTGTTAGTTTTGGCGTTAAAGGGTGTCGCGGGGAGAGTTGTGGTTGTGGGCATGGTGGTGGAGGTGCTGCCGGAGGTGGAGACTCCATGGCCGGAGATTATTGATTTTTATTTTATGTATGTCTTGGAATGAAATGATATATGTGATAGAATTGGTATGGGACTGAAAGATTTTGGTTTACAAAAATTAGCATTGTGATCTTCTTGTTTTAATATATGTATTTTGTGGTTTACTTATAAATACCAAGGGACAACATTGAAGGGTATTTCTTGTATTTGTAGTCTGTTAGTTATTTATTCGTACATATCAATGTTTATTTTTAAATTTAGTGTAGTTTGAGCAAGTTACATATAAAAATCGACAATATATAGATATGATGATTGATTGAAGCTCTTTTTATTGTTTTCTTCTAAAGTGGTGATGTTGCAATACCATATGTGAGTCAACTTAATACTCAACCTAAAGAAAACTTTTTGGTTTCATTTGAGATTGAAACAATTATATGTCACATTTATCTTTATGTTTAGCATTATAGAATATTGTTGCTTGTTTATATACAGGTTTTATTGTGAGTTTGAAATCACATTCTTTTTTTAAAATCAACATTTTGAATGACATACAAAAATTAAATGTTCGTTATATGCATTTCTTTATTGAGCATTTAACAACATGTTGGTTTTTTGTCGAGTAACGCTAGCTAATATATTATGTCGAATAATGTTAATAGTTATATAAAAATATCTTTACGCAACCGTAAGACCAAGGCCATTCACAAAAAAGTAAAAACAAATATTTCATTCAATAGAATTTGAAAATCAATATGTCAGTTTTCTATTTTACTACATTTTCTGATATGTTAGTTTAAATAATATAATTCTTATTATAAAACTTTTGTGCAATTATATAGGTCACTGATATTACTTATATCATACATATTTTTAGTGGCAATATTGCTCCCAATAGCATCTCATTTTAGTTGATTTCATGAACTTTCGGTACTTATTTAGTTTGAAATTGATTTCTGGTGTAGATATCAACATTAATGAAGACAAGATGAAAAAAATGGTTGATGTCGTAGATTTGGCGAGACTCTACCGTTTTGACCATAACTTCCTCATACAAACTTTGACTTAGTTGATT
The DNA here is from genome assembly GCA_963921325.1 of Logfia minima. NCBI lineage: Eukaryota > Viridiplantae > Streptophyta > Magnoliopsida > Asterales > Asteraceae > Logfia > Logfia minima. The sequence goes on from OY992764.1 coordinate 39,355,289, forward strand.
CAAAAGCCGAAATTTACTAGACAAAGAATGCTACAATATATCGAAAATTGGGATTCTGACCAGGAGTTAGTACCCGCCGGGTACTTGTCAAATACAAAAAAACCAATAAAACACCCAATAAAGCCCTAATACGTTTTATGCTTTTTCTTCGGTTAATTCATGTTCTAATATAACTACAAATTCTCATTTGATTATTATCTTTTGTTTGTCTAAGTCCATGATCATGGGCTAAATTCTTGATGTTCATGTATACCAATAACTCTAGATGTTAGACATATAATTATTTGATTGGTATTGATTCGTATGCTAATATGATGCTTAATCTTCGAACGATTTGTAGTGCAATTTATTTAATACAATCAATTGATGTGCGTGTGTTTTAGTGAGTGAAAATTCTTGCATATAATGTTACATTTACTTGATTATTAATCTTGTACTTTTTATTGGAGACAATAAAAAGTTGAATTGAGTTAAAGTAATTGAATTACATGTGGATCATGCTAAGAAAGGTCTCATATGATTGTTGATGTCTTTGAGAGCAGGGTCACACGATTAAGTCATCATATTAGTTGGATTAACTAGTTATAATTGAGAGGTCTAAGGTGTCAAGGAAACTTGCATTTTATAATCTTTTTTAAGTGATTGCATTGTGAAAACAAGTAATCCAATTAGTTAATTCTCATACGTTAATTATCAATCTAGTTCTTAATTAAAACGTCCAACACTAGAGGTAAAAAGTCTAGATGAACATATTTCTTTAATCTAAGATAAAGTTATTTTTTATTTGCTTTATCTACTTATTTGTTACTTTAAAACTCAATTGACTGTCCGTCGCTAAGATGTATAAAACTCTCACTTTTACTTGCTTTTAATTATAAACTGTATAACAATAGTAAAAAACATTATTTGTTCCTGTGATACGACAACACGGAAACTTATATTTGCTATACTATTACTCAATTAGGTACACTTGACTAGTTGTGTAAAATTCATTGTTTGATATTTTTCTTATTCTTTTTATAGCTCGGTATCTACATATCAATAATAAAGTATTTTTATAAATAAATATAAACATTAAATTTTTTATGATATATATTGAAAACAAATATTCTAACTTCATTTAGACAACTAGACCCAACAAATTACACCTCTAATTAATTTATTTTAAGAAAAACCATATCCATGATACATATTTTACATTGCATTTTTTGTTAACTAGCTAACGAAATGATATACCATAAATCAAACGTTGGTATGATAGTTTATACAAGATACTAAATTCTTTTTAAGCTCCAGATGTAGCAAAAGATTTAACTTAAATATGAATATGCTTAGAATTTCTAGATTTAGTCAAGATTTATCAAAGAAGCTATCCAAAACCCGGTCCAAATACCGGTTTAAATTCACCAAACACAAACCGGTCCATCACGTTCATATATATACGAGTCACCATTATATTTATTTCAATCCCATTTATTTACGTCTGAATTTTATATACAATCAAAAAACCATCATCTTCATCACCGTCACAGCTTAAAATAGAGAGCGGTGCAACGGCGACATCTCATCGGCCGGTATCGGAAACTTTTTATGATCCGGTAATATATCGCCTGTAATGGTCACTATTTATATCAATCTCTAACAATTATTCTATTTCCAGGACTTGAATTAATCGATTAGTTTCAATTTGTTATATATTGATACGTACTTGTTCATCTTAATTATCGTGATTGTTTTACACTGGGGTTTTTTAGCTACCAAAACCCTAATTTTGTTGATGTTGTTTGAGTTCAGCATTTCAATTTGTGAATTTTTGTATTGTCGTCGTTAATTGTGAAAAAAATGTCATATTGTGTTTTTCTTTTGTGTGTTTTTTTAGGGTTTGGAAAGAAGGGATATTGTAATTAGGGTATTTGTATTGTGGAATTAGGGTTTTTGATTGAAGAGGAAAAAGTTAAGGATTAAAAAGATAGGGGAGTTTGTTGAAGGATAATGTGTATACTGTGTGTGATTCAGAAGTGGTCAAGAAAAATTGCTACCATGTTACCATGGATAGTGATTCCTTTGATTGCACTATGGTTGTTATCGCAATTCTTGCCACCAGCTTTTCGTTTTGAAATTACGTCACCAAGGTTGGCTTGTGTTATTGTGCTGTTGGTGACCCTTTTTTGGTATGAAGTTTTGATGCCGCGCTTGTCGTCTTGGCGGGCTCGTAGGAATGCTAGACTTAAAGAGAGAAAGAGACTTGAAGCTATTGAAATGCAGAAGCTTAGAAAGAATGCAGTTAGAAAGTGCAGGAATTGTAAGACTCCGTATCGTGATCAAAACCCTTCTGGGGGCAAGTTTAATTGTTCTTACTGTGGGCATCAATCCAAGAGGCCTGCAACAGATCCATTGTTTGTATCACCTGATTTAGGACGGTTTTCGAGTTCTGGGATTTTAAAAGATTTGATTGAGAAGGTTTGGTCTGATAATAATTGGATATGCGGTCAAGATTGGCTTGAAAACGGTGGTAATTGGGTTAATGGGTCCCTTTCTGGGAATTCTAGTAATTGGAAGAAGAACAGTGGTGGCTTCTTTAATAGTGGGAATGATTTCTTTTCTTTTCTTCTTGTTTTTGTCTGCAAGAGTCTAGCTGCTATTTTCTTGGGAATTATGTGGCTTTTTAGGAAACTATTTAGAATTAGCTTCAATGAAGGTGATACTTCATCAGATTCAGATGTCAATGGTCTAGCTAAAAAGGGTGAGAATGGTGTAAATTGTAATGAAACTAAAAGCGAAAAAGCTCGCAGGAAAGCGGAAGAGAAGAGACAAGCTAGATTAGAAAGGGAACAGTTGGAAGAAGAGGAACGAAAACAAAGGGAGGAGGTTGCTAGATTGGTGGAAGAACGTAGGAAAGTGAGAGATGAAATTGACAAACATATTAACAGAAAAGATAAATCGTCACCTCGGCACAATAATGATAAAAAAGAGGCTGAGAGGAAACGACAAGAGAAAAAGAAGGAACGGGACAGGGGATCTAATAAAAGCAACTCTGATGTAGATGAACTTGAAAAACGAGCAAGTAAGGAACTTGAAAAGAACAGAAAGGGTGAGGAGCATAATAAATCTAAAGTTGCTGTGACAAATAGTTATAACAAGGGAGGTGTTGGTGCACGATACCTTGATCGTGTGAAGGGAAGTTTTTTTCCATCTTCTAAAACACTTAGTGGGGGTGGTTTCTTTGGGAAAGGTATATATGCAAATGCTAGTAACACAAGAGAACACAGATCTGGTGCTTATTTGGATCATTCCAATAAGAGAGATCATGTTCACCCTGAACGTGCATCTGGGAAATCAAATACACATGCAGATGATCAAAACCAGAATCGTCCTGTAAGTAATCTTATTTATAATTTGTTTATATAAAGTAATGGTCTCACCATAATCACTGCTTGTGATGATACCATAGTGCCATGCATATTAGCTCACTGAATAGACTGTTTATAACATTACTGGAATTGACAAGATAGGTAGGTTGTGTAACAGGTCAAAATGAGTAGTGTTGTAATGGGAGTTTATCACGTATTGAAACTTTTAGGTCAGGTGGCTAATCTACAAACAGTGTCTTGTTTAATTTTAAATAGTTCATGCGTTAGTTATGATTAGAATAACAATTTCATTACAATAATAATCTAAAGCTTTAGATAAAGTGGTTTAGGACGGTGGACGCCCTTAATAATAGATATTAGGTGACTTTTAAGTTTTAGTTTGTTCAACACATCTAAAGCTTTACATAGTGTATGCATTAGTTATGATTAGAAAAACAATTTCGTGACAATGATAACCTAAAGCTTTAGATAAAATGGTTTAGGAGGTTGGATGCCTTAATATAGACTTTAGGTGACTTTTAAGTTTGAATTTGTTCAATACATCTGATGATTTGACCCATTTCCCTTTAAGCTACATTTTCTTTATTTTTTTGTTTAAATTTGTGGATCGATTGTTTATTGGTTAAATTGCAACATTTACAATTACAGTTACAAATAATAATGTTATCAAATATTAACATGCTTTTAAATTATGTGTTAGTTTGACATGTATCTCTGCAGCAGGCACGTTTTGAGTCCCAACCCTGTCCACCACCCAAAAGATCATGGCACCAATTGTTCACACGGTCATCACCTACTGCTTCATCCACTGCAAGTACAAATGTTATAAGCAGACCAAATGGAAATCAACAATCAGAAGCTCAGAGTTCTATAGCACCGGGGTACCCAGTGACTCAAGGATTTGATATTCCAGTTACACAAGGATTACATTCTCTACCAAGTTATTCATATGGGAACTCCACTAGTAGTACTACAGGTCTTCAGTTATCATCAAATCTCACTGAATGTATACACGAAGAACCTGACATTTTTCAAGACCCGTGTTATGTTCCTGATCCTGCATCCTCAACTGGACCTGTCTCAGAGGCATTTGACAGTTTCCCGATAGATCTTGGCTTTTTGGCTGATGGTGGGCCTGAAAATCCATCACCCTATGATTCTCCTATGTCACAGTGGTGCACTTCTAATGAAAAGCATGCAACTAATGATAAGGGATGGCAGGGGTGGAACAGTAAGCTTGGTCCAGATACTCTTGGCTTATTTGGTGGCAATCCAAATTGGTATTTACCTCAGACAACTTTGGCTTCAATGTCAAATGAACTGGATCATGTCCCATCCAACACAGCTGGTTTTATGCAAGCTCCCAGTGATGATCCATGGGCCTTCAGAACTTCATATGGGTCTGTCGCAAGCAATAACAACCATTTACCGATGAACCTGCAGGAAGGAACTGCTCATAATGAATTGGTGTATGGAACTCCGAATGGATCTGCGATCAATCATCCATTTCAGCTGCCTCATGGCAGTGTTTGGGCGAAGTAAGTGTCATAACTCATAACTCTATGCTATCTCATCCATTGAATTGGCAGATGTGATTTGCTTATAAAAAATTAGATGTCTTGATAACAAACACATGATACATAATTTTTTATTTTGGTATGTAGTTAGACATGTGGGAAATAGTATAACTTTTATCCCTTTCCTCACTATGTGAAAATGTTATTAGTAGAGTCGATTTGTTAGATGTGTACATATGCCGAGTGCTTATTGGTAATTGTTTATCTATTTGGATCACGAGTTTCAAATGGTTTCATATTCGATTGATAATGAGACTAGAGTTCCCTAATTTGTGTTCCCAAAAAAACGAGTCTGCTGTATGGCTACAATTTACTATTAGCATCCCTGTTGATCATGGATTTTACTCTGATTTAGTACGTGGTACACTCAAGACTTGAGTATAACTATGTTGTATATATCTGTCATGTATTTGTTGTTATGATATCTACTTCAAATGTTGCGATATGTATTGAAGTTGGAATTATTTTATGCAAGTAAAGTTAACTACAATAAAAAGGTAACTTATTTGTTTTCTCTTTCATATAAATGTACTCAATGCCGTAATTTAGTTGAAGTTTAGATTTCTTTCATATATATAATTATGGTTACTTAGTAGTGCTGTATGAAAATCTGTAATACCAAAATGAGAGTATGGACACACTTGAAAACTTGAAAGCTGGCTATACGATTTGGGACCACAATATATGAGGCAAAAACATGTTGAAAATCCCATAATAACTAAGTTAATTGAAGTTTAGATTTCTTTCTTATCTATAACTATTGTTACTTATTAGTGCTGTATGAAAATATATGTAATACCAAAATGAGAGTATGGACACATTTTAAAACTTGAAAGTTGGCTATACGCTTTGGGACCATAATACATAAGGCAAAAACATGTTGAAAATCCCGTAAGTTTCTTATTTGCAACTAATAATAGTGTAGGTTTGTTACCAACAAAACCAAAACTCTGCGACTATCACACAAACAAATATGACGGTTAACAAGTTTGACTATTTGTTTCAATATACTGGTTAAAAGAACGTCACGGTGCTGGACTGCTGGTTGTGTTATACCAAAATGTTTTTTTAGGCTGACCATAGATATCTGACCAAATATTTGAGTGAGCTATAGTAGTAAGTTTCTCTTTTGGCAATTCCCCATTTTTTGTCCATATGTATTTGATCTCTGCCAATCACTTTTAAGATGATCTCTTGATTTCTCACGGTTATGTCTTAACTTCTTTTTATGCGAGTTGGTATAAATTTTGTGTTTGGTAATCTTGTTTTTCTACTTTTGAATAACTGCATCATTGTACAGTATGTATTTGTTTCTTATTCTGTTTTTCTTGTGGGACAGAAAAGAGCAAGTGGCTGCTCCAGGCTGTGTTGAAGGCATAGGAACCACGTCGGCCATGATATCTCCTGGTGGTGGGCTATACTCCACTCCAAATGTACAGTCACCTTGGTCATATGAATGAAAAACAAAAGAAGGAAAATTTTAGAAAAACAAAAAGAGTATTATAGACTCTAATATACCTTCTATTCTGAAGAGGAATGCAGCCTCTTTTGGAGGAAAGTTTAGAATATACTAGATGCATGGTACCAACCCCCACCCCCCCTCCCCGCCGTTCTTTACAGGACATATTTACTTACTAGCCTCTAATAGCAATACCTATGTCATGCATGTCGGCCATTGTTTTCCTCTAATTTGCTCATCAGAGCAGTCACCTGCAATGCATTAAGGTGAAAATATCTTATTTGAGTTATTGTTTTTTGCTAACGGGCCAAGCAGATGAAAAAAAAAACAAAAACAAAAAAGGAATAACTACAAACCAAATGGGTATAGTTCAAAGTGACCCGAATCATATTAAGTTTCCAAAACATCTTAAATATGTGTTTAGATATATATATATATATATATCTTATAAATAAATACAAAAAGAAAAGAAGTGGTGGCATGTCAATTCAGTTCGACCCATTTGAATCTTTTTATAGAAAACGTTGCGTGTTTTGACCCACTCTCAGAATGGTCAATTGTGTAGGTTGATAATGGGATTATTTTCTCACACAGAGCTTGTGTTTGGATCAAAAGGGGATATAACAGCTTAGTTTGTTGACGGTATAAAAAGCTGCTTTTGGCTTAAAATTGTGTAAGTAGCTTCTTTGTGGAACTTCCATACTAGCTACTATTTTAACACCTTGATGCCTGTGGTACAATATCCTAATGAATATTTTTGGTGTATTTATCAAAATATATGGTGTAATTATCACCTCTCTTATTATTAATTTGAGGAGACAAAACCAGTGTTCTAAAAAAAGGTCAAGGGGAACTTGTTAGTTTAGCAACCCTTCAGCAATGCATTGTTTAAGTGGTTGTTGAGAAAAGATCAATGTTCTGAAAATTCTGCTGGTTGTTTAAGCATGTGCATAAATGCAACGTTTTTAAACATCAGGGAATCTTGTTCAGTTCATTGTAGCTTTTACTGCTAAGAAATTGTATATCCTTTTATCTTTAATCCAACTCCTGCATTAAGGACTTTCTGGTTTTTAAATTTTTTACGTTTAAATTTTAACTCCTACAGTAGTTATTAAGATAGGACGCTTGTGTATTTGGATTCATACCATTTTTATAATTATATATGTTTTCATGATTATTGAACTGTAGTGAGCCTTTTATAAGCAAATGTTTGCAGGTTGTGGATAATATACGTTCTGAACCATATGATAATTGTATTGTATGTTTGATAATTTGTAGTGATTAATTACTTTTAACAGTCGTGAGATAGGATATAATAAGCTATTTGACATGCAAACTTACTACTTACTACTTAATTATCCCTCCTTTAACAAATAATTGCATATATAGAGTTCACTTTTAACAGTTATTAATAATTAATGAATAGTAGTAATTGTGTTAAAACTCCATAATTTTGTTAACGAGAGTTGTTTATAAATCTTAGCACATGCATTGATTCTTGTCTTCTAACCGTTTATCAATAACCACCTTGAGGTGGTTATGTTGATATTACAACAATTAATGCATTACATCATCCCGTTCAGGACTACCTACAAAATGAAATGAAAAACCTGCTATGCGTTTTTAGGGCAGTAGAAATACTAGAACATGTGGGTGACAAATTAGTTACAGGAGGTACATTTCACTCATACACGAAAATAACTTGTTAATTGTTGATAACAAGTTATTGGGGTTGTGGTCGAGCTGTTACAGGCTCGTGGGGCTCGTAATTGGTAGTCATGACTGCGACCTTTTAGTCATCGTCGTGTCATGGATTTGTTTGTTGTGGTGGTGATGGAGAGCAAAATACGACAAATATTTTTTTTTTCTCTTGTTGCCTTAATTTATTTAAAAAAGTGTGTTCATATTTAAAGTATTGATGTTATGAGTTCAGTCATGGCTAATGGTACTTCTATGATCATGACTAATAGTGTTCTTATTTTTATTTTATTATATGATAAAAATAGACTAGTTTAAAAGCTATTTAGAATGTCCGTGGAGTGTTCGCAATCTCATTAATTGTTTTCTTAACTAATAAAAAGGTCAGTTTTTTATAATGATTTCTAATAATGCATTTATTTTGAAGATGAAAGAAATTAAAGTCACATTTCATTTTAGAAAACGGATAGTTGAGTACAGATTCATTTTCATAGTTTCATGCTACTAATATTACATTCACAAACTCACATTCAATCAAATCCATAAACCCTAATCATACACAAAACCCAAACTTCATTCTCTTTGTCGGAACTTCTTTCTCCACACCACCGCGATTACCTCTCTTTTCCCCATTACTTGATTTCCTAAGCATATTTGGCAACGGAACTTTCCATCTTACTGAACTCTTCTCGGACCTCTTCTGTGTCAACACCAATTTCCTACCCAATATCTGCCCTATCGACATCGTGGGCCCCATATTGCAATCCAAATCCTTGAACTCAGTTGACGCTTGTCTAGAAGTGTTGACCTGAGTCAAAACTTCTTCAAGAACCTTTGTACAATGCTTTACTTCTTCGGTTGCTTCATTTACCCTTTTCAAGATCTCAACTTTTGATAACCCATCTTCATTGTTTTGACCATCAGATGGGTGTGTGTCATCGTTGACTTCTTGTTTCTGCAGTTTGACTTTTAATTCTTCAAACCTAGATTTTGTTGCTTCAATTTCTTTCAAGATTTTAAGTGTTTTTCCTTCTTGTGTTACAGGGTTGTTCTGTGATTGTGTCTCCTGATCCTCTACTTTCGTTGTACCGGATACTTCTTCAGTGTTGGTCTGAAATCCGGACAAAAATGAAAAATACAATAAATTAATTTAATACATGACATAAATTAAGATGAATATTGTACGTAGTAACCTAGCAATAAAGATTGGTCTATCTCTTTCTTTCTCTCTTGTTCAAGATAAAAAAGGGCTTATGCTTTGACTTTTGATGTTAACGGGGATTATAAAATTTGTCTGCAAGCTTATCATTAAGCAAATCATACTATAAAGGTCTCAAAGATAGAAAAACTAAACAGTATGAAACATATGTATAGATCAAACGGGTCGAAAGTCGCAAAATGTATTAAAAAGCTTATAAAATCTTAAAATTTGATTACTATGTTAACCGTATTGTTCTCAAAACTGTCTCAATAAGTTAATTATCTGAAATGTCAAATAGATGGTTTTCTTTGTCAACACAACACAACCCAACTCGACTATGCCTATTTAAACTGAAACTAGAACAGATTTTGACTTGTTTCCAACTCAAAAACGCATATTTGTCGCTGCTACTAAAAATCAATATATTAACAAGAGGAACTGATACACCATTGACATTGCGTACAATTATATGGTTGGTTTTCGCATACACGTAAGTACTTTTTTAGGACCATGCACAGACCAATCTCATTATTGCACGAAAAATACAAGCTGCTAGCCGATTATTTCAACCAAATAACAACCCTACAGTTGTTAGGACTATCTCCAATGGGAGTTTTTTTTGCACAAAAAAACCCTTTGAAAAATTCAATTTCATTGGAGTGAATAGCTAAATTTAGCAAAGGGTTTGCTGAAATTGAGCTATTGCTCAATGACTCAATCAGATAAATGTGTGTGTCGTATTTCTTATTCAATGACTTTTTCCATTGTATTAGAATGGTTTTATTCTTTAGAAAATTGATGAATGGATGTGTTGTCATAAGAAACCCTTTGAAAAGGTTTACCCATTGATGACGCTCTTACTAATTATTCAATTTCACTTTTATTAAAGCATTGTATCAAATAACTAACAAAATGTACGTTTTTCTCTCCCCTAAATTTGACAATGTGTCAATTTGGCGAATCTTTAGGCATGAGTTTTAGCCTACCAAACAATTTTTCATAACTAAATTAATAAGACCACAAACTTAATGACAAAATGTGGATCAAAATCAATGGTACTAATAATTTAACATGTTTTTATTTTCTTTAGTAATAAAAAACTAACAAAGTGAGTTAGTGAGTGAAATCAACATACCTGAGATGGGTTATGGGGTTTCCAAAACCCCATTCCACCAAATCGGGTCACGGCTTCCATAACCGACTCAAACGGCACCGTTGTATCAACATCTGCCTTCCACCCACCACCCTTCTGATCCGAACCCATTTCACCAAATCCAGACCCGGCATTGGTACCCGAATCAATTGCTCTTTTATCCATGGGACAAATTGAAGTTAAAGAATGAATTGGTATTTTTATTTTGAGTTCATGTGTCAAAACAAAACCCTAATTTGAAGTACAGTACTAGAGCAGAGTGTATATGTAGACAGAAAGGGGCAAGAGATCCGAGATAAAGTGGAGGTAACGGTTGGATTATTCAGAAGATTTATATATAGTAATATAACCCCACGAACCTTATTTTGTCGTCTTTAATTGCAACATTGAAGGAGGGAATTTATTTTAAACATTATTCTAACTTCGGCCACATGCTTTCTGCTGCATTACTTTGTGATATCGTGTTATGTAATTAGTTATTTGATCGAAAAGCGTTTAATAATCGACGATAATTATCGGGTAACACGTTTCATTTGGGGACAATATGTGAAAAGTTATGCTGAGCTTATGTTTCAGATTGAGCAAGCAGCCCACTAAATAGAGTGTTAACCTATAGAGGAAAACGTTACCATTTCCTTGCAAAATACTCTTTTACGGAATCAACCGAACTATAAACTCTTAAAGACTAACCTCAAAATAGTTACGGTTAATGAAATTGAACTTGTGAGTTTCCTTTAAAGAATCCCAACCTCCACGAGATTATAATTAGTTACTACTCTAGTTTCAAAGAAATAGGTAAAATACTAGTAGAATGCAATTTTGTTTTGTAGCTAAAAAGTTTTGGAAAAAGGTAATAAGAGCACTAATTTTATTAAAATTTAGGACCCTGACAAATGATTGTAGTTTAGTGATGTGTCATTATCTATGTTAAAGCACTTTTGGTTTAGATAATATTTATACAATTCATATTTCCCTCTTTCTAAACCAAGAAGTTAACACTTTTATTAAAAATTAGAAACGGTTGTAAACTTGGAGTAGAATAAGTTTGTATTGTGAGATTAGAGGGCATTTATATTTTAAAGAGAAGAGGAGCAGACGATTTTAACCGTTGAATTTTACAATCAACAATACGCAATATTGCATTTTATGTACAATCAACGGCTAAGATTTACAATATTGCATTTTATGTAAAATACAATCTTATTAAAATATAAAAAATTTAAGTAGTTAGTCAACAAAATTAACAGCTAAAATTATATGCGCTTTCCTTCTTTTAATATGCAGCTTTGTCTTATAACTTTATCCGTAGTTTGTTGCCTACTTTGAATTCAAAATAGATTAGGCCCAAAAATAAAAGCCGGATACTGAGCCCAACTAATATTAAGCCCGAGTTGGAATAAATTGATAAAAATTACAATTATTATAATTGGTCACACTGAAAAAAGTTTTGGTTTACTTGAGATAGTCTTTCGGTCTTTCCACTAATCAAAGCCCGAGTTGATGTTACCAAACTTATGAATGTAGTTGAATTGATGTGTTGAACGTGTCTTTAAGAATGTTCTCATCTATATAGTAATATATATTTTCTAATTCTTGTCTACATGTGTAGTATAATCCTTGGAGTGGAGCTTCAAAAATATATATAAGTTTGTTTTGAATAAGTTGTCTACTTTCAAAAATAACATATTAACTTTATCAATTTATTCATGATTTACTTTTTTATAAAATTGATTTATAGAAAATTTTATAAATAGTAAATGTAAGAATGTCATTGTTCTTTTACACAATGTATTAATTATGCATTTTGTTAAACTTTGTGTAATCTGATTGTGAAAACTCATTATGAGACGGATGAGTAGTACATAAGTTAGTAAGACAATTGGGAAACTAGTTTGTGTTTAAGTGCTGTCGAACTAAGAAAATAGATGAATATGTATCTATACAAAAATCGCGGTAAAAGTGCAAAAGAAAAAGACTTAATTTCATACTAATTACTCATAACACGGGTGATGTCAACGGTGCACATTATATTCCAATGACACATAACAAAAATTATATGTTTTATAACACTTTTTAGGGCATTTACTATAGAAATAGCATTCACTTTCGACCACTTTTGAAATATCAGCCCAACTTGTCCTAATTTTTTCTTATGATCACTTTCAACCACTTCTATCCTGGTACTAACCATTTTTAATTATTCCTAATAGAAGATTGTACAACATACTTATACGATTGAACATTAAACATATCATTTTCTATAATTAAAAGATAATACGATTAAGAAATCTAAGCTCTTTATTGTTTTTCACCCTTTTACAATCTGACAATCTTAATTGTTTTCATATAATTACACTTTTGACCCCTTAAATATGTGATGTATTTATTTAAATTAAAAAAAAAAACTGATAAAATGTTTTATTCATTTATTAAAATTAAAGAGTCTATAAACTATATAAAAAAGTAAAAAATGGCCACAATATTTTATTAATTTATAAAAGTTAAATTCGTCTGACATTATCGCAGGTCTATAAACTAGCAATGATCAACATTTCTTTCGTATAATTACATTTTTTGCCCTTAAATATTTGATGTATTTGTTTAAATTAAAAAGGTATGTCAGAATATAAAACAATCGACTAAATATGTTATTCATTTATTAAAGGTAAATTCGTTACGTCACGCCTTATCGCGAGTCTATAAACTATATAAAAAATTGGTCACAGATCGACCACAATTTGTTATTCATTTATAAAAATTAAGTTTATCCCGTGTTATCGCGGGTTTATGACCCAGTATAAAATAAAAAGAAAACAAAAAATTAAAGACGATCGGCATCGCAAAGCTAAATCACACTTCCCGACGCCAATCAATTGGTACTTTTTTAGCTAAATTTTTTAAAATTTATCGTTATTACTTTTTTGACACATCTATGTTCTTATGCACTTTTTTAGCAAATGATTTCACTTCCTTAATCAATTGGTACGAAAGTTGTGCCATGAGAAAACCCCCGAAATGCTTCCAACATGGAAGCTTATGGTTTCATCTTGTTGTTGAATAATCCGACAAAACGGGTTGCCATTTCATTCTTGTCCTATTGGATTGAACGCTAAATCACGGTAAAGCATAAAGAGGTGCCTCCTTTAATCTCCTTCTCTGCTTCGACTCAACCACCTACCTAACCTCTTAAGAAAGACAAGCCAAGTCCCTAGCGGACTATCCGTCATTAACTCGGAGAAGTTGAGATTCTTTCATCTTCTTCTTTTTCTAGAAAAAGAAGTGGGGCTTTTTTTTTGTCTAGTATCTAGTAATCTAAAGTCTTGCTTCTCTTGATCAGCTTGTATTAGCCGTATGTTCCATTTTGAATTGAAAAAATAAAAACTAAATAATGATCTTGTCGACAAGCTCTCAAATAAATAACTTTTTAAACACGTCTACATCTTCAAATTTGTTTGCAAAACTTATTTAACATCATTGAGAATTTGTCATGTTTACCTTTTATAAAAATACTTTTATTTTTGAGTAAATGTGTTCACTATTTCAATCTCCATCTCTTTTTAGATTGCAAAAAGAATTATATGTTAGATACGCACTCGAGTTACTCAACTATTTCAATACGATTTTTTTCCCTTTCTTTTTCCACATTGTCAGTCATGGTACGCTAATTTTCTAAACAGATTAAACGTAGGATTCTTTTTTCAAAACAATTTTTTAAGGAAAACCAAAAGAGTGTCTGTCTCGTATTTATTCAAATGCTTATGAGTACCTATTTGAAACAAATATATTTATATCTACACTACCTTTCGTTTGTATAAATATCAAGTTTTTTCAATATTTAGCTAGAGGGTTGATCAGATTTTTTATAAATTGTTTAAACTAACATATATAATTTATGAGTAGAAATAGTTTTTCATCATAATAACAAATTTATATTAAATAACCGACAAATACATATGCTACATTTCTAATTTTTGATCATTTATATGACATTTTGTTACAAGTTATAAATTAACCTACATGATAATATACATAACATTACCAATATACTTATAGCTAGTCTTTCACTCTTTCTTCTATAATCTATAATTCATATGATAAGATCATAAATCTCTCTATGTCAAATGATCAGAATTCTGGTATATACTTCTAGGTAGAAGAAATTGAAGTTTCATATATTGGACTATATTTATCAAATTTGAATAAGACATTATTTTATTCTCTTAAAAAGTGTATGACATTATCATACCTTAACTACACCCATTTGCATTATAAAAATGTAATCACTATATTAAAAAGTTACCTTGTTATGATTGGAGGGAGGATAGGATCATAGGAAACCAAAAGCATCAATTACATTACAATTACAAATCTTATAAAATGAAACAAAGACATCACAATCAAGATAAGGTATGGGCTTCAATCAATTGATATAGATATGTTGTGATCGAGACATTCTACATTTCTAATACAAACACTTTGCCAACCGAACCACCCACTAGCCTTCAATTATTCGAACCATCACTAATCTTATTTTTACTTTCTACTTTCTCATAACTACTTAAATTAGACTTCATATATAAAGGTTAAACATATCACATATTATGTATTTTTTGCATAAAAATGGACGGTTTTGTGTGTATTTGTTGGTAAGACCGTAACACAATATTCAAAAGCAATGTTTGTTTACACTTTGTATATATCTTTTGTATTTTATAATTAAAGTCATTAAAACTGTCCAAAAAACTCTTAAACCCTTAAACAAGTAATATAATTAACATAATTATCTAATTATTTTTCAATTATCATTTCTATTTTTAGTACCAAGAGGAACTTACTGTATATTAAATCTTTTTGATGAACACAAAATACTAAGGATTACGTCATAGTTCAAATACAATGCTAATAGTTGTTAATAGCACCAATGATTTCCCCTACTTTTATATTTGTGAAAGTTACGTTTAAACCAATTTAGTTATAGTTGTGTGATGTATCTATTGAGGGATGTGTACTAGGAGCAGAATATATGTGTGATAACGTTTTGTGACAACTAAAAAACTAATTATGTTTCGTTTTCAAATATTAATTAACTGGAAAAGGTTGTTAGCCTAACAATAAATTGAAGTTCTAGTTTAGGTTGACATCTTCTCAACTTCAATTCAAGCGTATCTCAATTTGGATCGTTACTTTTAAGTCCTATCAACGCAATTCTTTGAAAAAGATAATAATGTAAAATAAATAGAGGTATGAAATTCTACTAGAATGTGATCGAGCAAACTACTTGGAGCCATGTGCCCACGCCAAATATGATATATATATATATATATATATAGGTCGAAATGTAGGCCGTAACAAATACCTTGGCATTTTTAAATTCACGTTTAATGCTTTAACGATGGGTAGTGTTACGATAGTCTAATAAACTATCACAACTAACACCACACAAGAACTCAACATCATAAGTTAAACACAATAAAACAATCTATACGGTAATATACTCGCCACTAATCATCCGGGACTCACCATTTCCTTTCATACATAACATTTTAAAAATAACAAGAAAATAAAGAAATAAACTTTTCTTTGAAAATGAGCGTTAAGGAGAACACGAACCCCACAATCAAATAATTTTGCTTACAAAATATGTACAAAGAGGACGAAATTCTACTAAAACACCGTTGTTTTATGTCTTTATCGTGAAGACTTTTACCATAACGTAATGTCTTCTTACGAATTTGTCGGGATAAAAAATATGATACACGTATGTGGTAAGAAAAACGTACGTTAACACAAAGTGTAGTATCTTCATTCAGTGTTTTAATTTCTCGGAATTTCTTTATTTTAACAAGGTTCCAGTTCTGAAAGTTACTTATTTGTGTAGTATAATCACCAAAAATGAGTAGCTAAATTGACCGTTTTAAATTTTACGTGTATCAATATGGGATTTGCTTGGTTTTGGTGTAAATGTAAATACAAAACTAATTAATTAATTTTAATTATTATTTATTTACTTATCCTCAATTGATATCCTTGATTATATTTTGATGGGCAATAAAAAAATCATAGTTCATTAATTTAATGTCACACAGGGTAAATCGAGGATTAATCAAATAAAAGTGTTCCTCCGTATTAGAAAGAACTCAAGAAGGTTTAGCAATTGCCATTAAATTCATTACAAAAGCATCTATCATATTTTGTCGGTTATAATAATTATTGTAGTTGTAATTGCAACTATTGTAATGACTACGGAAGGTACGATGGCCATGGCTTTTGGTCGTCCATTTTTGTAAGTATCACAAATATGATTTAGGATTAGAAGCAACCTTTCTTGTCGTCTTACAATAAGAAAAATTGGATTGGAGGTACATATATTAATGATCCTTCATTTTTAGGCTGTTTTTGTTTTACTTGTATTTGCTTATTGTTATTTATATACATAATGTTAAATTAAATTCATTTATAATGTTTAAAAGTAAATAATAACCTAAGAAACTTAAATTGACTATAAAAAACATTTTCTCCTTACCTTGATGAGGATCATATATATGAGATAGATTTTGAATCTTGCATCTTCAAAATCAAGTATGATACTATTTAATCCCACAAATCACTATGGTTGATCAACTAATTATCGATATATCTCACCTGCACGTACGTTTATTCTTTTCAAATAATACAATACTCGTATATTGTCACCAAAGTAGTATGGTTTGTCTGATCACCAAAAAGTGTTCTTTTTAAGTCATATTCTCTATGATAACTAAAATAGATCCATTTCACAATTTGAGTTATCTTTGAAAGAAAATGTCACTAATTATATGAAGGACACCAAACTATTTATATATCTACTAGCACGATCGTCAAACGACCCACGATGTCTATATATATATATATATATATAGAATAGATATATGTGGATATGTACCTTGATCTTGAAGATTGGCATTTATAGAAATGATTAAGCAATTAAATCGGTTTAAATTGAATCAAATAGGTATGATCAATGATCAAGTGGTTTTCAATATCTACAAATTGGAACTTAACTATGCAAACAAAATTATAAACAAGACCAAGTCAACCTAAATTACTATGTTGTTGGTTCGGTTTTACAATTCGGGTATTCTTTAGTATGTTGATAAAGAGTCAAAGACATTAGACAGAAAACATAAAACGCCAATAATAAGTATAGTTGATCTATTATCTTGAAAAGATGATTACAAAGCATTTTGTGAACCGTCCAACGTATATCCAAATGTCACGGGATTATTAAAGACAACTATAGTCGACAAATGTAACGATCATCATGCAACACAAAGACTTAAGGGAGTGTGTAAAAGTTTCAAGGTAATGTTGGATTTTTTAGAGTAAATAAATTATCAAAAGTAAATAATGATTTCATACATCTATCCGTAAATGTAATATTAGTGATTTTATCGTATATTAAGAATTAAGTTTATGATTATTGCATTTTGTCAGTTACGTATTATAGTTATTTTTCTCTAGGTTAGCAATTAACACTTTTTATTATTAAGGTATGCAAGAAACTAATAAAGTTTGTGTCAAGGTAAATAATATGATAACCTGTTATCAGAAGAACCGGTAACATTGAGTATTTCTCATTTTTTTCTAAATATAATGCTTATTATGTGGCTTTATATTACTCACAAACAATATAATAAATTGATAAACGAGAAAATTACTCAAATAGGCTTTTCAAAGTAAAAAATACAAAAATAGACATTGTCAGACGCATATTTCAATTGTAGACAACCTAATCGCCTAAAAAGAAAGCATATCCAGGCGAGCTAGGCGATTTGGCTTGGCCCAATGAATTAACTACACGTGTCCACCAAAACCTTCCCTTTGACCAATCTTGAAATCCTAAAAACGCGACACGTGTCAACAAAAACCTTACCGTTGACCAAGTCAAAATCGCCTGAATCTTAATACAAGCAGGCGATCTAGGCGATTTCATGTAAACCATTAGAAATTTGACACGTATTCGGCTGTGGGTGGTAAATGCTATTTTCTAAATCGCCTAAATGTAATTGTTGATAGGCGAGCTAGGCAATTTGTGGCAAAATTTTTGGATTCCGAGTTTTTTGTCAAATAAAATCAATTTTTTGGACCATGGATTTTTCAGGAGAAAAAAAGGGAACAGTTTCCTTTCAAGGAGCATATACTCATAAGGTAATTTCTTTCATTTTTTATTGTAAAAAGTTTATAAATTTTAATTGTTATTATATGAGAATGTATTAAATTTTGTAAATTAGTTGATAATATATGAGTATTTATAATAAATTTTGTAAATTAATTGTATTTGTGAAATTTCTTCCTTTTTATTATAAAAAGTTTATAAATTTTAATAGATATTATATGAGAATGTATTAAATTTTGTACATTAGTTGATAATATATACGTATTTATAATATATTTTGTAAATTAGTTGTATTTGTGAAATTTCTTTTTATTTTATTATAAAAAGTATGTAACTTTTAATTGGAATTATTTGAGAATGTATTGAATTTTATAAATTAGTTGATAATATATAAGTATTTATAATAAATTTTGTAAATTAGTTGTATTTGTGAATTTCTTTTTATTTTATTATAAAAAGTTTGTAATTTTTAATTGAAATTATTTGAGAATGTATTAAATTTTATACTTGATAATATATGAATATTTATAATAAATTTTGTAAATTAGTTGTATTTGTGAAATTTCTTTTTCTTTTATTATAAAAAGTTTGTAATTTTTAATTGAAATTATTTGAGAATGTATTGAATTTTACACTTGATAATATATGAATATTTATAATAAATTTTGTAAATTAGTTGTATTTGTGATTAATGTATGTATGTTATTAAGTTTTATATTTTTATTTTAAAATTTTAAATTATCACATTTATCTTGTATATTTGTGTAATTTAATTTATGTTGTAGTTTTGTTACAAGCTTCATATTTTTATTTACAATGTTTATGAGTATGTATATATTATCTTATGTCGTAAATTAGTTGATAATGTATGACTTTTTATAATAATCTAAGTGAAAGTTAATTTTTAGATTATCACATTTATCTTGTATATTTGTATAAGTTAATTTATGTTGTATTTTTATTACAAGCTTCATATTTTTATTTACAATGTTAATGTTGTATTTTTATTACAAGCTTCAGATTTTTATTTATAATGTTTATGAGTATGGTGCTCATGTTCATTTCTCATGCAAGTAGGTGATATAATTGAATTTCGTTTGCTTAATTCATTTAATTGGTTGTGGTTAATAGATTATTGTTTTAAATGGTTGGCGTTTATAATATGTATATGTTTTTATTGTGAATGGATTGCATACGTGTTGCTATAAATAGATAGTTGACAGTGTTATAATATGATGTAATGTTGTTCTTAAAGTTTTCCTGGAAGAATTGGAATATCAATTTATAACGTACTTAATTTGTGTCTGATATTTGCAGGGAATGAATTCTCAAAAAGATGTTGTTAAGGTAATTTTTGTGACAGATACCACTAAAGGCGGTGTTAACTTGAGCACCAATACTACCTACAACAAATTGGTGACATATGTGGAAAAGAAGTTCAATATAGATATGGATCATGGATATAGTTTATCTTATAAACTGTCAGCCAACGATTGTCCAATGGAAATTACTGATGATGACGAAGTATCTTTCTTTGTAGAAGTTGCCGGTAATGCGATAGAAAAACCAATAGAGTTGTTTGTTCTTAAGTCTTCTGTAACCCAACCAAATAATCAGGTAGAAAATCCTAGTACATATAAGCCATTTTCTCATTATCCAAATCAACAACAAAATTTGTGTATTCCCTCGTCATCGTATCATCAATCCACTCAATATCGTCATCCATTTTTTATTGATCAAACATATCAAAACCATCATTTTTTCCAAACCCAATCTCAATACCATAAAGATACCAGTTTTCAATCACTTTATAATGAAATTCCAAAATATGAAACGCAACAGTTGTTTGACGTCAGTTTATCAACAAAACCATCCTATGAAGTCGGGGCATCACAAGAGCATAATTACGATGTAGGACCGTCAATAAAACACTATGATCATTGTCGAGAAGGGAAGGTAGAAAGTGAAGAAGAAAACTGGGAAGATCGAGGGGAAGAATGTGGGGAAGATCGTGCCGAAGAATGTGGAGAACAAAGTGATAGTGATTATGGATTCATTAGTGGCGAAGAAAATGATAATGAATGTGTTAATGTAAAATACATATCTCCTAAAGATTGGAAAGAAAACACGTTTTTTCATATGCCTGACCCACTACCAACCCCACCTCAAAATATTAAACAAAACCTACCAAAAGTAAATGACGGCAAGACCACAGTTAAGTTGGTCAAAGGTATGTGGTTTGCCAACAAACAACATTGCAAGAACGTTATTGTCCAAAAATCGATTGAAGACGGATATCTTTACAAAGTCAGAAATTCATCGAAAACGAGGTATGATGTTGTATGTTATAATACAGGATGTGACTGGAAGATAGTAACTAATCGTGCAAAACATGGCGAACCTTTATAAGTTACCAACTTGTATGACGTCTATAGTTGTTCAAAGACACACTAAAGACCAAGCATCGAAACGCGTACAAAGAGGTAGTCAGTGATATTATAATGGATAAGTTGAAAGATCCCAACAGAGTTTTAAGGTCAAAGGACATAATGGAAGATATCGACAACACTTATCACATTAAGATTTCTTATCAACAAGCTTGGCGTGGTAGGGAAGTTGCTTTGGAGAAGTTGAGAGGTGGGCGGAGTCGTTTAGCAAGTTGCCGTATTACTTACTAAACTTGAAGCTTAAAAATCCTGGAACGGTGGCTGTCCTTAAGACGGATCAGTATGGCCGGTTCGAGATGTGTTTTATCGCCATGGGTGTTTCAGTAAGTTTTCAATTATATGACTTGTAATAAACTTTCATGTAATTATTATTGTTACTGGCTTAATTATGGTACCTCTAATAATAATGTATGTTATAATTACAGATACGAACTTTTCTCAATCATTTGAGACCTCTAATAATAGTAGATGGTGCACATTTAAAGGGGAAATATCCAGGTTCTAATTTGCTTGCTGTAGGAATGGATGGAAATAACCAAATTGTGCCTCTTGCTTTTGGGGTGTGTGGAGGTGAGTCTGGTCTAACCTGGACCTGGTTTATGTTGAAGTTGAAGCAATGCATAGGAGATATTTCAGATTTGGTTTTCATTTCTGATAGACATTTAGGCATTGCGCAAGGCATAAGAGAAATCTTCCCAAGTGCGTTTCATGGGTTATGTTGTCGTCACTTACTGATGAACGGGAACCTACTTAAAAAGTACGATTGGTTATTTTGGAAAATATGCAAAGCTCATAGAGTTTTTGAGTATGATTATTATATGAATCAACTTCTTGGTATAGATGCAAACGCACATGGTAAGCTTATCGATGTTGGCGAATCTCGATGGGCTAGGGCTCATAGCCCTGTGAATCAATACAATTACATAACATCAAATTGTGCAGAGTCGGTCAATGCATTAAGTAGTGAAGCACGAAAAATGCCAATTACCATGTTAATGGAGTTTTTCAGAGGGCTGGTTCAAAGGTGGTATTTCGAAAGACGCGAAGATGCAGGTACGTGAACTTTATTTGTTATAATTTAATTTCTTCAAATAAACGATTAATTATATAAACGTTTTTGTATGTGTCAAACAGCTAAGTACGAACAAGCAGGTCAATCACTTACACCTTACGCGGAGAAAAAAGTTCATCGGAGAATTTTAAAATCCAACAGATGGAGAGTATATGGCATTAGTCGCTATCGTTACCAAGTTAATGATAGAAAAGCATATTGTCATGTGGATTTAGAGAAAAGACAGTGTTCATGTCTAAAATGGCAACATTCTGGGTTACCCTGTGGTCACGTTATAGCGGTGTTAAAAGAAAGAGGAATAACAGATTGTGCTCAGTTAGTGTGACAACCCTAAAAATACGGTTAATTCCGTACATCATTATCACGTGCATTTAGGCTAATTCCCTATTAAATTAAAGTGAATTCGTTTTTATCAAACAAAGTCTAGCACAAAGCCCGTGTTTGCATATGAGATGCAATTAAATAAAATGTGAGAAGCATTCGATAATTTTGAGAATTTACCGAGAGATTCGGTAGAAATCAAATTACACGAATGTGGGTGATCTATTTTAGAAAATAACGTAAATCTATTAAATTATATAGTCGTTATTATTATATTGATAATTATGCTAAGAAATAGGCATATCAATTTTTAATATTCAATAAACGCTCACGTAAATTAGAAAACGTGTAACGGACGAGTTAAATTGCGAATTTAAATCGAAAAGATATCAATCAATTCCAGAGTATTATTAAGATCAAGTAATATAGGGTAAACTACTATTAATAATCTAAATTAGGGCATGATATGCCAAGAAATCGAATCAAACAATTACTCCGAATCAATTATCACAAAGCCGTAGAAAATCCCGGTTAACGATAAACGAAGCATCGATAATCATTCGAATATTGATTCAATCAACTAATGACATTCTATTAACCTTAATCTATGCTAATTAACATTAATCAACCTTAATAAACCCTAATCTACCCTAATCATACAATTAACACTAAACTAATCACGATTAACGACTAACGACCAAAATATCTAAGCTTAATTGTGTTTAGCCCTCAAAGGGGGCCCTCCCCCTTGTTTCCTCCTCCTAAAATCAGCCAAGAGAGGGGCCCTAGGGACCCCTTTGACCCCTCTTGATCATTCCATGAAACAAGGAAACCAAGCCACACCTTGTCTTCACACTTAGCACCATTATCCCTTCATTTCAACACATATCAAGCAAGGGAAAACACATCTTTGCTCTCCTCTTTTTCTGCCCCCCCCCCCCTAACCACGAAATTCAGCAGCCTTCAACCACAATCTCAGCCCCAAACAACCCCCACAATGCCACCATACAACCACCACTCATCCACCACTCCACCACCCTAAATCACCATGAACCACCACTCCAAAAACACTCATCTTACACTCATTTTACTCACAATCACTAGCTCATTTCAATTCCATTCCATTCTAAGGGTAAATCGAACATAAACTTTCGGACTTGGAGCTAGGGGGTCAACCATACCAAGATCCAACACTCATCTTGCTCAAAATCGCCTTTTTAGGCTTTGTAAGGAAACTCTAACTAGAAACTCTTTGATTCTTTTGATAAAATGCTTATATAAATGTTAGAATATGTTTAGATGTTCACTCTTGCTAGAATCAAACTTAAAAAGTCATATTTATATGTTTTATAACAAAGTATTGCTAAAAAGAAACAAAACAAGCACTTAAACAACAAACTGAAAAACGTCAGAAACTTTACCCAACTTTGGAGCTAATTATCTTGGTCAAAACTTAACCAAATCTTGTGTTTCTTGGTTCTAAAGTTAAGTTCAAGAAGTTATCTTCCAAAACCCACTGGATTCATAATTTTTAGACGGGTATTACTATTTTAAAATGAATTTCTAAGTTTATGTGTACAAACTGTACTGTTGTGACAAAAAAATGACCCGACTTTAAAGTATCATAACTTTCAAACCGTAGATCTAAACATGTTGATTCTTTTTCCTGAAAGTCACAAATTGTGTTAGCTTTGAAAGTAGTATGATCTCATTTCGTGAAGTTAAGTAAAACTCAAGATACATACGGATCTATAACTAACTGTCCAAAATAAGAACTGTTGGACCTTTGTGTGATGTAAAATACATTTGGACCCCTTAAACTCAACCAAAAATTACGAATCTTATTTTCTGGAAAGCTAAGACATAGGGGAACATGTATAAAAAGTTTCATAATATTTGGATCTTGTTTGACTAGTTAAAACCGTAGCCAAAGTTGACCTAAAAATTAGACAGAATCTGTTAGAAATGGTTCAACTAAACTAAAAAGGATAAAAATGATATAAACCATATATTAAGGACTTTTAATGTAAAGATTTGTGTAATTCATGTAATTATATGTAAAATAAGTATTAGAACAACTTAGAAAAAAATCTAGATTATTAAACTTTAATCTCATCAAAGTTAAGTGTTAAAATGGAATAAATAAGACTATAGGGACTAAATTACAAAAAAGTAAGAATTAGGGACTTTTATTTAAAATCAGTAGGTTTAAAGTATTTTAAATAAATTTACGAAATTAAAATGTTAAAACCAAGACTTAGATATTAAACGAGGATTTAAAAACCGAAACCGTAGGTTAAAAACGCGAAAATACTCAATTGGAGGATTAATGGGTAAAAATCGTTTAATTAGGAGTTAAATTGGAAAATCAATGAAATAAAAGAGTATTTAAATATACACCATGACTTAGAACATTTAGAATGAGATTTAAATTATTAAAACCCGGAAAACCCGAAAGTTAGGTTAAAACGGAATTTAAAGTGAATTAGATAATATTGTAATGATAAAAGTGTGAAAATAAATTTGTAAAACGTATAACAATATTAATATGTATATAGGAATGCACATATGAATATATATATATATATATATACATATATATATATATATAGTTGGTCAGCGTATCATAACGACAAATAAAGTATGTATATAAGTGCTTATGAGGATAGATATATATATTAACGTTTAAAATGCCATAATAATAGTGAAAATGAATATATATATATATATATATATATGAATAGATGCCTAGATGAGTGTGTTCATAGATATATACATATATATATATATATATTGAAATAGATGACTTGATGATGATTATATTAACGAAAGATTTCCAACCTTAATACGTATTGTGAACCCTAAGTCAAACGTAACTGGGGTATGTATATGTATAACTATGTGAATGTATATGTAATAAATAAATGAAAGATACGCGTTAATAATATAATACGTTTGATAAGGTATTGCTGATGTCAACTTAAACATGTTTTAATGATTTTGAAAACAAAGTGAGATCACAACGTGTCGTTTTCTTTTGAAATAAAAGTGGACTATTTTCAATGCCCGTTGGTGGCAAACGTATGAATCTTGTTGAGTGAACAATTGGCATAGACTGACCATTGTGTCGTCTACATGTACTAATTTAAGCTCCTACGTTTAGGACGTTAGGAGGCTTACTTGGATATTATTGTTAAACTGTTTTTGCTAGCACGCTCAGACTCAGGTGAGTTCACAGCCCCACTTTTACTGTTTTACTATATTTCAACTTGGGGTGAAAAACATATAACTGAATGTATGCGATTATTAAAACCTGACATTGTATCCTTATCAGCGACTAAGTTGGATAAGTTGTAGTGCCGAAGTCCTAGCATGCAATACTATAACCATTAGTAAGATGACGCTAACCACTGAGTATACAGATAGTACTATCGGGTTTGACAGGCCCATCCCACGTTTATTTTAGTTAGTAGCGCTAACTAGCGACCTTGTTCGCACGATTTTGGGGACGAAGTATACTTAACCGGTCCAGGCAAACGATTCATTTGTGTTGTGGTTTGGTTATAGGCTTAGTTCGGCATATTAACTCGACGGTTTAGCTAACCCTCGGGGGATTGTAGTAAGAGGTTTTATTATTGATTTAAATTGAGAATAATCGCACAATAGGCCGTTGATGCCATTTTTGAACTATTGATGAAATGTTTACAAATAATGGTTTA
Source organism: Logfia minima (assembly GCA_963921325.1). NCBI lineage: Eukaryota > Viridiplantae > Streptophyta > Magnoliopsida > Asterales > Asteraceae > Logfia > Logfia minima. The sequence continues at coordinate 39,381,462 of OY992764.1, forward strand.
TGATAGAGTCATTAAACCTGTGAATTCACTCAACGTTATGTTGACATTTTAAAAATATGTTTTTCAGGGGAATTAGCTATGCCGTAAGACACATGCATATTGGGACCGTACCTGCCACAATAAATTAGGATGCCATATTTTAAATTTGAACAATGGGATTAATTGACTTGTAGTCTTATTTATGAAATCCCGAAACTTGTATTTTATTTTAAAACGATGTATTCGATAACCTTGACAATTGAACTGCTCGATGAGCCGAAATGTTTGTAAAACTATTTTGGCATCCTAATAATATAGATGTTCTGCGATAATCATACGCTCGAGGTAATGTTATTCGATCTTCATCACGCCCCGAAAGCTTCTGCATGATTAACTGTAAATGTCAAATTTGGGGGTGTGACAGTTAGCGAAACATTGGTTCACCATTCCAACTTATAAGGCAACATACGTAGAGGAATGTTACTTTGTCGGAGACGTATCGAGTTGGATCATTCCTGAAAATTTTCAAAGGGTTTTACCACCAAATATTACTAAATGCAATGCAGGTAGACCCAAAAACAGTAGACGTATTCCATCAAGGGGAGAAAAGGTGAAAATTAAGGTTTGTACAAGATGTGGTGCCGATGACCATATGAGAAGTCAATGTCGTATCTCAATGACGTCTACACAATTATTTGTATATTCTACTGTCGAATTGAATGAATTCTAGACTTGCATTATTAAGTTTCTTTAACGTTGGTTGATCTAAGGCTTTTTAATTTTAAAAATAAAATAATGGACAATCTTGTTAGTTTCATGTAGACCAACATATATAAATCTATTCATCCCTAAAGTGATAAAAAAGTCTAGCCATAGTCTCGCGATACCACAAACCGGCATGTCGAGGATGTACATCTAAAAGAAGCGGCATGTCAAACGCCAAACGATACATAAACATACATACAAAAACCCCAGAATCACCAAAACTACCAACCTGCTGGGGGGTGAGCTCTTTTGGATAAGTCCTAAATGTAATGGTGTATGTCTCTTTGTTGATACCTTTACTCTCGAATACACCACTTCGCTCTAAAAAGGATGACATTATTTTCCTTATGCTACCCTCTAATGAAGTCCAAAACTCATCTCTTGTGACGTTTCCATCGTCATCGAACCGGATCATGCTATCGTAGTATGTAAAGATACCACTATCAATCTCAAACTCCAAAAGACAAAAATGTTTCTCAGGCTGATTTGCTGGCAAAAATACCTGCGTAAAATGTAAATATGATTAGTTATTGATCCATTTATTTGTTGCGGATAATAGTCAATATTTTTAAAGACGTAAAATGTAGCTATTTTTCATGTTATGGTAAACTTACACGCCTGACGCCCTCCAGTTCCCAGGAAACATTACACCATCAGAATAATATGTCGACACTGTATGAACAGACAAATGAAGAGTGGACAAGAAAAAAGGGTCAACCGCACACTAATCGGCATCTGAAGGTCTAAGCGTGTTCATGTAGTCTATCCAAGTACGGATATGCTGTATAGTTTTTAACGTTTGTAAATAGCCAAAATTATTAGTACTACAACTTATAATACAACATTAAAGTTATAAAATGTACTTACAATATCGTAAAGCCATCCATCTTCTGTCCTCTCATGCTGTACTTTATCATCGGAGTTGTATTGTCGACAAAGTATAATGTGCCAAATCTTTCTGACCCACACCAACTTTTCTCTAAATAACACATGAACTTTTATTGATCTTTCAGACTTAAGCCATTCTTCAAAATCATTATCCATAATAGGGATGGCGACATCTCCATAAATTCGTTTGAAATCCTGTAACACCCAACAACATTACCAAATTATTGTAGTACTAATAGTCAACCAAATATACGGCAAATACAATAACTTGTACCTCGTTCCACATTGGCACTTTCTTGTACTTCAATATCTCCTGGGTCACCTCCTTTGTTTCATTTTTCTCGACCCTCTCAGCAGTATCATCAGCAATAACAACTGTCTCATTATTAATTTTCTTCATCTGGAGCTCGGGTGTCAAATCCTAATGCAACGACAAAATAATTAAATAATTTTCAAGTTTACACTTTACAAACAATTACCTTAGTTCAAGATAATTAATACCTCCAAATAATTTTCAAGACTTAACTTAGAAACAGGCGAAACACCATGTTTCTTTTTCTTTTCATGTTTTATTACCGGAGTCGTGTCCGGTAATGGACATAATGGTGATTTCGCATACTTCCCGGTCTTCTTTATCCTCTTAGCTGGGAGTTGATCATAATTCACCTTGAAAATCAATGAAAAACATTACAAATATATATATATATAATCTCTATTAGTAAACTTGAAAATCATAATAACAACTATACTGAAGTTGGTCAACTACGCATACTAACCGTATCATATCGACTAGCATGATCAATTATCTATGTCTGATTGATCTTAGTACTCGGGTTAGACATATCCACCGTCGTGCCCTCCTGCATGTCAAAATTTGTTTAAATATCTATTCATTATAAATATATTACATCAAACCTTCCTCAACTTTCAATTGACGAATATAGCTAATTTTCATTTACCATTGTATTGTGAAGTGAGGCCATCATACTATCGAGTTGCACTTTTGATACTTGATCTCCAACCGTCGTGCCATCAGATAAAGACTCAACGCTAGCACATGTCTCGGTGTCCTGGTCAACCAAATTTTTAGGTAGTTTAATGCAAATAATGTAACTATTACAAATAGACATAATCAGTTCATACGCACCTTCTCGGGAGACAAGAGGAAGCTAACATCTAAATTCAAATCTAAATATGTGTTATCAATAGATGCTTCAGAGGGTTGGCTCAAAGGACCCTCATCTCGTTCGGGTTCAGGCTCGGGAACAGGTTTGGGCACAGGATCGGGTACAACATGTTGTTTATGTTGAGTGTTAAAAACCTACATTTTGATAACAAAATAATTAATAACGTATATTTAAATGTTAAGTTTAAACAACCAATAACATTTTAAACGATACCACACAAACCTGCTGCTCTAATGCCAAACAACGCCGATGCAAATCCAGAACCAATTCTTTTAGTTCTCGATGATCATTCTGTAGTACAGAATGATTATTTTGTAGCACTGAATGATCGCGCGGGAGGATTGAATGATCAGGCTGTCAAAGAGTAAAACGTTCCTCCAATGAAGGAACATGTGTAGGCGCCGCCTTCAGACGTTGTGGAGGAGGAGGCATGGTAGCATCAGCGTACTCTTGACTATTATGCCCTACTGTCGGTGGCCTTCGACGAGGAGGTGGAGGTTGACGAGGCCCGACATCTCTTACTTGACCTTCAAAGAAATCTCTGCTCGCTATCCACCAATCAGTCCGGACCTCTGAGGGAAGCAACTGAAGAGTCTGTCGAGGAATGTTCGGCTACATATATATTTTGGTTAGTTAATTGTAATTGACATATTAAATATTAAAATAAAGTAAAGTAAAAAGAATTACAGGATCAAATGGGTCGGTCAAAAGATTTTGATACTCCATTTTAAAGACAATATTCTTGTCCCGCCGAATTCCCCTCGGGAGCATGTCCTCACGAGCTATCCACCACTGTCGGCATATGGGGAAAGTCTCCAAAATCCATATCTAAAACATAAAAAGAAAACAAATTTTATTATATACTATAAAATTAACAAATAAATGCTAAAAGTTGCAACAGTTGGTTAATTATCTTACCTTAAATGCCCAAATAAATCCCAAAAGTGTATACTTCGGCATTTTTTGAGAATGTTGCTTCACCATCTGGAAATGTTTCGTCCTTCTAATAGCAACCGCATCCTTTAGACTAGCGTGTGTAATCAACCATATATGAGATCCCCATGGAAAACGGTTCCACGCGTCCAAATCCTCAACAAGCTCCAAAAAATCTGGACCCACCACGTTTTGCAGTTCACCACCGACTCCCAGAAAAACAAGCTCTAACACAACTAACAGACATACACGAACTGCATCTAAGTCTGATAAAGTGGCAAAATCAGGTCCGTAGTACAAGTTGTGAAGGTCCTGCAAGTGAATCGACTCTGTTTTGATATGTCTGAATACTCGATTGCGAAAATGGGTACTCTTGGCTTTGTATTCCACCCAATTAATCCGTCCAAAACGTAATCCCATAATTAAACAAAACTCTCTGGGTCCGAACTTTAAACGGTGACCCCCGACCTCATATACCAACGAATCCACCTCTGGATCATGCGGCTGTTGCAATTCAACCTGCATCTGTAGAATCAAATGTAGCAGATGACCCTCTACTCGCCAATAAAGAATATGCAACCATGTGCCAAAACATGTCTGCCCAAATAATGCTTCTTTACGAGTACCCTCTAACTTTTTCTTCATCTCTGGAAGAATACTCATCCTACTCCTTATCGTGATAAGAGCGGAATACATCTACATTACAAAAAACAAAACATATTAGTGAATAAAATATAAATATAGTTAAAATAAATATAACAAAACAACCTATTATTTCAATCTGTGATAAGAGCGTAAATATTTTAAAAAAAAATTCGAAATGTCCTTTTCGTTTATAACACACTCCAATTATATTTTTGAAATATAAAGATAACAAAACGTAACAATTACCTTATAAACTATGCAATCGAATATACTAACAAAGTTTCTTATGTTAACGCATTACTAATATAAAGTTTTCAACCGCAACAATCAAATAGACTAATAATCTATAATTACACTTCCCGGGGTATAAAGAACATAACAATTTACTAATATAAATTATTCAAACCGTCATAATCTATCAAAACGTAACAATCAAACCGGAACAATTATCAATAATCTAATTTATTTATATAACAATTATCAAATATAAATTGAATATCAAGTATAAATTGAATATAACAATTATCAATAACAATTATCAATAATTTAATTTATTTATATAAATACACAATTTAACTTAGCGGATTAAAACGAATATAACAATTATCAAATATAAATTGAATATCAAGTATTAATTGAATATAACAATTATCAATAACAATTATCAAATATAACATTTATCAATAATTTAATTTATTTATATAAATACACAATTTATCAATAATCTAATTTATTTATATAAATACACAATTTAACTTAGCGGATTAAAACGAATATAAAAATTATCAAATATAAATTGAATATCAAACCGTTATCAATACTTAATTCAAGAAGCAACTATTATCAAATTAATTTATCTAAAAACGCTATTAAACCTAACAAGTTAAAATTACAAGAACATATAAAATTAAAGCGAAATTAATACGACAATATTAAAAAATTAAATTAATACTTCGTCTCGTTTGTAATTAGCTCCCATTATTGAACCGCTTTTTATATTTTAAAGAACACAAAACCGCCACCACCACCTCCGCGAACTGCCCCACTACCACCGCCGCTAACCGCCACCACCAACTTACAGCCACCACCACCACCACCACCACCACCACCAACACCAACACCAACTGCAAACACCCCACTACCACCGACGCCCACTGCCCCACTACCACCGCCGCCCACTACCCCACTACCACCGCCGCTAACCGCCACCACCGCAACCCACTGACCCACCCAACCCCACACCTACCACAACAACTATAGCCCCACCGCCGTCCAAAAACACACTAGCCGGGCCCCAATCCACCACAAAATCGGCAACCCTTTCGGATTCCGATTAACCTTCGAATGAAACAAAAGAAACTAATGAAAAAAGAAAAATAAAATGGAAACAAATGGAAAAAGAGGATCATACCTTCGGATTCCGATCGTTTGATGGAGGAGGTGGAAATTTCGGTTGGCTCGCCTAAAGCAAACTAGAAAACGATGGGAGAAATGGAAGAAACCCGTGACCACTCGCCTAACCCTAGAAAAACACCGAAATCGATAATTCAAAAAAATCGCCTAAATCGCCTAACCGAATTTCAATTTAGGCGATTTTTTTTAAACCAAAAAGTCAATGTTATTTTATTACACGTGGCAATCCGGTATTTAATGTGAGGATATCGCCTAGCTCGCCTAGTGTGTATTTACATTTAGGCGATTTTTCTGTTTATTTTTGAAAAATGTGTCTGACATAGTTTAATTTGATAATATTGTATTTGAATAGTTTAGTTGGGTAATTTTCTCTTGATAAACCATTAAAACGCACTTAGATCTGAAAAATTAATCACATTGGCTGAGCACAGGAAATAATGGCGACGTTCATAACTCCAAACGACGTTCATACTCCGGCGACTTCCTTTCTCCGGCTAAAAGGGGTTAAATCAGTTTCATTTTCTCGATGTCATGTAGATCTGGCCACGATATATAACAAAGATGGCGACATGGATGAATCAAGCAGGCCAAAATCGCCGGGGAAGAAAGTAGCATTGACTTCGGCGCGGCGGCGATGGTTTGTATTGTGGAAGAAGAAAGTAGCAATGACTTGCGATGTATTGATTAAAATCATTTTGATTGACTTAATTGGAATAAAATGTTTCAACTAATTTAAAATCGGTAAGACAACATTTTCTCCTGATTAAATGAATTATGAGGATTAGAAGAACAACAAATTAACTTCAACTTCAGGCGACCTGCACTTTCCAGCGGGCAACACCACCAACATTGTTGTGTCATTTTCTTTCTATTCCATGTTTAATTCCACCTGCGAATTAATCGACAACTCTAAATTTAACCACCGCCAAAATCATCGATCGCCATCATCAATGTTGCTGGTGGCGGCGACGTACATCGTGACCACTTTAAATGCCACAAATGCTCTAGCGTTTAAACTGATTTGTTTGTTTAGCTATGTTAGTAGACAAAACAAATATCACGTCATTTATGTATTATAAGATTTCTAGTTTTAAAATGAAAATTTGATTGTTTTAAACTTTTAAGTACCTAAGTTCCTTAATTACGAGTTTTGGATTTCATGAATTACAATCTTCTTTGAAGAAGTACTTCATCCGTCCCAAAATAAGTGTCTTTTTCCAAAACCAATATATTAATTTTACCAATTTACCTATAACTTACTTTCTCATAAAACTGATTCAAAGAAGACTGTGCAAAAAGTAAGGATAAGAATGTCATTTCTCTCTTACACAATGTACTGATTATGTCTTTTCTTAAACATTGTGTAATATGATTGTGGACACTTATTATGGGACTGAAGGAGTATAATTGATGACATGTGTAAAAACATTTATTAGTAATTAAACATGTGACATCTTAAGTGGCTACCTAGTAATAAAAATAGTAGGTTGTTGACCTTGGGAAAAATAACTATAGTACATAGCCGACAAAATGCAATAATGATATTGCATCATGGGTACATATTTTTACATTCAATATCAAGTGTGTTTTCACTTTTTTGAAAGCATTTACATAAACTTTCAATACTTAATTGGTATAATATTGCTTTCAGGTCCATAATGATGAGGAATGAAGAATTAGTGAAATTACCGGCAGAAATAGAAGAATTTAAGAAAGAAAATGATCTTGGAGGCGCCAAGACCTCTCCTTGAAGGCAAGAAGTACTTCTAGGAATCATGTCCCTACTTCTCGGCTCCAACAAGTCCGCTGGGAGGTGAGAAGTTCCCATGTCAACAACCTATAAAATACCTTTTGAATTTGCAATCAGAGATGCTTGAAATCCTAACTGTTTTTCTCCCATCTTGAGGACTTTTGGAGACATCCTAAGTCAATCTTTGGGGCTTTCAACACTTCCGAGCAAAGAGATCGATTCACAATCAAGAAAACACGCTAGAGATTTGATATGTTCATCGATGTTGAACATATCCATGTCTTTGATTGAGCCATCATAATGAGCTAAGTTTCTTATGTTCATTTAGACTTGAAGACTCTAGTTATTGAATTCGTTTGGTGATTAAAGTATTATACTTGAGGATTTTATGTTTAATCATCAAACAATTGATATTTTGAACGTCATGATCCGTTTAATGAATGAATAGTTGTTGTGATTAGTGATAACTTTTACAATGAATTATTTATTTATATCAATTATATGATTTTAATTGAAAGATTAAAGAAATTGAATTGGATTGTGATTGTTTGAGATATTGGTGGATCATATTCGAAGACTATCTATATGATTATTGGCTCTATATATTAACCATTGGTCATTCGATTAGATAATACTATCCACTGAATTTGAAAATTATAGTTGAGGTGTTAACAATGTCAAAAAAATTTACATTATGCATCTTTAACTAAAGTGGTTATTTTGTGACAACAAGTGGCCCAATATGTTCTTCCACTATAATACTTCCAATTACACCCATAAATCTTGCATTCGATAACTAGAGGACTAGAGTCTAAATGAGCCTTCTACCCCATTAGGAATACAACTATCTTTATTTTTTTTCTTTAAATTAAAAAGTAAATAAAGTTTTTTTCGACAACATTTCATTAAAAGGCAACAAACTCTCCAGTTTTACTTGTTTAGTTATCAGTTCATTCAAGCTCTCAAAAGTACTTTATTTGTCCTTATGGAATGAAACTTGAAACTTATCAAAGTTATACTATTACTCGATTATGCATACTTACTTACTTGAGTTCTAGTCCCTAACTTTGTCATTGTTCCTTGTCATTTTATAACTCGGTTAGTACACATTACCTTTACGTTTAAAATACTAAGAAAATGTTGATATTCTTTTTTGTTTGAATAGGTGTTTAAAAGTGTTTGAGATTAAAGTATGTTAATGTCCATTTTTAAGGTTGTTAATATGTTTCTAATATTATATTAATATTAAAATTTGTTAAAAGTTAAGATTTAAAGATTACGAAAAAATATGTATTTTTCTAAACAATTCAATAAAAGAATTATTATTATTATTATTATTATTATTATTATTATTATTATTATTATTATTTTAATGGTGCACACATTTCATAAGTTTGAGTGCCTCTGTGTCAGAATAGTAGGATATATGTGGTCTTCTTCATAATATAAAACTAATAAAATGATAAGTGTTTAAAGTGTTTGAGATTAAATCACGTTAATGTCCCTTTTTAAGGTGTTAATACGTTTCTTATATGTATATTAAGATTAAAATGTGTTAAAAGTTAAGATTACAAGAATAAAAAAAAAGATATGTATTTTTCTAAACAATTGGAATAAAAGAATTATTATTATATTATTATTATTATTTATTGGGGGACACATAACATGAGTTTGGGTGCCTATGCGTCAAAATAATATGGGATGTGGTCTTCTTTATAATATAACTAATGATATCTATAATCTATAATATATAATCATTATAATCTATAATATATAACCATTACAAAAGGTTTATATTCTAACCTTTGCTTTAGTGTTTTTTCAAGTAATCATAAATATTTTATTAAACGACCATGTTTATTTCAAATAATTATTCTTTATCCGGTTCATCCGTATCAAATCCTATAGATGCATTTGTTTGGGATTGCGTTTTAGATGGATTATCTATTATTGCGTTTGCAAAACACAAATAATTAAAAAGAATGTTTGATTAAAAAGAAATTATCCGCGTTTTGTTAGAGAGAAAATACAATTTTAGAAAAGCAGATTAAAACATTCTTTTTCAAAACCACGTTTTAAAAGTGCAAAATCTATTTTAAAAGTAAAATTTCAAAACCCTCTACATGATCCATATCCTCTTTTATTCACTTTTTCTTTAGAAAAGAATTACTTAATCTAAAGGTTAAAATATTATCTTTTGGTTAAACTTAGAAACTAAAATGGATGTCAAATTTTTATTATCTAAATCTTTCACACAAAACTAAGAGAAAAAAGAAGAAAGAAATAAAAAACCGTTTGATCTAACGAAATTTACTAGATTAATATCTTAAAGATAGAAGCACTTCTGATTATATTATGCAAGTGACACTCTACAACTACAACACCTCTATTGGAATAATAATTATTATATACGTCAAATAGATAAGTTGTACAACCAAATGGAATAATTAATTAATTAATTATGATTTAATCTAATGAAAATGTATTCAACTTTTACATGGTCTCATTTATTTTAGCAATTAACGTACCAAATATGACGAAGCTTATCTTTTTAATAGTTCAGGTAAGTTACAAATAGGAGATTAGATTTCTGGATTCTCTGGTTGGATATGATAAAAGAATTGTATCTATGGCAGTATTATCCGTTTACTAGTTTAATATAGTGTACCAAGTGTTACCTATACGTACAGTCGGAAAAACTTAATTGTAACATTGTATGAATTTATTAAATTTTTAATGAATCGATAAACAATTACATGTACATGTATATATCAACATATTATTGTGTTTATGTGTTTGTTTTTCTTTGAATTTGAACCGATGAACAAATTAACTTATGTAAATGTAAACGAAAACACTATTGGCGTATGTAGTTGAGAGTCTTTTTGAAGCTTTTAAAAGCTCACAACCCCTTAATTTGATATGAGCTTTTTCTTCAAAAATAGACCTAAACTCTAACATATATAAAAGCTTTGTCTGGTAGTAAGAACCGTACACGAAACTTCCATTTAGAACGAAAAGCTTCAATTTCAACGAGTTCGTTATATGTTGATAGATAAATATGTAAGTAAAACATATAACAATTTTAATTAATGAAAAAAATAGAAATTAAAAACTCATCCAAATAGATGAATGATGAGAATAAAAATACGTGTATATATAAAGTAAATGGTCAATAGCATATATGAGGATTAGAATAATACAACTGGAGAGGATAAAAATACTTCATATGGCTATATAATTATGATGCCATCATAAAAGAAAGAAAAGAAATAAAGAATGATGGAACCATGGGTTCTCGGTGTGCCTCATTTGTGTTATCCGGTTTGTGTAAATAAATCATACTATTAGGGTGTCATTCGGATTGAATTACTTAGTTTTCAAATTATTTAAATTGAGTAAATTAAAATTTAGACAATTACAAATTAGTCCGTAGTTTAAATTAAATTAAAAATTAAGTCAATCAAATATAGTTTAAACGGTTTCGATTTAATTTTTGAATTAGACAGATTCTTCTGAATTAGCTCAAGTTGAGCATGTGAATCGATTGGGACTTAATTTAACAACCGATTCACATTTAAATTTTGATAAAAACACTACACTCACATTTATTACAAACTTCTAAAGCATATTTTTATATGTTATAAGATTATTAGTTGTGATATTCCAAAAAAGTATCACTTTGCAAATTTGCATATTACATATAAAACTACAAGCACCGTGAGAAGGTTGTAAATAAGTAGCAGGAAATCAATTAAGTAGTAGGAAATCAATTACCTAAACAAACATAAGATATAGTAATAGATAAGATTTTTGATTAATTTTTATATAGTATACATTAATACATTAGTAAAAATATACTATTTAATTTACTTGAACTTTATTCAAAGATATCCAAAAAATTTAATTTTTATCCCTTATTTGATCGTTGTAATCCGTTTAAACAATTCGTAATCTGATTAAGCAATTCATAATGTAAACAATTCGATTCATTCAACTTGTTTCAGATTTCGATCGGATAAATTATTTGGGTATAGATAAAAAGTAACACCCTTACATGATATACCCTGAGAAGAATGGTCTAAGTTGACCCACTGGTTTGTAGACTACACATTGGCATGATAAATATGAACTCAATAAACCTGTGGTTACCCTTAAACTTTGGACCAATTAACAAAAGTTTGGACCAATTAACAATTCGATTCATTCAACTTGTTTCAGAACGATGACCAATAACATAAATCAAAAGTTTCACAAAATAAGTGGACAATTAAGTGAATACAAACAAATAAGAAAGTATAAGTATAATTAATTTAATTGGTACATATTTTATGCCACATGTAGCTTCATTTGTATATATATTATTGTTAGTATAATGTGCATGAGATAGAACTCTGAAGTGTAATACGTGCCAACGATTTTCAAATACGTTGTTTCGCTTATTGCATCAGCAATCGAAGTAAATTTAGGCTTATTTCGCTCTAGTTATCTAGTTTTTTTTTTCCGTTCGTGTATGAAAATGACATTGATGAAGCTCACAACTAATGACGTTATTAATAATGTATCGATTAACAAATCATTCAAAAACACGTAAACCAAAGTTAAAACTACTCGAGTGCTAATTAATAAGTGGGATGAGCACACAATCCACGTTATATTCCTTGCCACGCACGACATACCTTTCAATTCGATCACTCTCATCTTTCTCTATAAATAATCACATCAACTTCTTCATTTTCTTCAAACAAAACAAACTGAAACTCACACACAACAACAACCACCAAACAACCTTCAAAAGTTATAAAAAAAATGCAAAAATTTACAACCTCATTAAGAAGGCTAACCAATGAAAAAAATCAAATCCTGCGATATCGCCATCGTTGTGTCTCTCAGTTAGCTCAACGCCAATCGAATATTGAAGAAGCTGAATCGGTTGGTGTCCCGATTATACCAGCTTTTGATTATTCTCCTCCGCGGTACGATGGTCCTACCACGGAGGAAATTCTCAGTAAACGTAAAGAGTTTCTTAGTCCTTCAATGTTTTGCTTCTACAAAAAACCAGTAAGTATTATGTTGGTACATTTTCATATGATCTAGATTAGCTTTGTCAATTTTGTTTTTTTATGCTGTTACAAGTAACTTGCACATCCTGCAATATTAGTTGTACTATATACATCGTTAGATTTTAGAAAAATGTTATTAGGAATTTGTTTAACTGCTGATGTTATATCCTTAGCTACTTATATTCTAATAATAATAAGGAAAAAAAATGAAACTTAAGAGGATCATATTAATGGAAGAGATCGTGAGTAGACGGTCGTATCTTGTTTATTAAAGTTTAAGGTTGAGTAGATGGAAGAAATGAGTACGGAATGTTGCTATCTCTTAATTTAGGAAAGTTTAAAATTATATTATACAGTATTTAATATAAAGTGATTATTGCGATTGAAACATTAATCATTTTTAAACTTTTGGTTAAGCATATAGTTTTCCTAAGATGATTATATATTTCATTGAAACTAATTATAACGTAACTATGAACCTAGGATTTCCAATATGATTTTTAACAATATACATAATTTTTAACTATGAATAATCACCAACCCTAGTGGTATGTCGGTTTGATGTTAGAACCTCAGTAACCTCACATTTTGAGGTGACTAAAATAGTTTGAAATGATCACAGAGATATTTCAATTAGACTCCATACATCTAAGTTAAAGATTTGTTCATCCCAAATAATCTTAACAGAGAAAATTTCATCAGTTTACGTGTATATGTCGGTTTAATTAGAATTGCTAATGATTTACTTCGTAAGTTTATTAATTTAGTTTTAGACTTTCTGGTGCACTAATCGTGATAGGAACTAACACTTCTTTACTCACCTGATAAGTCACTTAACTCGACTTCAAAGCAACTCCCGAAGACTATTTGAAGAGTATTTAAGTCAAAGTTTAAAGAGTTTACTCTTTTGAAATGTATTGACCATATTTTTAACGTATGTACCTAATTTTAGAAAAAAATGAGGGGATGATCATAACCGGGTGCATGATGATATACAAATTAAATAATGTCACCTCCTAGTCATTTTCTTTAATATTTAAGCAAGTATGGGAAGTAATTAAGATGACATTGGTGGGCCTTTATCAAGAGTATAAAAAATGTATACTAACTAATGTACAAATGATGATGCATAATGTACTAATTGTTTGTGTGAAAACAGTTGAACATCGTACATGGAAAAATGCAATATTTATTTGATGAGAATGGGCGAAGATATGTTGATGGTTTTGGAGGGATTGCAACGGTGAGTTGTGGTCATTGTCACCCTGATGTGGTCCAAGCCATTATCAATCAAACCACCACATTACAACACTCAACCATTCTCTATCTCAATCACTCTATCGCTAATTTCGCCGAAGCACTCGCTGCAAAAATGCCTGGTGATCTTAAGGTAATTTTGTACTAAACTACTATCAATATGTTAAAACATGCATTTGTTTTGATGTGGTACAAGTGTATATGCATAGTGTACAATTGTTCAAACGCTTTGTCTAGGTTCATTGAACACCCTTTGGTTTTTGTTATTGGTGAAGTGATATGTTAATGATGGGCCCACAAAATGAATATAATAGAGGTAACAAAATATGGGATTAAATTGTCAGATCCCATTTTCTGTTTGTTTATGAGTGTTCTATACTATTTTAATGACGCATCTATAATTACCTAGGAACAATGTTTACGTTATCTCTTATCATGATCATGATCGGACTCATAGTTCAAAATGACAAATTGGTTGTTGGTAATATTAGTGGCAGGCAGTACTTGGATATAACTTTTTAACTATTTAATAGAGATTTATTATAATCTTTAACCATAGTTTTTTAATAGATTTTGAGGATAATTTGGCATGCGTTTTGCGGAATGTTATACGTACAGCTATCTATGCACAATTTGTTGGTAATTTATGCATAGAACTGGTTCATTAAAATAAATACAAACAGAAATATATCTATATTTAAAAAAATACATCTATATTTAAAACCCTTATAAAGGGTTTTACATTCGCTTTCTTAATATTTAAAAAGGAGTATCAAAAATTACCATTTTATTTCTCAACTTATTAAATATATAAATCATTTAATTAATATCATATCTCACATAATACATGTCTTCAATCTTTTTTATATCACATTTTTGAATCTACAATTACAATAATTTAAACTATTATAAGAATTCACTTTCATTAAAGAAGTAACATTTATTCTTGTATTCAAGTATCATTAAACATTTGTCTCTCAATATCAACATGCAAAATCTTTACCCACTGTTGTGCGCAAGGTCTGATGCTAGTTTCCTTATTATACATTACCATCTTTGCCTTAAAAAATATATCGGAAATACCTAAATTATCCCTGCACCAATTTAAATATTGTATATTTTCAATCTTCAAACTTTATATCACCTACATGTTATTTTTCCTCCATGTTATTTAAAATTATATATCTAATAAAGGGTTAGTCGAAAAATTATAAAAAGTACACTATAAAAATTAGAGTTTTTTCTCTTTGATTAGGCATCTCACATGATATACTTTCAACCAAATTTTTTTCTTTCATTTTTTGGATGAAAAACTTAGGTGTCTTTACATGAATGACTCAATTACTGAAAATTATATGTGTAATCTCACGTATTCGTGGGTATATGAACTATATATAATTAAAGAGTTATAACTTTAAGCAATAGATATGTATATATTTCATCTAAATAATCGTTTTATATTTAAAAACGAAATAATATATTTACCCGCTACACTGCGTAAACACCGTACTAGTAAAACATAATATGATGGTGATTTTGTGCATAGAAAAATGATGCACAATGATATACATAAGGTCATGTGTCACAACCATATCATATCTTAGATGTGTTATGTTAAAAATTTATTTCACAATAACCGATCCCTTTTTCAAATAGTTTCCAAAAATTATATGACTATAATCAGAGATTCTATGCTGTCGTCCACCTCACCAATCTTAAAAAAGACCCTCATCATTTTCTCCCAATTTACTAATTACAGCTATTGCTACAAGGTACATATTCTATTCATCTATGATGTTAAATTATTTACACATGTATCATTTGACTGTGCAGGTGGTATTTTTTACAAATTCCGGTACTGAAGCCAATGAACTAGCGATGATGATCGCACGATTGTACACAGGATGCCAAGACATCATATCACTGAGGAACGCGTACCATGGGAACGCAGCTGGAACGATGGGTGCGACTGCACAGTCCAACTGGAAATTCAACATTGTTCAGGTAACTTTCATGAGCTCATTTAAAGTTTAGCTTTAACATTTTAAATCTCTTTAACAAACATATTATAAATATCGGTGAAGGTACATTTCATCCATATACTTTAACTCATTTCTAAACCATCCACGTTAGATTCACGTTTAAAAACATGTGTTTTCTAGTGGTTTTTAAGTGATATTACGTGTAGAAACAAGTTACTAATTTTGTAATGTTTCTGACGTTGGAATACACCAAACGCGACGTTTGCGTGTTTTTTCATAATTTAGTTAGTCATCGATCAATATCATCGATGACGATGTCAAATGTCCTTTTCGGGGTATACTTTAAAGGCAATACCTTTTATTGCGTTTATTGGTTGCAATCAATAGGGAAGAAAATGACAAATGTGTCATTATCAAATAATATATATATATATATATATATAATAGTTTCTTAGTAATCGTCCACTTTAACAACTTTATGTGTCATGTATAGGGACATCAGGTACTTAAAACAATAATTATAATTTATAACATCAAAATGAATTAGAAAAATGTAAAGTTTGTTAGAGTGACATTATGATACTTTAAAGATTTGAATCTCCTGTCGAATAAGTTTTTTTAGCTGTTATGTATTATGCATTTTTGGGTTATATGCTATATCTAGTGTGTTTTTATAAGGTTTATAAAACTGGGATCTTATTTACAGTATGTATTTGGGACCATATTATAATATTTGAGTTTGAAATGCACGTTTCTTATTTAATTTCTTCGATGACAACCAGAGTGGGGTCCATCACGCGATAAACCCGGATCCATACAGAGGACTATTCGGGTCAGATGGTGAAAAGTATGCCAAGGATGTCGAAGACTTGATACAATTTGGAACTTCTGGAAATGTTGCTGGTTTTATTTTTGAAGCGATTCAGGTAAAACATAGAGAAAATACTCCGTCCGTTGTAAAATAAGTGTCCACTCTACAGATAGTGGATAGTTAGGTGCACATTCTCATAAGTCATAAACTAGATTTAATACAATTATCTTAATATTAAAACTTCAAACAGTAGAACTATATCAAAACTCAAAAAGAAACCACTCGTTAAAAGACAAGCGAGGGCAAAGAGCTTAAACATGTTCTATATCTGATTCTGAGTATTGATCAATATTACATATTCATTGTTACTTTATGAGTTTTAGAACTTACATCAAAACACTATCTTCTTAAGCACATTCTGTTACAGATTTACACTTGTTTATTTATGTTTTCTAGTAATTTTTCTCTTTTTATTTATGACAGTTGTATTAATTTTCTTTGCATATTTGGTAGGGTGTTGGGGGAATTGTCGAATTGGCCCCAAACTACTTACCTCCAGTTTATAATAGCATAAAAAAAGCCGGAGGGCTTGTGATTGCCGATGAGGTCCAATCTGGATTTGCAAGAACTGGATCAAACTTTTGGGGATTCCAAAACCAAGGAATTGTGCCTGATATAGTCACAATGGCAAAGGTACATTAGTCTTTAAAGAAACACGTGTCCATGAATGACATTTATTGTACAATATTATAGTGCAAATCTAATGAGATCACCTAACAGGGTATTGGAAATGGAATTCCTCTTGGTGCGGTGGTGACCACTCCAGAAATTGCAAAAGTTTTAACTCGTCGGAGCTACTTCAATACATTTGGTGGAAACCCTGTTTGTACTGCTGCAGGCCATGCTGTTCTCAAAGTTATTGAGAAAGAAAACCTTCAAGAAAATGCTCATGTTGTTGGATCTTATTTGAAAGAACGTCTCACTGCGCTTAAAGATAAGCATGAAAGTAAGTTGTTCATTTCCATTTTTTAACTTTCTTGAGTCAGAGGTGGCATATGGGCGGGTTGGGTAATGTGTTTGAGTTTAAATGAGTTGCTTTTGGCAATGGTCCCGAATGGGCTGGGCTGAATGTAAACAAATTTTGTTTCAGTTTGTTCAATGGTTTTAGTGATTCATTTAATGTATTATATATGACTACAGAAGCAATCTTATTACAAAATTGAACTATTTTGTTAAAATAAAATGTGGCTTTTGGTGACTCTTTCTTCCCATTTGTACATTTCCTTTTTAGCTGATGTTTTTGATTTTACACAATAGCTCCTCCTCCTGCTCCTTTGACTATTTTGACCAAACTTCAACTAGTTAATGACTTAATGGAAAAATTCATAATTACCCAATTATCTTATATTATGATTAATTGATAATTGAAGTTATCGGGGATGTCCGAGGAAGAGGATTAATACTTGGAGTTGAACTTGTGACTGATCGCAAACTCAAGATTCCTGCAAAGACCGAAATATTGGAGATTATGGAGACAATGAAAGGTAATCTTTCGATTATGTTTTATGTTTATTTTCTATTAAAATCATTATATCATAAACTGAAAACTTGTCCATTTAATTTGTGATTATAGATGTAGGGGTATTAGTTGGCAAAGGTGGATTCTATGGAAATGTTTTCAGAGTCACTCCACCCCTATGTTTCACCAAAGAAGATGCAGGTGTGTTTTTCTTTTACAATCAAAATATTTTTTTCTTAATTTTTATTTTTATTTTTAAAACATCTTGTTTGTATACTTCACATATCTCAAAATTTGAACTAAAATATCGCCCCGTTTTATCATATATTCTTTTCCAAAAAAAACTTTGTAGATTTTCTTGTGGACGCTATGGACTACTCAATATCAAAGCTATGAAGATCAATCAGCAGAAAACACGGCCAGCAATCATCTTGTACAAAAAAACGTGTTAGCTACTAGAAACTTTCTAGTCGCGTGTATGAAGTAAGACATATCAACCATCCATTCTACCCGAATTTGTCATATATATTTGCTATAATAAAAACTTTCCTAATACTGGAAAATGTTTGTGATTAAAATTTGAGGCAATATCGATAAATACTGTAAGGGTCAACTTCTCGTTGACTCTCTGTATCGTGAATATTGTATGTTTTGTTTGAAATCAAATGTTACAGAAAATCATATGTTTTTTAATTGAATTAGTGAATGTCACTACTATAAGTTCTTTTCCCTTTTCGTATTGACAACATCTCGTTGTCGATCTTTAGTTGTCGATCTTTATTTCCGGACAGCCTTACAAAGTCGTTGTTGGTTAATCGATCAAATTAATGTTAATTGAGTTAGATGGTAGTGATAAGAAACATTAGTAGATAAATAAAAGCATTTTGTAATGCTTTTTTATAACTTTTGCTATGTAGTATTTTATTTTATTTATAATTGCTCTAAGTTTTGTCAAATTTATGATCTTTCTTACTGTTAGTAAGTGAAGTATACAACGTACTACTCTATTCTATAGAGTAGTCCTTTTATCTACATGGAACACTTCGCGTGTTGAAAAGTTTTACGTGTCAGTATTCCGTTCACTTTCTATATTTATTTGCGACATAATAAAAACCTTCTAATAGACATCGTAGTCGAAATTTAGCTGTGATATAGAAACTGCATAATTTTAGCTATGAGTATGACAAACGTGTTTATGAACTCTAGATGGAAAAACAGGTTTTGTGCTTAGTTCACTTGTATACAGAACTGGATAATCTACAGATGCATATTGAGTTTCAAAGTGTGTACACTGAAACAACTCTTGTAAACCGGGCACTGCCTGATTCCAATTGTATACACTGAAATATTTTAGTTATAAGTATAACATGTTTCCACGCGATGACGCAACGGGATCAAATATAGACAGCACTCAACACCAAACACTATGGTTTAAATCATATTAACTGGCATTTTATTTTATAAACAATGTACGTATCGCAACTCTAGAAACTGTGAACACGGATCTAAATAATCAACAATCAGTTGCTGCAATACAAATTTAGAAACGAAACTCAGCACATTCATTAATGTACATCACAAACAAAACCACATAAACATGCCGCAAGACATATTAGTACACTACACAAACAAAACACGGCAAAAACTTGTAATTATCATTACATTGAGTATGCACTGATCTTGAAATATAATTTTGTACACAGCATAATATCAGACAATAAAAGATTTAGGCCAATTCAGATAAAACAATTGCGGTTGGACATTGGTTCTAATAAATTAAATCGGTTGTTCAACAAAATGTTGTATATCTTTAGTGCATTGGTAGATCAATGGACACATATTAGATGATGTGGAGTGTATATCCGGCTAAGTTGCTATATTTCGGGCTCAACCAAAAATGTGGTAGTCAAGGGGGTCGCACCCCCATATGGGGTCCTAGACTCCTAGGCAATGCCCCTAACAGGGTCCTAGGGGCAAAGCTCC
Source organism: Logfia minima (assembly GCA_963921325.1). Lineage (NCBI taxonomy): Eukaryota > Viridiplantae > Streptophyta > Magnoliopsida > Asterales > Asteraceae > Logfia > Logfia minima. The sequence continues at coordinate 39,401,637 of OY992764.1, forward strand.
TGGCTGCGGTCCCATAGAAACAATTTTAAGACATAAAACTATTTTGTAACTACATTTTTGGTTTGCAAAGATCTATGCATGATTCAAACTATTTTGACAAACATAAACACATTTGTATTATGATTTTGGTGCTGAAAACATAATCTTTCTCTGAGTTTTATCTTGGAGCGAATTTCATGAACCCATGCATCTTAGGGTCGAAATATTGCTTTTGAAAATTCGTATCAACACAAATCGCAAATATTATTCGGATTGAAATCATAACCTATGTATATCAGATTCTCCAACAATCAAAAGAAATTTTTACGTTGATTTCAATGGTTGAATTTGTGAAGGATATGACTTCCAAGTTTGCAAAAGTTTACAAGTTTGATGGGATCAATATTAGGAGATGACATAATAAAATGAATTTTGCTGTTGACAACACTAAAAGTGGTATATGTTATGAGTACGCACTGTCCAGAGGCACAAGAAGAGGAAACACTGGATCAGACTCGTAGGCGATGCAAGTGGAAGAATGATGATTTCATTTTTCGTGGTCAAATTTTGAATGGTATGTCTTATTCACTCTTTGACATATATCAGAACGTCGATTCTGCAAAGGATTTATTTATGAATCTTTTTAAGTGCCGGATGATGATATAGTTTGTAATATTGATTCAGATGCTACTACCTATGTACACAAGTGTAGTTAGTTGTTCGAGACATATGAGCTGGATGATGGTATATTGCTTATGGGGAACGAATCAACACGTGTTTTTTGTGGTCATGGGAGTGTTGTTTTAGAATTTATATTTACCAACTGGATGTGAAAACTACATTCTTGAATTTGTATGTATGAGCTGAGGAGGTTTATATGAAACAACCTAAAAGGCTTTGTTATGCCTAGTAATGAGCAAAAGGTGTGCAAACTTGTTAAATCCTTGTACGGATTGAAACAAGCAACTAAGCAGTGGCATTAACAATTTGATGAGGTGATCTTGTCTAGTGAATTCAGTTTGAATCGAGCATACAAGTGTGTATACAACAAGTTTGATAACTTTGGTGAAAAATTCCCAACTGATTACTTGTGAATATGCAACAAATATAAAGACATATGAATACAGTTTAGTTGGTTTTGACTATTTTCTCCCCACTGACCTGCCCTTTGATATCATATTCTATTAATAATGTAGTTGTTTAGAAACATAGAGGTGGCAAAATTGCCTTAATAATTGAGCACATAGCTATTGTATCACTAAATAGATAGAATAATTGGTGTTGGGTTTGATTATTCTCATACATGATTTATTATATTTTATATGTTGTTTGTGTTAATTCTAGTTGTTTCTATTCATTCTATATTAGTCTTAGTGTCACTTTAGTTTACATCAGTATATGTTTGTATTATGTTTTGGTTTAATTTAATTGCTTATGTTCTTAAAAAATGTTTTCTTATTTTGATACACAACTAGACATATAATGGATGAAAAACTGTATCTTATGGGGAAAAGTCAACATGTCGTAGCTATTCACTTGATTTTTCTAGTGGCAACTCTAATTGCACATCGTAAGTTTCGTAATAGAAACCGTTAGCCTGGTCCAGAAAAGATGTTGCATAAACAACAAGTACGAGATGGGATATTACATGACCTCTCATCAAGTGGTAAATGTCGTAAACTTATCCGCATGAGTGAAAACACTTTTATGATATTGTGTCAAAAGTTAGAGAGTGACGGTGGTCTTCAAGCAACTCAACGTATGTCAGCTGAAGAACAAGTTGTTAGATTTTTTTTATGATAGGAAATTAATTGATAACTAGTTTAATCGCTTGATTTTTCCGTCGATCAGCATCATGCACAAACATACATTCTCATAGAGTTTTGAATGCAATATTGTCCTTAGAAAATAAATACATTCGGCAACCACAAGGTAATACCATGCCGCTAGCGATTCAAGGGAAAAAAAGATGTTACCCCTTTTTTAAGGATTGTATAGGGGCAATTGATGGAATGCATGTTCGCGTGAGAGTGCCTAAGAAAGATTCCCCGAGATATCGCGGTCGTAAAGGATATCCGATTATTAATGCATTAGTAGCATGTACTTTTGATTTAAAGTTCATATATGTTTTGAGTGGTTGGGAGGGCACTGCATCAGACTCGGGAATATTAAAAGATGCTCTTAGTAGAGATGATTAGTTAATTATTCCGAATTGTAATTATCTTAACCTAACCAAATTTTATTAATTTTTTTACATTGTGATATTAATTCTACTATATTTATTGGTAGATTTTATTTGGTGGAGTATCGAGGTGTTACATATCATCTAACGGAGTACTCATCTCATTCACCTGAGAATCTAAAAGAAAATTTAACCTTCGTCACGCATCATTTCAAAATGCTATTGAACATATATTTGGTGTTTTGAAAAAAAGGTTTCTTATAATTAGAAGTATAGCTGAACCGTTTTACTCATGTGAGACACAATTAGACGTATTTTTGGCTTGTTGTGTCCTACACAACTTGTTACTTGAGGTAGACTGTGTGAAAGCAATTGAAGATAAAGTTATACGCGAGGTTTTACATGCAAGACTGGATAAAACATTTATGATCACAGAGACATACACAATAGAAGAGAACAAATAAGAAACTCAATAGAAAATGAAAAGTGGAATCAGTACTTGTTAGATCCGGATAACGAAATTGATTATTCTATTTAGTTGTCTCTAATTTTATTGTAATACTTGAATTTAAAATATAAATAAATTTGTTTAGATTTATCAATCAGTTACGTGGTATGTGTTTGTGTCCGTGTATATATATCTATATATTTAAATCTTGCTACTTATATTATAGAATGTTGTTATCTGTTTATTAAATTATTTCTAGGTCTAGTGTTCTTGGTTACTATGCGGGAATTAACTATGGGCGGAAAAGTCAATAATGGAACTAACACGAAACGGGAGAGTTTGCATTGGTTTGATAAAGATAGATGCTGCTTTGAAAGTCCCTAATATCACTAATGGATTAAGTAATATAAAGTTCAATACTATAGCTTGAATTGTAGGGGGTGGGGGTGAATACAATTTAACTCGTGAATTATAGTATTTTAAAGATTCTTAACATTTATTAGTCATTTTAAAATACTTTTTCTATAAAAAGAGTAATAAATTGTGAAGTATGAAAGCTGGTACAAGTAGCTGAACATAAATTACATCAACATATCGAATTGCAGAATAGTTAAAGCCTATGCTAGAACTAGCGTTACTCGCTGTGAGAATAAGTATTATATTACTCACTGACTCAATTCGTAGTTATACAATCTTTATCACTGATCGAAATTAGATTATAGCTACAAATCGGTAAACAAAACTGTTCGATATATGACTCTATTTATAGAAAAATCTTTCCCGTAAATAGCTCCTACTATCTAGGATATAAATAGACACGTGTCGTTTTGAGATTGACTTTCCACTAACAAACAAACGGTTAGATGAGAATCTTCTGTGCTCCCTACAAGATCATGCATTCTTCGTGTGTTGTATTTTCACCAATCTAATAAAGCATGATTTTCATACTCTTCATCGTTATGGACTCCTTGAGTTGCTGATGAATAGTAGACCAAGGACTTGAACATGATTGTCTAATAACTACGTTTTTTCTAAAGTCGCTGGAGGAAAAAGAAGCTTCCTCACTCACTGCGAGCTAACTTGCTCTTGTAGAGTGACTTGTCTTGATTTCTTCTAGTGACCTCCATTTATTTAACCACAACGATTTCTGTGATAATGATTGCATAAGCGCATAGTCACTTATAAAACTAGTGAGTTGAATAACTACTAGTAGTGACTACTTGGATAGCAGTGACCTCCATCATTTGCAATGGATTGCATCTTGATTAATCCTCAGTATTCAATGCTTATAACGAAAGAAACACTTAGAGATAGTTTTTTCAAGCGATAGTGAATCCAAAGAGTGGAGTCACCAGTGTCTTAGTAGTGACTTGGTTAAGTAGCGACCAGTGAGATAACATATCCTTGGAGTTTTAACTTCATTATTTCTTTGAAGAACTGCAGAGAATTGACTCATCACAGATCAGTGGCCCAACAACTTTTATTCAAGCTATGCTAAAAGAACAAGAAGATGATAACAAAATTGATGCCTCATTCACCACTCATGCATACACTAATATGTTGAATGCGTTGAATACACAACTGGCGGATAAAGGTTTGAAAAAAAATCATCTTAAGAATCGTTTTAAAACTCTAAAAGATAACTTCTCGCAATACTATGATCTTTTTCGGGGAGTATTATTTAGTGGATTTGCATGGAACTCCGAAACCTAGTTAATTGAAGTCGAGGATGAAGTATGGAAAGCGTTGATCGAGTTTTTTCTTCAAAGTACTTTTATATTTACCATATTTTTCATATTTCTATAACATGAGTTTTGTTTCTTTTTAAATAGGAGAAACCTGAGGCTGCAAAGTGGAGGACAAAAGTAATTCATCATTACGAAGACTTGACACTTCTGTTTGCTAAGGATAGAGCAATTGGTGTATTTGCTGCAATTGCGAAAGAGAGAACTAATTAGCAAAATAAGGAGCCAATAGTAGAAACCATTTATGAAATTGACCAGTTCGTAGAAACTAATGACATTGGTTCAAAGAACTTCGATATTGTTGGTGGTGTTAACACTACATCAACCACACCACCATGCAAGGGAAGCTTCCAACTAAATTAAAAACAAAGAAAAGAAAACGAAAGTTAAAAGAAGATGATGAATTTACATCGAAGGTTTTGGGTTCAATGAATAATGTTGCTGATGTTATGGACCGAAATACAAAGGTATTACATTTATTTACATTATATAGTATTACCATTTATCTTTTTATTTTTATAACTGTTTGTCGGTGTATACTTATAATAAGGTAATGGAAAGCTCTCGTCCACACGTCTATTCGGAGGCAGAAATCTATACAAAATTAGAGCTTATGGGTTTGGAATACGGTGATATTGAATATGCACATCTTTTCATGGTGGATCATCCTGACAAAGTGTGAGCACTATTTGAATGTCCTCTGCATAAAAGATTTCTATGCTGGCAAAAATGATGGAAGCATAAAAGTGGAGATGTTTTTATTTATATTCAATGTTTTAAGATCGTAATGATTTTTTGTTTGCATTAAAATATATTTTTTGGTTCGTCATGGACCTTTTATTTTTGGACTTTAATTTGAAATTTATTAATTCGGTTTTCAACTTATTTGCATTCATATAATTGATTTATAACTTAATTCTATGGTTGAAATACTGCAAAGGGTATAATTGCAAAATTGTTTATTTTGATTACTTTCCTTTCCTTTCTATGCAACTTAAAAATATTGATAACTAACTATTTTCCTTCCCGTTCTTTTACTTTCTTTCAAACTCGAGAATACATGTAATCTATTTTATATTTCATTCCTTATCATGATTTTTCTCTCTTTTCATTTCCATTCCAATCATTTTCACTTAAAAAAGTTCAAGAATATAGCGTACGTTAATTTGTTTACCTTGTGCCAATCTTGAATGATTAATAAACTCAGACTTTCCTTGTTACGTTGAAAATCAAATTAAATATGTAAATACTTCAATTAATTAATAACTCAAACTTTCTTTTGATAACCTGAAATCAAATCAAATATGTAAATATTTTAATTACTTAATGTATATTAATTGCATTTTCTAAGTAAATAAGGAGACTTTAAATTCATTAATCACCCTAACAAATTTTGCAAACAAAAATAGTAAATCAATTCTCAAGAGACATAGTTAACATACTAGCATTTTCAGAAGGATCTAGATTGAGGCAACATTAATCAAAACCAGAACATGGTTATCAAATTTAGTACAATTGCAATTTTAATCTACAATTTCTATGAGCAATTTAAAATATGGTAAACATTAATCCAGTCGCTAGAAAAGCTAAGGTCATTTCTATTCGTGATTGAAACTGACCAGTCCGTTTCTGCCAACTCAGCGCCACGTCAGCTTTTTCCAAAACTGACTGAAACTAACTAACAACTAACTGCCAACTGCCATCAATGACGGTCAGTTTTTTTTCCCATTATTTAATTATTTAAAACACAATAATTAAAATAAAACACATTTCATTAAAATAAAAACATTACATTAATAAAAAAAAACATTACATTTTCTAAAAAAAAATTACAATAATAAAAAACATTACATTTATTGAAAAAAATATACGATTAACGTTGACAAAAATTTGGTGGGAGTTGCGCAACGTGTTCGATTAGAGCATTGCAAAGTTGAAGATGCACCGTTCGATCGTGTAATTCGTTGTCTATACGTAGTTGACTTGCAACCCTTTTTTGACAGGAACGTCGGGGTAAATTTACCGGGTTTTTCAAATAATCTTCTTCGAGTTGACACATATTTCGGCAGTTGTCCTCGTTATCATGTTGTGTAAAATCACACAACAATACATGATTCTTTTTATTTTGTTGATGCTATATGGTCTTGTCGGATTTTTGATTTTCCCAACGGCCTTGAAGCACCCCGAATGTTCGTTCCACATCTTTTTTTTTGCGGATTCTTGATAGCTCTTGAAATGTATTTCTTGTTGCATTGGTGGAAACTTAAACGACTTTACAAGAGTAGCCCATTTTGGATATATCCCATCGGTAAGATAATAGCCTTTGGTGAATTGTTGTCCAGCAATGGTGAAATTTACTTGAGGAGCTCTATCTTGTAGTAAATCAGTGAATAAATCCGATTCATTTACAACGTTGATATCGTTACTCGAACCTACAGGACCAAAAAAGGCATGCCAAATCCACATATCGTAAGAGGCTACCGCCTCGAGCATGATCGTTGGACATCCCTGATCATCTCGAGTGTATTGACATTGCCATACCACTGGGCAATTTTTCCAAGGTCAGTGTATACAATCAATGCTCCCGAGCATACCCGGAAAACCATGCAACTCGGCATGACGTTGATGTAAACGTTGCACATCTTGGAGTGCTGGTTTTCTTAAGTACGCGCTCGAATATAGATGAAAAATACATTTACAAAAGTTATCCAAACACAAGTATGATGTTTGTTGACCCATATGTAAATATTCATCAAAGGCATCGGCGGCACAACCATATGCCAAGTGGCGTACGACGGAAGTGCACTTTTGAAAAACATTAAAACTAAGTGCACCGGTAGCGTCTCGACTTTGATGAAAATATGCAAAATATGGAGGTAGTGGAAGTTGGGAGTACGATAGTATACCTTGACATATACGGATAAATAAAGGCTGGCTCATTCGATAACGTCGTTGAAAGTAGTCCGCTGGGAATGTTGGGTTCTCGGCAAAGTAGTCTAAAAATAAACGTTCGCCTGCCGCGTCACGATCTCTACGAAAAAGTCGTCTTGGTGCTCTTGGCGGAGGGAATGAGCTTTCTCCATCTTCGTTCGAATCGGAGTCTATCGAATTAATCATGTTTATTGCGGCACCCGTATCGAAAATACTCGTAATATCTTGCAATTCTTCAAGATCGGAATCGGAATCAGACATAGTGTGTATTTTTTGTAGATAAAATGGGTGTATAAATTGTAGAAGTTTTAGAGTGAATTGGTTGAGTTTGATGTGAATTATGGTTGTATGGAGTATGTATATATATAGGAGTAAGTTAGGTAAAAAATTAAATAAATAAATAAAAAAGAATTTAATTGTTTTTGTTTGTTTGTGAGAAGTAGCCGTTGGCTACTTTTTCTTTTTTTGAATTGTTGTCGTTTGAATGCAAAGAAACAAAAAAAACGATCAAACGTCGGTAATCCAAAGGAAAAAAACCGACGGCTCAACCGACCCTTCCGTGACATCCACGTCGGTTCCGTCGGTTGAAACCAACGGAGAGCTGACGATACCGATGGGAGTGGCCTAAGCAAACAATGTAGAATTGAGAAAATGTCCATCAACAAATCTTCCAAATTTATGAAGTATTATTATGCTCTTCCTCAAAACTACACTTGCTAACATTGATACGGCTTACAAAGATCTGTCCATTCTCCCCTTTTACTTCACGGGATCTCAACCCTTCTCTCCCTACCTATTTATATACATATATAAGTACATAAATAAATTTATAATCTATAACCCTTATTAAGCATTTAACATTCTATTTCTTAATCCTTAAAAAAAGAATATCGAAAATTATCATTTTATCCATTCACTTATTAATTATATAAGTCATTCAATTAATATTATATTTCACATAATACATTTAAATATCTTCTTTCTTCTTTTATATCACAATATTGAATTTACAATTACAATAGTTTAAACTATTATAAAAAATCACTTTCATGAAACAAGTATCAATTATTATTGCATTCACATATCATTAAACATCTGTCTCTCAATATCAACATGTGAAAAATCTTCTTTCGTTGTTGTATGCGAGATTTGACGTTAATCCATACATATATGTCCATGATTTCCTTTGTATATATATTTGGGTAAAATTCCGGTAACTAAGAATACAAATAATATAAAAACAGTAAAAACACGTCATATTTAATATAAAATTGAAAAATTCATGTTTTAGTATATAAAGTATGCATTGATTGATTGATAATAGTTCCATTTACTTGCACATAGATACAAATTTTACATAAGTTTATAAAATCATAGATATATAGTTTCGGCACAAATAAACGCATAAGTAGAATTTTCGAGTTCTTGAGATGTAAAATTGTGCATCTGTATTTAAATACATTTACATTTACATATTTAAAATATATCAATATGATCTTTTGTGAAATTGGCAGCTATATGTGTTCATATAATGTGTTCTTGTTGTTCTTATTTTATTAGTAGCAACTTATTAATAAAATTGTTTGTTAATTAATCAGTAAGTTGATGAACATGATTAGTAATCTTCACTACTAGTTAACGACTAATCTTTTGTTGTTTTAATTTGGTTTTAACGCTCATATGTTTTAACTTTTGTAGAGTCAGTTTGTTATCATTTAAATTCTTAAGATTAAATCAGTTTCAGTTTTTGGATAATATCTCGAATTATTAAACTGAATCATAGATAAAAGGGAAAATTTATTATTATTATTATTATTATTATTATTATTATTATTATTATTTATTAAAATTTAAAAGAAATGGCTATCGAAAGGAAAACAAAAGTTGGTTTATGTGCTATCTTTTAAAATAGGTCCATTTTATGAGCTCATTTTTGATCAAAAGTTATTAAAATTAAAATGCTCTTCTTAAATAGTATTGTTTAGAAACAGACCCGACCATGAGCAGATGCAAAGTGGGCCAGGGCCCAATATTTATAGAGGCCTTTTATTCATGTCCACTATATATGTAACTTTAGCCCAATAAATGAAATCAGCCCAGGCCAATAAATGAAATCAACAAATTGTTTTTGGTAAAGAATTTTTGGTTAGAAAACTTTGTACGCCTCTTTTTATCTTTTTGATTATTATATTATTTCCCTTTTAATCTAAATACCACGTACGCCTCCTTTTCAATTATTGAGTTTTTTCTTATAAATTTAATTTTCATCTTCAATAGTTTATTACTTTGATTATTTGATTTATATTATATATTATTCAATTTTACGTACTACTTGGTACACAAAATCACATATAGACGTACAAATTTGCTGCTTAACTTAAAGGGCCTATTCTTTTATCGTTGCACGGGCACTAAATTTAATAGGCCGGCCCTATAATTAGGATGTTAAGCTTGAATTAATCTGGTCTTCTGTCCCTCAACGACTCATAGGGTTTTAGGTCGACTATATGATTTTGCTTTTGTTTTTCATTGTAGTTTATTCCTAGCCAGTCTCTCGCAAGCTTTCTAATCCACATATCATTTTGGCCCTTTTTTTCTTCTAATATATATGAATATAAAAAGTTCAAGAAATAATTTTAACAAAAGTCTGGCAAACTACAATCATCATCATCTCTAACTTTTTTTTTTTAAACAGCAAATGGTATTATAAATAACCTACTAGCAAGGGACCGGAGGTAAAGGTAAAATGTTACACAAAAATACACAACAAAGAACTTGAGTTTGACAACCAATCCATCCATCTAATAACATTTTTTCTGTTCCTATTTGAGATCCAAAGAAACGATAAAAAAAACATCACTTCATCACACAAGGTGTCTTTGGTTGGTTTCTTAGAATGGAAAATGACTTCATTGCGATAACGGCAAAGGACCCACATTTTATTTTGGACAAACCGCATCTAAATACCTTTTGAGACTATTACTTGCATGATTGACATCTGATTCCAAAACCGTATTGGCTTTTTGGCGACTTTGCACTACAAATAGGTGAGATTCTGATTCATGGTCATCATTGCATGGAGGGCATCTTAGTAGGATGGAGGTCAATTCCTTTATTAGTCAGATTAACAAGAGTTGGAAGCCATTGATTCGAATCCGCCAAGTTGAAATATTGACTTTCATTGGAATCCATCTGTTCCATAGCACTTTCTGATCCATCGAGTCTAACATTATGTTTCTTGAGTTTAAAACTAAGTGGAATGGAAGAGAAAAAAAGAAAGAAGAAAAGAAAATAAAAGAAGAGAAAAGAAGATAAATTATTTATTTGTGTTTTTAAGTATGAAGGAAATGGAAGGAAGGAAATGATCCCTCTTCTTCATCTCAAAAATGGGAGGAAATGACTTGAACAAAATACAAAGGGAGCTCCCCCTCCTCTTCCTTCTCATTCTTTTCTTTTCCTTCCATAAAAAAACTTAAGAACACAACTTCATTTTTGATTCCTTTCACTTCTTTCCCTTTCCATCCTATTTCCAACTCGAGAACATAGTGTAAAAGTTTTGAAGTTAATTAGCCGCCTAATCCCTTTCACAGTGAATCGTCATGAATCGTCCACAAGGCATTCCCATAAATTCCGGTTTATCAAGGAAGCAAATATTAGTTAGCAAAAAATCAAACTCTATTAATTCATTTCTTTCTAGCTCATATCGGATGGCTCTTCTCTCGGACTAAGATGCTAAAGTAGGATATTGAGATGAGAAGTAGGACTTGATGCTAGAGCTAGGATCTTTTGATAGGCTAAACAACCGTGGGAATTGAAATTTAAGAGGACCTCCTCCTACCCAATGGTCTTTCCAAAATTGAGTTCTCATACCATTTCCTAATTCTTTTCTTGAAAATCATTAATAATTTATTTCATAATTGAACAATGTATCTTTTAACTTTTTGAAGCTATTCCAAGGACCCGTGTGATTATAAGATTGTTGAGTTTGACTGAATCCTCCATCACTATATAGATTTATCACTTTACTCTATAAGGAATTTGGCTCAATTTTAAACCGTCATCACAATTTAGCAATCATTGCTAAATTACTAGCTTGAAGGCTACGGATACCTAACCCTCCCATTTTAAATGGTGATAAAACATTTTTCCATGCAATCGAAGCAAGTTTTTTGTTTTCCAAGTTTCCTTTCCAAAAGAAATTTCTTCTCATACTTTCAAGAGTGTCTATGACTTTTTTAGGAGCCATGTAAACGGAGAAAAAATAGACGTCAAAACTACCAAGAAAGGTTTTGAGTAAAGTTAAACGACCTCCATAAGATACAACTTTTGCTTAAAGTTTAGATCTAAAATTCTCAATAATGGGAGACCAATTATCACTCTTCTTCATGTTACCACCAAACAGGAGGCATACATAAGTACATGGAAATTCCGAAGCTTGACAACATAGTCTTGATGCTAGTCTTTCAACTTCCAATCGGTTTACCCTCGTACCAAAAAGCTTACTTTTATTGAAATTAACTTTCAACCCCGAAGCCATATGAAAACATCTTAAGATACAGAATAAGTTCATTGCATTTTAATCATCATCCCAAACTATCATTTAAAACTTTGAATAATTAATGGCTGAATAATGTTATACATGCTAATTATAGAGACCTAAAACTAGACATAATGTTCAAATTGGTGAATTTCTCTCTCTTTATCTTATACATTGTATTTAACATGTGTCATGATCACCTTGTTAGATCTAGATTGAAGTTTGTGTAAGTAAGTCTATATATTATTTTTCTAAATGGATCGAAACTTTAAGTTGGTTTCAAATATTTACTTTTTATTTGATTTTTTTTTTATAAATATAGTTCTTTCCCTTGACATTGTTATAACTATAGCTTTTCTGGATTGGTTTTTAAAACTATTGAGACAGGGTGTGCTAAATCCGATTTTACACGATTGAATTAAAAGTGTTGGGTGTCAAATCCGGTTTCAAAGAGTAAAGAGATAATAAGGGTTGCCAAACCCAACTTCTAAATTTGCCGATGATAGAGGTTTAGCGGAAAAAGCTCCAAACAACCTACTGAAATGGGTTGTTTTAAAGTTTTCCCTCAACTAATCCTACATCTCCAACAAATGAAATTAACGTATTTAAACGTTGAGTTTGACAACAGCTGGTTCTCTCTCTACACCTTAGAAACCGGGTTTGACACCCACGACGGTAACGCCGATTTCATTAGTTTTGAAATATATGAAAAAGCTATAGTTCTAGTAATGCCATGGGAAAAAGCTATATTTTTGAAAAGTTTTCCCATATATCGTGCATAAAACCGCATCAATTATTTGAGAATAAAAGCATAAAAAATATTTTAATGGACTAGACTTGTTATTACTTGAAATAGTAGAGAGGCAATTTGTTTCAGTTAGTTTAGATTAACATTTATCCCAAAAAGATAGTATATTAGTTACGTACAGATATATATGAAATAATATTGAGAACTATTATATTTTATATTTACAAATAAAGTTAGAAAATTTGCATAGAAAATAATATGTAACCAAACATAATTAATCCACAATTTTGTATAAGATATTTCAAATCTTTTATAATTAGTATTTGATTACTAATCAAAGCCTTGTGGTTTCACGATGGTGTCCCTTAAGGTTCAAGTCATCTTAGCCTATAATTTATAATTTGAAAAGAAAAAAATTATTCTCCATATTAATTTTCTGATACTTTTTTGCCCCACAATCCATATATACGACTTATATTATCGTATTCTTTCAAAACAAAAGGTTGGTCAATCAAGATGTCAAGAGGTAGAACTGCAATTGGTATTGATCTTGGAACGACTTACTCGTGTGTTGCTGCATGGTTTAATCAACACAACCGTGTTGACATCATCACTAATGAACAAGGGAACAAGATCACCCCATCTTGTGTAGCTTTTACCGACACAGATGAAATCTTAGTAGGTGAAGGAGCCAAAAACCAAATCAACAGGAACCCTACAAACACCATCTTTGGTAAGTGGTTCTTCTTTTGATTAATCTTCTATGGTATATGTCTAACGATGACTTAAAATCTAAACTATATTTTGTTTTATTATATGTATCAAATGTCAGTTACTGCAATTGTATGTAAATAACCACTTAATACTTGTAAACATTCACATGACACTTGTTTTTTTATGATAAAGCTACTTATACAGTTATACGGTTGCACAATAATTTCAATAACTTTGATATATATAGACTTTGAGTTATAGTCACATATATAAACAATCACACACTTCCCCATATCCCACATATACAAAAAACATGGATAACATACACAATAAAATATAAAGTAGCTACTGGTACTTTTTAGTAGTTTGCACATCCTTCTAATATGTTGTCACGTATTAAAGAACTGCAAACATTTGTTTTTTAAACATATATATCTAACTGGCAACAATATAGTTTCGTTGTATTCTTTTGCACCAAGCTAACTTTTTTTACTCGTTTAGATTCATTACCCATATGAATTTAGTTATCTATATGTTGTTTAAACAAATGCTAATTTAAACATAAGTACCACCAATGTTACAAAAGATTTTGAATTTATGACATTAACATGTACAATTTGTATGATTGTTGTAGTGGGTGTAAGTAGTAGCGATATGGATTTAGTCTAATGTTAAGCGTTTGAAAATGAGTCGAACTTTATTTCATATTCTAGTCTATGTATCTAACTTCAACAATTTCTACTGTATGTATATGATAACTTGTTAATCAGGTAACCAATATTAATTTAACTGATCATGTGGTAGCTAGATTCATTTTGCATCATTAAAAACGGGTGCCATGTCACTAAAGTTTGAACACTAAAAATTGTATTAAAGTTTGATACATTATGAAATACTTAACCCTTTAGTTAATGAACTTTCTATCATATGTATTGTTTCATGTTTTCAGATGTTAAACGTATAATTGGAAGCAGATTCAACGATACCACTGTGCAGAAGGATATACAAACATGGCCTTTTAAGGTTATCAAAGGGTCTATGGAGAAACCTATGATTCTGGTTCAACACAAGGGAAAATATGAGAACTTTTCACCTGAAGATATATCTTGCATGATCTTAAAGAACTTGAAAGAGACAGCTGAAGCATTTCTTGCAACAAAAGTCATTGATGCAGTGATTACTGTTCCTGCATATTTTAGTGACAAGCAACGACAGGCAACGAAGGATGCAGGTATGCTTGCTGGACTTAATGTGATGCGTTTGATTAGCGAGCCAACAGCAGCAGCAATTGCATATGGTTTAGAAAAGAGTGCTGACATAAATGGTTCAAAAGAGAAGAATGTATTCGTCTTTGATTTGGGTGGAGGAACATTTGATGTGTCGCTTTTGAATATTAGTAAAGATGGAAATATTACTGTAAAAGCGGTAGGTGGTGACACTCATTTGGGTGGTGAAGATTTTGATAGGGCGATGGTGAATTATTGTGTCGAAGAATTGAAGAACAAAAAAAAGAAAGATGTCAGTGGAAATGCAAGAGCAATGGGGAGGTTGAAAGTTGCATGTGAGAAAGCGAAGAGAGATTTGTCCTCAACAACTCAAACGTCAATTGAAATTGAATATTTGTATGACGGCATTGATTTTTCAATGAAATTCTCTCGGGCAAAATTTGAGGAGCTAAACACTGGGCTTTTTAAGAAGTGCATTGAGCTTGTAGAGAATTGCTTGAGAGATGGGAATATAGACAAGAAAAATGTTGATGATGTAGTAATTGTTGGAGGGTCGACTAGGATTCCTAAGGTACAACAAATGCTTATGGAGTTCTTTGATGGGAAGCCACTTTGTAAGAACATTAACGCAGATGAAGCTGTCGCTTATGGTGCAGCTGTGTTGGCTGCAAACTTAAGTGGCAATGGTAACCGAAGTGTTAAGGAATTAATATTATCAGATGTTACACCACTCTCCCTTGGAATTGAAATTTGTGATGATGATATGAGTGTTGTGATCCCGAGGAACACACCCATACCCACCATCAAGGAGCGTGAATATAGTACAAGATACGACAACCAGTTATATGTGTCAATTCCAGTATATCAGGGTGAGAGCAGTAACACCAAGAATAACATCTTTCTTGACAAGTTTGTTCTTAATGGTGTTCCGGCAGCCCCTGCTGGTAAAGAAAAGTTGAAGGTTTGCTTTAACATAGATGAGGATGGTATTCTTTATGTTGCAGCTAAGGTCATATCCACCGGTAATAAAGCAAGTGTAACAATTGCCGGGACTGGAATCTTACCACATGATAAGATTGAGAAGATGCTGAAAGAAGGTTAAGACGTGAGTCTTTTATAACCATAAGAAACTAAATTGATTGTGTCTCTACTTGCAAGAATTTTGCTAAGTTTGTTATCTACTTACAGATCTAATTATTAATATATTGCCTTTATGGTTAGGTTTCAAAAAATTTACGTATTTCAAACTGTACTTTTTATTTTACCGCGTCTTCATTGTGCAATGAAGTTTGATTTAAGCTCTCATCTGCTACGCTCAATGGAATTGTAGACATAATGACTGACTTAATTTATAAAAATTGCAAGCATAATAAACCATGTACACTTACTTTATGATGTTGCAGCCAGGCTGCCGGTACACAAAACATGAAGTTTGCCTCAAACATAGATTCCATTCGTCTACTGAACTTAACCTTTCAGGTGAGGTGTAAGACTAAATAATTCTTGGACTGAGAACATGGTGAATGATATAGCATATAAAAGATGCTGAAACAAGGTTGAGATTTGAAGTATGTCAGAAGGTTACGAATAAAGGACATGATAGGCATGCACAACCCGTTATGACCCCAACCCACCCGTTTTGCCACGTCCCATAGACTTCACATGATTTCAACCTTGTTTCATCTCTTCTTCATTTAACAGAAAGGCCATAACAGACTCTTATAATGGAAATCCAAACTGTAATGTTACAACTTTTAAATCAAATGAAAAAATCAATGTAATTTCAAAAGTTTAGAGATGAAATTCATGATTTACACAAAACCACAAAGACCATCCATGTAATCAAGCATATAAAAAGAATGGAATATGCGACCAAACGGTAGTAGAAGAAAGCTAAAGCTTCTATTACTGACTGTACGCCTACTTCTCTTCCTCTCTCTTCACCTGTTGGAATGGAATAGGGCTCAAAAGGCTCAAGGTAATTCCCGGCACCAAAACATGTCCAGCATCATGTACGAAAAAGTTAATTGGTGCAACGAAAACAAAAGCAGAAGTTTAAAACTATCAAACCTGTACATAAATACAAAAAACATACACTCAAATAACAATAAAAGTGACACTAAACCGGGTCCTTTATTATGTTCATCTAAATCCAAGAAATTGATGTAAATGAATGCACACCCATGCACAAGCCAACCACTGTATTAGCGAGAAAACATAAAACCTCATTATACCAAATTAGTTTATATTTTCGGCGGCCATTTATTTCTTCCCACCCATCATACTTTGACCAAAAGAACTCCCAGGAAAGTTAGACGTCGTGCCTCTTGTCTTTGGATTTCCAAGAACATTAAATTCTTCAATTAATCTATATGAAGGGATAAACAGTCTTTGACCTGCATCACCAGAATTTGACCAGACGACCATCCCCATTCATGCCTGCTGCTCTCATATTATTCGAGTACGAGTTTACTTGCTGTGAAGGAACATTATTATAAGGAGCATATGGGTTATTGGAGTGAGGCACCGAAGGAGAAGCAAATAGGTTGTTGGTTCAGACTGGGCCCACGGCACCACATAACTTATATAGACTATACTACAATAATTCATAAGGCAAAACCCTTCAGTATACTAGTCATGAAAACTTCTAATTCTCGTAACAGAAGACTTATCTCCGCAACACACAGGGGCTGCTCTTTAGTTTCCTAAGTGTGAACTGTTCAAAAAATATACGCAGTTAGTCTTGCAATGACAATCATTTACACCATGGATGGATTAATTAGGTGATGTATACATACCTCCAAAAATAAATCAACCAAGTCTTTCAGGTAAGTTTCCTCCTCACCAGTCCTTTGAAAAAGTCAAAACTGTACAAAATCCATATATTTGATATTAAGTAGGTGCCTTGATGGTGAAGTGGAACACTAGTTTTTAGTGTCAACAAACAGCCAAACAATTCTTGTTTGTTTTGATGTCACAAACTAATCATTTGATGCTAGAACCTCATTATCTGATACTCATAAGCTGAATGTGAACTCTTTTTATGGGATAGAGGGAGTATGATATGCTAAATTATAATTCTTAAGTAGCATGCGTAGAAATTAGTACCTATTTCCATCTGGATGAAGCTCACACATCTCACCATTATCTGCAATGCCCAGTAAATATCCGGAAGATGTTAACCCCTGAAATTAAGAAGTGACTTGTTACGACTCCTTGACAGCAACTTCAAATTACATACATGTGCAGGCAGAGAAAAGATTCGGCAAAGAACGAGCCATCTTAAACCGGTCAAATTACATACATGTCACAATTTTTGGGTTGACTTGGGTAATGTTCCATCTTAAATCGGTCAAATAAAAAAAAATAGCTAAAAGGGGAGTGCGTCAAACGGGTTGAAGTCCCCAAAAGTCTAGTTTTAATGAATACAACCTCCTACATCGTTTATTCACATATTTGAATAACTTTTGTAAACATAATTATCGCATGAACTATTAATAAAAAGATAATTTAAAAAGGTAAAACCACAAAGGTGTTAATTTTAACCGTTTTGACCCCTGCTAAGATTGACTAGTTTGCCCCAAACCAAGATAAATGCATAACCCAACCTGCCTATATTCCCACCTCTAGTAACAACCAGTGACCACATTATACCCAATGATCTCCCTTTTGCAATGTCTATCACATACGTTAGAACACTTGTTATATGAAATAATAAGTACACACTTTGAATACAATATTCACGTCATCACATAATACAAAATTGAAAACATGCCACTGTGTTTTCTTGTTTATCTAATTAAATTGATACCAAGAAATAGAATTGGCTCACCTGAACAGTAACTACATTTTCTATCAGCAGATCTTGATCCTCGTTCTTTTCTTGGACGACGACCCTCTGCCCACTGCATAGATTAAGAGCAATGATGAATATAAATCCAGGTCACAGATTACCATTTCCTGGAAATGGAACTCCCTCATAGATTCTAAACCTATAACAAAACTGGTTCAATGAATTTGAATGTCTAATCTTGCAAAAAGTGCAACATAACATGACCCATTCTGTTGGATGCACGTACTTCCTCATGTAATAAACTACATAAAACATAAATACCAAATGAGTTACGAACAACAATTGCAATTATGTCTGCCATAGTACCTATGGAGCCAGGTCTTGTAATATAGCTCCTCAAGGGCTTGGAAGCCTGCATAGTAAGTAGCAGAAATCATTAGTTTCACCATCTACTAAATCGGAAGTTGGATTTTCCCTTGAAAATATGTGTAAAATAATTCCCAGTTACTAATAACAAAACTTGCTACGAACCTTTGTTCTTAAAAATATTAAAAAGATGCTCAAATTTATTAAAGAAAGCTGATGTTATGTCTTCTCTCCGGAATTGGTAGCCAGAAGTCAACTTCTGCAAAGCCGCATTCAAGGATGTTGTCGGCTTATCATTGTCAACATTCAAGCCTACTCCTGAAATTGCAAAAAGGATGGAGATCACAATAATGCAACCACAAGTAATCCACCTAAGCAATATAATTATCAAGAACTATATGCAGCTTCATAATAACAAAGTCACAACAGCTGCAACTCCTATTGTGCTGTTGAAAGTTAAATGAAGAAGCACAATGAAAGTTCTAGTTCAGCCACTAACTGCAAAGTGAACGCACATTGAACACTATATCAGTTGGATAGAGAAACTTACCAACACTAACATTAAACTTCTTTGATCTATATGTTGATGTACACAAAATTCCTCCCACTTTAAGGCCATCTAAGTACAGATCATTGGGCCACTTTATTCTAACATCCAGAAACGGGATGTCCTGAAAATGTTACAAACCAAACATCAATATTACAAATCAACAAGAAGAATAAATTACGACTATTATTAATAAATAATTAGCTTCCTTAAAAACATGTTACTGATGCAAGTAATAAGATCATGACTATAGATAGATATGACATCTCGTTGAAAGAAATTTAAACAGATTTTATATCTATATGAAACAGGTGAAAAATAAACAAGCTTACATTATTTTGAGCTAGATCCTTGAGTGCTTCTGTCACAGCAAGACAAACAACATACTGTACAAGTGGCACCACACGACCATCTTCCATTTGTATCGTAAACGAAAATAGAAGGCCACCCTTAGGAGATTTCCATACATTCTGTGAACGTCCTAGAAGATTATACTCATTCTATAAGTCTATAACTACTACATAGAAATTAATAGATGACTAGCAAATAATATAATCTTCTAATAATTACATATATAAGCCAACATCAAATATCACAAACAACAAGATGGTTGAAAATTTCCATACCTCGTCCTTTAAACTGGATGTCCGCAATGCACACCGAACCTAACGGAATCTCACAAAAGTTGCTGCACAACACCGAGAATCTTCAATGGCTAAACCATAATACATACAACATGAATCTCGAAAACTTGTTCCACTTACAGAGACACTACGTCCTGTGTCGAAGGCAACCTTGGAGACCAAAGAAGAACTCTTCCAAAGCACGTAGTCGAAAGAGAAGCCATGTAAGCGTCGATAATAAATTCATCTTTCTCCGTTTTCCTTTCTGATTGCAATAATGTCAACAGTGTTACATCGTCTGCAAGTTTAAGCGATGAATTTTCCTTCAAAGACTTGACTGCTTCTTTCTCACTCGCTGATTTTCCACTTAGTACTAATACACATGGTAGTTGGGACTCCATTCTTACTAGAAAAAAAATCACTTCATAATTAGCATACACATAAACAAAAAAATCCACATCTAACTAAAAGCATATAATCAACTTACTGAAAACAATTTATTGCAGCCGGTAAACTTTTGATTTTGGATCCAACAAGATTAATTAGTTTGAAAATTGAAATAAGCAATCTTAAACTCCTTATTAAAAACAACTAATTTCACCCTAAAATTAACTTTTTGACATGACTAATTAAACAAGGAGGAACCCAAACACTGACATGAATTGCCAATCCTACTCAAAATTGGCTATTTATTTATTTTCTAAAAACGTCATAAGCAGGTAATCACTGTGAATTCAGGATCAATTTGTTCACCACTTAGAAAACGTTGATAAGAAGTTCCTATGGTATTAAGAGAGATTCGCACTTTTTGTACTTGTGGTTTTGCGATTTTGTAATCTATAATTTTTTTTCAAAAATTTTACTCCGTAATCTTCATTTTTTGTAAATTTGGTCCTTCCAACTAACCTTTATTAAGTATTTTTCATAAATTCAATTAAATGACCAAATACCCTTCATCTTCCACAAAACCCACTTAACCCTAGTTTCAGATTTACCCTTTCTAAAAACTGAAAAAAGAATCAAAATGGATCTCTAAGTTTAATCCACACAATTAATTCTCAAAGACTCACTCTCACCAGTTTCTTTCTTCTTCTTCTCTCTCAAAAAGAAACGAAACTAGTCAACCATTACCATCAAAACCTGCTATTCCGTTCACCGGAATCCTGCAAAAAAACCAGCAGCCAACATAAAAAATGGAGTGGATTTAAGTAATACGCGAATTAATGTGGATATCAAATATTGAATAAAAAGGGTAAAAGCGACTCTCTGGAGGCTCTCACCGACTGATCACGCTATGCAAATTATGAGAGTTATTAAAAATATTTACATGTTACATTTACTATTGTATAATTCATAAAATTTATATAACGTATACAACCAAATGACTTGTTTGTAATGATAAGTCAACGTCATATATATTGAACTAAACAACTCTATAAAAATTTGAATAAAAATGTAACAATAAATTAAATAAGATCTTTGATGTGTTTGTTGCAGACTACAAAATAAAGCGGCTGACAAAGTAGTATAATGCAAAAGTAATTCATTTTTTTTATATAATTCCATGAGTCGATCTTACATTATAAAACATGAATATAATAATAATATTGTAATATGACCATGATTTATAAGGTAAGGGAACATGCTATTTATTATAGTAAAGAATAACAGGGACAAAATCTGTGGGCAATGTTAAAAGGATAAATTTAGTTAGTAATTGAACATATATACATCATCATCATCCTAATGGAATATGTCGCCTAACGGCAGTCGAACAATGGCTTCCCCAGCACCAAAAACATATCCATCATGTAAGAAAAAGTTGAATGGTGCAACAAAAACTAAAGCAGAGGTTTAAAACTATCAAACCCGTTCATAAATACAAAACCATATACTCAAATCACAATAAAAGTGACAAAAAAGCGGTTCCTTCTTTATGTTCATCTAAATCCAATTGATCTAAACGAATGCACACCCATACACAAGCCAACCACTGTATTAACAGGAAAACATAAAACCTCATTATACCAAATTAGTTTATATTCTCAGGTTACCATTTATTTCTTCCCTCCCATCATACTTTGACCAGAAGAACTCCCAGGAAAGTTAGATGCCGTGCCACTTGTCTTTTGATTTCCAAGAACATTAAGATCTTCAAATAATCTGTATGAAGGGATAAACGGTCTTTGACCTGCACCACCAGCATTTGACCCGACCCGACCATCCCCATTCATGCCTGCTGCTGTCATATTATTCGAGTACGAGTTTACTTGCTGTGAAGGGACATTATTATAAGAAGCATAGAGGTTATTGGACTGAGGTGCTGAAGGAGAAGCATATGAGTTGTTGGTGCGGGCCACGGTATTAGAAGCATACGGGTTATTTGTTTGAGGCATAGAAGAAGAAGCATACGGGTTGTTGGTGTAATAGCCAGGAGTTGCAGCCCATGGTGGTGGAATATAGCTGGACGAGTAGTTCTGCTGTTGATATTGCGGTTGAACCTGTGGTCGTGGTTCGGACTGGGCCCATGGCACCACGTAACTAGTTAAGGGGGATTGCGTTTGGTGGGGATAATTCTGGGCAGTTGCTGAACCAGGGGGTGAATGGTCAATGTTTTGGTCAATGTTTTGTGGGGAAGAAACGGGTTGTGGAGACGGTGGGTTTACAGTTGATAAGGTGAGGCTTAAAAAGTCTATCATGTCATCAGCTCTTGTGGTGTTTACTGGTGGAGGTAGGTCAGCTATAGTTAAAGCCATACTCATTGAAGGGTCTGGGGTGGTTCCTGATTCGTTTGCAACAACCCCATTTTGAGACACAGGAGTTTGTGGTTTTGAGTGCCTGCAAATAGATAGAAAAACAGTGTTAGTTTTACAACTTCTTAAGAGAAGCATACAACCAGCTAGATAGAAGTGACAATTTCAACCAATTACTTATGAACAGGTTGAATTTCGTTTTATTGTAGTTGTGAAGGGTAAAAAAATAGCTTAAAACAGATCAAATGGGTAGAGAATGACCCAAAGTGTATTTTTAATGCATAAATCATTATAAGTGACTCTATTCAAAATATTATACTATTACTAAAAAATGGGATACATGTAGTGGTATTTAACATGATAAGTAAAAAAAATTAGGATCAATTGTTTTTTTATGTCAACCAAACCCGAATCATACCGAAAGTTACATGTTTTGACCAAAACATAGCCCACATGACCCACCCATTTTGCCACCTCTATCTAGATAATAAAAGACAAAAAAGGAGTAGATGTGAAAGAAACAAAAACAGGCCGAGTGCATATCAGTCAAAAAAACTTCCAACTTTTTTCGTGCTTATTAAAACAAATCAGGCGGGGTTGGCTTCACTTGACCCCCATTTTATTTTATTTATTTATTTCTATTATTATGACTCCAAAAGCTAGATGTTAACCTAATAATCTTTTTTAACTTAGACGATTTAGATGGTCGTAACCATATATAACTAAACTTAAGTCGGCCCTTTTGACCCATTTCCTGTTTAGCTATTTGTTTCTACTTAATTTCTTTGACCGGGAGGAAATGAAAAGATAACCCATTTCCAGGTATGTGGCTTAAATAGTTTGGCCTCTAAAATGAAAGGTCAACCTTCTAGCAAGCAGAGCAAAGTCATCTTCATCTTCCTCCTCTTCTTCAGGTTCAGTTTTTAATGGTGGAGGTACTGGGGGAGCAGTTGGGACATTTGCTCTCGAGTTCTCTTCTTTTTCTTCAGGAGGTTTGATTGGCGACATCTGGGCATTAGATGGTGGGGCAATAGAGCTTATTACTTGAACAGGAATTGGAGAACCAGATGCAATAGCATCATGTTTTGCAAGAATAGTTTGCAGGTTGTCGTTTAATTCAATACCCTGACCAAGAAGCTCTTCATCACTGACACAAGCAAGTATATCATTAGCGGAAACCAAAGACACACAATAGTGTTTATTTCTAACATTTAGTAATGGAAATACTGTCAAAAAGTTGACTTGAGGTTCGCTTCAAATGTTTTGTGCAGCTGCAATTATTCAGCAGACTCAACCCCTGAGATCTTATACTAAACGATTGTACGCTTTTAACAGTAATATAACAAAATTCAAAACGTCAGATCAAATTTTATTATATCTAACAGTCAAAATCTTGAAACTATTTCTTTTGAGTTTTTTTGGTGAAGTTTGAACTGCAAAGAGAACTGCGTTATAAAAGCAAACCCAACTCGATTCTTGACAGTATTTAATATAAATGAATCATATATAATTCAATTATTCTAAATGGCCAACCAAACGTGATAGACAGAGTTTACTTACCTTGTAGAAGATAACATTTGCATCAGTTTTTTCTGATTTGATCGACACCGATCAACAACATCAACAATGACTTCATCTTTAACAACCTTTTAATATAAAAGATAAGTCAAATATCAATCAATTTCATACACGAGCACAAATAGTGACAAAAAAGAAAAAACGTACTGCACGGTCATTTGGATCAACTTCTTGCAACATCTCAGATAAGAGATCTGAAACGCTCTTGATTGACTCGATCACTGAAGCACTAGGATAGAAGAAAAAATATATCATTTTCATCAAACAATTAATCAATAACTCTTAAAAACATATGAATAAATGAAAGTAAAGTAGAAAACGCAATATGAAATACCTTAAATTTTCAAGCTCAGAAGCCATGGCTTCATCAAGCCTCGTTGAAGAATTGCTTGGCATTCCATAACTTGCTTGAGGGGATCTTAAAGCTGGATGGGTAACTGGAGGTGTAAATATTGGAGCTGCATCAGGTGACCGATGAGGAAATTGTACTCCAGATTGCTGTCCTCATAAACATAACCCAAAAAAGAATAATATTTCATAGCCCATAATGACGTAACATCTAAAAAACTTCTTAAAACAAAAGAATCCTTACGAGCTATATCAATTTGTTAGTACTTCACATCCATATACTCGTAAATATAATTCGCAAGAAAATAAAAAGAATTCAAGATACACAATGACATTCGTTCAACTATTTCTCAAATGCCTAAAGTCACTCCTTCATGGTACTACAAAAAAGGAAGCTTGTGGAGTATAGTGAATATCAATATACTTCATGGGTAAAAAGGTATATGTTTGTAAGGATACTGATACACAGATTCACAAGTCTGGTAAGGGCATGAAATTCAATATCAATATATGTTCGTGGGCAATAAGGTAAATTTTAACTTAGAAACCACCCAAAAATAGAAAATCGTGTGTATCCTAGTCAATATTTTAAGTTAGTTTGTAAGTATTATAATACACGGATCCTGACATGGAACGTCCATAAAAATCATTTATTTAAACTTCAATGGAAACAGTCGCTACTATCTTTAATGATGACGCTTTTAAACAAGACCAAGGACACCTAAATACAGTAAACTCACCACTAATTCATCATAAGCAAAGTAATATTGAGGATATTTTCCTCCTCGGCCACCAAACGCTTCTTGCCATGAGTCTAAAAGAACCAAAATTTTCTCCCTCACACGCATGTCCGTCTACAAAACATATATTTCACATCAATCTTTGAAAGTGGGGATGTAAACCATCTTCTATAAAATTCTTACCAATCTTTTAATATACCTTAAACATCAATTAGGTTAAAAACAAAAAAAAAACAAAAAAAGGCCTATTTGAATTTTTAAATTTTTGGAAATCAAATCTTAAATTTTAAGAACAGGATAGTAACATATACAAGGCAAAAAGGAAAATTCACCTTTTTCTTAACAATTTTGATCATCTCTGGGAGTATGCTTCTCTCTGCTATTTGAATATGAACATTGTCACCACAATTCTTAACCATAGTCTCTAAAAGCTACAATCGACAATGACAAAACAGTATACTAAGCATTTTAATAGTACCATCATTTCAAGATTTGTATAAAGCAAATGCAAAGAAACAATATTGTTGTACAACAAATTTTAAAAAGATGAAATACCGTCAACGAAAGTAGTTGAACATTTGGGTTCTTGTGTTGTAACCTTTTCTTCAAAGTCTTGACAACATCTTTTGCAAGCCTGCAAAATATTTAAGCATGTAAGATTGGCTACAAAAATTGGGGAGAGAATGAATATCACTTCAACTAAAAAATGAACAATGAGCGAGAGATTCGATTTTTGAGATAAACCATTGTTCTTGCTGAAACGTAGATAAATGAAAAGCACACTACTACTCGACATGAATGTACGATTTTGGACAAAAGGCGTATTTGGAAAATTAATAATGCTCACCATGACATCGCTTCTTTTTAGTTCTCATATAGATACTCATAAGATGTTCAATAACAAGAAACAAGAATTGGCTATGCAAAACTAGCTAGAACAGGATAACAGTGATCCTATCAAAACTTTATAATTTCCTTCCCGATTTTAAGTAATTCCTAGATATTCCGTATCTTTGAGCCTCTCTTGGCTACTCTACCCCATCATTAATAAACAGACACCTTCCAATTGAGAATAAATCTCTTGTATCCGGTACAAGACGCAAGAAAGCAACTTTCCTCTATGTACATTTATAAACCACATATATAACGCCCAACAACTAAAGAGGTAACTCACATCAGAAAAAATATATTCTTTTAGTGATATACAATAATCAAAACAGCAAGTACTCGAACAAAATCATCTGATGTTAATCAATTACTCTGTTTTGGCTTGATGATCCCAACTACCAAATATTTATAGAGAGCCAAAGGATTGAACAAAAAGCACAAAACAAATTCAAGAAACATAAACTCCTATGATATAATTTTAGCATCAACTGAATGAACACAAATTAAAACCCTAAAATCGAAAACAAAAAACTAACTCGATTATGTTTGATTTGTGAAGGGAAATTTCTTTAACCATTAATGCTTTATCTGTCACCACTTGATAACCATAGCAAGAATTTATAGTCCATCACATGAAATGAAGTACTAATAGACCATGCAGTTAGGTTACTAAACTTAAAGCCTCTAATGAACAGTAGTTAACTACTTATCTCTTCTAATTAAAGTTACAATTAAACAAACGACATATCAAACCCTAGAACAAGACACCTCATATATCAAAAGGTCAACTTTTAATTTCTTCAGTCAAAATTATGAACCAACACAACAAGAACTCAATATCCAACTAACACAATCCATATAAAAAGTCTTGATTTTTCTCTACAAAAATCAAGAAAACCCTAAAACAAGAAACAACATATATCAAGAAGTCAACTTATTCTTTCCTTTTTAACAGATTTTATGAACTAATAACAGCATGAGCTCAACATCCCACTAACAAAACATAAAATAATTCTTCTAGCAACAAACCCCAAATCAAAAAGCGCAAACTTTATTGTCTATATAAATTCAAGAAAACAGATAACGATATAATAATAATAATAATAATTGAAGAAAAAATTTAAAATTACCAAGGATTAGCGTTGATGGTGTCACAAATATCGATATTAATAGTCCAATCAGGACCATTTAAGAACTCACTGGTGGCTTTATCCACTCGAATAACAACTGAATTAGCAGATGAAGATGAAGGTGATGAAAAAGCTGTGGCGGGAATCATCATTCAAGGTCTTATATGTATATGTGTGTATGTATATGTGTTTTGTGCATGTAAATATTGAAAAGATTGTGATGAAAAGAAGGGTTATGAGGAATTTAGATAAATTCGAGGGGAATATGAAAGAAGAAAGAAAAGGGGTTTCGATTAGTATTTTTCATGGAAACTTTGCTGGGAAATTTTTGTTATTTTATTATTATTAATAATAAAAGAAATAGAAAATAATAATAAAAAAGGTGCTTTTGTTTTTTGATGAGTGAGGAGATTCCCAAAGAAAGGTAGTGCGACTTTTTTGTCTTTTTAATCTCCTTATCAGTTTTTTCCATCTTCTACTTCTTTATTTCCCTCTAAAACATATTTTCATACTTATATGTACCTTCCATCTTAATGTACATTTTCAATAAGATATGTTAAACTTACAAAAAGATTACAAAACACTTGCCATCAAAATACTCATAACATTATAAATAGTTATCGCATCATCGTCGCGTGATCACTGTTTACCCACTACTCAAACACATAAAAAAACTCTCTATTGTAACTTACCAGTTACCGCTTGATCATTACAATTTTCGATTTCTAAGTATTATTTTAGACGGAAAAAAGAGAGCGTGATATGTAACTAAGAGTACAATCAAGGATCGGTATACTTTTCGAAGATAAATGTCTTTCAGATAACAAAATAAATGTTTTTGCCAAAGCTATAAATACTATTATATACATAGTCAACTCGTAGATTCTTGAAGCCTTATGTAATAATTACATAAGCAGACTTTTCAAACGCGAGAAAATGATATTGGTAAAATTATAACTCGGTTATTATTGAAAACTTGTCAATCATTATTTGAAATTTGAGTTGTACAACACTAATTCTTCAACGATAACAAGAAAATATGGTGTACAAAATAATCTATCGTTAATTGTATGAACAAAAATGATCATAGAAGAAATAAATAAAAAAGTTACTTTTACTAAATGGAATTACGGTCTAGTACATTTAAGTGAATAAATGTTTTTGAGTTTTTTAATAGAGATTTTATATATTTTAATTTTTAAAGATTTTTAATATGTAAAAGTATTTATCAAATATCATAGTGATAAAAAAAAATGAAAAGGAGACAAAGCGTATCTATTTTGTGTGTAATATTTAAAATTTAATTATTAATTTATTATCTATCTATCTATATCTATATAGGACGTATGGTAGGAGAATGCATCTAACTTTTGTGGGATTTCTATTGTATGTACTCAATTATTCTATGTGTATTTAATGTATTTAACCGGATAAAATGGTCATTCGATGTAATGTACCGGCTACCAAGTCCATGTCACCTGTAAAACTCAAATTC
This sequence comes from Logfia minima, assembly GCA_963921325.1. Taxonomy (NCBI): domain Eukaryota; kingdom Viridiplantae; phylum Streptophyta; class Magnoliopsida; order Asterales; family Asteraceae; genus Logfia; species Logfia minima. Next base: position 39,430,408 of record OY992764.1, read on the forward strand.
TTGCCACGTCATCGTCCATCGGGCGCCACGTGTTTTCCGGTCATCTTCTCCGGAGTTGCGTCTATACTCAGAGAAATTAACAGAACTTTATAGATTATGTTCACAAATTGAGTAATACACTCTAATTGGGGGAAATTCATGGTATCAACATACTATTTCAAATTAGGTTAAATTCATAAACATGCAGAAACGTAACGATTCACATACATAGAATAAGGAGAAGTTTTTTTCTATGATACAATTCAAATATACACTACAATTCGAGATTAAATAAGCCAGATGATAAAATTAGGTTAAAATTAAGAAAAATATAGATACAAGTGCGTATGTACATATAGGCAAGATGAGATAAGTAAATGGAGAAGAATATACATACAGAAAGTGGAGTGTTGAAATTGAAGACATATATTATCGAGTGGTGGCGTGTAGGTTAAGCACTGAAGAACGGAGTTGAGGTAGCAAGTATTACCGAGGTTTTTGAACCCTAACAGAGGACCGTTTTTACGTTTTTTCAATAATTGATGCCAAGTCATTTGCAATTGCAATTGACAACCAGCCATTAATATACGAATAGTTTGGTACATACAATAGAGCTCCCGTAAAAGTTAGATGCATTTCCCTGCCATAAGCCCATCTATGTATATATCTTCTATCTATCAATATCTATCTATATTTATCTATATATTAAAGGAGTATAGAACTTTATATTTTGCCACATAGGTAAAATTCACGTGGTGACCTCTAAATTTTTTAAATTAAATTAAATAAATAATTAAAGTTAGATAATATTTAAATGTAACATTAATTAATAAAAAAAATCTACAAATCCTACTCAAACACTAATTAAAAAATAATATTAAATTATTAAAAATAATTAATTATATTAAATCTAATAATATTAATATTAATTATATTAGTACAGAATGCTCTAGAATTTACCACGTAACCAAAGATGTCACATGGCAAACTCTTAAATTGATTAAAAAATAAATTAAATTTAAATAGTTTAGATAACCATATTTAATATATGATAAAAACGTATAGGTCAATCATCCTCAAGCACTAATTGAAAAATAATAATAAACTATTAAACCTAAATCTATTAGAATCTATAAATCCTACTTAAATACTAATTGAAATATAATTTTAAACTATTAAACCCAAATCTATTAGAATCTATAAATATAAATGTAGATATAAGTTTGAGAATCACAAACAACATATAAGCTACATATAATTATTGTGCATCTCACGGATTCGTAACTAGTATATATATATAGGAGAAGCTTCAAAAGAGAACCACATAAAAGTTAAGAACTTATGAGAACCACTATATTACGTATTTGTTCACATGTGATTAACTTTATTCATATGTGAACATTGATGTACATTCCATTAAAAAGAAAAAAAAGTTCAAAATCCTTAAGCTTTGTGTAAAAGCACCAAAAGATATATATTTGTTCACATGTGATTGATCATGTGAACAAATCGGTTAAAATGTGTTTTAGGACATAATTTTAGGGGTTTTAACATTTTTTTCGGAGGAAGGAGGAAGCAATAACATGTTTTAAGGGTAATTAACATTTTTTTCAGCAAATGTCAAAAAAAATTAAAAAAAAATTACCAATAAATATCAATCAAAACCAATGTATAACCACTAATATTTATTCATAAATTTGCTCGAAAAGCATGTTATGCTTTTCCTCTTTCACCAGTAACATTATTTTTAAAATTTTTTTTTTTTTTTGAGTTTATCAATTAACATTTATCAATTGATTTTCTTTCAAATTATGTTAGTCAAATACACGATGTTGATAACATTTGTCAACTTTATTTTCATTTTAGTAACATTCAATGAGGATGAACGTTATTGATTTTTGATCTAATATTTATCCATTGATGTTATAACTTACAGGAAAAATTCAACAAGGAAACTTAACATTTATCCTATCGATTCTTATTAACATTTATTATTTTTTTTTTATATTTTTTGACACTTAGTGAAAAGAATGTTAACTACCCTAAAAGTATGCACTATTTTTTTCTTCCCTAAAATTTAGAGTTTCCCTCTGAATCCTTTCATATATATATATATATGTATATGAAAAAGGAATAAACAAAGTTGTATACTTCCTGAAAAATTTGCCCCAATATATTAAACGCATTTACATAATATTGACCCTATAAATAAAAATGTGCTCCGTGCAATAGCTCAAATTGCACAACCCGGATACTAGACCTAATTACATAAAATCTTAGTGTACCTCTTAGGACATTCTTAGTGGCAATCTTTTTCAAAGGCTTTTAAGCAAAAGTGATCGGAAAAACTTTTTACTATTGGACCGTATATAACTTATTTTATCTACAGGTACAAAAATCTTAATTTTTGATGATAATTAATTATATAGTTTATTAGTTGAAGTTTTGCGCAATGCGACAGTTATAAATAGAAAATATGATGATGGTCGACAATGATAGTGGTCTTAAATGATAATGATTGTAAACTTTTATTTCAATTTCATTTATACTTTATATAATTAATATAATTGTATTTTAATTTTTATTTATTATAAAGGATTGTATTTTAATTATTATTTATTTTATATTTAAAATAAAGATGTATAAATCAAAAGAATATAAAATGTTTGATATAGCCTGTTGCAAAACAAAAATGCAAATCCAAACAAGGAAACATCTTTCTTATCAACTTCAATTAGTTTTACAGTGAAACTCATATAGACTTATATATAGTCTACACATATACTGTTGCCACGTTAAACCCAAGAAGGGCGAAGGCCCACCCAGTGGTGGATCTAGGAATTTATGTTGTTGGGGGTGTAAAAATTACCACGAAACCAGTTTGTAAAACTGTAAGTAAACAATAAACAACAAACATCAACCATATGGCAGTAAAACTGTACGTAATCGATATTAATATTGCAGCAAATGAAGTACAAAAAACTGCATAAATACAATCATCTAAGTACCTAAAATAAGTGCATAAAAATAGAAAAAAACACCAAAAAACACCAAAAGTTGATCACGTTTACAACATTAAACAAACTACGTCCTAAACTTTTCCCGTGCGATCACGCATCTTATGAAAATGTTGGGCTACATCTTCATCATCAACGTTAGCAAGTGCTTCATTTTCTACTACACAAATTACACAAGCATTCAAAAACTCATTACTAATTCGATTGCGTAAATCTGACTTAACAAGCTTCATTACCGAAAAAAATTTCTCTACTGTTGTGGTTGCAACAGGCAAAACGAAGCTAGCTTCAATAATCGATAAACCAAATGATAAGAAAGATGTTTCCTTGTTTCTACCATCACTCGAGCAAGGTAAGCAATCTCATTCAAGTTAGCAAATTTTGCATCTTTTCGCACATTGTGATGGTACATGTCAACTTCTTTTTCAAGATCAATCTTATCAATACTATCAAAATCATTTGGATACAACTCACTCAACCTTATTAACTTTGATACATCAAACATAGAAAATGATTCACATGGATTCAAAGCCTCCAAGTTTCGAAGTAATTCTGCCTCACTAAAACGACACCAAACTCTTGAATTTGCATGTCCATAACGGTGTTGAAACAATCAAACTCATAATAATGCATATTAGTGATCTTGCCCCTTGTCTTCTTGAGTTAACACAATCTTCCGTCTTTTTAAACATTTGAATACCATGTTTATCACCAAAAGAAGACATTTTCTCTAAAAGTGTATCAAACCCAAATGTCCTAAACTCTGACAATTTTTCTTTGGTTGATTCTACTAAGGAAATTGCTTCTAAAATGTCTTGATCTTTTCTATGAAGAGCTCGTGACAAGATATTGGTGAGGCCTAAAATATGCAACATCATATGCAAATAAAACAGAAAATCGAAAGATTTTAAATACTTCAAAAGCCCACGTGCTTGATTTTGGCTAGAACCATTACTTCCTTCCTCTTTAACATATTCAAGGACTTTAATAACGGATGGAAACATATCAAGCAAACGCAAAAGTGTTTTATAATGAGAATTCAATCGCGTATCACCGGGTCGTACAAGAGAAAGTTCTTGGTTTAACCCTCTTCCGGTTTCAAGTATACCACTACCAATGCTTTTTTCCACTCTTTCTTTCTCTATTTCTCTTAAGATATCTTTTCGTTTACAAGAAGCACATACCACATTCATCAAAATGGTTAACTTGTTAAAGAAGTTCACAATAGCCAAATGTTTTCTTGCGACCGTCACCACCACTAATTGAAGTTGGTGTGCAAAACAATGAACATAATATGCCGAGTTATTTTTTTACAAGATTTATGCCTTCAAACCGTTAAACTCACCACGCATGTTGCTAGCTCCATCATAACCTTGACCTCTTAACCGTTTCAAACTCAATTTATGTTTTGCAAAAAAAAAAAAGCGTCAATAGAGGATTTAAGAGATGACGAAGATGTCTCCTTCACATGAATAAGACCTACGAATCTCTCCTTAACTAGTCTATGAGTATCAACATATCTTAAGACAATCGCCATTTGTTCTTTTTTAGATACATCAGTAGACTCATCAACTAAAAAAGCAAACACATCATCCCCAATTTCTTTAAAAATGGATTCGAGTACTTCTTCTTTGAAGCATTTAACAATATCTTTTTGAATACATGGAGAAATTAATTTATTATTCTCCACTTTCGGTAGTTTCAGAGTTCCTCATTTTGACTCATTATTACGTCTATTAACTCCAAGAAATGTTCTCTAAAAAGAGATGTTTCCGTCTCATCATGACCACGAAAGGGTAATGCATATTTCAAACAAAACCTACAAGCATTATTTGTAGCACACAATCGAAGTCGATTCTCTTTCTTCACAATGTCATCTTGCTTATGAAGAGCCGCATCAATAGATTGATTTTGTCTCATTAAGTCTTCACATTTTTGTAGTGCTCTATTGTGGTAACTATTAACCTCACCCATATGAACTTTAACCTCTATGTTTTATTACAACCATTAAAACCTTCTATCACAAATGCATCATTCCCACCTTGGTGTCCAATGTGATCTCTAAATAAGTACCAACATAAGCAAAAGGCTTTGTCTGCCTTAACACTATACTCTAACCAATTACTATACTTATCAAACCAAGCTTTGACAAAACGTCTTCTAATATCACCATCTTTTCTGGGGAAAACATGACCACGTGGTTGACAAGGTCCCCTAAGCCAATATTGTCTCCTTATCTCATCTCTTTGATTGGGGAGATAATGCAAAATTCGTGGCTTACCATATGGATCCCAAGGAAGATCTTCCATTTCAAGTATTTAATAGGCGTTGAAGATGATGGTTGATCTCTTGTAAGAAATCTTGTCATAGTTTAAGTAAAATTCATAGCAATTGATAAATACAATATTTGAACAAATTTAAGTAGGCAAATTTAAGAATGATTATTATAATTGGATGCATACAAAAATCAAGTAATATGTCTTTCTCAAACAAGAATTGCAACTTGAACACATATATAATCAAATTTTACTACATTAGTATAGCATTATATCTCAAATTTAACATAAAGTTTACAAACCCTAAATTATTTGAGAGACTAAATTACTTGATTTTAAAGGACCGATGAAGCATATGTTGACACTTTAAAATTTTGAAACCTTTTTTATTGTGCAAATTGCAAGAATGAAGGATTAAAAATAAGTGAGAATGAAGTATCTTTTGTAGCGGAGGTAAACATAGACAGACAACAGAGGAAGAAGCTAAGAAAAATCGTACAACATGTGCTCTCTTTTTTGGGCTTAAACTATTTTTTAAATGGGCTTGGGGCAATTTGAAATGGACCGAGGGCAAAATTGTTATTGGGCTGAGCGCATTCCAAAAAATATATACAAATATAGCCTATTAATTTTTTGGACCATTGGGGGCTTGAAGCCGTACTTGCTGTAGAAAAAATTTGCTCCTAGGTCTACTTACAATTTTTTAACTTTAGTATTAAGTGTACAGAGTTTAGTAATATTTTTCTAATAAGATATTGTTGGCCATCTTAAATGCTAAGCTTCTCAAGATAAAGGGTCCATTATAAATTTCAAGATTAAAAAGATATCGACACATTTACTATATAAGATAAGTGTTACTATAGTAACAATCCTTGATATATTTAAATTATTTTCACTTTAAATACAAGCTACCGTATTAACTTATTATCACATTACAACCAAAAAAACATGCCTAAAGATATGCAGTATCCCATCGATTTTAATTTGACAATTGCTCACGCAAGGTACTAACCAATTTATTATTTTTATCTTCAATTCATCCAAATTACAATATACTTGTTGGTTTAGTATTTTAACTTTCTTTTTTCTCAACATGTTAAGTAACAATTTGTTATTCCTCTTTGATCGTTTCAATTATTAAAACATTTGATTTGGTTCAGACAAATTTGTTGTTGTTATTTGAAAGTTACTGTTATTTGAATGTTTCATATATTATCTAATATTGTTATTATGTTATAGTTTGTATTTTACAAATTATCAAAGTTAGTGATTTGTTAAAATTCGATTGACATGATCAATAATGATGAATGATGATTTTCTTTATAACAATATGGTTTTGTATATTGAGAAAGAAATTGTTGAGACTTGTAATGTTTTAGATGATTTAAAGATGTAATAGAGCGTCATGTGGCGCTAAAACTATCCGGTTGATTGTTTATGTAAGTTTTTTTTACACTTTTTCATTAATTTTTAGCATTGTTAATATTTGATTTGTTTTGACCCATCCAACATGAAATTTCTTGCTACGCCACTGCATATATATATATATATATAGTAATAGGATCTAAAAAGAAAGAAATTTTAAAGGAGAAAGATATATTTAATATGATTCAGAAAAAACAACTATGATTCAATAAAAAATAAATATAATTTAAAACTGAATCAAAGAGTTATTTTACTGAATCGAAGGGTTAAAAAACTTTTCTCCCTCTTTCTCCACCAATTTTTTTTTCTCCCTATATATATATGCTAATTTAACCTGAACGTGACTTCTACAAGCTAGTATATAAAATATTCCGAAGATTACATATATAGACCTACTGAAATTTCCATTTTTAGCACTTCATGAGAGTTTATTGAGGCCCGCGTATGAATACAGAATACTTGTTCACACATGTTCCTCTATTTCTATATATAAAGGTGTAATTTTTTTTTATTACGGTCATGGGTTTCCTACCAAGTATGGTTTCAATGGCGCATCTCTTATGTATTGTTAGATGACGTTGGGTCATGTACGGTTCATGAAATATAGATTAAGGAGCATGAAGCATGCACTATGGATCGTATCCCCTAAGATAGTGTATGACAAAACATAATATGTCGAGGGAAACTTTAAGTGGATAAAAACGGTTGAACGAAATGGCCAACAATGTACGTATTTACAAATAGACAAGGATTCATTTTCTTTCTGAAAGGCAATTACAAAAATATTAATGTACCTAGATATATGGTAGAAGTTACAAACACCAAACAATTAACCGAGTATCAGTCTAAAATGACAACCGAAAATCACCCAAACACAAGCGACTTGAAGACCAATAGTGAAGCCCCAACATGGACAATGAAAGTATGAAACTAATATGACTAAAAGGGGAAAAGTGCCGGACCTCCGCCAAATCCAGCACCAACTTTGCCACCAACTTCTTTTGGATCAAAGCTTTTCATAGCATCAACAATCACAATAAGTGCAGCCACAAATGCATAATCCACGTTAGGATAAATCGTTACCATGAAGTTGTCCTTGGGCAACCTCACATTATGTAATGGTTGCACTGTATTAATCTGCAAGAATAAGAAAAAATTAATTTAACTTCATTTAAGCTATGCATATTTCTATAATTCTATTAGCTGTATGTGTATAATTCAAGATAGCAAATATTGCCATCTATTTGAAAATTTGAGATAAAAAGTATGAAAATTACTTGGGCTATTGCTGTTGAAGAATCTCCCGTATACATAGTGCAACTTCTCTTAGACCAGTTTCCTTCGATCTTGAAATCATAATCATCCTTGTTACTCATTTTGTTTACCAAGTACACATCTATACGGGTCTTAGAGTGGATCATGTGTTCTGTTTTTGTGCTAAATATCATATCTGCTTTGGCTTTACTTTCGCCCCTATATACCTTCCATCGGTTATGCTCACTCATATTCTAGAAATTAAATATAGCCCATTTAAATTGCAAATTTAGCAGTAAAGAATAACAAAATAAAATAAAAAATATAGATTTATGTTACATACATACCTTTTCTCGTATCATTACAATGGGTATCTCATTAGCATCTAGTAGCAACCGCTGACGATGAAAGCTTGTGTCACATGGTTTTACTTTGAGTATAATTTTGTTGTTACTATCTGTGATCACAAGATTTCCCTTGGAAATTTTTTCGATTTTAACTTCAAGTGGATATCGTGTAATGAACTGAGTCCCTATCACAGAAACTGGAACGAAAACTGGTGAATCGTTTTGTTTAGCCATCAGTGATCACCACACACAAATTGTTCTTCTTCTGAAATTAAATAGTATGAATTCTGTAGAAGATTTTAACAAGATCACTATAAAGACTTTGTCAACACATAGGTGTCGTGCAGGGCATTACTTTGGACCAAGTACAAGTACACCTTTTTATTTTATTTTTTAGCTGTGTTCTTTCGATACTTAATTAGTGTTGAGTGTGAAGAACGAACAAAACAGAGAAACTGACAGAGGTGACAGAGGTACCCTATCTGGTGTATAGGATGGTTGTCCCGTGTATAGGTTGGTTTCTATGTGGCGAATAGATGTGCGTTTGGTAAAGTTGAGTTTGAACAGAAAAGGGCCGGTGGATAGCTTAGGGTATACGGCGGATAGGTCGATTGACTTTGGTTTACCTAGATGAGTGGTCGGCTATCCGGCGGATAGATGGGGCCAATCCAACGAATAGACTAGGTCAGCCAAGAGTTCTACTTTCCTTATAGTTATGAAACTACCGGATCACAACAAACGCATTTAGCAGTAAACTTAGCTAATCACCAAGCAAAAGTGCAATATAATTTATCTAACATAAAGAAATGAACAGAATGCTCAAAGTAGAAGCATATAGAAATTTACTCCTTTGGAAAAATGTCTTCAGAAAACTTTAAGGGTTTGTTTAGTTGTGGAAAAATTTTCACAATTTTTCATTTCTAATTTTCCAAAAAATGAAAAGAGTTCTCATTCTCTAGAAAAGTTAAAAATATGTTCAAATATTATTGCATTTTCCATTTTGGAAAACTAGTTAAATTTAAAAGGTTTTGGAAAAATTTAGAAAAGTGGAGGGAGTGTTATAAAGGAAAAATGTGGAAAAGTGAAATTCCTTGTTTTCCAACTCCTAGTTATAACATGGAAAAGTGGTTTTCCATTTTCTTGGAAAACTTTTTTAGAAAATACCCATTTTGAACACGTTTTTAATTTTTTCACTTTTCTTAAAAAAAAAATTTAGAAAACTCCTCTATTTTTCTTCAACTAAACGTAACCTAAGAATCCACTTGAATCTTTAACAATGAGTAACTTACTCTTTTAAGATTTGATTTAGAACATTTATAGAAATTTATGGTGAATGAGAAGGTATTCAAAAATTGGTGTAATTCATCTGTAGAGTTCGTATGGTATTTATAGGCTATGTTTTCGACCAAGGCGCAGTAAATAGTCACATTTGTTTGTAGCATTATTGAAAACTTACAAAAATCTATAAATAAACCTATTGTGGAAATGACTACACCAAAGACTTTTTAAGTAAATCTATATCTATATTATTATTATTATTAATAATGTGAATCTTCACATTAGGGTTTGGTTATCGTAAAATAATCTTTATTGTAAAATAAATAAGATACAATATCAACCGTTAGATACATATGATGAAACCAATTTTTAATTATTAGTCAAAATCGCATTAATTACTTTAGACGGGATAAAAACACATTAGTATACAACTGATGTACGTGATATATGCAATCCGATGCACGATTTCTTCTCTTACACAATGATTCACAAATAATACAAAAATGAAATAAAAAATCTAAAATTGATAAAATAAAAGCTTATAAATCTAAAAACTTTGTTGCTTTACATTATGAAGATCAAGAAATAGATGCACAAGACAATACACGATACACAGTCAAAATTCCTGTGATGCACAGTCAGAATTATGGTGGTACACAGTCCTGGTTTGCTACTTGTGCTCATGGTTATGGAGATTAGAGTGATAGGGGAGAGGGAGGGAGAGCGAAAAGGGTTATTAGCTAAAAAATAGAAAGTTTTAATTTTAATAAAATAATTATAATTATACAAGTAAAATTACTCATTCACTCTTTGACTAAAATTTTGTTTTACTAATAACCCTTCACATTATATGTAATATATTCTATTACATACATATGATGCTATCTAATTAGGAGTAACTAAAAAGTGCGTATATTGTAAAATTTTATTTTTTATATGCATATAATTTATGTTTATATATAACAGTCTCATCCATATACAGATACACTCTTTTTAACGTATATAGTCATTGGATTTTATTGTTGTCAAACATCATCCCTTGTTGTTCATACTCCTAATTTGTATAATAATGATTTTATTACCTTATGAATCTTCGTAAAATTCATGGGTGTTACAACCCACAACTATGGGTATAATCTGGGGGGTTTAGGTGGTTTATAACCCCAATAAGCTTACACAAATAGCAACTTAAATCTTCCCAACCAAGCTAGCTCAGGACTTTCTTCAGACAAGTGGTATGCACATTCACATATCCACATTTTGAATAAAAGTTGATCATGTAAGCCTTAGACTTTACCGGCTGATGCACCATATTATAATCAACAACAGGTGGTTTAGATATTCGTTCTTTTCCCAATATATCATTTAATTCCACCATCGTCATCTGGTTTACCCAATCATAATCAATATTCATCAAGGTTGGATCTGTTTTCTCAAACAACATATTAGTCCATTTAGAGTTGTCTATTATATCCTTTAAAATGACCACTTCTCTCTTATCACGATTCAACCACTGATATTCTAGTTTATGACTCAATTCATTCAAACTGATCACATCTTCTTCTCCAGATTTTAGAGTCAATGTGTCTCCCCTTGAATGTGAATTATCTTTATTAAATTTCCCTTTTGGTATTTCATCGAACACCTTGCAGGTAACACTTTTCTCCCCCATTTCCACATTCTCAGTTTTGGTTTATGATTCTGCCTTTTGTATATTGAGTGTAAACTCTTGGAGTTTAGTCACCGGGTAAGCTCATAAGACTTGTAACAATAACAAATCTATCACAATACTTACTTACTGATGTAACTTGTTTAAGATCTTCTAACTTAGGCATAAATTCATCTAAATCATCATTTGTTTGTGTATTCAATTTAGCCAATAAGGATGTATCCATTACCTTCAATTGCTTGAGTTCTAAGTTAGAGCTCGATAATTCGCTGAAATCTTTCATTTTGACAACTCCAGTAACATTTCCATTGTTGAATTGTGTATCATCTTCTTCATCGAACATGCATGGCTGACTTAACCTAATTTGCTTTAACATCAATTTGATCTCTAAGTTCATTAGCTTCAATTGATCATTGACATCCATTCTCCACAGTCAGAGGATTGAATGCTCTGATACCACTTATAAGGATTCAATTAGAATCAAGCCCTAGATCTCTTGTGAATCTTAATTTACAAAGAGAACAACTTTTTGAAACTATACAACAGAGAGCAACTATCTTAATTGGTATTCAATCATGTAAAATGATAAGTGATGTCTTCGTTACGGGAGTGGGATGATCTTATACCCTCTAATATGAGAAGTACAAGCTCTAATGGATAACGTCCTTACAGTACAAGGAAGTGGAAATAGAAAACTACTTAGCTAGTAAGGCCACTCACAACGGGGTAGTCGGTTGGCTGTTAGTTGAAACTGACGGAATTGATACCGATGACACGGAGCCGTCAATTTTAACATTGACGATCCGTCACTTTATATATATATATATACTAGATTTACACCGTGCGATGCACACAAAATTTAAGTTAAACAATTTTTATATTTATAATTTTTATAGGTTTAATAGTTTAATATTATTTTTTAATTAGTATTTAAGTAATATTTATAGATTTTTTAATTAATTATTATTATTATATTTAAATATTATCTAACTCTATTTAAATTTATTTTTTAATTTATCTTTAAATTTAAATAATTATTTATTTTTAAATTATGAGAGACCTCCACCTGTCATTTTACCTAAATAGTCTTTTATTCTCTTTTAGTATATATATATATATATATATATCTAATTTTACCTTTGTGAAAAGAAAAAAAAAATTAATTATTCCAATGGCCAAATGTTTTTCTTTTTTAATTTATTTAACACACTAATTCATACACAATAACTATTCATATATATACATACTCCAAACAACTATAATTCACACTAAAAACAACTACTACACTCTATAATTCATACGATTACACACTCATTTCATACACACTACCACACCCATTTTATATACAAAATCTACACACTACCACACCCAATTTATAAATTCTATACAACTATCCTATTTAATTCTACCCCATTATTCTCAAATCATAAAATAGATTCTGATTCCGATATTGAAGAATTGCAAACGCTTACGCATATTTTCCATCCGGCAGCCGCAATCAATATGGTTAATTCGATAGATTCCGATTCGGATGAAGACGACGAAATGTCATTCCATCCGCCAAGAGCACAAAGACGATTTTTACGTAGAAATCGTGACACGACGGCGAACGTTTATTTTTAGACTACTTTGATGGGCACCTAACATTCCCGGCGGATTACTTTCGACGACGTTATCGAATGAGCCAATCGTTATTTGTCTGTATACGTCAAGGTATACTATCATACTACCAACTTCCGCTACCTCTATATTTTTCATATTTTCACCAATGTCGAGACGCTACCGGTTTACTTGGTTTAACGTTTACCAAAAAGTGCACTTTCGTCGTACGCCAACCGGCATATTGTTGTGCCACCGACGCCTTCTTTGAATACTTAGATATGGGTTGAGAAACATCCATACTCGTGTTTGGATAACTTTTATAAGTGTATCTTTCATCTATATTCGACTTGGTACTTAAGAAAACCAACACTCCAAGATGTATCTTGAGTTGCATGGTTTTCCGGGTATGCTCGGGAGCATTGATTGTATGCACTGGCCTTAGAAAAATTTCCGTGTTGCATGATAAGGTCAATACATACAAGGTGATCAGGGCTGTCGAAGGATCATGCTCGAAGCGGTAGCCTCTTACGATCTGTGGATTTGGCACGCCTTATTTGGTCATGCGGGTTCGAGCAACGACATCAATGTTCTTAATCAATAAGATTTATTCACCAATTTACTACAAGATAGAGCTCCTCAACTAAATTTCAACAATGTCGGGACTCAATTCACCAAAGACTATTATTTTGCCGACGGGATTTATCAGAAATGGGTCAGTCTTGTAAAGTCGTTTAAGTTTCCACTAATGAAACAAGAAATGCGTTTCAAGAGATATTAAGAATCCGCAAGAAAATATGTGGAACGAGCATTCGGTGTGCTTCAAGGCCATTGGTAAATCATAAAAAACCCGGCAAGACCATATAGCATCAACAAAATAAAAAGAATCATGTATTATTGTGTGATTTTAGACAACATGATAACCGAGGATAACAACTGAAATATGTGTCAACTTGAAGAAGATTATTTGACAAAGCCGACAAATATACACCAACGTTCTTGGCGAAAAAGGGTTGAAACTGAATTACCTATGGACAAGGAATTACGCGATCGAATTTTGCATCATCAACTTCACAATGGTCTAACCGAACACGTTGCGCAACTCCAACCAAATCTCCATCAACGTTAATCGTATTTTTTCTCCAATAAATGTAATGTTTTTTTTAATGAAATGTGTTTTATTTTAACTATTGTGTATTAAATATGTAAATTAAATAATGTGTGGGGTCCAAAAATAAAAATTGACCAGTGACTGATGACAGTGGTTAGTTAATTGTTAGCCAGTTTAAGTTAGTTTTGAAAAAAGTTGATGTGACGCTAAGTTGGCAGAAACTGACCAGTCAGTTTCAGTTACGGATGGGAGAGGCCTAAAGACTAGAATGACCCTGATATGAAGCATATGATTTATGTTGGGTTTAGTTGTTTAGTGATTAAATTAGGGTTTTGTTTTTTTGAGGTTAGATTTTATTAGGCTTTGAATTATATTAGGTATCGATTTCTCTCTGGCTTATCTATACTAATACATAAAACATTTTAATATTTTTTTAGAAAATTCTTAAGATTAAGACTCAACATTTTCATATTTAGTTATCAAATTCCCATTTTACAATATAATCATATCATTATCACATATTTTTACTTTTCACCAACTGTATCTCAAATCTCGAACTTTTGATGGGTCATCCTTCATAATGGATCGATCCAGATGATCTACAAATTGTGTTGCCGCCGATACTTGTGCAGAGGCAAGTTGGTCGCCCACCTGGTCGTGCTCATATTCCTTCCAAAGAAGAGGAGAAACAAAAAAAGCAAGAAACAATGTAGTCGGTGTAATGAATACGTGCACAGTCGAACAACTTGCAGAACCACTAAGGATAGAACTGACGAGTATAACCGATCAAGATCCCATTCCACCTCAAGAAAATAGAGGCGTCTCAATCGACACAATGTTTTCCAAGTGTACATTCGAGTCACCATTGAATGTATTGTATAAAAATATTTATATATTGTATTTGAAAACACTTGTGTTAACAAACGAGCAAAAGTAGGACATAATCACCCTATCATCAGATATGTTATACTAGGAGGGGGGGGGGGAGAGGGAGGGAATTTGAATAGAAGAGCCCTATCTGTCAGATAAGGTACTCCTGTTAGTCGGATAGGTGCAAGTCTCAACCACTCGCAATCTGTAATTTGCGAGTTGTGAGTGAGAAGTTGTTGGTTGTGTGTAGGCAGTCATTTTTGACAATTTTGAGTTTTGAAGGATAAAATTTTATATTTTGAAAAAAATTGATATATTTTGGTAATTATCCTTTTATGTTTTTATTGGGCTGAAATTTTTATTTAGCTTACATTTCTATTGAGTTTTCGTTTGATTTGGGCTTCGGTTCCATTGGGCATCAGTTTCTTTTAGGGGCTTCTATTTGTATTGGGCTTAGGTTAGTGGCCATACTTCTACATTGGGCTTAGTTATTTATGTGACTTTCTATTCTATTTAGCTTGGCTTCAATTGGTTTAAAATTGTATTGGACTTCAACTTGATTTTGGCTATTTGATTTTTGTTGTACTATCATAGCACACGTTAATATTGCATAAGAGTTTTTACACTCCTTGTGTGCTTTATTTTAACATTTTTAATTGTCGTAGTTGCTTGGGTTCGATTTAATTGTTCGATTTTATCGGTTACGTTTAGCTTGATTTAGATTTTATTGGACTTAGGTTTTATTTAGACTTAATTGTGCTCAGTTTCAATGGACTTAGTTGTGCTTAGTTTTGAGCTACGGTATTAAATATGAATAACCTGTTCCAATAGAACATCACTATATTCAAACAAAATCACAGCATTTAAAAAGGTTCAAGTCTTATGGCACAACGAAGATATTGTACAAAAGGTTTAGACATTTGTTTTAGACAACACATTTTAAAAACTTTAAACCATTTATATCTCATCAACTCACAAGACTCGATTAACCCCAGTTTCTATTCATTCTCTGTCTTGATTCTCATAGAACAACACAAACAGACGCATGTGCCATATCGCTTGTAAATTATTATCTTTTGACTTTGTTTCGTTTAATCGTACTTAAGTTTCATCTGTTTCAAACTCTTTTTACAACCTACTACTTCAAAAACCAAATTTAAACAATCCCAGAGGTTTTAAATAGAAACCAAATCAAAAATATTCTGACCCTTACCATAAACAAACTTTAAATACCAATATTAAACATTATTCTATTCATACAAACATCACAAATTCTAAATTATTAAACCATCAGTTACCAAAATTAAACGAAATTAATACTCATAATATTTAATACATTTATCATACTAATACTAGCTGGTAACCCGTGCGATGCGACGGAAATGCGGTAAAAAAGTAGTGAATAACCGTTAAAAATTTGAATCGAAATATACGTTTTAATTCACATTATAACAAAAAGGTTTTTTAATTTTTCTTAAGTTGATTTTTCTTAATTCACATTTAATACCCGATTCATTACCCGATTTAGCAATATATTAATTCCAATCTTCTTAAGTTGACTTTTAAGGGCATAATAGGTTTTTCCCATCTCCCCTTTTTAAGTTTTAAGGTAAAAATGATGAATGCTTAATAAGGGATTAAGATTAAGATTAGATTAAAGATAAAGATGAGAAAAGATGAGCAGTTTCCGGCAGTTTTTCTGGGCGAGCCACAACAGAATCCGGCAACGAGCAGCACACGTTGAAAGGTATATAAAAGAAAACATTAAAAGGTAACTAAAATGATATTTGTTAGTTTATGGTTTACTTTAATTCGTTTACGACTTGGTTTGTTTGAGAAGCCTAGCTAAGATGTGAAGATTGATTGATTATGGTACAATATGAATAATTTGAAGAAAAAAAATAAGGATAAAAACATGAGTACAAATCAAAGGTATCGTATCTTAAACTTTTAAACATGTTTTAGATTATATAAAGTGTATAAACATTTGTTTTTTCTTTTTCTTTCTGTACAAACGTTTTTGAGATTTCCAAAGGAGTTATATATGTTATGGAAAGAAAGATCAAGTCTTGCTTATAATCTCCTAAGAGAAGTATGCAAGGATTGCGAGCTACATTCGACAGTATGCTAGTCGATTGATTTTACTCAATTTAAGAGAGTTATATATGTTATGGAAAGTTATTATAATTACTACATACTATATTTAATCCATCTAATATTTGGATTTGTATATATATAGGTATAACCCAGTGTCGAACGGAAGAGAAGTTGTATTATGATGATTTTGTATTATTAAGTTTTGCACAATTTCTATGTTAAATATTTATTCTTTCAGAAAAAAAGTTGGATATGGTAAAACGATGGTGAAGTCGTGATCCGGATCATGTATGGAGGGTTAATAAATAAATAGGAAAAAAAAAGATAGTTTGTAGCCTGACTTGAAGGGATGGTCGGTATAGTATGTTAAGGAATTATTATTATTATTATTATTATTATTATTATTATATTATTATTATTATTATTTATTTAATTTTGCATATAAAAAATGTGTTAATGTTAAATGTTATCTTTATATTAGTTTTAACAGTATTTTTGTTACCGAGTTATCATCTGTATGACTAGAATTGTTGTGTTTAAACTCAATAGAACTTTTCCTAAACTATGAATAATGCAACATAGATATGGTAATATGACTTCTATCCATTGATATATGCGATGTATTATTATCATAATAATTTTTATTTATTAGTTTAATTTAATGAATTTATATAGTATATATTTCAACTTAAACATATTAAGCTGAAATTGAACTGATCACCTAGATGGCAGATACGTAGGTTGTAGACAGAACTTCTAATCAAATTGTTCGTCCCAAAGAACTGGAGTGCACGAGTTATAAACATTTTAGCTAGATTGACAAGTCTAACTAAAAAATGCGGCTTCATAAAACAGGAAAAGATTTATAAAGTCCATAATACGAGTTCGATGAGAATCTCAATATATCATATTGAAGTATAAAGACGTATTGTATTAGCTCCGCCTCAACGCGTATGCTAATAAATCATCGTTATAAACATTAGCTATTTGGTTCTATATTGACATTTTTTTGCAATTTATAAACTTTGTATTAAGTAACGGTAAATTTATCATTATCCATTATCCTTTTAATAAAAAGGTTTCTAATGAAAATCAAATGATAAGATGAGTTAAAAAAGGAGAGATAATAGATTCTTTTTCATTTAAAACTAAGATTATGCAATTGGGTTTTTGACCGCACGCTTATGTGGTGCATAATTACTAAATCATCGTGTCTGACAATATATATCCCTACCAACAATTTCTCTTATGTTCTTTTCGTTTTTTACCTTTTGACTTTTAACTAACGAGAAAAGGCTTTTTAGAAGGAAAAAAGATTAATTATTCGCTTATTATAATTCCACTCGTCCCCCACTTCATTTTCGGTTCTTATACTTTGGGAAATAAGAATCAATGATGATTTTTTTTAGTTTGTTCTTTAATAATCGTTACAATTACTGAAGTTTGTCCCGTTTAAATCTAGGTGTTTTTTGTTTGAATTCACTTTTTTGATTAAAGTTCTCCTAATTAATTGATTTTGAACGCAACAATGATAATAGGTGTAAAATGTTGTGTTTCGAATGAAAATGGAATCGATATATTAGAATAGTACTCTTAGCAAGATGCTAAAGCTTAGAGGCAATAAAACATTTACAAACTATCTACGACCTAAAATTGGGTTACATATCCATTCCATCCAATGAGATCCACATGTGTGAGAAGATCTTTACATCATCTACCAGGTTCTTCGCATTTGGTTTATCCTGATCAAATACCACTACGTTTCGGTGCATCCAAAGGATCCATAAAACCGTTTTTACGACAGCATCATTACATTGTTTAGGGGTCATCTTGTTGAAAAAATCACACTGTTAGTAATTGATTCGATATTTGAGAAGTCATTTGTATTTAACCCCCACCACCGTGCAATAGAGTGCCACATCGATCTTGCCAGGTCCCAATTCACAAGGAGATGATCTGCTGTTTCAATTTCGGAATCACAAATGGGGTCATTCTAAAATGAAATTGCAATTCCTTTCTTTGCCGGGTTCTCTTTAGTTGGTATTTGGTTGCGAGTAATCCTCCAGAACGCAATGCTTACTTTCTTCGGGACCAAAAGGATTCCAAGTGATCTCTTTTTTGATCGAACAAAGGGTTGTGTCATCTATCATTTGCCGCATGGATTATATGAAACAGAATATATCTGCTTCTGGTATCCATTCCCATTTGTCATGCTGATTAGTGAAGTTAAGGTTTTGTAGCAGGCTAGAGAGTTCGATGAGCTGGGCTTCCATTAATTTAGAGTTTTGATTTTTTTCCAAAGAATACAACAGAGGGTAATAAACTGCCAGGGGGGAGCCACCAATCCAAATGTCTTTCCAGAAAGTGATCTCATCTCCTCTTCCCACCTTTCTTTCGATTAAACTGAACAAATCTAAACCATACTTGGAAAGTGTAATTAATGTCAAGGTTCGAGATATGTCTCCATCTGCCTTTAGTAGACAGAATGTGATGTTCTTTTTGTAAACCACCCTCACTACCGTGGATTAGTTATTTGATAGTAGACCAAAGAGCGTTGTGCTCTAATTTGAATCTTCAGTACCATTTAACTACATGACTAAGTTGTTAGCTTGAAGACTACCAATGGCTAATCCTCCACAATATAAAGGAGATAAAACATTTTTCCATGCATTCCAAGCCATCTTTTTATTTTCCAAATCTCATCCCCAAAAGAATTTTCTTCAAATTTTATCAAAAGATTTTAATACTTTAAGAGGAGCCTTACATGTAGAAAAGTGATACGTACCAAGAGCGAACTTAATTAGAGTAAGATGACCTCCAATTGAAAGATTTCTAGCTTTCCAAAGTGTAGTTTTTTTTCCAAAATTTATCAACGAGGGGATCCCAACTTGCTTACTTTTCTACGTTAGTGTCTATTGGGAGGCCAAGATATGTATATGAGAGTTGTGATGCTAATTACTTATTTCACGACGAGAGAATTGCGTCCGCATCAGTCGAAGTGGTGGAAGGCCTCCTGAGTCAAAGGGAGAGCTTCTGCCCCTCTCTCCAAGAGATACGATTCGGTATCTGAATCGGCCGAAGGAGAGTGAGAGTTCGAAGTTGCCGGTAGGTCAATATCCGGGGGTTGCTTTCCCTTAGTCATATAACAATGTTGGTGATTTTTATCACTAATATGATTTAAATGTAATGGGATTAAACTTGTTGACCAATGTGATCTTAATGAATATTAAACAAATATGATTGGTGCGGAGTGCACACTTGTTTTAATTCGTTTTGATCTCACGGGGGTCCGGCGGTAGCGCCCCCGATAACGGGGTCTAAGAGGCAGAGCCCTGGCTAGGGTCGGGTTGCTATTCCTTTAAAGAAAATGCATTTGAAATTCGAATTTTGGTTATAAACCTATTTTTGACCTGCCTGTTTCGTAACTATTTTTTCAACATTTTTGGAAACGTTTGAAAAACGGTTTTTGGTTAGTTTTCTTCGTACGAATTTCTGGTACGGTTTCATAACATTCCAACATATTCTGTCCTTGAAAATTGAGTTTTATCCAATTGAGCTTTCGATTATACCATCGAAATACTTCAATCCGAAAGTGTTTCACGACTCTCAATTCAATCCAAGTAATCGAAATCCCTATTTTCTAACAAACAATGAAGAATGGAGGCGAATAGATCAACATGCACTATATTCTCCCAACTCCGAATAGTTTGTTCGAGGAAAAATTGACTTTATTGATAAACACGTTCTTTACATTTGCCAAAGACCACTCACCCATAACTAATGCATCATCTGCGAATTGGAGGATTGAGATTTCAACTTCATCTTTTCCCACCATAAGACCTTTGAACAAGTTTTTCCTTTTTACCTCTAAAATAGCAACCCTTGAAGCAATTCCTCAAATAATAGAACAAGAAAGAGGTCTCTTTCTGGCTCTTCTTCCTTATTAAGTGCCTTGATCGCCAAGATAAATAGAAATGGTGATAGTGGGTCACCTTGGCGCAACCCTTTTTGAATAGGAAATTGTAAGGTTGGCGAACCATTGACAAGGACCAAACCGAATACCGAATGCATGCATCCTTTGATCCTAATTTCTTCACTTAATACGGAAATCCATTTGGAGGCCCAAGCAATTATCTCATCTATCTTATAAGGGGACCATCAATGATTTTCCTCCCCTTAATGTATGCGGTACGGACATCACTTACAATCGATGAGATGACTTAGAGAGTGAGTTAACAAGGACTTTTCCTATAATCTTATATACAACCAATGAGATTAATGTGTCTAAATTCTTGAATGAAAAGGGGGTCGTTTGATTTTGGGAATAGGTGTAAATTGTTGTGTTTTTTATTATACAATACTAGTTAAATGTTAATTTGTTCAAACTCAAAAGAAAATACTGGGTTATAACTACAATCTCGACACACATACTCTCTTAGTTTGTGGATTTCTTTGATTTAAAGTTTAAGGGTTGGTCCCTTTAAAATAGAAAGGTATGGAATAGGAGGAGCAACTGCATTTTGAGAGAAATGAGGGGTAATGATCTCAGTTATTGATATCAACTGTTCAGATTCGCAATACTGTCCCTTATAGGCAACTACATTTTACGCAAAATGCAGTTTTATTAAGATGCAATAAATGTTGACCATTGATCACAAAAAATCAATGACTGAAATCATCTGCGCCTCTTCCTCTCAAAATGCACATTCCCGACAGAATCCTACTCGAATAGGCATCTTTAGTTGGTGCGTTTAAAAAAGAGTTTATATACATTAACTGTATTTTGGTTATAAAAAAAAGTATCCAGTTTAAAAATGTAAATTCAATGATTAAAAGGGGAAAAAATAGAGATATATGGGCTGTGGATGTACATTTGAAGACAATATGACTTGGTAATTATGTATGCCTTATACGACAGTTTGGTTAACATACATGTTAATAATAGGTACTCAATATACATAACCATTCCTATAAAAAGCATCATAAACTGAAATTTTTTATCATTCTGACTGAAATTTAGCATACAACTTCTGAAAAAGTAATATCATCTTTAACTACAACTTAGGAAGAATTATTATTTTATTAGTCTGTATGAAAAGTAAGTAAGTTAGGCCGGTCTAGAATTGATAGTGACCGATATCCGAAGAGCTTTGAGCCAGAATCACTTACAAACAAGGTAATTTTGTAGAAACTCATGCTCAAGACGGTCTTAGTTTGAGTTTGTATTTTCAAGACTCAGACTGAGCACTATATATACAGATTTTGACTAAGTTTTTTCACTTAATATATTTTTCACTAAGTTTCATAGACTCAGATTTTGACTCATCAGATTCATAATATAAGTTTGACTATGATTTTTCCTAACAAATTTCACTCAGAGAAATTCACATTTCTTGAAATTTTCAATTCTTTTAACAAATTTCAATTTTATCAAAAATATTTCGCGAACCTAACGCACCTAAATGATGTCAAATGTAGTGGGAACACATGAAGATCATATTCTAGTATTCATGTCCGGGTTTCATAGAAGTCATTAATTAGCAGTGCCACAAGATGAAATTTGCGTATATGTTTTGATTGGTTCCATATCATTTATACGTTTGCCAATCGAATCAACCGATATTTTTATGCGGGTCAGTTTGATTTGGTTGTCTTAATTATTTTATAAATGTGCACATTTTTATTTTCAATCATCTAAAAAAATATGTCTATTTTATATTTTAACATTTTAAAAAAGATTTTAATGAATAAAGATAATATTTGATTAGTGAATGATACATACAGTAAACATTTATAAAACTATATACATCTTTAAAGTGGACACTTTAAACGGGATGAAGGAAATATGATCCTAGCTAGGTTTACAAAATAAAATTCAACAATACAACTCTCTAGTTGCTAGAATTAAGTTCAAACGATAATGAGATTTTTTGTGAGAATGGAGAAATCAATCTCAACCATCCATTTCATCAAAATAATGATAACCCGAACATTTTTAAAAATTGAATATCTCATAAACGGCTAGTTAAAATAATATAAAATTGCACCATAAAAATCAACATTTTTTCTCTTCGATTAGACATCTCACAAGGTATACTTTCAACGAACTTTTTTTTTCTTTTTTGGGTGGGTTTCGAAAACTGGTAACACATGTGTGTTACCTAGTTATTGGTAACATATGTGCTACGGAAACACATGTGTTAGTTTCCGTAACACATATGTTACCAATAACTAGGTAACACGTGTGTTAGTCGTTGGTAACACATGTGTTAGTTGCCGTATCACATGTGTTAGATGTTGGTAACACATATGTTAGTCGCTAGTAACACATGAGGTATGTCTAATCGTAGATAAAAGAATGCTGATTTTTATGGTGCAATTTTATAATTTTTTGATTAGCCGTTTGTGAGTTATTTAACTTGGAAGGAAAATTTGGTTTTGCCAAATGGATGGCTATGATTCATTCCTTCATTCTCATTAAAATTTTTCATTCTCATTTGAACTCAACCCCTAATTACTATCATAAAATTAATCAATGGCTCCCTTTCTCTAATATGGCATTAAAATATTTAAGCCATGTGTTCTCACTTTCAAGTGGCTACTAGAAGCATAGTTGACGACTCGTAGAGTGACTTGTAACTTGAAAATTCAAATTCTAATTCGTGACTTGTTACTCGACTCGATTTGAGTCATAATTTTCTTTTTCAAAAATAATTATATAATAAGATAATATACATTTAAAAAGATACAAAAGTTATTATTCTTATTTCTAAACCAAACAATAAAAGAGAAAGACAATGTGGTAAAAAGGAAGAAAGTAGAATAATATCACAGCAAAATATAACATATGTATAATAAAAAAATAAAAGAAAATCACTTAGAGTATAGGGAGTGATGACCCAGGGTTAGATTGTTCAACAATAGTATTCTGGTGGAATACTGTAGCTGAAAAAGTGAGGAGTGGGAATTGTGTTCTGGCAAGTGTTCTGAATGTTATTTTTGATTTTTCCTTTGTTATAACATTCAAATAATTTAATAAATAGAAAAAAATAAATAAAAAAATTAAATAAAAGATTTAAATTCATTAAAAATAAAAATAAATAATTGAAATACATTAAATAAAAAGTCTTAACAATTACAAGTACGTTAAACAAATTATACTCTATTACGATTCCTCCAAATATTCTTCAAAATATCGGATCAAAGGCTCTTGTGCATGTCTTTATCATGTAATTCTCTAGTTTTCCTCTTATATCAATTACACATCTCGATCCAAGTACCTTGTATGTTCCCAACATGTACATAATACTCTTCATTCTCGGCAATATTAAAACCATTGTCTTCAATAATAGTGTTATGCAATATGATGTAAGTATACATGATTTGTTTTATAGCATTTACGCTATAAGCTTTTGCTTTTTGTTGTAGTATATGCCAATGACCTTGGAGGACACCAAATGTCTGTTCAACATCCTTTAATGCAGACGTTTGTCCTTTAGTAAACTTCACCTTATTTGCATCGATAACACATTGAAAACCCCTTAATGAATGATGCCCATTACGGGTATATCTCGTCAGCAAGAATAATATTCTCTTTCCTAATCCAAATCACACATTTGATACGGCATTTGGGAAACAAAGTCATTTAGCAAGTTCTTAAACAATGTAGATGAATTTAGGACGTTTAAGTCGTTGTTCGACCCTGCAACCCCAAAGTATGCATGCCAAATTCACATGTCTTATGAGGTAACGAATTTAAGCATGATCGTCGGATAACCGTGATTGCCTCTTGTTTATTACCCTTTCCATGCATTTGGGCATTGTGTCCAAGCCCAACGCATACAATCTATGCTTCCAAGCTATGGAAACCATGAATCTCTTCATGTTTTAAATACAACCGGCAGATGACTTCATCGGTTTGCTCTTTCATGCATACGTTTTCATATAAGTCAATTATGCACCTTGTAAAATTTTGTAAAGCTTCACGTGACGTTTTTTTCGACATTTTCAAATATTCGTCAAATGCATTCGGTGCTTTGTCGTATGCCAATTTCTCACACCCCAATAAAATCATATCACGTTTAAGTGATGCGGAAGCACGGGGCGTGGCACGATCAACCAATAATTATTCAAGAGCTTATGATTATCGCAAACATATACTTAGAATGTCATAAATAGTTTAAAATCAACGGTTACTAGTTCATCGAGTTTACATGATCATAGATCAACAAAAAAATATGAGTAACATTTTAATCATATAATCATAGGTTTAATGTTTTCAAAAGAATGACATCCATTCGTCGTGATGAGCAAGGGTCCTAAAAATGCATGCATGTTCTTACATCTTGGCTAATTCCTTGAAAAACATATTTATAAATCGTCAACAAAATTGTTGAGTGAATCACAGGTTTAAGACTTTATCATTAAACCTTTACTTGTATAAATCAATTGTTTGCAAGCATAAACCTTTGCAACATCATATAATAAATAACCATTCAATTCAAACCAAACCATGACCGTGATCCCCCGTAGACTAGCTAGGTCATACGAGTTAATGTGACGACACCTATGCCTATAACCAATCCACGACTCACATTACTTGCTTGTGCCTCTCAACGAACTAGATATACGATCCTTATTTCGATACAATGTCGACAGTTAGCGCGACTAACAATAACAGTGGTGGGTAGTTAACCCGATAGTACTATCCGTATATCCACGTGGCTAGCGTCAACTAGCTAATACTTATATTGTGTAAGTAAGAGGACTTCAATGTACTATATCATGTTAACTTAGGGTCGCACAAGATCCGTTGTCATGTTTTACAAATCGTTCATATGTTTTTTACCCCAATTTATAAAACAGTAAAAGCAGTAAAATGTGGGGTTGTGAACTCACCAGGTGAGCTTATGAGTGCTAACATTTTAAAATGTATCATTTTCCCAGACGGAAAATAGCCTCCTAGCACCGTATACGCATGAGGTCAGTTATATTAGTAGACGGCTCTATCAGCTCGTCTATGCTAGTTATGCATTCAACTAGTAGGACATTACTTGTCATTCGAACGTATGTATGACCCGTTGGTGATAGTTTTGTATGTATATATGTATGTTTCTCAAAAGCATAGTGATTTATATTTATATTTATACTTATACTCTTTATCGCCCTCAAAACGTACCTTTTTAAACTATTCGATCGCTTTCGTTATAGCTTTTCCCTCCAAAAAATTTTGAAAAATATCTTAAGTAAAAAGAAAATTTTCTCAAACTAAAATTACTCAATGGTAATTTTAAATTCAAATTTTGGTAATCGATAAATTCCGGGTGAAGCCTCACCCGTCCGGGTAAGACTAATCAAATCGGGTGACATGTCACCTGTTCGGATGATCAGCCAACAGAAATCAAGGTACCTTAATTCACCCGTTCGGGTGAAGGTTCACCCGTTCGAGTAAGGCCAAAATTTGGCTTTACCCGTCCGGGTAAGGCCAAAATCTGGCATTTTCCCTTGTTTTTCACAAAATGACTTCAAGCACAATTTTTGACATTGCAAACCAACTTTTTAGCATTTTAACATACATTTAGTCGATTTTAACACAAGAGTGAACATCTAGCATGTAGGTATTCAAAATTTAGGAAATGAACAAGATCAAAAGGAGTTTCCTTACAATGCTCTTGGATAAAAATGATGAGAAAAGAAGAGAACTTGAAAGCTTCCACCCAAAATCCTTTTAAAACCCAAATCTACTAGCTTTCCTTAATGATGATGTGATTCTCAAGATTATGAGATCACAAGACCCAATGATGTTCAAGAGCTCAAAAGATGGTGAAAAATGATGTATAAAGATGGTGGTTCATGGTGGTTTGTGGTGGTTCTATGGTGGTTTTATGGTGGTTCTACTATAGTCGTCAATAAATAAAACAAACCATCGAGCTCCACCTATAGTTGGAATCTTTGACGGACCCCAAACATCATAGTGTACTGTCATAACGAAAGTGCATTTTTATTCAACTTTAAAACGAAAAGAAGCACGATGACTTTTGGCAAGTTCACAAACTACACAATAAAAATAAGAAACATCACAATTTTTATATAAAGTAGGAAACAATTTTTTTAGAAACCAAATGCAGTATGGCTTAATCTATGATGATATACCCAAATTTCAGTTTCTTTCTTACTCCCTTGTGAATCATCTTCAACTAATACTCTTTAATTTATTCAAGTACTTTGAATTCATCTCCAAGTAATATGGTCTCCCTCGCCTAACACCATAACCAATTATTGTCTCGTTCAGATATCCTTAAAACACAATGATCGGGGCAAAAAATAACAATGCAATATAATGCATTCGTAATTCAAGATATAGACAAAAATTTATATTCTAAAGACGGAAAAACCAAAACTGAATCCAAATTATAACTATCAGTAAGTATCGCATTACCCATATCGATTACGGAGGTGGAGTTAACATTAGTTGTGGACACAAATTTTTGGAATGTAAGTGTGAGGGAAGAGATATTAAAAAGTGTTTCGTTGGTTTTAAATCGTATATCTAATATTAGAAAGTATTGAAATACAAGAAAGTTAAAAATTAATGACCTGATGTGTGTTCAAATTTATTGCACCACGATAAAACTCTCGTTTAATTCAACGGTTAAATAAAGATTATATATCCTCCACTTAGACCCATTAGTTCAACGGTTAAATAAAAGTTACCCTCCATGAAAAAGTATGGAGTAAAAGAGAATAAACAGAATATAGACGAGATATATAATGAATTAGAATTAGAATTAGAATTGGAGTTAAATTAGCATCATGCCTTATATCAAGAATTAAGAACCATAGATTCCTGGTGTAGCGTGGACAATTTAGTAGCACAAATCAATTAATCGAAAACCATTGGTGAAACACATGTAGAATGTGAACTATATGGATTAATGAAAACAAACTACCATCATCGTAAGGATTACGAGCAAAAGAAAATAATTGATGGTTCCAGTGGAGGTCTAAACCACATAAACGTAGCACCATATTTATGATACCTTCATACCATAGGTCATGACTTATGAGACCCGTAAAATAAAGGGGGAATATCTATATAAGTTGCTAGCGCGCATTACGCATTTGTGTACAGTCACCTGCACGGTTTGTGAAAGATAAACTTGAGGGCATGGTCCAACATGTGAGAGTACGCAGTACGAGTTATATGTATCCCCTAAGATAAAAGTCGCAACAGACAAAAGATTATATGTTTTTTCAAACAACAGGCCAACCCAGCAAGAAACTAGGAGGCTAGGGGCACTATAGAAATACAGACCCGACCACTTACAACCAGTGGGCAGGAGACCCAGCTAAAATAGAAAAGAAAAGACACCCTAAATAAGAAACATACACCTTCAAACACAATGAACAATCAAACTAATATGACTAAGGCCCTGCAACTGCACCAGCAACGTTTAACAGACCATTGGCAATTCCAAGACCACTTTTGGCTGAAGTAATATTTATGTGGGGGGTTTCATTAGCATCAACAATCGTAATAAGTGTCACCACAAATGCATAATCCACGTTAGGATCAATTGTTACCGAGAATTTGTCCTTGGGCAATTTCCCCTTTTGTAACCGTTGCACTGTATGCATCTACAAGAATATTAAACCACATTAATCATCTTCAATTTTAGCTATCTATGCATTAATGAACTAATGATCGAATTCTTCTATCAGCTATATACGTTGTAATTGAAAATAGCAAAAGTTACAATCTATTCGAAGTTTTGAAGTAAATTTAAGTACGTAAATTACTTGGGCTAATGCTGTTGAAGAACGTCCCTTATAAATGGCGCAACTTTTCTTCTTCCACTCTCCTTTGATCTTGAAATCGTAAGGATCATTGCAACTCATTTTATTTGCCAAGTATACATTCATACGGGACTTAAATAAACTGGTCGTGTGTTTTTGTTTTGCGGTAAATATCATATCAGATTTGGCTGTACTTTCCCCCCTATATACGTTCCATCGTCGATGTAAACTACATCCCTGGAAATAAATTATAGTCAATTTCAAGTTTAAATTTAGCAGAAAATTAAGAATAACAAAATAAGATGAAATTAAAAAGCAGAAAATTATATTACATCCTTCTGTAGCATTACAATGGGTCTGCCATTAGCATCCATTAGCAACCGCTGACGATGTAACATTGTGTCACATGGCTGTACTGTGAATAAAACGGTGTTGTTAACATCTGTGATCCAAAGGGTTCCCTGCAAGTTTGTTTCGACTTTAATTTCGAGTGGATTTGGTGCACTGAACTGAGACCCGATCACAGAAACTAATGGATTGTTTGGTTGAGCCATCGTCACTTGCAGATCAAGATTGTTATTCTTCTAATTAAGAATTAAGATGGCACACATATATATATATATATATATATATAACTTCTGGGCTTTGGGGATGTTTCTTACTAGGTGAGTTTGTTGATCAATGACCAATGACCAATGATTTTTCTGATTTAAGAGTCTTCGTCAACTCACAAGTCTGCTCGGAACAAGTGTAGTGTAACGATACAATATTCTGTATTCTTGGTTTGGTGTGGCCTATCTAGTCAATGGCAGATAAAGAATTTAGCATGACCCGTAATATTGGTATCTAAATTTTTGTGAACATGTAACACAAACAAAGAATGCAACAAAGAATAGTAATTTTTTTTATAATAGATCTACATTTCGTATAGAAATGAACTTGTAACTACAAGTACCCCCTGTCTTCAACGTGACCCACCCTGCAGCTAGTTCCAATAAACAAGCAAAAAAGTAGGTTGCCTATATAAAATTATCATGCATCAATTATTCCTTTTGATGGAACGAACAATATAATTTTATTTACAGTATTGATAATGTAGTGACATAACAAATTTGTTCGAGTAGAAAGGTAAGGTGGAAAACTTGATGCACTGCGTACAAATAAGGAGCTGGCAAGAGTTAAAAAAATGAGTATTTAGAGCGCAACGTTATAGTGATTTTAAGTGGAAGCTACTATGATGATCAAAAAGTGTGTCCAAAAAACAACCATGAAGCGGTTTATCGGTCCAAAAGTGGGGTTCCAACACCGCTAATGTAGCGTGTTAAGATAAACCGCCCCTAGTAACTATATTTGTGACGGGTACCTTTAACCCGCTTCAATTTTAAACTGTTATGATTAAATATAATTTGGGTTGTGTCATGCTATTCGCTCCACAACGTTTATTTTTATTTTCAAAATTTCATTTTTGAAATACACATAAGGTGAGAAAACGGTCAAATGTAATATATGTAATATAACATCGGAACACTCATATACATTAAATTTGGTTAGTGAATAGTTTGTAGCTAGCATTTGATGATATGTATTCTCTTTATATTATATATATATATATATATACGGTCACTTTTTCGTCCAAACATCCACACACTAAGTAACAATATAAATCAAAGGGGTTCCATCCCCTTTATCCAAAAAAAAAAAAAAAGAATACGATGCAGTTCCCTTTTCATGATCGTCTTTTAGACAACAAAAGTAACAATGCTACTTCACAATCGCAATTTCCCTGTTTAAATCCTTCGGATATCCAAGAACAAACTTCATCTCTTTGATGAAGTAGAGTTCTGCTCTAGAATTTCGACCAACAATATATTTGGATGCAACAGCTAGTATATCGAGACGTTAAAAAGAAAAATGTTTTTGTATCATAATATTCTTTATAAATAAAATTTCTTTTTAACCGTCGACATACTAGTGAAGCTCAAAAGAAAAAACTGTGGAATTGACATGTGAATGTGAACATCCATCTTGTGTGGTCCTAAAATCACCCGGTTTTTGTTTTTGAGCTTCAACAGCGTGTTCCAAAAGTTGCTAGGTGTTCTATGTTACGAAACTTCGTGTGCACTCCATATATGAATGGCCTTACTAATGAAGCTCCAACTTGGGAAGGAGTTTGTGAAAGATAATGAAATGTAAGAGTTTGACTTTATGGTGTTTGACCTCTCTTTTGTTTGAGAACTATGTAATAATTGGATATTATGTTTATAAGATTGTTAGAGAGCTATATTCATAATAACTAAATTATTATACATTTTTTTATAGATGATGATATGTATCATATTTAAATATCACACTCTGACACTTCTAGTAACAAGCTAGCATTATATTCATGATAAGATAGTATATATATTAAAATAGGACATTTTATAATATTGTCAGTCACAATAATATAATTAAAACCATTATTATTAAATTACTTCATAAAAAACATTACATAATGTATTGACCGGGCCAAACCTAAAAGGCTGGGTATTGACCGGGTTAGGCCGAAAAGGAATATACAAAGGTTGGGTATTGAACGGGCGACATTATAGCGGTTTTAAGTGAACTTGCCAAATTTTTGTCTTGTTCAGATATCCTTAAAACACAATGATCGGGCTAGAAAATAACAATGCAATATAATGTAGTCATAATCTGAGATGCAGATAAAAGATTATAGTCTAAAGACAGAAAAACAAAAACTAATTCAAATTTGAACTATTCGTATGGATTGAATTACCAATAGTGATTACGGGAGTGGAGTTACCATTAGCTGTGGACACAAATTTTTGAGATGTAGGTATGAGGGAAGTGATATTTTTGAGTCAAAAATCATATGATTAGTGGCGCCTGAATCAATTATCCATTTACTATTTTTAATAAGTACGTTCAAACTTTACTATTACTTGACTCGGCGAGGAGGGTAGTGGAGACTTTTTTAGTGTTTTTCTTTCCGAAAATCACGATTATGATTTTACCAATTTGAATATCCCACTGTCTTAAAACAACAACTCTTGATATGAGCTGTTTTACTGTACCAAGAACACTTGAGAGAACTTTTGTTGACCTATGTTGATCTTTGAATAATATGAGATTCACTTTGAATATTAACTAATTAAGAATACTAACGGTAACTGTTACCTTACAAACCAATGAATTAATTTACCTTGAATATTAAAGAAAGATACGAGTTTGATTTCAAACCAAGACTCAATGAAATAAGAGGCGGCGCTAGTAGTTTCTCTATGCCAACAACTTGTTTCTTTTTTTTTTTTTCTGAAAAAACTTTTTGAGAAGATAAGGTGATTAAATATTCAATGAGAATAATAATCATTTCAGAAGACACCACGTGGGTTTGGGACTTTGGGTTGATGAACGAAGAAAACAAGATTTTATTGCCCACGGCTACTTGTTGATTTTGTTTTTCTTCAAGTGATTACCATATTTAAAGTAAAGGTAAGAATTTTTCAAAAGAATACAAGTATTAATAAAAATATATTATTTGACAAAAATCTCACTTTTTCTTATTTCTTTTTTAAATTTAAATATCTCAAAAATCGTTAGTAAAAAAAATATAAAAATTGCATCATAAAAATGAGCGTTTTTTCCTCTTTAAGTTAAGATCCCACAATGTATACTTTCCACAAAAAGAAATTATATCATTTTTTGTGAGTTAATACATGTGTTACAATTGACTAACAAAAGTGTTAACCGCGGCTATCACATGTGTTATCAAGGACTATCATATGTGTTACAAGCAGTCGGTACTAACACATGTGATAGTCGCCGGTAACACATGTGTTATTTGTTTATAACACATGTTTTACAATTTTTCAAAACCCACAAAAAAAAAATAAAATTTGGTCGAAAGTATGTCATGTGTAATCTTAAATCGAAAAGAAAAAAACGCTGATTTTTATGGTGCAATTTTTATTATTTTTAACTAACGGTTTTTAAGATATTTAATTTTTAAGAATGTGAGAGTTTTGTTATTTTGATTAAGATAAACGATTGAGATTTGTATTCTTATACTTTCAAAAAATCTTATATATGAAGTTTTATCATTTAAACTATTAGTTTCACACGTTACAATGGATAACGTTAATTAAGTCTTATATATAGGATTGTATAAACTTGACAAACAAGTGAAACTAATCCTATTAGAAAAATATTCTCTATAGATAATTACTAATCAGGAAACAAAAATCTAAATAATAATTCAAAACTCAACATTAACCCCTAACTTACATGAATCGCGGGTTATTACTACTATATGTGTTTTGACTTTCAAGTGTCTTGAACCAAAGGGTACGAGATGTTGTGGATGATTTTGAAACGATGACTGGTTTTAGATAAGTATAACACTGGCACATTGACTACATCGTCTTCTGTAAAACTTTCAAGTAAACAGTGCTTTATTTTTTTTTCTTCTCTAAAATAGTGTTTTGTTGGTTGATTTTAAATCATATCTAATATTTATAAGTATTGAAATACGAGAAAGTTAAAAATTTATGACCCGATGTGTGTTCAAATTTATTGCACCACGATAACATTCTCGTTTAATTCAACGGTTAAATAAAGATTATATATCCTCCACTTAGACCCATTAGTTCAACGGTTAAATAAAAGTTACCCTCCATGAAAAAGTATGGAGTAAAAGAGAATAAACAGAATATAGACGAGATATATAATGAATTAGAATTAGAATTAGAATTGGAGTTAAATTAGCATCATGCCTTATATCAAGAATTAAGAACCATAGATTCCTGGTGTAGCGTGGACAATTTAGTAGCACAAATCAATTAATCGAAAACCATTGGTGAAACACATGTAGAATGTGAACTATATGGATTAATGAAAACAAACTACCATCATCGTAAGGATTACGAGCAAAAGAAAATAATTGATGGTTCCAGTGGAGGTCTAAACCACTTAAACGTAGCACCATATCTATGATACCATCATACCATAGGTCATGACTCATGAGACCCGTAAAATAAAGGGGGAATATCTATATAAGTTGCTAGCGCACATTACGCATTTGTGTACACTCACCAGCACGGTTTGTCAAAGATAAACTTGAGGGCATGGTCCAACATGAGAGATTACGAAGTACGAGTTATATGTTTCCCCTAAGATAAAAGTAGCAACATGACAAAAGATTATATATTTTTTAAACAACAGGCCAACCCAGCAAGAAACTAGGGGACTAGGGGCACGGTAGAAATACAGACCCGACCACTTACAACCAATGGGCAGGAGACCCAGCTAAAATAGAAAAGAAAAGACACCCTAAATAAGAAACATACACCTTCAAACACAATGAACAATCAAACTAATATGACTAAGGTCCTGTAATTGCACCAGTAAGGTCAAACAGACCATTGGCAATTTCAAAACGAGTTTCGGCTGCAGCAACACGTTGATTTTTATAGGGGCTTTCATTAGCATCAATAATCGTAATAAGTGCGACCACAAATGCATAATCCACGTTAGGATCAACTGTTACCGAGAATTTGTCATTGGGCAATTTCACCTTTTGTAACTGTTGCTCTGTATGCATCTACAAGAATATTAAACCAAATTAATCATCTTCAATATTAGCTATATATGCATTAATGAACTAATGATCAAATTCTTCTATCAGCTATGTACGTTGTAATTGAAAATAGCAAAAGTTACTATCTATTCGAAGTTTTGAAGTAAATTTAAGTACGAATATTACTTGGGCTAACGCTGTTGAAGAATGTCCCTTATAAATAGTGCAACTTTTCTTATCCCACATTCCTTTGATCTTGAAATCGTAAGCATCATTGCTACTCATTTTATTTGCCAAGTATACATTCATACGAAACTTTCTATACATACTCGCGTGTTTTCTTTTTGCGGTAAATATCATATCAGATTTGGCTGTACTTTCCCCCTTATATACGTTCCATCGTTGATGGATACTCCATCCCTGGAAATAAATTATAGTCCATTTCAACTTTAAATTTAGCAGAAAATTAAGAAGAACAAAATAAGAAAAAAATTTAAAAAGCAGAAAATTATGTTACATCCTCCTTTAGCATAACGATGGGTCTGTCATTAGCATCCACTAGCAACCGCTGACGACTTGACATTTTGTCACATGGTTTTACTTTGAGTAAAACAGTGTTATTAACATCTGTGATCCAAAGGGTTCCCTTCAAGTTTGTTTCGACTTTAACTTTGAGTGGATTTGGTGCAATGAACTGAGACCCAATCACAGAAACTGATGGATTGTTTGGTTGAGCCGTCATCACTTGCAGATCGAGATTGTTATTCTTCTAATTAAGATGTAAGATGGCATATATATATGCTTGTGGGCTTTGGGAAGGTTTCTTACTAGGTGAGTTTGTCGATCAATGACCAATGATTTTTCTGATTTTAGAGTCTTCGTCAACTCAAAAGTGTGCTCGGAACAACTGTAGTGTAACTATAGAATATTCTGTATTCTTGGTTTGGTGTGGCCTAACTAGTCAATGGCAGATAAAGGATTTGGGATGTCCGGTAGTATTGGGTATCTCAATTTTTGTGAGCATGTAACACAAATAAAAATTGCAACAAAAAATTAGTACTTTTTTTATAAGAAATTTACATTTTGTATAGCAAATTAACCTGTAAATACGAGTACCCCTATTTTCAACGTGACTCCATCTTGTAGCTAGTTGCAATAAACAAGTAAAAAATTCTTTGCCTATAGAAGACTATCATGCATCAATTATTCCTTTTGGTCGAACGAACAATATAATTTTACAGTATTGGTAATGTAGTGACATAACAAATTTGTTCGAGTAAAAAGGTGAGGCTGAAAACCTGATGCACGACGACAAATAAATGAGCTGGTAAGAGTTCATAGTATTTAGAACGTGGCGTTATGGCAGTTCTAAGTGAAAATCACTATAATGATTAAAAAGTGTGTCCAAAAAACTACCATGGAGCGGATTATCGGTCCAAAAGTGGGTCTTAACACCGTTGATGTAGCGTGTTAAGATAAACCGCCCCTAGTAACTACATTTGTGGCAGGTACCTTTAACCCGCTTCAATTGAGATAACTCGTTATTAGCGGTAAATTTTAAACAACTATGACAAGAACTCAAGCAAGAGTTCTTCTATAGCAAGTTCACCAATAGCACTTGTATCAACACAAGATGCTAGTCTATATCCCTTGTATGAACAAGCTCTTAAGCTTTTAAGAACAAATAAAAATTTGTTTAAGAGAGAGCCAATGTTCTACACTCTTACAACTACTCACTTTTAGTAAGTGATCAAGAAGAGAATAATAAAGAGAATGCACTAGTTAAGTTATGAATAATACTTGTAGTCTTATACATACATGCTAGCACAATGCAATCTAAGTCCTATACTTAAAGATGCATGCTAGTATGGACATATACGCATAGTTCGTCAAAAAAAAACTAGCAAGTAACCCACCATCAAAGAGAAGACCCCTTGATGGTCGGCCAAAGCAAGGAGGAAGGGGGAGGGCCCCTTTTAATGTCCCCACATTATAATATCACATAGAAGATTTAATAACCAAACTATTTTAGATTCAACATGTTATATATAACTTCTATATCCATATCAATTAACTTCTAATATGTAACATGTTTTGGAACATTATTGTTCCAAAATATTCTACATCCAAAATATTCTACATGACTTCTATCCACATAATTAAGTACACAGCACCTTCATTTGGTTGCCAATGAAGGTTTTCCAAATTGTCTCCCTAAACTCAAATAAAATGATCAAACTACCCTTACCAATTTCATTTGGTTGCCAATTGCGACCACACACACGAATCTAATGAAACTTATCCCTCTAAATTATTGATTCTTTTGATATTCATTGTTTCAATGGATCAACAATATACAAACATACCACTAGATATTATTATTATTATTATTATTATAGTGATCATTTTTAATACTAATGATTATTATCATTTGTCATATATATATCTTCTGCGTGGTTTCGTCTTTTCAGTACACAGCACGTTCCTTTGGTTTGTCTTTTTCGCAATTTCGTCCCTAATCAAACGGAATGACCAAATTACCCTTATCACCACCTTCATTTTTTATTTACCATAATTACCTAAAAATATGTTTTTTTTTTTTTTTCAACTAACAATAAATAACTTCATCTATTAAATCATTCATTATGATAAATAACATACAGATTAATCTGCATTCAACTTAAAGTAATTTTGTCATTTGTTCCTTTATCTTTATAATTTAAACGTTGATTTTCTTTTTGGTGTTTCAAACATTATCATTTTTAAGTTATTATTTGACTTTTCTAATAACATTTTATCTTGTTAACATTTATGTAAAGTAATTCAATGTTTAATTAGTTAGATATTAAACTAAAAGAAACTGTTAAAATCAAAATTAGTTACAATGGAGCATGGACTAATCACCAGAATGCGACACATCACCCCCACTAACTTTTTAATAATTTCTTTTTAACTTAAGAAAACTTAATCACCTATCTACTTGTGTATGAAAAAAAGGCTTTAATCTTATCATGCAAAACAATATGTCTTTTAATTTGTTTTATATTATAAAAAAAAAAAAAAAAAGCAACCTAATCTTTAAATTTTATAATAAAGAAAAGTATTCAGTAATCAATATATGTACTAATCTTACATTCGTACTCCTTACCACATGCTCATAATTTCGCCTTAATTTGAGATACTTACCTATAACTAGGATATGTAGGTTTTTAACTAACCACTGATCATAAATTATCGATAAATCTATTTATCATCACATACCCATTAATGATCTGCATTGCATTTAATGTAACATGATTTTGTCATTTGTTTCTAAGATCGGTTGCAAAAGCAATCGTGGAGACATCTCCAGTGCACCTCCACGACCACTACACTCGTAATAGTGTTCGAGATGAATGGTTATTGTAATTCGAGTACGAAGTTTTTACTGTATACATGCGGACCTTAACGATCTTTTTAATATTCTTTTAATTTTTTTTTGAATTTTATTAAAAGGAATATTTTATCTCTAACGGTTATATCATTTAATAAATTAAAAAAAAATCAAAAATGACCGTTAATCTCCAACGGCTAATAAAAATCTATTTTAACCATTATAAATACACAACAACTACACAATTTTTTAACAAACCAATAAATTCTCCAATTCACCAATATACATATTCAAAAACACTATAACTTTCTCTAATAATGTCTAATCCAAACGAAAACTTCTCATACACAAATCTTCTCAATTTCGGCACTCCAAATACCCCGAGTTCGTCACCAAAAAACCTGAATCAACCACAACAACAATTTCAAGAATCGTTTGGGGTTCAACAATCGTATCATCCAAAACAATCACTTGAACAATTCCAACAATTCCTACGACGACAACCACAACAACCACAACATCAACAACAACCAAAACAACTGCAAACAAGTAAAAAGAAAAAAGAGTACTCAAAAGAAGATTTAAAGGTGTGTCGGTGTTGTGCCCTAAAAGAATTTGGAACCCTGAAGAAGAAACGTGGTTGGCAATTTGTTGAGTCGATACGTCGGAAGATCTAAAAGACAACAACTCTCAAAAACGCTTCGATTTTTGCGAAAAATGAAGTGGGTTATCAGCAAGGCGTTAATCAAATTACCGGCAAGTGGCGACTCATCAACCAAATTTTCGGTCAGTTTAACGCAAATTACAATGAACAACACTGCACTTGGGCAAGCGGGCAAGACGATCATATTATTTATGAGCGAGCACTTGCCGAATTTACACTAGTGTATGAATAGTCATTTACTATGAAAGAGGCTTAGGAATTCCTAAAAGACAAACCAAAGTGGTTTATGCAACCAAGAGTAGGTGGCCCAACGAAGCGATTATTTGCTAAAGGCGAAAACGAGGCGGTTAATCTCGAACAAGATACTACAAACGAGCTTTTTGGTGATGATGCGATTCCACAACCCCCCCTCCCCCGGCCGGTTGAGTGCCCAGTCAACAAAAGTCGCAAAAAGTCAAAGCTCCTCCGACGCGGCGACTTTTTCTCATGCTAGTGGTTCAAGACTCGAAGCTGCGGTGGAACACATAGCGGTATATAAAGATAAGATGGAAGCTCAACGTTTAGAAGCTGTGCTCGAGATCAGAGAGGCCAAAAAACTGTGTGCGACAAATGAGTCATTGAAGTTTCTAAAAAGAACCTACCGATGGGTGCAAGCCAAAGGACAAAAGGCGAATTAAGAACATGAAAAGTTTATTCGCAAAAAATATACGACATTCGTGGACCTTGAAGAAGACGAAGACGAAGCCAAACCCAAACCCGAAGACGAGGACGAAAAATAGTTTTAGGATTGTTTTTTTATTGCCTATTATACCGTGTTATTTTTATTTTACCATTGTTTTTAATTGTAACATTTTTGACCCAGAAGTACAGTAAGAAGGAATGGAACCGCTTGAGAGTCGTCTGAAGTTCACACTTGGGTAAAGACGACTGACTTTGGAAACGGAACACGAACCAATTTCAGCTATTCCGGCTTCTTATTGAGCGTAGCAAAATCAAAGTTTATGAGTTTTTTTATTGTAACGTTTTTTTTATTAATGAAATTTTATTTTTAATTAAAGTATTTCTTCTTAGTATTGTAATGTTTTTATTTTTATTAATTTACTACTCTCAAAATTAACTGTAGTGTTTTATTAATCAAACGTAATTGTATTTAAAAAAAAAAGATGAGTTCCAGTTTATAGTGGTGTATAGTTGAGGGGTATACCACTGCGAGCAGTATAATGATAACATGCAGTGGAGGCTGACATGACTCGTAGTGGAGCCTCTACGACATGTGACTATTGCAAATGGTCTAAAGATATATAGTTCCAAGCTCAATTTTCTTTATGGCTTTTCAGAACGTCTATTTTCGAATTCATTATTTGTTTTTTTTTTTATAACATTTCCTCTTATTTCTTTAGTAACCTTATGTCTATTTTTGATTATGTACTTTGTAATTTAGGTTGCTACCAAATTTATATTTACACTTTTGATAAACACGCATGGTTAAAGTTACACTAGTTTTATGAATATAAGAAGATTTTCTATACTAAATATTCATTTTTTGATTTTTTTAAAATTATTTAATACTTTCATATCTCATAATTTTGAGATAATGTAAGTGTAATGTTTTTCAAGATAAAAGTTCATTCAGTTATGGAATTTTTTGAAAGTATGAGAGTATAAATCTCAACCGTTAATCTTGATCAAAATAATAAAATCCTCACATTCTTAAAAATTAAATATCTCAAAACCATTAGTCAAAAATTATAAAAATTGCACCATAAGAATCAACGTTTTCTCCTCTTCGATTTACGATCACACATGACATACTTTCGACGAATTTTGTATTTTTTCATTTTTTTGTGGGTTTAAAAATTAGTAACACGTGTGTTATAAACAAATAAAAAATGTGTTAGCATTGACTATCGATTGTAACACATGTGATAGTCGTGGGTAACACTTTTGTTAATCCATCATAACACATGTGTTAACCCACAAAAAATGAAAAAAAAAAATTCGTCGAAAGAATACCTTGTGGGATCTTAAATCAAAGAGAAGAAAATGACAATTATTATGGTGTAATTTTTATTATTTTTTGACTTACCCTTTTTGAGATATTCAATTTTGAAAAAAGTGAGGGAAAATGGTTTTGTATCAAATGATACAATCCTATTAGTACTCACATACTTTTAAAAAAATCTATACTTTAGTGAACTCACCTTTATTTTTCAATTAACAATGAGACAGTTAAGTTTTTGAATACTCAATCACAAAATTGTAGAAAAAGGTGTGGAAATTACATACGTTGTATCGTTAAGATGTTGTAGGTCATGTAATTTTCTATTTAAATAATATATAGTTTATTAATATTTTAATTATTTATTATCCTTAAGAATAATATATATGTAACAATATAAAAAATTGATGTTAAATTATCGTCTTTAGAGAAAATATATATTTAATGACAAAAGTTCATTAAAGTATGAAATTTTTTAAAAATATGAGAGTACAAATCTCAACTGTCAATTTTCATCAAAATAACAAAACCCCCCACAATCTTAAAAATTGAATATCTCAAAAATGATAAGTCAAAAAATTATAAAAGTTGCACCATAAAAACAAGCGTTTTTTCCTCTTCGATTAGAGATCCCATGTGACATATTTCGGCGAATTTTCTTTTTTCCAATTTTGATGGGTTTTGAATATTGGTAATACATGTGTTATAAACAAATAACACATGTGTTACCACCGACTATCGCTTGTAACACATGTGATAGTCGTTGATAAAACATGTGATAGTCGCGGATAACATATTTGTTAATCAATCGTAACAAATGTGTTAACCTACAAAAAATGAAAAGAAAAAAAAAATCGTCAAAAATATACCTTGTGAGATGTCTAATCGAATAGAAAAAAAAATGGTGAATTTTATGGTGCAACTTTTATTATTTGTTTGAATTGCCGTTATTGAGATATTTGATTTTTAAAAATGTGAAGGAAAGTTGGGTTTTTGTCAAATGACACATTCTTATTGGTATTTCCATACTTTCAAAAAAACTCATACTCAAATAAACTCACCTCTACATTTAATATTAAAAGATACTCCCTCCGTCCCAAATTAAGTGTCCAGTATCAGTTTGCACACAGTTTAAGAAATTGTTTTGTCTGGTAGTGAAGATGACTCTTTTGCCCTTGTTTTTTGCACAAACTTCCATGTATCAGTTTTGAGAAAGGATAAAATAGTAAAGTTAATTTACTACTTTTAAAAATGGACATTTATTCTGAAACAAACTAAAAAGGAAAAGTGGACTCTTATCATGGGACAGAAGAAGTAATATATATATATGTCATATCCAAAAAATCGTTATCAATATTTTCGGACATAAGTCGTGCATCACGACACGTAGACTTTACTAGTTTCTTTGATAACTACATCAACCGAAACAACAAATATTTAAAAAACTACATTGGAAAGGTACGTAGGTATGGGTTACCGGCCAATTGCGACCACACAAACGAATTTAAATATCTAATGAGTCTTCTGCACCTTTTATTACGTTAAGGGAATGAGACTTTGAGAGTGACTCATGAACATCAGAAGTACCCAAAAAAAGCATTATATTATGAGAAATTAAACATCATCATTAATATACAATCTCCACAAGACCCATGCTGAAGTCTGAATCACTAGATATATCCAAATTATATTAATTGAAAGTCCGTCAATGTTGAGTCAAACTATAAACTGAGTCAATATAACAGTACTAAATGTTGATCCGTAAATGAATACATATTTAAGTCTAGGAAGCAGTTGCAAATATAACATGCATTGCAACGTCGATTCACTCTTTATCTATGCTTTTCATGGCATCGAAAATAGTAATAAGTGCAGTCACGAATGCATAGTCCACATTTGGAAAAATA
This sequence comes from Logfia minima, assembly GCA_963921325.1. NCBI lineage: Eukaryota > Viridiplantae > Streptophyta > Magnoliopsida > Asterales > Asteraceae > Logfia > Logfia minima. Next base: position 39,472,644 of record OY992764.1, read on the forward strand.
GTCACCATAAATTTATCCTTATCAAACTTCTCTTTCTTCGATATTTGAATTTTGTGCATCTACAATATAATAAGCCCATTCATTAGTTTTTGTATATACTTTAAATTCATGAGCAGTAGAAATCATATATCAACTTTAATCCAAACTGGCCAAATATAACAGAAAACGTGCGAAGCAAAAGGTACGAAACTTACTTGGCTATTATGGTTGAAGAATCAGAATCTCCCATAGAGATTGTGCATTTTTTCTTCCACCAGCTTCTTTTAATCTTGACAGGCCCGGCCCGTGCAAGCTAGGCACTTCACAGGGCCCAAGATCTATAAATGGCCATCTTTTACATGTTCAACATTTAATTTTATAGCTCATAAACCATAAAGCCCACTATGAGCCCAGTCCATGTAGTTTGGTCATGTGCATCATCCTAAAGAATTAATAACTATGGGCCACTTTCTTTAAATTTTGTATATAACTATCGAATACAACAACTCAGTTAATTTTTAAACTTAAATCAATAGTCGGTTAAAAAAATGTTATTGCGGTCAAACCTAATTACCAACTTCAAGAGGTGTGTTTTCTTAATTTTTTTAATTAATGAGTTTTATATTTATAAATTTTAATTTTATCTTCAATAGTTTATTAGTTTAATTATTTGAATTTTATATTAGAGTTTTAAAGATTTGATATTAATATATAATATTAACTTAATTTGTAAGTTTGTCACTTGTGGAAATTAAAGGAATAGGATTTAGGAATCACTCTTAAATGATTCAATTTGTAGAATGTTAGTTATATGAAGTTGATCTACAAAAAAGTAATAGAGTCTCACGTATTTTAATAGTAGATTTTCATACATTTAAGTATGAGATGAACTCTGTTATACTTGTTTTGATATAAAAAATGATTTTCCTTGTACCTAATCTTCCAATCCATCCTCCTAATCCTATAAATTTGTGACATGTACTTATTCTTTCTTCTCTCATAGTCTCATGATTTGTTGTTCTAACCAAGTGTAAATCATTAGTTTGTTAGGATGATAAGTAGGATAATTAATTAGGAGGATAAATCAATTCATAATAATTTTGTGCTAGTTATAAACTTTTTATTAGGTAATATACATATACATCTATATATAAAGTTCGATTTTAGAGGACCTCGTTGTTTGTCTCGCACCGGACCATCATTTTGCGGGCCGGCCCTGAATCTTGAAATCACACACAAACATTCTTTTTACTCGTTTTGTTTGCTAAGAACACATGTTAAGTGGTCTTGAAATGGATCATGTTTGGTTGTTTTATGCTGAATATCAATTTCGAACTGGCTGTATTGTCACCCCTAAATACTTTCCATCGATTATGCTGACTCACAATCTGAAACACAAAAGTATCTTTTTTATCATGGAGAAGACTTGGGTACAATTTTTATTATTTTTCAAAGCAGTATAAATTTACACATTCTAAATCACATGTTATATACATCACAAATCATAAATACAGTTAACTAAGATAGGAACTTATAATAATTACCTTATCTCGGAGCTTAACAATTGGCGTGCCATCAGCATAAAGGAGCATTCGTTGATGATGTAACGTTGTGTCGCGTGGTTTTACTTTAAGCAGAATTTTTGTGGTTAATATACCTGTGATCACAAGGTTTCCACCTGAATTTGGGTCAACTATGATATCAAATGGGTACGGTGCCATATACTCAGACCTGATCAATGCACTCTTCCTTTGCGGGATTAATCGTTTTACCATTTGAAGCCTTAAATATTACATTTGTCATTATTGTTGTAATGTTTCTCCCATACTGACATTGCTAAAATTGAAATTAAGCCCTACATTTCTTAATTAATACGGTTTTAATTTCTAGCTGATATGTTCGTCTTTCTTTTCACGAAAATTCTTATTGTATTGACAGTGGATCACACAGGTTTATGGTGTGTTTGTTAAAAAATGCAATTAATATTAATTTAATATTAATATTAATAAAAGCAACATAATAAAATAAAAAATGGAAAATGTTGGTCTTAACGATGATCATTCAGTCAACAGATAAATATTGTTGGGCTGTGGTGTTGTTATCCCAAATCCTATTCTGTAGAAACAAAAACAAAAATAAAATACAAACTACAAGAAAACATGTTCACTATTTGAACAATGCTTCCTTTCCTTGCAGAATTAATATTTGTTTTCTAATCGTCTGTATGGCTTCGTACGTATGATGACCAAAACATGACGGCACGTATTTCTCCTTAGCTTTCGTACCCTTTATATCTTGACTTCCTAACCTCTTCTCGAATAATAAGAAGAGCTGAAACAAAAGCTTTATCCACATTCGGAGACACAGACACCGAAAACTTATCCTCTGTTTTTACTTCTTTTTTACGCGTAACTTGAGTATGCAACTGCACATAACAGTGACAGTTATTAATATCATCTTTGTTGTAAAGCATAATTTAAACTTAATTATCGAAATCAATAATTAAGGTAATAACTAATATGTTACCTGGGCAAGAACTGTAGTTTTATCTTGAGCAAATATTATAGATGTTCCATCCTTAAAGTTGTCATAAACTCTGTAATTAAATGTACTTTCGGTCATATTAGAGGTCATGAAAACGTCATAGCGAAGTGACTTGTAGCCTCGTGTCTTCTTGACAGTGAAAAGTCTGTGGTGTTCATGGTGATCTCCTTTGTAAGCTTGACGTCTTCTATGCATAGTGATGTGCTGCATTATGTATCAAGTGGGTAATACAAATCATAGTTAGTGTTGTGCTGTAAAAGCCTATTGATAAGAGTAATGCTATATACTTGGGAACAGGGAGTGAAAACATTGCATGTCACAAGAGTGAGGCGAAGTTTGAAACTCAGAGAGATGCCTCGTGAGCCGGATCGTAAACTTGTTTTTATATGAATAATTTAACTCCTGATATATTTTTGTCAAGTTATTATAAGTATTAGTTATATGACATTATTATTACTTTATTAGTTATTTACTTATGTATATGTATCGGTATATATCTATTTATATATAAAGATTATAGAAGGTTACCTCATATTTTGTCAAATACATCACGTGGTCATTTTTAAATTAAATTAAATAAATAATTAGAATTAGATAATATTTATATATAGTATTAATTAATAAAAGAATTTATGAATCATACTCAAACACTAATTGAAAAATAATATTAAACTATTAATAATAATTAATCATATTAAAGTGGATAACTTTTTTAAATATAGTAATCTAAGAATTTAAAATTAATTAATTATATTAAATTTAATAATACTCATTTCATTATTTAATTTCTTAAAAGTAACCGTTTAAGAATTTAAAAATAATTAATTGTATTAAATTTAATAAATAATAATATTATTATTTACTAAAATCAACCAATAATTCATTTATGTTTCAGATAATTTGCCAAAAGAAGAAATTACTTTTGTTGTGAAGGAGATGACTGGTTGATCTGATTCATCTACCATAACGCGACAACCATTCTTTTTCTTCCTAGCCTTAAATATAACATTTCCATCGTCGTCACTGATTTTGAATTTTTCTTCCACCTCATGGTTCTTCTCAAAAGTTAACTGAACAGGGTGATTTGCACAATATTTCTGATCTACAATTACCACGGGGTATTCAGGCTCCTTGAACACTCGATCTGGGGTTCCTCTTCTAGACATATCGTCATCTGATGAATAACATGGGCTAGACATTGTCGAACTCGAGTATGGGCTCGACATTTTGATAATTATAATTAGTTATGATAAGCCCGAATATATGTTATGACCGATCACCGCCACATGGGATGAAGCTCAACGAGCATGAGGCCATTGCAGTGGTATGTTATTTGTGGAATATGTTCGGTTTCGATAGACAGGAATTAATGTTGAATTATGGACCATCTTCCTACAGATATAAGACATTTGTCCGAAGTTTGTGGTTTTTCATCAATTCTTATGGTCACTTTTAATTGTGTTTTCCAATTGACTTGATCAAAGTAATATTGTTTGCTCCATCCATTTTATATATGCAAATGTTTTAAGGGTTATGTTGTTTTCAACTATATATAGACGTGCAACTTTCAACTATATAGGTGCAAATTTTGATCCCTTTAACAATTAATTTAACTATTATTACTAAATAATATAACTTATATTTATCTAATTAGTCTATTTTTTTTTAGTATCGTAGTAGAATTATGTTATTTGTTTAGTAAGATTGTCTTAATCTATAAATATAGGTGGTCGATCTTTGATGTCGATAATTTGGATGTTGTAAATAAAAAAGGATAAAGAAGAAAATTATTTTAAAAGAAGTTGTGATTGTGAGAGACGGTTAAACAAGATGTATGTAATAGTTTAATTAGAAAGAGTTTAAAGTTAAGATCGTATATTTGAAAATAGCACTCAAATGTTTGAAGAACATGTTTCTGGACGTTAAAGTAGCCGACTTTTTGGCTTGTGACTTTGCATTTATTTTTAATTTTTCCTTTCTAGGTTGTAGCGAGATTGGCACGAAACAAATAGCAGAATGAGAAGGTTGCCAGACCATCCTTGTTCTCATTTAATGGAGATAAATAAAACGTGAGAGAGGTTGATTTTAAAAACCTTCTTACTTAACAACGATTAAATAAGGACAACCAAATTAGAAAGTAAGGATTCCTTTGAACCGCTAATGTCTAGTTGGCAATTAAAGGATCATTAATCTTTAATCAACTTGTATTCAGAACGCTAGCTCTAATGTTATCATAAATTACAAATAATAAATGTATTTTATTAGATTGAATGGATAAAATAAATTAAAAGAAACATCTTACTATAATACTAAAACAAAATAAACTAACTAAATAAAATCTAAATATTATTATTATTACTAAACTATATATTTTGATATTAACATGAGCACTGAATGACTAGTGACCCTCCCAAGGTAAATTCGTGGTTGTACAGTAATTATAATTAAGAATACTAGTTAAGGGCATTCGTAGTCCATTGATCTTACAAATTAAGTTTAATGCACTCTCACATGATCATCTCACATGCACGTAATAACCACAATATAAGTGAATGTTTTATAAACAATGAAAATCTGAATTGTTCGATACACACTATGAATCTCATACCTAGTTCGAATTCGCTACATTCCATTGCACTTATATAATTAAACCTAGCTATTAAAATTTACATTATATGTCAATAGCTGAAAGTTACACTAGATATATCATCATGATATGTAACAAGTACACACATACAAAGATTATAATCTTAACCATAATATGTATGAAAAATAATAATTAAAAACCATCAGACTTGAAAAATACGAAGTATACCTCCTATACTAATACACTTAGCTTCAATCACTTCTATTATTTAAGTAAAATCTCATACAAGAGTTTATACGTTATCAGAGTCACAAGCTTCTTTCTTTTGTTTTAAATAAGATGAAAGATGGCCCGCACATTTGAATCCCATATCAAAAGACAGGTCACCTCCTTTGGCTCACAGTTGCATAGATAAGATGTTACAGACTCCAATTAAAAGCCCATCAAATGAATTACAGTTGCTCTAATTACAATTACAACCGAAATAGTTTTTAAGTTTATAAATTGACATAAAAAGATCTTTTATTCCTTAATAATTTACTTCAACTATATTTAAATGGATTTTTGAAATTAAATAATTAGTAGATTCGAATTTATTATACTTCATTGGGTTAAGTCTCTTAAATTTAATACATTTTATGTGTATGGGTTGTCTGTTTCTATATTTTCAATAGCATTTAAGCTCTGTAATTGAATCTTTAAATGGGTTAAAACCATATAACCCGAAGAACTAACCTAGAATGACCTGAGACTGAAATACAAGTATACAACACACCCATTCTCGGTTCTAATATTTTGGTGTTTTTATGGTTTTCCGGTTTGGTACGCTACGGTTTCAGAATTGTTAAATCCGTACGGACTGAAACCAACCTGAAATACACTAAAAAGGGTACTTTTATTGCTTTTTTTTATTAGGATTATAAATATAAATTTTGTGAGCCTTTTCTAATGGATATTTCGTTCAATTTTGAGTTGATTGAAAAGTAATTTATAAATGATTCTTTTTTTGTCTTCAAACTACGGCACAGTAAGAAAAAATCAAGTTGCAATATTCAACAAGTCTAGCATATGCAGAAAAAAACCTAATTAATGTTTATATTTTGTTATGTCCTAGCAATTCCTATTTTAATTGTTGCTTCGGTGTCTGTAGAGGTCGAGTATTGGATGATTGTTGTAGCTCTTTGCACCTATCTCTGTTGAAATGTTGTTATGATCTCAAAATTAGATTTTGGAATCAGGAGATCTAGATTAGTTTGACTAAATTGCTAAAGGTGGTTATATTTTTAATAGTTATCGACGATATAAAAAAGTATATATATATATATTACGTACAACATTCTTTTAAGATATGTAAGTGAATTACAGTGTGAAACAAATACCAACATTGATCTCTCACTTGCACGTATATTTTATGTAACTTTTCACATGAAAGGGAAGTGTTTGACTGGTACAAGACATAATATTTCTCTGCACAAATTCGATGGTCATGTAGCACAATAATTTTTGTACAAGTTCGTGTCACCACTTCAACAAAATATACTTTTGGCTACATAATCTGCTTTACATATTTACGACTTGGTAGGACTTTCGTCTTCACTGGAACTAGAACTGCTTTCATCCTCTTCGTCGTCATCATACTCATCAAATTTTGGTTCCTCTTGATAACTTTCATCATCATAATCTTCATCATCATCTCCACCTTCATCTTCATCTTCATCGTCATCATCGCTTTCTTCTTCTTCCTCCTCCTCATCTTCATCTTCTTGTTCTATTTTCCCAACCAAATTTTCTCTTTCCCAATTGTCTTCGTTCCTTTTTTTCAACTTTTTATCATCATCATCGTCGTCGCTACTATCACTTTTCTTTTTTTCCTTCTTTTTCTTTTTCTTTTTCTTTTTCTTGCTACTACCATTGTAACTTTTGATTTCGGTAAGAATCACCACAAGTGCCACAATGAATACGTAATCCACCTCCGGGTAGACTGTTATTCCGAAAGTGTCCTTTCCATGAACAACATTCATAATATTTTGCTTATCTTGTACCTGCATATTATGTATACAAAACAATAATGAAATAGCCAACGCACATCGATTTCACTTGATACAAATTTATACAAAGAAATCAGTTAAGTATGTTATAATTAACATAACCCCATCAAACTCTCACATTATGTTTGCTTTTGTTAATGCCAAACTTTCATTTAGATCAAACAAATTTGTGGTGTAAGAGATTTCAATCCATGTAGTTCAGTACCATTTCACGGGAACTCTATGATATGATCAAAAATAAAAATTTGTATGTTACCTCGGCAAGAATGGTAGAACCATCTTGCGCATAGATGGTGCAAGATTTTGTCTCCCAATCTCCCATAACTTTGCAGTCACAAACTGTCTCTTCCTTGTTTTCGACTAGGAACACATCTAACTCGGTCTCGTGTTTAGGATCTGTTGACTTTTTTACATTAAACAATAAATCTTTTTGGGTTGTGCTATCTCCTTTAAAAGCTTGCCATCTTCCATGAATCGATCGAAGCTAATCATATTAGAAAAACAGAATTATTAGGTAAATACGAAAACCAGATTATATTAGGAAATTTCATATGAAACGTTATTTCATACAACTTTTGTGATTCTTTGAAAATAATAAATCCCTTATTCATAATATTTATTCGACATATATATTTGATGTAATTGTTGTCTGCATGCAGTTTAACAGCTTCAAAAAAAATTATATCGCATTCAAGTTTTCTGTATATTTGAATCTATACATGTAACCGTATCATAAGCTTGGTTTTGATTGAAGATTAGACCTCATAAATCGAACAAAAAAGTCTATAGTATTCATTATTATAAAAAGTAATATTGATCTAATAAGAATTTTATAACAGAACCTTTTTCTTGAAAGTTAAAACAGGTTTTTCTGAGGCGTCATACAAGATATGACGATCATGAAAACTGAAACGTGTATCCTTAATCTTAAACATCAAGTTTCCGTTGATATCGACAACTGTGAAGTTCCCGTTGGAATTGGCCACCGATTTTCTTTGAACAGCAAGGTCCACGGTATATGGCTCAACGTATTGGGCGTCGACCACCACCATCATGCAGGCTGCTACGACAATGGCCTAGCCTGATTGTATAAATGATCACAAAATACTGAAGAATTATTAATCTCCTCTATTTTCTTCTCTATGTCGTTGTCTTTTTCTATTTTAAAACTAGTAATTTTGTGTCAACAAAATTAATGGCCATATAGATCATGCATTTCTATATATGTCGATTGAATGGTTCTGTTAATGTCTATAGAAGAATGTTAGTACCAATCTCTGCGGAAAAAGCTCTCAAAATTAACATTTATTATTTCATTTTATTCTCTTTAAATTTATTCAAATTCTTAGGAATTTTAGCGTTTATTAAATTAATCATAACACTTGAGGATTGTTTTATTTCAGCATATATTATTAGTATGAACTCAACCTGTTTTCTATTCATTTGAATTTCTATTTCTAATTTTGTGGATAATAATATCTATTTTACGTATTGCACGAATGTTATGTGCTTTAAGCAATCAACATTCAAATAAAATTTTCTATTTTAATTTTATTAATCGTTTGCCTCTTCGTATACACACAAATACCCCTCGTTTATGTTTAACGGCATGAACTATTCACACTGTTAGAAGCACGAATTATTTTTTCTTAATTTAGAACAAAAAAACCACGAAAAAACTAAACATAAAAACAAAAATTAACATTATATAACATATAAATATAAATTTCAGATAAATGAAAAGTTTTATAAAAGCTAAATGATGTAAGTAATGTAAGTTGATTTGAACATGAAATTGTTTTTAACCATAGATAATTTTTAACATGTTATATCTTATACCCTTTAACCTTTTCAAATAGACGAAATCAGCCTGTCATTTGAGCTTAACAGCACGCAACCATCCGTGCTGTGAACAACCTATTTGATTTTCCCATACACTTGTGAGAAATGTAACTTGCAATGTTTTAATGTACGGAATTAAGTTACATTAGTTGTGTAAAATTTTGTTAAGTTTTCGTTATGTTTTTCTGAAAAAAGAAAAAGAAAAAAAGAAATATAAGAAAGTAGTTTTAACCTACTTGCTGCTTCTACAGGAAACAAAGTAGGAGCCTGCACTCAAAATCTAATGCTAAAATCAGTAGCTCATCACACCACTACTCAAACCCCCAGATCCTTAAACTTCTTCCGATTATTTTCATCATCATCTTCAACTATAATTAGAAGTAAATACCACAACTATTATCTCAGAAAACGAAGAAAATGGCCACACCCTGTTTACAAATCCCGTTGGCACCAAAAACTCGCCCACCAACACGCCATGCAACATCTTCAGACTTCATCCCTTCAAATGAATCCCCTTTCTTCACTCATCAATTCATTCAATTTATACAATTCCACCCCCACCCCAAATTCCTATCATTTCATCCTCAAAACCCTAATTAAAACCCCCTCACTATCCCACCACATTCCCTCAGTTCTCAACCATCTCCAACAATTCGAAACGTTCGAAACACCCGAATCGATTTTCATCGATTTAATCGAGTTTTACGGAGACAACTGTATGTTTCAAGAAGCTATTGATTTGTTTTTTAGATTACCTTATTTTAGGTGTGTGGCTACTGTGGATTCCTTTAATTGTTTGCTTTCGGTTTTATGTAAGCGAAAAGAGGGGTTTCGAGTTGTGCCACAGGTTTTGTTGAAAAGTAGGTTGATGAATGTACGCGTTGAGGGGTCGAGTTTTGCGATATTGATTAAAGCGCTTTGTAGGTCTAAGAAGCCGGAAAATGCAATCTGGTTGTTGTATCATATGGTTGAGAATGAGATTGAGATTGATCAACGGTGTTTTTCGTTGATATTCTTGACGTTGTGTCGGGTAAATGATGTGGGATGTGATGAGGTTATGAGATTGTTTGATGAAATGAAGAGATTAGGGTTTTGCGTTGGTGGGACAGATTGTGAGAATGTGATTCGGTTTTTGGTGAAACAAGGAAAGGGTATGGAAGCTTTGGAGGTGTTTAGGAAGATGAAATCGGATGGGTTTAAAGGTGATGTTATTACTTATACGATGGTTCTGGATGGAGTGATTTCGGAAGGGGAGTATGAGTGTGCAGAACAACTGTTTGATGAAATGCTTGTGTTGGGTTTGGTTCCTGATGTTAGTACTTACAATGTTTACTTGAATGGTTTGTGTAGACAGAAGAAATTTGATGATGCGATTATGATGATTTCAAGTATGAAGGAAATCGGGTGCAAACTGAATATGAGTACATATAATCTGTTACTTGGTGCGATTTATGAGAGTGGAGAACTTGGTACAGCGAGTGAGGTTTTAAAAGATGTGAGAGTGAAGGGTGTTTTGTTGAACTCACAAACGTATGAGATAATGATATGTAGGATGGTTAAGGAAAATGATATCTCTAGAGCTTTAGATCTTTTGAATGAGATGGTGCAAAAGAGATTAGTACCTCAGCCTTCGATATTTGATGAAATTATATGTAGGTTGTGTGAGAACGGATTAGTTTCAAAAGCTTTGAACTTGCTGGCTGAAATGCTTGGAAAGAATGTTTTTCCTGGGTGTAGATCATGGGAAGCACTGATTAGTGGATTTCGAATTGAAAATGATTTTAAACAGACAGATTTGTGTGTTATGGAAAAAATTTAGCAACACAACAAGCTTTGGTGGAAAGTGGAGTCAGTTCCTATCCTTTGATTTGTAACGGTAGAGGGAAGTTTCCCTGCTCAGGTGAGTAGCTTATGTTTACATTGTATATACGTGTTATGGTATGAATTGTATTTTTTAAACTAGATGACATTAGCTTTGTGATATTCCTTTGACTTAGCAAATCACGAATCATGCATTTGTTTCAGTTTTGAAAGTGTATATTGTCCATGAAATGTTGTTATGGTAATCAACTAACTCAAGAATCACCATGCTTGCTGCAGTCGATGTTCAATTTACAGAATCAAGATAATTATAATTTACATTGACGAATTAAGTGGTTGATTGTTTAGGATCTAATAGAAGCTCAGCCATGTTTTGGTGCTTGTTTTGTACTTAATTATTATTATTATTATGACAATGACTTAGTAGTTAAGCGAAAACTACATACCTCATCCATATGCAGTTACGTTTTCTTCCAATAATGCCCAACAGCCTCTTTACTAAATCTGGTTCTCTTTCAAACTTGTCGGTGCTTCTCTTTTCTTCTACCACTGCTGCCATTGCTGACCACTGCCACAACATCCTCTACCATTGTATTCGCTGCTCCGGATGTTTCCTCTGCGATCAATTTTATCTCTTTCTTTTTGCAGACGAGATTCTGACATGATTCAACTGCAAAAGAGTACCAATCAGTTGTAATCTTTGCAAAGTTCATATCTCTCTTCATCTATTGTTACATTGTTATCTGGTATGGTTCATTTCTGACATGGTTTATCGTATGCATTGATTTAGTTAGACATTTTGGACAAAGTTACAGTTGCTCCCGTTTTTTGCTAGGAAAAATTGGTTTTGAATTTATGGGTTCTTTTGTTAAGTTCTCTTACTAACTCTTGTAGTGTAAGTTTAGATACAAGAATGATATAAGAGATCCTGGCTACTACTTCATTTTACTGTAATAATATAAACTCTAGAATTATCTTATAGACTTTTGAGAATACGATGGTAGAATATTATGTGGGGTCAAAACAAAAAATTCTTTTGAATGGGAATAATTTCTAAATTGTCACTAATAACCTTACAAAAATATATATTTTAGTAATTTTAGATTTTTTGAGGGGCAGTTGCCCATTTTAGATCCGGTATGCCCCTGGTTATGGGTATGTATGGATATATTCTTGTTTATTTCACTATTTAGCTCTCAGTAATATTGTTTTTTGTGTATTGTACAATGACAATCGGCACAAATTAGCAACTGACTTTGTACTTTTTCCTAATTTTAACAACCAATTGACGTTAAATAGAATTAGTAGGGTACCCCGGCAATGCAACTGCACCTCATACGTTAAAGATAGTGTTAGTTTATGATAGTTGGTAGTAAAACTTGTTTTACACTTACATTTAAAAGGCAACATATTGTATTTGTATTGAAATTTATACAAGTTTGTTAGAGTAATGAGTTGATATCAATACTATAACAAGTTGATTGAATAGAAAACTTTAATATGTAAGGATAAACTGGTCAAAAATTAAATTAAATTGAAAAAACAAATCCTGAATCACGAGATTACATTGATTAACCTGAATATAAAATATAACAATTTAATAGTTGTTAAGAACAAAAAAGTCCGTCTAACGTTATCAAATTGAGTAAAGTCACTAGCGATCAAACGAAAATCATTAACTTGGAAACACAAATCAGAAAGTTGACAAACATTCTATGTAATGTTCAAACTCACACTATTTTGATCTCAAAAACCGTGTACATAATCATCGCCTTATATAAGCCTGCAAGTGTATTTTACTTGATTAACCCCAAAAATATACTTTATCCTCTGTATCTACCAACAATTGTAATTTTGATTCTAACAAAAGCAACTTGATCATGACTAAAGGAATCTCTTCATAGTTCAGAAAAGAAAAAAAAATTCGCGTAGGTTGTAGTTACTTGATTGTCCGTCGGAAACTGTGCACTATATGGTGTAAGACTTTGTACTACTTTAATTAAAAGAAAATGGATAAAGGAAATGTGCGTACTTTAAAATAAGATACTTTAAATGGCAACCAACTTCCATATCAAGGAGGTTTCAACTTCTAGTCTTGTAACAACAATCCACATGTTTGAAATTTCATTGACACAACGTTACTGCTTTTTACATCATGTTGTAATCTGAATATACATTAGAATCTGACAAACCATAAATCAAAATCATGGTAAATGGTAAATGGTCAGAGGTCAAGCCGAACCTTTGTGGGTAATGAATCAAAGCATGTAAATATGGGTACAAGTCGATTTGAGTTATGTTGCTTTGTAACACTTTTTGTTCATTTAATGGAATAATTAGTATGTCAAATATGATCTGAAGAATAATTTAAAATCTTGAATAAATTGGATTACCATGTTCTATGTACTTATGATACATTAAGGACAACTTTGACCAGCTTGATCCTCACTCATTTGGACAAGTTTGGGCCAAAACGGTGCACTTGTCATACCACATCACCCCAACATAAAACTAAGGTAATGGCGAAAACGATCATCAAGAGATTACTAATTGATATTCATCATCTAATAGGTTAAAAACAATAGATACGCGATCAGGCGTTTCATCAACATAGGTAATTCTCGTGATTTTACATTGACAATTTGAGAATTAAATAGCTTATAAGTATTATACAACTCGAGCTAGTTAATTATGGTATCTAAATACATAAGCTATATGCAGGGTCGGTCCTGAGTTCTCTAATGCGCAGGGCGAATTAACTAAAAATGCCCATTGTAAGCAGACAACGTTACAACATACTATCAAGTTAGACACATCATCCCTATGCCGATTTGATTTTATTTTTAATTATAAAAAAAATGTTACAATATGAGGAGATCAACTCCGAATCACAAGTTCTTAATCACCTAAAACGATGTCGTCGTGCATTTCTTGAAGCAAAAACGTCGATTATCTTGTCATAGTCAACATTTGCTAAAAACTTAGTTTCAATACTCGGAATTGCTAACCCATTGAACCTCTCTTGACCCATTGTGCTCCTTAAATAAAACTTCAATAGCTTTGATTTTGAAAAACTTCTTTCTGCGGATGCTACCGTGACTCGTATGGTTAATAAAATCTTGTATGCAAGTAAAACATTAGGAAACATATCCATCTTCTTCGTGAACTCCATGATTTGAATAGATGTTCAAGGTCTTTCTCCCTCATATGCCCCATCCAGCAACATGTCCTACAAAATTTGTAACTCCATAAACAAGTCATTTCCATCGATATCATAATCTTTATCACATTTCAAAGCAGTTTCAAGATTTAAACAACATTTTTTTAAGTTTTCATCGTCTAAATAAAATAACTTTGATGCGTCAAACATGAAACAAAAAATAGAATCAAAATATTTCATTTGTTCAAATCTACTCTCTAACTGTACAAGAGCCATATCAACTAAAACAATAAAGTAATCAGTTCTAAATTGTTCCTTAGCATATTGTTGCTCTATTTCAGTATTTGGAATCTCATCAAATTGCTTTTTTCTAGAAGATGCAAGTTTAACAGGAAACTAAGGTTCAAGGTCAGTTTCTACAATTTTTTTAGCTTCATCAATAGCATTGTCCAACCTAGATTCTCTATAATTTTGAAAGTAAGTAATCAATCCCTCCAAATTTTGTACCGCAACATCAAGAAGCATATCACTAGACTGCAACTTTTTACTAACCACATTAATTTTATATAAAATTTCATACCAAATAACCAAACTTAGAATAAATTCAAAACTTGAAAATTCACCATTAATCAATGATTTAGCATCTCTACACACTTTTCCATCATCACTTACTTTAGCTAATGTTATTAAAGCGTTTTTTACTTTGGGAACTTGAGTTTTTATTGCTTTAACACTTTCTACATGACTTTCCCACCGAGTAGCAGGCAATGATTTCAAAGTATATTAATCAATATATTCAAGTAAAACACCCCACCGTTTCGTAGAATTTGAGAAGACATTATATATTGTTTGACATATACCAAAAAATGTTTTTGTTTTATAACAAGAATTTGCCATATCACACAATACTAAATTAAGAAAATGACAAACACATGGCATATAAAAAGCTCTTGGGATTTTAGCAAGTAATCTAGCTTGAACGCCTGCATGTTTTCCTTTCATATTAGATCCATTATCGTACCCTTGTCCTCTTACAACAAAAGTAAAATACTTTACCGAGTCTTTCGAGTAAATCAACCATTTTCTGTCAAAAGAATCACCATTTCTTACCTTACGTACATAATATTCACTAGAGAAGTGTCTACCTGATGTATCTTTTGGGTAATCTAAATTAAGTACTCTAATATGCCATTTCCTTAAGTACTCTAATATGCCATTTCCTCACGAGAAACTCTTTCATGTTTAAACCTAAACCATCCCAAACTCGCACATCAAAGATATCGTAACTAACTTCATCGGGATAAGAATTATCATAATGTTCATTAGTTCTTTCACTTGGATCTTTATTATCTTCATTTATGTTAACGTTTTTATTTGGATTTTCAGTGTTTATAGGATTCTCATTCTTTTCATTATCATTATTTTCTTCAACATTATTATTATTGTTATCATTATTTTTTTGTCTAACAACAAACCTTTCTAAAGATCCTTGTAAGGATTCAACAATTTCTTATTGATTTTTCTTTCTTTTCCTAATTTGAGCCCCTGGCGGTTGTTTACGTGGAAATATGATAATTTATAGTAAAATCAAATAATACTCACGTATAAAATAACAAGTATGAAAAAATATCATCTGATCAAAAGGACAATGGGAAAAAATTGATTGATTAATGAGTTTGAAGCTTTGATCCGTGCAATTTAACTATCAATGAGTTTAACATTTGATTGTGAAAAAAAAATGTCGATGGATCCTCCTTGCTCCCGTGCATGCGGCATGTCACAAACCACATCCAATTTAATATAATAATTGGGCTACATACCTAGAGGAATTACTTTAATTGGAAAATGGGCCTAATAATTGGGCTTGATATGCTTCTTGCGAATGACAAAAGTTCACAGATGACAGACCAGCTCATATTTATTTGTTAATATAATTGGGCTTTGTACTTCAACTTGGGCCACACGAAATATTAGGCCCATGACTTATTCTTTTTTCTTGTGGTCGTCTTCCTCCTCAAATACTTGCAGAGTTGCAGGTTGCAGACAACAGACTCCTAACGGACCTAGTATGAAAGAATAACCACTAAAAACATGTTGCCCCTTACCGATTTATATCTAACAAATTGCAACTGTGACGGGCCAACACAATGTTTTCGATTTGGATTTTCTAATTACGTTTTTCTAATTACGTCAGGAACTTAGGAAGTAAAGGTATGTATACTTTTGGTTTTTATTTTTTTAATTATATTATTTTAAATAGTTTATTAATGTAATTAATCATTCGATTTCAAATTAAACTATTCGAACTTTTGTTGATTAGTGTTATAAAACTTTTAGGAATTAGAAACTCACAATTTATAATATAATTCAATTCAACATAATAATTAGGATACTAATTATATGATATTGTTACGATTTAGTATTCAATTTGGACATAATAATTTTAAATAAGACCATTGTGATTCTTAGATTCTATTATTAATGTCTTTAATATATTAAGTGTTTGATTGTAAATTTGTCGTTATTGTTTGAACATCTTTAGTAACTATGGCTCCTAAACAAGAATCTGGATATGAAAAGCATAAAAAGAGAAAAATAATTGAAGAACTCATTAAGTCTGAAAGTGGGGCTATAGATAAGTTCTTTCAAAGGCAACCAAAAGTTTCTTATTATAATGGAAACGTTGATGATGATAATGGTGGACATGATAATGAGGATGGTCTTGATGATGCTAATATTGAGTTAGATATTGATCCGGTGTTCTCTCAAAAACATAAAGTTCATAGAAAAAGACAATTTGATAAAAATCTAGTGATCAAGATGCTTCATTTTCTGCCCAAAGGTCATTTAAAGTTAATTATTTCTTATACATTATTGACCATGCACTTGCTTTTCTTCGAGAAAGATTCGAACAATACAAAGCTTACGAGAAAAATTTTGGTTTCTCGTTGACTTCTGATAAGTTGAAGTACCTCAATGACTACGATCTTAATTCGTGTTGTAGTGATCTTGAATTCGCACTCAAGAGTAATGGACAATCAGATATTGATGCAAATGAACTTTATTTGGAGTTAAAGTTGCTTAACAATTTGTTGCCATGTGAAAATATGAGAGCTGACGATGTTTTGAATTTTCTTAAACAAGTCAATTGTTTTCCTAATGCAATAATTACACACAGAGTATTCTTGACTATTCCAGTAATCGTGGCGTCTGGAGAAAGAAATTTTTCAAAAATGAAGTTGTTGAAGTCATATTTGCGGTCCACAATGTCACAAGAGAGACTTAGTGGATTTTCATTATTAGCTATTGAGAGCAATCTATTGGAGAATGTTGATTATAAAGAGCTGATTCACGATTTTGCTTTTAAGAACGCTAGGAGAATTGCGACATTCAAAGTAATAAATTATATTACATGTAAGCGTGATAGATAAAAACACTATGTTATCATATCCATAGTTTTTTTATATAATTATAAGATTTATTGTATACTAATGAGTAATTTTCAGTTATATATTAAAGTTTATGTTCAGTGGTATATTTATATTTATCGAACAGGCCCTATAAAATTAATGAGATGACCCTGGTTTCTACTTAATCACATGTTTTATCTTAACAACAAAATCATAATTCATGAACTATCAACATATGCATCATATCCATACTTAATCACATGCTCACTGCTTCTGCCCGGAACTGGTGGGGACCCTAACTCCATTTAGTATGGTTCTAGCAGCTTCAATTAGGGTTATGTTTCTTCATTCAACTACTCCATTTTATTCAGGGGTAAGTGGTATGAGAAATTTTGAGAAATTTCCTTATTGTTACAGTATGAGTGTATGACTAGGCTCTTGAATTATGTATCATTGTCACTTCTAAGTTCCTTGATGCACACGTCATTTAGATTTTCCATCTTATTTATGAACGTGATGATTTCATCAGCAACATCACTCTTTCTCTCGAGGAAGATGACCCATGTATACTTTGAGAATTCACCAACAATTACAAAGGTGTATTTAGATCCTTCAATACTTTGTATATTTATAGGTCCGAAAAGGTCTGTGTGTAAGCGATGAAAACTTTTAGTAATTGAGAACAATTGTTTGGTTTCGAAGGAGGCACGATGATTTTTGACCTTCTCGCAAGCTGAGTAGGGATTATCTTTGGAAAAGGTGAGACTTGGGATTCCTTGTACCAGTTCTTTCTTAGTCAGAGAGTTGATCATTTTAAAGTTTAGATGAGAAAGACGTTTGTGCCACAACCAATTCATCTCATCTGATGCTTTGCAATTAGAACTACTCCATTGTTGATGTTGTAGATGGTTCCCGGATGTTTGTCAAATAGTACTTTGTATACGACATCACATAGTTGACTAATGCTAATGAGTTATGTTGTAGTCCATTAACATAAGCAATTTTGGTGAACTTGACTCTGTCATTCGTCAATGACCCATATCCCTCAATGTTTCAAGTGGCATTGTCTCCAAATACAACAGTAGGATTAGATCCGATGACATAGTCCTCAAGTAGGGTTTTACTACCATTCATGTGCCTTGAACATCCACTGTCCAAGTGCTAATCTTCTTTGTTGAAGCAGCCATGCACACATGACAGGGTGTGTTAGATTATTTTCCTTTTTGAACCCACTTTTTGGCAGGTTCGTTTGAGGAATTCTTGACCCCTTGTTTACGGCTATTAAGATCAGAAAGATGTTTCCAATCTATAGGTTTAACAGTGTTTGTCCCATACGACATAACTTATTCATCAGATGATGAATATGGATATGGGTTATTCGTTAAGTGTCGCACTTATGCTGTTAACTTGCTTAATGTGAGAGACAGTTGTCTGATTGTTTTGATAGTAGTATCTGATAGATTTGGATCAGATATGTGCGTGACAGAATAGACACTTGGATTATACTTGTGAGCGAGAGTTTTTAGTGATTTTTCTCTTTGAGAGGGGAATGGATCAATGTGCCTCTTTAAGACGGTATGTTTTAGAATTTTTTTGAAATCAATTTCAACAGGCCCTAAATTTTTATCAAGAGGATGTTCATTAGTGTGAAACCTGGGTTCCTGGGACAGGTTCTGAGGGGACATGATTTTGTATTCATTACTGTCACATGATTCTTGCTCATAAATTAGATACACGAGTGTCGTTAATTGTCATAGTGGCTATTAGGATTGAGCTTATTCTGTTTTCAAAGTTAAAGAACGTTGAAGACTTAGCATGTGAGTTAATCTTTAAGTCTTTTATTTCTTCTTTAAGCTATTGATTTTCTTTAACAACTAGATAGTACAGTGATTCAAGTGTCATTTTAGCCATATAACACATTGTAAGTTTTTCCTCTTCATCCTCTAAGTCATCAGAGATCCCAATCTCTTGTTTCAGCAAAAAGTCACTTTTCTTTTAGATTTAGCTTCTAGAATGACAATTCAAGCAACACTATTTATCTCATTTCTGAGAACTCCATAGAGGTTGACCAGTGAATGAGTTTTTAAACACACATTTGTTCTTATAACTTGTCTAAAGCCGTTCCATTTAAATGTAAGGCTATTTAAGAATTTCACTACCACATGTTTTATAGTTGAGGTACTTTTAAACTACATATTGGGTTTAGTAGTGACTTGAATCTAGTTTAAGTTTGTTGTAACCTTTCATTTGGCATAGAGAAGAAATTATCATAATGAACTTTTATATCGATTTGATTGTTTTCTAGGACATCTTCATCTCTATCAATTTGGATGACAACATCGTCCCACATTTCTTGTGCAGTCTCATTTTGTACCACAGAATTATGTACGAGAATTATATCTCTCCATCAGAAGAACTTATCCTCATCAAGTATAGGGGTGACGGCTAGATAGTCATTGTCCTTAGAGTAGGTTAGTTCTAGAATGTGCTCGGCCCTTACAGATCCAGATTATGATTTAATCTAACCGCTCTGATACCAATTGTACGTCCTCGTCATACATTAAGTATTAATTACTTAGGATAACTTTTGCTTGAACACGTTTTAAATACTAGAATAATAGAAAATCAGTTTATATTAAGTAGTAAGAAGTAACAAAGCAATTGTAAATTTTCAATGGTGTAATTTCTTTATTGATAAGAATCAAAGAATTACAAGGTACAAGTGCGGAATAAGATTAAACACAAGTTAATCTAACTTATACCTATATGGTGACAAATTGTATTCTTTTTATTTAACCGAGACAATTAAATTCTCACCTATGACAGAGAGTTTAAATGTAAACACTCGACTCACACTCGACTCATCGGTTGGTTACTGGTGTTTACTTCAATTAATGCATTATAATAAATGAGCATATAATATGAGTGTGAAAGAATTAACAGATGCTTTGGACAAACATTTCCTTTATATAAACATGGAATATGTGTCTTAGTACAGGATTTTGATGTGTTGACCATCCAATGGATAAGTACATCCCTCATTTAATGACATGCTTCTTCTATACGCCTCAAGGACAAAAGTATGAATATTATTGTCAACTATTCATACATTTTGCAGGTCTTTTCTTGCAGACAACTCGTACTTTACTTCGTAGAGACGTTTTGTCGCTAATTTCAACATAGGATTTTACTCAAACTATCCTAGTTGACTTGTCGAAGTGGTTGACAAGGACCAACGATAAACTTGTCAGATGTCAGATGTCACTGGTCGCTAGTTCTCTGTAGTTAATTCTGGTATTATGTGCTGGTTCTCTGTAGTTATTTCTAGTAATATGTTCGTTGTTCCACCGGTGAGAACAAGATGTATTTTCAAGATCCTTTTTGGTTTTTTTGAAGTGTAAATTCTTAACGGATCTAGTGGCAAAGAGTTTGTTCACTGGTCATGATAATTTAACAACTAACAAGTGCGAAGCCTGTTAAGTATGGAATAATGCATCATCCCTAAACTCTTTGAGGATACAGGTTAACTACTTAACGAGATTTTATCCGGGTAATTAAAAATAAGTAATGACCAGTTGGCTTGCAGCCCAATAGTGTTTTATATGAACAACAATTATTATTATTCCTGAATTTGTTTGGTTGTTAATAATGAATAAACTTTTTGATAGTGCTTATTATTAGGATATATATATATATAGGGAAATGATCCATAGGGAATCTCTAAATCTTGGGGAATGAGGGAAACAAATCTTAGCCCTTGATTTTTTCATAAATAAATGTTTTTAACATTGATTTGTGATGAATGTTAAATTTTGAAATTATTTGTGATTTTTAAAATTCATTTATGATGAAATCGAGCATGAGATTTGCTTTCCTCCTTCCCTAATTTTTTTGCTTTTCTCTTGATCCCTACCATATATATATATATTTATATATTTTATATAAAAGAGAAAGTATTACTGTTTAGAATTACTAATAATGCTAAGAAACTTATAATATTATCTCTTGTATATCTTCTAAAACTTATTAGATGTTTTTACTTTAGAAAAAGGGTGTTATAATCAAACTTCTATAAGCACTCAATCTTTGGTGAGTTTATTTAACAACTAAATGTGCTAAAACCATTTAAAGTGTATGGCATCAAAACATAATTTAGTGTTTGGGTGCCAAAATTTCTTTTCGAAAACCGTACAGAACTTGAGAGAATGTACGTACTTTATCTAACACTCATTTTTTCTATCATCATTTTACTAAATTTGTTGCACGTATCATCAAATTTTTGCATTAAAAAATGTATCTTAATTACTAGAAAAAGAGTAAACAGTTTTGTTAGTGACAGTTAATGGGTATGTCATTAATAAGTATGACATGCATATAAAATACCCATTTAAGTTTTTCATAACTATACTTCAATCAATATTCGAAGACCGTTAAATTTTTCATACTTATACTTCAACCAATATTCAGAGACTGTTAAGTTATTAATAGTTTGAATGCAAATATTATTCATACATAAATTTGTGCGAGTACAATGTTAATTGTTAAAATATATATACTCCGAACCATAGAAATTAGACTGTATTCTAATAAGCTGCTAAACATGTCAAAGGGTTTCAAAGTTAGAGAAAATACAGTAACTTATATATAAATCTTTTGATTGTTTTATTGATCACTAAAAGTAAAATAGGAATAATCGATCAATTGAAACCTCGCCATAATATTTTTATAGTTAATTTTTAAGCTAGTTCAAATGGATTTTTTGTGAAAGTTATTGGTTTACTACATATTAAAAAATATTTGACTGACAATACCCACAAAGACGTATTGTAGTTGTTGTCTATTAACATTTGAATATGAATCATATCGTTTTCATTTCAATTTCAGCCAAATCTTAACTTCGATGGATATGATCC
The DNA here is from genome assembly GCA_963921325.1 of Logfia minima. Classification (NCBI taxonomy): domain Eukaryota; kingdom Viridiplantae; phylum Streptophyta; class Magnoliopsida; order Asterales; family Asteraceae; genus Logfia; species Logfia minima. Next base: position 39,494,948 of record OY992764.1, read on the forward strand.
ACATTAGCATCATCTTTAATTCAGATAGCTTATAAAGGTTGCAAACTAGCAAATCGCCATACACTGCTAAAATAGAACTCAAGAATCAAATAAGCGATGACAACCATTTATTTATTTATTTTTTGAACAGCAAAAAAAGAAACTCAAACTTAAGCTTCGACATAGTCATCACCGGAGAAATGAGAACCAAAATATATTAAATAAAAACTAGTAGGAAACTAGCAACATTACAAAGAATTGGCAAGAAGTAGGTTTTTGAGTCATTATGTCCAAGAAGCATTAACCTTTCTATTTCTATTTACAAACCAAAAAAAAGAAAGATTAACAATTGAGTCATTGATGATATCCTTTCGAGGCTTCTTATCATCAAAAAGGGTTGCGTTTCTAAACTTCCAAATTATTCAATATGTAGAGATAACGATAGCTTAAAGAAGAATTATTTGCAAACTAAAAATCTAAATATTCTGCAAGTAAATAAGCACATCGTCTGTTGTAAGGAAAAGAAAGATGTTCACATGACACCAAAAGGAAGGCTTATTTAGTAATGGAAATAACTAAGGTTTCTTATTTAGTAATGAAAATATATGGTTTTTAAAGATAAAACCGCGATTAAGACGACCATAATGGTAAATAAGACAACATAATTAAGCTGCAAGTCAGTCTCAAGAAAGAGTGTTTGTAATGAAAAAGTGATTAAGGAGGAAAAACACTACTTGCAGAACTTCCTTTAAAATTATAGTTAATTACCTAAAAAATTCTATATGCTTTCAATTTTGTCATTTTTTTCAACATACATTTTATATATCTTATTTCCCCCTTATAGTTTTAACTTTTGTCGCTATTTAATTATAATATAACCTGAAAATCAGATTCACTATTGAAAAAATAACATAAAAAGACATGCATGTTGCATAGTAACCAACCGATTTACCACTCAAAATTGTTAACTATGCATCATGATAGATCGAGAGGAGAAAAAACATGTATGTTTCATAGGTTGTATGAACGATATAAACATACGTGGTGGTATACATGTTAAACTTCTTACTGCGAAAATTTCCTGTTAAATTGGGTGTTCCCAGTTAAGAAGCAACGAAGTCAATTTTTAGATTACATAATGATTTAATATAGACAAAAGTTAAAATTACGATGGGTAAATGTGACATAAAAAATTACATTGAAAAAAGGCTATTTACCCTTAATATTAACAATAATCATAGTAGGATAAGGAAAGACGAGTACAATGTTTGGATGTTCTTTTTTTGCGAGGGTAATTTCTTCTACGTTTTTAAGGCAACCTAGAGTCTTCCAGCGTAGATGTTTGTCTCTAGTTTTAGTTATAAGTATTTTCGCGTTCCATGTTTATTTCATGATACAATATTGGGATTATACATTCGAATTTCACCAAAGTATACATTTTGTTTTTAAAGGTTACTCACATAATTTTATAGACTACCCAAGTTTATTTTTTGTGTCATATATATCAAATTTGATCAAAATCTTACCATAAACATTTAGAAAAGCCACTCTTGAAGCCATATTAAATACTTGAACTATGAAATCATTGGTCGCACAATGAAAATTTGTACTTATGTTAGTTTTTATCAATAATATTTCAGTCGAATTTGATAAAGATGAATCAAAACGCAAATTTAAGTGGCTCACAAAATTATTTTCATAAACAGATAGCTTTTAAAAACAAAGTTATATATTTACGTGGTCTATTTATCCCTGTAACATTTTAGCTGAATTAAATATTCTATTGTTAGAATTATTTAAACTTACGTTGTTCACTTCCAAGTTATACAAACATCCATAAAACCATTTTGGAACTATTGTTAACCTAATGATGACATTGAAACTCACGACCATCAATAAATCAAGTTAGATAAGTAGTCACTTTCCTTAAACATATCAAAAAGCATGAAAAGAAGGACATGACATTTGATTAGTACTTTGTACTATGCGGTCTCAAATTTATTTCCACATACACCTGAAGTTTTCTTCTAGACGCAACCTTAATTATTAGCAAAATATAAGATGACATGATTCACTTCGATAATCACAATGTTATGATAAGCCTATTTACTAGTGACATATGTCGTTATTGCTTCCTAATTCATCTTTTTAAGTTATCTTTTTAACAAGGAGCTGAGATTATGTGACTGTAAATGACAGATTCAAGGGGCGAAAAGAGGAAAACATATACAAATTTGACATTTTTCATGTCGTTTTTCTTACCTAAAGTGGCAGTTTTGATGATGAAAGTTAAAGAAATGAATTTTTTGTACAATCATCACATAACTTAATTTCAGATTTTATAGATGGATTACCTACTACGTACGTGGATATATACCGTATAGTAGTCATTTCAATAATAGGAAATGTAGGAACAAGTATAACGAAACTAAAGTAATGAACAATTTTATAAAACAAGAAACAGAGAAAACAGAATGCAAACGAATTTAAAAGGCTGGAGCTTGTGTTATACACAATTCCCTTAAAATTGATTTCGAGTCTGTTTCCCCGAGTACGGCGGCCGAAGCAGTGTACTGTCGGAGTCAACAACACTTTCCTGAAAATCGCAGTAGAGGTTATTCGTGTGTTCAATTAACTTGAGAGAATGTGAATGATTTCGGTAGTGCGAAAAGAAAACAATGACATCCTTTATATAATGCTCCACCAAATCGTTATAGTTAAAAACGACATTATTGTCATTAAAACATTAGTATAATTCCAAATTAAACTCATAATTGGAGCAGAAAAAATCATTTTTAATTGTGAAGTGCTACTGTAATAATTTGCAGAATCGTTTCCATAACTAAAACTGGAATGGGTCAACATGGGTCAAACCATGGGTAATGGGTCGGGTCAAAAATTATGGTTTGCAACAAAAATCAGCCTACGCGAGCCCGAGGTATTTCGAGCTGCATTCGTATCCGCCAATCGCACACGCATACCATGGATCAGGAGCCCCGACCCGTTTTCGTCCCAAGATTTGCAACCCCCCCCCCTCCGCGCGTAGGAGTTGGAGTGTGTGATGGCTATAAGCTTGTTGCACTTGTTTCAACACCTTCACTTATAAACACCTCAAATATTTGGTCCATTTTCGATGTGGTAAAAACACAAAACACATCAATTTCTAGTTTCATATACCTCTTTGAGCTTCGATATTTCATTCATCTCTCATCAAGTTTGGCGTATAATATGCCGTTACAAAGCTCTTGTCAAGAGCTACATAACCATATAAAGTATTAAATATAATTACGACATTTACATATAGATAATTAGGTCCAAAGTTTGAGAAAAATACACATTTTATCTCACTTTTGCCAACAATCCCTCACATGAATGGACATCGATGAAATAATACACGCAATCATACTCAATTTCAATAATTGAGTCTTGCATAGGATAGGTAGGTGTTACCCTTTAAACCTTCCGTTGTGAAATGTACTTAGTCTCCTAGCTGTCAGTACACATCAATGTCTTTGAACTGATCTAATGTTTATGTAGACGACAATAAATTTCATACATGACTCTTCTTGAGAGTGTTAACTCCTCATAGTCATGTCCTTAATGGTCATGAACACTAGCCTGGTTCTACAAGAGCTCTTAAGAAATGCGCCCCCACATTTTCTTTCGAAGCAACCCTACTTCTCTCTCACATAGGTGATTCTTCAAATCATTAAAAGCAGTAAGCTTAACCTCACTATCACTGTTGATACATGAATGGAGTAGGAAGCTTATTAACTCCCTTTCAAATGGTTTAGTTATGTAAATAACTTCCCCCATGGTGATACGTCACATGTCACTAGTGGATAAACTGACAGTACCAACAAGCAAGTGAACGGCCATAATTTGTTGGTACGTCGTGTTACCAACGATTAACAGTTATGGGAAATATGCCAGTGGCTAATTTTTTAATTCCAACAAAGATTGAGAGTCATTGAAAATTTACCAACAAAGAAAGAGGTTGTTGCTAATTCAGAAGATTGTCAAGTCGATGGTGTTTTCATAACTAGCAACGAAAATGAAGTTTTTGGTATTTAGAAATTGTAACTAGCACCGAAAATGAAGTTTTTGGTATTTAGAAATTGCAACGACGAAAAGTCGTGGATGATTAGATAATCGCAACGAATAGTATCGTTGATATTTAAAAATTGCAACGAAAAGAGTCGTCGATATTTTTAGAATAACAACTAAGAGAGTCGTTGATAGTTAAATGATTGCAACAAGAAAAGTCTTTGATATATAGAAACTGCAACAACAAAAAATTGTTGGTGTCCAATAGCAATGATAATAAAGTCGTGGTATCTATGAAACGGCAACAAAAATAGTAGTCGATATCTAATATTTAATAGCATAATTGAATTCGTAACAAATTAAACGAACCAATTACATATCCTACCGACAGTTGATCCGCTACCAAACGATTTACATATCAAAATCAAACAAGATTAGATACTATATCTAATTTGTACCTACTAGGCTGCTATACAAAAACACTTACCAAGTAAATTCCAAAAGGAAGTAGGATCTACCTAACTACATGGAACTACAATATGAATTGGGGCATATAGAACAATTCACATACTGTTCAAAGACAACCTAGCAAATATCAGTAGCTAACTATTTCAACAAAAGCAGTAGATAATTGAATAAACATCATTAGAAACGGAGCTACTGAATAGTTTAGTGATCTTATACCAAAAAATAAGCAAGGGTACCATCAAGTTACTCGCTAGAAGAAGCGGTATTCTGCTGACTCTACTGACTGTTTAACTGCTTCTGAATTTCCTCCATTAGAATTTAGAAGCATTCATGCTTGACCTCCACCTTTTAGCCAATAACATCTTCCTCACTGATGACTAGAGTGGGTGTATGGACAATAGGAGCCTTGGTGAAAGATGAACTTGCTTGGCTATGCCCATAAGCATTCTTCTTATTTGGAACACAAAACATTTGCCCATGCTTCAGAGTCAAATGGTAGCTCGGGAGGTGCATCAGCATCATCAGCACTCTCATCGTTATCTAACACATAAAAGTTAAAGTTAATATGAATAATAAGAGTGGGGCTGGTTATGAAAAATCAAGAAACTCTTCAACCCCATTTTTAAATTCTTGTGTCACTGAAAATCTTGAGGGACCAATCGACGTTTCATCCCACTACGATCAACCGACATTTTACTATCTTTCTAAGGCTTGACTAGTTTCTGACAACCTCACAAAATAAATATTCTATTTCTTGATGTCCATATGTACACGTGAAAAAATGACAGTTAATAAAATCTATAATGTTGTGTCCTTGTATATTTATTAAATATATTAACCACTAGGTTAGGTAAAATCAACATCAACATCAACATTTTGTATTAAAATATGAAATTTTTACGTGGTAATCAACAGGTATACCAACACATCTATAACTATACTTAGTAATATTATAAATAATTTAGTAGATAAACATAATGATGGTTAATATTTTAGTCAGGTCAACGATATGAAGAATTTATATATTATAAGCAGCAAATCGAGACATTGCAATATTATATTTCCTCCGTCCCAAATTAAGTGTTTTGCTTTCCTTTTTTGTTTGTCCTGGAATAAATATTCACTTTCAAAAGTTGCAAATTAACTTTATCATTTTATCCTTTCTCAAAACCGGTACAAAGGAGTCTACATAAAATAAGAGTAAAAGAGTCATCTTCACTAACAGACAAAACAATTTCTTAAACTCCATAAAATCTGATACTGATATAAAGTCCTAATTTCAAGAACAATACAACCACACAAATTGTTTCATAAAAAACAGACACAATCTTTTTACAAAGCGAGACAAAAATTGCTTTTGTGGAACCAGACAAAAACCTTTTTACACCTTAGAAAAGTAAATGAACAACAAATCGAACAAGCAAAAGAACCAAAACTTGATATTTAGCAGGAAAAAGCACTAATTGAAACAGATGTACCATTTAATTACTAGATCGAGTTACACAAAAAAAAGCCCCAAAATAAAAAAATAAAACCAAACCTTGAATTCTCGGAATTAGTGCTAAGCTCGTGGTTGAAATGAGATGGTGACACTACAGTCTTGGTTCCGCAATGCTTCGATTGAATTCTCTGGTGGTGGACGGCATGAGAAAGGAGGTAGTTAAGGTATGAACCTCATGGTAGGCTAAGGGTTTAGGGTTTTGATATTTGTGATGTACAATGGTTTTAAGTACGGTTATTTTATATTTCTATTTTTAACATAAAATAAAGAACTTAGTGTTACTAAAATAAAATATGCATTTATCTTTCTTCTAATATACAAATAATAATAATAATTAGAGAATGTGCATTATGATCTACTTAACTTAATACTACATTATATATTAAACTAATTATAGATAAAGTGTCAAATACATAAATAAAATGTGTATATGTTATAAACTAATAAAATACTTATTGTCATAACCACTCTTTACTTTTCCGTCAAAAGTATAAAGGTAGCGTTACGCTTCTCCTTACTAGCCGAACACAAATATTGTGTCTAAGTTGCACGAATAACACTAGTAGTATAACAAGACGAGACAATTCACGAGTTACTCGATATTGACAAAAAAATACTAGAAATAAACTTGGTACAACTTAAGTCGAGCTCTAGCTATTAAAGTATCGAATCGAGTTGAATATGAAAGTATCGAGTCGAGTCAAATAAGAACATATCAAGTCGATTAATATTACTTCGAATTTATTTAAAATTGATATTATAATATTGATAATCGAGTTGAGTCGAGTCGAGTCTGGCTCGAACATATTAGTTAATTAGCCGAGTTGACCTTGAAAATACAAGCATGTGAAGCTCCTGGGCATTTTTGAGCTTTGAGTTTTCTTATTGAGTCAATCACGAATTTGACACTTTTTCGTCTCGACTCAACTCGATTACACCCTTAAATAACACCTTGAGAATGTGTATATGTGTGTATCTAAGTAAGCATGATTCATAAGTTCAATACTTGAAGAGGATTTCTATTTGATATAATTACTTATTTACTACTATATACAATACGTCGATACAAAATTACAAAAGGTAACTCCAATTCATAGTTTGATGAATCTGCTTATATATTTAAATAATAAATCATAGTTATAAAAACGTAAGCTAATGTAACAGAAGATTCAAACTAGCTCGATATAAGGAACCCAATATCATCTTGCACAATAATATGACTCGATGTTCAATTTCACAATACTGGATGTTCAATTAGTTACGATAACAATGTTGGATATTCAATTTTGTTATACAAAAGATACTTGTCGGGGTTTTTTTCTTTTGATCTTATATTACCTTCTTGTTAAAACTTCCATAAAGTTATTGAATCAATGTCTTCTACCCATTCACGTGGATGTTTAGCTAATTTTCGTATTCGGAAACTGTATGTGTAAACTAGCATTATACGAGCATTTGTTGTGTAGTACTAGCAATGTATGTCGATCATGTGTATGTGCACATGTACAATAGCAATTTATATGCGTTTATGTTACTACTAGAAATGTATGTTGTAAGAAGACACGGACGATGTTTGCGTATGTAATTTTGTATAGCACCGAGTATATACAAGTATTGTATATGTTTACTCTATTTGTAGTAAAATGTTGATAATTGGCAATTTTAACGGTCTATAATCGGTTGTCTATCCATAATGTGAGGGGCATACCTGACTTACTTAGCAGCGATTATGACTATAGAGGTTTCAGGACTTGAACTCGTGACCTTGTGCTAATTGTGGTAAATATATCCTCACTCATTACCAACTGAGCTACGTGGCATTAGTATCTATTTACTTTATTTGCCTATACTTTATAAATTATTTAAGCTTAGTTAAATATTAAATTTACTAACATATGTAATTGAATATATAGTTAAATTGTGGTATATCGACAATTTCGAATATATAAAATTTTAAAATTTTTGTTATCATCCAAATGATATATATGTGTATATATATGTAGGGTGAGGATCAAGAGGGAAGCAAAAAAATTAGAGAAGAAGGGAATCAAATTTCAACCCTTGATTTCATCATAAATGAATTGTAAAAATCACAAATAATTTTAAAATTTAACATTCATCACAAATGAATATTAATAACATTTATTTATGAAAAAATCAAGGACTAAAATTTGCTTCCCTTCTTCCTCAAGATTTAGAGCTTCACTGTGGATCTTTTCCTTATATATATATATATATATATAAAGAAATGAATACCAACAATCTATAATGTGGCTATATTCTCAAAAAAAAATTGCAGGTAAAAGAAACGGGAACTTTCCCTTCAAATTGAAAAAAATCTTCAAATTTTGTCACAAATTTTTCATTGCCAAAAAGAGGAGAATTTTCCCTTCAAACTAAAAAAATTTCAAACGAATTTTGTCACGAATTTGTCATTGTTAAAAAACGTGGGAGTTTTCTCTCCGAAATATTAAAATTTGCAACGATTTCCTAGGATTACTTTTGTGGCTAATCTCGTTCAAAAAATTAACACTTTTATTATAAAATATCATTGGTGAATATGCCAATTTACGAATGGCGGTTAGGTTGTGGGTACATAACGTTGGTGAATTACTTCTCCAACGACCTTACATTGTTAATGATTATTTAATTACCAACAAATATGTATGGAAAACTTGTTCGTAAAAGTAGCGGGAAACTTCCATCCAATAATTGCAACACTCCCACGAATTTACCAACGAAGTTTTCGTGGCTAAATTCAAAAATTGATCTTATCAAAAGTTGTTGATAAAGTCGTTAGCAAAATGATAAATTGCCAATGATTATATAGTCGTTGTTTATACAACCATGATTTCTAGTATTGTGTGGTCATAGCTACCCTTATGGTATTAACTATTTGTGATTAATATAATCTTTTTCGAATTAGCAAAAGTTACTTAAAGTTTGAAGTCTGAATGAAGAAAGTTGAGAAGGAACACAAACGAAAAGAAACAAAATTTAGTGCAGAAAACAAAAGAATATCAATTAAATTCTCATTGAAAAATACAAGTGTTAAAAAATCTTAATTAACCAAGTATTTTTTTTTTTGAACGGCAGAATTATATTATAAATAGCTACTAGTAAGACACTAGAAGCCAAAGAGTACAAATACAAATCTAGAAATAAACAATGTTACACAATCTAGATTCTGCGAGGACTACAAAAATGATGAAAAAACTCTTGCCAATTACAGATAAACAAGACAAGAGAAAAATCCTCACCCATGGAGGCCATGCCACTGGTTTTCACTCCGCGGTGTTTTTGATGTAGCCCCATACAAACCCTGGGGAAAAGTTACAGCAAGAAAAGACATTAACAAATGATCTGGTCGATCTTGAATTGCTCAATACTCCTCGCAACGAGAAGCAATCACAACAGTAACCGTCAAGAATTCACAAACAATCTGCACACGGTAGGCTCTCCCACAATGATTATATAAACAAAATTGGATTTTTAAGCCAGTCATCCCAACCCATACTCACTTTCTAATGCCTATTCCGATACCAAAAACATGAAAAATGAATAATAATGTTCACAATACCAACATCCCGCTTCTCTCCGGACCGAAATTAATTAACCAAGTAGTACAATGTCAAGATCGTGAAAGTAGGTGGTACTAGTAGCAACTATTTAAGAATCGGGATTATTTATGTTTGACAACAAAATAGAGTCACCAATAAATATAAAAAATTGATGTGTGGGTTAATAATAAATAGAAGTGGTCCTATTTCACTAGTTGTTTTCTATTTTGGTTGATGATAGCAATATTTTAATTAATGGTTATTTACATTGATATGAGCTACGTATATTTAAATGTATAAATAAATTAGTTTCATCTTCGTTACACCCCGTGATAATCAATTACTGCTCTAAATTAGAAAAGATAAATACAAACCTTTTTGTGATTTCTAGAAATATAAAACCTAATAACATTAATCAATACTTTACATATGTGTTTCTCAATAGTTGGTATATTTGATGATCTAACGACTGTATTTTTAGTGACACATCATCAATAACAAGTGTCACAGTATTAGTTACAAATAATAACAGATTCAATACACACAAATATATAATGCTGAAAATTCAATATATACAATAAATATAAATAAAATTGAATAAACACTATAAATATCAAGTTAAATTAAATAAATTCCACACACTAATTCCTATAAAATATCAAATCTAACGTACAGTTTGTCGTAAGATTAGAAGTGGCAAAAGTAAGTACCCTCAAACAAACGGCATATAGTAATAAAATAATAGAAGTCTTCGATTTATGAGGAAAAGTTGACGGAAAGGCAATGTCCTAATTGAAAGTGATCGAAATTAAAATAGATCGATATACGACTAAAGCAAACAAAAAAAAAATTAGCAAATAAATAAAAACATAATTAAATATTACGGCCTAATAAAACGACGGATACTGACAATTTATAAAACAAAAAATCATAACAAAACAGAATGAGAAAGTGAAAGAAAAAGAACTAATCCTTACTATTTGCCACAGAATGACAATATACGATGAACTCTTTGGTCGTTATTTTGGCATATTTCTTTTCATGGTCGGCATACTTAATCACAGTTAAGTGTTATCTCTACTGGTTATTATACAACATAATTTCAGTAAAACATTAAATTGCAGATATTTAGGGTGTGTTTGGGTGACAAACTTACGTGAGTTTAAATTTATGCTTTTCAAAAATTCAAGTTAAAAAGTCTTGTTTAATATATACAAATGTTTAGAAGCTTATTGAAAACTTAAGCTCTACAATACTAAGCTAGTTAAAATAATTAATTACCGAAATAAATAAACATCAATTGATAAATAGCATTTATTCAAATATATATTATAACCAAAACAAATTAAAGAAATTAAAAAGCCTATGGTTTCGGTCTTTATTTTGATTAATTTATAGAGGTTAAAGTTATCACCTGAAGAAGTCAAGTAAAGTGAAGCATGGTACTTGTGAAGTACTAACAACATTGATGGAGAATTAAGTAAGAATTAAGTTTAGCATCTTGAACAAAACAATTAAGCAGGTATGGATGGTCATGATGGGGAAGACGGGCACATGAAGCACCAACTCATTTATGAGCCGGGGCTCGATCGAGATCATAATCGAACCGAAACCCAGCAGATCACTGCACCATAGCTAGCCTTATGACTGACTACATTTGCATGATGGATGATATGATCACAATGAGTTGGTAATACACGTGCCCTGCTTCTCCATCTTGCACACCACCCACCTTCATCTCATCAGCCATGTGCTACCATTTCTTTATGACATCATATGACATATTAATTACACACGCATAAATAGAATAAGAGATATATATTATATAGAAAGAAGGGGTATGATAAGAAACTGATCTACTACTTTGTGGCTCATTTATAACAAAGGAATGAAAGTGGAGTTTGTTGTGTGAATGACATGAGAAAAGATTAGTAAAACTTTGAAAGTTTGCAGTCCAAACAGCTTGTGACAACTACCCTACTACCTAGGACCACATTGAGTGTATATAATTTAAAAAAAAAAAAAACAAATTTCATAAGAATTTTTTAAAAAGAAAATCAGTTATTTGTAATTGTCCATGATAAGTTAATCTTGAACTTCATCTATGGAATTCTCTTAGCTTTTCATTTTCAACAAAATTTTGAGATCAACTGACACAAAGCAGTTGAAATCACCAAAAGTTGGTATAAAAACAATGAGATAAACATTATGGAATTGGAGGTTCAAATTGACTTAATTGTGCATACAAGAATAGAATAAATGACAATCCGATCCTTAATTATTCCGCCACGCTAGTCTTCCTTTGGGACAGTTAACTGGTTCCAGTTTGTATGATGGTGGACTCGAACAATATAGATTAGTCAGCGGAAAGGTCAAAGTAAGGAATTGAAAACAATACGTCATTTGCTCACTTATCCCTACACGCTTTAAGAAATGAAAAGACGAAGTTATTCGTAGTTATAAATTTCCACAAAATACTTACACATATCAACATGAAACTAAAGATTTTTCGCATTTATAATCGTTGAAAACATATTCATAGTTAATTAGAAGTGTAGAAATGTAAAAAAGTATGAAAGTTTATGCGTGAATATTAAATAATTCCCACGCTTCTCATGCATGGGGATATTAATTAGGATTGATTTCTAGCTACACTACTTGTAGAAAAGTTTTATATTTTGACAAAACTGTAATATATACGAATAATTATAAGTGTGTAAACCATTATTTCTTTTCTATTTCTTCAAACCCATAAACATATTGTACGCGTTTAGTGTTGCCGACAACTTAATTAGATTCTTTTTTCACCGTTATAGTTTACCGTGATATATATATATAGATAGATATATATCTAATATACTGTAAAGTCATTTATATCTAGCTATATTAGTGTACTGTATAGACATGCTTAATTACTATGTGAAAAAATTGTTTACCTGTATATACTAGCAGGAAAACTGCGCTATTATAAATAACGTCGATTATGATCATATATGCATCGATCTATCATGTTTGGTATGACGATGAAGTAACGATTAAGAAATGAGAAAGTTTCATTCTGGTATGCAATTTATTGTTTGATAATTACGACTAATAAAGTATGGGTAATTATAATGTTTGATATCCCTTATTCAATGATAATGTATCTTGCGAATCTGTTGTATATTCTAATCATGATTTGATTTTATCGGTTTATATATATATATTCATGTAAATAATAGTAATTAATTAGTGTGAGGGATGTACAAGTACTTTCATGGCTTCAAACTTTGGATGAAAGCTAAATTCTTTTTCAGTTTTAGAGTAATTGAGTTATCAATGGTCATGTTTTCCTTAGCTTTTTGTTAAGTAAAGAATATGGCTATACACTTGAATATAATATCTTTATGGGCCACATATAAGCTTGATTCCAGAAAATGACTAGTGGCTGGAGATATTATATAAGCACTTAAATTTGTGATGTCCACAAGCGCATGTTACCTTTGAGAAATTTAATTGGGTACTAAATTAAGAACTTTATTAAATTACATATATGAAATTAGAATCAGAATGTTTCCCATTTGTTAACTATTGACATCATCATATAACAAAAAGGTTAAGTTAGATATAAAATTTATTTTTAAATATATTTGAAAACGAAAAAATAAAATAAAATAATAAGGCATACATGCATATTAATAATGTGGTACGCTTCTCCCAATTATTAAGAGAAAAAAAGTGGGAAGACAAGCATGGAGGTAGGTGAAGCTACTCACTGGCCATTTTAGTGTAACCGGAATTTTAGTTCAAGCAATTTATTTAGTTTTGCATTTTTTATACCATTTATTATATATATATATATATATAGGTGGGGGGGGGCTAGGAAGGGGTAATCCTGAGAGAAGGGGAAGCTAATATGGGTCGTCCGTTTACATTCATTACGGTGAATGTTAGTTATCATTAATCACGAATAATGTTAAAAATAGTGGGTAGGGGTTATGATTTAACATTCTTTGTGATGAATGATAACTAAAATTCATCATGATGAATATATCAGACATCCGAAATTAATTTCCCCCTTCCTCAGAATCATCCCTTACCTTTGGATCATATATCTATATGTATATATGTATATATATTGCTACGGGTTTTTTTTAATGTTAAACTCAACAAAGAATTGAAGTTCACTTGAATGTTGCATCCGAAGAATAACATTTATATTGAACATATTAAGATTTATATGCATATAAGAGTAATTAATTGCAAGACTTGCTATAACATTAAACGTAAAGCAAAATCAGGGACATGATACAATGAACCAAAAGTAGTAAAATAGCTACCTAGATATTTTAATTGTATTGTTTTTGCAATATATATCAAAATAACATTGACATTGTGCGTGTTGAATTATTCAAAAGGTGAATTAAAGATTTTAACTTATTACTGTCGAGTATGATAATTTAGCAGTGAATTCTTATTAATTTTTTAGAGACAAATGATAGTGGAATATATTACTTTGTTGACTTGATGCAAAATATAAATAAATTAGTGAAATTAAGTAATGGTTAATGGTCTATATTGGCATGATTAGGATCCCATGGTAATTAAAGTAATAACACGTTACACCTTATATTTTTCAACCAACTACGAATTCACTTATGTCTATATCAAATAAGACTTTAACACCTTTTTTTACCAACTACGCATTCACTTGTGTCTTAATCAAATCTTTGATCATTTTCTTTACTTTTCTTGTTTACATATAACCTAGCGATAACATTGGTCAATAGAAAACTTTTTATAAAATATATTTGAAGATCACATCAAAATATCATTCATACAATGAATTATTAGAGCATCATGTAAATAAGTTGAGGAGGCAAATTTGACGGAATCCAACAGGTTATATAATCGCAATCCGATATAGCTATAGACTGGCTTACAAGTGTTTAAGAATTTCAGTATATTTTAAACAATTATCAACCCGTTTAACCCGTTTCATTTTTGTGAGTCTGTAAACTTCACAAAAGTAACCGATAGTATAGTTAAGATAGAAGGGTATAACTTGTATCCTGGGGCCATCTTGTAATTGTCAAAAGGATCCAAATTGGGAATCCGAAAAAAAAAATATTCGGGCCATACTTTAGTACGTTGAACGGTTGAACGATAAAATGAGACTTGGGCTACTAATTTGGGCTAACAATACATGTAGCTATCAGCTATGCATAACAACTTTTTAGTTTGTCTTAGAAAAGTTGCTAATATATATTAAGAAATAGTACCAATTCCTAATTTTTTGTAAAGACTGATGTTGCAAAATTGTAAATAATAATGCCACTAAGTCCAATTGAGAAGGTAGAAATTAAACAAGAACAACTACAGTCTACAAAAGAGCAAGCCACCTTGCAACATTTTTTTTGTTGTTCAACTAAGAAGATAGCCAAAATGAAATCACAATAATCAGTGCAACATATAATGCTAAAATAAGAAAAATCGCCCTTTGCCAGATTATCAACAACTTTAATTTGCTGTATTGACTTGTCAGATATGTTTGAATGAAAATGAAAACAGCAGTTCAACTGTTGGAGGTCACAAAAAGTTTTGGAGCACTTGTTCGTTACAAGACTTCACATCAATTGTTGTTCGATCAATAATTACACCACATTTCTGCTTTCGTTGAACTCGAGCATCCCACTAATACAACGTTAGCATATCCATATGGTCTTTCATTATCACATATGAAACATCATTTAAACTTTGTTGATAAAATTAGTAGCTATTTTTTAATCTTATTTATTTAGTTTTCAGTATCGTATCTTATTAAAAATTTGAACTCTTTTGTTGATTTGAGGTTTAGGATATACAAATGCTAAATGCCAAGGGGAAATACACTCTCTCCATAATTTTTCATATAAAGCTATTAGAAATTTTTATCATTAATTGTGCAATGTGATGAGACTAAATTCATGTTGAAATGACTACAGGCACGACAGACTAAATTCATGTTGAAATGACTACAGGCACGACATACTTTTTACACTGTCAAATAAATAGCCTATTGAAACATTAGCTTATTATCCCTCTACTTATATAATTTTTAGTAATTCATTTCAATTATAATTGAATAATTAGAGAGTTTTGAAATCTTAGGTTTTGGATTCGAGTTCATCATATTTTGCGATCACGTGCAATGAAGGGATAAATGTTATCGGATTTCTTCTTTTGTAAGATGCCGATGATGAGGCGTTTGATGTTGTGAGTGTGGGATGTGATTCTCAAAATTTCATGATACAACTGGCTTCTCAAAGATGTGAGGTCTGTTACGGAGCTCAAGAGGAAGGTTTTCTCAGTTGGGTAATAAAAGATACAACAACCGTTTGGTAACTGACAATAGAAGTTATCGGGAGAATTTGATTATCGCTCGGGGGTTGCAACGGGAGATCATGTTTATGATCAAATATTTCATGGTTTGGAATGACTAGGCAGGTTAGAGCTCACACACTTAGAAGATATCGGTTGTAGAAACTGATAGATAGAACATGTTTGGCACGGCTCATGTATTAGTTAAAGGGTTATTGGTTTTGAATTTTGATTAATCTTCAAGTGAAAAATTGTAGGGATATGAATGAAGATTAAACAATTATATTGTGATGTGACTAGACCAAACTCTTTTTCTCTTAATACTTATACAAACCCCACTAACACATTTCTCTCTCTTTAAAGAAAACACATATGTATTAGGGGTGTTCAAAATATCCAAATCCGAATCCGATATCCGAATATCCGAAATATCCAATCCGAAATTATCCGAAAATTCGGATATCCGAATTTTCGGGTATCCGAAATCCGGGTATCCGAAGTTTCGGGTTCGGGTATTGGGTAGTGATTTTCTAAATTTCGGGTTATCCGAATATCCGAATTATCCGAAAAAAAGATTTTTAATATATAATTTTTATATTATAATACTTAATTAGTTAAATTTTAGTAATATAATCTACATCTTGTAATAATATAATTTATTACGTGAAAGATTTGTCAAATGAGCTTTCTTTGTGTCTTTAAAGACTAAGTTATTATACGTTTAAAAAATACTTTTAGTGTTTTTGATCAAAAAAAATTGAGATTTCTTTCATACACATCTATATTATACTCATATTATGTTAAATTTATTATTTAAATGCTTATAAATATAAATCTCTTTAATTTTTAAAATACAAAAATGGGAAAAAAAATATTTATTTTTTTGATTCGGGTATTCGGATAACCCGATATCCGAATCCGAAGTTTCGGGTATCCGAACTTCAGATACCCGAAATTTCGGATAGGGTTTTGGGTAGTGAAATTTACTATCCGAAATTTCGGGTATCCGAACTTCGGGTATCCGAAACTTCGGATATCCGAAAATGAACACCCCTAATATGTATAAGTGAATGGAGATGGAAGAGGTGTACAAAATGAATGACATCTTTTAAACAAGTGATCTCTACCCTTGTCAATCATCGTCCAATGAATAGGGTGTCTACCACTTGTTGAGATGGTGACAAGACACCCTCTTAGACTTGAGGTGGGCGTTGTACCATTAGGCAATTATGGAGGTGGATGCATGCAATTGTTCATGCACCTTGAGCATTAAAGTAAATACACTCAAGGGTTAAATCCTAGCATGCTTTCATTCCTTGTACATAGTGCTTTGAGGTGTGTGCTAGTTTGGGATGTTACAGTAAATGTCATCTTTGGTCGGTACTACCTACACTTTCACTCTTCAATGTCAATGTACATCGTGTCAGCATCTTGCTTCCCTCATTTCAACCCAGTTTGTATTTTATATATTTACTTATTTTTCCAGTTAAATTTGATTTTCTGACTAGAAGCCTCAATAAAGATGTGTCTATACAAGTTTTCTAACATACACACCTGGCAAAATGAAAATATAGAATTGTGAATGAATATTATTTTAAGCTCAAGTTATTAGGGCTAAATTTATTCATGTTGAATATTTTGGATGTGTGTGAAAAATGAGAGATAGGAGGGTGCGATTAGTATAAATAAAATAAAGTTAGTGAGAGAGAAATGAGAGCCAGTTTAGAGCTATGTTAATGGGAAAATAAGTTTGTCCGGTAGTTTTGTGGTGTTCAGATTATAAGGTAATTATAGGAATTGATGATAAGTATTGAAAGTCTAATAGTAATATGAAGTATGGCAAGTCTGTCAAGTTATTCTCTTATTATCAATGTTATTAGTTATCTCATTTTACAAAGTCCTATTTGGGCAATAATGTTTCTTTGGCACTTGTCACCTGAAAATAATGAACAATTTCATGTAGATGTTTCGATTGCAACCCATTTACTTAAGAACGGGTTAATTTGAGTTATGATTTTTCCTGAAAAGTTAGGTAATAATTAAAAAATTGTAACACTCATTTTTTTTTTTTTACAATATGAACAACATTTTTCATTTATATACATAAACATTTCATTGTTTACAAACTTTACAAATGGAAGATCTCTCTTACAAAATACCCCCTTACAATATCTGAGCATGATTCAATGGGAGTAAACAAACACTTACTACCAGTAGTAGCAAGTACACCACTAATCGCGCTGCGGCTCTTTCCCAAGACCTTCCTTTCCCTTACTCGACCCACCTGTATTATCAGCAATAACAGAAATGGGTAAGCACATCGGCTTAGTAAGTAACAGAATCATAACATCAATATAAGATAGAAATCTTATAAATATGGTAGCCACGTTATCATTTTACTCAGTCAAAGCTCATAATCATAGCACTGGGCCATTTATGATCACTCAATATAAGAATGGCCGGTACTAACACTATTAAATCATTTACGACCACTCATCGTAAAATGGATAACATTCACTTTATTATGCCTCTTATGACCACTCAGCATAAGGAGGGCTCACATTCACATTATTATACCATTTATGACCACTCAACATAAAGAGGGCTGCCATTTATGACCACTCAGCATAAAGAGGGCTCATATTCACACTATTATGCCATTTATGACCACTCAGCATAAATAGGGCTCACATTCACAACACAGCTATTACTGAATCATTACGGTACACTCAAGTACTCCTGCCGAATAAACACAGTACACTCAAGTACTCCTGCTTATCAGGATATTCTCGTTCAATAAATTAATATCCTTCTATTACTTACCTGGATAATTGTGTGGCTGAATATCCTCGTCTGTCACGTACAGAACACCGGTCTGTAAATCACACATAACATAATTAACTATTTTATAAACATAGCGACACAACCACTATGTCGCACCATAAGCTCATGCGACATTACCATTGTGTCGCACCATAACCCCCCTGCGACACTACCATTGTGTCGCAGAACAGAATCCTGCGACATCATTATTATGTCGCAATACTCAACATTGCCGCCTTTAGCGACACAACCATTTGTGTCGCATAACATTCATGCGACACAACCTGCGACACAACCTTTGTGTCGCAATGAAGAACAGCTCAGACCCCAAATTCGAAATTCTCGAATTCAGACATGTAATACACGAATTGATTCGTTCCAATCCGTCCAACTCACTCAATAACACTTATAACACATAATAATTAAAGTCTTACCTCGAATTCACGGTTCAATTGCTCGAATTTGAATCCCAAACTTAACTTTTATCACTTTCTCACTTTTCCCTTCGTTTTTCTCTCCAAAACTGAGTTTAAAGGTTATGAAATAGTCTGGAAACGTTTAGGCGGTGTTAATATATATATATATACTTCAAATTACACTTAAGCTCCTTGATTAATTTCAATCAGATCCGTTTGGCGACACAATCATGCGACACAATCACTGTGTCGCACATCACCATCTGCGACACAACCCTTGTGTCGCAGAACACCAAAACTTTAAAATTTTGGGATGTTACAAAAATAGCTAAAAGTGATGGTCCAAATAGGAAGTCACCCCTACTGTTTTGATCCATTACCTAACACATCCATGAGAGCATTTAATTTCATGTCTCTTAAAATATTTTTTGACAATTTTTTGTTCATGGATAAAAAGGTTATTCATTATTTACTAAAAAGGCTAGAGAATTATCTATATAAAAAGTGTTCACGAAAGTTCAAAGCTCGTTGAACATAATGATTATGGGCTTGTTGAAGATCGATGGTTATAAATTCTTTGACCTTATGGCTACCAAATACAATATTTAACCAAGTATGGATCACGAGACTTGCATTGTAGACATTTTAGAATGTGCCAATGGTTTGTGGAAAAAGAAAACCACCAAATCTGCCGACCTACACGATCCGCGCATATCGTAGGTGATCCTGCCCAGATGAGGCTGCCAAGGGAATGATCCCACCCGGATCAAAAACAATCTCTTTCGAATCCAATCGGTTGTCTGAAATTCGCAGCTCGATCCCTCCTGAATCAAAATCCATCCCACTGGGATCAAACTATTTTCAACTTTTCTTCTTACAATCTTGTTCAATTCATTTTTACCTCCCAACACATAAATCCATAGATTGTGCATACCGTTGGACATTGTTGTTTGGGGAGCGCGCTCTTAAGTACATGTAGAGCTAAAATGAAGATGGAGATTGTACAGAAGAAAGTGGTTAAACTGGAGTTGGGTAACAATTTGATCTCAAATTTGTACTCATTAAATAAGAAATGAGATGAAGCAACATAAATCAGAAAAGTGTTTGGAGATGGGAAAGTGATGAAGATTCCATGTTTAAGCAGTTTGAAGAAATTATCATATATAATACAAGTTTCAGTTTTACTAAAATGTGACGATTTGGCATAATGTTTGGGTCCAACACATTAAGAAAAAAGACTTATGTACAAAGAAAACAAGTCAAATTGGTTGAAAGTCATCCAAAATGATTTATGTTCAACTGTTCAAGCCATTTGAATATCAATGGGTTAATTCGGATAATGATTCGGCCATATATGTTAAGAAAAAAGATTTATGCACAAAGGAAACAAGTCAAACAGATTAAAAGTCATTCAAAATGAATCTAAATTCAACTGTTCAAGCCATTTGCATATCAATGGGTTAATTTGGAATAACGTTTGAGTCAAATATGTTAAGAAAAAAGATTTATGTACAAATAGAACAACTCAAAGAGGTTGAAAGTCATTTTAAAATGGATTGAAATATGAATACCTTTTCGGTTCTTACAATGATAATTGTAATGTAATAATATGGCCTTTATAATCACATGTTGTAAATTAGTTACTTTGAAAAAGTAAATTATTATGTGCTTGGGTTAGCCTAGTTCGACCTAATCCATTTTTGGTCTTACACTAGACGTTAATCGTTTTAACCCACTAATCAACCTAGTCTCTTCAACTCGTGTATTTGTATCCCATAACTTTTAATCGTCAAAGTATCCGAAATAATCTTTGAAACCATGTTATGAAAACTTTGTAGTCCATATGGAACAGACAGTAAGATCAATGCTATTGGCTTTTTGAATAAGCTAATTTGACTTGATGCATAACACCTTTTTGTTTTATTACATCTTGTAATTGTAATTGAAATTGATTGGACGGCCAATCATAAAGCAACCAAAATGTGATCAAGTATTTTATAAAGTTAGAGAAGAATCTAAATAGTTGCTGCTGGCTACAAGTTAGAACTCTTCTCTCTTAATTTATAAACTCAAATGAAAAAGAACATGATACTTCATGAAGATCCTACTATATTTTATTTGTATATATTCTTTAAATAATGTTTTAGATGCAGGCAGCTAGTCAAGTTAAACTTAGGAGATTATAAAAGTTTTCCATAGTTGGCATTTTTCAATTTTGTTTTATTAGTAAGTATTTTAAATTTAAAAATGTAATTAACAATAATAATTATGATATTATAAGGGGGTTTATCTTTACTTTCTTATACAAAGTATCTACTACTACTACTACTAGTTTAATATTAGATGGATGCAAGTTTTAGTTTAAAACAACTTTTAAAAGATTCAAGATCAATTTGTTGGTTTGTGGGCTTCTATGCAAATCTCCAAACATCCTTGAGACCTTGATCCTCCCACAGTCATAGACTAGATTAATTAGCCACAAATATTTATACATCTTCTCCCCCTAAACTAATCATCTTTGCTATAAGCACCCTCCCGAGTTTATAGTATTCTATTTGAGCATGTTACTTTTATATATGATATGTGCGTTATCACGTAATAAGTTTAAAAGATTGAATTATATTTTTTATAAACTTTCAAGATACGGAAATGAATAGTAAGATATGTAAATGCATTTCAAGAGTTGTGATATACGTATTACAAAATACTACTATATTTATTTGAATATATGTTTATCGAAATAACTGATTCTTTGAAAATGCTGAGACCACATTTTAACATAAAGTTCAGTTTATTTACTAATAAAATGTGAGAGAACATGATTTTCATTTTCAAATTAAATACGAGAGAATCTCGGTCTATTTTTATTTGTTGTTTGATTTGACATATTGACCATTTGAAAGTTTCAGCCAAAATATAACATTTGCAAAAGTTGATGGTGCAAACTTGATGTATCACATATATATGGATCGAAATGCAACAGACTACAAATGTCTTCAAATACAGATCTGACTTTTTGGCCGTCAGTGGAGTATATATATATATATACACACTATTGAAAAGAATCTCTTATCTTAAAGAAAACAATTAGGTAACCTCAAATACGATAGTGAAATGGCTTGTGTTTATCAGTGGATCGAGTTAAGTTGTCAAACATATTACCTTCTTTTAAATTTTACAAAAAAATAATAATTAATATTAAATTAATATTATCTATTTATTAATAAAAAGATAATCTACAGCGATAACGTTTCTACCTTTTGTACAAAATTTAGGGTTTGGAGTTTTCTCTTAAAAATAATTTACGATATGAGTACCTCAAAACTATAGTTTTTACATAATTAGCGTCTTCTTTTATCTAAGAAATTAAAATTAAATTAAATAAATCACATAAAGTTATGTATTGTTAACTAGTTATAAGTGATATTTTTCCAAACCAAACTTATGGTATAAATGTATAATTAACAATTACCTTAAAATAGTTATGCATTTCTTAAATCAATCATATTTAAATGACACACCCGACTAATAAATTTAGAGGATCCTGATACATTAGAAGGATACCTCAAATATATAGAGAGCAATTTATTTAATGTTACGGAAATTGATTGGCAGATCTAAAACATGTGCTCAAGACCATGCTTAAAAATATTATTAGAACATAGATAGATATGAGAGTTGGATATGAAGATTGAGAAAATGCATGAGTTGTGTTAAACAATGAGTTGTGTTAAACAATTGAGTGAAGTAGGCATGTTATTATGCATATACTATTAGACACATTTAACTTATTCTAATCATTCTCATACCAATTCGAAAAATAACCATTTTTATTATTTACTGAAAAGTGTCATTTCTCGAACATCATTCAAAACAAAAATTTCCGATCAAAATTTTATACTCTGTAATAATCATTTTGACGACTTTGAAATTCTAACCGTAAGAACATTAATAGTGCATACAACTCTTTAGAATTTTATGAAGTGCCTCATCAACATTATATTTTTTTATAAAATTTCATCGTACTACGACTTTTGTAATTCATACAACCTTTTAAGTTCATAGTATACAATGAGTTCATGATATACAACGCCATATTATTAATTTGTAATGAGAAGGTTCATATAAACAATTCCATGTCATTAATATGTGTAAAATTTTTTGATGACTTCGTGCATTGAGATGTTCTTTGGCCTATACTTCCAATGTTAGAAGATTATACATGTGTTTGAATACTTTCGATAAATTTGACAAGGATAATATCCATTAAACATAAAATTATGTAAAACAATCATTTTTGTGTAAATTAAATTATTATTATTATATTATACTTTGGTAATTAATTAACACAAAATCAAGAACAAAACAAGACAAATCAAATAAAGAAAAGAAACAGAAAAAGACAACACCAAATGACAACAGAAACCCCAACCACTTTAGATCATCTCCCAAAATCCAAATAATGAATTCTATTTTTCATCTGGCCGGCCACCATCATCACCACCACCGTAACCATATAAATCACCATCACCAGTTCACTCCCACTAACCATAATCAATTAATTGCTTAATTTCACTTCAAATAATAATAATGGCTACTTCTTCTTTTCTCTCAACCAAACCACACTTTAGTTCTTCCAGAATTCCATCTTCTTCTGATGTTATTTCTCCTTCAACTGTGAATACAAGTATCAAGAACTCAAAGCAAAAAGGGTTTCGTGGAGTTCGAATTGTGAAATCATGCAGTCAAGAAGTTGTAGTCATCAATAATGATGATCATAAAGTAAAAGTTGTTGTTGAGGGAGTGAATGATAAGAACAAAAATAAAGGCAGAGTTTTGAAAGTTGGGTTAATATGTGGTGGGCCCTCTGCTGAACGTGGGATTTCGCTTAATTCTGCTCGATCAGTTCTTGATCATATTCAGGTTTTTTATTCAACTAATTTAATCAGCTCATTATGTTTGGTTTTATATCCAGGTTGTTTAACTCCATATGTTTTACACTGTTGGGACTATTTAGTTATGTAACTTCACTTAAGTGTCATTCATTTATACATAGTAATGTTGCAGGGACAACAATTTGTAGTTCAATTAACCAAATGGTCACATTTTGACTAGTTAGTTTCATATTCAAAGTAATTACGAATAAAGTGTATCATACATATACTCACTGGATTATGGTGTTTTGTACTTATGTCAGGGTGATGACCTGCATGTAAGCTGCTATTACATTGATACCAATCTCAATGCATATGCTATATCCTCTGCCCAGGTTAATTTTTTATTTTTATATTCTATGAGGTTGTTATCTTTCTCAAGTTATTTGCATTTTTGTTGGTCTCCGATATCTGTAAAAACCATTATAAGTTGCTTAAAATGCCCTACAGTAATAACAATAGAAGGGGCTCTTATGGAGTTATGGATCTAAATGTATAGCATCTAGAAGTAATTATGGAGCCAATGGGAATAAATAGGTATTTTTGACTTTAAAGTATGCTAATTACATTTGCAGGTATATTCGAATACTCCTGCGGATTTTGATTTCAAACTTGAAAGGTAAACAATCAGTGAGAAATTTGATTTTTGTATAAAGGTAGAATTTTGAGCATTTACTTATAAATGGGTCAACGTGGGTAATGTTCTATCTCTAACGGAACAATCAGGTAAATGAAAATATAAAAAACACCTTAACAGGAGAGGGCCAAATGAGTCGAAATTCTCCCAAAGCGTGTCATTCATGTATAAAACCTCTCAAGTCATTTTATCGGAAACATTAGACTATTATTGAAATAATCATACTTGACACATTTCAACCCACACCAAAAGTTACCCATATTGACCCATTACCAAATCTGCCCGACCTGCCACTTTTCCACCTGTATTTCCAGTTGATTCTTGTGGGTACACTGAAGTTTCTTATTACTTTTCTTGCCAGCCTGGCACGAGGTTTCAAGACTCTGACCGACTTTGCAGAACACCTAGCTGCGTCTGTGGACATAGTTTTCCCTGTTATACATGGTCGTTTTGGTGAAGATGGTGGCATTCAGGTTAAAACCACTGCTAATAGATATAGTTAAACAAAAAAAATCTGAAACCATGTGTAGTAATAATAGATACAATATATTAATGAGCTTTTTGCTTATCGTCGACTCTTCAGGAGCTTCTTGAAAAATCAAATGTTCCATTTGTTGGCACAAGATCAAAAGAATGTCGTACGGCATTTGACAAGGTAAGATTACTTGCTCTTTCATGTCTTTTTTCATGTCCATTAATTATTTGCCAAATGTGCATAGTGTTTTTGTTCAAGCCAAATAACTCTTTTCTAGACATATTATATTATACAATTTAGTGCTCATTGTTTCATGCTGTTGACTTTGGCAGTATGATGCTTCATTGGAGCTTAAGAGGCAAGGATTTATAACAGTGCCCAACTTTGTACTACAGGTAATTCCCCTAAGTAAAATAAGCTTTTTAGCATCTCATTTATGCTTTCCTGTTTCCCCCTCCTGTTTATTATTTTCTTTTTTTGGCTTGAGTAGTAACAGCATCTTAGAATCTGCAATGCTAAGAATTATATCAGTAATAATATGTTTGTGCCTATGCAAGCAATACCTTTTGTATTCTTGTTTTTTTCTCTACAAATTACTTCTAGAATGTCTAATGTCATTAATTTGTTCCATACTAAAGATTAAAACCTAAGGGGCTGCTTGGTTTATACTAAGGAATGGGAATGGGAAAGGCTAAGGGAATGCAAAGGAATACTAATGGGTATTATGATCGTATTGATATTGCTTGGTTAATATAAGGAATCATTTTATTGGAAGATTTACGTTAGAATTCTAAAAATTATTGTTTCTATCTTAATCAAAGCATTGGTTATTTTTTAGAAACTATGAAAAAATATAAGAGAATAAAAGGTGTTTACGGGTCAACCTAACCCAAAATAAACCTCATTGACGTGTATGGACCCATTACTCAATCGCTTATCTTGCTACCTATTTTATGAAGGAAATTATTCAGATACGGTTAAGCTGCCTACATGTCCTGTGCTCATTTATTAAAAAAATTCTGTTTCAGGGAAGTGTATTGGATGAGTCTGGGCTGTTGAAATGGTTCTTCGACAATCAACTAGATGCTAATTCAGGGAAAGTTGTGGTAAATCCCGAATTATAAGCATCTATAATGGATAACATGTTTAAGTCTTGATCTGGTTGCACACTCGTGTTTTACTCACATGGTTTCAGGTGAAACCAACCAGAGCAGGATCAAGTATTGGAGTTACAGTTGCCTATGGTGTTGCCGATTCCCTAAACAAAGTTAGAGAAATAATATCTGAGGTATTTTTTGTATTTTCTACTTTCCAAATCTTTGATTGTGACTTCTTTTATTTCTCTTTGATTTATGACGACACACAAGATCATTTTAACTAGAAGTGGCAATCTGAATCCATTTAATTGTAAATGGGTCGATTTAGGGGTCAAATGAGATCTTTGACTATGAGTTTATTTTTTCATCTACTTGTCAGGGGATCGATGATAAGGTTATTGTTGAAATTTTTCTTGAAGGAGGTAGAGAATTTACGGCAATTGTTCTTGATGTTGGTTCAGATATTGACTGCCAACCAGTTGTGTTCCTTCCAACTGAGGTAACTAACAACTAATCATCTGATGTTTAGACGTAATCCTTTTCTTCACTCTCTTTTTTGTGGGTACTATAATCATTTCTCATCATCTTACGTCAATCGAACCCACAATCACATTTTCATTCTCTTAGTAGGATATAACTTGGACCCACAAAATGAAAAATAGTAAATGGTCACACAAATAGGATGTTTATGTTTTCCATTGCATCATTAATCAGGTGGAACTTCAGTCTAGCGACAGTGCTGACATAACCGAGAAAGATGCAATATTTAACTACAGGAAGAAGTATCTTCCCACTCAGCAGGTAATGCAAAAGGTTTTGGATATACGTTGTAATCTTTAGCTATGATAGTTTGTTAATCTTTTTAAAAACCATTAGTGTTTAACTCATGGCACATGCTCTTCAGGTTGTCTATCACACTCCACCTCGTTTTCCGGTAGATGTAATAGAGAAAATTCGGGAAGGGGCATCTATATTATTTAAAAGACTTGGATTACGAGATTTTGCAAGAATTGACGGTTGGTATTTACCCCCTTCTGCTAATATGTCATCATCAGAGACAAATAATTTTGGGAGGACTGAATCAGGAATCGTCATATATACTGATATCAACTTGGTAAAAACTTTTTTATTTGTAATTATGCACTCTATTTATTACTATGTGCTTGCATTTTATCAATATGTTCTCTCTTTTAGATAAGTGGAATGGAGCAAACAAGTTTCCTATTTCAGCAAGCTTCAAAGGTAATCTTGTCAACTTCATTTGTAAATTTGTTAATTTGTTGTACTGGTTTACTATCATCGTGGCTTTTAAAACCGTGGACAAACATGTAATTTAACTTGAAAGCTTTCATTAAGACGAAATGTTGATATTAACCTCCAATGGATGTCTAATCATATAAAAAAAACATATATCTATCTTTGTTTATGATTATTATTATAAACAACTACTGTAATAGTTTTAGGTGAAATCAACTTCTGTTTCTTCAATTTATTTCTATTTAACTCTTTTTCTTCAGTATGATAGTAATTACCTGGAAGTTTGATGTTTTAGGTTGGGTTCTCCCACTCAAATATCTTGAGAACTATTATCAAGCGTGCTTGCTTGCGGTTCCCTAGTCTTGCTTCATATTGTACCGAGTCAAACCAAACACCTAGAAAATCGGATTCTTCAAAGCTTAGTCAACCATTTTCTGACCATGAAGATGTCCGCAAAGTTTTTGTCATATTTGGTGGAGACACGTCCGAACGGCAAGTATCTCTTATGAGCGGAACTAATGTTTGGCTCAATCTGCAAGTGTCCGGTGATGTGAGCTTTCTTCTTTCAAAAAATAAGTTTCATATACCACTAATAAAATTTAATTGTATTTCTTAGATAGAGCATAAGTGATTGTTTAGTTGCTGATATTGAACTTAACCTTCATGAAAAATCTAGAAAATTTCAGGGACTTGAAATATATAAGGCACAAGTTTTATCAAGAAAACAAATATTTATTTAAAGGATTTTAGTTCAGTTTTCTGCAATTTTATGGTATCCCCAACCAAAAGAAAAAGAAATGGGTTAAAAGTCAGATTAAAGATCTGTTATGATTAGTTACCATTGTCGATTCACTGAATGCAATCATTTTGTTTGGTTACAGCTTGATGTAACTCCTTGTTTACTTGCTCCTGGTAATGGTGCTTCATCTGAGGTCAGCTCGAGGACGGTGTGGTCATTACCGTAAGTCAAGTTTTAATATGATGTGTGCTTATAACATATAAAATGCTAGTAGAACATTATAAAATAAAACTAAAAAGATTACATTTTAATACATATGATATAAGAAATTAAGTTATTTTTATTAGCTAAAAAAGAGTGTTTGAATGTGCTTATGTTATTTAAAGTTGACCAAAAAATAGTTCTTCTGTATGAGCAAAGTATATTCAATCTGATACTAAAGCTTATTATTATCGATAATAATAACGTTTTTTTTGATAAACTGTTTGTTTCTTTGTGCATACAGTTACTCACTTGTGCTAAGGCATACTACAGAAGAAGTTCTTGATGCTTGCACAGAGGCACTTGAACCTTCTCGTGCTGCATTAACTTCCCGTTTGAGGAAGCAAGTGATGGATGAACTAGCCTCTGGTTTCAAAAACCACAACTGGTTCACGGGTTTTGATATATCTGATGAACCACCTAAGAAATTTACAGTAGAAAACTGGATACAGCTAGCCAAGGAAGTTCAAGCCACAGTTTTCATTGCAGGTTTGCAGATACTTAACCATATGATTATTGCAATTTTGATGAATAATAACAAAATTGGAAAGTCTTATGTAAATATTGATATTGCAATTTCGATGGATATTAGTAACATATATATTAACTTAAAACACTTGGACAGTGCATGGAGGTATTGGTGAAGATGGTACATTGCAGTCGTTGCTTGAGGCTGAAGGAGTGCCTTATACAGGTGGTAGTTCGTGCATTTTAGAATATTTTTATTGTTTATTCAACTACATTACTTATGTATTCTGCACTTTTCATATCAAAGGTCCTGGATTTTCGGCTTCAAAGATATGTATGGACAAAGTGGCAACATCTCTCGGTGTTAAACATGTACGATTACTACTAATGTTCCCTACAGGTGACAAAATGGGTGGGTCGGTTGGGTTAAGTAAAGGTCAAAAATGGGTAACTTTTTGGTAGGGTCAGATGGATCAGGTTGGGTTTCCCTAAAACAATACCTTTTTATATTTTTGTTCAGTTATGGTTACAAAAATTATATCATTTTAACATCAATTTAAATTTTTGAAAAAATTATGATTTAGGAGGCCTTGTGTATTCAAATTAATGGGCGACTTTTATTTTCTTTTAGATAAGATTTTTTATTTTTTATTTTGCATTTTAGAAATAAAAAGAAAAATCTGAATTGACCCTTTTGTAATTAAACTGCTTGAAATTGCCTCCACTAATGTCCATCAAAGCTGTTTTCAGTAGCCATTGTATCACTAATCGAACTCATTTAAATACAGCTTACAAACTTCGGTGTTCTTACCATAAATAAGGACGTTAGGCGAAAAGAAGATCTTCTGAATACCTCTACATCTGATGTTTGGCATGAGGTGGTATCAAAGCTCCAATGTGAAACTGTGTGTATCAAACCAGCAAGAGACGGATGCTCAACTGGAGTGGCAAGACTCTGGTAAGTTCCCTGCGTAGACAACTAAGGCCCATTTACTTGTACATGTGTGCATTTGGGTGATGCCTTATCTCTATAGTTCAAATGGGAAAAAAGAAAAGAAAAAGTAGCTTATAAAGTAATGGGTCGAAACTCGCCCAAAGTGCGTTATTATACCTCCTAATCGTGTACTCAAAGATCAGATATTTATTGAAATAATATAGTTTTTGTAATCTTAACACACTAACTATTTATAGAGAAAGCTAAAAAGGTTGAAGAAGTACAGTTGTTCTTGGTCAACCCAACCTGACCCATTTTGACTCGTTGCCAAAAAGAATTAGTAGTCCCATCCAATGAAAGACAACATTAGACGCCTGTGTTTGGCTAATTTGACTAATTGTCAAATGCTTCATGAATGCTCTCCAATTTAATGACAAAACAAAAAATAGTGGATCACATCAGCAGTGCCATGGGCAAATAGGAAATCGGAGCTTGAAAAACTGCCATAAAAAGAAAGTAAATGTTGCACTTTTTCTGGGATAGAGAGTGCATTTTATTACCTTTATGTATATCGTATTATCATATCATATATTCATATATACATGTTCCCATTCTTTATTTCTTTTTTCTGTTTGAAAACTCAGCTGTGCCGATGACCTTGCTGTTTATGTAAAAGCATTGGAGGATTGTCTTCCTAGGATTCCTCCAAATAGCTTTGCAAAGGTACTAATGATATATTACTCTCCAATATTGCTTGCAGTTGAAAATATATTTTCCTTAACCTGACCCATGTTGAGGCGAGCTAACAAGTTACCCCTCTTGAACAGCTACTCAACTTGCCACCCCTAAGCACGTGCTAATTTTCCATTTTCTTATTTTGAGCATTAGTTTGAATGTTTCCTGTTATGATTGCATACATAGGCACATGGATTAATTGAGATGCCAGTTCCTCCACCAGAGTTTTTAATCTTTGAACCTTTCATTGAAACTGATGACATCACTATTGTATCGAAATCAACAAATGAAAGTGAACGTCTTTTGTGGGAAGGAAGTAGTAGATGGGTTGAAATAACTGTTGGGGTCATAGGAAAACGAGGTTCCATGCGCTCTTTGATGCCTAGTGTCACCGTTAAAGAAAGTGGTGACATATTATCACTTGAAGAGAAATTTCAAGGTGATTGTAGCTTACTTTCATTCTTATTGGTACAAACATTTCTAGGGACTGTTTTTGATAAACAAATTCTGCTTCTACATATCTAGGGTCAAATAATCAGTTTTAGATAGTTAGTTTCATACCAGCTGCAACAAAACTGATTATCTAAGAGTGTAATAAAATTACCTGCTGACATCTACTACTCATCCTCGAAAGTAGTTTCTGTATCAATTTTTTTTTTTAAATTATCAAAGAAAATGTTTGATTATGATATCTAGTTTCAGTTAAAGTATTTAAGCAGCCTATGTTTTAATGTAGCAACTATTTCATTGCAGGTGGAACAGGGATTAATCTTACCCCACCCCCATTGTCAATAATGAGGTTAGTAATGTAATACGTAATGTTTTATTTATGTTGGTATCTACTACTCATCTTTAAGAGTAGTTTGTGTATGAAATATTTTGCTGTCTATGAAATTAAAACACCAACCCAGACTGTAAACTTGAAGTTTGGGAATATATCTTCTGCCAGTATTTATTATACATTTGCATGTTTATGTTATTATTCTGTATAATATAACTATTACATTCTTTTGACCTCACGGATCAATGGAGGTTCAACAAATCTAGTGACCCATTTGTGTAACTTTTCCGGGCCAATGAATGGTTAAAATACATTGCTTTGTTAGCACTACAAGTTGTGTATTTTGTGTTCCATTTTGTGACGGTTTTCTTGTTTTGTCTGACAACTTTATTAGTACCGAGGCATTAATTAGATGCAAAGAACGAATTGAGCTTATAGCTAACACCCTGGAGCTTGAAGGATTTTCTCGTATTGATGCATTTGTTAATGTGGATAGTGGAGAGGTACACTGATACATTCCAGTTATCTTCAAATTCTATTGTTTCATTTGATTACCATATAGGCAAGGTATGATTTCATATCATTGTTGAATTAAAATGAATTTTTTGATAATCTCATACTCCCACCGCCACTCGAAAATTGCAACAACAAATTAATGTCACATGACTTTCCTATCATTATGTCAGCTTATTCCGGTTAAAGGTACCTATGTGTGTATTGTCATCATCTAAATTTTGATTTCAGTCCCAAGATTCTTCTCTGTTATTGTTATTGAATAGTCTGTATTTGTCTCATAAATTGCAATAACTCCGAATATTGTATATCCAGAATAATATCAATTTTTCGTAATCAAACTTTTAAGGTAAAGTTACCTAAATACCCCTGCAAGTTATGTCATCAATTTTTAAAGTGTATGTTCTTTGTTTTGCTTAACAAGATATACTTTGACTTGGAGTTTGTTCTTCTTTGTTTCCCATAATGAATGTAGCGATTTTGTTTTCTGGAACTCCCTCAATATATGCAACAGATCTATTATGTGAAGTTTCACTGCTAAATTACTTATATTTTCAGTAGTAGTTATTAATAACATTAATTTTATATATTATACTAATTGGATATATTGACTATGCAACTGCAAAGAGGTCAATGGAACTTAAAGTAATTTAATATTTATTGTTAATTGCTTTCTGATTCTCACTTCTGATTGCAGGTTTTAGTTATCGAAGTCAACACTGTGCCCGGAATGACTCCTTCAACTGTATTGATTCATCAGGTTTGTTTAGATAGATGAAACTCCATCAAATGAAAATTACAACATTGCCTCTTTCGAAAGTTCTGAAGTCAAAATTACATATATGTCCATTGGCAACATTACAAAATGACACATGCTACTAAATCAGTTTCAAAAGATTCCTTTTTTTGTGGACATTGAAGACTCTTTTAGTCATATGATATACTACTAGTGAAACACTAAACCAAACTTCACCAAACTGCACATATCATGGAAACAGGGTTACTTGTGTTGACATTTGATATGTCAACATTGGCTGACTACCTGTAGCATAACTGCATTATTCATCTATCCATTCCACAAAAAGATTTCATATTTTTACCTTTATGAAAGTCATCCTAGTTTTTCAACTTCAAAATTGTCACAAGCTCTTAATATGTTGAGACAAATTTCAGAAATCCATTGAACTAAATTGAATCCAAAACAATTAAGAACACAATTGGTTCTTATATTTTCAAGGACAAAAAGAAAACTCAATTTTGAATATGTAGAGTCTCGTTTGACTTTCTAAGTCAAACATGGTATCTTTCTGGGAATAGGATTAAAAGCTATACGGTACCAAAATTTACGTTAGGTTGTGTTTGTTTCTCATTTTTATGGTGCTGGGTTTCACATTTATATATCGTGAAAATGGGAGCCTTATAAAATTTGTAACAATATTAGCAAAAAAACTGCATGTATATCTGATTATTTTTGGTGTACTCTGACAGGCAGGCTAGGGTGTGTGAGTCATGTCGTTCTTATAAATAAATAGTTACTAAAGTTATCATTTTTTTATCCCTGATATCAAACGCTTTTGCATTTTGTTACAGGCGCTTGCAGAGGAACCTCCAGTGTACCCTCATCAATTTTTCCGTACTCTTCTTGATCTGGGTTCAGAACGATTCATGTAAAGCTTGTTGCTGTTAGAACATGTCGTAGTCCTTGAAAAACATTGTGTTGCAACTTCTTTAAGTTGAATATGTCAAACACATCAAATGACAAATGAAATTATTATCAATAAATGTTTTCTACTGTTTTATGTCCATATTAGATATCAAGTAAGATGTTTTTAATTCAGGACACTTTTTATAACTAGTCAAGAATTGTTGTTATTACTTTTAATTATAAAAAAATAAAAATTAAAAAATATTTTTCTATTTTTTTTCTTAAATAAATGTGCTAAAAGCATATAATTATATTATATTAATTATTAAATCACTAATTACAGAGAACTAGTGGGCTAATGGAGACAAGATTTGGATTGCAAGTAACTGAAACACTAGTTTGTGGAGTTGGGTTTGAATTTGCTTCCACTAATATTAATGAAAGCTTCAGAGCAAAGGTTGCATAATTGCATACCTACAAGGCTACAATAAGGAAAATAACACCACTTTTCATATTCGTTCATTTATTGTTTTTCTGAAGGTGGATACATTATATCTTATTAGAATTAATCGTATGAATATGAATAAAAGTACAGTATATAATTATTTATGTTGTAGAAATTTGTCTACTTCATTGCACGAAAGAGATGGTTAAAAAGTCGTTCTCAGTAATCTTCATGGCAAGGTTTATGTATAACACTAGTCGAGATCAACCTAGTATATTTTTGATTTTCAGATAAGATAAAATAAAATAAAATTGTCTTACACTATAACTTCATGTTACATCAATTAAAACATTTACCACGGTCGATATCTGGTAGAATACCTTACATTTGTCAATGGTACGTATCTATCATTATGTAGATCCCGTCATGTCATTTACAAAGATAGGATCGCGGCTAGACTTGGTCCAAACATTGTCGTTTGCACGAATTCTGATTGACAAACTTCCAAACCTAGATGAGTAATCGGTCAACAATGACATCTTGTTAAATGCCATTCTCAAACTCAATCATTCTTGCTCACAACACCAATTTGTGTTTTTTGTGTTGTTCTTGATGGCTCAACCAGGCTATGTATCTTCATGCATTCCGGTTTCTGTCAAAGGGTCTCAGTTTATAGCACCATATCCATTTGAACTCACAAATTCAAGTGGAGACCATTTACTCACAGATGTTAACCCTAAAATCTTGTTCAAAGTCAAACCATGCAACTCAATCTACCACGAGCAACGTGTGGTGCTTGATTTTGATGACGAACCCATCGCTCTGATTCGTGAAAAGGTGATTTTTGTACTTTTTCATAGGTTCTTATTTTTCAGCATTGATTGATGTTACTTCAGTGGCAAATCTAGGTACGTACAAAAATTGATTGGGTCAAATTATTTAGCTAACGTATTGGGTCGGTTCGGACCAGGCAAATTAACTTGGATCTTGGCTTCTACTCTTAAACATCAGTCCGTTAGTACTTGTCCTAAATTTTCAAGTATAAATCTCTTTTCA
Organism: Logfia minima; assembly: GCA_963921325.1. NCBI lineage: Eukaryota > Viridiplantae > Streptophyta > Magnoliopsida > Asterales > Asteraceae > Logfia > Logfia minima. The sequence goes on from OY992764.1 coordinate 39,530,058, forward strand.
AGATCATAATAAGGTCATATTTAAAATTATGTTAACGTTCATAATATTATGTACTTATTTCTTTTTAATTGTCTTAAAATTTAAATCATGTATTTTAAAGAGTATAATGAACATAAACTCATAAAAGCATAATGGGGAATAATGTTTAAATTATATTTTAAGAAAACTATATGTTGGATATATATAAGATTAAATCAATAAATTCTAACTATAATTGAAGTACATGATTTGACATAATAAAATATATGATAATTTGATTAACAAACGTAACATATTAGAAAAGAAGATGTAATTTACAAATTTTGTAGATAACTGAAGTAGAGAAAAAAGAAAAAAAGAAGAGAAAAAGGTAAGTTCATCTTTTTTATCACCATGTTAGTCTCGTCAAATATCCTTCCTTTTTTCTCAATTTATACTTGAAACACTATTTTCTTCTAATATATATATAGTATGCAATATTAACTTGTATTATCTCCGTCTCATAACAAGTATCTACAATCAGATTATATAAAATTTAAGAAAAAAATATATTAAGTATACTGTGTTAGAGAAAAATGACTTTTATTCTTACTTTTTTATAATTTAACAGATTAAATTGTAGATAAATTGGTAAAGTTAATATGTTACTTTTGAAAGTGAACACTTATATTGAAACGAATTAAAATAAAAAAATAAACACTTATTTTAATACGAAAGGAGAATTGTACAAGTAACGAATGCACATAAAATATCTCTACATACTTTCACCTCCTTTCTCTTTCTATAATCATCTTCTATCTCAATTTTTCAATTTAAAGAAATTCAATTTCATTTTAATTTTTTATTTGCCTTTTTATAACTATGGTTCTAAGGTGTATTTAACAATAATTCTAATATTTAACTATAATTCTAAATTTTAGCCATGAAAAAAATATGCATAAGCTCTCAAATCTTTTGAAATTCAAGGTGAGTCGATAGAACCATCTTAGAAGAGGGTACATTCGCCCCTGTGTTACATTATCATTAACTTTGAATACTATTTAATTAATTTTTCAGAACATGAGTACACGTAGTGCTTGGAATGTATTTAGAGATGAAAGTAAAAGATGATACAGATCTGATATTTAGCACAAAAACACCAAGGATTTTTCAGTCTAAGATGAACTTGCACGTGTTCTTGGCAAACAAAACGAGCAGTAAAGACACTTGTGATTTCTAGATCACAGTTAATTGGTCAAACAGAAGTTGCACTATTTATATGAGAGATTCTTCAGCAATACCACAAGTAAGGTTCAACTATCTTTACTTTGTTTTCTTGGAAATTCGTATATTTTGAGTTTAGTATATGAAGTTTATGTTGTGGAGAGCTAGCACAAAGTCAAACTATTGAGTGGACCTGTTCTTGTAGATGCACAAGATGGACAAAGAATTCAAAGTTTATTAAGGACAAATTCACGGTGACAGTTTATCCAAACGTGGATTATGCATTCGTGGTTGCGCTTATTGCGATTGTTGAAGCTATGAAAAGCTCTGATCATGATGAAAATGTTGACAATATGGTTCAAGCTATTGGAGTTGTGGCTCAAGCTATTGGTACAACTTTTTCTTAGTGGTTAATGCATCTACAGGATGATGCAATATTTTTGGTTGTAATCAAGCAATAGTTATAATAGGGTGAGTACTAAATAGTAAAAACAATAATATGTAGACACTACAAGTATATATAATAAGTAACTTAAATCACATATGCATGAAGAAAGGATAACACCTTTCACATACATACCCCTACATACATACATGTAATAGCCCTTGGCTGTGTTATTGTATGCCGATTAATTCTTAGTCTTATTGTCGATTATGTTACTTTATGTGTTGAGGGTTTTATTCAAGACATTATACATGTAATTTAATAAAAATCTATGATCATTAAAAAGGTATATCAAACAATCTTTCTTATGAATAGACTAATAACATGATGTCTCTATTAAGTTTCATCAAATAATATTGTGTGGGGCAGTCTACTATGGTCTGATTTCATGATGAAAATTCAGAAGAGGACATATATACAGGGGAAGGATCTATAGGGAAGCTTCAAAATTTGGAGAATGAGGGAAGCAAATCTAAGCCCTTGATTTTTTTATTAAAAAATGTTTTTAACATTTATTGGTGATGAATGTTAAATTTTGAAATTTTTTGTATTTTTTAAAATTCATTTATGATGAAATTAATGATTGAGATTTGCTTCTCTCCTTCCCTAATTTTTTTTCTTCCCTCTTAATCCCCACCCTATATATATTTATATATTATATCAAATCAAATGATAACCACCGATTGAAAAATTATCTATTCACAAACACAAAATTTGATAGATAGTCTTTCGTAAACAGGAGACTAAAAAGGTTTTTTTTATGTTCATGTTATATCAGGATTGGCTGAGTCATTTTAGATTCAGATATACACGGTTTAACTGGAGTATTTCTGTGACTGTTTCTGAATCATCTCACGGCCACCTCCAAGATCTGTACCTAAAGAGGTTTGAATCCGAGACATTTTTTGATAATATCGTAACACCTTACCATTAGTCTACATTGGTGATGTTTATTACTAGTAAATAATGATGCCATATTTTTCCCATACACTTTGATATCAAACTTATAAAATGAACGTACATTTGGATTTCGTGCAAGCCTAACCAACCCAAGCGTAGCTAACGATTGATTGACCATAAGAATATTACGTGACTACTCCATCATTTTGTTAAAAACTGCATGAAATGAACAAGTTAATAGAATAAGGTAATACATTGAAAAGTATTTTGTTTCGAATAAGTACATATGTTTTAAAGCTATTATGTGCATGATACATCATACGTTGAAGGACACAAAGTTGGTGCTTTTCGAGGGCATTTGTACATTACAAGCATGAGCGATGGTAGGATATTAACGTTGACAGAGGAATAAATTTCACTAAAAACATTAGTTAGATGATCTTAGGTAATTTAAAAAAAAATCAGGGGCATCTATCCCTCTACCTCTTGTACATCGCCTCTGATTACAAGATGTGCATGGAAGAATATCAAGTGATATGATTGTATTAACTGAGTTAGGTTCAAATGAGAATGGATATTATTTGTGAGAATGGAGGAATCAATCTCAACCATCCATCTCATCAAAAAAATAATACCCCCAACACTTTTAAAAAGTGAATATCTCACAAACGGTTAGTCAAAAAAATATAAAAATTGCACCATCAAAATCAGCATTTTTTTCTCTTCGATTAAACATCTCACAAGGTATACTTTCGACGATTTTTTTTTTCATATTTTGGTGGGTTTCGAAATTGGTAACACATGTGTTAGGTGCGGTAACACATGTCTTAGTTGCAGTAACACATGTATTAGTAGTTAGTAACACATGCCACTAACACATGTGTTACCGAAACTAGCACATGTGTTACCAACCACTAACACATGTGTTACTGGTTTTCAACCCAAAAAAAAAAAAAAAATTTTTTGTACCGAAAATATGTCATGAGTGATCTCTAATCGTAGAGAAAAGAACGCTGATTTCAATGGTGCAATTTTTATAATTTTTTGATTAGCCGTTTGTGAGATATTTAACTTTAGGGGAAATTTGGGTTTTGCAAAATGAATGGCCATGATTCATTCCTTCATTCTCACTAAAATTTCTATTCTCATTTGAACTTCCCTCTGTATTAACTATTTATAATTATAATTTATAACCAGTGTAAAATCCCGCCGCTTATGATATATCAATACTAGCGTTTAAACTCGTATATACACACGGATCATTTAAATTAAGTTAATCAATTATATATTTTTTAACACGAAAGACTTTAAATATCATATATCAATTTAATTATATTAATCAATAATTACTTTTTTTCATAAAAATTACAAATTACACAATTACAACAAATAATTTACCATGAATTTGAAGATGAAATAACCAACAAATAAAAAAACGACTAATATAATACTAACTTCAATGTTATGAAACTATAATTATTAAAAAAAATAAGTAAAATAGAAAAATCAACCTCTTCATAAAAAACCCTATAACTTTTATGCTTTTGCATAAGAAACAAAAATGGATACTTTTGTAAGTATTGGAATTTTTCTTCTTACAATACAATGCCAACTTATTTTAGAAGTACAATTACAGTCAATTACCCATGTTTATAAATTACAGTCGTAAATGGGAATTTAACAGGATGCATTACTTTTAAAAGCCACTACATGTAAACAAACCATTTAATCGAACATGTGGTCTAATAGAGCTAACTATACATTGTTATGTCATCTCAAGTTTATGTTAGATTGTTGTCACGGGTCCGTATAACAATTTTTTGAAAGACAAGTAATAAAATATATTCAACTTTATAAGAAGCTCGATTAATTGGAAAAAAGGCTCGATTAATTCACAAAACCTTTTGGCTCACAAGCATCAAATGCTATTTTAATTTACCATGACATTGTTAAATACATTGATTTTGTCATTTGTAAATGAACTTAAACCTCCTGCATGACGGTTTCTTTGTTTAAACTTCAGAAATGAAACGCTTATTATTTATTTATAATATATTAAAATAACAATAATTGCATGCTTCCAACACAAATGGCTGAAAATTTTCTTAAAATGTTTGATAACATTATTAACAGAACATAAGAAATAGACCATCGACAATATTGTAACCAACGAATGGAAGACACATTAAGCAAATGGCTTACAAACCAAAAAACCAAAAGAGAAAAAAATATATATATACAAGTAAAATGGCATGTTGAAATCTTGGAAAAGCGAAACTTGTGGACTTGTGGTGTCACAAAGTAATTATCTGCGTGGCCAACTCGCTATTCCAGTCAGTCCTATACCCGTACACTCGTAGGCTTACATGGTTTTCATTGATATTAACGAAGACGTGATTTTGATTAGAAAAATATATATTTTTAGTTGGGATATTTATATAAATATATGGACTGATTAACTTTTTAATTTAGATAACATACATTCTTTTTCAAAGAGTTATCTAAAATTAACTAATTAATTTAATTTTTTTTAATGATGATCTTATAAATGTGATTCTTATGATATAGTGAAAGAGCGTGACTCTAATATAAAAATATATTTTCTTCACAAATTATCTAGTTTTTATTTTTAAGATAGTTATTCAAATTTAATTTAATTGAATTTTAAATTATAATTTATGATGTTATTAGATCTTTAAGTTTAGTCAATTTAATGAAATTAAACAATTTTATTAGATGAAATTAATTAAATTTAATAAAAAGATATATTTTAATTAAATTATGACTTCTGATTAGTTAATTAAATTTAAATTAAAATAATAGTATCACAAATATAATTTTTATATATTATTTAAGATTAATAAAAACCAAAAATACAAATGCTAAAGTGTATCTCCTTTTTTCTGTTTTTGAAGAATGTGCTAAAAACATATGATAGTACATTAGTACCATATCTTGATATTAATTATTATATTATTATACTACTAATAAAGAGCTAGTTAGTGCGCAAATGGAAACAAGATTGTGATTGTTAGTAAAACACTTGTTCGTGGAGTTGGGTTCGGATATGTTTTCCACCAATTTCAATGAAAGCTTCAAAGCAAAGATTGCATAATGGCATACCTACAACAAGAATCGCATTACTTTTTTCCAAATTCTTTCATTTATTGTCCTTTTTAAAAGTTGTTTTATTTCAAACAGAGTGCATAATCATTTATTAAAACTAAATTCATGTGTGTATGTATGTATATAAAAGAAAAGGTACAACTGATCATTTGACGGTCCTCTACCGACTAATTCACAGTTAACATAGATGAGATAAATCATTTAACCCGTTATTAAAGGAATATGAGGATTGAAATTGAACCCATAACCTTCACATTTATACTAAACTACTATCGCGGGATTTGCATGTATGTATGGATGGATGTATGTACGTAGGTGTTTTCCCTTGTTTTGTATGTGCATGGCTTTTAATGCTCGTATTTATGGTACATCTTTCATGATTTACTAGGTATCATATTGTTTTTCTTTGTCAAATTCGCATTAATTTATCAAACCATTACATCATCACTTTACCACAAAAACTATTGCTTTATTTGCTTGTTATAACAACTTATATAACGACTAAAGTAACCACTAAAAGCATTTTCAATGTATTTTTTTTATTAATATTACAAAAACGAAAAAAAAAATCAATTTTTTTTCTTATTGAAGTCGTAAACTATTTTGTCAATAACTTGATAGAGAGAACACTTTTGAGTTACAAATCAATAATATATTTTTCCAACACATGTTTTACATGGGTTTATACTCTCCAATTCATTCATTGAAGTCAGAGAAAAAAGTTTGCTATTGGTCCCAATTTACGGGTAAGTTAGAATTTAGGAATATTGACTTCGTGATCAAGACCTCCTAATTTTTATATTCAAGGGGCCAAAACGTCATTTCACAAAAGTACAACGACTTAAACAGATAATTACAACCATACACAACTAAATACAGTTTTTCACCAAGTCATCATTCCTCTTTCTCTCTCTAAAAAGAGCTGTATATTCATTCCACATTCTTTCACTCTACTTTCTCTTTCTAAAAAAATTCCTTCAATTCTTAAACATTTCTGAACTAATTTGAAATGCATTCTAGCGATTGATCAACACAATGATATATACATGCATATATATGCACACATTATAGATATAGATTGTGATTATATAATTAGAAACTGTATAGAAATTAAAAATGCCGATGACTAGATACGAGATAAGAAATGTAGATAGTTTAGCTCATCCGGAGCTTTTCAAAGCAGCTGATAAAGATGATCCTGAAGCTTTGCTTGAAGGTGTTGCCATGGCCGGTCTCCTTGGCGTTCTTCGTCAACTCGGTGACTTGGCAGAGTATGTACTTGATATTTTTTTTCAAATTCATTGGTTATTAATATATTCTGTTACTTCATTGGAGTTATTTGTTTCGTTTTCGTAATTTATATGAGCACTGCGATGGAGGCGTGAAATTAGGGTTTTAATTCTGTTATTGCGTAAGTAGAATTCAGTTTGCTTAATGTTCGTCAAATTTACGGTGAGAAATCGGAGTTGAAGTAAAATAAGTTCGAATTTGAATGTAATGCGGTTTTCTTTTGATATGATATCATGAATGATGAGGAATTTTGTGATATGGATTTCATGTTTTAGTGATACGAATTTTCCTAATGTAGTGAAATACAATTAAGTAGAATCTGCGTGTAGCATCTCCACGAGTGGTAGAAAATTCTGCTAATCTGTTGAACCAAATCTACTTTTACGAGTATGTAAGTTCTCATTAATGGAAATACAAATTGAACTGACCTTGTGAAACGTTTTAAATATAAAATCAAGCTTAGGATTGTTGCCTTGTACGTATTAATATATGAACCAAATCAATTTTTAGATTTCATGTTTTGAAGTCTACTAAATGAAATCGAGCTGAATGTTGAATGACATCTGTGGTATATCCAAGGAAACAATCATACGTTTGATGAATAACTCAGGATGTGTATTAGGGTTCAATATCTTAAGAAATTAGAGTCATGAGAGACATTTGATGAATTAATTGTGTTTCGATAAAGAAATGTATTTCGATACTCTTTATGGGACTCAATATTAGGGAGTATAGAAGCGTCCAGTATTTCATTTTCTCCTACCGTCTGTGTATGGGTAGAAATGAGGTACTATTAGAGTTACAGTGTGAGTTTGTAGATTTCAGATATTACAGTTGCAACCTGGATAAAATTAGATGTAGTTTTGAACTCCTTTGTTCCCTTGGTATGGTATTCTACTAAAAGTCCATTTTTGATCATCAAGTAGAAGAATAGTATAGCTAAGTGTTCTTCATTATAATTGCTTTCCCCAAGAAATTGCATGTGGTGTATAAACCTTGACAACTTCACTAAAGATGATAATGAGTATCTATTGTTTCTTGACTGGGGACTTACTATAACTTTTAAGCTTCTTAGGTTTCAAAAAATTTATGGTAGCTAAATCAGGCAACCGTGGTTTTTCAAACCAAAAATTGACCAGCATGATTAGGAAGCAAGTTCTTGGGGATTGTAAGGTCAATGTATTCTAATGTTAAGAAAGCACCGGCAGGGACTTACAAGCAAAGTGATTGCAGTTGTTTCATAGTAGACCATCACCATATATGTGCAACAATATGCATTGCGAAATCAAAGACAGTGTTATGTCTTACCAAACATGGTGTATGTGCTGTTGGATCATAAACAGCCAAGTTGGACCAACGATCCTAATAATATTTTCCCTTGCATTTCATCCGAACAAAATAGACAGGAGTTGTCCAAACTTGTGATCTTTGTTTGAGTGGTCTATTCCAGCTTGAAGTGATTGCCAATATATACGTAGTATGCCAACCCCCATACATCCACTATTAGCAGCATGTCACTTGACCCAATCTGAAAGATGGAACCAAAGAACTCTAATGGGTTGGGTTTATACTCTAGACAGAAACAATTCTCAAGGTACATACATAGTGCATTACCACTTAGATCTCCATGTTTAGCATCATGCAGCTTGGCTCAATTTGAAAGCCGGAACTTGAGATGAAGAACCAATCACAATTCACTCAGGCATTAGAGTACTCTCATGGAAAAATCAGTGGGGGACAAACATGCTGCATCTTCTATAGGGCTCCTGATTATAGCCTTTTTATGTGCTAGTACAAATTTGCAGCAGGCTTGCAACAATTTATAGTTTTATGAGATTGTAGTCACATTAGACTTCATATGAGTATGGGTCTTGTGGCCTTTGTTAGAAATATGTTACTGTTAATCTTACGTAAGACATTGTAAGAGAGCTGCAATGAGGAAATGTGTTGTGGGATCTAACATCAATCCAAGAGTGTATGTCATTACTGCAAGCCTGATGCTGTCTTAGAGATGTTAAATATAGTTCTATATTTTAATGTACTTATGCTACGAGTCTAACAAAAGCTCGGATCCAATTCTGAAGGTTTGCTGCTGAGATTTTCCATGGCTTGCATGAAGAAGTTATGGTAACTGCTGCTAGGGGCCATGGTCTACTGGTACATGTTCAGCAGCTTGAGTCGGATATCCCTTCAATTGAAAGGGCATTTCTGTCCCAAACACCGCATTCAGCCTTCTTTCTCAATTCAGGTAAGATGCTCCTCAATTTCTCATTTGTCATCTTTTCTTGGAAGTGCCATCTCCAACTCACATATTCTTCTACTGCTATTACTACCGATGTCATCGTTCAGGTTGTGTGCATATCTTCTAATTTCTAAATTATGTTGTAACTTCAAATAAGTAGATCAATGCCCTTACATTCTTACAAAGAAATCATTTTAGTTAAGCAATTAGAATAGATTACTACTAGAATAATCTTATAATTACTAATCATATTTGACACACTAATTGATTATAAGAACTTAAAAACGTTTCGACAAAAAGTGTTTCTGGCAACCAAACCCTACCCAGCCTATTTTGACCCGTATAAAAAATTACTGGTTTAGACCCGCCACTCGACCCGCCCATTTTACCACCTCAACCTGGAAACTACCTACTATTTGACATTACCAGGATGCTGAGCCATATGATGTGAAAAAGTTCACATAGTTAAAAGGCCATACTTTACGTGACTGATTCTTTTGAGGATTTCTCTTAATGCTACAGGTATTGATTGGCATCCTAACCGACAAACACAACAGAATCTTATCACTACGGGAGATTTACCTCGATTTGTCTTGGACTCTTATGAAGAATGCCGTGGTCCACCTCGATTATTTCTTCTAGACAAGTACACTCATTGCCCCTTAAATATTCTGGCATGCCTCCTACAACTTGCCAAATTTACCAACTTATGCGGCTCGTAAACAGGTTTGATGTTGGTGGTGCCGGGGCATGCTTAAAACGCTACACTGATCCGTCGGTGTATAAAGTGGACGCGTCATCTTATGAAAATGAAACTGCTGCATATCAAAGGGATAAAAGGATCAGAAAGACGGAGGTGAGTTCACTGAAAGTCAGTATTTTTGTGTTGGACTTGCCGGGAATGGGAAATTGTTCGTAGTTCTGCTTGTTATTTTATCTGTGTTGATAGAGTTAGAGGTGGAAACTTCCACCCATTTCACTTATGAACAGGTCATTCCAGTTTCGATCACTCTAATGGGTCAAATGGTTAAAAAGAACAGTCAAAGAGGGATAGGTCAAACTTGCCCAAAATGTATTTTTTAATTCCAACTTGTTTAAATTTTTTGATAATTTTTATAATAGTTTCGTATATGGTCTGAATTTATGTTGACCTATCATCTTACATTTTTACTATCCATAGCTATCAACGTAGTTAAATTACTGTCTGAAATGCTTATCTGTCTTTTCTTAGTGGAAGCTTTTTACAGAAACAACTATCATTCTCATCTTCGAATATTTATCAAAATTGAACAGAAAAAAGTATCAAGATGGAAAGGAGGAGAGACGTCAGATGTTTCACCCAAGTAAGACTTCAATTTAATATGGTCATTATTCCCATCCAACATTCCAACTTTGTTACTCAAGTTTGGGTTTCATCCTAAAGGGTCAAGGTAAAAAAACTTTGTTTAAAAGGAAACAAGTCAAATGGGTCAAATATCCCGCAAAATGTTATTTTTAATACATAAAACCTCCTAAACCATTTCATTCTAAATATTATAATAATTTTGAAATATATGTTTATATGATCATATTTGATGGACAAGTGTTTATGAAAATGAAATGATTTTGCACAAATGTGTTGCTGGTCAACCCATTTGGACCTGTTACTGACCTGCATGACCCAACCATTTTACCATCTCTACTTTATACAATTCTTCCTGTATGAAGCTAACTTGTTTGGAGTTGCAATACAGCAGACTCCATCAGTTATTTCTAGAGGAACGAGTGCAGACTGGTCCAATCGAACATGCACGTCGTGTAAAGCTGAAGAGAAGGCCACACAAATCTCCATTGGAATCCGAAAGCGGAGAAAGTTATGTGAACAAGTTACTAAATTCTCCATTAGACTCTGAAAGTGGAGAAAGTTGCATAAAGAAGTTATTCAACTCTCCGTTAGACTCAGGAAGTGGAGAAAGTGGAATGAAGAAGCTATTAAAATATCCGTTGGAGGATAAACATGTTCATGCAGTTCCTATTGGTGTATCATCTTTGACGTTGATTTCCGATACCATTAATAAATTAAGGCCTGAAGTACTTGATAATATAACGAGCGCAGCTTTGGGTTCACCGATGCAAAGTAGAAGTCCATGTGTATCTTCAAGTCTGCAGAAAGCTGTCTGTGAGGGTTCCACAGATAATCATCAGAAAATTGAAATTCAGGAAGAGGTAGATGAGAAGCAAATAGAAGTTGATGAGGAAATTAAAACAGATGCTCTTCTAAATGGTTTCTCATCTGATGATGCAGCAAGTGAGACGGATAATTACATGGATGCACTAGCAACAGTGGGTTCAGATATTGAAACGAGCATAAATCAGGGAACATTTTCTGATGCAAACAAAGATCAACTTCAGTCTCAGTTATCAGATTCTCAATTTATAGAGGACTTGACTGCATCTGAGGTCGTGAATAACTCAATCAGGATGAGAACAACTGTGTGTGTGGATTCTGATACAACAAGCACTTCAACTAATATTACATCTCCAGTTGGTACTGAATCTCCTCCGCGACCCTTTGCATGTATGGAAATTCCTTTCCATCCACGTTTTCCTCGAGTTTCTGAAAAGATTCCGAAAACGGAACATCCGGACGGCGATGTCACGAAAGATACATGCAACGATGTAAGGAAGGAGCCAAATGTTAGCTCGGATATTGGTTCAACTCTGCAAATTGATCAAGTAGCTATTTTGGAAGAAGTTACATCAAATAAAAGAGATTCAAATGCAGTGTCCTCAAACAATAATGAAAATCTTGACAGTCCTAGAAGAAGTGAAGACCATCAAGTTGATCATAAAGTAACTTCCGAGTGTACATCTGAACCGTCAGAATGTCTTCCAACAGCTGTTCATGGTCTATCTGCATTCTCATTTGTCAGAAATCTCAAGGGCGATGTAGACAACAAGCATCTTAATGACACCTCTCTCCCTATGATTCCTCTTTCCAACATTTTGAACACCAACAAAGTTGATTATGCAGAGAAAAAGCGTAGTACGGGTTCCGTTGTCAGTCAATGTAGTCCACCACATGCAATTATTTCACATGTGGATGAGCATCCTAGTGACATCAATGATGTAGAGGTAGAGCCTAGCGAAACAACTTTCAGTGATGATGTTCCTGTAGTTGAAGAGAATGCAGAAAATCCTGACATGTATCCTTTACCTGATCTGCAGCTAAGAGAAATGGGTGATGGGGTCTTGCATGAATCTGATTCACTAGAATTAGATAACTCAAAAATTGAAGTTGTCACTTGTGCTGTTTCTGACCTTGGTGTCAAAGAGGACACAGAATTACAGTTGAGCGAAATAGAATCAGCTAACGTCGTGTCTGTCACTGATAATGTTGATAAAAATGATGGTAAGGATCTTGAAGATGATAGGGAGAAGAGGATAGATGAAGACTCGATTAACCCGGATATGGAAATGAGTGCTGTGGTTCTTCTCCCGGTTGATTTTGATAAAAATGAGGATAATGGTCATTCTGCTTTTGAGGATCGCTCGGTTATCAACCAGTTATGTATCGTTCAAGAATCCATTGAATCTGGTGAACGTGTCAAAGGCAACAAACTTTTGGTTCCTTCTGATACCTGTGATGATCTGAATGATGTTGTGTATGTCCCAGATAATGTTGATAAATATGATGGTAAGGATCTTGAATATGACACTGAATTGAAGAGGATAGAAGCAGACTCTGTTAACTCGGAAATGGAAACGAGTGCTGTGGTTCTTCTCCCGGTTGATATTGATAAGAATGAGAGTAATCGTCATTCTACTTTTGAGGATCACTCAATTATCAATCAATTATGTATCGTTCAGGAATCCACTGGATCTGGTGTAAATGTTGAAGGCAACAAGCTTTTGGTTCCTTCTGATACTTGTGATGATGTGTATGTCCTTGATAATGTTGATAAAATTGATTATAAGGATCTTGAAGATGATACACATTTGAAGGGTATAGAAGAAGACCCTCTTAAATCGGAAATGGAAACCAGTGCCGTGGTTCTTCTACCAGTTGATGTCCGTAAGAATGAGGATAACGGTCTTTCTACTTTTGAGAGTCACTCAGTTATCAATCAGTTCTGTATCGTTCAAGAATCCAAAGAATCTGGTGAACATGTAGGAGGCAACAAGTTTTTGGTTCCCTCTGATACTTGTCATGATCTGAATAGTGATGTTGATAGTCCATCTTCAAATCCAAGAATCTTGCAGGACGATAGTCATTTCTTTCTTACTGAAACAGAACAAGTTGTTTCACAAGATTTGGGCTCTCAACCTGTCGACATTACACCTTGTGATCCTTCAAATGTAAAATTGATTGATAGTACTTCTGAATCAACTGTGTTCATCGAAGCCGATCATAACTTAGAATCTAATTCTATGGAAGATAAGATTGACCAACCAAATGATCAGATTGATATAATTGAGGCTGTACAGTCATCCCCTCTAGAAGGTAAGGTTGACCAAGCCAATGGTCAACTTTATGCTGGGGGCTCTCTGTTATCCCAGTTGGATTCTCTGAACCATCTTGATACTCATACTGAGTCTTATCAAGTGGAACTTAAAAGCCAACATCTAGTACAGGATGATAATCAAGTGATACCTATTCATGAACAAGACTTGAGCTCCACTCCTGAATCTTATTCAGTACCAGTTTCTGAAAAGCCACCTACAATGGAGTTGCATCAACCAGGCACTCATGATATCAACCTCTTTGACCAAGCCAAACGACAATCAACTCCACCATTTTTGGGTTTCGGCATACTTCCCCAGATAGCTCCAGTCAAACGGGTCAGAATGCCACCATTGCCGCCTCTTCCACCTGTGCAATGGAGGATGAGAACGCCCCCAACATATGGTGATCGACATAGTGATGATTACTTGCCGTCAAGTTTTTTGTCCACAACCAATGTAGAGCCTCAAGTGGTAGGTCACTCAAAAGTAGATGAGATTAGAAGTCAGTATACAGAGAATCAGAAATCTCAACATGATGTGGGGAGATTGAGTCAAATGTCATCCCCAGTGTCTAGCTTACACATAGAAGATCATGACAACTCATCTGTATCATCTGAAGCCATGGTCCCACAAACAGACTCATGTAGCATTCCAACAACTTATGGGAAGAAAGTGTTTTCGCCATCAGCGAACACTTATTCACCTCCTCCTGTTACTGATAAAAAGCCTGATAACTTCCCGCCAGTTTCTCCATCTACCCCCAATGAAGATCCCGAAGTGGTTGGTCACTCAACAGTAGATGAGATTAGAAATCTGTATACAGAAAATCAGAAATCTCAACATGGTGAGAGGAGTTCCAGTCAAATGTCATTGCCCACCTCTAGCTTACTCACTGAAGATCATGGCAAATCATCTGTATCACCAGAAGCCATGGTGATACAAGCAGCAGTTGAAATCGAGCTCTCTAGTACCAACCACGGTGATACAAGTCACAGTGATCAGAAATCTCCTGATCCCATGTCATTACCCAAGTCCAGTGTACACACAGAAGATCATGACAAGCCATCTGTATCATCAGAAGCAAAATTTCCTGAAAACTTGGTGCTGCAAGCAGTAGTCTCACCCACCTCGGGCCAAGAGAATATTTCGCCATCATCAAAACCATATTCATCTCCACCCGTCATTGATGAAATGCCAAATAAAATTCGCCCTATGAAGATACAGCGACCTCGTAGTCCTCTCATTGTTGCAGTTCATGACAAAATCCAAGTAATACCAATATCTCTTCAGTAGTCAACACAAGCTCAAAATTTAGTCAAAAATCTTTAACTAATTTCTTCCATATGAACAGTTGAAGAAGGTCTCAGATGGAGCCACGACACAGACACCAAAGGGAGTGGAACATGACTCGATATTGGATCAGATACGAGCAAAGGTTAGGAACAAATGGAACACTCTTGTTTCCTTCTTTCTAGATGTGGAAATCATGACCCATTAAGTTATGAAGGAATCCATTGACTTGGGTTTTTTTTCTCTAACGGCTCAAAGGGACAAAACAACTAACATACAAAAGTCGACCAAAAGTGTATTTTTTAATGCATTAAAGCTCGTAGATCATTTCATTCATGAAGTTAGATTATTTTCCAAATATATTTTTTGGTCTTATTTGTGGCTCTAATGATTTGTTGAAAAAGAAAAAAGTTGGACAAAAAGTGTTTAGGTCAACCCAACCTATTTTGTCAAGTTACCCACCCGCCTAATGGCACTTCTGCTATTTTCTTTTTTCTCTTTAAAGGCTGTTGTTTTTGAATATTTGTTGGTTTCTGACAGTCCTTCAAGTTGAAACCGGCAGTCCAGACTAGGCCAACAAGCATTCAGGGTCCTGGGACCAATTTGAGAGTAGCTGCTATTTTAGAGAAAGCAAATGCAATTCGCCAGGTATATTTTTCTCTATTTAATACTATTGAAATGGCTTCACATGCTACTTGTGTCGTGAGTTTGGTACAGGTGATTGACTTTTTGAACCATTGTGCTTGCTTTTTTGTTGTAAAATGTATAAAACTTGACAAAACTGAGAAAGTGAGAAATAATTTGGTTCTGTTCTGTAGTGATCAAAGCTCTTAAAAACATATTCTATGTAAGTTGTAGAAGCCAAAAAGACATTGAACTTGGCAGTTCTAATACAGAGCTGCTCAATCTTGGGAAATGGATCATTTGTTTTCCAATGTCACGGAAAAGAAAGGCTGCTTGCTATGAAAAGTAAAAGTGTGTTGAAACCCTCAACGTGTTCAAAATATTAGGCTCATTTGGCAGTTGGGTTGTCTGTTTTTGGTTTTTGCCTTTATCTCTTTTGGTGACAATTTTGATAGCTTAATTACAGATCGGTTTAATGCATAAGACCTCCTAAATTTCTTTCTTCAAAATATAAGATTATAATTTCAGTAAAATAATTTGTTATGTTTGTGTGGTGTGTGACCATAAAGTGTCAACCCAACGTAATCCCATTTTGACCTGCACAAATGTTACCTGCTTTGACCTGTTGCTTAACTCGCCCGTCCTGCCTATTTTGCCATATCTAGTGTTTATGTGCGCAAAGCAATTTAAGAACAAGAATGTATCTTTCATTTGACCATCACCAAGATGGCCTAGTGGTTGGTGTCCTGATATCCTCACAAGAGGTCATAGGTTCAAACCTCACTAGCCGCACATCTTGGGGTGGCCAGGGAAAGGGTTGGAAATGGTCACGGGGATACCCCGGTTAAGCCGCGTGCATCTGAGTAAAAATACTCGTCCCCTCCGGGTAACATGAACAGGGAAAACCCCCTCCGTTTAACCCGTTTTAATGTATGTTTCATTTACAGGCATTTGCTGGAAGTGATGACGATGACAGTGATGATTGGAGTGACTGATGAAACAGAAACGCAAGTGAGGTTCTCAGGTCTGCAAATATTCTCACCATTGTAGTTGATCCCATCAATTTTTTACAGGTTACCACAATATCGAATATTCTCGATGGGAGTTTGTGGTATGCTACATCTTTTTCCTGATCTACTGCTTCTCTTACTGTGTTTGGTACAATGGATCTTACTTTTCGACTTTCTAATAGATATAAATCTCAATTATCATATACATGTCAATAAGTAATGTGTGAGTCTAGTGTGTAAGAACGATGTCGATTCATTTAGCTGTATATGGGCATTTTGGTAACGTCGATGATGATGCAAAGTTGTGTTGGAGTAGTTCTCTGGTTTAATGGTTTCGTACTTGCATTGCATGCAAAAATTATGTTTCAACCTACCATAGGCAGTGATGTGGTAAACGAATTGGTTGCTTGTTACTATCAACAATTTGTTTGATCACAAATGTATTGTTAACATGATAATTTATAGCGTTACTCGGAATTTCCAACGATTTGGGAGAAATCCGACTATCTAAAGGAAATCCTGGATAATTGATGTATCGTGTTATTTTGATGTTAGAGTTAGAGATGGAAAATGGACTGTGGAGGAGACGGGGGACTTTATGCCCCATCGTCAATACCAAGTAGCCACTTCTTGTCCACATCCCTGCCAATCAATAAACAATCAAGAAATAACATTCCTACATTGAGACGTAAAATGAATAACCTTGTCTACTCTTTTTTTCCCTCCTTCTTGGTCTCTTGCCAATTAGGGGTAGTCATTCATGTTCTCCAGTCTAGTGGAAATTGTTCCTTACAAAGAAACTAAATCGACGCGGGTTGGCGTACAAAATATAAACAGTATGTTCTTCCACGCAAATAATTGTTTCAAGGATAGTGATATTTACACACGCATCTTTGATATGTACACAGGATATTATTATGTATTGACAATTATATCCCTAAACCTTTCCATCGCTCTCTCCATTTTGTTGTTCCTCTGTTCCACCTGCACCATATATATCTTGGTTTTGAGAGTAAATAATTAGGTAAAGAAAGGTTAGGGGCATAATGGTACATACACAATAGTTGCATGTGTAGGGACCAAAAGTACCTGGGTAAACATCAACACCCTTGTTTCAACTTCAAAGACTAATATGATAGATCTGATTGTGGCCTATCAATTAAAAACTTATCGATGTAAATCTAACATGAGATAGAGGGGTACAGATATGTCTTATGTAGTTATATTTGTATGTTTGTCTATGGACGAGAGTACAAATGATGGTGACAATAACTAATAGAGGTGATATAAGCAAGTAGGAGGTGTACCTCTTAATTTTTTATTTTACTTGTCAACATAGCCAATCAAATAATATTATATTATATTAATATTAATAACATATGATAAGACTAACTGGTTATAATATCGAAGAGAATATGTAAATGACACATGACGTAGATTTATTGTATTAGGACGTTCCGGCAGGAGGTTAAATCATTTTCCATAAGTTTAGTTTTAACTAACCTTGATCAGATATGCAGTGATGCCAATTTTACGTACATATTACTTATTACTTTATGAATTATGAGGGTTGAGATTTGTATATGATCCTTAAGTAATTCGAGAGCACTTGTTTTAACTAACCCTTTCCTTCTTTAGCCCATAAAGTAGACCATGTACTTATGGAAATATTAAATACATTAAAATCATCCTAATTTTTATCGTTAAAATATATCTCAATTTTTAACTTCTCCTACATTATTTTGTATTTAATTTTCACATAAGTTTTCCTCACAACTCCCATTTTAAGAGCAAAATCTGCACATTTATATTAGTGTCTGTTTCTTTCCAATGCAAAAATCACGTTAGAGCATCTTTTGTTTGTCGTAAAAGGTTACCCTCTCAACTTTTGTTTATATTTAAAAATTGTAATTTTGAAAACAATAAACTGCAATATTAAACTGATACAGTAGCACTTACTTTAAATTACTAAGGAATTGGAAAAAGTAAGAAAAATTCAAGCCTTTTTTAGTTTGTAAACAGATTGGAATCTTTAATTCGCTCAAGCATTCGGAAGCAAACTATGTAAAAGTCAGACATAATTATGGGCTAAAGAAACAAAGGGTAAAATGGGTAGTTACATAAAATGAGAAAATCATTAACATTGAGTATGCATTATATATGCTAATGATATGGGATTAATAATCACTGAAACTATTTAGTTGGTTTTGTTTAAAATTCATTATTAGAATATTAACAATCTGAAAAATATTAATTATTGAAATTCAATGATAAATGACATATATAATTCAATTATTTTCTAATTTTTATGTTTTGTATGATGAAATTAATTTAATTTAATGTTTCGTCTACAAATCAAAGATTACATAAAAAAAGAATCAAAACTCAAAAAACTTAAGAAATTGAAGATTTTGAAATTCAGTAATCAATCCAAATATAATTGTGATGATTTGTATATTTTGAAATCAATCATTAGATCTTCGATTTAGAAAATTGATATTCTATTTTTCCATTTTAAATCCTAATCGCGTGATCGGTATTTTCAACTACACATTCATAAGTTGCCCAATTGAAATGAAATCACTCGCATTCAAACATGCACTTGATGACATCTTTATTTTATTTCTAAATTGTGATGTGATTTTTAAGTAAGTGATGACGGATATTTAAAATCCAATATTTTTATAGGATGGACAAAAAGTCAAACCAAATTTAGATCACTTTGGTTGGAACGGGACTGATTGTAAGAACTGAGTTCCATTTGAAAGAATTATTATTATTAATTTATGTCAAAGAACACCCTTAAAGCACAAACATTAAATGTTGTTGATCAATTATCATTTGAATAAATCTTTATGACGATTTTTACCTTTGGACTTTTCAACATGTACGCAATCAATCTTCAGTTTAGAGATAACAACACCTAATAGCACGGATTATTTTTCAATAATATTTTTATTATAGTTAATACTTATCCTAATACTCCAACACCTTAGACGGATGTTGGGTAACATGGTAATATGAAGCTATCATCATTAACTTTCCAAATTTAGTTTACAACCTGAATGATATTTGTTTATGTTTGATTACGTTTGGATCCGGTAAATTGGTTGGATTTCCAACTTAGCTTGTCAAATTCATATTCAAGAAACCTGATCCTATTAATTCGACGAAACCCAAAACTAGGGTGGTTCACTTTCGAATCAAATCAAATTATCCTATTAAATAATCTTGATCGAGTTATATGGTTTGGATAATTGGATTTTTATATTGATTTGTATCAGAACGAAATTATTATTTTGGATTATAGATTGGTTTTGATTACTAAATTTCAAACCGGATTATTCAAAAAAAAACAAGTAACAATTAAATATTAATTTTTCAAAAATTATATATACATATACACATACAAAATAGTATACTACATTATTAATTTATCATAATTATCTATATATTTTTTACAACAATTTGAGGTCTAGTTACAAAGGTAGTTTATAGTTTCATTAAGTTGCAAGTGACTAGTATATGACATATACTTATGCTATTTATAATGTTCAATTGGCAAATGATCACCATATTTTGTGCTTTTGGTGAATATGACGTTGAAGATCATATTAATTTTTGCAAATGTGATAGATATTTCACAAACTACTATATTTGTGAAGAACTAACTTCATTGTATATATTATTGTAAACTAATTTAAAATCTTAAATTTTGAATTTAAAAACAAATTCACATTTTTATAAACCCTAAATGTAACACACCAACAAGTAGTCGTTGATACACGTCTTGACATTACTTTTTCACGAGTACCAATGATACCTTCATGAAGTCGACGAGGGACCAAATGGTTAAAACCAATCCATAAAAATAGTCATTTGGTTCAGTTTGATTCGAATTCAATGTTTGTTTAGATGCATTGAATTCTTATTTTAAGAACCAAAATTCAAATAGACCCATATAATTGGATCGAATATGATCTAAACCGTCAAAATAAACACCCCTACCCAAACCAAATAAACATCCAAAGGGTCAATATAATTCAATGTGATTGTTTTGTGTGCCACTTCTGAATATAAATCTTGAATTTGAACAAGCGTAACATTTATAAAAGTTCCAAACCATAAATCGCAAACTCTATAAATTCGGGATTGCAAACTCTATTATAATATATAGTTTATAAATTATAAATAAATATAAGTGTTTTTTTTTAAGCAAAGGTGCATTTCATTTTCTCTTCATTTACATTTAAAATTCACTAAGTTTTTAAATATAGTAAAACCAAAAAATGTGAACTCTCAATAACCATAGTTTATATATCATGGTTGGGAAATGGCGGGAAAAGCAATAAATTATGAACGTTTCTACAGAGATCAAAAATCGTCTTCTTCAAGGCTTCAAATCCTTTAATCATCTCAAACATGTTCACGCTCGCATTCTTCGATTCAATCTTCTTAATGATGATTACCTCGTCAACATTCTGTTACGCTTCAGTTTCCATTTCACTAAAAACACGAATTACTCTCAACTTCTTTTTACTCAAATCCAACAACCCAATGATTATGTATGGAACACCTTCATCCGTGGACTCATTTCGCACGATCGGTTCAATGAATCCGTTAATTGTTACTATTTGATGCGTCAAATCGGTTTCTTACCCAATTACTTTACTTTCCCTTTTGTATTAAAAGCATGTACTAGGGTATTGGATTTGAGATTGGGTGTGGAGTTGCATACAATAATGGTGAAAGTAGGTTATGATTTGGATGTTTTTGTTAAAACTGGGTTGGTTTGCTTTTATGCGAAGTGTGGGCGTTTGGATGATGCATGTAAAGTGTTTGATGAAATGCCTGAGAAGAATGCAGTTTCGTGGACGGCGATTATTAGTGGATATATTGATGTGGGTAGGTTTATGGATGCTCTTGATGTGTTTAAAAAGTTATTGGGGATGAATTTGAGGCCAGATAGTTATACGATTGTGAGGATTTTGTCAGCTTGTTCTCAGTTAGGGGATTTGAGAACCGTAGAGTGGTTGGATGAATGCATAAACAGTCTTGGAATTGGAAAAAATATATTTATGGGCACTGCGTTTGTGGATACATATTCTAAGTGTGGAAGCATGGAAAGAGCGCTTGTGATGTTTGATCAAATGCGCGAAAAGGATACGGTTACTTGGGGTGCTATGGTTCAGGGTTATGCTTCAAATGGGAAACCAAAAGAAGCTTTAGATATGTTTTACAAAATGAAGATTGATAACATAAAACCTGATTGTTACACCATAGTTGGAGTTCTTTCCGCTTGTTCAAGCTTGGGAGCTCTTGAATTAGGGGAGTGGGCACGTACTTTAGTTGATACAAATGAGTTCTTGTATAACCCTGTTGTGGGTACAGCTCTAATTGACATGTATGCAAAATGTGGGAAAATGGGTTGTGCTTGGACAGTATTTAGAGAAATGAAGGTGAAAGATCTTATTGTTTGGAATGCTGTGATAACCGGTCTTGGGATGAGTAGTCAAACTAAAGTATTATTCAGTCTTTTTGGTCAACTAGAGAAATTGGGAATACACCCTGATGGGAAAACCTTTATTGGTATTCTCTGTGGGTGTACACATGCCGGTCTTGTTGATGATGGTAAACGATACTTCAATAGTATGAAACGAGTCTTTTCGTTAACTCCTGAAATTGAACATTATGGGTGCATGGTAGATCTCCTCGGCCGAGCTGGTTTATTAAATGAAGCTCATCTTTTGATCAAAGATATGCCAATGGAGCCTAATGCGATTGTTTGGGGAGCACTTTTGAGTGGATGTAGGTTACATCGGGATACCCAATTAGCCGAGCATGTTTTGAAAAAGTTGATTGGATTAGAACCTTGGAATTCAGGAAACTATGTACTATTATCTAATATATTTTCTGCTAATCAAAAATGGGAAGAAGCAGCAAATATAAGATCAACAATGAATCATAGAAGTATCCGAAAGATACCAGGATGTTGTTGGATAGAAGTAGATGGCATAGTTCACGAGTTCCTAGTTGGAGATACATCTCATCCAATGTCTGAAAGAATTTATAGTAAACTTAGTGAACTAACCATGGGATTAAAACAATTGGGATATGTGCCGACAACAGAATTTGTGCTGTTTGATGTTGAAGATGAGGAGAAAGAGCATTTCTTGGGTTGTCACAGCGAAAAGTTAGCTATAGCGTTTGGTTTAATCAGCACTAAACCTAGGGATGTAATTCGAGTAGTGAAAAATATTCGTGTTTGTGGTGACTGCCATGTGGCAATTAAGCTATTTTCAAAAATTACGGGTAGAGAGATAGTATTACGTGATAATAACCGTTTCCATTCATTTATTGGTGGCTCATGTTCATGTGGAGATTATTGGTGACATAAGGAACAGTAGAGTTATAGATGTGTCAGATTAGAGGTAAATGAAGTTTTTCCTATACATGTGTAACATAGAGGTAAATGCATCTGGTCTTCACAAACAAGCGCACCCTCAGCTTGTAATTCCTAATATACAAAAAAGTTGAACTTGTCATGTTTCTATCTTGTTTAGTACCAATCTCATCTTTACGAATGTTCACCACCCCCACTTGTTAGGATAAAAGTTCGGGCATAGCTGCATAGCATACAATAGCAATTTGCATGAAAAAATGACTTATATTCATTTTGCGAGTCATCATTGGACTTGTATGCATTTTTCCGTCTATCGTCCTTTTTCTTTATACCACGAGTCTTCTCATCATGACACAACTTTTATATTTCCGATTAAATTCTTAACTTACAATTTCGATTTTGGATATACCAATTTTAGGATTTAGAAACTATCTTACTCATACTGTTGGAACATTCTTTTAATTTAAATAGCTTTAAGCTTTATTTAACTAACTAATTTTTGACTTAACGATAATAACTGATCTATTAAGAGTTTTGGTTTAAATCTTAATCAGACATAAATATATATGTTAAATAAACTTAAACTATAACATTGATACCAAAGAACCAATTTTTACCGTTCAAATAATAATACAGCTATAACTTTTTATTTCTGTAAAAATAAATAAAAAATCATAATTTTATTTTAATGATAGATATACAACTTTAGATATCTTCTACTTTTGTTACCGACTCTTATTATTTTCTCCCTTCGATTCAAACCTCATTCCAAATCTGTATACAATAATATTCCCTCAGATTCCCCCTTTCGACTCTTTCGTCCCCATTCTTGTTCCGTCACAAGCCTAGTTTTTCTCGCAGGTAACTTTCGTAATATCTCTTAATTGCACCATATTTAATCCAAATTTTATTGATTTATGTAAGTTAATTCATGTTTGTTGTTTCATTATATCGAAATTATATTGCTTTACATATACGTGTACGCTTATTTTTATCGTTCATATTGGTACTATTCTCTTTGTTATATTGATTTTGCTTTCTAATTGTATATACCTAATTTTTCATATTAGGGTTCTTATTTGTTACCAATGCAACGATAAATTGTTTTAATTGATTGATATTTCTATTGTTTTCCTTTAGCCTGAATTTGCCCTAGAATTTACATTTGCTTATTTTATTAAAATAAATCAATTTTTAATTGAATAATCCTGTTACTTGTGTAGTATTTGGTGGGATATTTTATGGCATTTGAATCCAAACTGAGCACAAAGATTGTTGTTATAAAAAATTCAGAAGATACAAAAGAAGTTGATTCGAACCATATCGTTGCGTCTGGAAAAAGTTTGCTTATTGATTCGGAAACTGTAGTTACCGAGTCTGGAAAATCGACACATTTTGCAAAGTTACCGATTGATGAGTGTTTATTAAGTGTTCATAAAACGATTACTGACCTTCCTCCAGCGTTAATATCTGAGATATTTAACTGTCTTGACCCGAAGGAGCTCGGGGTTGTTTCATGCGTGAGTCCGTCTTTGTATAAGATTGCATCTGATCATCACGTTTGGAAAGAGTTCTATTGTGAGAGATGGGGACTTCCCGCAGTCCCCATCTCTTTGAATGCAGAGTCTTCCGATAAGAAATTGTGGAAAGAACTTTTTGTGGAAAGGGAATTTCGTAGTAAGACGTTTATGGGACGTTACAGTATTGATACTCTTTATGGTCATACTGAACCTGTTCGCACACTTTTTCTTCTGCCTTCAAAAAAGCTTATAATCACTTCAGGTTATGATTCAGTTGTTAAAATGTGGGACTTGGAAGATGGTATGTCGATTGCTTCATCTCGACCTCTCGGTTGCACCATTAGAGCCGTTGCAGCTGATTCTAAGCTTTTAATTGCTGGTGGTTCTGATGGGTTTATACACGGTTGGAGAGCTGAGGAAGGTCACCCTCATTTGTTTAACATAAAAGGTCCTCAGAACTCTGTAACCGAGTTTCGACTTTGGGAACATCAAGGTCCTATAACTTGTGTTGGGTTGGATTTGACTAGAATCTACAGCGGGTCGTGGGACATGACCATACGGGTTTGGGATCGTTTGTCTCTCAAGTGCTTAAACGTCTTGATGCATAATGATTGGGTGTGGACCCTGGTCCCACATGATTCTACAGTAGTAAGTACTTCTGGTTCGGATGTATATGTTTGGGAGACTAGTAGTTTTTCACTTATCGACGTTATCAAAGATGCACATGTGGGTAATGCTTATTCTCTTGCTAGAAGTCACACGGGTAGTTTTGTTTTCACTGGTGGAGAAGATGGGGCGATACATATGTTTGAGATTTCTAGTCATGGATGTGGTGGATCCATGCGCCAGGTAGCAACGTGGACTCCTCATTCGAGTCCTGTACATTCCCTTTCATTTGAGTTTCCATGGCTAGTTTCCGCTTCAAGTGATGGCAAGCTTTCGCTCATTGATGTCAGGAAGCTTTTGAAGAGAATTCAACATTCGTCAAATAGAAAACGCAGTTATTTAAATGGAAATATTCTGGACCGAAAGAATGTGGAGCCTCCACAAAGAATGTTACACGGTTCCGGTGGGAGTTTATTTTGTGTAGGAATGGGTGCTGACCGGATCATATGTGGAGGGGAAGAGGGTACAGTTAGGATTTGGAATTTTTCACAAGCGTTTGAAATGGCAAAGAGAGTATCTGCTTTAAGAGCGTTACGTCTTGAAAACAGAATGCGGCGCCGTAAGCTTCAGAATGAGATGGATAGTAAAGGGAATAGGGCTGATCAGTGTTTGATTGCTGCTAAGAACCAGATGAGTGGGGAGAGGAATGGTGTGTGGTATAACAAGCGTGGGTTGACTCATAAGGTCAAAGGTTCAGTGATTAACTCATAAAGTCAAAGG
This sequence comes from Logfia minima, assembly GCA_963921325.1. NCBI lineage: Eukaryota > Viridiplantae > Streptophyta > Magnoliopsida > Asterales > Asteraceae > Logfia > Logfia minima. The sequence goes on from OY992764.1 coordinate 39,555,961, forward strand.
GTTGAATTGCTGATGCTGGTTCTCTGGTTGCAGCTGGTACTTCCAAGCTCATTCCAGTTCAGTTGTATACACTATTACTATTACTATGGTAAACTCTTAGCCTTCTGTTTTAGGAAACTAATTTTTATTGTATTGCATTTTATTGGTATCTGATTTGAAATTTCTTACATTTTTTAACAAATAAAATATATGAAAAGTCACCTGCAGCTATCAGCTCTTTATATCTACTCACTTCTCTTGTCTTGAGTTGTATGTTGGAATGAGATACATGTATTGTACTGATAAACCAAAATATCACTAGCATGTGAATCCTAATTGTGAATGTTTTTCATGGATAAAATGGAGGTTAATATCTTAACCTTTTATTTGGTGGCAAAAAGTTGATAACCGGCAACTCTAACCGGCCCACAATTGGCTACCTATTCATAATGTGGGGGGCATACATTACTCAGTCAGCGGTTGTGGCTATGGGGGTGTCAGGGCTTGAACCCCTGACCTTCTGCTTATTTGGTGGCAAAGATGCCCCCACCCATTACCAACTGAGCTACGCGCTTTTTATGCCATGTAATATTGTATAGTTATTTGTAAAAAAATTTGCAAGTCTAGCATTTCCCTTTTTCCAAAAACGCTAAAAAACATACTTACCAACTAAGTTACGCGCCTTTTATGCCATGTAATATTGTATAATTATTTGTAAAATTTTTTGCAAGTCTAGCATTTCCCTTTTTCCAAAAACACTACAAAACATATTGCATGCCATGTCTATAATGATACCTGCAAACTTCTTACCGTAAATACATATATCATCCAAAGCCTCAACCTATGGTATAATGTATTATTCGATGAATGTATCATACGACAGATGTGTCGAAAACTCTACATAAGTTTTTATTCTTATAAGACTTTTACAAAATTTGGCCAATCTTAGATTTGTCTATCGCCTTAAAATCAGTTGAATTTATACCATTAGACCCATTAGTTTTTCTATCATTGACTTTTGTTAGGTTTAAGGCTAAGATCAATTTTATAAACATACACTGTAGCTTCAAAACTATATACAAACCATAGATTGGTTTAAGTTTTTACTTTTTAATATGTCAAATTTATAAACTAACATATTAAGTTTCAGGATTACAGTTTTTGAATGATGATAATTGATGTTGGAAGTACACTCAAGTGATCGACAAAGAGGCGTAATCAATGTTGGCAGTAGGGGTGAGCAAAAACCGAATTAAAAATCGAAAAACCGAAAAAAACCGAAAAATCCAAACTGAAAAAACCGAACCAATTAAAAAACCGAACGGTTTGGTTTTCGAATTTTTAAAAATCGAACCATTCGGTTTGGTTATGGTTTTCGGTCTAAAAACCGACCAAAAATACCGAACCAAACCAAACTTTTAAAATATCATATATATAAATACATATATACAAATATGTATACAACATGTATATGTATGTATATTTAACTATTTAAAGTAAAATTTTGGACTCGTTCATTAGATATATATAGAATACATGTGAATAATATATACAAATATATGCATATAAAATGTATATTTATAAAAGTATTTGACAAAAAAGCTTAATTGGAAAAACCGAAAATCCGAACCGAAAAAACCGAATGAAACCGAAACCGAAATAATCGAACGGTTTGGTTTTTAAAAATCCAAAACCGAACCGACCCATGCTCACTCCTAATTGTAATAGGGACGTAGGGGAACAAGCAGGTTATCACGTAGTGTAGTAGTCAGCAATTCAGCATGCTTAAAACAATTAATAGTGGGCTTTTAAATTTACATGTACTGTTAATAGACATGGAATATTGGGCTTATGAAAAATAGATTTTTTAAAGAATGCAATATATTTACTATCGGATTAACCAATAACCCGATAACGATGTCTTCTTAACCCTAACTCAACCATATAAGAATCTCAGCTGACAGAACTTAAACATGTCATGTGACACTCACCAACCTGGACCTAAAGTGTCATATCAGGTTCGGATCGGGTCGGGTTGACCCGGCCTGTTTGTTCCGAACGTTCTTATACATATGTATTAAGTGCGCAAATATTTCAATAGAAACAATTAAATTTATAGGTAAAGTAATATTGCAATTTGGATCTTAATTTAGTACTAAAGAAATTTATACAACTCATTCACTTTAACCTTTAAGTATGTATGCATTAAGATTTAAGATTAACTTATTATATTATTCATAATATTATAATTTTAAAGTTATGATACATTAGTACTAGTTCTTTATAAACCAAATTTTTTCCTTGTAAGTTTAAGATTATTACTCATTTAACATTGTAGTATAAAAAAGTTTCAAAATTTTATATTACCACGCCCATCACACAAAACCTTTAATTGATTTACTTATAATAATTATAATAATAATAATAAGTGGAGTATAATTATAGTAGCACTAATTAAATAAAACTAATAATAAAATCATCATAATATCAAAATGATAAAATATCCTTAGTGATAAGAGTTTTAGATTTTTATTAATAATAATATGGATGGACGTGATTATTTTATTAATTTAACTAAATTGAATATTATGAGATGTCATGAGATTATGATAAAAGGAATACATAAAGATTTTTGGTCAAAACCTAGTCAAATGAGATATCATAAAAATATTGTTAAAATTCAAGAGAAAATCAAATTTTACTTGGCCAATTGACTATAACAAGAATTATAATGCCCGTGCATCGTATCGGCATCTTCACATAGCGATATCATTATAATTAAATAAGATTTTTTCTCGTATAACATGACGGGTTTTAGAATTCTACGTTTTATTAGATAAAAACAAAATTATTTTTTATAAACTGAAATTGATATTAATTTGATTGGATTGACTTTTTCTTGTAAGTGATAAATTATTAGTAATAGGTTTTATAGTAAATTATTGTAGTCAAAGTAAGAACAATAAAACTAATACTTTAGACATTTTATAGAAGTTTATAAATTATTTCTTAATTTTTATAGGTTCCTTTCTATAACTTTTTTATATTTAAAGGGGTTGATTAATAATCTATTAAACCTTAAAATATAAAAATAACAAAAAAATAAGCAAGTGAGGCTTGAACTCATGTACTCGCCATATATGTGAAAGAAACTCAAAGGGAAAAAACATAACTTACAAAAGTACAAAGATGGTACTACAATCTTCACCAAATAATTAGTAGGAATTTAAGTATCAAACAACACAGACAATTACATATAACTAAATTCACAAATCAATAAACAAATAAAGTATATTCGTAAATGTAAATTTACACAAAAAATTATGTTGTTATATCCAATCAGAGTGACTGATTTAGTCCACGATCAACTAGCAAAGAGTTTTTGATATTATTTTCGTAGCTCTAAGTTTGTACAATGTAAGGGTTACATTTATGATGAACTAAACAAAAAAATAAAAAACAAATTGTTGCTCTGGCCAACCTAGTACGCGTCGGGTACACAAGACTACCTGGCGGGTAGCTAGTGTTCCAACCAGATACATGTTGAAACACCCGGGTACTATTGCACAGAGTCTAACCAACGCAATTATACATGTCGGGTACTAATGCTACCAACCGGGTACTAGCACCAGACTCGGAAGATCCAGTCGGGCACAAGAGGCTACCTGCGGAGTACATCTTCAGACTCAGACTTTCAAACTTTGTCTTTTAATTTGTTTGTTCGTTCTTCACATCTCAACGGTATAAATGAAATTGACACAAAAGGTTACAATTATTATCATTAACACGACTATCATTGTCAATTTATAACCGCTGCCATGCACAGGACTCCGACTAATTGTTGATAACCTGGTTTGGTGAGAATTATTTTTATTACAAGTTTGCTAGCTAAAAACACTCCGCCTCCTGCCCTCTTCAAACTATTAGAAAAAAAAAATCTTCCATGCGTGTGTAGAAGTATTTATAATAAGTATTATTTTACTTTTTGAAATTTAAAAATAATTTTTGTTGTAGTAAGTGTAGCACCATATCTTATCGTATCATGCATGTACATTACACAATCTGAGCTTAAAAGAAACCCTTGGAAAGTACTTATATACAAGATTGTACAACTTGTTGACCGAGACGTATTCCACTCAAATTTTCATTTCTTATGCCATATGCCTAAACACATGTATGGATGGACTTCATTTTTTCTTTGTTTAACGGCCCTAATATATAAAGTTTAACACCAGTATACGGGTCATTGTTAGTATTTGGTAAAAAACATAAAAGAAACCAACAATCTATCTATCCAATAAAATAATAAATATTCCACGTGTTGGTGTTTTCAGGTTTCTATGGTCAATTGAATGATTTTCTTGTCTATCAGTAATTCAACTACATAAAGAAAACATACATAAATGTGTACAAAATACAAAAAGACAAAGATTAAGCTGATTTCCGTGTTTGACATCCTTCTTTTAGAGAAGAATTGTCTTATTTTTATTTTTCTCAAGTACAATAACCGAAGAGGTAGTACTCTCTAACTTGAACCCACTTACACGAAAAAGGTTATTGAATTCTCATTCGTAAGGTGACTCGAATTTATCCTAATTAACACGTTAACAAACGTAAACTGGTCAAACTTCTTTGTTTCTAATCTGATTAGAACCAAATTGTTAGCTTACAAAACTATCGTGTGTGTTTTGTATGTTCGCATGTGCGTGTTCTATTATTTTTTCCTCTAAAAAACCAAAGAAAACAGCTCGGGTTTATATAACTCCCAACATAATGGTGATCATTAATAACATTAATGATGATCATCAATATCGTTATGGTCATATATATTTGCAGCTTTATGACCATACAAAAGTAAAAGGATAATGGGTCACAGAATTGGGTCAAACGGGTCAGAAGCCACCTGGACTGGTTTATTATTTGGGTTGTGGCCTGGGTCCTTGTTGCAGTATGCATGTCTGCAACATGAATCTTTGTGTCAGTATGGCTCAGTAGCCTTTGTTCCATGCACATCGAGACTCAATATCCCACACTATAACTACACTTTGAACACATGTTAAATCGTTGTGAAACTCTTCAAACAAGAGAACACAACCTACTAAAATATGGTTCATATTGGTCAGTCGAGCCCAATCGCCCAGTGACGGATCCAAAAAATTTAATCACCGGTGGCAGAAAAAGTTTAAAGTTCACCTCGCTTGGTAGTTTATTAAGTTTATTCAGACAGTGAGGTGCACATCCTAAATATGAATGGTAGCACTTATAAAAACCTAATAACTTTTCAATTAATTTTATACTAAACCGGTTTAATTGACTGGTATCACATATCAATGCTTACTATAACGTAGGTCCGCCCCTACTATCGCCCATAGTTATATATGCCTAAACTTAAATGAATCCAATTACTCAAATTTTATCAAATTTACCAAACGTTACAAAAACCCAGTAAATACAAATATAAATTCACGAATTCCTACCAAACACGACTTTCTTTAGTTATTAATTAAATAAGTGTACTTCATTAGTATTAATTTTCGATTGCTTGAATATTATAGTTTCCCAGATTCTTTAGTCTATTGATTGCTTAAAACTAAAATGGTTATTGCACATCAGGTGAGACTTAGATATGACCTCCCCTTGAAGCTGAGTCATGGATTATATTATTAAAATTCTTATCAAACAGAATCGTGATATCAATCTATAGCAATATACCTTGTGATTTATTTTTAAGGTATGAATATGATAGATATCAGACAGGTTACATTTAAGAACTTTTAGGTAACACCATGGCCCACACGGGATACACACGGGAAAAACACGTACATATATATGACGTACATCTCATATAATTAGTGCATCCACTCGTATCAGCATATCATTCCGATCCAATTAATGCAACTTTATTTGCTTTTTTTCTACCAAAACAAAAGTTGGAACATGGTATATTTACGTACGTGGTGTCCTAGAGTAGCAATTTCGAATATTTGTTTACATATCACACCTATAGGGTAGGATTTAGTGATTTAGAATAGCTAGATCTTTTTATAAATGCCCTTAATTTCTAAACGATGTATTTGTTAATAAGTTTGTTTATGAACACATATAAACTTCATGATCAAAATGGAATTAATGGTAGAAGTGTGAAACAATTTTTTACTTTAGTAGTGTCAAATCTTGAATATTTAATTTGAGGGGTTAAAATCGTACTAATATTTTTTTTTAATATTTGAAGGAATTAATATAAAAAATAATATTTTTTAATTTTTTAATATAAATTTACACTAACAGCACAAAGTGGATCGGAACCCCCGCCCCTTAAAAGATTCGCCATTAAATTTTAGTATATAAATCTTTTCTTATTTTACTTATACTGATTTAATTTAATATATAATCATATGAACATAATTCATGTGTTTGTGTTTTAACTATGTTTATATTACTTTCTTGACACATACATCACATTTCTATATATCCTTCACACACCTACTAACACAATGTCTATTTTTTCTTGTACCCAATAGGATGTCAAAAAAGTGACAACACTAAATGGTAAGTCAATTAATGATTGTGTAATATTATGTTTATTAATTTTAAAAAATCACTTCTCGAGTGTATGATGATATACCAACTTTAACCTAACCCTGTATTTCAGCCCTTTAATTTAAAATAATTTTTTTATTTAACATAAAACTTAAAAAACATGATTTACATGTATTATATTTTAAGTACGGAATACTTTATGTTATATACTACGATAATTAAAACAATAAAATATAATTTTCAAATAAATTACCATAATAAAAACATTAATTTATGAAAATAAATTATATAATTGAAACTATAAGAAAGTAAGTAGATAAAATTTATAATTAAGTTAATAAACTTAGAAGTTTAATCTAACATAAAAGTAATTAATTGAAATAAAGTTGAGTGTAAGGGTGTAATATGTAAATATTGAAAGTCTTTTTAATGCATAACTTTAGTACATACGTTGAAAATGAATCACATTTAATTCAAATATATTTTTGAAAGATTCTTTTATTACATCAAATTTAGTGTAGTATACGTTAAATATGTTCTAATAATATTATACATTACTCTATTAAGAAAACTCAAACTTTCATCAAATTACTCTATTAAGAATTACATTTAAATATTTTGGATACCGGCCATTACATTAGAGCCACTAGACTAATCGGCATCCACTTGGTAAAGATTACAAGACATTATTAGTGTTTTTGGTCCGCAATGGGAGCCACAAGAGTCATCACCTCCCCTGGTCAGGTGTCAGCACATCTATTTCTTTAATTACTAGCATTCACTATTCAGTTTCGTTCTTATCAGGGTAAGGTCGATAACTCTCGTTACCATTCATGAGTACTACCTTCCTTCATCATATACATCTAATCTTATTTGTTTTATATATAATTAATTAGTATAGTATATGGATGTTAATTAATGCATCTTGGGTAATGTTATTCCAAACAAATTAATTAATAATTAATTAATTTAATTAATATATGAAAAGATGAATTTGATAGCATTTAAAACTTTACAACTAAAATGTACATAACGGCAGAAATTATCATAGCATGTATGATTGTTTGGTTTGCAGCAGAGGTGAATCTACGATGGTGTAGCTGACCCCTCGGGATCTAAAATATACAAAAAAGATATACTTTTAAAAGTGTTAGTGATATTTTTGAAACTAATGTAACAAGCAAGAAGACACATTAATATTATAAGAGCTTGGATAAATCAAATAAGTATACCCTGTAAAATACATGATTTTAATAAACCTTTTTTATTAAAACTTTTTATCACGTATTTTATAAACCTTTTTTATAAATTTTTATAACGTTAGCAATCCTCATGTCATAAATAAATTATGAAACAAATATTATGAATTGGTAAAAATAAGTAAAATTGAACTGTATGTAACTTTATTATTCTAAACAACTAGCTTAATTAGCTAGTAAATTTATAAAGCAATCGACCAATAAGCACATTTTGGCTTGTAATTCTCTCACAGAAAGTACCTATCCAAAATGAAAGCGGTTGAACTTAAACTTATGGAAGAGATTATTGTAGTTTAATTTTTTACGACAATAATGATAGTAATAAATATTTTTTTTTAGTTTTAATATATTTATATATTCTTATAAGAAAAAGTAATAATAGTAAAATTGTTATAATTTTATTCTTTATAATATGAGATTGATTTTTTTTCAAAAAAATATATATGATATACAACTTAAATTTGTGTATCACAATTTTTATAACTTTTAACTATGATACACACTAATAATTTTATAGTGTGTATCACATACTTTTTGAAAACATTTTATCTCATGCTCTCTCTGTCCCAGTTAAAGTGTCCACATTGACTATGCACACAGTTTTAGGAATCTCCACTAACTATACTTTTCACCAATCAAATAACATCTCAACCCACTAAAATCAATTTTGATTAGTTGAAACATTAAAGTGGACACTTATTTGGGACAACCCAAAATAGTAATGTGGACATTTGGAGTGGGACGGAGGGAGTAATAAAGAGCATAGAATACTAATAATTTTGAAATAATTTTTTAATCAAAAAAATTAGTTAATGTTAAAATAAAAATTAAAAGAGTTCATTCTTATCATTAATATCATAAGAACCAATCCTAATTTAAACTTATGTTTTACTTGTATTAAATTAAAAATTGTCAAATATTATTTTATTTCCTTATATGGTATTTTGGTTTACATCACTAGATGTATAAGGACTATTTGACTATTCACATAATGTTGAATCTTTTAAATAAAATTATTAATATTATAACAGAATAAGGTACTTGTTCTTGGTACAATATAGTACAAGTTATATTTAACCATTCCTGATGTCATAATCTCAACTCTCAAGTGGGGAAGAATCTATCAGGCCAACTATATGGACGTTATTTGATTATTATTTAGGAAAGTTTTCAACCATTCGTGATGGAATCTATCGAAATAAATTGTTGCTGTACTTATGGACGAGGGTATTTGCTTATTTTGGCCATTTCATTTATGTATCTTCAAATAACTAGGAAAAATAGCATCTTTATTCAACAAAGTTTTACTTTTAAGATTTTAACGTCGAACTTAATTTACCTTATTTTAAGAGTGTTATTTTATACTCTTATAAAGCATAAAGTATTTCCAATCTAACCTTACAACTTTAAATTTTTGAATATTAAAAAACCGTATTTCACACTTTTCATTAAAACTCTATTATAATAACTATACTGATTAATAACTCACTTACACTAAATAAATAAATAAAATTTAAAAAGTCATATCTTTATTACATAAACTATGATATAATTTTTCTGCTCATGTTTTCTTGATTTGATTCGAAATTAGAGTTTACATGATCGATTGTGATTTAATAATGATTGATGGTTTAATTGTTAATCAATTTTCTTTTTACCTCTGATTGATTCGTAATGAAGTAAAAATATGAAGAACAAAGAAACTTCAATTTGGGTTACCAGAAGTTACTTTCACATCATCGATTTGAATTATCGGTCAATGGTAAGTTATTTATTTCTATCGTTATTTTTATAAATTTGTGATTGGTTAAGAAGTTTTCATCAATTGTGATTAATTAAGAAACTTTGTTAAATTTTGATTGATTAGACCACTCCCTATAATGCAACTCAGAATTGGAGAACTGACTGTCACATTAGCACATAAACTGAAGAACTAAACCAGTACTGAACGTTGCCTATAATATGTAATGTATTCACTTTTCATTATCATCACCACAGGTCAAAGTTACTACCATAAAAAGACATTTCTCATGTTTACTTTCTACTATATCCTCTATCAACCTATCTACCATAACCTGATAGTTGATACCCTCACTAACATTTGAAACAAAAGCGTTGGCACCCTTACTTACATTTGAAACCAAAGGATTTCTTGACGAACCCTCCCCCGTCTTATTTAGGCATTTTACTTCACGTCTTTGTCTCATTCCATTTTTACCTACATTCCTTTTACCCATCGAATTTTGAAGTCATGTAAATGTCAAATTAAACTAAATAAAAAAATTTCACAATGAGCTATATAATCGGGGATTACTCGAATTAGATTTTTTTTAATTTAAATAATAAATATCAAAATTATAAGTTTAAGAATACGAAATAGAATCATAAACATAATTCAGCAACATTCAAATAACATTCATAACCAGAAAATTCAATCAGCAACATTCAAAAGAGAAGAAATATGAACATTTAACTACAATGCAAGATTCAGCAACAAACGATGCCATAGTGAGAGGTCTTAAGATATTTTCATCAATTATAATCGATTATGAAATTATCAATCACCAATCGTAGTTGATTTGTGATTTTTTAATGATTTTTTTAGTATATCATTATAGTTTTCAAAAAAATAGATTTTGAAATCCCCTTCATTAGTCACTAGGGTCATTAACTCGTTGTATAACCACGTAAAACGCATGGCCTTAGATAACATTACAATTAGCGTCGCCAATCCTCCTTTAATTTCTTTTCTCCAATTCGTAAAATTGTCATCTTCGGTTATAGTGAACCTCTTTATTTTTTTTACGGCATTCTCTAACGGATCCTTACCGATTTGGAATTTTATTAGATCGTTCCCAACTAGTACACTATAGTTCTCATCATACCCAAGAAGGATGGACTCATCAACAAGTTTGCGTTTGCGGTCTGCCTTACCAAACTAAAAAAAAAAAACATTATCTATCTAAAAACCCACCAAATATATAACGTATCTATCAATATGTATATCTATTCGCTTTTCATTATCATCATCACAAGTCAATGTTAATACCATAAAAACACCATTCTCACAATTATTTTCTACTATATCCTCTATCAACCTATCTACCATAACCTGATAGTTGGTACCATCACTAACATTTGAAACAGCAACATTAACACCTTTATTTACATTTGAAAATTCAATCAGCAACAACCGATGCCATAGTGAGAGGTCTTAAGATATTTTCATCAATTGTAATCGATTATGAAATTATCAATCACCAATCGTAGTTGATTTGTGATTTTTTGAAGATTCTTTTTAGTATATCAGTCCAGTTTTCAAAAAAATAAATTTTGAAATCCCCTTCATTAGTCACTAGGGCCATTAATTTACTCTTTGTACAACCACGTAAAACATATGGCCTCAGATAACATTACGATTAGCGTCGCCAATTATCCTTTAATTTCTTTTCTCCAATTCGTATAATTGTCGTCTTTGGTTGTAGTGAACCTCTTTATTTTTTTTTACGCCATTATCTAACGCATCCTTACCGATTTGAAATTTTGTTAGGTTGTTCCCAACTAGTACATTATAATTCTCATCATACCCGAGAAAGATGGACTCATCATCAAGTTTGTGTTTGCAGTCTGCCTTACCAAACTAAAAATAAATATTATCTATCTAAAAACACACCAAGTATATATCGTATCTATCAATCTGTATATTTATTTCGCTTTTCATTATCATCATCACAAGTCAAGGTTACTACCTTAAAAATAGCTTTATCACGTTTCCTTTCTACTATATCCTCTATCAACCTATCTACCATAACCCGATAATTGGTACCCTCGCTAACATTTGAAACAAAAGCGTTGGCACCCTTACTTACATTTGAAACCAAAGGATTTCTTGACGAACCCTCCCCCGTCTTATTTAGGCGTTTTACTTCACGCATTTGTCTCATTTTATTTTTACCTACATTCCCTTTACCCATCGAATTTTGAACTCTTATAAATGTCAAAATACACTAAATAAAAAAATTCCACAATGAGTTATATAATCGGGGAGTACTCGGATTATATGTTTTTTTTTAATTTAAATAATAAATACCATAATTATAAGTTTAAAAATACGAAATAGAATCATAAACATAATTCAGCAACATTCAAATAACATTCAGCCTCTAATAACATTCAGAACTAGAAAATTCAATCAGCAACAACTGATGCCATATTGATAGGTCTTAAGATATTTTCATCAATTGTAATCGATTATGAAATTATCAATCACCAATCGTAGTTGATTTGTGATTTTTAATGATTTTTTTAGTATATCAGTCCAGTTTTCAAAAAAATAAATTTTGAAATCCCCTTCATTAGCCACTAGGGCCATTAATTTACTCTTTGTATAACCACGTAAAACGTATGGCCTCAGATAACATTACGATTAGCGTCGCCAATTCTCCTTTAATTTATTTTTTCCAATTCGTATAATTGTCGTCTTCAGTTGTAGTGAACCTCTTTATTTTTTTTTACGGCATTCTCTAACGGATCCTTACCGATTTAGAATTGTGTTAGATTGTTCCCAACTAGTACACTATAGTCTATCATCTGTGAGGTAGATTGATATCATTCACATCAATTTTTCACGGTTAACTGCATCTTTTTTTACAATAGATTTCAATACTTTTTCCGTACATCATGAGTGTAACATTCTAGTTTTATATAATATATTAATTAATAATTATCTCCTTAACAAAAAATATGTACTGTGCTAATTTATCGAAATATGAGTACTAATTTATTATAATAACTTTAAAAATATATTGTCAATGACACTCAATGATTGAAGAAATAACTTATCTTTAACGTTTGAGGTAAGAACCCGGCTTTTAAATATATTAATTTATTTTTTAATAAATTTTTCAATAATTTTTTTTTTTTTTTTGTAATGGTGAATTTTTGTTTGACAATTAAATAAGTAAATTAAATATTTATTTATTCTAGTTTATGTAACAGAGTTGGGGTAAATTAATATTTAAGATCATTTTAATTTTCAAATAAAAATAATAACTTTTATAAAAAAATATTAAATTAAATTGAAAAGTTTATTAAAAAATAAATTAACTAAATAGAATTAAAAAGGAATATTAAATTTAAATGAATTTAAATTTTGAAAAGAAAAGTACATGAGTGGTACATGTGGTTATAGTTATGCTCATAGTCTCTTAATTCACTAAAATGACCATTGTACCCTCACATTCACGACACCTGCCAAGATTTAACGAACTGGACTAACGTTCATTATTGAAAAGTACGACCAGTGGAAAAACTTGCAACTACAAAAATAATCAATATGAAAAAAAAGTACAAGAGACGATAGATGAAATTCACTGAATGTCCATATAATTTATATATCTAAATACAAATTCATAATAACTTTATCTTTATTCAATACAGATTCATTAAAACTTTCAAAGACACTTTATTTGTTTAAGATAATTAGAATCATCGATCATAATTTATGATATCCATAATTGTTTTTATGCTCTAATTTTGCAATATAATAGATTCTTAGATATAATTGCTTACATGTCTCTATAAATGCAAAACAATGTATAATTTTCATGATTATTATTTTTTTTTTACTAAAGATTTTTCAATTATTTATTTTTCATATTTATGATTTGTTTATTTGTGTTGTATTTCTTATAGTTTTGTATTTTTAAGCTTCTAACTAATTTACCAAACATCAATATATATATACACAAATAAAAACTCTAACCTCAACTCACATATAGGTTCATCTTTTAACTAGTTTTTTCAAACATAACCTATAATTGGAAAAATTAATTTTTACAAATTTTAACTATCTAATTTAAGCAGAAGCGTATATTAATTGTTGAATAATTTTAACATAACACAGTTATTATCACTAAATTATACTAATAAACATCAACGTATTGGTCGTGAAGCGATGAACCATACACTAACCATATCTATGTAAGATAGACTAATTAAAGACGAATGTGGGATTTAATTAGATATATGATCTTCCCCCTGTGAAATTTTATGGTTTGTACTACTCTTCTTGATATTTCAAGTTCCTTGGAAGATTGCTTTGTGCTTAGTAGATGTAAAGAATCGTTATAGTATTTTATAACGTCATACTTTACTAAATATTATTCAAAATTATTATAATATTCAATAGTAATTTAGCTTATTAGATACGGATTAAGTATAGTTCTGATAACGTTGTAGATCCGTATAAAAAACATACTGACTATAACACTTATCTTAATTAAATACAGAGTCGCTATAAAATGCGAAAAGGTTATGTAAATTGAATACATAAGTGTATATTCAAATCTTGATTCAATACACATTCATTATAACATTCGACAACACTTTATTATCTATATTAATATATAAAGCATTTTGGTGTTTTATATATATAAACTCTTAAAAGTAAAACTCAACATTTTCAAGTATAACGTATGTAATTTTTATTTAATATTAACTTTATCATATTCATAAGACTCACCACCGTATCCCAAACATACAAGTAAACTACCGTTATTGAATCACCATTATTGATAATCCTTGAAGGACAAACATAATATACGATTATTGCTGAGTCACGATATATAATAAAATTGTATTCCGTTACATAGCACGAGTAATACGCTAATCAAAGATAAAATCACTCTCTAACATTTCCTTTTATGCTTTAATAATTTCGCAATATAAAAGATCTTTCATATGATTACCTATGTGTCTCTGTGTAAATGCAAATTAAAGCATGTACAATATTCATTAGATCGATAAAATGGTCAAATAAAAATAAAAATAGAAATAAAATGAGCTTAGTTTGGTTCATACTCAAAACTAAATTATCTTCATAAAACTTAAAGAATAAAGATTGAGTAAGGAAAAGATATATCCCATAGTAAACATCATCATCGAAAATACTTTATTTACATTGAATGAATATATAAGTTTAATATAAAAAGTGCCTGATAATTTAATTGGTAAATTGTTAAAACTAATAGTGAAATAAATGAAAAAGTAGTGGAATACATATCTAAATTAATTTTATTTTGGATTATGTATATGTATATGTATATGAATATGTATATGAATATGTATATGTCTATGTATATGGATGGATGTTTTTAAACATGTAGCTTGTGTGAGTAGGTGTAATTGGTTAGAACCTCAAGCTTTAAGAGTAGTGACCTCCCCCACCAAAACCTGTTGTGATCACGTGTCAAAGCAGACTCTTAGTTTTGTCTCCCTTTTGTATTCCGTTCTTATCAGGGTAAGGTTGGTACTTGATACCCCACACATAAGTACGGCCTTCCTCTTGTTAATGCCCCCCATATTAAATGATGATGATCATCATCATCACATCATTTATTTGTATATTTTATAATTTCAACTTTAGATAGTTCATCAAACATCTAGAAAAAAAATTAGAAGTTGGAGTATTTTCTATCAGAAGTAAAACTGGTATTTGAAGTTAGCATAGACTCGCATTTTAATATCGGTGTTTATTAATGTAAACTACTTTATTATAGAATAATAATTAGCTTTTACACATGTATACACACTAGTGATATAAAATAAATGCGTATATTTTTTATTTTAGAATATTTATAAATTTTTATATTTGTATATCGAATCATATATATTTTAAATTTTACAATAAATATATTTATATAATTATATCAAAATTGGTAAATTAACTCTAAAAAATATAAAAAGACAAACTCTTAGAAAAAATCGATTATAGGTTCTATTTACAAAATATACATATAGATAATAGATATATGGCTACGAGATAATATAATGATTAAAATAAATATCTAATATAATTATGTAATATAATTCTTAAATATATACATAAGGACTAAAATAGAAATTAAATTTAAATTATAGTAAAAATTAAAGATTTTGAATGTTAAACTCCGTATATTATAACAAATCATTTATTATTTAATCATCCATTGTATTCTAATAGTTTAAAGTACGATGTTATATTTTTAAAATGAAGTAAAATAAAGGTACCTAATTGATCAATTGAACTCTAAGTTTAAAGATGACGTCATTATGTGTTAAATTTTAGCCAATTGTTAAAATTAAAGAATTTTATTGACTAATTGGATATTTGATGATATCATCGTTCAATTCTTATATTATATTTAAGATAAGATAATGATAAACTTTAGAGGAACCATAACAAAACAATCTCAAAATCTAACAAATTGAAAAGGCTATATTTGATCATTATCGTCACTGTCTTTTAAATCGATCAATGAGTGTTAATGAGCTATTCACAAAACGTGCAACTATGAATCATGAGTTTTGAAGAAAAAAAATAAGAAAGATAAAGAATCATAGATCGGTGGATAATTAAGGGGCTAATGACAAAATACATTAGAATGTTCGACGCATACTGCACTATACTACTTATACATAATTTGAGTTGGTCGACCAATCGAAAGAAACTAAAAATCATCCGATCCTCCTTATATTCACCTTTTCCGACTATATTTCGACGATATAAAACATGTTGCTACCATCTTAAATTCTCACATATGTAATTTAAAGCTAATTTTGCCTAACATAATTAAGAAGATGGAATAGATGACACGATGGGTATGGTGAGAAATATTTGACACTAAATAGCTTGCCCATTTATTAACATCGTATTATATTATACGGAATAACATATGATACAAAATGTGAGGGGAATAAATGTAGATTTTGTCCCTATTTGTACGAGTTATGAATAAAATACGGTGTAACATCACATTTTGTATGTATAGCTAATGATAATAACGAGAAAAACGTTATGCAATCATTGCCCAGATTGTAATACCTAACATTATATATATGTATATATATTATATTTCGTGGGTATATATGCGTATCTTTTATATATATATATATATATATATATCTATTAGATTGAATCTTATATGATGCACGATAATTTAGATTTTATATGTGTAATCGATAAATTAATGGATAAATACGTATGATCATCATATGCTATTGTAGTTAAAAAATAGAATGATTAAAAGTAACTAAGAAATCATATCAAATCGTTAATTAATCATAATGATAAAGTTACATACCTAACTTTTGAAGAATAGTAATGTTTTCGCCAAAAATAATTCTTCTAAGGCTTAATTTTTCATTTTCCCCTGTCCTTTTTGGATGCTTTTCTTTGATTAGTAGCACCTTGTATTTGGTAATATTCCAAGGCTAACACCCACTCAACTTATCACCAGAATCTATATATTATATTATTTATATTTTATTCTTATTTCATTGCTTTTCTTGTGATGTTTGTGGTATCCAGCATCTTATAATATGCCTACACTTCTATATTCAGTCCCTTATCTTTTCTGTTTAACAATTTTACACTAAAGCATATATGTAAAACTATAACAATTAACAAAATTGTACTGCTAAAATATATTATTAGTATACATCCTTTGTACTCGACATGCTATTTTATATCACTAATATTTACACGTTTTCATTCTAACTCAATATGGAATAATCTCAAAGGATGATTAGTAAAAGAAACATACGTTTTTCTTTTGAAAATATTAAACTTATATTCCGTACAGCTAAATATCTATAATAAATAGTTTTCAACGTTAGTTTAGTTCAACCTCAATTAAAATACTAAAATTATTTTAGACTTTTAATAATACTATTCTTCAATTAATTTACATCAAATTGGAGTTAATGATATTTATTGTAACGACTCTATAGGTTACATATTAGTAATTAAATAATGAAGATAAAAAAATAAATCGATTTGTATTAGAAAAATTAGAAAAGCTAGCTCATCGAGGCCTTCAAACCTTCTACAATGTTAAATATTGTTTGATTTTTTCTCATTATTCATTTATAAGTGCTGCTAGTATATCAATAATTAATTCTGAAATATAAGATATTATAATATTCTTAATATTCTAATTCAAAAATTAAATAATTTATAGACTTAATTGCCCAAATCGTCCCTGTGTTTGTCCAAAACATCATTTTCCGTCCTTTTAACACGAAAAGTCGAGGATAATCCCAACTTTTGTCCATTTCGCTCACTAACCGTCCCCGATCCAAACCCCGTTAAAAAATCTCGTTAAGTAAGGTCACGTGACCTGCACACGGAGGTTAATTTCGTCAAATCATGTTCATCTCCTACCCACCTTCCCTTCCCTTCCCCTTATTTAATTCCCCCTTTTCCTTTAAACCTTCATTTTAACACATTCAAACTACCCGCGTGTAAACGATATTTAAACGATATTGCACCATCAAAATTGCACAACGAAATTCACAATGTACCATTGGCGGATGCGAGAGGATGAGAACGACATTGACATCGAGATGACAAGGCGCGCGTATGGTAAGAACTGTTACAAAATTTGAGTAATATATTTTTTTTGTATGCTACTGTCTTGATGAAATACATTTTGAAATTGTTGTTTTTACAGAGCGTAATCCGACGTTTTTCAGTATAAAGTTGTTTCATGGGGGTTGTTTTAGTAAGTTTCCCGGTAGGAAGTATGTGGAGGGTGTAGTGTCTTGGGTTGACTGGGTGGATAGTGACGAATTTTCAGTCCATGAGATAGATGCTATGGTTGGGGAGTTACAGTATGATCATGAAGTTGCTACATACTACCATTTTAGACAACCAGACCTTGATTTGGATTTTGGGTTATATGCACTAGGTTGTGATCAGGATGTGATAAATATGATACCTTATGCAATTAAACATAGGATTATTGATGTTTTTATTGAGCATGGTATAACCACTGTAAAAACATATTGGAGATCACCTAAAAAATCCAAAGTTGTAATTGAGTTATTAGAGGAGGATGATGATGATAACAACAAACCAGTAGTTAGAGCCAAGAAGGATACAAAAATGAAGATAATGAAGGGTACTCTAGTGGTGCAGTCTAGTGGTGTTAATAAAAAAAATGAATCTGGAGAGGTGGAATTGCCAATTGTTGTTAAAGATAATGAAGGGTACAAACCAGTGTTTGATGAGTCTGCAAATGAAGTTGCTGCAGAGGTGGAATTGCCAATTGTTGTTAAAGATAATGAAGGGTACAAACCAGTGTTTGATGAGTCTCCAAATGAAGTTGCTGCAGAGGTGGAATTGCCATTTGTTGATAGTAATACATCATTTGATCCCTTTGATGACCCTTTTGCTGGCCTAGATGATATATTA
Organism: Logfia minima; assembly: GCA_963921325.1. Lineage (NCBI taxonomy): Eukaryota > Viridiplantae > Streptophyta > Magnoliopsida > Asterales > Asteraceae > Logfia > Logfia minima. Next base: position 39,574,975 of record OY992764.1, read on the forward strand.
GGTTCAAACTTTAGCAAACCAACCAATGAAATTCCAGTACACGAAGAACCATTCCTTGAAATGAATGAAGAACCAATTATTGAACAAAGAGTAGAACCAAATGTTGAAATGAATGATAGTAGCAGTGGAAATGGCAGTGATAGTAGTAGTGACAGTGATTTTAGGGAGGATGATCTCAATGAAGTTGTTGATGTGGATGTTGATATGAGAGAATTTGATAGGTATGTTGATCATGGAGTGGAATGGATTGGAAGGGATCAAGAGCAGAATAGTACAGGGGAAACAACTTTCAATCCTGAAGTTGATGGGATTGATTTTAGTGATTTTGATAGTGGTTCTGGATCAGATGGTCAAGTAGGGAGGGTGAGGAGAAGAAAGCTGAAAGAGTTAAAAAAGCAGGCCCAAACAAATGCAACACAAATAGGAAAAGTGAATTGGTATGTGGGTCAGGTGTTTTTGAATTCAAAGGAAATCAAAGAACTAGTTAAGCTGCATGCAGTGGATACAAGGAGAAATTTAGTATTTGCCAAAAATGACCACCAGAGAATTAGGGTCAAATGCAAAGGTGATACACCTAGTTCTGGTCAAAGTGAAAAGGATGGGAGAGGTGAGAGAACAAATGCAAGTGGTAAAAAAAAGGGGAAAGAGAAAGCTGCAAGTGGTCAACCAAAGGGTAGTGAAGTCATTCCACCAAAAAGGACTTATGAGAAGCTTGTAGTGAACTGTCCTTGGGTTTTGTATGTGGCCAAATGTAAGGATGAATCCTGGGTGGTCAAAACATTTAATGACACTCACACATGTCTTCAACAAAGAGAACTTAAATGGGCCTCTTCTACCTTCTTTTCTAAACAAATTGGAGATACAATTACTTCAAATCCTGAAATTCCTGCTACTGCTCTTAAAGAACAATTGGAAAGAGACTGGAGACTTGGAATTAAAAGGCAAACTGCATACAGGGCGAAGAAGAAAGCATTGAGGACAATGAAGGGAGAGGCTAAGGAGCAATATGCACTTTTGAGAGATTACATTCTAGAGTTGCAAACACAAAACCCAGGAACAACTGTTAAAGTAGATGTCCAACCAGGTACAAATCCTAGAGAAAACACAAGGATTTTCAGGAGGATCTACATTTGTTTGGGTGCATTGAAGGCAGGGTTTATGTCAGTTGGAATGAGAGATATATTGGGTTTGGATGGGGCTTTTCTGAAGGAACCGCAACATGGTCAATTATTGACAGCTGTTGGTGTTGATGGCAACAACGGAATATATCCACTGGCATATGCAATAGTGGAAGCAGAAAATGCAGCAACATGGAGCTGGTTTTTAGAGTGTCTGGGAGATGAATTGGGTTTGGGAGCCAGCTCAAATTTCACCTTTATATCCGATAGGCAAAAGGTATAATTTGTAAATCAGGTATAATGTGTAGACTAATTTATTATCCAAATGTTGTAGACTAATAATTCACCATATATGCAGGGTTTATTACAAACAATAGCAAGAATGTTCCCATGTGCAGAACATAGATTTTGTGTTAGGCATATACATGAGAACATGAAGTCCATGTACAGATCAGCAACACACAAACAATTATTTTGGAAAGCTGCAACTAGGTCAACAGTTGTGGAGTTTGACAGTGCAATGGAGGAGATTAGACAGTTGGACAGTGGATGCTATCAGTGGTTGAAAGAGATTCCACCACAACATTGGAGTAAATCTCATTTCAGTGGTAAGTTATCCAAAAACAGTTTTTCAATTAATGTTATTTGAACAGTTTAGTAATATTTAGTATGATATAGGTAGGGCTAGGTGTGACATACTGTTGAACAACATTTGTGAAGTCTTGAATAGAAGATTGAATGATGCAAGAGACCAACCCATTATCACATGTCTTCAGTATATAATGGAATACTTAATGAGAAGGATTGTCATTGTTCAACAAGTAGCAGAGAAGACACAAGGACGTTTAACCCCAACTGCAACCAAGATTTTTGAACGGATAAAGAGTCAGGCAGGTAACTATGTGGTAACTTGGAATGGTGGAAACAAGTACCAGTGTTCTAGGCAACATATGGACCAATATGTGGTGGACATGAATGAAAAATCATGTACGTGTAGAAAGTGGGAATTGACTGGCTTTCCATGTGCCCATGCTGTTGCTGCCATATGGAATATGAGTATAAATGGGATGGCTGTAGGAGTGCCTGAAGACTATGTTGATCCAGCTTATAGACTGGAGACTTGGAAGGACGTTTACTCCCACAAGATTAACCCAATAAGTGGACGAAGACTATGGAGGAAAAACCTATGTGCAACTACACTTTTACCACCTCTGGTTCACAAACAAACTGGCAGGCCCAAGAAGAAAAGAAGAAAGTCAGAAGTGGAATTAGAGAGTCAACCTGCCAGCTCATTTGTTATTGCTGGAAAGATTAGTAGAGCGGGAACATCAAAAATGTGCAGCAAGTGTAAACAAGTTGGGCACAATGCTAGAGGTTGTGGGAAGAGATCTGCTAGTAGTCAAGGTGGTCCAACAGTTAATCAAAGTGAAGCTAGAGAGAGTCAAACTGGTGGTGTTGGTGGAAGTCAAGCAAGAGGTACTCAGACTGGAAGTGTAGGTGCAAGTCAACCAAGAAGGTCAACTCGAAATGTGCAGCAATAGTAAACTGATGTTGTTTAGTTGTTGTTTAAATGTCAAGTACTAAGTAATTTAGATGTTTTGTTAAACTTCTCAATGAACTTGTTTGTTTTGTTGCAACTTGTTTGTATGTACAGGGGAACCAAATTCTATTTCTGTACAGGGGAAACTAAACTGAACCGTGACACATTCATTCAACTTGCAAAAAAAATTACATCTTGAAACAAAACACCGAATTCATAAACTGAAGATTACATCTTTTTCAAACACAATTGATACACCTAATTCTTCAAAAACCAAACATAAAAAACGAAAAAAACCCAACTACACATTAGATACATCTTCAACCTTCGTTTTTCCTCATCACGTGCAACAATGGCATCTTCAAGTGCGTTTCTAGCCCTTAACAACCCTGGAATAATTTGTATAGCACGATCACACATTGGAGGATCTAACCATCCTATGAACCCACAATTATTCACCATTTGTGCACAGCAGTAAAAACGACGACCTGGGTTAGTTGATGTCCATGAAGTTTTCACTGTACTCAGTTTTTTATAGGCACAACGAACCATGATTTTGTGTTAGGGCTTTACACCGATTTGCTGCTTCTTTTGCTTCTTGCTTTACACCTGATTTGGGAAAAGGGGGAATTAAATAAGGGGAAGGGAAGGGAAGGTGGGTAGGAGATGAACATGATTTGACGAAATTAACCTCCGTGTGCAGGTCACGTGACCTTACTTAACGAGATTTTTTAACGGGGTTTGGATCGGGGACGGTTAGTGAGCGAAATGGACAAAAGTTGGGATTATCCTCGACTTTTCGTGTTAAAAGGACGGAAAATGATGTTTTGGACAAACACAGGGACGGTTTGGGCAATTAAGTCTAATTTATATATATATATAATTTTGTAAATCTAATTAAACTCGTGTAAAATAGTGAAAATAACATCCGGTGTATAAAAATAGATAAAAATTGTTTAGCGAGAACATATTTCTTAAATATTCATCTTTACATAAAAGTGTATAAAATTTTGATGGTAATATGAAAATTCTTTAACAGGTTAAAATTTTGTTACACCAAAAATTGAAATATTTGATGGTAATTTGAAATGAAATCGTTGTTGAATATACCGAAAAATAACATATTGGAAAATGAAAAATAATTAAAAACCTAATATAATCCAAGCCAAATATACATTGAGATTTGAAGAATTCAAGTTATGAAAATATTAAAACGAAAATAAACTAACACTTCTTATGGGATGATAAAATATGAAACAAGGAGGACCAAAAAAGAGAAGTTGGGAAAAGGTAGGGATCGAAAGTGGATAAAAGAATAGAGGAAATACATATGTGTCAAATAGTCAAAGTGTTCGTACCATCTGGAAATTAAAAAGGCGTACCTCCCTCACATATTTGCTCCACCGAATGGCACTTGTCTACGTTGCGATAGCGACTTTTTGGTGTTTCCGAAAATAACCCCATCAACTAATGGCGTCGCTTTCTGTCCTTACGCGTACGGCTCTTTCAACTATTTTGAGACGACGTTCTTACCCTTGGGTCAACCATCTAGAAAGTTTTTGGTTTTCTATAGGTCAATTCTAAATTTCTATGTCAAGCGCATGTGGAAGGGGCAGGAAGAAAAGGAAGCTTTTTATTTTTAATTATTCTATATTTTTTAATTCAATCACATCAAGATATTATCAAAAGTAAAATTATATAAATAACTCTTAATTCATTTACAACTCCATCTCAGTTACGTTATAAAACAATTATTAAAAAATATTAGTCTTAACTCTAAATATTATCTCTATAAATTTACAACTTCAGTTAGCAGATAATTTAGCTAAACATACCCATAATAGTGAAATGCTAATGCAGTGGCAATGTCAGCTTTTTGTTGTTGATTATAATTATTTCATGAGTTCAAGGCTCACCCAAGACTAAGTAATAAGCATATTTTGATCAATAAAAAGCTTTTAGCTCATCCTAAATTGTAAACCTGGAAACATATTGGCCGTTTAAGTACTTAATTGGATTTATAAGATAATATGTAGTATTAGTTAGAAGACTTAATAAACTATGAGAAAAGTCATGTCTATATTTTCTTTAAACACAAATTATGTAAATGGATTTCCTTCAAAAAAAGTATGGAAATCAAACGTATATCAATTCGACAATTGGCTCACAGCTACTTACAAATCTAATTTTCTCATTGTATTACATCAAATTAAATTGTTGATTAATTCGGTCGGTTAACTTTGAAATCAACATATTAAGTATCCTTTTTCATTATATTTGATTGTTGTATTGCAGTTTTTGTATGTCTCTTGTGATTACTAATATGTTTAATCAATGATGTCTACTTTTCGATGTATTGAGTCAGTTTCAGATTCATCAAATTATCTATTTTGATTTATCACCATATTAATATTCTGCATATGTGAATATCCAAAGCTAATGATTGGTTAGCCTCTAATTTGTAGCTTAAAAAAGAGCGTCTCATAGAGTTAAAACATTATAATTAATTGAAAGCTTTTTCATACACTTTTATTATCTTATATATTTTCAAGTAGTTTTTAGTATGGAGTATTTGTTTATCAAGTCTAACGCTGACGACGTCATAACTTTAAATGTATCTTGAAAGATGTGCTTAAACAATAGTAAGGAATTATGTTAAATATGACTAAAGTATTGATTCGAGCATATTCATCTAAATATCTCTTTTTCTTCACCGGTTATTTTATTATTTGCGCTAATCAAATATATAGGTCTAGTTTTAAATCTATACTTTTAGGCATATCAAACAATTTACAAAATTTAATTTGTACACATGTTAAATTTTTTGGTGAATAAAAAGAGAGATTAAAAGTCAAATCCATGTATAGAAGACTATATAATTAGTTATACATTTACACGCGTATTTTTAAATTTATATAGCATTATTCAAACAAAAGTTATAACATGATAAATTATGTTAAAAAGCGATTTGAGAGAATCTTAATCTAGATGGTTGGGGTGTGCATGGTTCAAATTAATTCAGTTATTAGCAAAAACTAAACCACAACCTAATACATTATTTTTTAAAATAATCAAAACCATCTGATATCGATTTTTTTATATTTCAATATTTCAGTTTTTTTATCCGTGATTTTCAGTTTATAATCAAATTTTAAGCATTTATCTCACTAAAATTTATGGACTGCAATACTAAGTAAGACTTTATAAATGTAACAAAAAATAAAACACACTAAATTAATTGTAATTGTACCATATACATTTAATTAACATGTGTTGACGTTGCTTTTTGTAGTATAGCACTAGTATCTTTATCTTTTTAATTGCACATTTTTTTTCTAAAAAGTAAATCTACACCAAACAGTCCAAAATCCAAATACAGGTCATCGGTAACACGTGCCTCTCAAACATAAGAATTGTGATAGGGGCAAAACTGTCTTCATACGCACACAAATCACCCTATCGATTTTGTCAAAGTTATGTCAAAAGGGCAAAATAGTAATTCCTACCAAGACCTCCGTTCTTTCTTCATCTTCAACCTTCACTCAGTTATCAACTGCCCCAATAACCAAACCAGCCTTTATTTCCTGTTAAACCGTTACTTCATACATTATAAAAACCCAATCTCATTTCTTCATTTTAATTGTTTATTTATACAAACAAATATGAAGAAACAAAAAACATGTATCCGAACACAAACCACGATCAACCCTTTTGACTATTTATCAGAAGAAATCATTTTTACAATCTTGGATTACTTAAAACCAAACCCATTTGATCGAAAATCATTTTCCTTAGCTTCAAAGTCATTTTATTTGATTGAATCTCACCATAGAAGAACCTTAAAACCCTTTCCTCGTACAACCGATGATCATAATCTTGATCAATTAAAAAAGCTTTTAAAAAGATACCCATTTGTAACCCATATGGATCTTACTTTGTGTCCGAGAGTTACTGATGATTATTTGTCATTCATATCTAATTCTTGTGGTAAAAGTTTGAACTTTATTGATCTTTCTAAGTCAAGGTTCTTTACCCATGTGGGATTATCAAGTTTGGTATCAAATTGTGTTAATTTGGCTGAAATTAATCTGTCAAATGGTGTGTGTTTGAACGATTTGGCTGCTGCAGCCGTTGCGTGTTGCCGGAGTTTGGAGACATTGTGTTTGAGTAGGTGTAAGGGTTTGAGTGATATTGGAATTGGGTGTATTGCAGTTGGATGTTTGAAATTAAAAGTTTTGAATTTGAGATGGTGTTTGGGTGTTGGTGATTTAGGTGTGGCTTTGATTGGTGTTAAGTGTAAGCAGATTAGAAGCTTGGATCTTTCTCACTTGCTGGTAAACTTAAAGTTGCGCTATTATTTCCGTTTTCTATTTTTGGTGATTATTATAAGTAATTGATTTTTAATCTTATTTGGTTATCACTTGTTTGATTATTCGATGTGTTTGTATAAGTAACATGAGAGAAAAAGTTATTTCTTCTATTATCAAATGAACATATAGAATTACAGGGAAAACTATGCTAGGAAAGTTAGGTGTACAAAATCAATTACTCTAACTAAATCCCATGATTCTAGTAATCATAGAAAATCAAATAATTGATTATCGGGTAAATATAATCTACTCTATTTACAATAAAGTCTTCTAAAGTGTTTCTTTGGTAGACCTTTTGTAAGAATATAAGCTTTTTGTTGAGTAGTTGGTAGGTATGGAATGCAAATAAGACATCTCTCTAGTTTCTCCTTAGTAAAATGTGTAAAACTTCAACATGCTTTGTTCTATCATGTAGGACAGGATTTTGAGCAATCGAAATGGCAGCTTTGTTATCACAGTAAACTTTTATAGGCATTGGAAAAGATATCTTTATATCTTCTAAGAACCTCTTTATCCATATTGCCTCACAAGTCCCTTGTGCAAGGGATCTAAATTCTGCTTCAGCGCTGCTTCTTGCAACAACATATTATTTTACTCCTCCATGTGACAAGATTCCCTCCTACGAATGTGCAATACCTGATGTTGATCGTCCATCACAACTCTTCCCAACCCAAATAGCATATGGATAAACTTCTATGTTCATATTATTGGGATTTTTGAACAGTAGGCCCTTTCCGGGTGTTCCGTTTAGGTACCTCAAAATTCTATAGGGCAGCTTCAAAGTGTTCTTTCCCGGGTGAATACATGAACTGAATAACTGTACTTACAGAAAATGCTATGTCTAAACAAGTATGTGATAGATATATTAATTTCCCCACCAATCGTTGAAACTTTTCTTTGTCAACCACATCTTCAACTTTAGCAGGATTAAGTTTCAAGTGGGCTTCAATAGGAGTTTCAATAATCTTGCATCCTAATAGCCCCGTTTCTCAAAGTAAATCAAGAATGTATTTCTTTTGCTTAACAAAAATGGCTTCTCTTGATCTTAGCAAATTCCATGCTAAGAAAATATTTCAGCTTCCCAAGGTCTTTAATCTCAAATTCTTGTGCCAATTTTCTCTTTAACTCCACAATTTCTTCGAGATCATCACCTGTTAACAGATAGAAGGTTACATGCAAGTTTAGGTACATGAAGGACGGATTTTAGCGATAAATTTTTTGATAGATTTATCAAACCTTTGCCAGCAATTGAAAAATAAGAACCATATGTTGTACGAACTTTTTCATGACCAGAACAATGATTATAGGTTTCAAATAAATTAGATAAACTTGTCATATGATCAGATGCTCCTGAATCAATAATCCAAGGATTGTAGTTTAATAAAGAATGACAAGCTAAAGCATTTATAAGTATACCTGTTTGTGCCAAAGAAGCATGAAAAGTATCAGACGTTCTAACATTAGAACTTAGCAGTTTCTTTACATGTTCCATCTGCTCTTTCGTGAATGGAACAGTTTCTTTATGTGTTTTCCCTTCCAATTTGTCGGTTTTCCCTTTTTTCTCCAACAAGTCTCACAGGTATGTTGTGGTTTATTGCAATAATCACACCACACAAGAGGCTTTTCTTCAAATCTTCTTTGACCAGAGGCTTCACCAACAACAAGAGCATAGTTTTCTATTGTACCAGAAGAATCTTTCTTACCGAGCGTGACAAGGCGACAAGATTCCTCACGCCTAACTTCAAAAAAAACCTCACCAATAGATGGAAGTTGTTCCATTTGTGGGGAAGTCTGGACTTATTAGCTTGTATGCGCCTTTAAGAGTTTTGTTTTACTTTTAAATAAAGTAAACTGTGTTAATTGTGGTGTCTTATGTTAAAATATCATGACAAGCGATGATAATGATGTAACAAGAAAATGTTTCTACTGTTAATGATTATACGTCCTATGTTTGTCATTCACATCATTGGTGTCACTATTGTTAATCTATTTGCTTATAATATTTTGTACATTCATATAGGGCTACTGCAGAGTTAAAAAAAAATTCACATACTAACTCCGTTTTAATTAAACATACGTTTTGTTTTATATGGTGTAAGTTGAAAATGAAATTCGTTACGGAAGACCCACAATTGGAAAGTCAGAACTTTTATGTATCTCTAGATATAATTTTTTGGTTCTTAAAAACAGTCTTGAATTCTAATGCTTCTCTTTTGTAATAATCGTCTACAGATCACAGAAAAATGTTTGCCTTCACTTTTGAACTTGCAATATCTGGAAGATTTGGCATTAGAAGGATGCTGTGGGATCAATGATGAAAGTCTTGCATCCCTCAAACAAGGGTGGAAGTCACTGAAGGTATATATCCGTTCTTAAAAACCATCTGAAACTTCATAAATGTTTCAAAGAAACTAAGAAGTTTTTATTTATGCTCTTGACAGACGTTGAATATGTCATATTGCGAGAATGTTACTCATGTGGGAGTGTCTTCACTAACAAGCAGCACCAGTTGTCTTCAGAACCTTAACTTAGCATACGGGCCACTTGTAAGTCACATAATACTCAGCTATTTTGCTGTTGTATTCACATTGATCGAGTAATGATGTTCCATGAATAAAAAGTTTAAGCTTCGAGTTTTTAATTTCAAAGAAGGATACTTTTACCAGGAGGTCAAAGTGGCAAATTTTTCCCCACTTGTTCATTGTGTGAAGTGACTTGAAAAGAAGTAAACAGAAGCGATCAATAAATCAACTTTCAAGAAGTTAAAACGACTATCTGTTTAGAATTTTTACATTGTATAACTTGACTTTAGGATGTTGCACCATTCGTTTAATTAGCTACTTCATCCGTAAATAAAGCAAGAGTTTTCGTCCATACAGTATATATCGATTACATGGTTCTCTTCCACATGATTCCTTCTTTTTTATTTCTTTGTTTATTTTTTTTTTGTTTTGTGTCCCAGTTAGGCATATGCTAATGATTTCACTAAAATATTAACACATGAAATGGTTCAGGTAACTCTTGCTGTTTCTGAAAGTTTACAAAAGCTTTCACAATTGCAATCAATCCGGTTAGATGGTTGCCAGGTTACATGTTCGGGACTCAAGGGGATTGCAAACTTGTGTGTATCGCTCAAGGAGCTGAGCCTAAGTAAGTGCTTAGGTGTGACAGATGATGGCCTTTCATCTATTGTCATGAAACACACGGACTTGCAAAAGCTAGACATCACATGTTGTAGAAAGATAACTCAAGCTTCAATTGCCCACATTACAAAATCGTGTGGGTCCCTCGTTTCTCTCAAGATGGAGTCGTGTACCCTTGTTCCTTCCGAAGCTTTTGTTTTGATAGGGGAATATTGTCATTTTCTTGAAGAGCTTGACATTACTGACAATGATGTTGATGACGAAGGTATGCTCATTTTCCGCAAAAATGTCTAAATTACTTTTGAATGATTACGACATACGACAATCTTTGCCGCAGTTTTTGCAACACCGACAATTGGCAAATAGGACATATTGCAATCTATCATTGACACCCATGAAATGGAAATGGTTAACTGAGTATGCATGTTTGTGCAGGCCTAAAGTCAATTTCAAGATGCTCTGAACTCTCTGTCCTGAAGCTTGGAATATGCCTGAATGTAACAGATGAAGGGCTTATTGTTATTGGAAATGGATGCCCGAAACTTGTAGAGCTTGATTTATACAGGTTAGCAATGAAAACATCTACTTTTGATGGTCAATATTGTATTATAAGTGGGCCCACAAGATGTAAAATGATAGATGTCCAAAAGGAATGGAACTATATTCTCGTGTGTACTTTTTTATGCTTCGTCTATGGTTTGTGATCACGTTTCTGTTGTTTTTCAGATCAATTGGAATTACAGATAAGGGCATTTCTGCAATTGCTCATGGTTGCAGTACCATTGAAATTATCAACGTTTCTTACTGTGAGAACATCACTGATAGCTCGTTGATCTCATTGTCAAATTGTTCAAAGTTGAACACTCTTGAAAGCCGAGGGTGTCCTCTCATTACATCCTCAGGGCTAAAAGCCATTGCCATTAAATGCAAGCAACTCATGAAACTAGACATTAAGAAATGTCTAAATGTAGATGACTCGGGCATGATTCCACTTGCACATTTTTCTCAAAACCTCAGACAGGTAAACAGTTTCTATCATTGTTTCTTTCTATTATTAATCTTTATACGAAAGGGGCAATCTGGTTATGATTGATCTCTAATGTGTCAAATGGGTTAAGCAAAAAAAAGTAACTATAAAGGAAACTGATCAAATGGGTCGTACGGGTCAAACAGGTTATAACTCATTTGAAATGTACTCAAATGCACAAATCCTTTAAAACTGTTTTATGAAAATATGAAGTATTGATTGTTATCGTAATCTAATATTACATATGAAAAAAGTGATTGGTGTGTACTAGAATTACCTGTGTTAACATTAACTTTTTTGACTCTTTACCCAAATAAATTCTTGCATATGTGGCTTACTTAGTTTTCTTTTTTGGTGTTACTTACAGATTAATTTGTCTTATACTTCTGTGACGGATGTTGGGCTGTTATACATGGCTAGCCTTGGGCTTTTGCAGAGTATGACCATTCTTCACATGGATGGTTTAACCCCAAGTGGACTTGCGGCTGTATTGTTGGGATGTGGAGGCCTATCTAAAGTGAAGCTTCAATCCTTGTTTAGAACATTGCTACCAAGATTAGTTCTTGAGCACTTGGAAGCTCGTGGTTGTGTTTTTCACTGGAGAGATAAAGTATTCCAGGCTGAATTGGATCCTAAATGTTGGAAGTTACAAGCAGAGGACATTGAATAGATGTACTTTCATTTTGTGTGTCCCATCTTCACTCACTACTTCAAAGAAGTGTCCTGAGAAGGTGTGTAATCTTTACTGTTGTATACCTTCCCAGTTTATTTATAATGTAACATGAGGTGATCTGTTAGTTAGTGTGTTGCATCTTCTTAGAATAAAGTAGGGCTTGGATCAACCATAAGGGGATGAATAAAAGCATTTTTTCGTGAGGGTTCCTAGAATAGGTTTTTTTGTTATGTCCATTTATGATACTCAAAAATCATGGGTTCTTCTCCATTATTACGAGTAAATACTCTGTACAAATTTGACAAATGTTTAGTGTATCTTTCAGTTGTGTCGTATAATGTGCATTAATTCAAAATTTTGGTTTGCTATAAGATTGGATATAAAGAAGCTAGGCACATGATTAATAGAAAATAAGCTAAAATCCAATGAGAAATTTTGTTTGCATACTAAGTGAGCTGAATTTTAAGAGCATATGCTTGATTTGTTGTGTATAAATCAATTTTGTTTCTGTGCACGTATGACGTATCATGATTTTCACAACGATTTTATCTCTCAGCCATATACTTCATGAGTTCATGACTTTGTAAACCAATCGCTTTTCAACTATTTTTTACAACTTTTTTGAAGTATGGATGTAACTCAGTCGAGCTAACTCCCAAGCTAATTGAGATCGAGCCGAAAATAACTCGATTTAAGTTGAGCCGATGGAGCTCGAGTGATTTGAGTAGACTTTCGAGCCGATCGTGAGTATCACATTACTTGTCTTGTAAGCTCCCCAGCCTCGCCAAGCGTATTTTTCATTTTTATCCTTTGTGTAAATGCATTCCAAATCGAGTTGAGGCGAGCTTGAAAGTTTAGAGTTTGATTAAGTAGAGTCAAAAGCGTCTAAGGATATAATCAATATTTAATAGAAATAAAGAACAAAGGTAAGGAACCAGGAATGTAGAATAAAATGGATAGGGAGATGGAAGGATAACTAACATCATATTATTCTAAAGTGATTCAAAAGACACCCTGGATTAAACACATTCGCATGTAATTGGTAACTCAAGAGACATATATAAGTACAATATTGTATGAGATGAGAATTTAATTCTCTAGCAACTTTAGTAAAATGCTACATATCCCCAGTGGCTAAAAAGCTTCCTATTAAATCAGAAACTTGTGAGCATACATTGTACTCATAGTGTTGTTCAGCTTTGACAGAAATGGCAAGCAGGGAAGATGAAGCACCAGCAATTGGCAGTGATCTGGGAACAACATACTCATGTGTTGCTGTTTGGAAGCATGATCGGATCGAGATCATAACCAATGACCAAGGCAACCGAACAACACCTACTTTCGTTGCTTTCACTGATTCCGAACGTCTCGTTGGTGATGGTGCCAAGAATCAAATAGCAAGGAACCTTGCTAGCAGTGTATTTGGTGCGTTTACATATTTCAATATTGTTTAATCTTCTATATCCCATTTTTTTTAATCACTTGGCTGATTTATATTTAAATTTGTTAGCGGGTTTATTTTGGAACATTAATACATTATCCAGATAGCTTCACTTATGTTGGCCTTAACTTATTCATCTCTTATTATGTATATACATTGTGATAGACATTATTATTCACTAATGAGAAATAATCACTTTGACATGGTATGAGAGCTAAAACCTAGACCCTAAAATTACCACCTCCTTTCTTTTTACGATCGTCGGCTACCAAGTTGAAGAAAGAAACTACACCCGTACATGACTTTCTTCTCATCAAAGCAAAGCTTCTTTATCCTTTACTATATAATATTAAATCTATCCTTGGGCCATTCTTTAGCTTTTGAATTTGATAACTGTCCCACGTGATCAATTAATCATATAATATTAATCATCTTTTTTGCAACTTCCTGTTTCTTGAACGTAATCTAACCAATAATTATCCCGTGCGACATCCCAAATACCACAATCATGGTTAACACACCTCCAAATAATTGTTAAAATGGACTTCAAAGGATTAGGCCAGACCCAATTACTTCAACTTGCTACACAAAGCAACAGTTATTAGCCCAATATGAGCTCTTGCAAAAACTATCTCAGACTTAGCGCGTTTTCCAGATCCAATAGAATTACTATGCTTAGTCCAGGCACAATTCCCAACTTGTTAGCTCACCTGGCTTCAACCTACATAGCTTCAGCATGCCAACATGGCCAGTCCAGCCCAATCAAGTGCTCCACAAGCTCAACAAGTGTTCCAGAATCCTCTTATGACATACATTAGACAAGAAACAATTCTTCAACAAGCTTTTAGCGCTTTGACTCCTTAACACTTTGTCGACACAGGGTGGAATATGGATAAAGATATGTCCGCTCATCTAACTTCCATTGCAAATAATCTTAGCATTTTATAAATTTAAGGGTTTATTGATTCGTGATGCGTTTAACTTTCACGTTTTTATATTGTATATGGTTAACTTTGAAAATTTCTATTGTATGAGGTAAACTTTCTGAACTTCTCTATTGTATGTAATATTTCCTTTTTTTTTTTTTTTTTTTTTTTTTTCCAAAAAAGGCAAGTCATCATACAATAGAAAGTTTTTGAAAGTTTACCTCATACAATAGAAGATTTCAAAGTTAACCTCACACAATATAAAAACGTGAAAGTTAAACGCATCACGAATCGATAAATCCTTTATTTAATAAATGTATTTATCTATCTGTCTTTGTTGGTGACGGTGCTTCCATACCCGTCACTAACACGGGCCATAACACTTTGCCTAATCCCCTTCGTCCACTTCACTTACATAATGTACTTGTAACCTCCAATATTGTCAAAAATTAAATTTTCGTTCGTAAGCTTACTCGTGAAAACAAAGTTTCAATTGAATTTGATGAGTTTGGTTTTTCTGTAAAAGATTATTTGACTCGTCAAATCCTCCTCTAATGTGATAGCATCGAAGACATGTACCATGTTAGAAGCCCGACCAACACACCATCTATCCTCACACTCTCATTACTAGTCAGCACACGTGACATCAACGACTTGAACATCCTTGAAGTGAAGTGTTACATTCTCTTCTTTCTAGTAATGTTACTTTGTGTAATAAAACGAAGTCTCCACTGCTTTGCCACGCTTGTCAACTTGGCAAGCATGTAAGACTTCCCTTTACTAGTTTAGACACTATTGTTCATTTTGCTTTTGATCTTGTTCATTCGGATTTGTGGACTTCTCCACTTCCGAGTAGTAGTGGTGTTAAATATTATGTCATTTTTCTGGACCATTTTTCTCATTATTTCCTTTGCACTATAACTCTGATACATTTTCTAAGTTTCACAATTTTGCTCTTTTGTAAATACACAATTTAATTTAGAAATTAACGCATTTCAATGTGACCATGGTGGTCAGTTTGACAACACCACATTTAACCAACTTTTCACCAAACATGGAATTCATATACGTGTTTCATGCCCCCGCACATCACAAAAAAGGCAAATCTTAACAAATGATTCACACTATTAACAATCTCGTTCAGACCCTTTTGTTACCCCTCTCATTTTTGGTTTGAGGCACTTCACATGGCCACCTATCTCCTAAACATTTTACCTTCCTTCGCCATTAATAAAAAGACTCCACACTTTCGTCCATACAACACTAAACTCAAGTACTCGACTTTACGAGTCTTTGGTTGTCTCATCTATCCCCACCTTTAGAACCCCTACAAACACGCCCCAGGCTCGACCCCTTGCATATTTCTTGGCTACCCATCCAATCACCATAGGTACCTTTGCCTCGATCTTGCTACCAATAAAATTATAATTTCCCGCAATGTCACTTTTGACGAGATTATATTGCCATATGGTTCTCTCACACCTAACGATGCTCCCTCTTATATATTTCTTGATCCCATGGAATACTCTTATATCTACTAAGAAGACCATGACTTTTACAACAACTGCAGATAACCAACATACTATGGAAACTATGGTGTACCAAGGTGAGCGAACTATATTAAAGAACAACTATTTGTTGGGATAGTTTACGATGTCACGAATTCCAACATCTCCCACATAAGTCTCTAAAGTTGAAAATTTCTTAGAAGTAGACGCTAATGGCATCCTCGCAGTCACATCTAAGGTAATATCTGCAGGCAAGAGTCAAACGCTTACGGTTACCAATCACAATGGTAGATCGTTGAAGCAAACTACAAGAAAAATGCACTTTAGTGATGAAAATTTAGAGACGACTTTTATTAACGTCACTATGCACTCATCTTAATGACAATAAAATCACATCGTAACTGTTGTGTATTACTACACTAGGGCCTTGGGTATTGTTGTTCAAATCAAAAGATGAAACATCATATAATATAAAAAACTTCTTTAACTTGTTACAAAGTCAGTTATAAGTTAAAGTTAAATTCTTTAGAAGTGATAATGGGTCAGAGTTTGTAAATGTTAAGTTAGAACAGTTTTAAAAAAATAATGGAATTATTCATCAAACAACTTGTGCATATACTTTACAACATAATGGTGTAGCAGAAAGAAAACACTGACGTTTGCTTAATGTGGCTAGGTCTTTATTATTTCAAAGTGGTGTTCCACTTAACATGTAAACTGATTGTGTGGTCACTGCAACTTATTTGGTTAATATGTTACCTTCTCCTATTCTTTTTGGTAACGCTCCATATGAGTTGGTGTTTGGGTTTACGCCTAATCTCTCCCATATCGGGGCATTTGGGTGTCTGTGCTTTTCTAAAATCTTAACTAATGATGATAAGTTTAGAAGTAGAGCTGAAAAAGTGTGTATTGGTTGGTTTTTCAATTAAAAAAAAAAGGTTACAAATTATTTAGTCTTGATAAAAGAGCTGTTTTGTATTCTAGAGATGCCAAGTTTTAGAAACTGTCTTTCCTTTTAAGATTGGTTCTAAGTTTGTTTTACAACTTGAAAAGTAAGTTAATCATTTTATTTTTTTTGACTTTATGCTTGAAAACACTCAAAGTCCTAAAAGTCCCAATGATGAAGGAGGAGAACATAGAAAACTTAGTGATGGCAGTGGTTCTGGTTATGAGTATAACATTGTTGGTGGTGTTGAACACAGTGACAGTGGGCCTGCAACACTAGTTGATAATGACACAAGTTCAAATTCTCTAGAGGGCATTTTTCAAAATGATTTTGTTCAAAATGATTGTGATGATTATGATAATGCCCAACCTTCAACTCTGTCCTTCTCAATCTCAATTGAGAAGATCCAGTAGAACTTCTACTTTACTTAGGAGGTTAGATGAGTTTGTTTTAGAGGGTAAAGTTGAGTATGGTGTTGAAAAAGTTGTGATTTATACTTTATTGAATTATGCGAATCATTGTTTTGTGTCAAACTTGAATGAAACTTTTGAACCTTGTAATTATTGGGAAGCATCAAAAGATAAGAACTGGATATATGCATGAATACTGAAATGAAAGCTTTAAAAAAATAAAACTCGGGAATTGGTTGATCTCCCTCCTGGGAGAAAACCTATTGGTTGCAAATGGATATACAAAATCAAGTATAAATCCAATGGGGCAATAGAAAGGTACAAGGCAAGACTTGTTGCCAAAGGGTATAGTTGAAGTGAAGGGTTAAATTATGAGGAAACTTTCTCGCATGTGGTAAAAATGGTTACCGTTAGATGTTTAATTATTCTTGTTATGCCAAATAATTGGTCTCTTTATCAACTTGATGTTAATAATGCATTCTTATATGGTGATCTTGTTGAAGATGTGTATATGATACCTCCTCAAGGATATTTCTCTAAAAATGAAAATAAAGTTTGCAAGTTGATAAAATCTTTATATGGTTTGAAGCAAGCACCTAGACAGTGGAATGAGAAATTGTCTTCTATGCTAAAAGAAAGTGGTTCTTGTACAAAGCTTAAATGATTATTCATTATATAAAAAACATGTTGTAATGCATTCTTGGCTCTTCTTGTATATGTTGATGATATAATTGTCACTTGTAATGATACTTCTGAGTTGGATAGCTTTAAAAGTTTTCTAAGTTTGGCATTTTTAATGTTATTTAATAAAGTGAATACATGCATTCTCCCTTGCAATCACAATTAAATCATGCATTTCATGTTCTAAGGTATTTAAAATCATCACCAGGTAAGGGTGTGAGCATTTTAAAATCTAATAGGTTGAATTTAACTACCTACGTTGATGCTGATTGGGCGACATATTTGAACAATAGATGTTTAGTAACTAGTTATTGTGTATACTTAGGAAATTCTTTAGTTTCCTGGAAAAGTAAGAAATAGAATGTTGTGTCTAGATCTTCTGCAGAGTCAGAGTATATGGCTATGAGTATTGTTACTCGTGAACTTATGTGGATTCTCAAGATTTTGCATGATTTGAACATTAATTCAAGGTTACATGTGCCTATACAATGTGATAATAAAGATACGCTGTGATAATAAGTCTGCAGTACAAATGTTTGCTAAAAGGCCAAATTTTCACGTCATCCTACACTTTGGCATCGTTAAATCTCCTGCCAATCAACCTCTTTGCATCTAAAATTCTAGAAGTTAATTAGCCAAATGAAATTATGTGAAATGTATAATAGAGTAAGCCATGGAACACGTAAACTGACCAAATACAGTATTAGAAGGGTTCCTTGCAATTTGATTCATGGCACCATCACCAACAAGACGTTCAGTGTCAGCTAAAACAACGCAAGAAGGTGTTATTCGGTTGCCTTGTTCATTGGTTATGATCTCAATTTGATCATCTCTCCAAACTGCAACAGATGAGTAAGTAGTTTCGAGGTCAATGCCGATTGCTGGTGATCCACATCCCTTACTCGCCATTACCTCCAGTTAAGTTCAAACAAAACATATGTAGTTTACGGTGAATTCTCACACCATTCCAGTATCTGCAGATTTAATAGCATATATGAATGTCACTTGTTGGGAATTATAGAATCCAATGATATTTGAGAATCAAAATTTTGGTAATTGAAGTATGGAAATCTCAATTTGATCATCTCTCCAAAATTTTGGTAATTGAACACGAAATAATACAATGGATCCCTATATATCTATTTATATTACTACAATAGAGGAAAGTTCATTAAAGTATGGAAGTTTTTGAAAGTATGAAAGTACAAATCTCAACCGTTGATCTTGATCAAATTAACAAAACTCCCACATTCTTAGAAATTAAATATCTCAATAATCGTTAGTCAAAAAATTATAAAAATTGCACCATAAAAATCAGCGTTTTCTTCTCTTCGATTTAAGATCCCACAAGGTATACTTTCGACAATTTTTTTTTTTTTTTATATTTTGGTGGATTTTGAAAATTTGTAACACATGTGTTATAAACAAATAACACATGTGTTACGGGCGACTAACACATGTGTTAGCATCGACTATCGATTGTAATACATGTGATAGTCGTTGATAACACATGTGATAACCGCGGGTAACACTTTTGTTAATCCATCATAACACATGTGTTAACTCACAAAAAATGAAAAAAAAAAAAAATTCGTCGAAAGTATGCCTTGTGAGATCTTAAATCGAAGAGGAGAAAACGCTGATTTTTATGGTGCAATTATTATAATTTTTTGACTAACGGTTTTTGAGATATTTAATTTTTAAAAAAGTGAGGGAAAGTGAGTTTTTGACACGTGACGCAAACCTATTGATACTTTCATACTTTCAAAAAAATCCATACTTTAATGATATCACCTCTACTACAATATAAAGCATTTGACACCACACTATATCATCAAACTTTCAAGACTTGAACATACTATTTTACAGATATTATTAATCTTCATATCTAACAATTAATGACAGTTTAAAGATACAAATAAAAGATACAACGCAAAAGCATTTCAAATGAACCGTTACAAATGCAAAAAATAGAGAACAAAATCATATTCGGGATCTCTTTATAAAAAACAATGAACCCCTTTTTTTATAACGCAAATGAGTGCATTTAAGTATATTAAAAGATGGATAACCTAAGAAATAACTTTAACAAACCATCAAACGAGATGATAGTTTAAGAAAAATCTGTTTATCACGACAAAGTTAAAACTAAAAACTTTTAACATTTACTTCGAGTCAGATTGAATTAGTTGAGTGTAAAACAACCTATAGTGGCTTGAGAACGATAATCAGTGGCTTCTTCGGCGACAAAAATGGCAACATTCATATTGTCACTATGAATGGAAGAAACTAATTACCCTTGGTTAATAGAATCAAAGATAATCTCTAGTTGAATATTTTGTGATTACGTGTCACTTGCTTAGAAAATAATATCTCATGTAGTCACTCTTGCCTAAACTTGAGGTTAGTAACACTTACATTTTCCTATTCAGTCCTTATGCTTTACGCCATTTTCAGAGTAATTAGTTAATAACATGGCAACATTTTTATGCTTTTAGTTAGACTATTAAAACACAAAAAAGGCCATTAAAATTTAACACGTGGATATCTGAACACTGATATATAGTGTAAATAAGTGATTTTATGATGAACTTTCAAACGGGTGAGAAGGTGTTCAGTGCACAATCGTTTAAGTCACATAAATTTTGGACCTAGAAAAATGGTGGGAGTTAAGGGGACCGCCCCTCCTTGAGGGCTCTAGGGGGTGTGCCTCGACATCTGAACTAAAAAATGCTAAAAAATGCTAACTGTAGTGGACGCTGACAATGATATGATGTTGGTCGACGACTCCGTTGAGCATCAATGATCAATGTCGCGTAAACTTATCAGTGATCCACCCCACCCCACCAGTAACTGCATGTAGTTTCGTTCTTCTAACTTCGTGGAGGTGAGCTACTATAAAATGTTTTTGGGCACATTTGACTAATTCTAATAGATGAATACTAGGCAAGGCAAGTAACCTACAGTTTTAGGAATTGATTGTTATTTTAATTTCTACAAGACAAAGGTCTACTTAACTAGACCTTTAGATATACAAATTTTGTCAAAATGCACAAGAAATGGTAACACGGGGAAATTGATAACTTCCTTTTTGAAGTAGAGGGACAAACTAAAATAAAATAGGGGGACGTGCGGGAGTAAAAAACGAAAATGCACAGGAATTCATTTATTTTAAAGTTTAAATTCTTTTTTAAGTGCGTAAAACTATGAACATTCTTTGTGACTTCACCCATCAATTTCACTAAAATTTCTAATAGATGGCAGATGTTGGGCTTGATCATGGGCCTCGGCCCACTACTGCCGTACAATGCTCGTAGGCTGTGGAATCTGTATAAGATTTCTATCTCTCGATCTCTCTCTAAAATGAGAAAATTACTTAAATATCAAAATAGACGTTACAATACAAGTTTAACAAAAATAGACAAAAATAGACAAGTGAATCAGCAGAATGGTAATTCTAATTCCGCGATCCAAGCAATTCAATTTTGTCCAACGAAAACAGGCCACGTGTCATGGGTAAATCGATGATCAACCCTTTCAATTGCCTCCCAAAATCACGACACGTGTATTAAAGAAATCGCCGGAATAAAATAAAAGGGCCGGCGATTTATTTTAAATTCTTGGAACCCGTGACAAAAATCGAAGTGCGGTCATATAACATAACTCTTTGTCTTCTTTCTTGTTAAACCCTCTCAACCATAGCAATTATTTTATCATAATGGAAGAAATTTTAAAAAATATATTTTTTTTCAACAAAAAATATATAAAAAAGTGTTGCTTCAAAAACTTAAAACCGAAATACAACAAAAAAATATAAGCCTTAGTGTTTGTAAATGCATCTAACTTTGTCAAAAAAGCTATTGTGTGTATCGTACTTTACATGGCTCTATTAAATGTATTGAACTCGTAAAAACACATAATTATATGTAATATTTTGACGTGGAACTTTGTATGATTGACACGTGGGTGCTTTGTATGAGTGACACGTGGTCAAATTACATACAATTGTGTGTTTTTACGAGTTGAGTATATTTAATAGAGGCGTTCAAAGTACGATACACACAATAGCTTTTTTGAAAAAGTTAGATACATTTAAAAACACATAACCCAAAAATATATAACAAAGTGTTATTTCACATATTTAAAACTAAAATGTTAGGTTGGTACAAAAAAAAATTTCTTTGGAAGAGAGCTTCCCGGTTGAAAGATGGAAGTTCGAACAAGAAAAACCATATAAAGCAACAACATAATTAACCTCAAACACGAAAATCGAGATATTAAAGAAATCACCGGAATCGCCATGTCTAATTACATTCTAGTGATTTGTAGGTAGTCAAATCAGTCAATCAATATAGTACGACATGTGGCAAATTTTTAGTAGGTCACGTTAATCGCAGGTCAACATGTATTTTGACTTATACATGTGACGTAATGTAAGTGGCCTAAATAAATCGCTCGGATCGCTGGACACATTAACCTTTCCGACGATTTGTTTGAAACACATGTCAGGTTTTAAGTCGAGGCGATTTGATTTTAAGTAGAGGCGATTGACTCCGAACACGTGGCATTGTTTCATAGGAACATAGAAAATCGCCCCAATCGCCACTTTGGGATTACCGTTTCGGCGATTTACATGTCTATTTTTGAAAAAAGTATCTCACAATATCTATTTTGATAATTTTTAGTTTGAAATGCCTATCCGAGTAAATTTCTCCCCTAAAAATATTGTGAAATTTTAGCTTTACTTTCTTTATTTTCCAAAGCTTTACCGACGCATAGTATTGATGAACCACTATGATGGGACACGACTTTTTGACTTTATGTTTTATTGCTTTATATGGTCTCTACTTCATGTTTATATTAGGGTGTTAGGGCAAGCACCCCCACTCCCTTTCTCATGCACGCTTCTCCGTACACACACATAGGGGTGCAATCAGACAATCTCTTATACTATAGTATTTTTATATGGTAATTATTTATGTACTTCTAACTTCTTTTGTAATTTCGCTTTAATTTTATCAATTAAGTTGCGCAATAACATAATAATCCATTAGTGATTCTTTTACATGTTGCAAAAAAGGAGAGGCTTAATTATGAGTTTTTTAAGTGAAGGCAGTAGCTTCAGAAGACATCTGAATAAGCGGAAGTGAAGGTAGAAAACTTAAATGAAAGAAATAAAAAATGTCATGCATTTATTTTTCCGTGATTTTGAAATAACAAAAATACAAAAGTATTTTTAATAAATTTTTAAAAAATTAAAATTTTAAGGATCAACTATAACTCTTAAATTCGCCCCTGCAAATAAGTCTTGTAGTTGAAAAAGTATTTATCATATTCTATTTTCATAGAATTTCAAAAGTCACATGAAAACCTAAACCATATTTCTTTTACGTACAACAATAAGCCATCAAAATATCATAATAAAATCTTATCAAATCTTCTCTATATATGAAACAAAGCAAGGTTTAAAAAACGATTTAAGTTGAAATGAAAATGAGAATTTTAATGACAATGAAGAAATGAATCATAGTTATTCATTTGGCAAAACCCAATTTTCCCCTCAAGTTAAATATCTCAAAAATGGCTAGTAAAAAAATTATAAAAATAACATCACAAAAATCAACGTTTTTTTCTTCACGATTAGACATGTCTCGTGATATACTTTCAAAGAAATTTCTTTTTGTGGGGTTGAAAACCGGTAACACATGTGTTACGGCAACTAACAGATGTGTTACCAGAAGCTAACACACGTGTTACCAGTTTTCAAAACCTAACAAAAAATGAAAAGAAAAAAAAGTTCGAAGAGAAAAAAATGTTGATTTTTATGGTGCAATTTTTATAATTTTTGGACTAACCGTTTGTGAGATATTCAATTTTCAAAAATATGGAGTATTATTATTTTGACAAAATGGATGGTTGGGATTGATTCCTTCATTCTCACAAAAAATATTACTCTTACTCTCAGTTGAACCTAATTCTTTTGGTAGACATGTGTGAATCATTTATCGGATACTTTGATGATATGTCATTGTTTAATCAGTTCCGCCTCAAAACCTAATAGATTTCTAATTAATTTAATTTGATGATCTACTCTCTAATAGTTTCAACAAGATGTGCGTTTAACTACATCCAAAAACTGCATCCCCTTGCAATGTTGAAATATAACAATCTAACATGAACCAAGTGTTGTGTTTATGAATTTATATTTTGTATCAATTGTTTGACTTTTTAGGAAAAAGGTCAAAAGGTCAACATAAAGGATTGCAGTGCAACATGAAGCATTGTGGAGGACTAACTTTGATATCTTTTTTTTAAAGGGTTGTTATTGTAACTTGTGTTAAATATCATTAGGATATTTGTTTTTATTAAATCTTTTCATCATAAAACTATATGTATCTGTTTTGTCTCATTCCTTTCTATCTCTTTTTAACTATACACATCAAACTTAGGGTTTATATATTAGATCTAGTTTAGGATTGTGTTAATGGTTTATTATATGTTAATAATAAGTGCAAAGAGAGGAGTGTCTTTTGTTGTAACATCCTATTCTACAGTCTGGTAATTTCTATTATTATAATTGATTATCTAATTGTTTTAGAAATTATTAAATATTATGTGTTTCATTGTGAAACGTAGATAAACAATCCTTTTGACTTATTGTGACTAGTGAAATATTAGTAGATTCAAAATTTGTAAGTTTTTGATTTTCTGCGACACAAGGATAGTGTCGCAGGTTGTCTGTGCGACACAATGGTTGTCGCAGGACTGTGTCGCAAAACGGGCTGAACTGAAATTAACTAAGGAGCTTAAGTGTAATTGCGAGATTAAATATATATACACACCGTCTAAGTCTTCCAGATCATTTCCAAAACATTTCCAAAACATTTACAAACCCTTAAAATCGTTTTTAGAGAGAGAATTAGAGAGAATTGAGAGAGAAAGTGAAAAGTAACTTTAATATCATAATTGAAGCTTTTGATCCGTGAATTCAAGGTAAGAATTTGATTGTTATGTGTTGTTGTTGTTTATAAGTGAATTACTCCGATTGTAATAAGTTAATTTGAGTATTACATGTTTGAATTCGTGAATTTCGAATCTGGGAACTGGTCTGTTCTTCATTGCGACACAAGGATTGTGTCGCAGGTTGTGTCGCATGAATGTTCTGCGACACAGTTGGTTATGTCGCTTAAGGCGGCCATAATGGGTATTGCGACACAATGTTTGTGTCGCAGGATGTTGTTATGCGACACAGTGATAGTGTCGCAGGATTTTGTGGGGCGACACAATGGATGTGTCGCTAAGTTTATAAAAGAGATTTTGTGTCGCTAAGTGTTTTTGAGACGCGGTTTTGAGAAAATATTCTTAACTCGGATTTAGTTGAAATTTGCATGGTCATTCGGAAACGACCTAGTAATCAAGGCTATATTCTAATAGCCTAGGCAGTTTTTGGCCATCCGGGATCATCTAGGACCCGAAAATGGCATTTTCCAGTTTTAAACGTCATTGCAAGATTTTCTAAGTTCATTTCTGATTGAACTTTTGTTTGCCTAGACTTCAGGGATTACCTGATTTGATAAATGGGCTATAATGATATTTATGGAACGAACTTCTGACTTGTATTTGATTTTCTGTTTCAGATCAACGTAAGACTCAGTGATATAAGAATCCTGAGTGTGGAAACATCAAAGGTATCGGTGAGTAGATTCAGAACTCATCATTTGATTTAGTTGTAACTATTTGGTTACAACAAGTAAAGGTAGATGTGTATTAGACTGTTTAGTCTTGATTATTGATTATTGATCTACGTGATATGTGAACTATGTGTATTATGTTATTGAGGTCAACGTGTAGTTGGACTTCTGGTTATTATGTGTTTTACACAGGTTTTGATTCTTCTGTTGTGTTTGAAACCTGTGTATGAGTTTAATAACCAGTAGTTATCAGTCTATTTTGTATTGGCCATACGGATTGACGGTAAGTGTTCTTGGGGGAATCCCCGGGTATTATGATATCCCCAGAGCCACCGATCCTCATTGAATTATGTGTGTTTATGATTATTTGGTGTAAACATCTGGTTATGCTAAGTTGAATGGAGTGTGATGAATCTATTCACTTAGCTTCGTGCTAACCCCTCATTTTACTTCCTGCAGGATATGTTTTGATTGATTGTGGGTTCAGGAGGTGATTGGTTGATCAGGGAATGTTTGACTGCGCTCTTGGTCTCTGATATGGTTTTTGTAATAAACCTTGTTTTGTAAATTTTATAATACCCCGTCTTTTGTAGTTTTAAACAGTTTAAATATTGTGTAAATATTGAAAAATATAAACTGTTTATGTATAATGTTTAGTATATACTAAGGTAATGTATTTTAAATTCATGCTTCCAAGTTTATTAATATTATATTCTTAAATAGAATGAGGGGTGTTATATTTGTCTTGTTTTTAGGCTTTGCCCGGTCTTAGTTTATGGAAATTAATTTGATCGATCTTGGTTGTCGTTCTTCTGTTCTATGTCTTCTGGAGGCGTAAACAAAAATGAACATGTTGTGAAGCTTATGAATCTTATTAATGGGAAGCTAGAACCTCAGACTTCACATGCCAATATGGCAGGTATTTTTTACAATAACAATACATTTTTAACATGAATTTCAATAAATTCTTTGCTTTTAATATTTCCCAGAAAATAATAATACAACTAATGGTTGGATTATTGATTTTGGTGCAACACAGCATATGGTGTCTAGTGCTAAACATTTAAGTAATATTATTGATGTTACTGATCTAAATCTTAAGGTTAATCACCAAATGGAACTGTTGCACAAATTAAAAAAAATAAGGAATTTAAAACTATCTGAAAAAAATAATGTTATATGATGTATTTGTTATTCCTCAATATTGTGTAAGTCTTCTCTCTGTAAATAAACTCGTTGGAGACAATAATATGTTTATTAGTTTTAATGATAAAAAATGTTTTATTCATAATTTAATTCAAAAGAAGTTAGTAGGGACTGGTAGTCAATTAGGTGGACTTTATTTCTTTGATCATGATGATAGAGGTAAGTATTATATCTCATGTAATTATACAGATAGCTTAATGTCCAAAAGTCAATGGCATAATAGACTTGGTCATCCTTCTGACCAAGTATTAAATGTGCTAAAAGATATACTTAAGTTGGAAAGCATAATTGATTCTTCTCCTTGTGATACCTGTTATAAAGCCAAGCAAACTAGAGAACCATTTCCTCTTAGTGATCACAAAACTAAAATGATTGAAGATCTAGTTCACTTGGATGTTTAGGGACCATATAGGGTCACAAGCAAGGAAGGTTATAAATATTTTTTGACAATTGTTGATGACTACTCTAGAGCAGTCTGGACTTACTTGTTTAGGTCAAAGGAAGAAGTATATTTTTATATAGAAGTGTTTTATAATCTGTTGAAAAACCAATTTGATCAAACAATAAAGATAATGAGAAGTGACAATGGAACCGAATTTGTAAATCATAAAATGGAATTGTTATGCAATTCAAAAGGAATTGTACATCAAACTTCTTCTTCCTATACTCCCCAACAAAATGGTATTGTTGAAAGGAAGCATAGGCACCTGTTTTAACTACAACATATATTATCAACATGTTACCCTCTTCTATTTTGTTTGGGAAGTCTCCATATGAATTGGTTTTTGGTTTCAGTCCTACTATCTCATCTTAAAATATTTAGGTGTCTCTGTTTTAGTACTATTCTGAATAATAATGACAAATTTTCATCTAGGTAAGAAAAGTGTGTTCTTGTTGGCTACTCTATTTCTAAAAAGGCTATAAATTGTTCTCTTTGGAAAATAAAAACTTTCTGTGCTCTAGAGATGTCAAGTTCTATGAAGACATATTTCCCTTTAAGATGGATTATGTATATAAAATTGTTTTAGATGAAAACACTATGAATTTCTATAAATTTTTTGATTATGTTTTTCTTGATACTGATAATGAGACATTCTCTAATAATAAGAGTAACTTTAAGCCCAATGATGAAGGGAGAGACGGTGCCAAGGATGATGGCAAACATGATACTCTAGATGGCAGTTTAACAACTACCTCTAGTAGTGACATAAATGTAACATCTAATGAGGATAAATCTATTGAGCAACCTGTTCCTGAGGGTAAATTAGATGATCCTGATCAATCTGTTTTATATAATAATCTTCTTTTAAGAAGATCTAGTAGAAAGTCTGTTATGCCATCAAGACTTAATGATTTTGTAATTGATGGAAAGGGTAAGTATGGGTTAAATAAATTTGTGAACTATTCTAATTTATATCAAGAAGATTTCTATTTTGTAACCAATATTACTAAGGGACATGAACCAAAAACATTCTATGAAGCTTCTCAACATCAACATTGGGTAAATGCAATGAATGAAGAGATGGAAGCCTTAAATAGAAATGGTACTTGGATTTTAACTTACTTGCCTTTAGCTAGAAAGCCTATAGGGTGTAAATGGGTCTTTAGGATTAAGTATAAGTCATATGGTGAAATAGAAAGATATAAAGCAAGAATTGTAATAAAAGGTTATAGTCAAAGGGAAGGATTGGACTTTGATGAAACCTTTTCTCCAGTTGTTAGAATGGTTACCGTGAGATGCCTTATTAGTCTTGCAGTCCAAAACAGTTGGAGTTTATATCAACTTGACATAAATAATGCATTTCTTTATGGTGAGTTAGATGAAGATGTTTACATGACTCTACTTGAAGGGTATTTTTCTTCTAATGATTATAAAGTTTGTAAGTTGGTTAAGTCTTTACATGACTCTACACTGTTTAAGTTAGTTCATGCATGCACCAAGAAAGTCACACTTGAAAGTTGCAATGAGGGTTCTAAGATACTTGAAAGGGTGTCCAGGTAAAGGTATTTTGTTTACCAGGCCTGCCTGTTTTGATTTACTTACATATGTTGACTCAGATTGGGGTAAGTGTACTACTTCCAGGAAATCAGTGACTGGTTATTGTTTGTTTCTTAGAAATTCCTTGGTTTCTTGGAAGAGTAAGAAACAATCAATTGTATCAAGGTCCTCTACGGAAGCAGCATATAGAGCCTTGGCAACAGTGACTTGTGAGGTTATTTTGGTTTTGAAAATTCTTAACGACCTTAATGTTAAGATGAATATACCTGTGCAAGTTTGTTGTGACAATAAAATAGCAATTCAAATTGCTGGGAATCTAGTTTTTCATGAGAAAACGAAACATTTTGAGATTGACCTTCACTTTGTGAGGAAGAAGTTGACTTCTGGTGTAATCAAAATTTTGCAAGTATAATCACATGAAAATGTTCATGACATTTTCACTAAAAGTCTGGGCAGTTCACAACATGATGGTTTGTGTAAACAGTTAAAACTTTTTAACTTGTTTAATGGTTAGATTTGAGGGGATGTTGAAATATAACAATCTAACATGAACCAAGTGTTGTGTTTATGAATTTATATTTTGTATCAATTGTTTGACTTTTTAGGAAAAAGGTCAAGATAAAGGAGTGCAGTGCAACATGAAGCATTATGGAGGACTAACTTTGCTATCTTTTGTATTTAAGGGTTGTTATTGTAACTTGTGTTAAATATAATTAGGATATTTGTTTTTATTAAATATTTTCATCATAAAAATATGTGTATCTGTTTTGCCTCTTTCCTTTCTATCTCTGTGTAACTATACACATCAAAATTAGGGTTTATATTTTAGATCTAGTTTAGGATTGTGTGAATGGTTTATTTATTATCTGTTGATAATAATAAATCACTGAGAGTTTTTGGTGTAAAGAGAGGAGTGTCTTTTGTCTTGTTTTTGGGCTTTGCCCGATCTTGGTTTATGGAAATTATTTTGATTGATCTTGGTTGTTGTTCTTATGTTCTTGCTGTGATTCTTGGTAATAATTTGTACCCAAATCAACCCTCCATCAATTATTTATTTAAAAAATAAATAAATGAAAAGAATGGCATACCTGCATGTGACTTCAATCTTTATCTAATCCAGAATCAAGTAAAAGTTGAATGTGTCTTACGGAGATCTATTTGAGGTCTACATCTGCATTTTACTCTTTCAACATGGTTTTGTGTATGTTCTGATGTTTTTGCAATTCAAGCATTACCTAGCAGCATACTTTATATCACAAACTTATTGAGCTACCGAAGTTCATAGAAAAATAACATTTTTTTACTTCAATCTCACTAATGACGTCTCATTTTTTTACTTAGTTAACTGGTATTATTGAATTACTAATAAGTTTGTTTTGTCTTGTTATACTTGAAAGTGAATAAAAGATATATGCTATTTTGATTGTCTTTTTCATTCTTATTGCTTAAATTTAAAATATAAGATTGAAGTTCAAATCCTAGTAGTCAATCAAACCACCTAGCAGTACCATAGCGGTCCACCAACTAATAATAGGAGGTGGCCGGGCACAAATCTTATAAGGGGCAGTTATATGTATATTGTTTGCCATACAGAATTAAAACCATGCTAAGGACAACTTTAATTCCTAAAGACTGAGTTGGAAAATAGTTTCTAAGAATAGAACAGAGAAGGTCAACCAACAGCTTTCTCATGTTAATGCCAAAAAAACAGAAACAATACTTTTTAAAACTTTTTGGCTCCTCATATACTTGAACATTGGACAATAAAGAGTACCAATTCCTTCTCCAGGTCGAATTCATCTTGAGCTTGTTACTATAGGGTGGTTTAGAATACGAGGGACCGACATTAAACTCTTATAATAACTTCCGAGGATAATGCAAGGTATGTAAGTCGATCGATCAATGTCTAATTTATCAACATGTTGAGCAACATCTTTTGTAGTCACATATAGGGAGTACGAATGCATTGTAAAGTAACTAAACCAGACCTTGTTGTCTGGATCTCAATGGTTCCACAGAAGAGGAATGAATTAGATTTGTGAGGAACGATCTTTAAAACAGCGTATCAACTCATTGTCATATCTTTGTTGTAGTTAATTAATAAATAATTGATTTGGTAAGACGCAGATTGTTGGGGAATCTGGGTTATGAATCCGGATAACTCTATGAGTCGTGTCGCTTTTCAAAAGCAGTATTTCTATCCTCTCGGTAGTGTGGGTTCACGAAATTCACTT
This sequence comes from Logfia minima, assembly GCA_963921325.1. Classification (NCBI taxonomy): domain Eukaryota; kingdom Viridiplantae; phylum Streptophyta; class Magnoliopsida; order Asterales; family Asteraceae; genus Logfia; species Logfia minima. Next base: position 39,605,888 of record OY992764.1, read on the forward strand.
TTCAATAAAACGCAGAGATATAAACTGTTTTGGCTCAAAAAACAGATCCAAAAAGTTTTTAAGCCTTGAAAATGTGTTTGTCATTAGGGAGAATTTTACATGCAGCAAACTGCACCCAATATTAGTTGATGCTATTGTATTTTGAGAGAAAAAACATGTACATCTCATATAATTAAAGCACTAGAAGTGTAAAATATAAAGCTATTCTTACTTTTGCTGCACATAATTATGTATAGCTAATACAATATTTGTCAACCCCTTGTCATTATGAGTATATAGTTCCCAACAAATATGAAGTTCTAAACGGTTATAGATTTCAAAACCGTCTCCCAGATTTCATGAGAAGTTACGTTGCGGTTACAACTACTCATATTCTGAATGATACCCAGAAACCATACTCAGACCACACAAACTGGTCAGATTCAGCCCACACAAATAGCCACCACGGACTCTGCCGCTTGGACCCCGTTAGGGGCCCTAGGACCCCACAAGGGGGTGCAACCCGGTTGACCCCACAAATTTGGTTGGGCCCGAAATATAGTAACTTCGGCGGATATGTACTCCGCATCACCTAACTCGTGTCAATTAATCCACCAAAACACTAAAATATACAACACGTGTTAGCATGCAGTATTGCAATTCACTCTAACTGACCTGTTGTATGTTTGATAATTGATGATTTTGCAATTACCCAATCATAGTCATGACATAGTCATGACATAGTCAGATACATTCAAGCACCCACGAAGTCTAATGTTCGATCTTTGTTTTAATTAATTATTGATTTGGTAAAGCACATGCACGTAGTCTAATTGTCCTATCTTTGTTATAGTTAATTAACTATCGATTTAGGCAACCCAGATTAGCATGCAATATTGCAATTCATTGTTTTAGTCAGACGCATGCCTTCAGGGAAGTGCAAACTATTATGGCTTATTTCTTTTCTTTCCCCATTAGCAATATTCATGATATCTACATCCTATGCAAACATGTTAATGGATTGTGAGCCGACTAGATTTGCAGATCCATCATCGTTTTGTATTAGTTTTAGCTACCAAGTCATAAACAGACGTAGGTGAGAGACCCTCACATTGACTTTTTATAATAGCCCCTGAGCCTAATGCATCTTCTCCTGTTGTGTTAATTAATAATTCATTTGATGGACGACGGTCAAAATATCTAATCTTTGTTATGCTTAATTAAGTCTTGAGTTGGTAAAATGCAAAACAACACGTAATCCCCTGTTTATGTTTGTTTACTTGTTCCACTCAGCAGCTGTGATGTAGATTGTTTCATATTTTCATACAATCGTCCAAAAGAATACTTCTATTAAAACCTTGCATTTATACAATCAAGGAGACAACACATGATGTTACTTGAGCTCCGAATATATATATATATATATATACAATGTTTTCTTGTTCTACATCGAGCTTAGACAGAATTTGATTCCATAATTGGCTTTAGAAACTGACTAGCTAGGACCAAGTAACTGCATGATAAACATTCAACCCACCATAATTATTTATTTAAAAAATAAATAAATGAAAAGAATGGCATACCTGCATGAGACTTCAATCTTTATCTAATCCAGAATCAAGTAAAAGTTGAATGTGTCTTATGGGGATCTATTTGATGACTACATCTGCATTTTACTATTTCAACATGGTTTTGTGTATGTTCTGATGTCTTTGCTATTTAAGCATTACCTAGCAGCATACTTCATATCACAAACTTATTGAGCTACCAAAGTTCATAGAAAAATAACAGTTTTTCACTTCAATCTCACGAATGACGTCTCATTTGTTTTTATTTGGTCTCTTATTGGTGACATGCTCACTAGCATTGGCTTCAGACCCTAGTCCCCTACAGGACTTCTGTGTGGCTGATCCAAAGAGCAAAGGTAAATGTTGTCTTGAAATGCCGAGAAATGCTTCAATTTTCATGATTTAAAACTGATAAAATACTTAAACTTATGTATGATTTTTCTATATTTTGTTTATTTAGTACTAGTGAATGGTGTAGTCTGCAAAGACCCGGAGCAAGTGAAAGCGGAAGATTTTCTTTTTAGAGGGCTAAACCGTAGGGGAGATACATCGAACGCCGTTGGATCTAATGTGACTCAAGTGTTTGTAACACAGTTGCCGGGACTCAACACTTTGGGTATCGCCATGGCCCGTATTGACTTTGCCCCATGGGGTATTAATCCTCCACACACGCACCCACGGGCCACCGAAATCTTGACTGTCATCGAAGGCAGTCTTCAAGTTGGTTTTGTCACCTCTAACCCTGAAAACCGTCTCATCACGACCGTACTACAGAAGGGTGACGTTTTCGTATTCCCAGAAGGTCTAATTCACTTCCAGAAAAATGTCGGAAATGGGTATGCCGTTGCTATTGCAGGTCTAAGTAGTCAAAATCCGGGAGTCATTACCATTGCAAATGCTGTGTTTGGATCAAACCCTGACATCTCTGGTGATATCCTTGCAAAGGCCTTTCAGGTGGACGTCAACGTCGTTCAACAAATTCAATCGAAATTCTAAACTTTTAATTATGTAATCGTCTAATGTTTATTTTGTTAACTTGTATTCTTGAATAAAAGATATATACTATTTTGATTATATTTTATATCATATATCATTGTTTAAGAAATCAAATCTTAATATTAAAAATTCATTCCCTAATAGCTATTCTGTGAATGAGAATAAGCGTGTGATAGACACCCACATAGACTATATTGGATGAATTGTCATAATATCTCCTGAGCATGATGATGTTTATGGGAGCATCGAATGAGAGAATTGGTTTCTCCATCATTCATCAGGTCAGAAATCCTGAGAAATGATTTCTTCATGTAATTATCTTTCTTTAGTCTAAATTCCAAAGAAACTATTTCGTCACTAGGATAAAAGAAGTCGTCATGCATAGTAGCCATTCTTGAACAACCGCATATCCCTTGTGTCCGTTTCATAGCACTTATAGAACAAAGGAAACCATATGTGAAATCACTTTTTGCTCCCAAACATGTGTTCAGAACATTTTGTTGTAATAAGGTAAATTATTTCCACCGGGTAAACTCTAGAATCGTGGAAAGGATCAACTTCCGAAAGTGATATTTCGACTCTATAATTGCTAACGTTCTCGTAGTACACTTTGGATAAGACTGGAGAACTGAATCTGTTTTCGGCACACAAATTATAATCCTGAATTGTTTCTAGGTCCCAAAATGTGTTTTATATTATGCATATATAGTGCCCAATATTTTTCTAGGCAGTTTACAATGGTTAGCTATGTCCCAAAAACTTTCCGCGGATATCCGGAAAAGTTTCTAAGCAGGTACAACATCTCAGGCAGACCAACATCGTCTGGGTCTGAGCAGTGGGTCTGAGCAGTGAGACTTAGACCAATTAAAACCGATCAGATTCAGACCAAACAAATTGATCAGGATCAGAAGGAACAAAGCAATCAGCTTCCCTACACTTAGTCATTTTCGTTGTTGTTTTGGGACCGTAGCCAGGCTCTCTGCCTCTTGGACCCCGCTATAGGGATTGCCCCTAGGACCTCATAAGGGGGAGCAACCCCTTTGACCCCGGCAATTTTAGTTGAGTTCGGAACGTAGTAACTTAGTCGGGTATGCAGTCCACATGACCTACCCTTCTCCACTAATCCACCGTGCACTAAAATATACAAGATGCATCTTGTGTTAGTGAATATAGCCGAATATCTATACAGAGGCTCGACTCATTAGTGGATTAGAGTTTCGTATTTTCTTTACAGATTTGTATCATATGTATATGAAATAATTCAAGCATAGATAATAGCCATATATACTTTAGAGTGTATAGTAACAACAAATGAGTATCAAATGTAGATGACAAATAACATACGTAGAGGTATATTTTTTAATCATGATAGCAAAAACCACTATCACTAATCTTAAGTGTTTGGTAGTCCCTGAGTTTTCGAAACCCATTTACAGTAATTAATTACTTGTCAAATCATCATAGTTAACGTTATTCAAAATCTATATCTATATGCATATAATTAATTGCTTAGTTCATTGACACTTTTCTTGCGGCATTCTAAATTACAAGATTTTAGTATTTTTATTTGAAAATAAACCTCCATCAATAAGTCATCAATAGTTAATAAAGCTCTAACAAAAAATGTGTTAGGAGCACAATCCTAACGTTTGATAAACCGTAGTCTATTAATGAGTCCCATCTTTTCATTACGCTAACAGTGAACACGTAGGGCTCATTCTTTTTCTAGTTTTCTTTTACAATTAATGATAAGCCTCGCCCAAACTCAACATGATGCATTCATACTGAAATACACAAAATCATGACAAGGTCAGTGACTTTTAAACACACGGAAGTCTAAATGTTCAATCTTCGTGTTAAATGTTAATTGATAATTGATTTGGTAGAACTAGAAGACAAAGTCAAAATGTCTATTGTTTATTCTAATTATAATTAATTAATAAATTATTGAGTTGGTAAAGCTCAAATTTGCAAGTAATCCACTTCAGTCGTTTTGATGTAAATAGTATCATCTAAAAAAGTAGTTATATTAAACGCTTTCTTTTCATACGGTCAATGATGCAGTCCATGATGTAATTAGTTGAGCTCTTATATAAAGATAACGATTTATGTTTTCGACGTCGAGTCTTAACTTAATTTAATTCCTAATTTAGCATAAAAGACCGAAACCGTTGGACCAATTCAATGTATACTAAACATTAAACTATCCACCAAAACTTGATTAAAAAAAAAAAAAAAAATGAAAGCGGAAGATTTTCTTTTTAGAGGGCTAAATCGTAGGGGAGATACATCGAACGCCGTTGGATCTAATGTGACTCAAGTGTTTGTAACACAGTTGCCGGGACTCAACACTTTGGGTATCGCCATGGCCCGTATTGACTTTGCCCCATGGGGTATTAATCCTCCACACAAGCACCCACGGGCCACCGAAATCTTGACTGTCATCGAAGGCAGTCTTCAAGTTGGTTTTGTCACCTCTAACCCTGAAAACCGTCTCATCACGACCGTACTACAGAAGGGTGACGTTTTTGTATTCCCAGAAGGTCTAATTCACTTCCAGAAAAATGTCGGAAATGGGTATGCCGTTGCTATTGCAGGTCTAAGTAGTCAAAATCCGGGAGTCATTACCATTGCAAATGCTGTGTTTGGATCAAACCCTGACATCTCTGGTGATATCCTTGCAAAGGCCTTTCAGGTGGACGTCAACGTCGTTCATCAAATTCAATCGAAATTCTAAACTTTTAATTATGTAATCGTCTGATGTTTACTTAGTTAACTGGTATTATTGAATTACTAATAAGTTTGTTTTGTCTTGTTATACTTGAAAGTGAATAAAAGATATATGCTATTTTGATTGTCTTTTTCATTCTTATTGCTTTATAATCTAAAATATAAGATTGAAGTTCAAATCCTAATAGTCAATCAAACCACCTAGCAGTACCATAGCGGTCCACCAACTAATAATAGGAGGTGGCCGGGCACAAATCTTATAAGGGGCAGTTATATGTATATTGTTTGCCATACAGAATTAAGACCATGCTAAGGACAACTTTAATTCCTAAAGACTGAGTTGGAAAATAGTTTCTATGAATAGAACAGAGAAGGTCAACCAACAGCTTTCTCATGTTAATGCCAAACATACAGAAACAATACTTTTTAAAACTTTTGGCTCCTCATATACTTGAACATTGGACAATAAAGAGTACTGATTCCTTCTCCAGGTCGAATTCATCTTGAGCTTGTTACTATAGGGTGGTTTAGAATACGAGGGACCGACATTAAATTCTTATAGTAACTTCCGAGGATAATGTTGTTGGGATTTAAACACGTTTTCAATAATCATTTTGCAACGGAAGCGGTTTAGAACAAAACTTAAAATGTTATCCCACCAAGATCACATATGTATGTATTATGAAACTAAAGTAAACAACCATAGGGTGTTTAGTGGATACAACCTTTGAAGAGTAGTGGTAGCCAAGCAATGGAGATGACGAAGAACTAGAACTCGTTCTTCTCCATTCGGATGCACACCACACAAGATGTATCCAAAATGCTAGTTACAAATGCAAGTCAAGAATTACCTCATAAACTAACTTGTTTATAAGGTGTTGGAGGAAGAAATCAAACAACTATAAGAACCAACGTAAACTAGACTAAGTGGTAGCTAGTTTACTAAGTTTCTTAATGTGTTATCATTCAAAAATCTTCACTTTTCCCTTTTGGTTTGCTTAAAAACTCAGCAGAGTTTTCTGCCTTTTAAAACACTTAAAAACCCTCTATTTTATTGTCTAAATTTTTTTTGGCCAAGCTTACATACGTAGGGAAGGAATAGGAGTATGGGGGCACACTAAAAACCAAAGGATAATGAAGCTTTTTGGTCTTGGAACTTGGAAGAAGACTTTGGAAAGCATCAAGCCTCCAAAATTCTGCACACATGTTCCCCATGCTAGTTTACTTTATCTAATTATTTCATGTAACTTACTTAGTTATTTAGTTAGTTGCCTAACTATATAACTAACACATGCATGCAACATGTCAATACATATCCATGCATGAGATATTAGATAAGGTATGAATGAATCAATAATATATAGATTACAATCCATATATATATTACATGCGTTATAATGTTATATGTAACTTCATAAAGGTTATAACACAATATTGATTCATTTATTATCTTTTAACTTAAAGATAACAATCTTGACTTTTATAATACGTTTAAACAAACTTGTTAGAAACGTCTAACGGATTAATTGCATAGTGTGTGACCTTTTGGGATTATATATCAAAGGTAACATTTGATAAACGTTGTGTCTTGGGCATATGATCCAACAATCTCCCACTTGCACAAGATCCAACGTGTATTAATGTGGACAGTGGTGGACGTTCTAGCTACATCTCACTGCCCCAGTGATATATGATTTAATATCATCCTCAATACGCATTTGACTAAAGTTTCATTTTAGAAGCAATGATGTATGGTAAGCCATCAATTATCCCTCTGTAATAGATATCTAGTTTGAACATGAGACATGGATAGATATCAATCTCATATAGTGTTCAACCATTATGTTACTCGATCAAGGTTCAACAAATTTCAATCAAACTTCAGTTTGAGCATGGCCATGCATTTCAATCTGTTTGAATCATCGAGGGGCCCAAAGATATCAATTTTATGAATGTACAGATTCCATATTGATCACATACGCCTCTCACTACCTTTCATATTGTTCCCAACAAAAGCCCTTATTACTGCCTATTTACAAGAGAGCGTTAGACAATGTCAAAGAACAACATTCCATGTAATCAAGTCCCAATGTGTATCTCAGGTCTAAGGATACAAAAGATGCTACCATTTTCAAAACACTTGTGACGCTGATCCATGAAGTGTTTTGAAAACGGTCAAGTCCAATATTTATCTTACTTAAATATCTGTGATCTTTGGTTACTTTACCCGGTCAACCAAACGATCTACAATAATCTTTATTCAAACTCATTCCCATGATTTTGATCGATTACGGATATTTAGAATAGCCTAGTTACTCACGGATTTAAACATGCTAACATAGAACACAATACTCATTAATGTAAGAGACAACACCTCATGTCAAATAAAATGATATTGCTATATAGTTCCGAAATATCCAAAATAATAAACTACAGATCATATCCAATCACGAGTAATACGAAGCCCAATAGAAGTGGCATGAGACTCATGTTTAGCTAGAGTCATGGGCTTGGTGAAAGGATCTGCTAAGTTCAGATCTGTATGGACTTTGCAGATGACAACATCTCCTCGTTCCACTATCTCTCTTATATAGTGAAATGATCTCTGAATGTGCTTGGTACTATGATGTGACCTTGGCTCCTTTGCCTGAGCGATAGCAACAGAGTTGTCGCAGTGAATTTCAATAGGTTTCTCGATGCTCGGGACAACCTTGAGATCAGTGATGAATTTCTTCATCCATGCTGCTTCCTTTGCTGCCTCTGAAGCGGCAATGTATTCAGACTCGGTGGTGGAAAGAGCAACTACTTGTTGCTTGTTGTTTCTCCATATGATAGCACCACCATTAAGAGTGAACACGTATCCCGACTGTGATCGTGAGTCATCACGATCAGTCTGAAAGCTTGCATCCGTATGACATCTTACGGTAAGCTCTTCATTCACACCTCCGTAAATTAAGAACATATTCTTAGTTCTCCGAAGATACCTAAGAATGTTCTTTACAGCAACCCAATGATTCCATCCAGGGTTCTGTTGATAACGGCTCGTCATGCTCAAAGCATACGATACGTCAGGTCTAGTGCATAACATGGCGTACATGATAGATCCAATTGCCAAAGCATATGAAACCTTTTTTATTTTATTAATCTCTTCATCAGTTTGAGGACATTGAGATTTATCAAGTACGGTTCCATGTGCCACAGGAACGGAACCTTTCTTGGCATCTTGTAGTGAGAAGCGTTTCAGAATCTTCTCAATATATGCACTCTGACTTAAACCAATTAGCCGCTTAGATCTGTCTCTATAGATCTTTATTCCAAGAATATAAGTAGCTTCACCAAGATCCTTCATTGCGAAACACTTTCCTAACCATGACTTAACATCTTTCAAGGTTGGAATGTAGTTGTCACACCCCCAAATTTGACATTTACAGTTAATCATGCGGAAGCTTTCGGGGCGTGACGAGGATCGAATAACAATACCTCGAGCGTATGATTATCGCAGAACATCGATATTATTAGGATGCCGAAATAGTTTTACAAACATTTCGGCTCATCGAGCCGTCAACATGTCAAAGTTATCAAATACATCATTTTAAATAAAATGCAAGTTCCGGGATTCAATAAAAATACATTAAGTCAATATTATAAATAAATCCCGTTAGTTTAAATATGGCATCCTAATCATCGTGGCAGGTACGGTCCAAAATATGCATGTGTCTTACGGCATAGCTAATTCCCCTGAAAAACATATTTATAAAAGGTCAACATATCGTTGAGTGAATTCACAGGTTTAATGACTCTATCATAAACCATTATTTATAAACATTTCATCAATAGATCAAAAGCGGCATCAACGGCCTATTGTGCGATTATTCTCAATTTAAAACAATAAAAGCAAACACTGACTGTGATCCCCCGCAGACTAGCTAGGTCCTGCGAGTTAATATGTCGAACTAAACCTATAACCAAACCACAACTCACATATAATTCGTTTGCCTTGGACCGGTTAAGTATACTCGTCCCCAAAGTGCGAAACAACGTCGCTAGTTAGCGCGACTAACTAAAATAAACGTGGGATGGGGATGTCAGCCCCGATAGTACTATCTGTATACTTAGTGGTTAGCGTCATCTAACTAACGGTTATAGTGATTGTCAGCAAGAGGACTTCTATGCTACAACATGAAGAATTTAGTCGCCCATAAAGATACATTGTCAGGTTTTAATAATCGCATAAATCAGTTATATGTTTTTCACCCCAAATTTGAAAGCAGTAAAACGGTAAAAGTGGGGCTGTGAACTCACCTGAGTCCGAGCGTGCTAGCAACACAGTTTTAAATCACAATTGTCCAAGTAAGCCTCTTAACGTCCTAAACGTAAGAGCTTATGTTAATGCATGTAGACGACACAATGGTCAGTCTATGCCAGTTGTTCACTCAACAAGATTCGTAAAATTTGCCATCAACGGGCTTTTGAAAACATCCCACTTTCATTTAAAAAGAACGACACGTTGTGATCCCACTTTGTTTCCAAAATCATTAAAACGTATCTAAGTCCACATTAAAAATACCTTATTAAACGTATTATACTATTAATGTGTAACTTTCATTTATTCAATACATATACTTTCACATAGTTATATATATATATATTTATATATCTCAATTACGTTTGATTTAGGGTTTTCATGACATGTATTGACGTTGGTAGTCTTTCGGTATTATTATTATCATCACGTCATCTATTTCCATATACACATATACACATATAAATATAAAAATATACTCATGTAGGCATCTATTTATATATATATTCATTCTCACTATAATTACCACATTTTAAACGTTAGCATACATATATATATATATATATATGTATTCTCATAAGCATTTATACATTTTACTTGTCGTTATGATATATTGACCAACAATATGTACATTTATTCATATGTACATTCCTATACACATATTATTATAGTTATACGCCTTTATAATTTACTTTCACACTTTTACCTTACGATATTATTTAATTCCTTTTAAATTCTATTTATAACCTAACTTTAGGTTTTAATAAATTAAATTCTCGTTCTAAACATTTTAAGGCATGACTAATATTTAACTAACCTTTTAATTCATTGATTTTCCAATTTAAGTCTAAATTTACCGATTTCTATACGTTTATCATTTAATTAAATAAATTCGCGTTTTTAACTCGCGGTTTCGTTTTAAAATCCTCGTTCAATGTCTAAGTCTCGTTTTTATTATTTAAAATTTTATTAACTTATTTAAAATATCTTAAACTCACTGATTTTGTATAAAAGTTCTTACTTCCTATGTTTTTGCAATTTAGTCCCTAAAGTCTTATTTATTCTATTTTTAACACTTAACTTTTATAAACTTAAAGTTTAATAACCTACATTTTGTCCTAAGTTATTCTAACACTTTTTTTACACCAAATTACATGAAATACACTAATCTTTACATTAAAAGTCCTTAATATATGGTTTTAATCATATTTATCCTTTTTAGTTTAGTTATCTCACTTTTAACAGATTCTGTCAAATATTTAGGTCAACTTTGCTTACGGTTTTGACTAGTCAAACATGTTCATAAAATTATGAAAAATTTTCTACACGTTCTCCTATGTCTTAGCTTTCCAAGAACATAAAGGTCCAACAGTACTTATTTTGGACAGTTGGTCATAGATCCGTATGTATCTTGAGTTTTACTTAACTTCACAAAATGAGATCATACAACTTTCAAAGCTAACACAATTTGTGACTTTCAGGAAAAAGAATCAACTCTTTTTGATCTACGGTTTGAAAGTTATGATATTTTAAAGTCAGGTCATTTTCTGTCCCAACAGTACAGCTTGTACACTTTAACTTAGAAATTCATTTTAAAATAGTAATACTCTTCTAAAAATTATGAATCCATTGGGGTTTGATAGCTAACTTCTTGAACTTAACTTTAGAACCAAGAAACACGTAATTTCATCAAGATTTGACCAAGTTATGAAGCTTCAAAGTTGACACAACTTTCTGTCCGGATTTCAAATTGTTGTTTATGGACTGTTTTGGTGATTTTTAGTGTAACTTGGTTATGAAACATGTAAATACGATTTTTCAAACTAGATCTTGGCAAGAGTGAACATCTAAGCACACAATAACCATAAATTAAGCATTTTATAAAAGATCTAAAGGGTTTGTAGGTAGATTTTCCTTACAATGCATTAAAAGAGCAAATAGGGCAAAATGAAGGTTTGACTTGGTGTTCTTGAGCTCCTAGCTTCCAAATCCATGGGTTTGGGTTCTTTTATTTGTGAAATGATATAAGATTAGTATATGCACGTTTTTGTGAGTAAAATGAGAGCAATATAAGTGTTTTAGGGGTGGTGGTTCATGGTGGTTGATGGTGGTTGTATGGTGGTTGAGTGGTGGTGTAATGGTAGACTTATGGTGGTGTTTCTTGAGCAAGAAAGGAGGTTTGGGGCTGCAGAATTTCGTGGTTTAGAGGGCTGAAAAGAGGGAGAGAGTTTGAGTGTTTGTGTGTGTGGAAGTGAAGGGAAAGGGGGCCAAGCATGGAGGTATGGAAGCATGGCTTTTTCCTTGTTTCATGGAGGTCAAAGCATGGTGTTTCCCTTGATTTAGGGGTATGGTCATGGGGATTCATGGCAGATTTTTGGGCAAGGGGAGGGCCCACTTGTGATTTCCCAAATCACATTAAGTCTAGATATTTTAGTCATTAGGTGCTAATCTCGATTAGTTAGGTTTTTAATCGCGAGATTAAGGTTAATTAGGATTAATTAAGGTAGATTAGAGTTAATTAGAATAGATTAAGGTTATTAGGATATTATAATGTTGTTAATTGATTGAAATAGTATTCAATTGATTTCTCGATACTTCGTTTGTTGTTATACGCGAAATCTCTACGTTTGTGCGTTTATCGAATTCGTATATTCTTTGATTCGATTATTTGTAACGTTATGAAATAACTTAGAATGAAAATAGTAATTAACTATTATTAATTATACTAATGTTCAAGTATTTATCGATACCTCGTTCGATTAAATTTACAATTTATTTCGTCGTTGCCCGTTTCTTAGTTCACGTGAACGTTTATCGATTTCTAAAGTTCGTTATGCTTTTAAATTAGCATAATTATCATATCATTAATAACTACTATTTATTATTAAATAGATTTAAGTTATTTTAAGAAAAACGATCACAACGTTTGGGAATCTCGGTTTCTACCGATTGTTTCGGTTATTCTCAATAATCACCAATGCATCTCGCATTTAAAATAAGTTGCATCCCATATGCCAATGTGGGTTTTGTGCTAGACTTTATTTGATAAAAACGAATTCACTTTAAATTAATAGGGAATTAGCCTAAATGCACTTGATAATGATGTACGGAATTAACCGAAATTTGAGGGTTGTCATAGTAGTTCCTAGTAAGGAGTATGTCATCGACATACAAGATTAGAAAAACAACTGTACTCCCACTAATCTTCATGTAAACACAAGGCTCATCTTCGTTCTTAGTAAATCCAAATTCCTTGATTTTCTCATCGAACCGAAGATTCCAGCTCCTTGATGCTTGCTTTAATCCATAAATGGATTTCTTAAGCTTGCATACTTTATTAGGATGATTAGGACAGACAAAACCTTCAAGTTGTATCATGTAAACATCTTCACTTAGATGCCTATTCAGGAAAGCCGTTTTGACATCCATTTGCCATATCTCATAATCATGATAAGCAGCAATGGCAATCAGTATCCTAATAGACTTAGTCATGGCCACAGGAGAGAGTGTTTCCTCATAATCAATTCCTTGGGTTTGAGTAAAACCCTTTGTTACTAGTCGTGCTTTATAAGTATGCATTGTCCGTCCATGTCGGTTTTCATCTTGAAAATCCATTTACTTCCAACAGTCTTGCTGTTAGAAGGAAGATCAACTAAATCCCAGACTTGGTTGTCATACATGGACTGCATCTCGGCGTCCATGGCTTCTTGCCATTTATCAGACTCCTTATCTGATATAGCAAACTTGTAGCTAGTGGGCTCGCATTGATCCACTAAGAATATATCATCATACCTTTGAGGCTCTTGACGATTTCTACAAGATCTGCGGACGTCTTGTGTTTCAAGTGGTACTTGAACCATATCTGGTTCAGGTTCAACGGTTTCAACTTGACCGGTTGTTTCAACCTCAGGTCCAGCATTTTGTGGGTTTCGAATTTCTTCAAGATTCACAACATTTCCATCATTTATTTTTGAAAGAAATTCTTCTTCCAAGAATACCCCTCGTCGGCTAATAATTACCTTATTATCAGCAGGGTGATAGAAATAGTATGCTCGAGTTTCCTTAGGGTATCCAACAAAAACACACTTTTCGCCCCTGGGTTCTAACTTGTTGGATGACTCACGTGGAACGTAGGCATCACAACCCCAGACCCTTAGGTAAGATAAGCTTGGAGTCTTTCCATGCCATAATTCATATGGTGTCTTATCCACTTTCTTGGTTGGAACCATGTTGATTAAGCGTGCAACTGTTTCTAAGGCATAACTCCAAAAGGATTGAGGCAAAGTGGTACGACTCATCATAGATCGAACCATGTCCAACAAGGTCCGATTCCTCCTTTCAGACACACCATTGTGCTGTGGTGTTCCGGGTGGAGTGAGTTGAGAAACAATCCCACAATTCTTGAGATGTTCATTAAAGTCGTAGCTAAGATATTCACCACCTCGATCAGATCGAATGGTTTTAATCATTTTTTCTAAGCTGATTTTTGTACTTCATTTTGAAACACTTTGAAAAAATCAAAAGCTTCATGCTTGTGTTTCATTAAGTATACATAAACATATCTACTATAATCATCAGTAAATGTAATGAAGTATCTTTCACCACTTCTTGACATCGTTCTAAAAGGACCACACACATCAGTGTGAATGAGTCCAAGTAGATCGGTGGCCCTTCCACCTACCCCGATGAAGGGTGCCTTGGTCATTTTTCCACTAAGACAAGATTTTCATGTGTCATAAGATTCCATACCGGTGGACTCTAAGATTCCATCGGTTTGGAGCTTCAATATGCATTTCTTGTTTATGTGGCCAAGTCGACAATGCCATAGATAACTTTGATTTAAGCTTGACTTGGATCTTTTGGTGTTAAGATTATAAATAGAGTTATTACTACATGAGCCATGAATATCAACTTCATATATTCCATTATGAGGCCTAGCCTCAAAATATATAACATTGGTTTTAAAGGTTAATATGTATCCATCATGGAAACCAAAAGAAAAACCTTGCTCATATAGTCGAGCAGCTGAGATAATATTCCTAGTCAAACTAGGTACAAAACAAACATTGTTCAATGTTAAATACAGGCCAGTTGGCAATAAAAGAGAAAATTCTCCTACGGCTTCAACCACAACATGTGCTCCATTTCCAATGTGGAGAACCAATTGGCCTTCTCTCAGCTCTCTAACTTTCTTTAGTCCCTGCAAAGAATTGCAAATGTGAGGACCACAACCAGTGTCAAATACCCATGAATTACTAGTGAAAGCAAATAGCTCTATAACGAAGATACATGAGGTCCCGGCCCGGTTCAGGTTCCTTTTCAGCTCAGCAGGTAATTTGGGGCAGTCCTTTCTCCAATGGTTTGGATCCCCACAGTGATTAAAATTGGGGTTCTTTGGAGTTTGAGGAGCCTTTGGAACTTGTTTCTTGGCAAGTGCATTGCCCTTTCCATTTTGTGCTCCTTTGCCTTTATTACCCGTCCACTTGCCCTTGCCCTTGGCATTTGGCTTTTTGATGTAACCCCTTTTGACCATGAGAACCGGAAGAGGCTTCGCTGAGATGTTTTTCTCGGCAGTTACAAGCATAGCATGTAACTCCATGATAGGTTTCTCCCAGCCATTCATGTTAAAGTGCATGACAAACTGGCTATAAGATTTAGGCAGCGAACCTAGCACCAAACTGGTAGCAAGATCACTCCTAAGGGGAGAACCTAGCCTCTCGAGTCTCTCAATGAGCCCTTTCATCTTTAGAACATGTGGGCTCACGGGGGTCCCCTCCTGCATCTTGCAATTAACAAGAGTGATAAAAGTATCATGCATCTCTTGTTGAGCTTGTTGCTGAAACATGCTTTTTAATTGTAAGATCATCTCGTAAGCCTTATAGAATTCTAAGTCTCTTTGAAGACTTGTTTCCATAGTAGCCAACATTAGGCAAGACACGTCGGATGAATCATCCACGTGCTTGGCCCAAGCATCCTTAATTGCCTTGGATGCATTAGATGCAGGAGTCTCAGGGATAGGTCCATCAAGGACATATAATTTCTTGTCATGTGTTAAGACAATCCGAAGATTTCTAAACCAATCCAAGAAATTAGTGCCGTTAAGTTTATCACGATCCAATATGGATCGAAAGTTGTAGGAGTGTGAGGGAACGATTGCGTTTGTTGTCATCTACAAGATTGAATCAAGATATTAGTATTTTAGATATTAAGATTCTTTAACAATTAATTACCCATGTTTTATATAAAACTTAATTGCTTAAAGACTAAGATCCACATCACCCTTAACTTCTCGTAATTGGCCGAGTGCACTTCTTACGATAATTAAGTCGATTGGTAGGTTTGAAAAACCAATTACATTAACTTATGTAACTCTTAGATTTAAGGGATTCATTAACAATCGAATTGTTAAAATTGGCACGTTTAATCCCAATTTATGCCAACCCACCCTTTGTGATTGGCCGAGTGCATTTCTCACAAAGTTGAGTTATAAGTCATCCTTACTTAGAACGTGTGATGTCCGGCCCAAGACTCTCGGGTATCACGAACCACCACTTCACCCCGTCACAAGTCTCACCAAATGAATGGCCCAAAGACAACTTTTCACATGGGATCTCGATAACGTGTAAGTTGTTCTAAAAAGGGCGGCATAGACTTATGATTTTGAAGGGTATCGATATTATAATAGATGTAAGTGACGTTTATAAAACGTTTTATGTAACGAAAACACTTCATGCCTTGAAATCGTTACATCAAATAAAACCATGTTTTATTATTACATCTTGCGTTTTAATATTGCGTGACGATATTTTAATATCCTAGATATTACTACGTCGGTAATTAAACGCATCGAATCAATATTTTTAGCTACAAATAAAAATCTATTTATTTTAGCCCATGGGTTTTAAATAAATTAAATCCATTAATTTTATTATCCAAAAACCCATTTTAATGAAACTTAGGTATACAAGTTTCAACAAGTTTCGTGTGTTTGTTTTTCAAGTAAACTTCAAATATCACAAACAACCAAAACACAAGTCATACAAAGCCAAGCCATAGGTTGTAGTGTTTTTGTGAGCAAGAAAAAACACTATTAGGTCAAAGGGACAAATTATTATTACAAAGATTACAAATAATAATCTTCTCAAACTCCCACTTGAAACAAGATCCATCCTTGAACTCCATTTGACCTCTATTTCTTGATCTTCAAAGTCTTGTTACATTTTGAAGTAAAATACTAACTAGACTAATTTACAACCAAAATTAACTATATACAAGACATAATAATTATTACATATTAAATGAATAATTACATTAATCAATAAATAAACACAATCAAAGGTCATAGGCTTGCTTTGTATGAACACAACCACAAACATCTTGACACAAGCAACTAAGTTATCATCCTCTTGGCAAGAAAAGGATGGTGACTTTGTTTACATCAATATTCTAACATGAAAGAGATGTAAACCCACAACAAACACAATAAAACGTTGCTCTCAAATATGTCATTTTTCAAACTTGAAAAAACGACATACTTATGGTTTTTAAACATGTAAACCATAATGTGTCTAAAATTTCATAAACATAACATAAGTCGCTCGGATACCAATTGTTGGGATTTAAACACGTTTTCAATAATCATTTTGCAACGGAAGCGGTTTAGAACAAAACTTAAAATGTTATCCCACCAAGATCACATATGTATGTATTATGAAACTAAAGTAAACAACCATAGGGTTTTTAGTGGATACAACCTTTGAAGAGTAGTGGTAGCCAAGCAATGTGTTATCATTCAAAAATCTTCACTTTTCCCTTTTGGTTTGCTTAAAAACTCAGCAGAGTTTTCTGCCTTTTAAAACACTTAAAAAACCCTCTATTTTATTGTCTAAATTTTTTTTGGCCAAGCTTACATACGTAGGGAAGGAATAGGCGTATGGGGGCACACTAAAACCAAAGGATAATGAAGCTTTTTGGTCTTGGAACTTGGAAGAAGACTTTGGAAAGCATCAAGCCTCCAAAATTCTGCACACATGTTCCCCATGCTAGTTTACTTTATCTAATTATTTCATGTAACTTACTTAGTTATTTAGTTAATTGCCTAACTATATAACTAACACATGCATGCAACATGTCAATACATATCCATGCATGAGATATTAGATAAGGTATGAATGAATCAATAATATATAGATTACAATCCATATATATATATATTACATGAGTTATAATGTTATATGTAACTTCATAAAGGTTATAACACAATATTGATTCATTTATTATCTTTTAACTTAAAGATAACAATCTTGACTTTTATAATACGTTTAAACAAACTTGTTAGAAACGTCTAATGGATTAATTGCGTAGTGTGTGACCTTTTGGGATTATATATCAAAGGTAACATTTGATAAACGTTGTGTCTTGGGCATATGATCCAACAAATGCAAGGTATGTAAGTCGATCGATCAATGTCTAATTTATCAACATGTTGAGCAACATCTTTTGTAGTCACATATAGGGAGTACGAATGCATTGTAAAGTAACTAAACCAGGCCTTGTTGTCTGGATCTAAGTGCTTCCACAGAAGTGGAATGAATTAGATTTGTGAGGAACGATCTTTAAAACAGCGTATCAACTCGTTGTCATATCTTTGTTGTAGTTAATAAATAAATTATTGATTTGGTAAGACACAGATTGTCGGGGAATCTGGGTTATGAATCCGGATAACTCTATGAGTCGTGTCACTTTTCAAAAGCAGTATTTCTATCCTCTCGGCAGTGTGGGTTCACGAAATTCACTTTTCAATAAAACGCAGAGATATAAACTGTTTTGGCTCAAAAAACAAATCCAAAAAGTTATTAAGCTTTGAAAATGTGTTTGTCATTAGGGAGAATTTTATATGCAGCAAACTCCACCCAATGTTAGATGATGCTATTGTATTTGAGAGAAAAAAACATGTACATCTCATATAATTAAAGCACTAGAAGTGTAAAATATAAAACTATTCTTACTTTTGCTGCACATAATTATGTATAGCTAATACAATATTTGTCAACCCCTTGTCATTATGAGTATATAGTTCCCAACAAATATGAAGTTATAAACGGTTATAGATTTCAAAACCGTCTCCCAGATTTCATGAGAAGTTACGTTGCGGTTACAACTACTCATATTCTGAATGATACCAGAAACCATACTCAGACCACACAAACTGGTCAGATTCAGCCCACACAAATAGCCACCACGGACTCTGCCGCTTGGACCCCGTTAGGGGACCTAGGACCCCACAAGGGGGTGCAACCCGGTTGACCCCACAAATTTGGTTGGGCCCGAAATATAGTAACTTCGGCGGATATGTACTCCGCATCACCTAACTCGTGTCAACTAATCCACCAAAACACTAAAATATACAACACGTGTTAGCATGCAGTATTGCAATTCACTCTAACTGACCTGTTGTATGTTTGATAATTGATGATTTTGCAATTACCCAATCATAGTCATGACATAGTCATGACATAGTCATGACATAGTCAACCCACCATAATTGGCTTTAGAAACTGACTAGCTAGGACCAAGTAACTGCATGATAAACATTCAACCCACCATAATTATTTATTTAAAAAATAAATAAATGAAAAGAATGGCATACCTGCATGAGACTTCAATCTTTATCTAATCCAGAATCAAGTAAAAGTTGAATGTGTCTTATGGGGATCTATTTGATGACTACATCTGCATTTTACTATTTCAACATGGTTTTGTGTATGTTCTTATGTCTTTGCTATTTAAGCATTACCTTGCAGCATACTTCATATCACAAACTTATTGAGCTACCAAAGTTCATAAAAAAATAACAGTTTTTCACTTCAATCTCACGAATGACGTCTCATTTTTTTTTATTTGGTCTCTTATTGGTGACATGCTCACTAGCATTGGCTTCAGACCCTAGTCCCCTACAGGACTTCTGTGTGGCTGATCCAAAGAGCAAAGGTAAATGTTGTCTTGAAATGCCGAGAAATGCTTCAATTTTCATGATTTAAAACTGATAAAATACTTAAACTTATGTATGATTTTTCTATATTTTGTTTATTTAGTACTAGTGAATGGTGTAGTCTGCAAAGACCCGGAGCAAGTGAAAGCGGAAGATTTTCTTTTTAGAGGGCTAAACCGTAGGGGAGATACATCGAACGCCGTTGGATCTAATGTGACTCAAGTGTTTGTAACACAGTTGCCGGGACTCAACACTTTGGGTATCGCCATGGCCCGTATTGACTTTGCCCCATGGGGTATTAATCCTCCACACACGCACCCACGGGCCACCGAAATCTTGACTGTCATCGAAGGCAGTCTTCAAGTTGGTTTTGTCACCTCTAACCCTGAAAACCGTCTCATCACGACCGTACTACAGAAGGGTGACGTTTTCGTATTCCCAGAAGGTCTAATTCACTTCCAGAAAAATGTCGGAAATGGGTATGCCGTTGCTATTGCAGGTCTAAGTAGTCAAAATCCGGGAGTCATTACCATTGCAAATGCTGTGTTTGGATCAAACCCTGACATCTCTGGTGATATCCTTGCAAAGGCCTTTCAGGTGGACGTCAACGTCGTTCAACAAATTCAATCGAAATTCTAAACTTTTAATTATGTAATCGTCTGATGTTTATTTAGTTAACTCGTATTATTGAATTACTAATAAGTTTGTTTTGTCTTGTTATACTTGAAAGTGAATAAAAGATATATGCTATTTTGATTATATTTTATATCATATATCATTGTTGGAAAGCTGATTTTGATGATAACCCTGATGACGAAGATGAGGACTGCGAAGACTTAACGGAAGAACAGCTAGCTTTCTGTGACGTTTTTGATATTAGTCTTCGTGGTCAAATTAAACGTTAGTTATATTTGGTTCAGTTTTGGGTCAAATGTCTTCTAGTGGTTAGGTGTGTTTCCTTCTTAGTGGAGGTAGTTGTCTTTTTGTTATGAAAGCTTTTCCGCCTATGTAACGGGCTCAGATGTGACAATTCACTCACATCCATTGTACCTAATCGTTTTTGGAGTAATATACTTACCGGGTGTAAAAACCTTTTACCCAAAAAAAATAAAAAAATCTTAATATTAAAATTGATTCCCTAATAGCTATTCTGTGAATGAGAATAAGCGTGTGATAGACACCCACATAGACTATATTGGATGAATTGTCATCTCCTGAGCATGATGATATTTATGGGAGCATCGAATGAGAGAATTGGTTTCTCCATCATTCTTCAGGTCAGAAATCCTGAGAAATGATTTCTTCATGTAATTATCTTTCTTTAGTCTAAATTCCAAAGAAACTATTTCGTCACTAGGATACAAGAAGTCCTCATGCGTAGTAGCCATTCTTGAAAAACCGCATATCCATTGTGTCCGTTTCATAGCACTTATAGAACAAAGGAAAACATATGTGAAATCACTTTTTGCTCCCAAACATGTGTTCAGAACATTTTGGTGTAATAAGGTAAATGATTTCCACCGGGTAAACTCTTGAATCATGAGAAGGATCAATTTCCGAAAGTGATATTTCGACTCTATAATTGCTAACATTCTCGTAGTAGACTTTGAATAAGACTAGAGAACTGAATCTGTTTTCGGCACACAAATTGTAATCCTGAATTGTTTCTAGGTCCCAAAATGTGTTTTATATTATGCATATATAGTGCCCAATATTTTTCTAGGCAGTTTACAACGGTTAGCTATGTCCCAAAAACTTTCCGCGGATATCCGGAAAAGTTTCAAAGCAGTTACAACATCTCAGGCAGACCAACATCGTTTGGGTCTAAGCAGTGAGACTTAGACCAATTAAAACCGATTAGATTCAGACCAAACAAATTGATCGGATCAGAAGGAACAAAGCAATCAGCTTCCCTACACTTAGTCATTTTCGTTGTTGTTTTGGGACCGTAGCCAGGGTCTCTGCCTCTTGGACCCCGCTATAGGGATTGCCCCTAGGACCTCATAAGGGGGAGCAACCCCTTTGACCCCGGCAATTTTAGTTGAGTTCGGAACGTAGTAACTTAGTCGGGTATGCAGTCCACATGACCTACCCCTTCTCCACTAATCCACCGTGCCCTAAAATATACAACATGCAGCTTGTGTTAGTGAATATAGCCGAATATCTATACAGAGGCTCGACTCATAGTGGATTAGAGTTTCAAGCATAGATAATATCCATATATACTTTAGAGTGTATAGTAACAACAAATGAGTATCAAATGTAGATGACAAATAACATACGTAGAGGTATATTTTTTAATCATGATAGCAAAAACCACTATCACTAATCTTAAGTGTTTGGTCGTCCCTGAGTTTTCGAAACCCATTTACAATAATTAATTACTTGTCAAATCATCATAGTTAACGTTATTCAAAATCTATATCTATATGCATATAATTAATTGCTTAGTTCATTGACACTTTTCTTGCGGCATTCTAAATTACAAGATTTTAGTATTTTTATTTGAAAATAAACCTCCATCAATAAGTCATCAATAGTTAATAAAGCTCTAACAAAAAATGTGTTAGGAGCACAATCCTAACGTTTGATAAACCGTAGTCTATTAATGAGTCCCATCTTTTCATTACGCTAACAGTGAACACGTAGGGCTCATTCTTTTTCTAGTTTTCTTTTACAGTTAATGATAAGCCTCGCCCAAACTCAACATGATGCATTCATACTGAAATACACAAAATCATGACAAGGTCAGTGACTTTTAAACACACGGAAGTCTAAATGTTCAATCTTCGTGTTAAATATTAATTGATAATTGATTTGGTAGAACTAGAAGACAAAGCCAAAATGTCTATTGTTTATTCTAATTATAACTATTTAATAAATTATTGAGTTGGTAAACCTCAAATTCGCAAGTAATCCACTTCAGTCGTTTTGATGTAAATAGTATCATCTAAAAAAATAATTATATTAAAACCTTTCTTTTCATACGGTCAATGATGCAGTCCATGATGTAATTAGTTGAGCTCTTATATAAAGATAACGATTTATGTTTTCGACGTCGAGTCTTAACTTAATTTAATTCCTAATTTAGCATAAAAGACCGAAACGGTTGGACCAATTCAATGTATACTAAACATTAAACTATCCACCAAAACTTGATTAAGAAAAAAGAAATGAAAAGATCATACGTGCATGAGCTCCTGAAACTTTATTGGGTTCTAGAATCAAGCAAAAGTTGAATGTATCTCATGTATTTGATGACTACATCGTTGTTTTACTCTTTCAACATGATTCTTTGTATTGCTGGTGACCCGTCAAGGTTTGCTTTATGTTCCATTATTTCTCCTATAAATGTGTTACCACGCTGTGTACTTCATTACACCAATTTACTAACCTACCAAAGTTGAATTCATCGAAGAAAAATATTTATACTTCAATCTCGCTAATGACGTCTCATTTTCTTTTATTCTGTCTCTTATTGGTGACATGTTCACTAGCATTGGCTTCGGACCCTAGTCCCCTACAGGACTTCTGTGTCGCTGATCCAAAGAGCGAAGGTAAATGTTGTCTTGAAATGCCGAGAAATGCTTCAATTTTCACGATTTAAAACTGATAAAATACTTAAACTTATGTATGATTTTTCTATTTTTGTTTATTTAGTACTAGTGAATGGTGTAGTCTGCAAAGACCCGGAGCAAGTGAAAGCGGAGGATTTTCTTTTTAGAGGGCTAAATCGTATGGGAGATACATCGAACGCCGTTGGATCTAATGTGACTCAAGTGTTTGTAACACAGTTGCCGGGACTCAACACTTTGGGTATCGCCATGGCCCGTATTGACTTTGCCCCATGGGGTATTAATCCTCCACACACGCACCCACGGGCCACCGAAATCTTGACTGTCATCGAAGGCAGTCTTCAAGTTGGTTTTGTCACCTCTAACCCTGAAAACCGTCTCATCACGACCGTACTACAGAAGGGTGACGTTTTCGTATTCCCAGAAGGTCTAATTCACTTCCAGAAAAATGTTGGAAATGGGTACGCCGTTGCTATTGCAGGTCTAAGTAGTCAAAATCCGGGAGTCATTACCATTGCAAATGCTGTGTTTGGATCAAACCCTGACATCTCTGGTGATATCCTTGCAAAGGCCTTTCAGGTGGACGTCAACGTCGTTCAACAAATTCAATCGAAATTCTAAACTTTTAATTATGTAATCTTCTGATGTTTATTTAGTTAACTCGTATTATTGAATTACTAATAAGTTTGTTTTGTCTTGTTATACTTGAAAGTGAATAAAAGATATATGCTATTTTGATCGTCTTTTTTCATTCTTATTGCTTTATAATTTAAAATGTAAAATTGAAGTTTAAATCCTAATAGTCAATCAAACCACCTAGCAGTACCTTTGCGGTCCACCAACTAATAATAGGAGGTGGCCGGGTACAAATCTTACAAGGGTCAGTTATATGTAAATTGTTTGCCATACAGAATTAAAACCATGCTAAGGACAACTTTAATTCCTAAAGACTGAGTTGGAAAATAGTTTGTATGAATAGAACAGAGATGGTCAACCAACAGGTTTGTCATGTTAATGCCAAACATACAGAAACAATACTTTTTAAAACTTTTGGCTCCTCATATACTTGAACATTGGACAATAAAGAGTACCGATTCCTTCTCCAGGTCGAATTCGATTTGAGCTTATTAGTATAGGGTGGTTTAGAATACGAGGGACCGACATTAAACTCTTATAATAGCTTCCGAGGATAATGCAAGGTATGTAAGTCGATCGATCAATGTCTAATTTATCAACATGTTGAGCAACATCTTTTGTAGTCACATATAGGGAGTACGAATGCATTGTAAACTAACTAAACCAGGCCTTGTTGTCTGGATCTCAATGTTTCCACAGAAATGGAATGAATTAGATTTGTGAGGAACGATCTTTAAAACAGCGTATCAACTCGTTGTCTTATATATCTTTGTTGTAGTTAATTAATAAATAATTGATTTTGTAAGGCGCAGATTGTTGGGGAATCTGGGTTATGAATCCGGATAACTCTATGAGTCGTGTCACTTTTCAAAAGCAGTATTTCTATCCTCTCTGTAGTGTGGGTTCACGAAATTCACTTTTCAATAAAATGCAGAGATATAAACTGTTTTGGCTTAAAAAACAGATCCAAAAAGTTTTTAAGCTTTGAAAATGTGTTTGTCATTAGGGAGAATTTTATATGCAGCAAACTGCACCCAATGTTAGTTGATGCTATTGTATTTTGAGAGAAAAAACATGTACATCTCATATAATTCAAGCACTAGAAGTGTAAAATATAAAACTATTCTTACTTTTGCTGCACATAATTATGTATAGCTAATACCATATTTGTCAACCCCTTGTCATTATGAGTATATAGTTCCCAACAAATATGAAGTTATAAACGGTTATAGATTTAAAAACTGTCTCCCAGATTTCATGAGAGGTTATTGTTAAGTCATGATTCCTTATATGATGATTTTATGTTGACAACAACTCCTTGGTAATGGTATGATTATGGAGTTATTCATTCTGCAAAGAAATTCTTGAAGACTAAGCAAGTCGTATGTATGCTGATTGAAAAGGAATTACTATTTATCAGTTTACCCAGCAGACAAAATTGCTAGTTCACCCAGCAGACATAATTAATAGTTCACTCAGCAGACAGAAATTTTGTGAAGAATAACCAGCAGAGAGAAGATTAGAGTCTTTAGATACTTACATATTGATAATTATTCAACCAAGTGATAAAGATTTGTTTTGTTAGTCAAGATCAAGTCTGAGCATTAGAATAAAGACTCAGCATAGAGTCTGATGTTCTCGTGCAATCAGCACAGAAACTGAAGAACACTTGAGTTGTTACAAACTCAAGTGAACATGATTACAACGTTTAGGAATATATATGTATGACAAAATGGCATCTTCAGAGGTTGTACTCAATGTACATGCCTGTCCATTTTGGCTACATATACACATAATGTTTCCTTATCATGGTCAGCCTACAATACAAGATATGCAGTGTACTTTCTGGCAGACTGCCAGACCTGGTCGTGCAGAGTCCATCAGAACACACAAGCAAGCATGTCTAAAGTCAACCAATGAAGATGAAGACATCTTGAAGATATTCATTGGCTGATCAAGTTTTAAGCATTACACAAGCTCGACTATAAATATCAGACTTGGGTTACAAAGCCTAAAGTGTGTGCGCATGTGTGAATTCTTAGTGAATCAATTGTTAGTCAAAAGAGCATTTGTGTTAGCAGAATTAGTATTACCTATAATCAGCTTTGAGTCTGTTCTCAGCTGATCTTAGTAATAGGATTCTGCATTCAATTAACTTAGAAATTCCGCATTTAACTTGTAATTCTTTGATTTATCAAAATAAAAGAATTATTTGAAAAACCATTGTCTGTTCTTATTACACAACTAAGTTAGATTCACAATTTTGTTTAAGCAAAAGAAAAAGTTGTATTCACCCCCCCCCCCTCTACAACATTGTAGTTAACCTTTGGGACCAGCAGTTACGTTGCGGTTACAACTACTCATATTCTGAATGATACCCGAGAAACCATACTCAGACCACACAAACTGGTCAGATTCAGCCCACACAAATAGCCACCACGGACTCTACCGCTTGGACCCCGTTTGGGCCCCTAGGACCCCAGAAGAGGGTGCAACCCCGTTGACCCCACAAATTTGGTTGGACCAGAAATATAGTAACTTGGGCGGATATGTACTCCGCATCACCTAACTCCTGAAATATAGTAACTTTGGTCTCTTATTGGTGACATATTCACTAGCATTGGCTTCGGACCCTAGTCCCCTACAGGACTTCCGTGTGGCTGATCCAAAGAGCAAAGGTAAATGTTGTCTTCAAATGCCGAGAAATGCTTCAATTTTCACGATTTAAAACTGATAAAATACTTAAACTTACGTATGATTTTTCTATTTTTGTTTATTTAGTACTAGTGAATGGTGTAGTCTGCAAAGACCCGGAGCAAGTGAAAGCGGAAGATTTTCTTTTTAGAGGGCTAAATCGTATGGGAGATACATCGAACGCCGTTGGATCTAATGTGACTCAAGTGTTTGTAACACAGTTGCCGGGACTCAACACTCTGGGTATCGCCATGGCCAGTATTGAACAAACAAATTGATCAGGATCAGAAGGAACAAAGCAATCAGCTTCCCTACACTTAGTCATTTTCGTTGTTGTTTTGGGACCGTAGCCAGGGTCACTGCCTCTTGGACCCCGCTATGGGGATTGCCCCTAGGACCTCATAAGGGGGAGCAACCCCTTTGACCCCCGCAATTTTAGTCGAGTTCAGAACGTAGTAACTTAGTCGGGTATGCAGTCCACATGACCTACCCCTTCTCCACTAATCCACCGTGCACTAAAATATACAAGATGCATCTTGTGTTAGTGAATATAGCCGAATATCTATACAGAGGCTCGACTCATTAGTGGATTAGAGTTTCGTATTTTCTTTACAGATTTCTATCATATGTATATGAAATAATTCAAGCATAGATAATATCCATATATACTTTAGAGTGTATAGTAACAACAAATGAGTATCAAATGTAGATGACGAATAACATACGTAGAGGTATATTTTTTAATCATGATAGCAAAAACCATTATCACTAATCTTAAGTGTTTGGTCGTCCCTGAGTTTTCGAAACCCATTTACAATAATTAATTACTTGTCAAATCATCGTAGTTAACATTATTCAAAATCTATATCTATATGCATATAATTAATTGCTTAGTTCATTGACACTTTTCTTGCGGCATTCTAAATTACAAGATTTTAGTATTTTTATTTGAAAATAAACCTCCATCAATAAGTCATCAATAGTTAATAAAGCTCTAACAAAAAATGTGTTAGGAGCACAATCCTAACGTTTGATAAACCGTAGTCTATTAATGAGTCCCATCTTTTCATTACGCTAACAGTGAACACGTAGGGCTCATTCTTTTTCTAGTTTTCTTTTACAATTAATGATAAGCCTCGCCCAAACTCAACATGATGCATTCATACTGAAATACACAAAATCATGACAAGGTCAGTGACTTTTAAACACACGGAAGTCTAAATGTTCAATCTTCGTGTTAAATATTAATTGATAATTGATTTGGTAGAACTAGAAGACAAAGTCAAAATGTCTATTGTTTATTCTAATTATAACTATTTAATAAATTATTGAGTTGGTAAACCTCAAATTCGCAAGTAATCCACTTCAGTCGTTTTGATGTAAATAGTATCATCTAAAAAAATAATTATATTAAAACCTTTCTTTTCATACGGTCAATGATGCAGTCCATGATGTAATTAGTTGAGCTCTTATATAAAGATAACGATTTATGTTTTCGACGTCGAGTCTTAACTTAATTTAATTCCTAATTTAGCATAAAAGACCGAAACGGTTGGACCAATTCAATGTATACTAAACATTAAACTATCCACCAAAACTTGATTAAAAAAAATAAAATGAAACGATCATACGTGCATGAGCTTCTGAAACTTTATTGGGTTCTAGAATCAAGCAAAAGTTGAATGTATCTCATGTATTTGATGACTACATCGTTGTTTTACTCTTTCAACATGATTCTTTGTATTGCCCCGTCAAGGCTTGCTTTATGTTCCATTATTTCTCCTATAAAAGTGTTACCACGCTGTGTACTTCATTACACCAATTTACTAACCTACCAAAGTTGAATTCATTGAAGAAAGATATTTCTGCTTCAATCTCGCTGATGAAGTCTCATTTTCTTTTATTTAGTCTCTTATTGGTGACATGTTCACTAGCATTGGCTTCAGACCCTAGTCCCCTACAGGACTTCTGTGTGGCTGATCCAAAGAGCGAAGGTAAATGTTGTCTTGAAATGCCGAGAAATGCTTCAATTTTCACGATTTAAAACTGATAAAATACTTAAACTTACGTATGATTTTTCTATTTTTGTTTATTTAGTACTAGTGAATGGTGTAGTCTGCAAAGACCCAGAGCAAGTGAAAGCGGAGGATTTTCTTTTTAGAGGGCTAAATCGTATGGGAGATACATCGAACGCCGTTGGATCTAATGTGACTCAAGTGTTTGTAACACAGTTGCCGGGACTCAACACTTTGGGTATCGCCATGGCCCGTATTGACTTTGCCCCATGGGGTATTAATCCTCCACACACGCACCCACGGGCCACCGAAATCTTGACTGTCATCGAAGGCAGTCTTCAAGTTGGTTTTGTCACCTCTAACCCTGAAAACCGTCTCATCACGACCGTACTACAGAAGGGTGACGTTTTCGTATTCCCAGAAGGTCTAATTCACTTCCAGAAAAATGTCGGAAATGGGTATGCCGTTGCTATTGCAGGTCTAAGTAGTCAAAATCCGGGAGTCATTACCATTGCAAATGCTGTGTTTGGATCAAACCCTGACATCTCTGGTGATATCCTTGCAAAGGCCTTTCAGGTGGACGTCAACGTCGTTCAACAAATTCAATCGAAATTCTAAACTTTTAATTATGTAATCGTCTGATGTTTACTTAGTTAACTGGTATTATTGAATTACTAATAAGTTTGTTTTTTCTTGTTATACTTGAAAGTGAATAAAAGATATATGCTATTTTGATTGTCTTTTTCATTCTTATTGCTTTATAATTTAAAATATAAGATTGAAGTTCAAATCCTAATAGTCAATCAAACCACCTAGCAGTACCATAGCGGTCCACCAACTAATAATAGGAGGTGGCCGGGCACAAATCTTAAAAGGGGCAGTTATATGTATGTTGTTTGCCATACAGAATTAAAACCATGCTAAGGACAACTTTAATTCCTAAAGACTGAGTTGGAAAATAGTTTCTATGAATAGAACAGAGAAGGTCAACCAACAGGTTTCTCATGTTAATGCCAAACATACAGAAACAATACTTTTTAAAACTTTTGGCTCCTCATATACTTGTACATTGGACAATAAAGAGTACCGATTCCTTCTCCAGGTCGAATTCATCTTGAGCTTATTACTATAGGGTGGTTTAGAATACGAGGGACCGACATTAAACTCTTATAATAACTTCCGAGGATAATGCAAGGTATGTAAGTCGATCGATCAATGTCTAATTTATCAACATGTTGAGCAACATATTTTAAAGTCACATATAGGGAGTACGAATGCATTGTAAACTAACTAAACCAGGCCTTGTTGTCTGGATCTCAATGGTTCCACAGAAATGGAATGAAATAGATTTGTGAGGAACGATCTTTAAAAGAGCGTATCAACTCGTTGTCGTATATATCTTTGTTGTAGTTAATTAATAAATAATTGATCCAAAAAGGTTTTAAGCTTTGAAAATATGTTTGTCATTAGGGAGAATTTTATATGCAGCAAACTGCACCCAATGTTAGACAATGCTATTGTATTTTGAGAGAAAAAACATGTACATCTCATATAATTAAAGCACTAGAAGTGTAAAATATAAAACTATTCTTACTTTTGCTGCACATAATTATGTATAGCTAACACAATATTTGTCAACCCCTTGTCATTATGAGTATATATATCCCAACAAATATGAAGTTATAAACGGTTATAGATTTAAAAACTGTCTCCCAGATTTCATGAGAAGTTACGTTGCGGTTACAACTACTCATATTCTGAATGATACCCAGAAACCATACTCAGACCACACAAACTGGTCAGATTCAGCCCACACAAATAGCCACCACGGACTCTGCCGCTTGGACCCCGTTAGGGGCCCTAGGACCCCACAAGGGGGTGCAACCCGGTTGACCCCACAAATTTGGTTGGGCCCGAAATATAGTAACTTCGGCGGATATGTACTCCGCATCACCTAACTCGTATCAACTAATCCACCAAAACACTAAAATATACAACACGTGTTAGCATGCAGTATTGCAATTGACTCTAACTGACCTGTTGTATGTTTGATAATTGATGATTTTGCAATTACCCAATCATAGTCATGACATAGTCATGACATAGTCATGACATAGTCAGATACATTCAAGCACCCGCGAAGTCTAATGTTCGATCTTTGTTTTAATTAATTATTGATTTGGTAAAGCACATGCATGTAGTCTAATTGTCCTATCTTTGTTATAGTTAATTAACTATCGATTTAGGCAACCCAGATTAGCATGCAATATTGCAATTCATTGTTTTAGTCAGACGCATGCCTTCAGGGAAGTGCAAACTATTATGGCTTATTTCTTTTCTTTCCCCATTAGCAATATTCATGATATCTACATCCTATGCAAACATGTTAATGGATTGTGAGCCGACTAGATTTGCAGATCCATCATCGTTTTGTATTAGTTTTAGCTACCAAGTCATAAACAGACGTAGGTGAGAGACCCTCACATTGACTTTTTATAATAGCCCCTGAGCCTAATGCATCTTCTCCTGTTGTGTTAATTAATAATTCATTTGATGGAAGACGGTCAAAATATCTAATCTTTGTTATGCTTAATTAAGTCTTGAGTTGGTAAAATGCAAAACAACACGTAATCCCCTGTTTATGTTTGTTTACTTGTTCCACTCAGCAGCTGTGATGTAGATTGTTTCATATTTTCATACAATCTTCCAAAAGAATACTTCTATTAAAACCTTGCATTTATACAATCAAGGAGACAACACATGATGTTACTTGAGCTCCGAATATATATATATATATACAATGTTTTCTTGATCTACATCGAGCTTAGACAGAATTTGATTCCATAATTGGCTTTAGAAACTGACTAGCTAGGACCAAGTAACTGCATGATAAACATTCAACCCACCATAATTATTTATTTAAAAAATAAATAAATGAAAAGAATGGCATACCTGCATGAGACTTCAATCTTTATCTAATCCAGAATCAAGTAAAAGTTGAATGTGTCTTATGGGGATCTATTTGATGACTACATCTGCATTTTACTATTTCAACATGGTTTTGTGTATGTTCTGATGTCTTTGCTATTTAAGCATTACCTAGCAGCATACTTCATATCACAAACTTATTGAGCTACCAAAGTTCATAGAAAAATAACAGTTTTTCACTTCAATCTCACGAATGACGTCTCATTTGTTTTTATTTGGTCTCTTATTGGTGACATGCTCACTAGCATTGGCTTCAGACCCTAGTCCCCTACAGGACTTCTGTGTGGCTGATCCAAAGAGCGAAGGTAAATGTTGTCTTGAAATGCCGAGAAATGCTTCAATTTTCACGATTTAAAACTGATAAAATACTTAGACTTACGTATGATTTTTCTATTTTTGTTTATTTAGTACTAGTGAATGGTGTAGTCTGCAAAGACCCGGAGCAAGTGAAAGCGGAGGATTTTCTTTTTAGAGGGCTAAATCGTATGGGAGATACATCGAACGCCGTTGGATCTAATGTGACTCAAGTGTTTGTAACACAGTTGCCGGGACTCAACACTTTGGGTATCGCCATGGCCCGTATTGACTTTGCCCCATGGGGTATTAATCCTCCACACACGCACCCACGGGCCACCGAAATCTTGACTGTCATCGAAGGCAGTCTTCAAGTTGGTTTTGTCACCTCTAACCCTGAAAACCGTCTCATCACGACCGTACTACAGAAGGGTGACGTTTTCGTATTCCCAGAAGGTCTAATTCACTTCCAGAAAAATGTCGGAAATGGGTATGCCGTTGCTATTGCAGGTCTAAGTAGTCAAAATCCGGGAGTCATTACCATTGCAAATGCTGTGTTTGGATCAAACCCTGACATCTCTGGTGATATCCTTGCAAAGGCCTTTCAGGTGGACGTCAACGTCGTTCAACAAATTCAATCGAAATTCTAAACTTTTAATTATGTAATCGTCTGATGTTTACTTAGTTAACTGGTATTATTGAATTACTAATAAGTTTGTTTTTTCTTGTTATACTTGAAAGTGAATAAAAGATATATGCTATTTTGATTGTCTTTTTCATTCTTATTGCTTTATAATTTAAAATATAAGATTGAAGTTCAAATCCTAATAGTCAATCAAACCACCTAGCAGTACCATAGCGGTCCACCAACTAATAATAGGAGGTGGCCGGGCACAAATCTTAAAAGGGGCAGTTATATGTATGTTGTTTGCCATACAGAATTAAAACCATGCTAAGGACAACTTTAATTCCTAAAGACTGAGTTGGAAAATAGTTTCTATGAATAGAACAGAGAAGGTCAACCAACAGGTTTCTCATGTTAATGCCAAACATACAGAAACAATACTTTTTAAAACTTTTGGCTCCTCATATACTTGTACATTGGACAATAAAGAGTACCGATTCCTTCTCCAGGTCGAATTCATCTTGAGCTTATTACTATAGGGTGGTTTAGAATACGAGGGACCGACATTAAACTCTTATAATAACTTCCGAGGATAATGCAAGGTATGTAAGTCGATCGATCAATGTCTAATTTATCAACATGTTGAGCAACATATTTTAAAGTCACATATAGGGAGTACGAATGCATTGTAAACTAACTAAACCAGGCCTTGTTGTCTGGATCTCAATGGTTCCACAGAAATGGAATGAAATAGATTTGTGAGGAACGATCTTTAAAAGAGCGTATCAACTCGTTGTCGTATATATCTTTGTTGTAGTTAATTAATAAATAATTGATCCAAAAAGGTTTTAAGCTTTGAAAATATGTTTGTCATTAGGGAGAATTTTATATGCAGCAAACTGCACCCAATGTTAGACAATGCTATTGTATTTTGAGAGAAAAAACATGTACATCTCATATAATTAAAGCACTAGAAGTGTAAAATATAAAACTATTCTTACTTTTGCTGCACATAATTATGTATAGCTAACACAATATTTGTCAACCCCTTGTCATTATGAGTATATATATCCCAACAAATATGAAGTTATAAACGGTTATAGATTTAAAAACTGTCTCCCAGATTTCATGAGAAGTTACGTTGCGGTTACAACTACTCATATTCTGAATGATACCCAGAAACCATACTCAGACCACACAAACTGGTCAGATTCAGCCCACACAAATAGCCACCACGGACTCTGCCGCTTGGACCCCGTTAGGGGCCCTAGGACCCCACAAGGGGGTGCAACCCGGTTGACCCCACAAATTTGGTTGGGCCCGAAATATAGTAACTTCGGCGGATATGTACTCCGCATCACCTAACTCGTATCAACTAATCCACCAAAACACTAAAATATACAACACGTGTTAGCATGCAGTATTGCAATTGACTCTAACTGACCTGTTGTATGTTTGATAATTGATGATTTTGCAATTACCCAATCATAGTCATGACATAGTCATGACATAGTCATGACATAGTCAGATACATTCAAGCACCCGCGAAGTCTAATGTTCGATCTTTGTTTTAATTAATTATTGATTTGGTAAAGCACATGCATGTAGTCTAATTGTCCTATCTTTGTTATAGTTAATTAACTATCGATTTAGGCAACCCAGATTAGCATGCAATATTGCAATTCATTGTTTTAGTCAGACGCATGCCTTCAGGGAAGTGCAAACTATTATGGCTTATTTCTTTTCTTTCCCCATTAGCAATATTCATGATATCTACATCCTATGCAAACATGTTAATGGATTGTGAGCCGACTAGATTTGCAGATCCATCATCGTTTTGTATTAGTTTTAGCTACCAAGTCATAAACAGACGTAGGTGAGAGACCCTCACATTGACTTTTTATAATAGCCCCTGAGCCTAATGCATCTTCTCCTGTTGTGTTAATTAATAATTCATTTGATGGAAGACGGTCAAAATATCTAATCTTTGTTATGCTTAATTAAGTCTTGAGTTGGTAAAATGCGAAACAACACGTAATCCCCTGTTTATGTTTGTTTACTTGTTCCACTCAGCAGCTGTGATGTAGATTGTTTCATATTTTCATACAATCTTCCAAAAGAATACTTCTATTAAAACCTTGCATTTATACAATCAAGGAGACAACACATGATGTTACTTGAGCTCCGAATATATATATATATACAATGTTTTCTTGATCTACATCGAGCTTAGACAGAATTTGATTCCATAATTGGCTTTAGAAACTGACTAGCTAGGACCAAGTAACTGCATGATAAACATTCAACCCACCATAATTATTTATTTAAAAAATAAATAAATGAAAAGAATGGCATACCTGCATGAGACTTCAATCTTTATCTAATCCAGAATCAAGTAAAAGTTGAATGTGTCTTATGGGGATCTATTTGATGACTACATCTGCATTTTACTATTTCAACATGGTTTTGTGTATGTTCTGATGTCTTTGCTATTTAAGCATTACCTAGCAGCATACTTCATATCACAAACTTATTGAGCTACCAAAGTTCATAGAAAAATAACAGTTTTTCACTTCAATCTCACGAATGACGTCTCATTTGTTTTTATTTGGTCTCTTATTGGTGACATGCTCACTAGCATTGGCTTCAGACCCTAGTCCCCTACAGGACTTCTGTGTGGCTGATCCAAAGAGCGAAGGTAAATGTTGTCTTGAAATGCCGAGAAATGCTTCAATTTTCACGATTTAAAACTGATAAAATACTTAGACTTACGTATGATTTTTCTATTTTTGTTTATTTAGTACTAGTGAATGGTGTAGTCTGCAAAGACCCGGAGCAAGTGAAAGCGGAGGATTTTCTTTTTAGAGGGCTAAATCGTATGGGAGATACATCGAACGCCGTTGGATCTAATGTGACTCAAGTGTTTGTAACACAGTTGCCGGGACTCAACACTTTGGGTATCGCCATGGCCCGTATTGACTTTGCCCCATGGGGTATTAATCCTCCACACACGCACCCACGGGCCACCGAAATCTTGACTGTCATCGAAGGCAGTCTTCAAGTTGGTTTTGTCACCTCTAACCCTGAAAACCGTCTCATCACGACCGTACTACAGAAGGGTGACGTTTTCGTATTCCCAGAAGGTCTAATTCACTTCCAGAAAAATGTCGGAAATGGGTATGCCGTTGCTATTGCAGGTCTAAGTAGTCAAAATCCGGGAGTCATTACCATTGCAAATGCTGTGTTTGGATCAAACCCTGACATCTCTGGTGATATCCTTGCAAAGGCCTTTCAGGTGGACGTCAACATCGTTCATCAAATTCAATCGAAATTCTAAACTTTTAATTATGTAATCGTCTAATGTTTATTTAGTTAACTGGTATTCTTGAATTACTTATAGCGGTTTCTTTTGTACTGTTATATTTAGAAGTGAATAAAAGATATATACTATTTTGATTATATTTAATATCATATATCATTGTTGGAAAGCTAATTTTGACGAAGATGAGGACTGCGAAGACTTAACGGAAGAACAGCTAGCTTTCTGTTACGTTTTTGATATTAGTCTTCGTGGTCAAATTAAACGTTAGTTATATTTGGTTCAGTTTTGGGTCAAATGTCTTCTAGTGGTTAAGTGTGTTTCCTTCTTAGTGGAGGTAGTTGTCTTTTTTTTATGAAAGCTTTTCCGCTTATGTAACGGGCTGAGATGTGAGAATTCACTCACATCCATTGTACCTAATCATATTTGGAGTAATATACTTACCGGGTGTAAAAACCTTTTACCCAAAAAAAATAAAAAATCTTAATATTAAAATTGATTCCCTAATAGCTATTCTGTGAATGAGAATAAGCGTGTGATAGACACCCACATAGACTATATTGGATGAATTGTCATCTCCTGAGCATGATGATATTTATGGGAGCATCGAATGAGAGAATTGGTTTCTCCATCATTCTTCAGGTCAGAAATCCTGAGAAATGATTTCTTCATGTAATTATATTTCTTTAGTCTAAATTCCAAAGAAACTATTTTGTCACTAGGATACAAGAAGTCCTCATGCGTAGTAGCCATTCTTGAAAAACCGCATATCCATTGTGTCCGTTTCATAGCACTTATAGAACAAAGGAAAACATATGTGAAATCACTTTTTGCTCCCAAACGTCTGTTCAAAACATTTTGGTGTAATAAGGTAAATGATTTCCACCGGGTAAACTCTAGAATCGTGGAAAGGATCAACTTCCGAAAGTGATATTTCGACTCTATAATTGCTAACATTCTCGTAGTACACTTTGGATAAGACTAGAGAACTGAATCTGTTTTCGGCACACAAATTATAATCCTGAATTGTTTCTAGGTCCCAAAATGTGTTTTATATTATGCATATATAGTGCCCAATATTTTTCTAGGCAGTTTACAACGGTTAGCTATGTCCCAAAAACTTTCCGCAGATATCCGGAAAAGTTTCAAAGCAGTTACAACATCTCAGGCAGACCAACATCGTCTGGGTCTGAGCAGTGAGACTTAGACCAATTAAAACCGATTAGATTCAGACCAAACAAATTGATCAGGATCAGAAGGAACAAAGCAATCAGCTTCCCTACACTTAGTAATTTTCGTTGTTATTTTGGGACCGTAGCTAGGGTCTCTGCCCCTTGAACCCCGCTATGGGGATTGCCCGTAGGACCTCGTAAGGGGGAGCAACCCCTTTGACCCCCGCAATTTTAGTCGAGTTCGGAACGTAGTAACTTAGTCGGGTATGCAGTCCACATGACCTACCCCTTCTCCACTAATCCACCGTACATTAAAATATACAACATGCAGCTTGTGTTAGTGAATATAGCCGAATATCTATACAGAGGCTCGACTCATTAGTGGATTAGAGTTTCGTATTTTCTTTACAGATTTCTATCATATGTATATGAAATAATTCAAGCATAGATAATATCCATTTATACTTTAGAGTGTATAGTAACAACAAATGAGTATCAAATGTAGATGACGAATAACATACGTAGAGGTATATTTTTTAATCATGATAGCAAAAACCACTATCACTAATCTTAAGTGTTTGGTCGTCCCTGAGTTTTCGAAACCCATTTACAATAATTAATTACTTGTCAAATCATCGTAGTTAACGTTATTCAAAATCTATATCTATATGCATATAATTAATTGCTTAGTTCATTGACACTTTTCTTGCAGCATTCTAAATTACAAGATTTTAGTATTTTTATTTGAAAATAAACCTCCATCAATAAGTCATCAATAGTTAATAAAGCTCTAACAAAAAATGTGTTAGGAGCACAATCCTAACGTTTGATAAACCGTAGTCTATTAATGAGTCCCATCTTTTCATTACGCTAACAGTGAACACGTAGGGCTCATTCTTTTTCTAGTTTTCTTTTACAGTTAATGATAAGCCTCGCCCAAACTCAACATGATGCATTCATACTGAAATACACAAAATCATGACAAGGTCAGTGACTTTTAAACACACGGAAGTCTAAATGTTCAATCTTCGTGTTAAATATTAATTGATAATTGATTTGGTAGAACTAGAAGACAAAGCCAAAATGTCTATTGTTTATTCTAATTATAACTATTTAATAAATTATTGAGTTGGTAAACCTCAAATTCGCAAGTAATCCACTTCAGTCGTTTTGATGTAAATAGTATCATCTAAAAAAATAATTATATTAAAACCTTTCTTTTCATACGGTCAATGATGCAGTCCATGATGTAATTAGTTGAGCTCTTATATAAAGATAACGATTTATGTTTTCGACGTCGAGTCTTAACTTAATTTAATTCCTAATTTAGCATAAAAGACCGAAACGGTTGGACCAATTCAATGTATACTAAACATTAAACTATCCACCAAAACTTGATTAAAAAAAATAAAATGAAACGATCATACGTGCATGAGCTTCTGAAACTTTATTGGGTTCTAGAATCAAGCAAAAGTTGAATGTATCTCATGTATTTGATGACTACATCGTTGTTTTACTCTTTCAACATGATTCTTTGTATTGCCCCGTCAAGGCTTGCTTTATGTTCCATTATTTCTCCTATAAAAGTGTTACCACGCTGTGTACTTCATTACACCAATTTACTAACCTACCAAAGTTGAATTCATTGAAGAAAGATATTTCTGCTTCAATCTCGCTGATGAAGTCTCATTTTCTTTTATTTAGTCTCTTATTGGTGACATGTTCACTAGCATTGGCTTCAGACCCTAGTCCCCTACAGGACTTCTGTGTGGCTGATCCAAAGAGCGAAGGTAAATGTTGTCTTGAAATGCCGAGAAATGCTTCAATTTTCACGATTTAAAACTGATAAAATACTTAAACTTACGTATGATTTTTCTATTTTTGTTTATTTAGTACTAGTGAATGGTGTAGTCTGCAAAGACCCGGAGCAAGTGAAAGCGGAGGATTTTCTTTTTAGAGGGCTAAATCGTATGGGAGATACATCGAACGCCGTTGGATCTAATGTGACTCAAGTGTTTGTAACACAGTTGCCGGGACTCAACACTTTGGGTATCGCCATGGCCCGTATTGACTTTGCCCCATGGGGTATTAATCCTCCACACACGCACCCACGGGCCACCGAAATCTTGACTGTCATCGAAGGCAGTCTTCAAGTTGGTTTTGTCACCTCTAACCCTGAAAACCGTCTCATCACGACCGTACTACAGAAGGGTGACGTTTTCGTATTCCCAGAAGGTCTAATTCACTTCCAGAAAAATGTCGGAAATGGGTATGCCGTTGCTATTGCAGGTCTAAGTAGTCAAAATCCGGGAGTCATTACCATTGCAAATGCTGTGTTTGGATCAAACCCTGACATCTCTGGTGATATCCTTGCAAAGGCCTTTCAGGTGGACGTCAACGTCGTTCAACAAATTCAATCGAAATTCTAAACTTTTAATTATGTAATCGTCTGATGTTTACTTAGTTAACTGGTATTATTGAATTATCAATAAGTTTGTTTTTTCTTGTTATACTTGAAAGTGAATAAAAGATATATGCTATTTTGATTGTCTTTTTTCATTCTTATTGCTTTATAATTTAAAATATAAAATTGAAGTTCAAATCCTAATAGTCAATCAAACCACCTAGCAGTACCATTGCGGTCCACCAACTAATAATAGGAGGTGGCCGGGTACAAATCTTACAAGGGGCAGTTATATGTAAATTGTTTGCCATACAGAATTAAAACCATGCTAAGGACAACTTTAATTCCTAAAGACTGAGTTGGAAAATAGTTTGTATGAATAGAACAGAGATGGTCAACCAACAGGTTTCTCATGTTAATGCCAAACATACAGAAACAATACTTTTTAAAACTTTTGGCTCCTCATATACTTGAACATTGGACAATAAAGAGTACCGATTCCTTCTCCAGGTCGAATTCGATTTGAGCTTATTAGTATAGGGTGGTTTAGAATACGAGGGACCGACATTAAACTCTTATAATAGCTTCCGAGGATAATGCAAGGTATTTAAGTCGATCGATCAATGTCTAATTTATCAACATGTTGAGCAACATCTTTTGTAGTCACATATAGGGAGTACGAATGCATTGTAAACTAACTAAACCAGGCCTTGTTGTCTGGATCTCAATGTTTCCACAGAAATAGAATGAATTAGATTTGTGAGGAACGATCTTTAAAACAGCGTATCAACTCGTTGTCGTATATATCTTTGTTGTAGTTAATTAATAAATAATTGATTTGGTAAGGCGCAGATTGTTGGGGAATCTGGGTTATGAATCCGGATAACTCTATGAGTCGTGTCACTTTTCAAAAGCAGTATTTCTATCCTCTCTGTAGTGTGGGTTCACGAAATTCACTTTTCAATAAAACGCAGAGATATAAACTGTTTTGGCTCAAAAAACAGATCCAAAAAGTTTTTAAGCTTTGAAAATGCGTTTGTCATATGGAAAATTTTATATGCAGCAAACTGCACCCAATGTTAGATGATGCTATTGTCTTTTGAGAGAAAAAACATGTACATCTCATATAATTAAAGCACTAGAAGTGTAAAATATAAAACTATTCTTGCTTTTGCTTCACATAATTATGTATAGCTAATACCATATGTGTCAACCCCTTGTCACTATGCGTGTATTGTTCCCAACAAATCTGAAGTCTAATTGTTGATTTGGTAAAGCACATGCACGTAGTCTAATTGTCCTATCTTTGTTATAGGTAATTAACTCTCGATTTAAGCAAACCCAGAATAGCATGCAATATTGCAATTCATTGTTATAGTCAGACGCATGCCTTCAGGGAAGTGCAAACTATTATGGCTTATTTCTTTTCTTTCCTCATTAGTAATATTTCATGATATCTTCATCGTATGTAAACATGTTAATGGATTGTTAGCTGACTAGATTTGCAGATCCATCATCTTTTTGTATGAGTTTTAGTTACCAAGTCATAATCAGAAGTATGTGAGAGACGCTCACATTGATTTCTTATAATAGCCCCTGAGCCTGATGCATCTTCTCCTGTTGTGTTAATTAATAATTCATTTGATGGAAGACGGTCAAAATATCTAATCTTTGTTATATTTAATTAAGTCTTGAGTTGGTAAAATGCAAAACAACACGTAATCCCCTGTTTATTTTTGTTTACTTGTTCCACTCAGCAACTGTGATGTAGATTGTTTCATATTTTCATACCATCGTCCAAAAAAAAAAAACTTCTATTAAAACCTTTGGTTTATACAATCAAGGAGACAACACATGATGTTACTTCATACTTGAGCTCTTAGTGTATATATATATATATATATAATGTTTTCTTGTTCTACGTCGAGCTTAGACAGAATTTGGTTCCAGAATTGGCTTTAGAAACTGACTAGCTTGGACCAAGCAAATGCATGATAAACAATCAACCCTAGGGTCGGACCTACTTGATGAGCACTGGCACATGATACCACTTACTTGGATCAAGTAGTGTAAATTTTTAGAGTTTCTACTAGGAATTAATTAAGCGTCACTAGTGACTTGAACCGACTAATATAATTTTTTTAATTATTATATTTGTGCCACCAGTAATCAAAAATCATCGTTCCGCCACTGCTTGCAACCGTCACAATCTCCATCATGTTTTCCTCCGTCTTTGAGTACGGATGGTCCATTGAGTACGGGGGTGTTAGAAATTTGGAATTATTGATTACTCGGATGATACTGAAAGTCGTGATTCACGTTCAGATTGAAATATTTCGTTGGTACACACGAAATTCCAATCGGATAAAATTTAGTATATTTGCAGAAATTAGTATGTGAATGTTATGATTTTCTGTACCAAATGTGATGAACAAAACTGACCAATAAACGGTTACAAAAAACCGTTTTTCAAACGTTTTTAACCATTTTCAAATGGGCGGGTCAAACCGGGTTTCTTTTCTAATTTCGGATCTCCAAGGCATTTTCAGCCGGGGGCTGCTGACCCTTGGACCCCGCTACCGGGGGCGCTGCCCCCGGACCCCCGTTGGACCTAAACGAATTAAAACAAGCATGCACCCCGCACCACCGAACTTGTTTAATATTCATCTAGATCAAATTGATCAATAAATTTAATCTCATTACACTTAAATCACCAACTGAGGAAAGAGGGAAGTTTTTTCCGCTTGGTTGCCTCGTTCGATTAGCTTTTCTGCTGCTGCCCTTTCTGATTCATTCATATATATTTAGATAAGATGATGATTAGATCTACAAATGGGTTTTTCTTACAATGTTCTCATCGTTATATTGTCTTTAAAAGGGGATTTGGTTATCTACAATCGAGATAGCTCTAACACCTTTTGAAGACAAACACAAGGTTCGTATTTCATCTCAATTAGTACCGCCTGAAACTTTGAATTAATTTCCTTGCATACAAAGTGTTCGATGAAATGCCAATGTGGACTTTATACGGCGACAAAAGATCCCATGACGTTTTCCTGCTATAACATTCGATCATAGCAATTCAAAATTAGTAGGTTTTTTGTCTCTAAATCTATGCGGTGCAGATGCTTATCAATTGACGTTGTAAATATACGAGGGCACAAGTGATTTCCGATTTCTGATTTTCCATATACTGTTAAATTGGTCATACATACCGTAAGTGATTTCCGATTTCTGACGACATGAATTAAAGTGCATACGTTAGTTTCTTTCTTGTGTTAAATACAATTTTGTTTGCCATTGACTGGTTCACTTACCCCTTAAAAAGACCTATGACTTTTTAATGACTTTGTTATACAAATAGATACACGTCTATATTGTACTATAGCATCATTCATTCTCTAGATCTTCAGTAATTTGATCACCCAAAAATTATTAAAAGCTTGTCTAGAGTATGTATGTTATTCACATTGATCATTGTTTATTTGTTTTGTTTAATAGATGGGCGCCACTGCTACAACAAGCTACTTACAAGAATCGCCAATGTCTACACCTTTTAGAACAGGTACCTGCAGTTTTTTATAAAAAAATAAGAAATTAAATATATGACCAAATGTGATTTATGAAGCTCCTTTTGTATAAGGTAATTAGTCACTGATATCTTCTTTCAGACCGATTGGAGTGCTCCAAGTACACTCACGATATCAAATTGTGAAATTGATTAACCAAGAGTTACAGTTGCTCACCACATAGTACAGGTGAAGCCAGAGTAACTTGATATTGTGATGGAGTCATCTTCATTTATTTCACGAGAGTAACAAATTCTTATTTTTAATTTTGGTATCATTTAACTAACGATTGCTGGTGTCGTAGTTCAGTGGAAAAGGACAGGCTTCCTCCTTAAAGAAGCTTAAAATTATACTTACACATGTGAAAAAACCTGATCTATACTTGCACATTCTTTTCGCAAATGTTGCACTAAAGTCTGTTGTATTAAGGGTTAGAGAGGAATAGAAAAAAGACGTCTATGAGGCTTGCTCAAAAGCTTTGGTGCTAATAAAAAGAAAAAAAAAAAAAAAAAAGAAAAGAAGAAGGAAGATCGGTTATGCTTGATTTTTAACTTCTCTTTATGTTATCCTCCATGTTTTTGATTGTATGAATAAATTCATCAAGAATATTGTGTAGGCTTCTAGTTACCAATATAGTTATTGTAATTATGCCTAGGGGCGTTATGATACATACTTTTATGTATTTGCTAAACTTTGAAGGCATGAGATTGAGGATTCTTGGCCAGTTATTTTGGGTGTTCTTTTCTTTGATAGATAGGGATCACATAAAAACTTCATTCTAGGCTTGGGCTAAACCGGGTCATTTCTCAAGAACACTAGCCAAAGGCTCTAAAACTACCACTTGGATCTGGAACCTACATGTTGATGCTCGCGATTTCGATAGCCATACCAATGATTTGGAGGAGATCTTTCGAAAAGTATTTAGTGTGCATTTCGTCAACTCTCC
Organism: Logfia minima; assembly: GCA_963921325.1. Lineage (NCBI taxonomy): Eukaryota > Viridiplantae > Streptophyta > Magnoliopsida > Asterales > Asteraceae > Logfia > Logfia minima. The sequence goes on from OY992764.1 coordinate 39,649,692, forward strand.
ATCATTTTCCTTTGGCTGAGTGGCATGTATTTCCACGGTGCTCATTTTTCCAATTACGAAGCATGGCTAAGAGATCCGACTCACATTGAGCCTGGTGCCCAGGTGATTTGGCCGATAGTGAGACATTGTTGGTAGAACTAGCAATAAGAGGGGACTAATTTATGGGTTCTCAAGTTGTTTTTTAAACATCTTTAGTCATATATCTTTTGTATTTTTGTATTTATTGCCTTGTCCAATTTCACTAAATTTTCTTGGTAGTGTATTTTCATTTTATTTTCTTGACATTCAAGTCTATCTACTGCTTACTTCTGCTAATAAAACACCACATACACATTATGAGTTGTCCTATGATATTATCGTTGTTGTTGTTGATACCACCTTGGTCATTTCTTCTCCTTCTTCCACAACGTCACAAGATTTAGATGCAAAAGGTTCGTTTTTCTTTAAGTTATCTTACAATAACACACCAAAACTTATAGTTAGTCGAGTAGCATAACTGCTAAACCCTTTACTATGTTAATACAATTCAGTTTTCTTTATGTCTAACGTTTTTCTATAAGATTTGGTGTTTTCTTACCGACCAACATTAAATTTTTGGAGTACATAATTTCTTAGATCTCGTCAATATGATTGTTATCAGTCTAATATCGACATACTTTATGTCTATATCTATCAAATTTTCTATACAAAGCCATATTTTTTCAATCAAAGTTTTATGTAAAATTTACCATTAATCAATCAAGTACCATTTGTTTGTGAAAGTAAGTATCAATTATTTGTTAACCGTTAATATATTATGGTTATTTCATATCTTACTAAATAATTTCATATCTTATTTCAAACATACATTTTAATTTTACTGAAAAAAAAAGCTCCAAAAACATTAAAAAAAAAAAGTGTAGTATGTCTAAAAGGTATTTTTTACATAACTCCATGTTCTTACGGAAAGTAATCTTATTATTTAGACTATATATAAGTGGAAATTCAAACGAGGAACTACTAAAATATTGAGAACCGTTAGAACTTTAAGTTTGCTATTATTTCTTTTCTTTTTTTAGTTTTTGTTTATTTAAGATATTAGTAACCAATTATTTTTGTTAGAATGATGTTTCAATCCACATCTGTACGAATAAACGTCATATATGAAATTTATTTGTAAAATGAGGCTTTGATGTATCGATTTTTAAACATGACGTACCATATTAAGTTTTTATCCTCATAATACTTAACACAATCATATACATATGTAAATTCTATATTCTTGATGTACAACTTTAAACAATGACATACTGGTTTTATAACACCCAAATTTTTAGCGGCATCACTGATGAATTGAGGGGTATGGGAAAGTCCACTACATATAGGCATATAGCCCATTAAACCATACCATTCTCGATGTGTACTGCTTTGATTCACTTGGCTACATAAGATATGCCCCACGTTAGGGGTGTTCACGGTTCAATTTAATTTGGTTTTTGGCAAAAATCGAATCGAATTGAATACTTTTGTTTTTTAATAATCAAAATCGTTCGATTTCAGTTTCTCTAAAATTCAATTTTTTAGTTTTTCAGTTTCGATTCGGTTAATAACCGAATTCTAAACTTTGATCAAAATGAAACTTTTATGGAAATTTTAATTTTTCTAATTCCATTGTTTAGTTTGATTGTTCGTTTCTTTTAGCATATATATAGGATCCACAAACATTATCTTATTCATCTTATTTGAAACAAATACTATATATAACTCATGGATTCACAAGATTACACATAGATTTTTTAAATACCCGAGATATTTATAAAAAGTAACATTTAATAGTCACATTATAATTCAATTTAATTTATACGGTTCAAGTAATATAAAAGAAGGTGATAATATATTGTGGACGTTTTTATAAATTGTCATGTACAATTGACTCATTAAAACAATAATAATATGTATCTTAAATGTAGATCGATGATGTATAATTTAGTTGACGTTGATTATAATCATTACAACCTTCAAATTACAATCATTGAATTATTTTTTGAATTAGTTGCTATGATGTAGACCGTTGATAAATAAGTGTAATATTTAAACCACTGTTTTTTTATAAACATAGTACTGACTATTTCAACGTTGATAGTCAAAGTAAATATAATTTGTTATATAGAATAAATAAAGTATGTTATCCTACAATTCTACTTGTTTGGTTGAAAGAATTTATGACCTTATATATTTAGCTAATTATTTTATAAATAACAACGGCATGAGCTCATTATCTTCTAGACTCTCACTATTAACTCTATCACACCACTAATTACTTTGTAGACGCACTAATAGTTATGGTTTAGTTGATTAAGAAGGAACTGTGAATTGGATTGGGCTAACGACTATGGTTTTGTTGGTGAAGAAGGAACTATGGATTAGATGGATTACCGAAGCATCATCGATTGATGCTTGAAGAGTTGATGAGAGTCATGAAGTATTATAATATAATATATATCTATTTTACATATAATAAAACAAAACATGTAACTACTATTTAACTACATTATAGACTTAGAGACTTAGAGTAATATTAAAATATATATATATATATACAAAGTTGTAAATAAATATTTTAAATAATTGAAAAATATCGGTTCGGTTATAAACGGTTCACTTTTATGTATAACCCAAATCGAATCGAAATATTTCAGTTATTATATTATTGAAAATCGAATCGTCGGTTTTAACTTTGGTTCAATTTTTTTGAATCGGTTATTTCGATTACGATTCGGTTTTTCAATTTTTTTCTCACCCTACGCCCACGCCATGCAAACATTCGCAACTGCAATTAAATATGCCCAACCCGATGATTAAAAGTAAACATGAAATGTTGCAAAAGACTCGTATAGGAAACCAAAGTTATTCTTTCACATAGTGGGAGGTTAGCTTTCTATCGTCCCAATAAGACATCTTTCACTCGCTAAGTGGACAGCCCATGGGCTTTATTCTTCTTTCACTTCCCATGAATGAACAATTGGGATATTTGGTTATTCATGCGATTCAATAAAATTTTATTTATGTTATTTTGAATAAAGTATGATGCATATAGCTTTGTACTCTGCTTACTGTTTGTAAGGCTTCTATATCAAGGGTTATGTACTTAGTTTTTTAGAAGGTTTCGCAGTCAAGGGTTTAATATTTAACTTTTTAGAGTATTCAATATTTAACTTTTAGCTCGGTTTTGTGTTTGCCTTTTTAGAAGGGCCTCATCTATTCCTGCTTGACTTTCTTCAAGATTACGTGTTTAACTTTTAGAAGGCTTTTGTTTAAAAGGTTTGACGTTTAGCTTTTTAGAAGGGTTGTATGTTTAGATTTTTAAAGTTTTATGTGTTCATCTTTTTATAAAGGTTATGTACGTGTTTAACATTTCATAAGGGTTATGTGTTAGCTTTTAGAAGGTTATCTATTTAGCAAGGGTTTACCGTTTAGCTTTTTAAAAGGATTATGTGTGAAGGGTATAATGTTTAGATTTTTAGAAGAGTGGTGTCTTTAGTTTTTACAAGATTTATGTGTTTAGAACGCTAAAAGGGTTATACATTATGGGTTAAGTGTTTAGATTTTTACAAGGATTTCTATGTCAAGGCTTTAGTTTAGAGCTTTTTAAAATGAATATTTCGTTAATTTTTAAAAGGGTTCCATGTATAAAATTTTAGAAGGGTTTCATGTTTAGCTTTTAGAATGGGTAATGTTTTAACGGTTGAACATTTAATTTTTAGAAGGTTATGTGTTTAAGTTTTGGAAGACCTATATGTCTCAGGTTTAATGCTTAGCTTTTCATACGTTTAGCGTTTTAGATGTTTAGTGATTTAAAAGGTTGATGTGCTTAGTTTTCAGGAGGGTTATGTATCAAGGGTTTAGTACGTAAATGTTTAGAAAGGTTATGTGTTTAGATTTTAAAGGACAATTTATCAAGTTTTTCATAAGATTTATGTGTTTAACTTTTAGAAGACTTATATGTGAAGGGTTTGATGTAAAGCTTTTTATATATTAACGTTTTATAAGGACTATTTGTTAGAAGAGTTATATATCAAGTCTTTAGCATTTTCATAGGTTTTCTTTATTTGGCTTTTAGAAGAGTTACGTATCAAGGGTTTAGTGCTTAACTTCTTTGAAGGTTATGTGTTACTATTTTACTTATCAATTAGGAAATTGGGGTTTTATTTATATGAAGTTGGTCATGGATACAAAAACCATTTTCATGAAAGTTTAGGCTTTACGGTTTAGAGTTGAGAATTAAGTATTTATTGTTTAGCATGTAGGGTTTATGATTTATGATTTAGGGTACTTGGGTTTAGATTCGGTTTGTTATTATCTATTTAGTTACTTCCTTCGATAAATATTTCGTATTAATTATGACTATTATTATTATTGTAAGATTACACTTCTCGGGTTTAATTTATGTTGCTCCTGAAGTGTCAGTGCGTACGACCAATCATTTTTAAAGGTTGTAATGTGGTACCATTATTAGATGTATGTCTTTTAACATAATTTCAAATGTTACTATTGTGATATTGTGATTGTATCTTTTGTCTACCAGTAATAACAACAGTCGGTCGACTGTCAACACCACTACAACGAACCCAATCTGTAAGCGTGATGTCGAAGAGAGTGTTATCGATAAAAAAAATACGTGATTGGTTCCTCCCAAAGTTGTAAACATGTAATTGAACGTTTATCCTTTTTATTAGCATCATTTACCATTTGGAACAAAAGTACTAAAAAACACATATTACTCATACCTGCAACATAATATATATCCATGTTTAGATAACTATGCATCGCATAAGTATTTACTTAATTACAATACTAAGCGTGCTTTTTCTTCTTTTGTATTTAAACATCAAGGCACATCACAAAACTATAATTGGCTTTTAGATACATTTATTATCTCAACTACCAAAAAAATATTTTGGGAGATTAATACAACATTTACAAGAGCAGAAAGCAAGCAAACTTAAAAACACAATATCATAACACTATAACATATCACAACATCTTTTCATTAACAGTCTAACAGTATGTGAGGAGCTCAAAAGCTAAAAAGTTACGAGTTTAAATCTCACCAATTAGAGAGAGATAGAATGGAGTCTTCACAAAGTGAGAGAGAGAGAGAGAGATAGAGAGAATTATAAGTGGTACGGTTGCATTTCTATAAACAACAATGAATAATAATAATAATAATAATAATAATATCATTCACGGGGCCGCCCTTGATCATCGACAGGCCGAGTGATGGCCCTGGGCATCAAGCATGAGGGAGGTATTACCGGACTTCAAATCTTAAAACTTTTATAATGGGTAAAAACTTAATTTTTGGACTCCTTAGATAGTTTAAGAGATTTAGGCAGGGGAATGTACCCAATTATTACGCGATGTCTATTGTGTGTACCTAACTTATGTTTGCTATTTTTAATACATCCAACTTTCAAAAATTGTATTTTAATGTATTTTGCTGACGTGTCATCTGTTTAAGGTGCCACGTGGCATCCATAAAGGTTGACACATCATCAAAAGTAATACATAATACATTAAAACACAATTTTTGAAAGTTGTATGCATTAAAAATAGCAAACGTAAGTTGGATACACACAATAGACATCACGTAATAGTTGGTGCATTCCCCTGCCTTAAGGCCATAGTTTAAATCTCATTATTGAAGTTATAATGAAAATATAAAAGCTTAACCTATGATTTTGTTGAAGACCCCATTTGAGTTGCAGTTCACTAGTGGAGAAAATGACCCTCTTATGAGTCTTGTACACATATATTAATTTTTCCTTTTGATGCCTTCAATTGTCAAGAAGTAACAGTTTAGCCCTCTAACATTTTGTTTCGATGAGCCCCTATTATTATCAAGGACTTAGTATGTACGAATGCATCGAACTTTTATCAAATGTCTATTGTGTGTACCCAATTTACGGGTGGTGTTTATAATGCATCCAATTTTCAAAAATCGTGTTTTAATGTACTTTGCGGATGTATCGTCCGTTTAAGGTGCCACGTGGCATCCGTAGAAGTTGACACATCATCAAAACATCAACAAAGTATATCAAAACACGATTTTTGAAAGTTAAGACCGTTAAAAACACTACCCATTAGTTAGGTACACACAATAGACATTTGGTAAAAGTTCAATACATTTGTACGGATTAAGCCCTATTATCAAAGTAATCAATTGGCCCCTCCACATTATATAACTTATCAATCTAATCTTAAATTTTAGGCCTTAGTGTTTATAAATGCACCCAACTTTGTCAAAAAAGCTATTGTGTGTATCGTAATTTACGGGGCTCTATTAAATGTACCGAACTCGTAAAAACACATAATTGTATGTAATATTTTAACATGGAACTTTGTATGAGTGACATGTGTGCGCTTTGTATGAGTGACACGTGGTCAAACTACATATAATTGTGTGTTTTTACGAGTTAAGTACATTTAATAGAGGCGTTCAAAGTACGATACACACAATAACTTTTTTGAAAAAGTTAGAGACATTTAAAAACACATAACTCTAAATTTTAAGTACCGCATATTCCTTTTTAATCTATACAATTGTGATAATGTAAAACGACAATGCTACATTAAAAAAAATACATTTTTTTATTGTAAAATGTTATTTTGGACTTTCTTGTTGATTTCATAAAATTTATATGTTCAAAGTTAATAACGAGGCCCTTAAGTTTAAGATCTATATTTTGGACATTCAATATTTTATTCAATAATTACGAAAAATTAAATATTTTTTTCAATAACATAGAACACATATTCAAAGTTAATGATAATATTTAATATATCTCTTAAAGCTAATGGCATAACGATATAAGGTTAGCATTTTTTGTATCTTCTTTGACAGTTTGATTGGTAATATTTTAATTTTTGAAAATCGGTGTTAGTTTTAAATGTGTAACTTGTCTAAATTTTAAACCTCTAAAAGATAATGTTTGTTTGTTTACAAAATTTAGTCGATGCATTTTTCGATTATCTTGCCTAAGGCATCAAAAAACTCAACACCGGACCTGATCATACATATATATATATATATATATAAGCTTTTATTCGCAAAATCCATATGAGTAGCTCAAATATCTGAATAAATAAACCCCTAAATAATAAATGACAATTGTTGCATGGTGAAGTTCTTAAAACCAAATATATTTCCATCCAATACATCTAGTAAAGAATCTAAGTAATTGTTCCAAATAAGCAAATACATACGTACACTTCACTTAATTGTGTGTACGTTTTTTTGGTTCCAAATAGGTAAATACGTGAATATACATATACTAGGACTATGATGGTAAAGGCCGGTGACCTACTGGTTTTTTTTTTTTTTCCAAATACATACATACATACACTTAACCAAATTTGTTCCAAATAGAATTGTACGTAGTAGGAAACCAACAAATATCAACATTTAAAAATAACAAAAATACAAAATAATGAAAACCGGTTCAATTTTGGTTCCAATTTTCAATTTATCCAATGAACCAAGCGATTCAACCCAATTGAAAAAATGGCCAAACATTGGTTTACAAAAAACTGTTAAACTTGATCTTTCAGTTCAACCGGTCAAACCGGGCTGATTGAGCTGGTGTTTTAAACATTGCTTTTTGTACAACACTATTATCAAATTACTCAAACTCAAGGATACAATTTTACCAATCTCAATAAATCAAGCCCCGTGACCACAAACTCATTAATCGATAAGGGGTTCTTTCTTCCATTTTACTCATTCTACTTCAGCCGCCATGTCCAAGTCAAACCCACAAGCTTTGACCAAAAATATTTTCCACGGTCGAACTTCAAAATTTTCTTTCTTCTATACCTTCCCAGAACTTGACACCAAGCCATCATTTATATATCAATTTTCAACTTCATAAAAAACAATACCAATAATCATTTCATTCAACTCAAACATCAAACGAAGTAGTGTTCCAACAAAAAGAACCATCAATCTGAATCCAAATAAATTTACTCAATATTCTCATGGCTTCTTCTGGTGGCAGCTTGAATACTTCTACTACAACTTCACAGTATCCATCATTCTCATTTTCAACTTCATCTTTTAGTGATCTTATTGCTTCTAATAATAGTGAAGATACAACTTGGGGCTTCTTTGGTGGCAACAATGGTACAAGTGGTGGTATTGATAGTCCAAAACCACCAGCAACACCATTTTCACCATCTTCTTTTCTTAATACACCAACTGGTTTGGGCCAAAATCAGTTCTTGGACTCACCTTTCTTTCCATTCAATTCTAATGTAATTTTTTTTTACCTTTTGATATAAAGTTTTGATTTTTATTGATGGGTTTTGAATTTTAGTTAATGGGTGTTTCTTGTTTTGTTGGTGCAGATTGTTCCATCTCCAACAACTGGAAATTTTCCTGGTTTGGATTATAAAGATGAAGAAAGAAAGTATTCTAATTTCTCATTTCAACAACAAACAAGGCCTGTTTCTTCTGTTTCTACTAACAAGATGGTATGTTATCTCCACTGTTTTCAATCTTTGTGTCCCAAAAGATATTTTTTATTTATTTATGTATTTATCATAAGTTATCATCTTGATTCCTATTTCTTTCAAATAATCATTGTATTATTGTTACTTGCTAAATTTAAAGCAAGATTTTAAGATATTAATATGCCAAAATTGATTCCTTCTAAGATATATGTATGCATAGATTGGGTTATGTTAGGTTAGTAGACAAATTTTGCTATTGTTTCTTAATTGACATGATATGATGAAAGCCCACTTGTGATTAAATGGGTTCTTATATTATGAAACAGGAAGAACAAGTGAAAAGTCAACCACAAGAATGGAATTTGACCAAACAAAATGATTTCATGTCAGAAATTAACAAACCAAAATCAGAATCAATACAGTCTGTTCAAAATCAATACATTTCAGATCAATCTCAAGCTACTAGAGATCAAACAAAGTTAGAAGATGGTTACAATTGGAGAAAATATGGTCAAAAGCAAGTCAAAGGTAGCGAAAACCCTCGAAGTTATTACAAATGTACATTCCCTAATTGCCCAACAAAGAAGAAAGTCGAAAGAAATTTAGAAGGACATATTACAGAGATTGTTTACAAAGGAAATCATAGTCATGCCAAGCCTCAAAATGCCAAAAAATCATCTTCAAACACTTACATTGAAGCCCCAGTTGAGAACAATCATTTTGATTCTTCAGCTTCATTTGGGGAGGATGATTTTGAGCAAGCTTCGTCAATGAGTAAATCGGGAGATGACCATGAAAACGAGCCCGAAGCAAAGAGATGGTAAGTGTAGTTAGAGTTCAAGTGTGACTGTGATTGCCTCAATGCTAATAATCACTCTTTTTTCTAACTTTCTAATGGCTTTTTTAGGAAAGGAGAAACCGAGAGCGAAGCTATTTCGGGTCCTGGTAGCAGAACAGTTCGAGAACCAAGAATTGTGGTTCAAACAACAAGTGATATTGATATACTTGATGATGGTTATAGATGGAGGAAATATGGGCAAAAAGTAGTTAAAGGCAATCCAAATCCAAGGTACATTTGTAATTTGAGTTGATAATATTCACTCAAAACTTGCATGAAATAGTTTTTTCATATGTTAAAACATGTTTTAATACTTTTATTTTGATTAATCTTGAACAACCTATTTGAATTATCTTTGCATAGTGAGAAAAGAAAGTGTTTCTGAATTTTTTCAGCAACAATCACTCAAATCATTGTAGTAAATGGTCGTCTTACATGGACTCTTATTTACTATTTATAGGAGTTACTACAAGTGCACATTTGTCGGGTGTCCTGTGAGAAAACACGTTGAACGGGCATCACATGACTTACGAGCCGTGATCACAACATATGAAGGGAAACACAACCATGACGTGCCTGCACCCCGTGGTAGTGGGAGTTATGCCATTAATCGACCAACAACAACCAACAATGGTAACACAAATAACAATTATGGGCTCATGGCTATTAGGCCGTCAGCAAACTACTCAAGTAACATTCAAAACACAACGGGGTTGACCAATAATGGTGGTCAACCCCCATACACTTTGCAAATATTGCAGAACTCTGGGAACTATGCGCTCCCTCAGAATTCTTACATGAATCAAAACCGTGGAAAAGAAGGGTCACTATCGAGTGCAAAGGAAGAACCCGAGGATGATTTGTTTTATGGTTCTTTTTTAGGTTAAATCAAGAGAAAAACAAGTAAAAAATGATTAATCAAAAATCAATTACTTTTGAGCACTAATTTGGTAGGAAATGTTAGGTGTTTGCAAAGGGGGTGGGGTCTATTTAATTTGTTGTATCGTAGATAGTAAAATTATCATAGATAGTAAAATACGACTTTTAGTGATTCTTTTGTAAAATCAAATAAAACTATGTCAATTCGTTGAAGTTGGATGTGTCATAAAAAGGTAATTTTTCGGCTTTTATGAACTTTTTGCAGCTCTTTTTTCTCTGTTTGGCAAACAATCCATTACTATATAGATAAGTGCTCAAAAAGTTTTCTTTGGCAAACCATATATATTCAAGTTCTTGTTTGTACAATATCAAAGTTTGGAACTTCATTGACCTGTTTTTATTTACAGACGAATCATTATACTTATTGTGAGGTATGTTTTGTCAGCTTGTGATAGTGTTCGTAACACCAAGAGTTATATAGTATGACATAACTTACTACAATCATAAACAATTAATACAACATAACATCTTACTACGTTGTTTTTTGATGCTAACCCCCCATACTTTAGGGTGTGTTTGGCAAGGGGATTTTATGGGATTCTAAGGGCATGGGCTTCTAGTTTTAACGATCTCAATTCGCTCTAAGTGAATAATCTCCGTTTGGCAACAAAAACATAATAGAGCTTATTGAAAAAAGAATCCCCTATAATCCCTTTCCAGAGAAGCATTTTGAAGTAGCTTCTGGAAAAAAAAATCCCAGCCACAAAGTTTCTGGTTTTAGCACTAGAGAAAGTACTAAAAGAATATACGAATTAATGAAAAACAATGAACACTAAGGTCATTAACATTTAACAGGACCATTTTACAAAAGGGATGGATTCATGTTGCATCTAATCTAAAAGATACATGAGACACAAGACAACTGATTCCAACATATACGCCAGATTCAAGCCAAGTACCATGTAGTTTATACTTTATACTACGACTTTCATATTAAATGTAAAAGCTAGCAAATTCAAAAGGTGAACCTTTTTTGGGAGAAAAGTGTTAAATTTAAAACAATAATGTTGTGCTAACACTTTACAGCTTGCATAACAAAAAGTCAAAAATTGTTCTTTTCTTTTCAATGTGTATGATTTACATGTGAAGAGGAGAGCTAAGGTATATGCAAAATGAATTGTACAAATATTTGGAAAAGAATGTGCACTAAATTAGAAAACACAGACACAGAAAAACACACAAAATGAGCTTCAATACGATTAGAAAGACGTTTGTTTCACTAATTTGTACCCGGATAACATGGCTGATAACCCGAGAATGAAGAAGGCTAAAAACTCCATGCTAATGCATGCGGTTGTAGCATCTGTAAAGGTGTTATCGGCTCCTTCTCTCATTCTGTTCGTCATTGGCACCGCGGATGATGCTGCTGATATTAGCAAGTATGCTGTAATCTACAAGATCCATTTAAAGTAGAAAAGGTTATTACAACTACCAAAATAAAAGTAATGTTGCATTTTCTTAGAGATAAAAATGTTTAAAGTTCACATTATTGCAAAAAGAAGGTATCAATTGTAAACTTAGCTAGGATTACAAGTACCAAAAGTGGCAAAATGTGGAAACTGCAACTAAATGGTCCAACCATACTAAATTAAAAAAAGTTATAAAATGTTATCACGTCGTTTAGTATGTCACAATCATTTGAAGCTTCCAAAGAAACTTTGACAGCAATAAACTCTCTTGAATACCCAACTGTCTTCCTTAATATAATATTGAACCACAATATCTCATCCAAAAAAACAGGAATCTTTATATAAATTGGCAAAGAATGGGTCAATTCCATTGGTGTTACCACTATTTTTTGTAACTTGTAAGCAATATCAATTTCTGAGAACATTTCTTTTTCATTACAAACCTTTAAACAAAAGGTAATGATATCGAAAAATTGATTTATATGGTAATTTGGTTCTAAAAGGCAACATATATTTTGTCATTTAATTTTTGGTAATTCCTAAACATGATAGTTAAGATCAATTTCATTCCCAAAATTATTTCTTTCTTTATCAACATTCTAACAACTAAAACAAATCCAGTTGGATATGATCGTTAATATTACTAGTAGACTTTTCGCGCAATGTAGCGATACATTATACATAAAAGACGGTTTTAGTTTATGGTGATGGGTAATAAAGTTTGTTTTATATGTACATTCGGAAGGCAACATTTTTTTTCATTTTGAAAAGATAAGTGTTAAAACACTGACTCGGGAATTCAGTGTAACCGTTATGGTTGTAAGTGTTTATATTTGTTCAAAGTATTTTATGTATAATAGGTATGTTATATTTGGCTACATATTGCATTTCTAAAAAAAATATTATTGTTTCTAGAATAAATAAAAAAATTATGTTGAATAGAGAATGTAATTTGACTTGTAGGTTGTTTCTTATTTTATAGATATAATTTTAAAATATTATATATTCTCAAATTATATATGGTTTGACTTACATTTTATTTCCACTTTTATAATTGTTGCTTAAATTAGTTAAAGGTAGTTTAATCATTTCAGATCTTGAATCTTTTAACATTACAAATAAAAAAGTATAAACAATTTATAATGTGTATAGATATAGGTATAGATATAAATAATGATAGGCACATGATTTAGTACTTTGTTGGTTAAGAAAAAATAGTCCATTTGATTGGTAGACTACTTTTAAAACTTTCAGTTTGTTGCATATTATTATTATTCGAATATACTAACTTATCATCAAAGTCAAATTAACTATTTTAGCTACTTAATCATTAGATAAATTCGTTGAATCAAAGTATATAGCAAATAGACAAAACTAAATACTATTGCAATTTTAGCCTTGTATACTTTGCATACTACTATTTTCACAATCTTTAATCACATTAAGCAATACTTTATGAGCTATGCCCAAATTAAAACAATAAAATATAATTAGTAAGAACCACCATTTGCATATCGACCGTTATAACAAGTGATTAATGCAAAAGGTAAAAGATAAGACATGGCAAGTGTTTTCGAAATTGCCAACTATTTATATATTTAATTTTAAAACTTTTAACTACTTTATATGCACACAAATCTGTTTTTTCGCTTTTTCTACTTCTAAAAAATACAATAAACACGTAACTACCAAAGTGAGCAATCTCATACACCCCTGGCAACGATATCAATATTTTTTTTATTTATTATTATTATTATTTTTTTAAAAAGAACTTTTTAACAGAAAATTAAATTTGGTACCAAATTAAACAAACCTGATCACCGAAGAAATCAATCAACGCCAAATTCCGTCCAGAAATTATTTCTTTTCCGGTTGACATTTCATGAATCTGTCTCCATGACTGCAATCCAGTATACAACGTCGATAATATCGCAATCGCTAATGCATACCTATATATACAAATAATCAAATCCATAATTCGATCAAAGAATCAAAAATCAAATAAACGAAATTTCTGTGCACAAATTAAACCTGTATTCTTCGTATTCATCGAAATTTCTACCACGGCCGTGTTTATTACTGGCCATAATGATAAATGCAAGTACTGAGAATAAAAAACCGAAAGCTCGTAAAGCTAGTGATATTCTTTTTAACGAGTCTTCATGTCTCCAGCGTCTTAAGATTCCTGTGACGCCGTATCCAGGTGGCGGAGGGAGAGGCGATTGTGATTGGTCCACGTGTTCGGGTGGTGCTGTAGGTGTTGGTAGTTTTGATGGTGGTGGTGGTGATGACATGGAATTATATTAGGGTCTTGTTTTTTGATGAGAGTGTGTGTATAGTGATTGATGGTTTTTTTGTGATCGGTGATTTGTATGTATGAATGAATGGATGGGATTTTGATGGAATGTGGAGATGGTTACAATTAAGGGTGGCAAAACGGGCGGGTGGGCGGGTTTGGGCAGCCGGGTTAAAACGGGTTCGGGTCTAAATGGGTATGGGTTTAAATGGGCACGAGTCTAAATGGATATGGGTCTAAACGGGTTCGAGTTTAAACGGACAAATGAAAAAAAAAAAAAACGAAAAACGTAAAAATGACAAAAACGAAAGAAGTTTAAAAACGTAAAAACGAAAAAACGTAAAACGACAAAAATGAAAAATCTTTAAAAACGTAAAACATAAAAACGACAAAAACGAAAAATGTTTAAAAACGTAGTTTAAAAACGAAAAAACGAAAAACTTTTATAAACGAAAAAACGTAAAACGACAAAAACGAAAAATGTTTAAAAACGTTTAAAAACGAAAAAAACGAAAAACGTTTAAAAACGTAAAAACGAAAAAACCGAAAAACGTTTAAAAACGAGAAAACGAAAAACGTTTAAAAACGAAAAAACGAAAAATGACAAAAACAAAAAATATTAAAAACGTAAAACGTAAAAACGAAAAAAAAACGAAAAATGTTTAAATACGTAAAAACGTTTAAAAACAAAAAAAAACAAAAAACGTTTAAAAACGTAGTTTAAAAACAAAAAAACGTAAAACAACAAAAACGAAAAATGTTAAAAACGTAAAACGTAAAAACGACAAAAACGAAAAATGTTTAAAAATGTATAACATTTAAAAACGTAAAAATGTTTAAAAACGTAAAAACGTTTAAAAAACGGAAAAAACGAAAAACGTTTAAAAACGAAAAAACGTAAAAAACGAAAAACGTTTAAAAACGTAAAAATGAAAAAAACGAAAAACGAAAAAATGTTTAAAAACGTAAAAACGAAAAACGTTTAAAAACGTAAAAACGTTTAAAGACGAAAAACTTTTAAAAACGTAAAAACGTTTAAAGACGAAAAAAACGAAAAAAAACGAAAAACGTTGAAAAATGAAAAAACGTAAAAGAAATTTAAAAAAAAAACGAAATTACAAAATATTATATAAGTTTTATTTTGAAGAAATAGGTGTTGCCCAATGGGTACTCAATGTTGAGTCCACCTCTACCCATATTGCCCATTAATTTTTTTAATTAAGCCCAGTAAGACCCATTATAAAAAAATGTTAAACTCATAATTATCCATATATTTATTTTAAAAGTCCAGAATAACTCATAATTAAGCATCTGGGCTAATTTTGTCACCCCTAATTACAATGATGAGAATGGAAATTTGTTGTTTTTGATAACTCATTAAAAGCTATTATTTATTTTATTTTTTAAAGGTTGTATTATTTTTATCGATCAATAGAAGAGTTATAGTTGACATGTGACAAATGGGCTAGTTGACAAATGATAAACTGGGCTAGTTGACAAATGATAAATTATAGTTGACAAATGACAAATGGGTTAGTTGACAAGTGATAAATTATAGTTACAAAATGACAAATGGGCTTAGTTGACAAATGATAATGAAGCTCACATCTGGATACATAATTTTGTAAATTTGATTAACATATTATTTGATAATAAGTTACCAATGAAAGTTGATTAATAAAAATATAGTTCATTTAAAAAGAAAATGGTTAAACTGTCCATTAGGTGACCTCCCATTAATTTAAAAAGAAAATGGTTAAACTGCCCATTTGGTGACCTCCCACCGACCGATTCCATGGTCAATATGGAAGAGTTAAATCGCGTAATCCGTAGTATATGTATAGTTGTACCTCCATTTTTTGTTTCTAAACGTTTACAGGTTTTGATTTGAATTATGATCTTATTAGACATTGAGACTATTAATATTAATAATTGGATGTATAAAATGTTTCTTACTAAATAAAAGCAAAATCAAATTTGCTTAGTTTCAAGTATCATTAAATGGGTAAAAGAAACAAGTAAATGGAGTTGAAGTGCAAATCACATTAAAAAGAATTTCGCAAGTTACGCTTAGGGGTGGAATTTTAGAAGTCCAAGTCAAATGTCATGTTTTAAGGTTGAAATTGTCAAAACGTTATAAACTAGATGCGGAATTTCATCATCGCTGCTGCTCTAATTTTCTGGCATAAAACTACAGTAATACTTTCCAACCACTAATTTGTAAGGACTAAACAAAATATAAAGGTAATATTTTGACAATATGAACGATTGTTTCGTTTTCAAAACCGAAACACAACCGTAGCAAATGTTAAACCCAAAAATAATCCATTTCTCTGCAGGCTTCCCTGATGCAAAGCATAATGTGCCTGTCACAAGAATTTAGTTATAAAAGCACCAGACAGTTTTTGAGAGAATTGTGAAACAAATATTTGTAAGATTGCCAATTGATTAATTGTAATTATGTAGACTATAATAATACCTTCAGGGAGTTCGTGATGGTCGAATGGAGAACAAAGCGTCTTGGCAGCTCCAGTCTCCTTTTTTGTCTTTGCTTTCACTTCCTTCTCGACTTCCTGAAGCATCAATACATCCACAACAGGCCATGGTTATTATAAATATATGTGAACCAAAAATGGCACATGACTAGATTAGCAAATTTAACAAAACTATTTATTAATGAGTCGATTACTTTACCCCGTACCTCCAACAGGTCAAATGGGTCAAAAAAATAATAAGATTGCTTCAAAGAGTGAAAGCCACCCAATATTTTTAGTGCATAAGACCTCTTAATATAGTTTTCATCGTTAAATTTGACACATTATACTCTCGCTTAAACAGCTTAAATATTTTAGACACCGCATATTTGAGTCGACCCAGCTTGATATGTATAAAGGTACCCAATTGACAAATTTCCAACCCAAACAACCCCCCCCCCTCTTTGCCACCTGTACTACAAACCATACCTCTTCATCACACCATGGAGCCAAGATCAACTTCGTTTGGCCTAATGCTTCAATGAATTCATCCCAAGTTTTGGTAACTTGAACACACGCATCTCATTTTTGCTAAGCAACATTAAACATGCTTTGCTGAATATCATCCAGCAGTCCCCTTTACTTTATCACCCAAATCAGTCATAGGAATATTGACTTTTTCTCCATTGTCACGACGAACAGTACACACCTAAAAATACGCACACATCAGGCTTCGAAAAAAGCACTTAGCTCCTATTATTGCTTCAACATCTGCACCCTTTTTAATCACGGGAATTACAATAACTTATACTCCTGAAACTTTAAGGGGCAAGACCAGGCCTTTATCGTCACCATGAACCATCACCATCACCCCGATCTGTAAACAGCAACAGTTTGAAAGTCTGACACATCAATTAACGCCATTTGCAAGACTTACCGAGAAATGACAGTTACCGTTCTAGTACTATATGCCCAGGAATTCTGCCAGACCATAGCCTTTTCTCCTTTTTCATCCTCGAAGTCAATCTCAAACATCTAAGCAAAATTCTGGCCCAACTTTTAAGTTATATTGATCATGCAAGTGTCAATAACGAGGTGTGTCTTACTAGTGCTTTGTTGCGGAATTGATCTCAGTCAGCAATACTTATAAGTTATATTGACCAATGAAAATGAAATAAGAAAAAATAAGAATGTGTACGATGAAAAATATATTTACGTGTTTAACAAATAACCTAGTGTTCTCTTAAAAAAGCATCAATATTATAAATTATATAGTTGATTCGGTACTCCACAACACAAAGTAAATAGAAGGTCATAATAAAAAAAAGGATTTTGATAACAGTGGCCTTATGACATTTGTTAAGATTTCCTAAATTATATTCGCTTCATTAAATAAATATTCATTTTTCATACTTTTAGTGCATATATTCCATAAGTAATTACAATCATTATAGTATTAATTTAATATTATTTTATATAAGGAATATTGACGTTTATTTAAAATTTTGAATATAATCAAGGAAACCCCTTAAAAAACAAAAACAAAAAAGTGATGTGTTTTAGCGAATAGAGAGCTCTCTTTATCTTGATAACTTTTGTCTGCACATTAGGAATCAATTTATTGATAACTTTATTATGGTCTCTCTTTTTTTTCCAAAGCAATAATCGCATAAAAAACCACCTCAACAGAAGGCAAAGAAAACCTTTTTTCCTACATATTATGTAATGTAAACAAAACATAGAAAATGGGCTCAAGCAACATAACATATTTTGAACAAAGGTAGCAGCAATAATCTTTACTCAGACTTATGCTTACTTTTACAATGTTTGCAGCAAAGGTAAACTACATTTTAAAGATACTGCAAGGTAAGTTGATGTGTAATCTTTAAAAAAGGTTCACATGCCATGTTTTAAGGTTGAAATTGTCAGCACATGACTTCGTTTTTCTTTTCAAATATTCAATTAAAACGATAACAATATAATAGAGATAATAAAATGATACTGCGTATAATGATATGTGTTTAACTCTTTCAACAGATATTGTCAAATTTATGATCCAGTATTTTAATACTATGTATTTCATTGTGGATGAAACTCGAAAAAGGCGTTCAGCCTCGTAACCCAAACTAAACAGCAGAACCTTATTCCAAAGAAAATGAACAGGTTTCCATCCTCACCGCTGTGCTTATTTGCTGGACTAAATATTGGCATTTGACATATTACTAATGATATAAACTAGTAGAAAATATAAGTTTTCCTCATAGACAAGACCAAACATGGTTTTCCCACATACAATATGAACGACTGATTCATTTTTTAAACACGGAACAGCACAATTATAGCAGAGTTAAACCAAGAAAACAAAAACAAAATTCTTCAAATGTTGGATATGGTATTAATGTGATCATCTTTTAATAACTTCTACCCCAGTAAGTCCATTTCTTTGCTGGTTTTCCAGATGCAAAGCATAGTGTGCCTGTCACAAAAAATAGAATAAAATACAGCTACATAAGCACCAGACTGTTCTAGAGAGAAGTTTGAAACAAATAGTTGTTAGGTTGGCAATTGATTAATAATAACAATACTTATGTAGCCTCTAATAATACCTTCAGGCAGTTCGGGCTGGTCGAATGGAGAACAAAGCGTCTTAGCAGCTCCAGTCTCCCCTTTTGTCTTTGCTTTCACTTCCTTCTCAACTTCCTGAAGCATCAATACATTCAGAACAGGCTATATTCATAATAACATGTGAACCAAAAAGGCATATGACTGAAACTAGATTGGCAAATTTAACCAAGTTATTTACTAAAGGGCTGATTCAGGTTATGTCTTAAATCAATAAGATTGCTATAAAAAGAAACAAAGTTAAATGGATCATACAGGTAGAAAGCCACCCGAATAACTTTAAAGAACAAAAATCTCTTGAATCATCTCATCCAATCAAATAGACTATGATTGTAATCATAGTTTTTGCCATCAAATTTACACATTATACTCTCATTTAGAAAATGAATATTTTACACAATTGATTTTCCCTTTTTGGGGATATCAAATATGCAGTCAACAACATAGATGGTAAGTGCTGTTGACCAATTAGATATTAAATAAATCCTTTTCTTATTCATTTTTCACCCCTCAAGTATTTGATAAAAACACATTATATCCCTCTTTCTAATCAACTGCATGTGCAGTCAAGAGCACAATTCAATTGATTTTCCCTTTATTTAATCGAACCATTTTCCACCTGAAAGCCATCAGTACTACAAACTATTACCTCTTCATCACACCATGGAGCCAAAATCAACTTCTTTTGGCCTAATGCTTCAATGAATTCATCCCAAGTTTTGGTAACTTGAACACACGCATCTCGTTTTTGCTTAGCAACATTAAACATGCTTTGCTGAATATCATCCAGCATTCCCTTTACTTTATCACCCAAATCAGTCATAGGAATATCAACTTTTTCTCCATTGTCACGACGAACAGTACGCACCTGAATAATACACACACATCAAGCTTCGAAAAAAAGTACTTGCAGTTACTAAAAAGTACATTGTCTTACCTGGTTATTGGCTAGATCCTTTGGTCCTATTTCAATCCTGAGGGGGACACCTTTCATTTCCCAGTGAGAATACTTCCAACCAGGTGAGTAGTTCTCTCTAAGGTCTGCTTCGGCACGAATACCTAAATCGCATAAAGTTTTTACAGTAGCCGAACAAGCGCTTATTATTTCTTTAACATCTGCATCTTTGTAAGGCACGTGAATCACTATAACTTGTACTGATGAAACCTTAGGGGGCAAGACCAAGCCTTTATCGTCACCATGAACCATCACCATCACCCCGATCTGTATACAACCACAGCTTGAAATGGTTAATATAACATAACGCCTTTTACAAGACATGATGAAAATTGCCAGTTACCGTTCTAGTACTGTATGCCCAAGAATTCTGCCAGACCATAGCCTTTTCTCCCTTTTCATCCTCGAAGTTAATCTCAAACATCTTAGCAAAATTCTGGCCCAAGCAATGTGAGGTTGCACCTTGCACACCACGTCCAGTATTTGGTATGAACGCCTGCATGCATGGAAACACTTGTTATGACAAATATCATTTAAGATTTCATTAGAGGTGACACAATCAGATATGAAAAGGTAATATTTAGTATGGGTCAAACGGAGGGGTTGAGTTAACCTGCCAGCACTTCTTGTCTATATTTGAAATAATTTCAGATAATTAAAGCTCTATTTATGCTTGCAAAGACAATATTACTATAATAGTAATCTAAATCTCGGATAAAATGTCCTAGTATGCATTAAGAAATTGATTTTAGTGACTTTAAACCCAGTTTGACCCATCCCCTTTTTGTTAAATTTTATATTAGAGCCCTTTAAGATTAAACACAACCTAACTAAATACATTCATATGTAAATGGGACACAATAGCCATCTCTATATTTCAAAAAAGAAAATTCCTACAAGTACCTCAACACTAGTAGTATATAGTCCACCAGCAAACTTCTCCAGCTCACTTTTCTTCCCTTTCACAACAGGGACGGCCAGGTACTCCTCATATAGACGTCTGTACAGTTCAAGGATTTCAAGAACCTAAAATACATCATCCATCAAAGTCAGATAGATCATCTTATAAAAAAAAACATATCAGTAATGTTTAGAACAAACGTATCAATAAAAATGATTACAGCGAATTTTACATAAATTTTGTACCTCAGTATCTGCCTCCTCCTTCGTTGCATGTGCAGTATGGCCTTCTTGCCAAAGAAACTCACGGCTCCTAAAATAATGTAAAGTTCAGCATTATGCACAAGCAAATTGACTAATCAAAAACCTAAGTTCATAATGCATGAGTAATATAACTAAACACAAAAACCATGTGATGCTATAAGTAGACATGCAAAGTATATAGAGATATCAACTAGCACCAAATAGCACCTGATAAAAGGAGTAGGGTTACTGAATTCCCATCGAACAACGTTGCACCATTGATTAAGTTTTAAAGGCAAGTCACGATGTCCCCTGATCCACTTAGAAAAATACGGATACATGACTGTTTCACTAGTCGGGCGAATGGCAATTGGATTTTCCAAATCAGAGTCACCTGATTTTGTTACCCAAGCAACCTACAATTGTAAATCATAGAATACAAGTATATTACAGTAACGGAAGCAATAAAGTGATCCTTAAATATCACAAGCACAACGTTATTGGACCTAAGATTGCCAAGTTACTCCATATAACATACCTCAGGAGCAAAACCCTCAATGTGATCCTTCTCCTTTTGTAGAACATTATTGGACACAAAAAGTGGGAAGTAACAAGGTTTAATCTTCATGTTCTTAATTTCTGGATCAAAGAAGTTCTGCATAACGATTATTCAAAAGATAAAAAAAAATTTAATCCATCATGCTTTTCCCAACCTGGTGACAGAAAATAGTAACACTAAAAGAGCAAGAGAAATACCAAAACAGATATTTAATTAAACTTATAGTTCCGTGCTTACTTGCATTATCTCCCAAATGCCCATTGTCCATGGCCGGAGGATGTAACAGCCAGATATGTCATAATATTCGATCATTTCACCATTTGTAAGAACCTATAAGAGCCAAATAAAATGACTTGTAATTTAATCACTATCAAACCCAAATAGTATATATATATATATCCTTCTACAAGTTTTGGTTGAATGTATTGACGTATATCATTGATTTTTTCTATTGTATTGCAGCAATTACAAACCTTCTCTCCTGGGAATGTTTAGACAGAAATGTTCATAAAATAAGTATTCTAGAAGACTATAGCAGATGACCACCAAATTACTGATGTGTCGTGTAATGATGTGGACATATATGCTACTACAGTTCTTTTATGAATATCTGTTGAGTCCATTTTTTTAGAACAGCATCTGCAGAGTCCATTTACTATACACTGTCATTGTAAAAGGGACAATGACATGCATTTCTAGATCATAAATCTCCGGACATATACTGAGTAACGACAATTGCCATCATCTATGAGTTGGTGAATAGTGATGCAAAATTTCTTTACATTAACAATGTAAATAATTAAATAAAAAATCTACTATTCTCTTGCTTATATGATTTCAAGTTTTGTTTGATTTTTTTCTCTAGATGGTCCATACATGAAATACTAATATATATCACAAAACTACGGCGTATGAAATATATTAAAGTTGGAAACACAATAGACACGCCCTATACCTCAGGATACCATTCCCCAAAGTTGCCATCTTTAGTATTAGTGAGACCTAGACCAGTTTCCTTCTTCCTTCCCTCTGCAATCACAAATACTATGACATTAGTACATAAATAGCATATACACATGCATCTTTTCTATATATAGCATTCAAGTGTTAAACCATCTATCGCTTGGGGTGTGTGTGTGTGGAGGGAGCAACAGAAGCAGCGTAAAAAGTGGCAATCGTACATAATTATAATCTGATCCTAAAATTAATCTAATACGAAATTCTGCTGTTTTTGTTACTTGTTACAGTAAAACAGTATTACGTATACCTACCAGTTTTCTCTCAGGTTTACATCAATTGTGAAACTAAGAACTAAGTCATCTAACATTACATCTAACTGCAACGTATTTTTTACACCTATTTCCATCACAGGCACCAACATCCACTTCATAATGCACAAAAAAAATCGATTTTATTCAACAGAAGCACTATAATTTGATCTAATTCTAGAATTCAACAACAAACATCTCTTTTCGTCCAACACAATAAGACTAAACACATACATACATAGCCGCTTTTCCTAATTTATGCAAGTAAGCATTGGATATAATAACAGAAATTAACAAAAACACTTACTACTGGATTTGGCAGCAGCATTAGATTTGTCGGCTTTAGCAGGCTTATTTCCACCGGCCATAACTTTGAATTTCAACTGCAAATCAAAAATCAAAACTATAAAACCTAGAAATGCGATGCAGCTAAGTAAGAATATACTAATTTCAAGTGAAACTGCAGAAATGCGGTACGTTCTTACTGGTTGCAAAAAAACGATTGATCGTAATCAACTTAAACTCACCCCCGGCCGAATTCGCGTTGCTCCAGTCAACTGCCGGCGTGATTGTGGATCGATTGGGAACTAAAGATGTGAAAATGAAATAGAACGGGTTAATGTTTCGAGTAATGTAATCCCAAAACCCTAACGTGCACCTAATAAGTTTCCACTAGACCCCTTTGACTTATATTTTCACAGAAAGCCCTTCAAGTTTTACATCATTCTGAATTGCATCTTTTTTTATCACGATTAAAAAAAATCGATTCAGTGACTTGTCACTCTAGCATCGTGGTCACCGTTAACATTTTCGCTTTCTTCCAACTGTTTTTGGTGTGTTTGAGACTTTGAGATCTTTTAATTAAAGTTTTACTATGGACATAGTAAAATATAAACTAATATAATTATTTTTGGGTAAATTACAGTCTATACCCCTGTGTTCCTCTAGATTCACACGTCGCATTTCTAGACTCTGATTTCCGCAGTCCCTACCCCTATGGTTGCCATTTTCGTAACAAATCAACCCCTCCCTCGTTAAATCTAACAAAATGATCGTTAAATCATACAAAATGGCTAAATACTCTCATCCTCATAAATATCAAATCTGAATCAATAAATATCACCCTCACCCTCAATTTGTCACTCCCTCCCCTCCCCTCCCCGGCTCCCCTCCTTCATTCTGTTTTCCGGCAACCACCTATTGACTTCACCACCGCCACCGCCGCCCTAATGCATCACCGCCACCACATCTCTCATTCCTACCTGTTTACTTCACCGCAAATGACGAAAACGAATTGGGTTTTCTCATTACAAAAATGATGATTACAAAAATGCACAGCAAATTAACACATGATTGATGCGATTCACCTTTCAACACCGAACGCAACTTTGTAGATCTGTTGTGTTCATGACAAATCTCAACGCTCCTCCACCGGAGTTTTCTCTCACTTGCTACCCCGTTTCCACCACCGTCGGTCTGTTGTATTCATCTCAACCGCCACCAGATCTAGAGATCCGGTCGGTTAATTACCAGAAAATGCAGGTCTGGCCAAGAGAGTGACGATGATGGTGATTTCCGGTGGTAGTGATGGTTAAACCGTTGATTTTGTTTGTTGCTTTACGGTGGTGGTGACGGTGAGAGATCCCGTTGGTTTCTTGCGAAACAAAGCTAGATATGGAGTCGTTTATGTTTAATTTTTACATGAATGTGGTGTGGGTGTATTTCTAGATCTGCGTATGTACAGCTCTATGTTTTTGTATGTGGGTACACAATTTTTTTAGTTTGGAATTAATTGATTGATGTATGTGCAGATCTGTGTGTATTTCCGGATCCGTTTTTCATATAAAGTATAGTTTTTGCATTGTGATTGATGTATTTTTGCTGTTGTTTGTGTTTTTTTTTTAAATTGTTAAATTTGGTTTGTGGTTTCATGATCTATAAGGATTTCAAATCTGATGGTGTATGAATGGTCCTGGATGACAATGAAAGTAACATAGAGGGATTTGTTGGTCTTCAATTTATGTGTTTTTGGATGGATGGACCAAAACCCAGATCTGGGTTTTATTTAATTTAGTTTATGGTGTTGTTTGAATTATTTGTTTGATGATAAAATTAGGGTTAGGGTTAGGGTTTGAAGGGAAGAGGCAGAAAGAAAAGATGACAGGATTTTAGGATGAGGTATTTTAGTCATTTTGTATGATTTAACGATCATTTTGTTAGATTTAACGAGGGAGGAGTTGATTTGTTACGAAAATGGCAACCATGGGGTAGGGACTGCGAAAATCAGAGTCTAGGGATGCGGCGTGTGAATCTAGAAGAACATAGGGCAAAGACTGTAATTTACCAATTATTTTTTATAGATCGACGAACTAAAAACATGCTGAAAGTATAATAAAATAATTGTAATATATTAAGTATTTATCTAAGAAGAATCTTGTGATCAATATAGTAGCTAAAATATAATGAAAAACTACTATATTATTTTTGTTTCCTTTTGTTTGTTTAACGGAATAGAGGATCATTGGTAAAAGTAAACCAAATTTTATGTGTAACCAAATCTCGTTTTATACTTTTCAAAACCGCTCTTGAAAAATCTCCTCATAATAGTATGAGAGTAAACTAGAGGTGAGTTCGGGATGGAACCAGTACCGAACGGCGTGGTACCAGGCTTGTTTTGTAGCTCAAAATGAGTACCAAATATCAAAATGATTGAAAGTTGGTACCGGTTCAGTAAAAATGGTGTCATACGTGATTGGTACCGCAAATATATATAAAATTACACTGGATGCGTACAACCTTTCGAAATGCTAATGAAAACTATATCAAATTACACTCCTACTACATAATCTATATTGGTAAGCATATTCATTCTTCAGTAAACATAACAAAACAAATTTAACACCATACTACTACTCCTTCTAAATCAATTTGTATTGCTACTTAAAAATCAGTAATCAACACTCACTAATCATCTTCACATAACTTAAAGAACAAGTGCAACGGGAATGGAAGCTAGAATATGAAGTTAAGCAACTCTTCCGACGGGGTGGAATTATCGTTGCATAAATCAAGTTCAAACTTCATACTATGCATGGTCCAAAATGACTATCAATGGGCTTCCTCGACCGGTACAAAACCCGGTAACAAACCCGTATTGTACTGATAAATACCCGAATCCCGAATTCACCTATAATGAGAACCAAATCCCGGACTGTATAAATTCGGTTGGTACCAAATCCCGAATTCACCTATAATAAGAACCGAATCTTGAACCTTATATCTTCGGTTCGTACAGAATCCCGAATTCACCTACAATGAGAACCAAATCCCCGACCGTATATCTTTGGATGGTACCGGTTCGATTTCGAGATGTTGGTGTGCATGCTCATTCCTAGAGTAAACTTTAATATAAATAATTTTATAACAGCCAAAATCTTTGATAATAAAACATACTAAACCACTATTCACCAACCGAATATTTAAAAGACAAATAACCATTCCACTTTTATAATACATATATATATATATACACTCCTTATACATTTAACACATTTGCTTAATTTTCAATTCAAGAGTGTCCATTGTCTAAATTGTCCTTTCAAGAACAATTTACGGAAACCAATTAATTCAAATTGTTTGATTTTTAATTCAAATTGCTTAGCAAAAATAAAAAATCAATTCAAATTTATATTTATATTTTTTTGTCAATGCTGCAATTATATCATTTTGAACTCTAAAAACCTAAATAATTTTAATCCTGCAATTACAATGTATATAATTTTGTATTAAATTAGTGTCATCGTTAATCATTAATCATATGATATTATGTCTTACGTACATATTCAATTATCTTTACACTTAATTGATTCTTATATTTTGAGCTTCAAATCCTTCGATGCAAATCAAATCTTAGTAAACCAAAGAAACAAATCGAACATCATAATAAAAATACGTACATATTGCTTTGTATTGGCACTATGCTATTATATATATACAAGTGAGGCCTAATAAATAACCTTATATTTATTTACAAAAATATACATAATACTATTTTAACTATGATAATATTTTATTTTTATTCTTTTGACAAAAATTGAAAATTTGTATTAATATTAAATATGAAATAATCTAAATAAAAAATATATTTAAAGGAGGTAAGACGCCTCCATATTGATACTATTGTTAATAGATATTGATTTCAGATTGGAACTTTGAATGTCAAACACTGAACCCTTCATCTTGGGAGTTTGAACCATTGACTTGTGCTTGAAGTTAAACAATTAGACTTTAGAACTTGATACTAACCTTGATGAACTTTAAATGATTGATAACTGATAATGATATTGAGATAGCGTAACCTGATGCAGTTCTACTTGTTTTACACAAGATGTAAAAACATCCAAAAAACCTTAACACCAAATAAACAAAACAACTTCAAAAAAGTGATGCAACTAAAAATAAAAAATTTCAACCAAATTAACGTTTTTGAAACCCCAACTACCTCAAGCGCAAACCACAAAGTATGGGTGATAACACCACTAAGACTACGAAGTGACCTATCGCAAAGAATTGAGTTGCGATTAAACACTTGACCAAGGAAGCAACATTTAGAGCAGCCATTGACGGACATGGTTAAATATTGGCGGTGGGAAAGTGAAACGCTCAAAAACGTCTAACACCACAAAGGAAGAGGAAATTTGTTGAAGGTGAAGGTGGAAGAAGATCTAAAGCTCATCATGTCGATAGGATGACAGATCTACAATTTGCAATAGACTTGGTTGAAGTAGATCTAGTGTCCCAAACAACAAAAGAAAATAGATCTAAGATTTTGACACTTGGTTCAAGCAAATCAAGAATTCAAATATAATCGAAAGATAGATCTACAATTGGTAAAGCTTGTTGAAGCATATCTATGGTATGAACTAAGAGATGTACCCACGATTTGAGGCTTAAATATGAATAGGTGATTAGGGTTTTGCAAAAAAAAAAATAACACTCACACAAGATGAAAAAACATGATGAAATTAAAGAGTATTTACGAGAGAAATTGCACTTAAAAACGTTGATTTAGACTGAAATGTATAGTCATGAGAGTTTAAAATAGAGGTTGTGAGGAGTTCCCAAGTCAAAAAGAACATTACTAAGTGTTTACTTTTTTCAACTATGATAATATTTTAGTGCTAACAATTTTCATCTCCGTATCTACTACTAAGATCCAGGAACACAATCAAAGCATGTTATTCACAGTGTAATTATTATTAGACTTTGGCTATAAACTAAATCGATCCTTTTGACTACAGTGGATGTTTTCGAACCAAAAGTCAAAAAGATCGAGTAGGGTCATTTTGGCAATGCCTTCAATGACTGTATTCTTTGCCAACGATCATCGTCATCGTCGTACTAACATCATTGTTGGCATTCTACCGTTTAACATAATGTTTTGATCGTTAAACTACATAGATAAGGTATTTATCTCTCAATTATAACTTATGTTCCATCGTACCAAATTTTCTTTTTTAATGTTGTTTACACATTTTCCCCCTTTTTGCATATCAAATTTCATGCACTTCTTTTACTTTATTCTTTATCAAAATTGTGAGCTTCTTACGTTCATTGGTATGAAAATGGGTGCACGTTGTTTGATAACGCGTAAAAAGTCACGTTTTTATGCACATTTTCTTATCCGTATTGATTATATAGTTAACACTTCAATCCAAATATTACATTTATTTGATTTATTGTACTAATTAGGTAATCATGAAGACGATGCTGCAAAGTTCACAAAAAACGAGCAAAAACTAAAGAAAATGGAGCAAAGTCAACACAAGTCGATTCGCTCGCGTTAAAATTATCTATTTGATAATTTTATGGAAATTATCTTTGATTAACATCAAATTCAAGATCAGAAGATTACAATCGCGTGGGTTCAAGAATCACAAAAAACGAACGAGAAACGAATAAGTTATGACGAAAACAAGCAACGAACGATTTACGATTCCGCACACGAACACACGACCTCGCAAATCCGGGCCAAACCACCCGTATACAGTCTAGATTGAATTGTATACGGCTCAAACTATCGTATACGGTTGGGATTGAACCGTATACGGCTTAAAAGAACCGTATACGGTTCACGTGACCCGAATATGCTTAAATCTTCAATCTTGATACGGTTCGCGCGTTACGGGTCGATTTTGTGAAGGTCAAATACGGTTCGGGGATCCTTCTATAAATACCAACCTCCTCATTCAACATTCACATATCTTTTTCTTCACACCTTTCTTTCACATTTCTTACCTTTCACCTACAAACTTCTATCTAGTTTCTTTTATTTTCTCACTCTAGTTTAGTCCTCTAGTTTAATTACTAATTATGTTTAATTAGTAATTAACTATAGGGTAATTATGATTAAATTAGTGATGTTAGAATGGAAACTTTATGTTTGTATTCAAGTGTTCGATGTACGTTCCGACTCAAGAATTTAACCATTCGTTAATATTATTCTGCTTTAATTTTTCAGGTGATATCTCCTCCTTTTCTCTTATTAATTTGTCATAATGTTCTTGTTTGATGTTTGTGATCTATTAATATTTGAAATGTTAATTTCCATGATATGTGAGTAGTTTATTATTGTGATTTGTCGGAATGTAATTAATTAGGAGTAGTGATGATGAATAACGTAACTCTGTTTTGTCTTAACCTCTATAATCTAAACCTGTGAATTAAATGACCATCTCCAGTTATCCATATGACTATAACCTAGGTATTAGAAATTGATCAAGTCTAATTAGGGTAAATAGTTATATGTGTAAATAATCATACAGGATTAAGAAGCTACGAGACCACCGTGTAGTACATAGTTATTTTGTGAATATAAAAGAACTATGGAATCCACTGTGTATCACTTAGTGGATCTTCCGACTTAAGTATGATTGATGTAAGGAGAATGTATACACTTCAATTACATTATTACTTATTGAACTACATGGCTTGCATATGAAGCAATGCTAAAACATTGTGAATAATCCAGGGATGTATAATTGATCGTAGAGGAAAGCTTTAGGTTAAGAAATGCCATAGTTTTATGGAGAAGCATCTAGTAAGTAAATCAAAGCTATAGGTAGCTTTAAATATTTACAACCCTAGGTCTTACTTAATAGTTCGGACAAACCAAGTTAATTATTATGATTTCTTAAAATAAACTTATATTGGTGTTAAGATAGACCAAATTAATCATTGTAGTTTGCTACTTTATTCATGAACCTAAATAGGTCACTAGTTCTATATAAGAACAGTGTTGGGAGTCGAGCAAACTTATTTGGTCAGTATCACGATAATCTAGTTCCTGGTGACATGCCACATTAGAATCTATAATAATATGGTAGGGCTCTAGTTTTACACCAACTATAGGTAAATAATATTTTAAGAATACTTATAAGTTCATCATCCCGAAAACCCTAATTTTTGCTACTCTGACATATCATACTCTACCTATATCTATTTTATCCTAATTATTTACCCTTGCATTTATTTTTATTTATTTGTTTTATTTAAAATTAGAAAAATACCAAAACACCAAATCTACCTACTTTAATATCCTTCTGAAAGAATTATCTCTTCAAAAGCACCACATTCGTTTCAATTTGTTGCGATTTTAAGAACGATCTTAGGTTATACTTGCTGCTTACTAACAAGTAGGTAGTACATATAATTTGAGCCCCAGCTCTTATAAATTTAAAACACACAATTGATAGCGCACCGTTATGTCACTATCCTGCATCAATACAAACGACGACACCTCGCCAGGATAAACCGACCGTTCGGGGCGTAATCATTATTCATGGCAAATAGGCGTGAGATACCACCGAGGGGAAGTCCTGAACATAAAATTTAATATATAGCTGACAACAACTCATTAGTAATACGAAAATTTTTATTATAATAAAAAGAACCATAAATATGATGATAACAAAGTGTTTTTATCTGACACATTTACATTTATTGTAATTTATTACTTGAATATTGCAATTCTCCTTGCGTTCTTAAAAGCAAAGTCGTCAATAAACTCTTTATAATCAACATTCTCCAATAGATTGCTCTCAATAGCTATTAATACTAATCCATTAAGTCTCTCTTGTGACATTGTGGACCGCAAATATGACTTCAACAACTTCAGTTTTGAAAAACTTATTTCTGCAGACACCACGATTACTGGAATAGTCAACAATACTCTGTATGCAATTACTGCATTAGGAAAACAATTGACTTGTTTAAGAAAATTCAAAACATCGGCACCTCTCATATTTTCACCTGGCAACTAATTGTTAAGCAACTTTAATTCCAAATAAATTTATTTGCATCAATGTCTGATTGTCCATTACTCTCTAGTGCGGATTCCAGATCACTACAACACAAATTAAGATCATTGTCATCGAGGTACTTCAACTTATCAGAAGTAAACAAGAAACCAAAATTTTTCTCATAAGCTTTGTATTGTTCAAATCTTTCTCGAAGAGAAGCAAGTGCTTAGTCAATAATGTATAATAATTAATTAACTTTAAACGACTCTTCGGCAGAAAATAAAGCATCTTATTGATCACTAGAATTTTTATCAAATTGTCTTTTTATATGAACTTCACGTTTCTGAGGAAACACTGGATCAATATCTAACTCAATAGCAATTTCATTAGCAACATCTATCGCTTTAGACAATCCGGTGTCTATATACGACTCAAAATAAGAAATCAATCCATTTACTTCTTTAGTAGCAATATCCAAAAGCATATCCTTAGTTTGTAATTTTTTGCTCACCAAATTTACCGTGAATAAAACTTCAAACCAAATGACTATTGCAACTAAAAACTCATGTTCACCAAGCTCATATTTTGCAAGGGATCTAGCTTCACTTTGAATTCTAGCATCTTTATCAATTTTTGCAACTTGAAGCAAAGCTTTTCTTATGTCCTTAATGTGAAATCTAATAGCTTTGACACTATCAACATGACTTTCCAAACGAGTCATCGACAATGATTTACGAGTCAACCCCGTAACATTGTCTTTCAAAATATGTCATCTCTTAATAGAATTGGCAAATATTGTGTAAATTTGTTGTATAACTCCAAAAAACTCTATAGCTTTCCCACAAGTGTTAGCCATGTCACATAATGCAAGATTAAGATATGAATACCACACGGAGTATAAAACGCTCTACGATTTATTTCTAAGAATTTCTTTTGAACTCCCTTACATGGACCTTTCATATTTGCCCCGTTATCATAACCCTGACCGCGCACATCATCAATGTCAAGATCAAGAGATTTCAGTTTTTTGTGTGTAATATCAAAAAGTCCTTGGCCGGTGGTATCATCGACATTCATAAATCCCAAAAAGGATTCCTCAACACTAACACTTTGAGATAAGAAATTGACATATCTTAATATTAAAGACATTTGTTCTTGGTGACTTGCATCAGGGGTACAATCAAGTATCACAGAGTAATACTTTGCTTCTTTTATTTTCTTGATGATTTGTGCTTTGATATCACGGGCAAGTAAAAGTATTAACTCATTTTGAATGAAATGACCAAGATAATGAACATGAGTTTCATTACTCGTGACACGTCATATATGCTCTTTGATAAGTGGATCAAACTCTTCCAACATTTCAATCAAACTCAAAAAATTACCTTTACTATTTTGATATAAATTCTCATTTTTACTGCGAAATGCAAGAAGGGGCTTGTTTTCAACTAATATATACTGAAGTGTCCATGACATCATCGTATATCATCAAATTTACACCTTATTTTATTAAAAATCTTTTGTGTACGTATAAATCGAAGCAATAAGAAACCTTTTGAGTTATTTCGACTCCAATTGATTTCTCGAAATCCATAAGGTAAGCAAATTTTACACCTTATTTTATTAATAATCTCTTTTTAGGGTTTTATACTTATTTCTTGTATTCGATCTTTCTTCCTTAAACAAAATTGATAAATACGGGGTATTAAGTTACAATTGATACTGTATTGTTTAAATTTTGCAGAAGAAGATTATAAGCTTCATAAAATGCAGGTCAGTATCTGTTATGTGGCGGCTTAATTTTTAATTCTGCTTTTGGTATTTGTACTGTTCAGTGTGTGCTTATAGAGGCATCTAACCCCCAATTTATAGTTAATCAAAAAAGCCCTAAGATCTATGAGTTTATATTATATGATACAGTTATACATTCATTCTAGCTGTTAAATTGTAGGTTGAATTCGCTAATGATAAACGAAATCGAATATATTATCATACAATAATAATTTATACATCAATTTTTAGAGGGAGTTTGAGATCACATATCAAGTGTTAATGGCTTATTGAATTTTTTGAGAGTTATGAACTTTATGTTTTGTATAGCTTATCTTAGGGGAAAAATCCTTTTTATTCAGGCCGGTGAGATGGTGCTTATTTCCAACACACTACGAAGTGATAAGCACTTTTTTAAGCAATTGAAAATTTAGTTTATGCTTTTGCTTAGTGTGTCCATAATCCAATTTACACAAACTATTAAGAAATAATTCAACAATATATAAGATTGTCTTCTTTTGGTGATTTTATCTATTAGTTTCTTAAAAAATCAAATATGTCAATCGCACATACGGTTAGTTGATTATCTAATTCTTGTGACTTCAAGAAGCATAAGCACATACAAAAGGACCAACGCTGTCTCCAGTGGCATGTTTTAGTATAGGTTGTTATCTGATTCCTATTATTCAGTATCACATTATCAGTCTCAGAAAGCACATACAAACACACTTTAAGTCAATATACATAAATATTCCTTTAAGGATACTTGATGTATAACCTTTTATTGATGAGCATGTTATGTGGAGTGTAGGCATCAAGGGCAAGACTTTTTAAGGAGTACAAGGAGGTGCAGAGGGAGAAAGTAGCTGATCCAGATATACAGCTCGTTTGTGATGATTCAAACATATTTAAATGGACTGCACTTATCAAGGTGTGGTTGACTTGAATGGATGTATATACACACACATACGCACATACGCATATTGTTACATTTTGTTTGACCGGGTGGTTTATACAGGGACCATCGGAAACTCCTTATGAAGGTGGGGTCTTTCAGCTTGCGTTTTCTGTGCCAGAGCAATATCCTTTGCAGCCTCCTCAAGTGAGGTTTTTAACAAAAATATTTCACCCAAATGTACATTTCAAGGTATAAATCTTTTCTTTATTCTTTTCCTCCCCCTGGCCTTTAGAAAGTAGATATATGATAACGAATAATCAGAATCAGCTAGTCAACTGTACATAAGAGATAGCGTTTTGATGTGCTTGGGCTTTATAGAAGTCATAAATAATAAGAGAATTAGTTGTTTGAGAGTTTGGCATATTATGGCAATTGAAGAAATTAATGAATAAAATGACCAAAAAGCAAAAAAAAATTAGGTAAAGGGCGAATGGCAAAATATTAAAATAACAAAATGTTACAGAATGCGATGGGACTCCTATCGAAAAACTTTAGACATTCCTCAAGATTATACAAGCCAAACAAAAAACCAAATGCTAACATCAAAACCAACTAGACCGTCAGGGTCTTCTAACATGACCGTGCAGAATACACCTCCAAAAGTGTCAGTTTTGTGGAAAAAGAGGATATACATCTAGAACGAAAACTTGGTGATTTTGTTTTGATAATCAGATTTGTTGCAGCTGGAATGAAACTCAACACCCAAACTTACTATTTGACCACAATATAATCAAATATTGAGAAGCATGATCTTTTTATCCAAGATTTTGAAACTTATTATTTCTCCTACAAGTTCAAATAATAACCGCAAATTCAAAAGCTCCCCCACTGTACAATGAGTTGGAGGTTTACTTGATAGTATTTTCTGTATTCTACCTATAAATTGCATGGCATGTGAATGTGATAACACACATCTTCATGCCAATTTGTAACTTCGTCTCATTGGGAAATTCTTTGGTTAGTTTGGTAGGATGGTGACTACGAATGTCATTATTCTTGCATAAGAAGATGTATATACATTTAAAACTATCTATGAGTAGCTTATAAGTTGATTTATATTCTGTGAGAGATAGTAACTTATAACTTGATTTATATTCTGTGTTTTGTGCAGACGGGAGAAATTTGCCTAGATATCCTGAAGAATGCTTGGAGTCCTGCTTGGACACTGCAGTCTGTTTGTAGGGCTATAATTGCGTTAATGGCCCATCCAGAACCAGATAGCCCATTGAATTGTGATTCAGGTAAAATAATATATAAATATATATCATTATTTTTATACTCTTATTAATTAATACTAACCACTTTTCCTCAATCATGTTATCATTTCCTCAAAAGATCATTTTATAGATATTCCCCTTAGTTAAGATATTCAGTTTCTTACTTGTTAAACAGATGTGAAACTGAGTAACAGTTTTTTTTTGCAAATTTATAACAATATTCTCGAGACACATAGAATAATAAAAAATAAATGGAAATATATCATTGTATATGGAATAAGTTCTACCTGATCAAGTTTCTCGTCAGAATTTGTTTTAGCTGTGAAAGCTATGATTGAAGTGTTGATATTTATTTGAGGTATTTATATATTTGTCTGTATCAAAAAAGCAAAGTCTATAAGTGTTACCACTTAGATAGGCGAATGGTCGCATTTATTTATTTTTATTACTTCTTTCTTTTTGAGTACTGTGACTTGAAGAATGTGAACAAGAATCAAGTAAATTTATACTTGGCTACTAAAAGCTAGGGATAGTTATTTAATTTTACCTTCACCGCAATAACTTGTTTCTTTTAACGACTATCAATCCTGTCATCTGAAACTGATTACATTGATTCTAAATAATCACTAAAAACAAGAACGTACTCAAAACTGATCATTATTATTGCTCATCATAATGATTGATTTCAAGCACCCCTTAGAGATTGTGCACTCATATGCATTCCCTTGGCTTTTGTTTTTACATTATTGTGGTGAAATTTGGTTGCAGGCAATCTTCTTCGATCTGGTGATGTTCGAGGATTTCAGTCTATGGCTAAGATGTATACCAGGCTTGCAGCTATGCCCAAGAAAGGTTGAAACAATTATCACCTTATTCTTGCTTCTAAGATTTCATATCTCCATTGTAGGTGTTTCTGGCTGTACTCCAATTTTATGGCTTTAAATACTTGTTTGTTGTTGAATTTTAATGGGAGATAACATTTGACTTGATGAATTAAAAGGAGATGTAAATAAAGATCAACTGCAACTATTGTTTTCCTTGGAGATAATTGTAATATGAAGAAAACTAACACCTTTGGATTACGTTCTAACGTTTTGTCAACATTGAGGCCAAATGTGTTGGACCCAATAAATAGTAAAAAATGTAAGCAAGTCAAGTGAGACCATATCAATTTGTCTTGTTTAAAAGATTACATTATTGTAATCTTACAGTAATCGTATTTACATCACCAACTTATATACAAAAGATCATTATCACACTGATTACTTATAAATACGTCTAAAAAGGGAAGGCAACAAATGTTTTTGAATTAAAGTAACATGAAGATATGTTTTCAATGGATGGATATTCAAGTAGCTTTACAAAGGTTGCAGCACTCAAACTGTGGCTTGCCTTCCCGAACTTCATTCGGGCAATTCAAATCCGTGATAATTATGCTCGTCTTTAGATTTGTTTTTAACTGAATCCTATATCAATCATGGAATTAGTCTTACATCATTGTTGTCATTAATTTGGTTTTCACAATATACTCTATTCTTCTATTACTGAATGAATTTTTAATTACTTAAGTAATGGGCGTACATGCAGAAAAACAATAGTTGGCTATTTTCGTATTCACACTTTTTTTCATACTCGAGACGAGGGCAAACGCCCCTGCTCTCCATCCTAATAAAAACCAATAACAAGTTTGTTCATGTTAACTTAATCATAACTTTGCGGGATGGAGATAACAAAGTGGTTTTGAGGATTTAGTTACCTCAAGTGTTAATATATGTGTGTGTGTGTGAGCTGTGAAGAGACACCTTTGGCTTCCAAGGTGCCATCTGAATGACAATTAACAGCAGGGGTTCTCATAAATACATTTCACTTTAAAAAGAATACAAACAAATCCAAAGCATTGATTTGATATTTAACCATAAGATGCATGGGAGAAATCTAAGGGATAAACTTTGAGCAGTTTTAATTGGATGGATACAAGATTCAAGATAAACGACCTCTATTATGAACCATGATTTTCAGATGTCACAAGACTACAACCAACGGAATTATAAACCTACATTCTGTAAGTGTGTCAACGTAGCAGCAAGGTAAGCCACCTAAAGGATCCTATAATAACAAGGTTCTAATACACACAGCAGTTGATCTGCCAGTAAACTATATGATGGATTAGAACTTTCTATGATTTGAGAAACTTGTCAAACCAATGACTCGCTTCTTTAACCATTGATGATGTCATTTGATGCCCAATTCCTGCTTCTGCTATTACCTGCATTTCATTTATAACCATATGACACATACTTAAGGTCAAACCAACTCCTGATGCTCCCCAATCCAACCACGTCAGTTAAGTTGTCGCAGGTTGTGGTCTCTGGGGTTCAAAATACTTCAAACGGATTGGCTTAAAAGTAAACACGGTTTGTGCTATTAGTGTTGAACTATTTGAAACAAACTACTGGCTCAAAATGAGGTTGTATCGTGATTTTTGTTTACTTCAATAACCATATTTAAGTCCCACAGTGTGTTTTTTATACATAAAAACCTCTTAAATATCTTTATTGAAATAGTTAGATTATTATTGAATAATAGACCTCTTAAAATCGTATTATGCACACTAATTGCGTATATATTATTTGGACATTTATTTTGGGTCAAACCGGCCAACCCGTACAAAATTACCCATTTTGGCCCGTTAACCAACCCGCCCATTTTGCTGATATTTAAAAGCAGGAAATGGTGGTCAATACCTGGAAACTAAGTGAACACTTGGCATCTTCAAAAGCCATGCGTGTTCTGGATATGGTACCATCCAGACCTGCCATTGGGCAACGGGGATCTTCTGCACCTGTATGTATCAGAAAGCTTTGTAATGTTATACCGTCAATTTGGAACAAAATATGAAGAATCAGTTAATATAACTTGGATTAATAGGATGGTAGATAGGTCATTTTACCGTTCAACATCAACAAAGGGCGTGGTGCGATGAGCGGGACTGTATAATTTGAATCAAACTCACTTGCTAAACCAGGAGCTATCCTGTCCCAAACCTGGTCACAGAAGTAGCAATATCAATATTTTTGGTAAAAATGTCACGATTTAAAAATAAAATAAAAAATAGCACTACTAGTTTCTTTTCCTTTTCTTATCACCCAATCTGTCAAATTGCAAAAGATCCCATTTGTAGATATTCAAATCCTATATGAGTTGCCACGTTATGTTCAAGTTATGTTTACACATTATCCAATAATCATTATTGAAGTCACTTTAAACAAATTATCATAGTCAAACATTTTTTATTAGATTATAATGTTAGGAGACGGGAGAAAATCACCTTTTCCACGACCTCTTTGTCGATGACATCCTTGCCTAAGTCAGTTCGTGCTTCTAAAACAAATGAACGTTAAAAGAGCATTAAAAAATAATGCAAACTCCTTTATTAAAGAGAATAAAATTTTAACAAAGAAAATGAAAGTTCTACAGGAATATAAATTCATTCCTGCATAGACCCGCAATAGCTGTAAAATTAATTTCTATTATCAATTTATACTCTATTTAATTAATTTGAATTTTTGAAAAAACTAGAACTTGGATGGGCCAACAAAAATATAAAATTGGAAGTTGTAGAATAATAATATAATATAACACTACATCATTCAAAGACATCCACAGCAAATGTTCAGGTGGATTACCCCCAGCAGTTCTAGAATAAGACTCCGAAATTGGGATATTTAATCACATACACAATTAAAGCTGTAGGAATAGAGATTCAAGCATGTGATATCAGTTCAACAGTTTGTCTGCATCCACGGCGGTTGCTACAAATATATTATATCTCGCCTTTTGCATTAAACTTGCATCAAGAAACATTGGATGCATTTACATGAAGAAAATCAGATAGATGTCTAAGACAAAGAAAGCTGCCATCCTACTCGCTGGAAGTAGAGGCGGCAAAACTTGCGGGTTGGGAACGTGTCAATATGGGCTTCAGATCAAAACGAGTAATTTCTAGGTACAGATCGGGGTTGGGATGGGTTGGTCTGACAAGACATTTTTGGCCAAAATTTTCGAATTAATTTATTAAATATAACTATAAAAACTATATGCTTAAAACAATAATCTAAACTTCGTGAATAAAACATTTTAGGAAGTTGCAAGCATTTGAATATATTTTAAGAGACTTCAACCCGTTTGACCCATATAGCTTTTCCTTTACGGCTAATTTAGTTTACCCATTTGAACTTGTTAATAATAAAGTTCATGTTTGAATTAAGTTAGAATAATTTAAATCATACACCCATTTGAAACCTCACCCAACTTTAATAAAGAGAATTCGATTAATTTTCAAATTAGTATGTGGAAGTCAGCAGGAAGGTCAAATCTTAACTTTTGGTCGTGCAGGAACAGAAGTAGCAATTTATTTTACATAGAAGTGAAAAGATGTAGCAAAGATTTATCTTTCTTTTGTAAAATACTATTCTTACCTTCAAACACGGACTTGATACTGTCAACTCGTGCCTGCCATTGATCATTATCTATGGCCCAGCGAAATCCCTACACAACCACATCACATTCAATTTGGTTTATCATCCTCACGTAAGTAACCGAATCATTTTCAATAGGACATACCTGAACACCAATTATGGGGACAACCACCGAATAACGTGTGTCATAGAAAGCGGCAAACCATGCGTGCATCCCTGCAATAAGAAGCAATATATAAGCTATGGAATTCGAGATATAATGATATCGTCCCCTTAATGCTTTATGTTTCATCACTCTAACCTCCAAGTGATTCCCCGGTAATTCCTATTTTGGAATGGTCTATATCATCTCTTTCACTAAGATAGTCTGCCAACTTTATAAGGTCCCAAACCTGTCAAACGACAAAGAAAACTTTAATAATGAAAATTGAAAATTTTAAATTTTTGCAATTAACAGTATCAACATAAGCTTTCAAATGTGATGGAAGTGCAGAAGTATAACTGTGTCAAATATGAATGGCATTGTATCACCTCTTTTCCATGATGAAACAAGAGCCTGCATTCGAAATATATGAAACCGGATTATGGTTGGAGATACATTATACACTTTATTCTATATTTCAAAAATCATTTTCCAATACTGACTAGAAATCCAAAACAGCTCCCAATATTCTATGTAGTAAGGGAAAACAGCACAAGGCAGAGAAATAGCACACGATTTAGTTTTTGATGCTCACATCCTCATAGGTGGTGCAGTTTTTGGCACGTTCTCCATGGTAACGAGAATCAATGGCAACTGTAATATATCCACGTGAAGCATAAGCCTGAAATGTGGAACTTATCAAAACATATCTTTGTCAAGCTTTCAAAGGCTTATCAAAAACTACAAAAAATCTCCTACCTCAAGCAATGGGCGAACCCACTCTTTGCACTTATTAGTGCTATGCAGAAAAACAACAGCTGGCCTTTTTGTATTCACGCTTTCTTTCATACTCAAGATGAGCAGCGGCAAACGCCCCTGCTCTCCTTCCTAATTTAGATACAATAACAAGTTTCTTCGTGTTAACTTATTCTTAACTTTGTGAGATTGAGGTAACAAATTAAAGTGGTTTTGAGGATACAGTTACCTCGGTGGTTAAGTACAAGTTTTCTTCGATAAGGAGTTCCCTGAAGTTGGGAATGTCTACTTTCGGACAAGATTCCATTGCCTGGTACCAGTCAAATAAGATGATTTTCAACAAAGATAACATAAAGGTAAAACTTAATTTTAAATAATTTTCACCTCACTATGTTTTGGTGGTGGAGTTCCCTGATATAAAGGTTCCTTCACAGGCTTTGCAGGTTGTATTTCAAGTGGAACTGAAAATAGCATGCAGTGCTATTATAATATGAACATAAAATTTGACAAACATAAAAATGAAATCATAATTCTACTTCTTACTAGTGAATTGTAATTAGCCTCACATTAGTCAGATAGAAGAAAATTATCCAACTTAATACTAAAGAAAAACATTCAATTTCTTTAGCAACTACTCTCCTCAACAGTTCCATTTGACTTTGAAAAGTCCACAGTTGACTTTTTTTTTTCTTCTTCAAATTAGCAACTGAGTCATTATGTTGCACAAAAGACCGCACACTAACAAATTCATATAACACTTACGTACATAGCAGTATATCATTTCCATCATTATTAGTTTCATATATTTAATTTCAACATGCTTATTTATAAATAAACTACCTTCAGCTGAACGGCGAGTACGAAGAAGTTGAATGAAGTTAGACCGGAGCTCTGACGGTGGTGCTACTTCAACGGCGTCCATAACTTCAATTTTCCGACGACCGATGAATACAGAGTGGCCGTTGATATTGTGTGATCTGATTTTGTTTTTATACTGTAGGAGTGTAAATGATGGTGATAAAAGTGCAGAAGAAGACAATGAATGTGATGGGGCCCGCAGTGACATCCGGCACGTGGTGGTTGCTGGAGGTGATAAGGATTGCACGTGCAATAAGTTTGTGTCCATGCGTAAAACTGGGAGAAGCAATAAAATTGTGGTATAACAAGTTCGTATATATTCGTATGGATGTGTGCGACACACTGAGAGTGATCTGAAAACATAACAGAATAAAAACCACATTTATTCTTAAGAGATGGAATTTGATTACAAGAAAAGGTTTTATTTAAAAAAAATAAGATAAGGGTGTATCATTTATAACAAAATTATCATCTACAAATATCTATTCTCTCTTTGTATTTTTCTGAATGACTTATAAAGTTGATTACTTGAGTTGTTAATGTATCATGTTTCGGATGTTTCATCGACACTTAGTGAAGTATAAATGCAATTTGAAACCGATCAAAAATATTTTATAGTAAAAAAGTGACGTACACCGTATAAAAAAGGACGCAGTTAATTAAAAAATATATTTGATAAAAATTATAGTGTAAATATCACGTACTATATTTTTTGTGATCATTATGGATAGGTTAAGGAAGAGAGAAAATATCACAATACTAGAGCTCTAAAGTAATTAACTTCAATTTAACGGTAAATTTAATTTGTGAGTCATGTGATGTTGTGGGCTTATTCATATTTTTCCTAATCCTTTTGTCATTAGTTTTCATCCTCTTGTCTCTTCTTGATGCAATTAACTGGAACTGAAATGACATTCAACCTACTACATGCTAAATGTACGTGAAAATTTGGGAACATGTATTCGAACTAACATATGTTTTGTTTTCTATTCGTTTCAGGTTCTTTTTTATTTTCTTTTTCTTTGTCTTTTTTCTTAGTGGTAGGTCATGATGTGTTGTTTGTTAGGATTTAACGGTAGTTAATAGTTATAGACTTATAGGCCCTTTTTGTCTGTTTGTTCAAATTTTACTCTTCTTAAAATTTGTTGGTTGGCACTTGTTTGGGAGTCGTATGATACCCTTTTGTTCCAAATTAAATGTAATTATCTACTATAGTTACATGTTTTTTTTTAATGACAAAACTCAAACAATGGATTTAACACTTTTTAATATAAGTATACCTCAATCAAAACCATCAATTGTAACCCTTTAATTGATAGGACACTCATGTGTATATATTGTCGATCACTTATCTTGAATGCACTTTTTATATGTATATACAGGGATCCGTGTTGAGAGGAGAAAGGGGTGCACTCAATGATACTAATTATCATTTCATTCTTTGTATTATATATCATTAAATAGTTACGTTATATTATTTTAGAGCTTACCATTTGAATACCTATGTATAGTAGAATCTATAAACATATTTAAAGGGTAAACATATTTAAAGGGTATACATTTGAAAATATAATTTGCATACAGCGAAGCGTGATCGAATACCCTTATTTAAATATTTTGCTACCAACACACGAAAAGAAAAACCAAAGGAACAGAGCAATTGTACCGAATCCATCCGATTTGATAGAATAAAATTAGAATAAAATAAATAAACTATCAGCAATAAAACTACACATTTTTAAAGTTTTAATATTTTTTTCAAATTTGACTTGTTAGGTTAAATAGCAACGGGTCATCGGCGCACCTCCGTTTCAAGGAATCAATTAGTTTATCATCATCAACAACAACAACCACAACAATGGCGGCTTCAATGCAACTTCTGAATATCAAACCTTTTCGATTGAATTCTAATCCTGTTACAAAACACCCTCGTAATCCACTCGTTATTCGGTGCTCAGCCGCCTCATCCACCACAGCAAAAAGCTACAACATCACTCTGCTTCCCGGTGATGGAATCGGTCCTGAAGTCATCTCTGTTGCCAAACAAGTTCTTAATCTCGCCGGCTCAATCGAAGGTACAAATATACGCATGAAAGTAACGGA
Organism: Logfia minima; assembly: GCA_963921325.1. Taxonomy (NCBI): domain Eukaryota; kingdom Viridiplantae; phylum Streptophyta; class Magnoliopsida; order Asterales; family Asteraceae; genus Logfia; species Logfia minima. The sequence continues at coordinate 39,693,267 of OY992764.1, forward strand.
TTCAATTAGTGTGTTATCAGGTTAATAAGAAATTGTAAGGTTTATTTTGTTAGGGATTGACTTTAAGTTTAATGAGAAGCCAATGGGAGGTGCTGCTTTGGATTTGACTGGAGTTCCATTACCTGAGGACACTCTTACTGCTGCTAAGCAATCTGATGCTGTTCTTCTTGGTGCTATTGGCGGGTGACCTTTATATTTATTTATTTTGAATAGATAAATAAGTTACTGTTTTGTACTACCAGAAGATAATGTGTTTATTGAAGTCTTGAATATGTAGTATTTTGGTTGATTGTGATTTTTCATGGTTGAGGTTTTGATTTTTTTCATGGAATGGATTGGAAGGTATAAGTGGGATAATAATGAGAAACATTTGAAGCCTGAAACCGGATTGCTTCAGCTTCGAGAAGGTCTTAAGGTTTTTGCAAATTTAAGGCCAGCCACTGTACTACCACAGGTAATATGAATATTGAACATCTTTTTTTCAGTCCTCATGCGTGATTAACTTATTGAAATGAGGGTTTAATTAGTTAATAAATTTGAATATTGTGTATAGGTTCATATTGTATAGTTTTTTTATTAAGGATGTGGATGGAGCTTGGCATCTAATACTTCCAGATGGAAAGCGTATAGAGGATTTTAATCTTTACGTGTAACTTGCAATTCTATATAGGCATGAATTAGTTTGAACTGTTTTATCCCAATTAGTTTATTGGTAGTGGAATAACCTCCTGATCAACTTGCATAGTCTAAATCAATGGATACAGAGAAAAAGGTCAAGATTTATCTTATAGATGTTCCGATTTCCGTCTACTTTAGTAGTCACAACCAGTTTTCTCTTTTGATGAATAGTTCATGTATCAATTCGCTTTTGCAGATCCTCCTAATGCATGTTGAAGTTTCACATTCAGCTAGTAATGTATTCCTTGAGACCCTTGGGTCATATCTTGTTGCCCACAGTCCACTTAAACTTTGTTGGGGTGGTTATTGACAAATTGATAAATTTTGTCTTTATTAAAATAAGGCTTTTTTTTAAGATCTTGCTCCTTAAATAGTTAGAGAATGTCCAATACTGCTAAGCCTATGATGAGATTGGATTAGAAACTCAAGTTATGCTTTTGTTAGAAGCTATCTGATATTAAGCCATTGACTTAAGTTCATACTAAATACTTGATTAACATATGAAGATTAGAGCATGGAAATTTGCGTCTCAGTATCCTAAAGATACTTGACAATTTATTTTACAACATTAATTTGTTTACTGCCTATATATTCTTGGTTGTTTAATCACAAAGTATGCACCTCATATACATCTGATACAACTGCCAAACCTTGATCCTTATAAGAACGAACGTATCCTAGTAAGCCTATCATCTTAGATTCTCTCTAAAAGAAGTTTGTTATGATCTGTACGAAAAAAATTTAAAGCCAGAGGTTCAGAAAAAAAAGATGTTTATTCTGATATAATTACTTCTTAAAACGATAGATTTCATTGCACATTTTATACAATTACTCGGTAAGCATCTGAAAGTTACCTAGTGCAAACTCGATTGATGAACACAAGTCAGTTAGGAGGAGAAGTTAATCAGAATTTTTTTTTCCTATGTTCTAGATGGTAGTCAACTGGGAAAAGGCCCAAACTTTGGTTTTATGCACCATTATCTATCAAACTAGGGCTAATTTCATGTAGATAACTCACGGCCTAATTTATTTATCTGACCACGAGTTCTAACTTTGGAAAAATGCTACTCCAGTTGATCATGATATACATATTAAAGTTAAGCACGTTGTTGATATAGCTTGCTATCATCACGATAGTTGACTCTGTGGGTTGATTCATTATTCCAGTTAGTGGATGCTTCAACTTTGAAGAAAGAGGTTGCTGAAGGTGTTGACTTGATGGTTGTAAGGGAACTTACAGGAGGTCAGTTTATAAGTATCAGTAGATATACATGACATCAATCAGATTTCGTTTTTGTCTTTAAGAGGCAGCTGAAGAAGGATTTCGGCACGTGAAGACATTTGTTTATTTTAAGTTTGCTACTTTGCTTGCAAAAATGTTCGTTGAGGATTACCTTACGAATGCTTATTTGTTAAAGGTATCTACTTTGGAAAACCAAGGGGATTTAAAACCAATGAAAATGGTGATGAAGTCGGCTTCAACACCGAGGTTTATGCAGCATATGAGGTTGGCCTCTGGTAGAACTATCTCTGTTGGAATTCTCATATGAAAATGTCGTTAACCGAATTTAATTGTTTATAGTTTTGTTATCTTTACATTTGGAAATCTTGTGTTTCAAGTGTGCTAATATATATTTTTATTCCTCCCAACCAGATTGATCGCATTGCTCGTGTTGCATTTGAGACAGCTCGTAAACGTAGTGGCAAACTTTGTTCTGTTGACAAAGCAAATGTCTTGGAGGTACCGTTGTCCTTTTAGATTTAATTTTGGTTTTAATATTTATGTTATTATTATTTCTGGCAAAATGGTCCCAGGGTTCCATCAATGACTGAAATTGAATTTATAGGTTACTAAGTCTATTTTGGTCACATGTATATAATGATGCTATCCTTCTTAGTTCCACGTATATCTGACAATTGAGCAGGCATCAATGTTTTGGAGAAAAAGGGTGATAGCAATAGCTGCTGAATACCCTGATGTTGAGCTCTCCCACATGTATGTTGACAATGCAGCCATGCAGCTTGTCCGGAATCCGAAGCAGGTTTTCTTCTGTGACTCTTGGTTGAGTAATGGGTCAAAATCAGTATAGGTATTTTTTTTTGTACAGGTTGGGTTGGGTTTATCTAGAACACTTCTCGCCTGTGGAATAAAAGTCGCATAGAAAAGTTATGTATACTATTCAATAATTATCAGTGCTAGGAATAAAATGCTTTAGGAAGTCATACAATCAAACATACACTTTCTAATACTTCGAACCTTTCTACACTTCTCTTTGGAAGGTGTGCTTTACCTCCAGTTATAGTATTATGCTTTCATAGACAACGGAAATTGAGACAAGCAACTCACGGCATCTCCATTTATATGCAGTTTGACACAATAGTTACAAACAACATATTTGGTGATATTTTATCAGATGAGGCATCAATGATCACTGGAAGTATTGGAATGCTTCCTTCAGCTAGTCTTGGTGAATCGGTATGGTCATCTAATTCATATACACCATTTTCTTTCACAGTTTCCATCTTCGTTTCTCTTAATATTAATCTGTGGGACCCACAATCACAAGTTCATAGGACCAAAATTGTACATGCAAAGTGGTGCAATAAACAAATTGGTGTATTTTTGTCATCTTTTTGTGTAGGGACCTGGACTATTTGAACCAATCCATGGTTCTGCTCCTGATATTGCTGGGCAGGTAGTTACTGTTTAAAATTGGTGTATTTTGTTTTTTTTTTATTCTAGATGAAATTATTGTTTTATTTTATTTATTAACCATGCAGGATAAAGCAAACCCCTTGGCAACCATACTCAGTGCTGCAATGCTTTTGAAATATGGTTTGGGTGAAGTGAAGGCAGCTGAGAGGATCGAGTTAGCTGTGCTCAGTACTTTAGATAGGGGATTTCGTACTGGCGACATTTATTCAGTTGGAAATGTATGTACTTTATATCCGAAGGGTATTTATATCATTTTTTAGTGGTATTTAGGACATATCTGTTACGATCAAACACTTACCTTTGAACTTTGTACCTGACCGTGCATTATAATTGTCATAAAAGTGAGGGTGTGTATTCGAAAAATGGACTAATAGGGCTTGATTAATACGGAGTAATGTTTAAAGTAGTCTTGATGCATTGTTAGTTTGTTATCCGGTTATTGATTCTAATTACATACACATGCAGAAATTGGTTGGTTGCAAGGAGATGGGCGAAGAAGTGTTGAAGTCTGTGGATTCAAAGACACCTGCATCAGTTTAAGTAATCAATCTAATTAAAGCTGTGTCCCAAATTGTTCGCCTGTTTGGTCAAATCCAAGAAATAACATTCTTATAGAGGTTAGCTTGTGGATACATGAATGCCTATGATAAATCTAACAAGATTTTTATAGGTAAATTTATCTGATCTTGAGATTTCTGATAGCTCTTAAGTTGTTTTCATGATCAGCAGACATGTCTCTTGAGACTTTGTTGTATGTATAACATGATGGTGAGAAATTATAGATCTGTGGAACGAGTTTTATGTTTATGTTTGCTTAATTTTGAAATGAAATGGTCATATGGTCTTGATCTAAGAAGGGAAACTCATAATTAAATCAACAAGAATGAAGGAGAGTCCCAAGTCCTAACAGAGCTTGATTAAGTGCTTAAACTTCTGTAGGATAATCTAATGTGCTGTTTGTTTGCCGCTGAATGTACTGATCCAGAGGTTACCCCTGGTTTGGTCAGACTTCAGAGGTCATTGCTTTTGGGTAAAGAAATAACCTCTGCATCACATCTGATGCTTTGAATAGTCTATATATTTAATGTTCTCCTTTTTAGAGACGATTTACTTGGAGTGGCAAGTGTAAGTATAGAGTTGATGGCGGATGGCAAAAATGTGTATGTAGGTGGTTTAACGGGGAGGTGTAGTATACATGGAGAAACAATAACATAAGGTAGGCGGGTGGGTGCCCAAAGAAAGGGGCTGGAAAATAGTCTATTTTCTCGAAGTCATTAGGCAAGACTTTGGTCCTCAATGCAGCATATACTGGAAGTTGTGTTTCGCTTTATGTTAAGTGAGGCGGACTTTGAATCCAAGGTGGTGGTATGTGATTTCTGTAATACAGTGGAATCTATCAATGGGTTGGAGCATACATGAAAATTCTTGATTTGAATACTGAAGATGGCAGATGAAGTATGCATACCTAAAAATTCTTTCTTTAGTTTAAAAAGTTGGTGTTCCCGGAAATTTAAACCAACAAGTCAGGGCTAAAGTGATTATCATATCAACTAGATTGAAATTACCAGGTTAGCTGATATATGTAGTGAGTTCGGTATGGAGAATCTGATCACGATCTTAAACCAAACTTGGTACACGTGGTATTGAACTGAATTCCGTCTGTCTTGGTTACTCGCGCAGTTGTAGATTTTGAGAGACAAAACTTGTAACATCCCTAAGTTAACGGCCCCTTAAAGCTCGTTCATCTTGAGGCATTGTTGGTGAGATCAAAGGTCGACAAAACGTTACTCGTAATGAAATCAGTTCTATTTAAGATATTCTTTTCTATTCCCAATGTTGAAGAACAAGAAACATGATGAACTACGACCTCTGAATCAGTTCTTTGACATTTTCAATGTTAGTTTACTAACCAATTTAACAAAAACTTTAGTTTGTTACTAAAATTAATGCCATTATGATCATTGATAGATATATCATCTAGGGTTGAGTTCAAATGAGAATGAAAGTTTTAGTGAGAATGAATTCTAGCCATCCATTTGACAAGATTCAAATTTCCCCTCAAGTTAAATATTTCACAAACGGCTAATCAAAAAATAATAAAAATTAACGTTTTTTCTCTACGATTAGACATCATTCATGATATAATTTCGACGATTCTTTTTTTTTTTGGAGGTTGAAAACTGATAACACATGTGTTACTAGTAGCTAACACATGTGTTACCGCAACTAACACATGTGTTACCAACGACTAACACATGTGTTACCTAGTTATTGATAACATATGTGTTACTTGCGATTAACACATGTGTTACCAGTTTTCGAAACCCACCAAAACATGGGAAAAAAAAGTTCGTCGAAAGTATACTTTGTGAGAATTGAGGAATCAATCTCAACCATCCATTTCACAAAAAATCTCATTCTCATTTTAACTTAATTCATATCATGTAATTAACCCTCGTAAAAACATGCACCATTACCATTTGATAGTAACATTTCACTTATCCTGAACAACAAACATAAAAATTAAAAGGTTTATAATTTGATAATGTATCGAATTTGACAACTTTTACTATCGCATGTATTCAACTTTGAAGTCACCTTTGTATGTATTCTATTTTTAGAATCGTCTATTGTATGTTTTTAATATGTTTTTGACTGCATATGATTACATAAATTGATGTATTTTTTGTAAGTTCTATACATGGAATAGTAAGTTAAATGCAATAAAAAACGATTTTAAAATTTAAATGCATACAATAAAATATTTTAATATTAAATTAAATATATATATATAATAGTAAAATGTGTAAAATTGCGTATACTCTCGAAATACAAACCCAAAACAAAAAAGCAGGTGGCACATCTTGCCATACCCTCACATTTTTGTCACCATTTATTTATAATGGTTTTGTTAATATGTAAGGATTGAAGTTTCATATTTCTAAAAACATGTACGTATCAATCTTCCATGGTAGTCATCATCTTATCATAGAATAAATATCCTCAAAAGTTATTTATTATGTACCACACCTCGAGTTGTAAATGGAAGTACGTACCACAGTAATCGTTATTATAATCTCCTTCACCTATCTCTCGTGAGCGGTTCATAAGGAGCTCATATATGTAGAACTAATAATATAAGTAGATAAATTTGTTTACACAATCGACAATTAAGTTATCAACAAAGTTAAGATCATTGATCGATCTCTCTAATGCGAGTGTCTAGCCTTCTAAGCCAAACTGAATGAAGTATCATATGAAAAACGTCGTACCTTTTGGGAGGCAAATTTACCACAAAGTGCTTTCGAACTTGAACACCATTTCTTTGCAACCTTATGTACTTCCTTTGTGGTATTGCCATCAATATATCCTTCAATTGTGGGATATGGTCAGTTGGAATGTCAACCGAAAATGTATTCCAATTCAAAACATCACTAAACGGCTTTGCATAATCGTCCTTGATGAGCACTGGGACACACCCCATGTATAGAGCTTCCACCATTCGTGGGCTAGCGACTTCCCACCCGCTAGCACAAATGCAATACTTGCTCCTTCTCACCTATTCATATTCAATACATTCACAAGAACTCATGTCAAATTTGAAGTTGAAAACTTAAATGTGGTCATATGGATGGATCAAGCAAATGGGTTGGGTAACGGGCCAAAACCAGTTTGGTTTGGGTGAGGGACTAGTTTTTATCATAGGTCGAAACAAGGTTGACCCGCAGAGACCTTTTTTGTCGTCTCTTTTCAAAAACAATTATTAGCATATAACGTGTAAACTTTTTATACAAAACCATATCAATGCTCCAAAAACAATAGTAAATTCACAACCTTGATGAGTTAAACTCACAACCTTTAATTTGTCTGAGATGAGACTTAAACTCACAACCCTGCTTGGCTAAAGGCTACAATAACAAGATTGGGAAGTTAAAGGTTGTATGCAAACAAAATGGTTCATGAGCGTCTTTAGCCTGTTCGACCCTAAATTTTGACTCGTGTCTTTTTAAAATAAAATATAATCTTAATCAACCCAACTCAATGTCTGAAATTGTGACCTCTAATAAGACTAAAAAGTCGAACTTGTTACCTGTTGATAGTAATTCTCGCCCTTAGGAAGGTACTTTTGAACTTTAACACCATCTTCGGTCTTATTTTCCCAATGCTTAAGAAGTACTTCACGGATGTACCCATGAACTCCACCAGAGAAAAACACCAAGATTGTTCGTTTTGATGGGGAAGGCCCACCAAGTAAACCCTCCGTTGTACCATGTGGGAGGTAAACTTCCGGGATTGATACATCTCTCGAGAGTTTAAACCCTTCTGATGTATTTGCATTACACAAAGCTCGAATTGAGTTCTTGTATAGGTGAGGAATAGAACTTGATATTTTAGGCCCCTAGAAAAAGTAACATAATTTTACTCAATAAAGCATAGGACTAAATACACAATATGTTCAAAAATGAAAATTTTACCCAATCATGGCACGCAAGCATGAAATGATCGGCTCCAAGGCTTCGATTCCAATAGGGGTATTTTTGGTCGATAAGATTTATATAGTCTCGAACTGTATTATACATAGGATCCCAATCATGGGATCCTACGGTGTAAACGTAGTTGATAAGTGTTATAATACTAAAAGGAAGGAAATAAACATGAGCCTTTTCGGGATCTTTAGTGCGGAATCCACTGATTTCCATGTCGTTGATGAAGATCCCCTCTAATCCGAGGATCCCATAACATGGTGCATTGTGAAATATTGGAGGATCGCCTTCTTCATAAACGTATATTTTGAATCGTTTTTCCATTTCCAGGTAACTCCTACACAACATTAATTCTTAATTCATGTAAGTTTCACCTTTACGTGAACTAATCAAATTCCTATTATCCATACTCGATATAGTATCAATGAGGGGGCAGCTGCCCCCTTGAAGATCTGCGTCTATTCATACCTACTTACAAGTGCGAAAATTCTTTATACACTTAACTTATGATAACTTTGATCATTATATTTCGTATTCATGACTTTTCATATATGCCTCTGCATGTGAATTAATTAACAGACAAAATGTTACATATTTCATTTGAGTTTCAAATACTATTAATGTCTGTGTACAAGTTCCAAATTTGCTGTAGTGCTGTAGTGCAACTCAATCCAATTCAACCAAAATCATTCTGGTTTTGGTCTGTAGTGCTGTTGGTCAAGTCTAATTTATTTACTGGATGTTTCAGCATTGGATGTTTTCTGCTTGCTCATGGACTGTTGGTTCAGTTTCTGGTTTTGGTGTTTTCTGGGATGGGAGACTCCTCGGGTCCCACGTTACCTTGTGGTGGCACTTGTTGATTTTGGTGGGGTTAGCTGTTATAGCTTCCTAGGGTGGATGCTGTGTCTGCATGATCACATAAGTCAAGATGTTTTTGTAGGTCTCATTGTTTTTGTCTTGTGGCGTGTCTTATTTTGTGGTGGAGGTTTAGTTTTGTTTGTTTGCTGCTATCCTTGCCTGCCCCTTATAGTTAGGTTTTTGTAGCAGTTTGTGTTCTAGTTGTTTTTATTGTATTGTCTTTGTACTTTGGGTTGTTTAAATGGTAATCGATTGTCTGCTTTTTCTAAAAACATCATTCTAAATGGTTCCGGGTCAACTCACTATGACTCGCTATGTCACATGAAATTGATTGTCCAACTAACGTGACGCAATACAATGACCAGTTAGAAAAACACACACACACAAAAATTGGTGGCTAAAGTTCGGAATATAACTAATTAATGTAAAGTATAATCTTTATGTATAAACTTACAACCATTGCTGCATACATTGCAACTTGTAAGTCAATATAATAAGGTTGGTGAATGTGGAAATTATTGGTTTAGGGAATTACATATCCAATACCCAGTTGACATATTTGACATTCAAGAAGTATATATATATATATTATATATAATAAATGGAGATATATAACATTTTAATTTAATATGTGAACCAAAAGATATGCAAGAACTCACATGTTGTATCAACATCTTTTTGGGTAAAGATTGTGATTTTGTTTGGTGACAACTTTCTTGACTAAATCTAATTTGATAGTAAAATTCTGTAATCAAGTGATGTTAACAAAGTTTTGATTCACATTTACATTTGGGTTGTATTGAGATGAAGTTCAGAACCTGCCTATAAAGCATATATCTAATAGCTTGGTGTTTCCTGTTATTAAACTTAAAATTTGTTAAGCTTTATAATTTTATATATCACTAAACTAAGTTAAGCTGCAAACAAAATAGTGATCATCAATTAATACTAACTAACTAAAATAGTATTAAATTCATCTGCTGTGACATTGACAATTGAGAATAAAGTTAAGCACGAATAATTTCTAAAGTATATCGGATGCCTGTCGGTTCAAGCAACCAATCTCACCAACGAAAAAATAAATCTAATCACAACAAAAACTATTCACATGTAACTGAAGAAAAACTTTAAATTACAAATCATGAAGCAAAGCGTACCTGTGGAACGAATTCGGGTTCCTGTAAACTGATCCAGACGGAAGATAATCTTGATCTTTTCTCGTCTCGTTTGTTGCTTTCTTAATTGCCGCTCGAGCTTGAGCTAAACCTGCTTCAATCCTCTGTAAATTACTTCGTTTCTTGTTTGTAAAAATCGATAGAATTCGACGAGAATTTGGGTTGATGGAAGAAGAAAAAATAAAATTTGTAGTATTAATGGTGGAATGATGGTTGTGAATTTTTGTACAAGATGTAGGATGGATGGAAATAAGAAAACATAAACTTATGATAAAAAATAACATTCGTATGGGAAGCTTAGAATTACATGATAATTTTCTGTGGTGGGAGCATTCTTTTGAATTCATGGTGAATTCTCTCTCTAAATATTTTAGTGAGTTTTGTATTTGTGTGAAACTAAATGGTAATGCAACGTTAGGCATGCCTATAAATAGTATACTACTTTGTTAAGTCCCAAGAAGTGAACATACAATAATGTCATATTTAACGTCGTTAGAGGTTAGTAGGTTAATTTGATGGGAGATATTAACAATGATTTAACTCCAATTTTTTTTTTTACCACTAGGGGTCTTTGACGTTGCCGTATGTAAGAGTTGTAAAGCAATATTGGTTCAAATTTCGTTAGAGAAAATGCATTATTTTGTTAGATAGGTTTTAGGTTTGTTTTTCTTATCATATATTTATTTATTGATATTTATAAAAAAATTTATACAAAAATAATAATAACCAAAGAAAAAGAGAAAAATAGAAAAAAAACCCTGCCGTTATTGGTTTAAACGGGTTCGGTCAGTTCCCAAAATCCACTCTAACATTATTTGCTGCCTTGATCGAATACCAATTAGTCGTGTACAAAAACCGAAACCGAAAGAAAAACCGAAACCGAAACCGGTCAAAACCGGTTTTGACCAAAAACCGGTTTCGGTTATTAATAACCGCCGGTTAGTAACCGGTTTTCGATTTTATCGTTTGAATCGGTTATAGGTTCCGGTTAACCGAACCGGTTCCAAAAACCGGTTATTAAAAACCGGTTAATAACCGGTATTCCAGGGTATCCGTTAACTAGCCGTTTGGACTTGTTTCTAGCCGTTTTTTTGATTTTTTTTTTTTACCATTTTGCCATTCTAAATTCATTATAAATAGATAGGTTGAGTTTGGTTTAGTCACAACAATCAAACACTCTCAAAACGCTTACAAAGTTCACAAAACGCATACAAAATTCACAAAACGTATACAAAATTCTCATTTCTCAATTCTTATTCTCAATTCTCAAATGGCAACTCAAAGTCCTTCAACTTCCGCCGGTGTTGGTTCTTCAAATGCGGCTACTATAGTTGAAATTCTAGAAACAAAACGAAACCAAGAGGTGTGGTGTAATTTCGACAAAGTGTCGTTGTTCGATGGGTCGATTAAGGCTCATTGTAAACGTCGTGGAAAGTTTTTGAAAGCCGAATCCAACTCAACGTTGAGGCAACATAAAGATAAGTTTTGCGGTGCACTAAAATCTAATCCGGAAGTGGGTCAAGCATCTATTTCACGAGATGGGAGTCTATTTACATACGAGGTGGAGCGGTGTCGAGAACAATTTGCAAGCTATGTGATTCAAGAAGGTTTGTCGTTCAACCACTTCGACAACCCTCGGCTTACTAAGGTGATTCAAAATACTCTTCATCCTAGATATAATCAAGTAAGTCGTGCTACTCTTAGATGTGATTGTATTAAACTATGGAAAAAGGCTAAAATACAACTAATAAATGGTTTTGAAAACTTATCTACAAATGTAAACTTAACAACCGATGTTTGGTCGGCTCCTCATGGTTTGCCCGGTTCGTACCTTTGTGTTACCGCACATTGGCTTAATCCCGAAACGTGGCAAATGATGAAACGTACGATTGCTTTTGAAAACTTTGAGTATCCTCACACCGGTCAAAATTTATTTTATATTTTACGAGATGTATTAAAAGAGTTTAAATTAGAAAAGAAGGTTTTTTCAATATCATTTGATAATGCTAGTAATAATACAAACGCTGTAGGAAGACTAATCCTAAAATATCAACCACCTTTGAATGGCATTTTTTATCATAGTCGATGTATTGCACACATAATAAACTTGGTTGTGCAAGATGGACTAGCGGTGCCACAAATAAGTTTTATAAAAGACGCTTTTAAAAATATGTTAGGAGATATATTTTGTAAGGGTAAAGCTAGATATAAAATTATATGAAATTGTGTAAGGATACATATTCCATTTTTTTAACCCCTAATTGGGAGATGCCTACAAGATGGAATTCAACTTATAAAATGTTTTTATGTGGTTTACGCCAACGCCAAACTTTACAAATGTTTCATGATGAACTTGTAAGAAAGGGTAAAGCTACACCATTTTCGGTTGAATATTGGGATGTTATTTTAAAACCAACCGAATTTCTCAAAGTCTTTAAAAGCGCAACAACTTTATTATCGGGTGTTTATTATCTCACGATTCATTTGGTACTTAATCAAATATATTTAATGTGTGAAAAATTAAGCGAAATGGAATTTTATGGTGATTTATATGCAACCATGGTTTTGCCCATGAAAGAAAAACTAAGCAAATATTTTAAAGAATTACCATCGATAATTACTTGTCGCTCCGCATTGAACCCATCTTTGAACGTATGTGGGGTGGAACTACTTATCGATTCCATTAGTAATAATTTGGAGTTGAATGCCGGGAACCCATGGTTTGCAACAAATGCAAAAAAAGACTATAAGAAAAGTTTTATCGATTTATTTAATGTTTATTCAACTTCGGCTAGCAGATCGTTTAGTACATCTAGTTCAAGGGATCGACGATTAACTTATATAATAATTTAAGACAAGAAAACACTAAATGGGCTAGGGGTGAGGGTGGCCAACCATCGACTACCGAATTTGGGTGGTATACAGGAACCAATTTTTTAGCCACTATAGGGCCGAATAAATTCGTTGACTTTGATATTTTGGCTTGGTGGAAAGGAAGGGGTTCTCAATATCCCGTTCTAACCTCCATGGCCCGAGATTTACTAACTGTCCAAGCTTCTACGATAGCTTCGGAATCCGATTTTCCTATTAGTGGCAGGGTATTATCTATACGAAGAACAAGACTCACACCGGCCTCATTAGAGATGTGTATTTGCTTGAAGGATCACTTAGACACCGCAGAACGTATACAACACATTTCAAGTCTTGAAGGTGAACTAGAAAATGAACAAGATTTACATGATTTCGAGGTGGAAACGGGTATGGCATTCTCACTTTCCGATGAAGAAATAGTGTAACACCCACTCTTATGGCCTAGGGGTAATCTGGTAATTTCCTTAATTTTATACTTAATTATATTTTTTTTATATTATATTAATATGTTTATTAATAGGAAAGTTAGTTAAGATCGAATAGTTAATTGTGTCAGATAAAATATTAATAGTTTACATTTAAATGGTTGTCGGTAAAATAAAATAACTTGTCTCGCAAAACGGTTTTCAGGTCCAGACAATAAGCCAAACAAGGGATTAAAATTAACAAACACTTGAGTTGGTGAGTGATATAATTACTACTAACCTCTTCATTTCATCTCATTTATCACCAACTAATTTCTTCACTTTTCTTGCAAAGATCATTTTCAAAATCACCAAACTGACATCAATTGAGTTGTGTTAATAATCTGCTGTGATTCCTTGTTTCACTTATCATCATCATCATCATCTTGTTCTTACTCCTAATTGTAAGCATTTGTTATTTTGATTATAAACTTGAATTTTGGTCAATCTTTGAAATGGTGTGTAATTGATGTTTAAATATGTTATATGATGCTACTTGATGTATTAGAGATGTGAGAAAGCTGGTTAGATTGATAGGAAACTGAGTTTTTGTGTTTGTGAGTGAATTGGTTCGATTTTGGGGTTTATGAGTTCATTCTGCGAACTGAACTGAGTTCCTGCGAACTGGACTGAGTTCCACGAACTGAACTGAACTGCGAACTGATAATTTTTAGACATGATTCTGAAAGTTTATTTTGCTAAATTCAAAGTGTATAAGTATAAATCAATCGTTATAACTTGATATAAATTGATAATTGTAGAGTGGTTATAACTAATAATTGCTACTTGGTAATTGTTTATAATTTGGATACTGAGTAGTGAAATGTGTTATACAATTATAGAAAGAGTTGCTAACTTCTTAATTATTATATTCTCAGATCAGCAGAAGACTCAGTAACATAAGATCTCTGAGTGTGGACTGAGATAAGTCAGGTGAGTGGATCTGCAACTCATGATTTGATTTAGTTGTAATGGTGTGGTTACAACAAGTAACGTAGATATTGATAGACTGTTTAGTCTGATTTGTGATTGTGTATCTACTTGCTATATATGTGGCCTTCGGGCATCTGTGATACTCAGAGGTCAATAGTGATTGGACTTGGTTACTATTAGTGATCAACACAGGTTCCATGGACATGTGTTGTACAGGAAATTGTGTTGTTGTTTATTAGTACCAAGTTATCGGTAAATCTTGTATGGGCCAATACAGATTGTGATAAGCATTACTTGAGGGCCACCGCGGCTGTAGGGTTCCTCAGTAACCACCGATCCTCTTGAGATTATGTGTTTTCGGTACTTAATGTAAACAGATTGTTATGCTAGGTTGAATTATTAGTTGTAATCCCACCATTTCTCTTCCTGAAGGTTATGTATAAGTTTATGGGTTGGGCAGGAAGATGGTCTTTTGGAAGGAATGTTTGACACGCGTCATAACTCTGATATATGTATATGTTTTGTTAGTTAACATGTATGCGGATTTTATATAACCACTATATATGTTTTACTTCAGGAAATAGTTAATTGTTGTAAACTCGCGAAATTTTATGGTCATTTTTGTAATATAATATATAATATTATTTTTATCCATCGCTTCCGAGTTAAATGACACATTTAATTTTGAGTAAATTGAGGGGTGTTATAAATAGCTCTCGATGAAGCTTCGCGCGAGGCTAGCTCCGAAGAAGATGTCAATCTCGAAGAATTAACGAATTATACGAATTAAGTTTTATGTTCGTATATTAATAAAAGTTGAAGTATGAAGAGTTTATTAAGTTTATGTTTTCATTTCTAGTGTTTTCGAACAATGTATGACAAATTTATTAAATAAAATTTGAAGTTTACGTTTTCATAAGTTATAATGCTCAAAATCCAAAAATGTGAATTATATAGAAAAAATAAGAATTAATTAAGTTTTATGTAATTATATTAATAAAAGTTGAAGTAATACTAGTATATTAAGTTTATGTTTTCATTCCTAGTGTTTTCGAACAATTTACGACGAATTTATTTAATAAAACTTAAAGTTTACGTTTTTTCACAAGTTATAACGCTCAAAAACCAAAAACCTTGAATTATATAGAAAATACCAGTTATAACCGGTTTTTCCTAACCGAACCGGTTTGTAACCAATTATAACCGATTGTAACCTGTTATGATCGATTTCTGTTCGGTTACTAACCAATTTTTCAAAATAACTGGTTTTCTCCCTTTACCTAATAACCAATTCGGTTATTGAACCCTCAAATGTACATGTCTAATACCAATGAACAAAGCAACTAAAGCAGGTAGATTTGATGCTGGGTACTTGATTGGGCCGGTGGGGTGTCGTTTCTATTTTCTTGGGCCTTAAGTGTACCCTCGTTTTAGTTCTACATTTATCTTCCTTTTTTTTGCTATTTAAATGCTACACATGACAGTACATACAATTTTTTAAAGTTGGGTCACATACTCGCATTATCCAATGATTTTATGAATATCTTGTCGGGGAAAGGCTTTTATAGTTTTATATGTTATTGTACTCATGGTAAAAATATGTCATTTTATTTTTAATTTCGATACATTTATACTTTTTTATCAAAAAAAATAATACTATTATTATTATTATTATTATTTTATTCTTTATAAAATAATATTGATTTTTTTTATAAATATATGATATACGACTTAAATTTATGTATCAAAACTTTTTAACGTGATACACACTAAAAATATATAGTGTATATCAAATATTTTTTTTAAAACCTTTTTATCACATATTAAAAATAAAAATGTTCAATCCTGTCATCACTATCATAACAAACTAAATTATTTAGAATTGCTCTTATTCTTTTAATTAGTTTTAACTGGATAACATATTATGAAAAGTTTCGCAAGTATTATTTTAATATATTTTATATCGGATATCACGCAAATACATTGTTTCCTTCAAAGTTTAGACCAACGAATTTGAGAGACGAGTTTTAATTACATACCACAATGCTTATTATTTTTATTGCATACGTTAAAAATCATGTACAATTTAGAGTAACCATTACTAGTCTCTTAGCGACCATGGTGTATGTAATAGCAATCGTATACGTTTAGGTAGGTTTAAACTAACGGAAGTCGCCTTATTGAACATGTGTAATTTATGCTATATCTATTCATTGATTAGTGCTATCTCTGTCTCATTTAATGTGCTTTGAAGTTTAGGCTATGATATCTTAAAATTTCATTTTCACTTTTAAATAAATTTGATTTAAAATATTTAATAAATTAATTATTGAAAATAATAAATAAGGATTAAATTTGTATGTTTAGTAAGTTTTTATACAGAATAGTTATTATTTACAAATCAACTAATTTTTCGATAAATTAAAATAATAATATAAATAATAAAATTGAGACGAAGAAATTATATGTTATATTGATATATTTCTAAAAAAAATGTAAACATATTTTCAAGGTAAATAACGGAAGTATTTCGATGATAAATGAGGAATATCCAATGTTTTAAAAATCGGTTTTTAAGTCGGACCGGTTAAATCGGTCTTTAATTTTTCTTGACTTTTTAATTTTTTATGACTTTTTATAATTGTGTTTTTTATTTTACTTTATGACTTTATTAGAACAAACCCCCTTTGAAAGTTTGTCAACAAATAGATCTTGAAAAAAATACACTTGTAAAAAAACGGTGATTTAATCCGAATTACGAGTGAAAATATATGACATTTCAAAGTTCATACCTCAAACTTTTAAAACTACAATTATACATTATGATATTTTGAAATGAAACATATAATTACTATGAACTTATTATAGAATTGTCAAAATAATTATTAAAAAAACTATTTAAAAAATTATTAAAATAACCATTTACAAACTAGTAAGAAAGTATTAATAATTACAACAATATCACAAAGTAATAACTAAATTAGTTGGCAATCAAATCATTCAACAAGCATAAGGTTAGAGGTTCAAAACATGAGGTTGACTTACTAATTTGGTGGCAAGACAAATCAAAGTTTACCATGACCTCCTATATATTATAAGCCGAGGATACAAGTAATTCCAACTTGATCACGATTGACTTACTAATTTGAAATGTTGACCTAAGTGGTTTAGGTTTAGAAAAAAAAAATAATAAAAAATCGGTTCGAACCGGTTCTGATCCAACCGGTCAATTCCCAGTCCGACCACCGATCATTGACCAAGTCAATTTTGACTTAAAACCAATTAATTATAAACCGGTTTACCTTTAAAATTCGATTTGACCGGTCATATTGATTTTCAATGTTGAGAATATCAGTAACAAATTGAACCTATAGGCATCAAGTAGTAGGGCATGTATGAATTGATTAAAACATTTCCACATGGGTGCCAAGCAATTATTATTCTTCTTCATATGTGTATGCAAGACTTAACTTTCTAGTTTCTCCCACCGTCGTAAAAGAGTTCAATTGTTTCACGTAACAGTACCATCGATTCGCAAAATTAGCTATCTTTTAGTTAAGGGTTAAAATCAACGTCTTTTATATGCGGTCAAAAATGAAATTTTTTACGGGAATTGAGACTAGTGCGTAGAAATGAATTTAATTTTAATCTGAACTTTACAGTGTTTATCAAATTTTAATTTGATATATTGTGTGCTCATACTTTTCATCTTGATATATAATTTTTATCATTTAATTGTGAATCTTTATTTTATTTTGCTTTACAGAAAATTTTTATGTGAACATTTATTATTTTTTAATATCACAGAAAATTTTAATGGTAAATATTTGTGATTTTTTTACTTTACAAAAAGTTACAAAGAAATAAAGCTTTATTTTTGTTTTCAGTTTTCTTTTACATCTAATTTTCACCTGCATCTAACCCTATATATATATATATATGGAGCAAATGTTGGATTGATATTTTCTTTTTCTGTTTTTCTTTTCAAAATTTGAGATGGAGAGAAGAAGATTATAGAATATAGTATATACAAATTCTCTTGTACACAATTAAAAATAAATGGTTTTCATAACCACATCGTTAATAATTCAACTAAAATGCAAAATCAATGATGATGATTAATAAAATACATACGTAAGTGCCAATAGGATATCGCCATGTGGAATTAAAAATAAAACGTTAGGTCATCTCCTAAGTATTGATGACAATTAAACATAGCAAAATGATCATTTAAACATATTGACTTGGTGAGCTCATCTTGAACAAAGGTTGTCCTTTCTCGTTAACTTTAGTTATTGAAGTGTCCAAATGATATTAATTAAGTGTAACATAGTAGTAACTAGTTTTACATTGCATACCTCTTAAAAACGTGACACGTCTTTTGCATGTATAATGGGACTCCAATTATGTGAGGGTGAGGGTTGGAGTATGGGAGGTCTGTGGCGGTGTAAGAGAGAAAAATATAGGATCATAGGGTTGGTGTCTATTTTTCTTTTAATGATGTGAAAGTATATATACGGTACATGTGTTTGTAATGTTTGTTTGCTTTGGCCGTCTTTAACAAACATCCGACCCCCTTGCTAAAAAACGTTTAATATTAATTGAGTTAATATTAAGTATTAAGTTCTTTGCGAAAAATAAAAACAGTAAATGAACTCAATAATGTTAAATGTATTATTAAATCTCGAACATAGGTATTACAAAAGTAATAAATAATTTTTTTATTATCTAACGATCCTCTGTATATATACACATATTTGAAATAGGAAACGCAATCCTACCATATCTCAAATATATCGAATTGTAACTAACAAACTTGGTTATGAAAACTAGATAAATACGTATAATAAATATATCTTCTAAATACTAGTAATTATCTTTGATATGTCAACCGTAAAGAATATCCTTCATCTTCAAATCTTGATCTTCGAACTCTAGATCTGAAACTCTAAGTCTGAAAGATTAAGTCTAAAGGAACAGTATCTTGGTTGAGTCTGAGTCCGAGGTTTCAGACACAGTCGTGATATTTGCTTCAAACTGAAAACTAACACTTAGCTAAGTTTCAAACACTTAAACTATCAACTCATCATATTTATCAGTTGTGTTTAATTGTTGTTTTTTTTAACAATCCTATGTATCTGATGATGTCAAAACATTGACAGAGATGATCTATATTATGAATCTCATAACTAATTCTTCTAGACACTTCGTACAAAATTGAAATACTTTTTTAAATAATAAGTCTTTACAGATCTATTCTATTACATAAAATCAAAAATTATGAATTACTTTCTTTTCATCCATTCTTCTCCGTCTCTTTTTCTTCTAAGCAATGTAGCCATCTCTTGATCACTAATATTCTGATACTTTTGATGATCTTTGACTATTTTCTCTGTTATATATTCAAAGCCAACCATCTTCCAGATTGTAGCTAACTTGTTGAATAGCCATTTCACCAGTTTGATCTTGAATGGTTTACTTTCTCTTGACTTGCACAAACTAGGCATAAATAGCAAATGATACAGAGGTTCACTTGTGCCATACTCATCTCTATAACATATGCCTTCAAAATCTGGAGACTTAATATACTAGTTTTCCTCAAATATCACTCCACCGGGTACAAGATGATGTCTATCATTAAGATCTTCAGTCAAAAATCCAGCGGGTCTATTTTTGACTTTGAACTTATTTGCTGCACAGAAATGAGAGTTGTTTTTTTTCACGTGGCTTGTTCGGTTGACTACGGGATTTTTGTTTGACCGTAGGATATTTATGCCACATGTCGCTTTTTAATTGGCTTTGATATTCGGTTGGTCCGATGTATTATTCTAACGGGGTGGGTGTCTATTTGCGTAAACATTGCTCTCGCACAGATCATAAATTGTAAACGGATCTATTGACTAACCATATAGGAAATTTTCTCTCTTAAGATGACTTTTTTTTTTTTTATGTTTTGAATCTAAAAATGTAAGTCTTAGATCCACTACTATAATCAACGACTTCTATATGCAAATAAAAGTTTTAGATTTCAGTTCAAAATAGAAATTTCCGCTTAAACGTACTAGCTTCAATTTTTATTATTGTGAGGTGCTAAAATAGTTTAAATTGAGAAAAATCGTGTTTGATTTTAGTGATAGAGATTTTAAGAGTTTATCAAATTATAAAATATTGACCTAATGTATGGTACATTTTCAAAACCGGTAGTTACTCAAATTTTTCGCTATTGTTAGTGTAAAATATGACACTTATTTACAGGTATATGTTAGAGTGAATGGAGTGGTCAAACATGGCACAAGGTGGTTCTTAACTATAGTGAAGTGATCACTCATGTTGGGGTGGTTGGGCTAAGCTGGTGGCTCCCATCTTGGGTGGTAGTTGATATATTTTTTTTGTGTGTTTAATAATTTAAAGTTAAAATATGTTTGAATGTTGACTCAATTTTTAGTGTGATGAGTACGAGAAAAAGTAAATTTAAGTGTGATTTTAATGTGAAAATAATATATCGATGAGGTGTTAACCTTTTTGAAAAATGGTTAAGTGACAACTCTCCGTACTCAAGGGGAAAAAAAACCAAAAGAATTGAAAATAAAAACAAGGGAAAATGTCATAAACTCCATACATAATTTGTTAAAACTGTCAATAAAACTATTCAAGAAATTTTTTCTGTCGATTAAGTCACACGGAAGTTTACTTCTAACTGTTAAATTAAACCTTTTTAACTTGACAAACTAATTAATTACACCTAAACCTAATTCAGTTATAACTAAATATAATAAAATGATAATTAGGTTCAAAGATATAACGATGTGCAAGAAGATCAGTAATTAGAAAAATAATCAACAATAGATTTACCTCCTTTTACGTTTGACGTTATGTAGTTGGTAGTGAATGATGACGCTTTAGCTACAAGAAGGATGTGGAATTCATATGTATTTGCAATGAGTATCTAGTTTTAAACTTCTCTCTAAGTTAAGTAATGCTAAATCAATTTCTATTTTAAAGTATTTATAAAATATAAAATATTATTTGACTCCCTTATATTGCACATATCTCGACCCTTAATTATTGTTTAATTATTTTTACTTAAGTTTATTTATGTCTGAATGTAATTAATTTACTTGACAAAATGACTAATTTAACATATAAAGTGAAGATTGAGTGGGTTAATCGACAAAACAAAAAAAAGTACTTGAATGACAATATTGATAATTTAAACAAACTACGTAAAATTTACTGACTTTTATCCTAAAAATAAAAGAAGTCCACTGAAAGATGAGAATTGGTCCATACACCACATTGTGCGATTGAGAATCTCAATCTAACTTTAAAGTGGTGGCGTTGTTAAAAATGGAACCACACAAAAATCTATGAATCATTGTTAAAATCAATATTCAGAAGCAATTGATTATATGTTTTCATACTCCAACAAGGAGAACTTTTTTATTTTTATTCTTACGAGTCTCGTTTTATAATAAACGTTAACATCTATATTAAATTGTCTCAAATTAAATGTCTATTTTATATTTTAATTAATTGTAAAAAATTTTAATAAATAGAGATGATATTTTATTAATAGGGAATAAAATTAATAAAGTTTTCTAAAACTTTATACTATTTATAATGGAACAAATAGGGTACATCTTTTGAAAACATTTTAGACATGTGATGATTGGTCAAATATTCTTTCTAAATTAGTTATTCATTAAGTTATGAATAAATCCTTTTAATCAAACTTACGGCATTTATTATGTCTGAATAAAAATGTAGAATGAACGAATCTTGAGGATGTTTATTTATTTATTTGGTTTGATTAAGTTAGAGTTATATATAGCATAACATTTTCTAATGATATAAATTTGAGAGATATCAAAGAACACCAAACAAGATAATATATACATTTTAGTTGAACCCACAACATTTTGTTTGATTAGTCATACTCATATCGATAGATCAAAGCAATTAGTGCTAAAAAGACTTGGGAGAAAAAATCGACCATCAATGAGTGATATAAACAGTCGAGAAAGAAAAAAAAATGCTCTAACCTTTCCTGGGGGAATATGTTGAACCAAACCTAAAACTAGTCAAATGATTTATGACCCGTACAACATAGAACAACTCTCCGATGTGATTTGATTTGAAATATGATGAATTACTTGAAAAGAAAGCCCATAATTCGAAACATTTCTTTTAGGACAATCTCCAATTGTAGGATAGTTGACCCCTCTAAGCAACTTCTATTATTTTCACCTCATCGTCATTTTCTAAAACATTTTCATCTTAAGCGTCATCACTTTTTTTACCATTTTTTCTAACGATACTATTTTTCCGATGATACCTTCGCAATCAATTTACACTTCGATAATCACAAATTCCTATCATTTCCACCTCACCACCATCTTCAAAATATCATCATCTCAGGCATCACCACCATCTTCATCATTTCTTCCTGCGACACTATTTTTTTCGGCAACACCACCACAAGCAGTTTACACCACATTAACCACCAACCCCTATTATCTCTACCTCACCACTATCTTCAACATTTTTTCCGGCAACATCATTTTTTCCAAGACACCACCACAATTAATTTACACCACCTTAACCACCAACCCCCTATTCTCTCCACCTCACCCCCACCATCTCCGACATTTTATCCGGCGACACCATTTTTTTGACGACACTACCTTAACCACCAACCTCTATCATCTCCACCTCACAACCATCTCCGACGTCTCCACTATTTCAGCGTGAAGAAGATGAAGGCATGTCGGTGTGAATGGGTGTGAAAGGTACGGGTTTTGAAAGCATGATGCATACTATACAATTTTTTAAAAAGTTTGATATAGTATATATGTTAATATACATTACTTTACGTAAAAACATAACATAAACTTTCAGCAGATCAATTGGCTTGAAACGCGCCCTTTCACGCTTTCCATTTGGTTGATTCAAGTTCAATTCTTGAAAGACATAAGGACCCATTTTATTTATTTTTTCTTATATATAAATAAAGTTTAGGATTCCATTTTTATTTTTCGCACAGGGTCCTAAAATAACGGACTGATCATTTGAACAATGTTATTGTATTTAATTACTTTAAACGATCCGAAAGACAGGACCAGTGATAAAGGGAAAGAAAGAAAATGGGCAACTCAAATAGAAATAATTAATATATCCCAATTTTGATTTTAAAGAGAAAATTTCTTAGTTAAAACCCTATATAAATTAACTAGATTTTCTTAGAAACGTAAATAATTTGAAGGTTATAATATGTTTTTATGGAAGGACAATGGTTTTATTTTTTAAAGGTTATAGGATATGTAATACCTACGGTGTTATTGTTAGACCATAATCTTCGTAGTGGTGGACTAGTGGAAGAAGAAGATAATTCGTGATCATTTGTTCAGAGGGACATTAATGGAGCATGTGAAATATTTAAACAATAAAAATAACCCACATGCATATTTCATTTATTTATTTATTTATATTTACTTTTCGTTGAAATCAATCTCCATTAAAATACTTATTTGTTGAAAACTCTTCAATTTTACATTGTTGTTCATTTATATATATATATATAGCTTATTTTATTAATCATCAATACTTAATAACTACTACTATATAAATTAGAGTTTAAAATGGATTCTTTTACGGGTTTACCCTACGATGGGCACTAGTGACATGTGTGAACATATTGGTGGTCAATCAGTTGCAAACTAATGATATCTGACTACAAGACTTGTAATTCAGGATATGAAAGCACGCACTTATTCAAGCAAATGTGAAGCCGCATCCTTTATTGGCGGTCGATTATTCAAATTCTTAATTACTAAAATATGCGTGCAAAGCCTAATTTTAGGTATATATCAAACAATAAGATTGTGTATGTATGATAATATAATATCATGGTACTTTGGTCTTTAATTAGGCATGCATGCTAATAACTAATTATCTAAAGAAATAGTAATATTTTTCCACACTTGGGTAAAATTTTAATCATTCATTGTCCATTTTATTATGCGTTAAGAGGGTACGATTGAAGAATATCATACTTTCCGCATGTTATCATTAAAATTTTAAAAATTGGAAGAAACAAGCAACAATGGATCTACAAGGGAGTAGAGAGGAGCAACTGCAACGTCAATAAATTAAAAATTACGTAAAAGAATTTTATAGTGTTATTGAAGTTTTAAAACTTTTCCACCCTTAAAATGACAGGAAAAAAATCGTCTCCTCGTATATATTGTTCTAGCTCCATCCCTGTAAGCTTTGTATAAATCGCTTGTATAAGTGAATTAAAGGGGACTTAATGGTTGAAACATTACTATAATCATGGTCAGATAAATTTCGATGACTCCTTTATGAAACGTTGGTTTCTTAACCATGTCATCAACATATCAAGGATTAAGGATATACTCTTTTTGTAAAGCAAGTTTTCCGAATTTTCTTTTTCCTTTTCTTTTATACTCTTTTTGAAGAAGATTGAAGGTTATTACTCTTCTAAATCACCTGTTTTGTACTTGTTATTAAAGTGATATGAGTGATTAGTTGAGAACTATTATTATGTGTATTCAGTGATGGAGCCGTGTTGAGGTCAGAGGGGCCATGGCCCACCCAAAATCATCCATAAAACCTATACATACCACATAGTCACATACTCCGTAGTATTTTTGCCCACTAAAAATACTTTGATCCATCAAATTAGTATTCGGCCCACCCAGTAAGCTGAAGTATATGTGAAGTAGTATAGATAGGATTGGAGTACATATGACCTTTATATTTTAAATTAAAAGTACAAATAATTGAAGTGTCTTATTAAATGGCCTCTCTAAATTTTCATTTATTCTGTTTTAAAGTAGTAGACAACTCGATCATTTATTCAAATTCAAACATGCGAAATGCGATTTAATCTATTTTTAACACTCATTTATTTGAACTTGTAATAATGTATTTAGTCAATATCTATTGACAGTTACTATTATATAATATTATTATTATTATTATTATTATTATATGATTGGTAATTAATTATAACTTGAAACAAAATGAACTTAGTTTCAGGTGCTTTTTATCAAAAGGTGAAATTAAAACATAATACAATGGTAGAATTAAAATTAAGACTGAACTCTTCAAAATGTTTGAGAAATCTATAATTTTATATATATATATATATATAGGAAAATGATCTAGAGCGAAGCTCAAAATCTTAAGAAATGGGGGAAACAAATCTCAGCCCTTAATTTCATTATATATAACATTCAGTTAACTCATAATTTGTTATTATACATCAATGAACGTTACTTAACATCATTTTTTGATGAATTTTTAGTGATAACATTCATTGATAAATGCTATAATCAGAGTATAATAACATTTATGAGTTAATATTTATCATAAATGAATGTTTAAGAATATTAAATTGTAACTTTGAGTTTTGAGAGTTTTCCGTTTTCAACGTAAAATTATAATACCATTGTTTGATTAAATTATGTATATAATCGATTGATTCATATTTCAAGCTTTAATTTGAAGAATTTTGCATGAAAAACATGTTTTGATGATAAATGAGTATTTGCTTCACTGTTGATCATCATCTTATATATATATATATATATAAGATATAAGATAAAAAAAAGAACGGTATCTCTGGTAAATTTTTTAATGATGAAAATTTATATAATTTATATCAACAAAATTATATATTGTTGATCCCGTTAGTTATTCATTTATATTGTTTTATTAAATCAGTAGTAAATAAATTAATAGAATTCTTATACTATTTAACGATCGTTCGAGTTTTTTTGGTATTATTTTGTTGTTTGGTAAGATGTTGACCCACCTGTGGACAAATTTCTGGCTACATCCTTGTGTGTATCGTGTATGACGTATATTATCGACTTGGTCAAAAATATCTCTACAAATACCAATTCAATTAATCTTTAGAATATTAACATCTTCATTTGACTTTCAGTATATATAGTTTGAGTCAAGATCAAACCAACGAGCTATTCTTCAGTTGAGTCTATCATGGTCGTTGATAGTTCTCTAAAGATCTTGACTTTTCCATAACTTAGAACGTGTTAATCAGATTAGATTAAACTTTAAAGTATACGAAAAAAATAATAATTTCAAGTTGCATTATTAAGGACTCGTGTGAACATCAGTTTGAAAGTTATCATTTCCACCTTACATATTATACCATTAAGGTATATGATTTGGACGTTACGATGAAACCAAATGATAAGAAACATTAAGAATTATACAAGATATCATATTGTCTCGTAAATAAATATACTCCCTAATAAATATATATATTCTTATTCTTATATTATACCGTAATAAATTTCTAGAAGAGATTATAGTTGGTAAACTTACTCCCTGGTTGTTAGATTGATCCATTTTAATCAAAGACCAAATTTGACTATTGACTTTTTTAGAGTTATTGATTTGTCTATGCGATGGAAGCTTAGTGGTAAGGGATATGCATTATAAATGTGAATAAGGTTATTGGTTAAATCCTTATTATCATGTTCTTTTAACCACACGTTACACGATTTTACCTCTCTCATATTACCCGTAAAATCAATCAGTGAGAGTTCACTGTAGAATCGATTTTATATTATCGATTAACTAGCAGAATACCCACGCAATGCAGCGGGAACAGTCTATTAGCTTTATATTTATTCGATGTATAGTATTGTGTTTTCTGAAATATTTTAAAATTTCAAAACCATATGATAATACACAAAGTATACTGTTTTATAAATGGAAAAAGTCAGTTTTTAACAAAATTTCAAAAATACTTGTAATAAAATAACTCAAAACTAAATCATAAGATGTCATTGCAAACGCGATGGTTGGGTTGTTAGTGGTGATAGCCGGGTTTCGAGTTCTTAATGGATATGTTGTGAGTTGTAGAGTCGTTTGTTAAGTCTATTTGATTTTTTATTTTTGGTTTATTTTTTTGTATTTTGATATTAAGCATTATGTACGTTACATTGTAATCCTAAAACTTGATCAAAAATTTGAATTACTCGTCCCAACCTTGATTAAACGCTTCATCTCATCCCAACCATTCCGTCCATAATTGGCATGTCTCGTAATTACTAATAATTCAAAAGTTATGTCTTTTTCGAAATTTCTCATATGTAGTCATTTATATCTTAAAAAATATATCTCAAATGCATCATATAATAGTATAGATATAGAGAAGTTTAAGTTAAAATTAATTGTCATATGTTAGTTAATGTATGGTTTAATAATGCTTATATTAATGATAATTAAATGTCACATATTAATTAGTTTATAGTTTAATAATACTTGTATTAATGATAATTTAATAAATGTAAGGGCATGTTAGTCATTTCTCTATAATTTTTAAAAATGCTCTTAGTAATTATAAGAGTAAAATAGTAAAATCTATCTTTAAAAAAAACATTGAAATGTATTATATAACTAGTACTAAAATCCGTGCGATGCACAACAATATAATGTTGTTTTTTTTATTGGTAACATGTATGTAATAATTAAAGTTTGTACATTAATCAAGTTACAATTTGTTTTTACATGTACATAGAATGTAACAAAAACTTGATCAATATGCTCAACAACATGAACTACGACTTCTTGTTATTGTTGTTTTCAGCTCCAAAAAGCATACAATGCATATATTTCTTATAACTAAATACCTAATGACTAATAATAGAAACACTATACATGATTAATAAAGAAAAATAAAAGATAGTCAGAAATTTATAATGACATACATAAAAATCTTGAAACACTAAATATGTGTGATGCATATCTTAAATTACAAAGACATATAATAATGAATGAAATCTTAAAATATGAATCTAAAAGATAGTTAACCACTCCATTACTATACATTACACTATAAATTAAATATACATAAAAAATTAAAATGGTAATTTATTAATTCAATTATGGTCATTAATTAAATTAATTTAATTTAGTAATTTTGAATTTAAAAAATTTCCCCATAAGATTTAATGACATGAAATATTAATTGCGAAAAAAAATTAAGAAAATGACACCTATTAATTTTGTGGATTTGTCAACACTTGATTGGTACTACATAAGCATGAATTAGGTATAAGTAACTCTTCTTTTTTAGTTATAATAAAGATAATATAGATATTTAAACTGAATTAACCTTTGTTTTTATTGTACATGAAAGTGATAAAGGTGTGCCCATCTAATGGTTGATTTGTGATGTGATACATAAATCTAGCAAGAAATGTATAACGTCGAGACGGATGAAATATTCTAGCTTGGTTGTGGGTGGCTCGAAAGATGATCATGAGTTATTATTTTGTGCGAGTTTTTGTTTTTAGCTTACATTTTGGCTGAGGAATATTAAAGGTTGGGGTGTTCGTTAAATTGTTTAGACCGAAAAACCGTTCAATTCAAATAGATTTAAGTTAATCGGTTATGGATTGGGTATTAGTTTAAGCGATATTTAAAAATAGTTTTTGTTCGAATTTGGTTGTGAAGTTTTGACATCGTAACCTGCCCGAAACCCGATACGATAGCAAAAGACTCTTTTTATTGTGGAATATTGCAGCATTCGAGAGATAATCGATCAATTTTAACTATTGAAAACTCTTGATTTTCTTCCACGAGATTGAAACATCGATAATTCCTTCTTTAATCTTTAATAGGGAATATAACAAGTTAAATTATGTTCTCGATAGAATTATCGTTGAATTTGGTAAGTTGATTAATCGGCATTATTAAATTAAAATTCACTAGTTCATTTGTGAAAATATTTTCAAATAGTTGAAGATTTTTTTTTTCCGATGATATTTGCTTCCGTATTGAAAAAACGTTAATTTGGTCTTTACTATTTGATCGCTGCTCTTTTACCTCCTTTCATATTTTTCTTTTATTAATGGGTCCAAACCGATTAACGCGATTATTAATTCGATTAGTTTGGATTGGGTTTGTGCATGTTTGGTTATTAATCTATCTAAAAGGTTATTTACTCCTTTCTTTCTTCGTTAAGTCCTATATGAATATGAAGAGCATAATAAGTAATCAAGAACTATATACGATACTTAGATAGTGAAGATTGTTGTTTACTTTTATACTGAATAAATAGACCGAATAACAAAAAAAAGATTTATTTTATTTTTTTCAATAAATTAAAATTTTTCATTTGATACTTACAGATATGTAACTCCGTATCAAATTTAGACAATAAAATTTACATTACAAAAATTTAACATTGGTTATTAGACCACTCTAGACCGTGGCGTTCTTAGGACTGATGACTAACCTCCACATCAGCGCCACATCAGTACGAGGAGTAAGGACTGACCCAGAACTGAACACTGCCTTTCCCGATGCTCCAGAATTGAGGACTGAAATTTACGTCAGCGTCAGATCATTTCTTAAATATTAATACAAACACATTTATACTAATAATAAAATTACAATAATTAAAAAAATAATTTATATTAATATTAAAAATTACAACAGTTAAAAATAAAGTATGTTACATTAATAATCAAAATTACAATAATTAAAAAATACGAATTGTGTGTGAAAAATAGTGTAATTGTTTTAATAATTTGTGTGTAAAATAAATAAATATAATGAGAATTGTGCATGAAAATGAGTGGTATTGTACGTATATATTGGGTGTTTGGAATTAGAAAAAAAAGTATTAAAAAAACATTATTTTTATTATTATTCAATCGTTGCATGCAAGACTGCATGTTCCCAATAGGACGAACACATCAGGACGGCACCCCAAAACTAGTCCGTGCCTATGGCAAGACAAAGGACGAGCATGCCACATAGGCCGAGAACAGAAAACGACACTCCCACAGGGAGTGGTCTTACAATCTTAAGGAAAAAGCTTACAAACCTTCTCACATCTTGGCAACTTTTATAATTATTAATTATACCACTTTCTTTACCAAAACCCACCTCACATAGTATTGGACAACACCATTAATGTATCATGTTAATTTGAAAACTATCATTATATATTCCATCACTAACTATTCAAATTCACAAAAAATTCTCATTCAAAATAAACAATAACATACTTACAATCATCAAATTCAATCCAACAAAAACATATAATTATGTGGTTTTTTTCATGCAAATAGAAATGAAAATAATTATACAATACACTAGATACACAAATCGAAAAATGGTTGTCGTTTATGGTGGTCAAAGAAGCAGTGGAGATGGAGGTTCGCGAAGTGGCTGAGATCACCAGAGATCGACAAACCATTGGCGTTTACTGAAGATCAACATATCGACAACAGTCACTGGAGTTCGAAGGAGTGTTAGCGAAGGTCAAAGGAGAAACGTTGGTCCGAAATTATTAGTGTCGGTGTTGTGTTTAACCGTAATTTTGGAGTATCCGAGATTGCTTATTTTTAAGCGCTTATCTGTTTAAAAAATTAAATAGATGTCACATTGCTTATTTTTAAGTGCATATTTCTTAGTAAATAAGCAGATAAGTTGTTTGGTGTTTGGATTTGCTTATTTTGAAGTTGTTGTCAAAATAAACAAATAAGCAAATAATTACTTATTTAAGCAATTCCAGACACCCCTTCTGTAAGAGAAATAGATGAAGAAGAAAGCAAAAATGGGGAAGACACGACTAAAGCTAAAGGGCACTTTTGAAACAACATGACCAGGTGGAGAGGACTACACTTTTGTAGATGGGAGAACAATGGATTGGGTCAACCCATATTAAAAATTAAGTTATAAAGAAACATATAGTTTTGTTGATCGAATAAGTCATCTAGTCAACACAACCTGATGAGTGAGGCTAGGTTGCAAGTAAAGAAACTCAAATGTTGAAGTAAATGATATGGATCAGTGGAAAATTGGTCGCTAGTTGTTATGGATGTGATCTTGTATCTTGATCACTGTTACACTCAACGAGGACAAGATGTATCTTCAAATTTGATTTTTATTTTTTTTTTTTTAATTTTGGAACAACATATTTTATTGAAACAAATATTAAGAAGCTAGACAAAACATTACAATAAAACAAGAGACAATTTTTTTAACCAATCTATCCAACTAAATCTAGCATTGCGTCTATATCTACACCAATAAAATGAACGTAAAACTAAATCATCAAAAATAAGCGCTTTAGATGGAATACTCGAACCAAATAAACTTTTATTCCGAAAGCTCCACACTAGCCACCACATTATGTAGAAAATGCCTTCCATAATTTCTTTATGATCAGAATGAATCCTAAGATTCAAAAGCCATTCTAACCACTCCTCATAAGATGAGAACTCCGAGTAACAAACATCCCACCATGAAGCAATCTTGCGAGAAAGATCTCTCACCATGGAACAACCAAAGAAAATGTGGCTTGTAGATTCAACTTCCTTATCGCAATTTAGACAAATAAGGGATTGGAGATCCAAGCCTTTACGAGAAAGATTAAGGCGAGTAGGTAAAGCATCTAACCTTACTTTCTAAGCCATAACATTAATTTTTATCGGGACCACATTAACCCAACGAGTTATAGACGAAAAACGTGTTAATTTATGGTTGTCTATATACTTTCTCACAGAAGCAACAGAAAAATTACCCTAACCCACAAGAGACCACGACCATCTGTCTTGCATCATAGGGAGATGAATACCATCGAGATTAACCATCAACTCTGAAAACTGCATCATCTCAGCTCCATCCCTCAGAATACGACGCAAAGAACAACCCAGATTTTCATGAGCCAATTTCGCAGCCACCGTAATCATCTTGTTAGTTTCTAGCGCATACACTCTAGGAAAACTAGACTTAAATGTAATGTCACCCCTCCAAGCTTCCTCCCAGAATAACGTATCTTCTCCATTGCCCACTTTTTTCTTCATCAAACTAAGAAGATCCAACTCTTGACTTTTCAGCTTATACAATTCGTTAACAATATTCACCCAAACATAAGGATGAGATGACTTTGTAGATTTACGAATTCTACCATCCTTTCCATGCATTGCTTTAATAACCCTAGCCCACAACGAGTTACTATCATTACGAAAGTGCCACACCTATTTAAACATCAAATCTCGATTTAAAGCAAAGTAGCTTGACACACCAAGACCTCTTTTCTCTTTCGACGCCAAAACTCTACTCCATTTGATCCACATCATTTTATTTTCATTAGAATTAGCCCCATTAAAGAAATGACATCTGACAGATTCCATCCTTTTTAACACATGAGATGGAACTCTAAACATAGACATATAATAAATAGGCGTTGAACCCAAGACCGATTTGAGGAGAGTTAATCTACCACCAATTGATAGAGTCTTCATCTTCCACTTGGAAAGACGAGAGTATAATCTAGCCACAATCTCATCCCAAGAGTTTATACGAGACATCAAGCCACCTATTTTTATACCTAGATAAGAAAAAGGTGTCTTGAATGACAAACACCCTATCTTATTAGCTGCTTGTTCACTTTCTCATCATCAACTGCCACCCCCAACAATTTACTTTTATGCATATTTAAACGAAGACTAGAAGCTCTATGGAAGCATTTTAACGCATGCCCAATAGTAGTAATGTTTGAATCACTCCATTGACCCATAAAAATAACGTCGTCTGTATAGAATAAGTGAGATAATTGCAACGACGAACCAATAGAAATTCCTTTAAAAAGGCCTTCATTTACAACTTTCTGAAAAGAAAGATGAAGGCTTTCTTTAACTAATATGAAAAGCAACGACGATAAAGGATCTCCTTGTTTCAGACCTTTTTGAAATTGAAATTCGCTTGTAGGACTCCTGTTCACAAGGATCGAACCTCTAGAAGAATGTAAACAATTTTTAATCCAGCCCCTCCATTTTGTACCAAAGCCAAAAAAATTTAAAACATCATCCGATAATCTCATCAAACCGAATCATATGCCTTTTCAAAATCTATCTTGAAAATCATAGTTTGCTTCTTCTTGGATTTGCACAAATGAATTAATTCATTCATAATGAAAGGACCATCTAATGCCTATTCACTACAAAAGCGGATTGAACTTCATTCACAATATCTCCCAACACGACAACAAGATGATTCGCCAAAGTCTTTGCAATGATTTTGTACAAGCTTCCAATCAAACTAATCGGTCGAGAGTCTTTTACCATTTTAGCATCTTTCTTTTTCGGTATCGAAGCAATAAAAGATGAATTACCGCCTCTAGGAAACGAACCATATTTGAAGAAATATGACACCGCATCCACCACGTCCTTTTCTAAGATACCCCAATACTTTCTACATAAACCAAACGTAAAACCATCAGGGCCCGGAGATTTATCCATACCGCAATCCCAAACAGCCCTTTTAATTTCTTCTTTTGTAACATTCCTTTCCATATCAACTTGCTGATCCAGATTGCTTGAAGGGTTAATACTGACTACATCCAGTGACAACAAGGCTCATTGTTTATGATTATTTTCAAATAACAGCAACTAAGTATTTAAAGATGAAATATTACTTCAACATTTACCCACTAATGTCGCACATGTTAACATTCGAGTGGACAAATTCTCATACAAACAAATTATACTCAAGATCATTGAGCCCATGAAACTCTATAGAGAAATAAATTTTAACATCACATTTTACACATTCGTTATTTTGTTTTTTGTGCGCTATAAACATATATTTTTAATACGTGTATTTAAATCCATAACAAATAAATGCTCCTTGATTTTGATTGACCCTCCAAAATTTCGATCCTAGTACAATAAATTATGAATGCATAAATTAATTTAGAAAACTGTCACCATAAAGCAATGAGAAAACGAATTTTAAGTACCAGTCGTAAGTTCATCTAATATTTAATTGAAAGAAAAGGAAATCATTTGCGGGTGCTTTTAACCACTTCCATTCCTATCATGAATCTGCATCCATCTATAAATACCATCAAAAACCTCCCCAAATTCATGGCAGATTACTTGCTTTAATAATACATTAATTAATTATTTAGAAACAAATATATTCAGAAATCAAAAGATGCCTTGTGTTCAGATCTCTACTAACGTTTGTCTCGATGGCGTTGACACCGATTCCATCTTCTCCGACGCCACCAAAGCTGTCTCACAAATCATCGGCCGACCAGAGCAAGTAATTACTCCTCTTTCTCTATCTTACATGCAGTGTTTGAGTGATGTTCTGGTTTTTTAACCATGTTTAATAGCTTTTTTACTTTTATGTGCTTAATTTCCTCAAATTTTGGAGTACAGTTTCATCCTAGATTGCTTTATTAATTTTGGCACATGGGATACTGAGATCGAAGTTGACTTTTACCATAATTGAGTACTATGCAAACTTTTGTTGCATATATCCAATTTCATAATCTCCTGTATGTTCTGTGAGGAGCTTTAACAATTTTTAGAAGTTTAAAGCAATTCGTTTAAAAGAAAAGACTTTTAGCAATTATTACTTATTTTTTTGGAGCTTATGATTTTGACCAGCTACCAAACAATAATTCTAGCTTGAGCTTTTGAAACACCACTAAGCTCATATAAGCTTACATATCCTAATATTATATATAACTTTTCACATGTTTTGTATATTTTATGAGTTTTTTAATCTGTTCGTTGCGGCGATAATTTTTAAAAAAATAATAGACTTCAATATATAAAAGTTTGTATGATTTATATAGATATTAAGGTCGTATAATTTGAATATTAGTCGGTGTTTTTTTTATAGAATCTATTCTTAAAAGTTTACTATTAAATAAAATTCTTTAAATAATTTAATAAGAAGTTAATCCTTAAAAGTAACATTCAATAAATTATAAAATATTGTATACTTTGATAGAAACATGCACATTTCTCCTAATAATTTTAGAAAGTCTTTAATAGTAAATATTTGTTCAACTTAAAAAATATATTTTAATATGTTTTCTTTTCGTTGTCAAGTAATATTTTTTTATTTATGTAAAATTTATGGCATATACAAAAAAGAACATTATAATATTTAAGGTAACATTTAATTTATAAATATTAGAACCTAATTGTCAATTCTAAATCCACTTTCTATCACTTATAATTATAAATATTAGAAGTTAATTGCCAATTAAAAATATTAATAACTTACAACTACAAATATAAGTTACAAATTACAACTACAAATATAGGCTATTACTTATATCTACAATTAAACTATCAGTTAATTTTGTCAAAACACCCATAATTATAAATGAGTGTTCATAT
Source organism: Logfia minima (assembly GCA_963921325.1). Lineage (NCBI taxonomy): Eukaryota > Viridiplantae > Streptophyta > Magnoliopsida > Asterales > Asteraceae > Logfia > Logfia minima. Next base: position 39,728,664 of record OY992764.1, read on the forward strand.
GCAATTTGAGTAATCGTAGTTCAAGTAAAACTTCTATATCGACAATATTTTACTTTGAATAGTAGAATAAAGACTTATACTTAATTGAAAGGATCTTCTTTTTAATGTATATGAGTTTTATTTATGATCAAATACACTTTATGCTTATTTTTTTTTTAATAAAAACTTATTATTTATATCATTATTGTACAAATAGTTATTTAGCTATACTGAATGTAAGAAGTGATAATAACTATTTTTTATTTATCTATTTTTAATTTTTAATTTTGTTCAAAGACAAACTTAAACACCTTCTAAAAAGAACTTTGTTATTAGATGACACCTTGATTAGAGTCAGACTTTCTGGTGTTATTCAAGTACCTATACTATAAGATGAAACATTTAAGTCACGAGCCTAAATCAATATCCACCTTTCATTTTCTTAAAGAACTTGCATCATTCATATTTCACCAAATGTTAAAGTTCCATTCATTTCTTCTTTTCACTATAATGTCTTTCATAGTCACTATATTATCTATCAGTGCACATGTACTGTTGGTACTATTCTCTAGAGTCTAGACGATCATTAGCGCCGCATAACGCGAGTATAGTTGATAATTTTTACATATATGCAGCTATCGAGTATTTTGGACACTATTATATTAGAAGAACTTCATCTCGAGGATTATGTAGTAATCTTCTTTTGAATACTTGGAAATCTTATTTGGGAAATGGTTTTTCATTTATCTTACTCTGATGTGTACTAACGTTGGCTGTTGACTTTGAACTTTAAGATAACTTAAAATCGTATGCATATGACAAATAAACTTTTCTTTTTGGTCTCCACTTTCCTCTATAACAAATTATACGTTGGCGTGTTATGATTATTATATGTAATTTTATGACCCTAATTTGAGTATATAAGATTATTTTATAGGCAAGACCTTATAGAATTCAAGGATATATTTGAAATTATTTTTAATGAAATTTAACCATTACCACAATACTTATGGTAATGCATTATGTTTCCTCGTAAAGTGTCACAAATTCGAAATTCAATGATCATGAAAAGGGTCAGAAATAATGATAAAAATACTCTGAATTAGACCCCTAAAAATAATCAGATAAAAACCGCGTCCATATAATTTTTAATGAAATATGACCAATCTTCGTGGAAGCAAAAGGCATTTAACAAAATAATTCTAACTATAGCTAGTTGTCTATAAGTAGTTGAGAATAGAGTAATACGAGATTCCTTAAACCAATAAAAAAAATTATCATAAATAATATTGTATACTGTATGATAATTTGAACAAATTGAATAACATTTTGTTTGAGAATCTTTATAATTGTACAAACCATGTGACATCTAAACTGTTTGAAAACAAGAATACAAGTATACAACCAAGAGGGCTTTCAAAGTGGGGTGGATAATTACTATTTGTAGATAGAGGTATACATGGCTTGAGTTAAGGATTGGATCATATTTCATTCTAACAAAAAAAAATTTAGTAATGAAGTTAACAAAAAAAATATTAATAAAGTTGACACTTTTCTTACTTAGTACTTTGTGCAAAAAAAAGATGGACACAAGCTTTTGAATATATAAAGTAAGATGTACCATTTCATTGTACCAAAGACGTGCAATTCATTCAAATTGTGAAACATGTGGAATATGCTCTTTTGTTTCATTTCATCCGTATGCAGAGTGTATTTTGCCTATTCCTCTTTATGGTCATCCACTTATTTTGAGCTATTTCTATAGTATTTGAACAAACAAGCATCTGTGCAATATGCTACACTGAATCATGGATCATTTCCCCTAATATCATATTTGTAAATGCAAAGCAATCAAAAGAAAGGTGTCCCACTTTACAAATTTGGTGATCTTTTGGGGATAAAAGTGCCAAGATTGAGGTTTTGTGTATCTACATGTTCAACAATTCCTAAAATTCACAATGGACAAAAATGTTAACCAATATTTCCACAATCATTTTACATACTATTCAGCAATATCATGTTTCCATTGTCTTAGCTATCTAGTGAGTAAATTTTTTATCTTGCATTAGATCTCAATCTTCTAGTGACTGGAAAATATGTTACTCAAATAAATATCATCGCGATAATTAACATAAATTGACTAGTTTCATTGAAATAAATATTGCCAAAACATATTCCTATCTCTTTGAAGACGAAAGAAAGGTCAACCTTTTGAATGACTCACATTGTGTTAGTTAGGTTTCAACATTTTAATATTGTGTTTTGAAGACTTATTCTTTTCATTATTGAAGTTGGATGTGTTTTTTTTATGTGGTTGCAGTTTGTGATGGTGATATTGAAGGGGTCAGTGGCTATATCATTTGAGAAGAACAAAGAACCAGCAGCATTTGCAGAAATAATATCCATGGGAGGAATTACATCTGAAGTGAAGAAAAAGTTGATATTCCAATTGGGCACAATTTTACTAGAAAAATTATCTGTTCCAAGAACAAGATTCTTTGTTAAGGTCTTTGATACAACTATGGCTACTAAATATTCCAAACTCTAATCTTCTTTAAATTTTTCGTGCCTCTAAAGGGTCAAATTTGATATGATGTACAACTTTTATTGCATAACGATGTAATGCATTGAAGCAAGTTACATTTGCTTTGACCATGCAAACGCTCGAACAAGCTTTTAACCTTTGGCAGTTCGGTTAAAAACAAATGTACTTGTGTAATAAATTTTAAAAATCTGAGTTTATAGGCTTGTTTTGGATTGATATAAAAGAAAAGACATATTTTCAATCTTTGGTTGCAAAAATACAACCTTGAACATCTACTATACAGCTAAGAAAATCCCTTGATGAAAAATGAAGACAAGATGACAGTTACCTCTAACCATTGAAAGCTAAAGAGTACCTATTGATACATGTATAGAAGTATACAATTGTAATGTTGAAATCAATCTAACTTGATCTTTGAAACCACTTAGCCCATCTTATCTTGCACTTGATCAATTGATGGGAACATGTTAAATTAGTAGCAACAAGAAATTAGTTGATAAAATGGATCAAATTCCTCTCAAGTAATTTGTTACAATTTGATGGGTAACATGATGTGTTACTTTTATGTAATAAATGAGATAATGAATAAAATTCACAACAACGGCCCCACTTTATTGACTCCTCATTATAGACATAATTTAAGAAGATTTTGATCCATTTTAAAAGCATATTTAAAATATCCGAAACTGTTGAAAGTAATTTTTTTCTTAAGGTGAAAATAAAAGAATATATATTTAAAAGGAGAGAAAGTTACACAAGTGATTCATCTGATAGAACAACACACGTATACAATCTTGAGCTCAAACTAAAACTATAATCGATAATACTTTAATACTAAGAAATTACTGCACATAATAGAGTGATAGTGAAGGGGAACCGATGTTTAAATAAAGCCAAGCCATGTGTACGTAACCAATCATCTTTGGGCTGCGCTTATTTTTAAAGTTATTACATTAAGTAAATAATAAGTTGGAGATTTCGAGCTTATTTTGAACTTAAAATTCTCTTTCAAATAAACTTATCTTTTGACCATTAATATTTGAGCTGATTATGCTCAAATAAACAAATAAGCTACTAATAAGTAGTTATAACTTAAAATACTCTCATTCAAGCACCCACATACTCTACGTTCAACAATGTAGACTCGTGCTTTCTTTATGCAATACACTATTGACTCATTCTATCCACAATCTCTCTTTTCTTTTTTCATAGATCGGATGATTAGTTAAATTAATTAAACCCTGTGTTACTAACCCTATTGAATCTAAAAGCAATATGCCTATATAGTTGTAGACTTGTAGGAAAAATACAAGTTTGTAATTAGCAGTAAATGTTTTTAAACACAACGGACTTTCAATGCTACTTATCACTCTATATTCTCACTTTCGAAACTACTTGGCTAGGTTTCAAAAGAATTACTGTAAAAATAGTGTTCGATTTAAAGGAAAAAAAAAAAAATTTATCTATAATTGAGATCGAAGTTGATTTTTTTATTATTAATATAAAAAATGGAAAAAAGAAAATCAAATGATAAACAGAGTGAGAGGCTTGATGGTGTCACATAAGTCATAACCCATCCAAACCTATTAAATTAGGCGAGCTTGTAAACTCCATCATTAATAATTCTGGATCCTAGCTATTTCGAACTCCGTTAGTATATATTCTAAAACCTCATTCCAAGCATTTGAAATCATTTCATTTCCAAATCTATTTCAAAAGTGTCGTACCAAATGCATCCTTAATAGCTTGGATATGAGTAGGGATGACGATTGTCATCTGACTCAATGGATATCTATTCGATTCATCAATTAGTAGTGAATATGGATGATCTAAATGTATGTATAAGAATATGAATATGGATGCAAATAATTGGTGAATCAGATGTAGAATCATCTATTATCTCCCAAAATGCATATATACGAGTATAAATATAAATAAATATACATATAGGTATATATACACTATATGAAATGTCAATAAATCGTTATTTAGATATATTATAAGGTTTTTATATATCTCCAAAAAATATTTGATTTTCTCTCATAATATTGCATTATAATACTTTTAGCAAATCGAAAAGTCTACATCACTACCTATAGTAAATATTGGTGAGCTAAAGTTTAAAGATTCCTACCATACAACGGAAGTCACTAACCAATAATACAGCGATAGAAATGTTTCTAGCTAACCATAAAAATCAATTAAAAGGTTTTAACGTTTTTCAAAAAGTGTATTGCAATTATATTTATAATCAAATCCTCCTCCTCTAAAATGTGCCAAACTCACCATAAGTGGATCAGCTGCTATGAGATATTCAGTTGAACTCGAGTATAGACTATAGATTCCCTAAAATTATACGTTGTTTACATATTTTTATAATAAAGCTATACAATATTTTTATTCGTCACTAGTATTTTGGTTTCATTTTGAAGTAGAATTTTTTTTTTTTTAACAATTTTATAAACATCGAACGGATATCCATTAACCCGCTTAATTCATTTGATATTAGCTGTGAGCAAACAACCGAATTAACCAAACCATAATCAAATTAATTGATAAAATCGAACCGAATTAGCCAAAAAATTGGTTAATCGATGGTTATGGTTTATAAATTTTGATTTTATCCAAATAAAAAATCATAACCGAATTAACCAAATCAAACCGGAAACATATATAAAATATCCAAATTATTTTTCATTACATATTTTATCATATGTAAACCATTAATCTTTCGTGAATTATGTGGTTTATTCTCCCTCCATCTCATAGTTCATGTTTTCATTTCATGTCTCAATTATCTTCCTTACTAAAACTTAAACTCATATAATTGTAACTCTCAATTGAATAAAACAACCGTGACTAACAAAAACTTACATGGTGATAATTACCATTTGATTTAAATGACGAGAGCTAATAAAAATAGATATTGCTACTTCTACGACTTTTTTCTTCGATCATGAATATTGACAACAATTGTTGACAATATTTCCGATAGTTTAATAGGGTTTTGTCTTTTGTTTGTCCTACTTTGATTATTAACTAACTTAATCAAAAATTGAATCGAACTATGGACTTTAACCATTAACCAATCTACTCTTTAACCATAACCAATTGGTAAAGGTTTTTATATAACAAAAAGTATTGTTATAGAGGCGGATTTAGACCATAATCACCCTCAACTGTTCCATGCTCAACCCTAATAAATATGGATCTGAATGGACGATTAGAAAAATAAATAAATATGAATGTGAGTATAGATCAATTCGATCCGTATCCGATCCGTCATCCCTAGATAGGAGTAAGATAACAATTAAACGCATAGGTTATGTTATAGATAAACTTAATCTAATGTTCAACAAATTAGAAGATAAATGCAAAGGTGAAAACAGTAACTAGTTTGATTGGCTTTTGACTTTTGATAAATAAATACTTAAAACAGTTAACACGTTTGGTAAAATTCCACCAACACACCTTCCATTTTTCAGATATTTGTGAAAATTAAGACAAATTTATATTTATGTCGTTATAACCTACAACCCTTAATTAAAGGGTTACGGTTATAAAGTTGTAATGTACATTGTCAAAAGTACCCATATCATACGTGAACTACTCGTTTATGTGAAATGTCCTACCTTTCATTATCAATTAGGTAGAAAGTTCGATATTTCAATTGCTTTTAACAATCACATTTGGTTGCAATCTTTCTTTCTGGGTTACTTATGCTTTGAGAGGAAGAAGCCATTTTCTTGTTCTTCTCTTCATGTATCATGTTAAAACGTCTTAATTTGAAAGTTAACAGTATAAAAGTCTGATTTTGTACTGTAAAATATAATGATTGGTATAAAAACTCCTCGTAAATCATAAAAATAGGCACGTTAATAACTATTCGGCAACCTATTTACTAGAAGTTTGATATCACAAATATATTAGTAGTTCACGTATAATAACAAAAATTGACGTATGATTATTGATAGCTTAAGCAAAGTACATGACATATATTATATATATGACCTTAACCCTTAAAACTTGCAAATTATTACAATATGAAAATATATTAGTATATGGTGTATAAAACCGGAACATAGAAGGATTAGTGGCCAAAATCGAAAGAAAAAAAAGTATTAGGAGCCTAATCAAAAACGTAAGGTGAGAGTTGGTTGAACGCTACAGGTTATTGTTGAGTGTGTGTTCTTTGAGGGTTTTGACTTTGTGAAGAAAATCGAGTGTGTTGACTGTTGAAGAAGAAGATGCCGTGCTTGAATCTGTCAACGAACGTCAACTTGGATGGAGTTGACACGTCATCCATCCTCTCTGAAGCCACCTCCACGGTCGCCAAACTCATCGGAAAACCAGAAGCGGTATAACACTCCTCATCTTTATATCTGTATGTATATATACATATACATGTATGTATATTTTGTGTATTCGCTACTTTGTAAGTAGACCAAGCCAATGATGCTTAGCTGGTCTTTTCGGATGATCAGCCACACTGGGATCGAGACACGGCCCGGATTCCCGCGGGTTAGGGTTTATTAGTGCATGTTGCAGATTGTCGCTGTATTTGATTTCTACTAATTGTGATATTAGTGACTTTGAGGAATAATATAGTATTGTGGAATAGATGCATATATTTGATTTTGATTTATAGGTTTTACTTAAAGTCAGTTGAGGTAAAGTAGTTACATACTGATCGGAGATATAGCTTAGAATGAAGACGTTTTTCCCCAATGGAACTTGAGTAATGAGATGTGATGGTTCACTTGAGAGTGATTTTAGATATGTAAAGTGATTTGATTTCTCTAAATTTTATGTATTTAAGGATTTTTGGTTGAGTATGGAATGTATTAGGTTACATTTTTCTTAAATGGAAGTTTCTTATATTTATCAATATGTTTTTTCCAACTGAAGAGTTATCGCACTTGATCCGTGAAGTAATTAATCAGTTTAGAATACTTAAGAAGATATTATTGATCACATACCTGTACTTACTCACAGTCTATGAAATGCATTGTCTATGTCCAATTTTATATAGGATTACCCGAGATAAATTATCAATAACGGATTAACGTGTCAATATTTCTTCCGACAAACTGTTCTTTATCTGTTTTTCATGTCCCTGATTAACCATTGACATTAGCTAAATTGATTAATTGTGGACTCTAATGATGTCGTTACTCATTTATGATTTTGAAAGTTTAAGTATGGATTGATAACTAAGTTTGTTTATGCAATCAAAACATGTGTTACATGTATAAAACACTAGCATCGGTGTCTCTTAAATTGTTAATATTTTGGCCTTTAAGAATGGTTATGGAACATGAAGACAAGCAGTGCAGTATGTGTTTCCGTTAGATTATGTTTGCATGAGTTTTGAATTTATTTTCATGTTTAAGCTGTAAGAATCCAGAGCAGCGGTTAATACCTGTTCCACATACAGTTGTTTAGTATTTGAAGCACTTATTGCCCAGCTTTTATTTTTCATATTATGTATAGTAGTGTTACAGTTGGTCAACCAAAGTTATATTATTTCAATAACGATCTAACTTCTTAGATAAAGTCATTTAGCACTTTTTATGCTTTAATAAAACATTAAAAACTGGTTGACATTTGGACCATTTGTATATTTGATTATATCCGTTTGACCCATTACCTGTTCAAAAGCCAATTGGTTGAAATTACAACATCTTTACTGAAGTCAAGAATGACATTATACAGTCTCTTCATAATCATTAAGACTCTTTTACTTATGGTTTTCAATTGTACAGTATGTGATGATTGTGTTGAAGGGTTCTGTACCCATTGCCTTTGGAGGCACTGAACAGCCAGCAGCCTATGGCGAGATAGTGTCAATTGGTGGGCTTAATGCTGATGTAAACAAAAAGCTGAGTGCTGCAGTTGCAGAAATTCTTGAGACCAAGCTGTCTGTTCCCAAGTCACGATTCTTCCTCAAATTCTTTGATGCCAAGGCAAGCTAATTTCAGCATCTCGATATTCTAAAAAATAGCGTATTGTCTTTTCTCATTTTAGTTTTCCTGTGTATTTAGGCCTATCAAAGTCAAGAAAATGCACAGTGTCTGCATGCTTTACACCAGTCTTAGTCATCTAGATCATGTAAATCACCCTTCATTATTTCAGAATCAAAGAAAGCACTCGCAAGCTTTTTATATACTCCTTCTGTCACAACGATTTTATTGGGACACATGGTTAAGGATTTTTTATTTTTAACTAGAGGTCTTAAGATGGGCGGGTTGGGTAATGAGTCCGGGCTGAAACAGGTGATTTCCTGTTAAGGGTCTAAACAGGTCAGGTTTGGTTGACCCCCTGACACTTTTCTTTTTCATTTATATATAATTAAGTCTTGTAACTTATATGGCCTTTAGTTTTTGATGAGGCAATTTAGGAGGTTATATGCATTAAAATTTGAGTTTGGGAGACTTTCAATCTGCGTGACCCATAATTCTGTTAGCTATGATATGAATCATGTCAGATAACACAACATTACATCCCAAGTCTATATGTGTGAAAATTCCCACCCTTAGTGTATAACTCTTAGCCAAATAAGTTACAAGACTCCTTCAGAATGATAAAACAGAGAAACATTATTGACTGAAATCGACATTAACAATATTTTGTATAGGTAAAGATAGGTTAATGGTAACATTGACAAAAAATATAATTTACTCTTGTTTATTTACCTTATGTATAACCAGAGTTGTTTCTATGGGGGGTAGTGATGAAGTTTTAGACTCTCAGTTGAGGCTACCTAATTTAGTAATTTGTCTTAGGAAAAGTTTTAGACATCATAAATTAAAAGTTACATCAATTTCAAGGCTGAGGGAGTAGATATGTTTTTCCGAGTTTATTGCAGACATCTTACTTCTATCTATTTGTATCATTATATCAGCAATATAATTATATTCCTTTGTTTTCAATTCAAAATGTGACTATCTTTGGCACTTTATTGAAGCCTAACTGTATCTGTTCTTCAGGGTTCTTTCTTTGGATGGAATGGCTCCACCTTCTAAGCTTCTCAATTGTGTTTTGGAAGTGAAGTTGCATTGGCAGGAACTTATCCGGACTAGTAATTTCAAACTTCAAGTTCCCTTGTTATAAACAGTGGATTTCCAGACTCATGTTAATGACGCAATGTTGTGCCTCTATTAATGATAATAATGAATTCCAGTATTAGCTGCAAGTTGAGTACTTGGCGTTTTAAATACTTGTGTTAGCTCATCGTAACTTGCTGAGTCAACTCGATACTCATTGTAGCTCACTGAGTGAACTCATTAATAACAACTGTCAAAATGTCAAGTATCGCATTGGTAATTCAGATGGAACTAGTGATGCTGTTAGTGGTATCAGATTCTATATTTTCTTCTCAAAAACTACTTACCTTTAAAAAATCGGTGGAACTGCGTATCAAGTTATACTTTCCTCTAAATTAAGTTCAAAATTAGCCTATGGTATAACATTGAGCTAGTAATAATCCGATGATCTAAAGCAATTTATGCATGTGTATCAGTTTATGCAACAGTTACTAATAGTCAGAGACATTCGAAAAGAAGTGCAAATCACCGCAAGAAGCATGAAAATTATGGTTACATCAAGTTTACGTTCTATATATTATCTGAAGGAAACAAATACAAGGAGTTTGGTACATAATCGAGCACGAGAAACGCATAACCATATAGCAAATAGCTGAATTTAATACACATACAACTCGGTAACAGTAGATCAACCCATCAACCGAATTGAGTTAAAGGTTGTTTACCTTTTTTTTTTATTTTTAAAAATAAACAAATACTTAATCCATTTTAGATTCACATGTAATATACTCAAATGCTAGAACCTCCTACAGAAAACATTTTTCTATACGAAATAATCATTTTTCTATACGTGAATAAGGATAATCCTACCATTTCTCTCAAAGAGCATAAAATTTTGATAATTTTAATATATTTTTTTAGAAAAATGAAAGTTACAAAATATGTAGAAAAACAAAATAAATAAAGGATTAATCTAACCATTATTATTATAAGGAACGATCCTACTACAACCTTTTTTATAAATGCATGCAATTTTATATATGATTGGAAATATTATCATTTTTTTTATCCCCCTTTCACAAAAGAACAAATGCATTACCCTAGGAGGATATTTTGGTTATTTTGCCATGAGTTAACGGCAGAGGCGCAGAGCCATTATGGTTAATGGAAAAAGATAGAATTAATAAAATTGGCAAGTTCAATAAGTAAAATCCTTTTGCGGACAAAATTGATAAAATTGGATATTTTTGTAAAAAGATGCAATTTACTCCATTAACAATGACATTCGACTCAAACAAACCTTTTTAATTTCTTTTTACGTAAACTAAATAAGTTGCCAAAGTAATATAAACTAGAAAGTAGAATATCATGAATCAATTTGAAGAAATTATCAATTTATTTGTATAATGCGGCGAAAACTATCAAATTATATATGTTATTTCCGTAAGACTATATGTTCGTTAAATAATATATTATCCTTGAATAACAATATAATTATTTTTTTATTATTTTATAAATAATATTTCAGTAGAAGTATACTAAATTTATGAATAAAGTGATTTTGAAATTTGATAAAAATATAAATTGTTGGTGTGTATTTTTATAAAAATATAATAATAATAAATAAAAATTAAAATTTAAATCAAAATATAAAATGTTAGAATATATGTTGAACATTATATAAAAAAGTTGTTACTCATGTTTATAGAATAAAAAATATATAATCAATTTAGATATTTTTAATTATTTTTTTTAAATAAAAGTATTTTACATTATACTCCTACTTGCATATAATCTTTTAGATCCTTTTATTTACATTTATCTATTTTTTATTATCACGAAAACCTTCAAAAGTGATATAAGCATTTGACAATTTTGAAGTAAGCATTCTTCCTTCCGTTACCACTTGGAACGATCGAGATCTGATTTCTCTCCCTCTTTTATCACTAGATCGATCTATCCTTCCTTTCGCGTGTTCGCTCAACCCTATCTCATTTGCAATTCAGGTGATTCCACAAACTCTTTAATTCTCATTATACGTATACATATATGTATATTCACATGTTGAAATTTGTTAAATCTATGACATTTCTTTGTGATCGACGCGGTTGTAATCAGGATTTCTCAAAATTTAGTTAGGGTTTATATTGCCTGTTTGTACATTTGTGAATTTGTTCGATTTGTTACATTGCAAGGCTTTTTACACTTAATTATGTTTCAGATTGTCAGATCTTATTGATTTTCAATTGAACTTGTGATATTCGTCATCTATAATATACAAATCAATATTGTATAGCGTTTCCCTATGCTGTTATCCGCTGCCATAGTTTCAAAGAAATATTAATACTTAGTACTGTACTTTTAATTTAAGGTTTTTGATATACTAATAGAGATGAAATATGAATGTAGGTAATTTTGGATGTCATTTAGCTATTAAAGTTTTAAATTATCCAAATTGTGAGGATATTAGATCTAACGATTTGAAGTTTGGTCATTTGTTTCAGAAGGATGGAGAAAACGTGCACTCTACTTGTGCACTTTGATAAAGGAACCCCTGCACTTGCCAATGAAATCAAGGAAGCTCTTGAAGGGAATGATGATGCTGCAAAGGTTGATGCCATGAAGAAAGCAGTTATGCTTTTACTGAATGGTGAAACGCTGCCACAGCTGTTTATTACTATTGTTCGGTATGTTCTTCCTTCAGAGGATCATACTGTTCAGAAGCTACTACTTTTGTATCTTGAAATTATTGAGAAAACAGACTCTAAAGGCAAGATCTTGCCTGAAATGATCTTGATCTGCCAGAATCTGAGAAATAATCTTCAACATCCGAATGAATACATTCGTGGTGTGACTTTAAGGTTTCTTTGTCGATTGAACGAGACAGAGATTATTGAGCCTTTAATACCATCTATACTCGCTAATCTTGAACATCGACATCCGTTTATTAGAAGGAATGCGATACTTGCTGTAATGGCAATTTACAAGCTTCCACAAGGTGATCAGCTTCTAATTGATGCGCCAGAGATGATTGAGAAAGTTCTCTCAACAGAAGCAGATCAATCAGCCAAAAGAAATGCTTTTCTCATGCTTTTCACGTGTCATCAGGAACGTGCAGTTAATTACCTTTTGACCCACGTTGACCGAGTGTCTGAATGGGGAGAATTGCTGCAGATGGTTGTGTTGGAGTTGATTCGTAAAGTGTGCAGAGCAAACAAAGGGGAAAAAGGGAAGTATATAAAGATTATTATATCTTTATTAAACGTTCCTTCTGCTGCTGTTATTTATGAATGTGCTGGCACACTAGTGTCGTTGTCATCTGCTCCTACTGCAATTAGGGCTGCAGCCAATACCTATTGCCAGCTGCTACTATCCCAAAGTGACAACAATGTGAAACTAATTATTCTTGATCGTTTAAATGAACTCAAGATTTCTCACAGGGAGATTATGGTTGATATGATAATGGATGTGCTCAGGGCCCTTTCAAGCCCCAATCATGATATTAGAAGAAAAACACTCGACATCGTTCTTGATTTAATAACTCCACGAAACATCAATGAGGTTGTTCTTACTTTGAAAAAAGAAGTTGTGAAAACTCAAAGTGGAGAATTAGAAAAGGATGGCGAGTATCGCCAAATGCTCATTCAAGCAATTCATTCATGTGCTATTAAGTTCCCTGAAGTTGCTAGCACGGTTGTGCATTTGTTAATGGATTTCTTGGGTGATAGTACTGTTGCTTCTGCGATGGATGTGGCAGTCTTTGTAAGGGAAATAATTGAAACAAATCCAAAGTTGAGGGTTTCAATCATAACAAGGTTATTAGACACTTTTTACCAAATTCGATCTGCACGTGTTTGTTCTTGTGCTCTTTGGATCATTAGTGAGTACTGTCTTTCACTATCAGAAGTTGAAAGTGGACTTTCAACTATAAAACAGTGTCTGGGAGACTTACCATTTTACATGGCTTCAGAAGAAGGGGATGCTAATGATTCATCAAAGAAATCTCAACAAGTTAACTCAATTACGGTTTCATCTAAAAGGCCAGCTATTCTTGCTGATGGCACTTATGCGACTCAAAGTGCAGCATCTGAAACCACTTTTTCACCTGCTACTCTGGTGAACACAACTTTGACTTCAGGGAATTTGAGATCTCTTCTTCTAACTGGCGATTTTTTCCTTGGGGCAGTTGTAGCTTGCACTTTGACAAAACTTGTGTTGCGTTTGGCAGAGGTTCAGCCATCCAAAAGTGAAGTTAATAAAGCATCTACTCAAGTTTTGTTGATTATTGTTTCAATGCTACAACTTGGGAAATCTTCCTTTCTTCCACACCCAATTGATAATGATTCCAATGACCGAATTGTCCTTTGCATAAGATTGCTATGTAATCCAGGTGAAGAAATCAAGAAAATATGGTTGCAGTCTTGCCGTGAAAGTTTTGTGCAAATGCTTGCTGATAAACAACTGAGGGAAACAGAGGAACTTAAAGCAAAGGCTCAGGTCTCACATGCACAACCTGATGATCTCATTGACTTTTACCATCTGAAGAGCAGGAAGGTAATTAACCTTGCTATTCATATTTTTCTGTAATGTCAGTTTCATATTTTAGCATTGTGTAAATTACTGGAGTTTTAATGTTTTGAGACAAATCCTTTAATTTGTAAGAGCATAAGGCCATTATGTATCTGAGATTATTAATTGCTGTTAGTACTTTGCCTTTTTTTACTATTAAGTGATAATACTTCTATTATGAATATGTTTGGTTTTTTTTACTCAATTTAATCGAACTTTTGTTTTATGGTTGACTTTGTCAACGTTCTAGGGCATGAGCCAGCTGGAGTTGGAGGATCAGGTTCAAGATGATCTAAAACGGGCCACTGGAGAGTTTATTAAAGAAGGAGATGCTGCAAATAAACTGAACCGCATTCTTCAACTAACGGGGTTTAGTGACCCGGTGTATGCTGAAGCATATGTCACTGTTAATCACTATGATATTGTTCTTGATGTAACTGTTATCAACCGAACCAAAGAAACTCTCCAGAATCTGTGCTTGGAATTGGCAACAATGGGTGACCTTAAACTTGTAGAACGTCCACAAAACTATACTCTTGCACCAGAATCAAGCAAGCAGATAAAAGCAAACATTAAGGTGTCATCAACTGAGACTGGGGTCATTTTTGGAAACATTGTTTATGAGACTTCAAATGTGATGGAGCGCACTGTTATTGTCCTCAATGATATTCATATTGACATTATGGATTACATCTCTCCAGCTGTCTGTAATGATGCGGCTTTCAGAACTATGTGGGCTGAGTTTGAGTGGGAAAATAAGGTAATACTTGCTCTTTAATATGTTTCGTGTCTAGTAGTTTTTTAAAAGTAATAAAAATGGTGTGGGTTGGGTAACGGGTCAAGCAGAACAGGTAATTTATAATACGGGTGAAAATGGTTTGCGGTGACTGGTAAACACTTTTTGTCCCTATTTATCTTGACTTTTTGCCACCTGACTACCAATACTGTTCTTTTAAATATTTTTTGTATTTTATTTATTTTATTTTTTGTATTTTATTTATTTTATTTTTTGTAATTCACTAGTTCAATCTATTAATGTTCTTTAGTTCAATGTGCATATCATTGGTTTAGAGCACAAGCGCCGTATCAGCTATTTATATAATTCTGAAAAGGCTTGTATATTTTAGATGGTGGATATCTATTATTAGTAGTTATTATTATTTATTTTATTATTATATTTGATACGATAGAACTTGAGATCAGTGATAGAAAGTTACCAATATGGACCATTTAGAAGCACCTTGGCACTTTCATATGATAGTAGCGCCTCTAGTAAAACAGTCTCATGTTCATTATAAATGTTATGGTTTTCAATATATCTGTTAAAGTATATATGCATGAGTGAAGTTAAAGTTTGTGTTGTAATCATCAACCATAACAATCACTTAACTCATCAAAGTCTCAAAGATAGTTTTGTTTATTAATTTATTTAATGTTTTAATTGCTAATGCTATTTGTTGTACCAAATACCAGGTTGCTGTCAACACTGTAATTCAAGATGAGAAAGAATTTCTTGATCATATTATCAAATCCACCAACATGAAGTGCCTCACTGCACCGTAAGTCATCTATCCTTAAATGTAACCTTAAATTTTTTCTATATTTAAAGCATCTTCGATGGTAGACTTCTAATAGCGTTTTTACCAAAAGATTTTTTGTAAAAAGCTTCAATGGCATCCCCAATGTTTAAACCCTTTGAAAGGTTTTTTTTGGACAAAAAAATCAATTCATCAACCTTGTTCAGAAAAAAAACCCCATATACTCCAATGGAAAAAAGCATTCCAAAACTTTCTTATGTAAGAATTACACACATTTATCAAATTGAGTCATTGAGCAATAGCTCAATTTTGGCAAACCCTTTGCTAAATTGAGCTATCCACTCCAATGGGAAAAAGCTTTTCAAAGGGTTTTTTTCTCTAAAAAACCTCCCCATTGGAGATGCTCAGTTTGATAGTTTTAATTGCTTTTAAGCTTTGAAAAGCTTTTTTGACATTGGAGCTAAAGCTTTCTTATCTTTTTAAAAAAAGCTTCTGAAATAAAAAACTATTAGAAGTTTACCATTGTAGATGCTCTTATATAACACAGCAACTAGGTTGACTACGATCCATATATATGCTAAATAGAAAGAATACTGTGAAGTTATAGTTGACGAATGGTTTCTTTGTTTTTTTTTTCCCATTTCTTTTCTTCTTTTCGTGCCATAGTTTAATTGAATATCGTAAGCAACATCATATACGTTCTATATAAGATGATTTATCTTAAATTACATATAATAGCGTGTGCGTCTTGCATTGACTGGAAAACATTGAAGATATTTTAGTATCTTTTCGTTGTTTTTGGTTGTGTCGTGATAGAATTGCATCAATTAAACAATATATTTAAAACATACTTAATTATCTTTTTATTTATTATTATAATTTGGTTCGATATCTGTGCACCAGGTCTGCACTGGAAGGTGATTGTGGGTTCCTGGCTGCCAACTTGTATGCAAAGAGTGTTTTTGGAGAGGATGCTTTGGTAAATTTAAGCATTGAGAAACAATTAGACGGTAAGCTAAGTGGATATATTCGTATAAGGAGCAAAACACAAGGAATAGCTCTAAGTTTGGGAGACAAAATCACTCTTAAGCAGAAGGGAGGTGCCTGATTTTTGATTCTCATCAACCTTGCAGATCAATCAAATTGGTAAATTCTGAACACTTAAGTAGTCTAACCAAATTGTGTAAAGGTTATGAACTTCTATTTTCGTCATGGGTTCCTCAAAATTTGTTTCTTTTCCCGTCTTGTGGTTATCCAGGTTTGGATACTAAGAGGACCATTGTACTAAGATGTTTACATGGATGTCGATAGAAGATTACAGAAGAATAATAGCATATTTTTGGATTTGGAATTTGTTTAGATGAGGGGATTATTACTTGTTGTGCTTTGGATGATTGCAATTGTAGATTTTGTTCATTTTCTTTTAACAGCAAAGATTCTGTTCCTCAATGGTTAAAAAAATTGTATACCCTTTTATTTTATTTGGTTATGCTATTACTATTTTTGTTCTATGTAAGAAGCTTATTTTTGTTGCTCCATTTTCTTCAACCTCATTGCTGCTTCTACTAACTATCCGTTGCTTCGACTTCTCTGAAGCTTTGTTGCTTTCTCCATGATTTATCACTTAATTTGCTCGTGGGGTATGTGGCTCTTGCCACGTTATCTTTTGTTTGTTTCTTGGTGGTGAGTTCTTGGGCTTTACCTTGGAGGTGTGTTCTCTGTTGTTGTATTCGCTACATGTTCTAATTATAATTTGTAAAACATTGCTGGGTCACATCTTCCCCTTGATTTAATTTTTCCGAGTCAACATTAAGTTTGTCTTGCCATCGTGGTGGACATGTTAAAAAGTTGTTTGAATGTTAAGAACAGCAATATGCCAATCAAAACTATGATAATCAAATATTTTTGTTTCTTGCCATTCTGTTCGTTTGCGAACTTTGTATTATGTAAATTAGTATTAGTTTCCTCTGTTATGTGCACAATATGATGTAAATGAAGACGTTGTATTGTAGTAATTTTGGAAAAGGTTCATATGATCACACAAAGATTACAAGAAAATGAAAAGAATTAATAACAACGTTTACATTGCATCTATCAGCAACTTCAGTTTCTCTAGTGAATCAAGATCCAAGCTTCAATAATATGGACAACTTCATACTTGTATTCTCACAAACATTTTTACAAGAATTCAGAAAACAAAAAAAAAATATAAATCTTGGATGCCGTATATTACATCCAGATAGATCAACCACGAGTAGGAGGAGCGATGACAGGAGCAGCGGATGCAGCAGCATTTGTGGCGGCCCCACCAAGCAACGACAGAAATCCGGTGGGACCACCAGGCTCTTGTTCATCAAGAAACAAATCCTCAGGAGCCTTCAATGCACCATGAACACAAATAATTCCCGTTCCAATAAGTGTAGCCGATATCAAAATTGATCCAACACTTGTTAAAAAGATCACAATAATGCTTAGAACAATCAACAATCCTAACGTTTCACGTTCAGAAAATGCACGTCCAAGTATCATCAACGGAGGATCAGATGGACGAAACAAATAAAGAAAAATCCATGCAGCAAGAAGACAAAGAAGAGTGATCAAAGAAAAAGGATTCGTCAAGAGCGAAATAGCAATCACAACACCAGCAATTGTAAAGTAATTTATACGAAAGTAAGCGTAGTTTTTACGAATACGTGTTGTGGCATCTGATATGGAATCAGGTTTGGAGAATGTGGTACGGTCAATGAGCTCGAACCATGGACGTTGTTCAGAGAGACCTGAGCGCACGGTTGCAGTTATGTGGTTGATGAATGCACGGACCGCAGGGGTGTTGACGGGTGGTTGAGGGTCGTTGATTGGGGCGTTTTGAGTGCTGGAGACTGGGAGGATGGCTGGAGATGGGGAGGGGTTGGTGGCCATTATTTTAGAGTTGAATAATGGGTGAAAATGGTGAGAGAAATTGGATTAAAAAGTTGTGCATGGTTTAATTCATTGGATGTGTGTTTGTGCAATTGTTTGTATGAGGGATTTGAAGTTTTTGTGGTGAATAATGATTTAAAGGTTATTTAATTGTGGTGATTGATGATTTAAGAAATTGGATGTATGGCTAATTAATCTTTGATTACGAGGAAGTTGATTGTTGATCTGCGATAAATGTTTCTAAAATGTTCTATGATTATTTTAGATGCATGGCTAATTGTGGTATTTTAGACCTGTCATTTTGACCTGATTCAATTTATCACCTTTGTATCTAGTGAATAGTTGTATTTATCACTTTATATGTAATGAATAGTTACATGAAATAAGTAATATAAATTAATAATAAAAAATACTTATCACATTGCTTATTATCCATTTTCTTTTTTTATTTTTCACTTTGAACTAAACACATCATAAATTATATACATGAGTAACATGAATCTCTTGACACATATATAAAAAAACTGGATGTAAGTAGCTCTTCTATTCTATATACTATAGGAGAGTTTGGAAGAAATCTTTAAGCTGACTTGGCACAATTTAAAGTAGTTATTTTGATGACGTGGTTTAATATGGTGCAAGCTTTTTTTTTCTTTTTTTATATTTTATTAGTAAATATTATAATATTTACATGCTTGAAATATGTAAGTTCCTATACATACAAAAGAGATTTGTAATAATTACACTATTAAAACCACTATATGCCTCTTCTTTTTCTACTGAGTAATTAATTTCGCAGCAATCAAGAATTCAAAATTTATACACATGAGTCACTAAAAGGACATGTATCATTTTTCTCATAAAATTAATACCTCAAGTATTTATTAAGATTTACATAAATGGATCACTTATAGCGTTTAATAGAATTGTATGAAATTTAATGTATAAAATGTGCCTAAGTGTTGGTGGGTACTAACTACTTCTGTAAATATATACCAAGTAATTCTATAAATATTTTTTTTAAAAATCCGTATTATTACGGGTCAATGTATAATAAGGAAAGAAGGAGAAGTTATAATTAAAATTTAAAATTAAACGGTTAAAAGTACTTATCTTAGAATGAAACAAAACCCAAAATAAAAACAAAAAAAACACCCTAATCTCCACCTCTGATCATCTCATCGGCTGGTTCTCCGGTCGCCGGAGAACTCATCTCCGTCCATTAATGAGAGAAACTTCCGTCACAGCTTCACTTTCACAAACTTTAAATAAATTTTGTATCTTTATGCTATTAACGACGCCGTTTCATGATCAATTGATACATACACATGAATATAAAGCTTTTCAATTTAGGTCTACAACTGATTTGTTCGAGACTAAAACCCTAGATGTGGTTAATTTGGGGCCTGCTTTTAGAGGGCATTATGGTAATTTTACACATAATTCTTTGTTTCCTGATTTGCCTTTCGAAGTGAAAGGTTTGAATTGTGAGTCTATGGTGGAAGATACTTATGATATGGGTAAAATTGAGAATGAGAAACTTGGGAAATTGTGTGATGAAGGGTTGTTTAAAATTGGGAGATTGAAGAATTTAATGGGGTCAAATGCTGCTAGTTATACTGATGAATTGGAAGAATTGTATAATAGTATGATCAAGAAATTAAATGGCTTGGCTTAAGTTGTTGAGCAATCTTCTGCTAGGGTTCTTGAACAGGTTAGTAGGTTTTCTTATTTTATTTTTGTTGATAATGTTTCATTTTGGTTAAGGGTTTAATTATTTGCATAATTTGCAGGAAAATTATAATATGAAGTTGAGGTATAAGGTAGCTGGATTTGAGTGATTGTTGAAGGCTATTATTATTATGAGGTATATGTGTATAACATTCTTTAATAGTTAACTTTCTCTTATGGTATTAAAGGTAGAAAAGGATTTAATATTATGTTTCATCATTGCCATTAAAATTTCAGATTGATGGAAATTTGGGCTAGAAAGACTTCAATTGAATATTATAGTTGGCCGAATATGACAGCTGAAAACGGCCGAGAATGGTTTGAAGAACTGAAATTGGTTAAGAATGTTATTGTTTGTTGAAAATGGCAAGGAAAAATGGTTTTGCTATTTTTAGCCGATAGGAAAGTTCTTTTTTGCCTTGTATAACAAAATTGAGGTATTGTTATGTTATTGTTTCGTCTTTTTTTGGTAGGAAGACCTCACAATTTTCCTCAAGTTGTCACTTACGTAGATAACGAGTAATCTTCTAAGTGTTTGTGACTATGCTTGGAATGAGATCATGTCATATACATCATCTTTTAGATAATGCTTAGAATGAAATTATCTATGCTTATTTTCTCATGTTGGTTATGTAGGTGATCAATTTGCCAATCTTGTTCTCTAAATTCCTCAGAAAGTTGATTTTTCAATCTTCAGAAATTTGAATCAGGAAAAGGGGATAACTAGGAATATGGTAGTGAAAGAAAAGTTTAGCCAATAAAGAGAGAAGTTTATGTTCCGTATCTGGATCACTTCGTTGTCATATAGTTATGTTAATGACGAGAAATAATGTATTTATAAGTGCACCTTAGAGTGCTTAAAATCATCTTTGACGAAATCTAAATTAGCGAAACTGTTTGAGAATCTTTGTGTATGTAGTATGTTACAAGATCATAGGGCTTTGGATGTATTTTTATTGAAATTTGATATGATTATCATGGAAATAGAACTCTGTAATGTTTTACCAAGTCTTGCATGTATTTTTCTGAACGTCATGTCTTATATATATATTATTGTTTAAGATCTATGGGTGTGTAGTCAAAATGGCTGAATTTTCAATTTGTAATGGTGTCTTCAGTTAATCTTATCGCTTCACGGCTATAGATTTTCCCCAAATGGGAACTAGAGTTACAAATCTTCTTTCTTATTTCTCTTTTGTAAATTGTTTTCTGTTACAGGTTATGAAGCAAGCAATTGATGTAATCTGGTGTTGTAAATTTCAAGTACTTACAGAGCTGCTGCTATTGTTTTGGGGAAAAACTCAGGATTCATTCTGTTTATAACTTCTCGGTTGTGTTCCCAGAATCATCAACAAGTTTCTCGGGTATAAGTTGTCTTAATGATTTGAAGCCATTCAATATCGCAAATGACTCAGAGACGTGACATTATTTTCTATTTTAGAAGGTAACTGTTTCTTGTTCTTGGGTCTTAGTTTGCATTGTAAGAAAGTCTTTTCAATGTTCTGGGCTTTGAATTGCAGAATGAGATGTTAGGTTTGAACTAGAGATGGTAAAATGGGCCTGTTGGGCTAGCTGGGTAAGAGATCCTAACGAGTAATAATATATGGACCAAAACATGTTGAGGTCAGGTTCACGGTCTTTTTCTCCTTTTATACATATTCAAATAACTAATATGTTAAATATTTAAAACAATATATGGTGCGTTTGTTTGCGGAATATTTATGATGGAATTGGAATATATCAAAGGAATTGGAATTTCAGGGAATGTGAATTCCTTTGAGGGAAGGAACTTAGTTCCTTTCAATTCAATATATTCTTGAACCAAAACCTTTATGCAATGAAATAGAGATTCTAATTCTATAGAAATTCATAGAATTTTGCGAATCAAACCGCAAACAAGATCTGTGTACATTACAAATACATGTCAGTTAACCTTCAACTTGTATGACTTCATCACTCTTTAGCTAAGCCATTAGAAATAAACATAAACACAAGTGGAGCTAATTCATAAGTAAACGACCGAATTTGCCATCTCTAATTGGAATAGTTGTGATAAAATTTGACGATGAATCTAAAAAGGACAGCTGAAGAAACAAAGTTGAATAAAATGATGCGTTTGGAATGAACTAATCGGGTAATATTTTACAGGTGATGTTCATTACTTGTAAACTCTACAATGTACACAAGTGAAGGAGTTCCATTTCGAAGACCTATCTTCTTCATTCTTGTTAGCCATGGTTATGTAGACATTGACTTGGTGCTGTTTGTAGGTAATATATATTAGATTAAAGATCCACTTGGGTTCTCCAAACAGTTGCATATCCTCCTTTCGTGCTCTTTAGATTATTGGTGTTCATTACTGGTGCCCCTTATGATTTCTGCTGATGTTCCTGCATGACCACTTCATATACATTTGGTATCAGGAAATCCCATCAGACTAATGGTAGCTTGAATTTGCTTCATATGAACATTTCAGTATAACTCATCAGTCTTCTTGATCAGTTTCAGAATAAACAAGTTTCCATGGTCCTCTCCTTGTTCCTAACCTGAGAAGTACACCAACATGGAATCTACATTAGATTAGAACTCCTGAATTTCAAAATAAAGATTATTAAATCCCATTTAAGAATATTCTTTCTGGGCTTAACATGGCTAGAAGTCCATGTAGCTTCATTGGCTACAAAATATCAAAAGATAACAAATTTAGAGCATAAAGAATCTCAAATTGAGGTAATTACACTGAATTAGGAGAAAGTATATCATTTTGTTTTCAATTTTCACTAAAGAATTGGGCTATACATGAGAATTCGAGGGAGCCATTTTCTTCTGAAAAAGTCAAACTGTATTCAAAGCTAAATTTGTAAGCAAGAAATGTAGGGAATGGGCTACAATTACATGTAACTAATATATTCCCTTTCTTTTATGTTAAATAATGATTAGGGAATTGAAAGAAATTTTTGATGAACTATGCGTGTGTGTGTGTGTGTGTTTGTGTGTGTGTTTTCTTTTCTATTTTATGTATTCTTGTTGGCTTGATCATTATTGGTCTAATATTGGAGATGCTGCTAAATTTGGTCCCAAAAATCTAAATTCACTTTTGACCACGGGTCAAAGACAGAATCACCGTACCTCCAGATCCCAGCTACTACTCGCAATGTCATAAATAGAAACAATCCGGTCCAAACTCCAGGAAGACCAAATTTAGGAACAACTAGAAGAAAGAATACTGAAGTTATTAATCCGATCACCACCTGCAATTGTATGACAAGATTGATTCCCCAAGTTAAGAGAATACAAATACCAACATATCGAACCGTGGGATAGTAAAATACAAAGGTACCATGGAATATGAAGCGTATCCGAAGTCTGAAAGTCCGTAGTATAGCCCATCGAGAACAAAAGCTATAGCGTTCATGGGTTGAGATGCAGCTATGAACTACATCACAGAATACGAATCCGGAGGTATTAAGTTACTAGCAAGTAATCCAAGCATACAAACAAGATATATAATAAAAGCTCTTGTACTGTGCTGTGTGCTCTACTATTATATGAAGATTATTAGGTCTTTATTAAACTTATAGGGAGTAATACAAATCCGAAGGTATTAATTATTTGAGACATAGAGAAGTTTCTCACCAAGGTACCAGACCTTGCAACTTTTAGAACTTCCGAGTCTGTGCTGAATAAGTAAGATAGTGGACCAAACCCAAAGAACAAGATAAAAGCCAAGCTACCCCCTGCTATTAAGCCAATCTGATCATCACCCGAAAGAGGAAGATTAATTTTCTGGCTTAAAATTTTAAGCCAAATTAAAATGCAAAAGAACACCGAGAGAACAATGTATCCCTAACCTCCAGAACTCTGTATATTACTTTGCGTGCTTGATCATAGTTCCTTTGTGAATAACTACTAGCAAGAATGGCCTACAAATGAACAAGAATCATTTTAAGGTCTACTTTGCTAGGAGATATATATGTAAATATTATTTGCATTAGAACATTTTGTAGCTGTAACTAAGGATCTGCTATCAAATGTATAGATTGATTTATTTATCATTGTATAAAGGTGTCTATCTTATGAATGTAAGCACTAATTCTAATGAAAAAGCAGGAATTGAAACAACGACAAACAGTACACAAAGATACCTGTCCTGCAAGTGCTAAAGCATCAGTAAGCAAAGAGAGAGCCAACCAAACTTGCAAGCAGATCTGGTGACCAGCCATAGGCACAGGGCCTTCTCTTGCTGCCACTGATGTAGAAAGAGTCATAGTTACAAGTACAGCAAAGCTCCTTGACATTAGAAGAGCACCTGAGAGATACATTGGAGAGCGTGTGTGAGAGATGTATGTGTTGTAATTCATAAATGTTTCCAGCATTGCTCAATGGTTCAGTTTAGAGATGGCAAATTGGGCGGGTGGTGCAGGTCGACTACCTGGTTGTAGTTTTGGTACGTGTCAGAACATATTGGGTCGGGTTGACCCAAAAGACTTCCTTCCAAAATATATTTAGAGTGTTAAACATAATTAAAAAAGACATTATCACAATACCAATCTTATTCTTATTTGCTTTTTTGATCAAAATAATATAGGAGGTTGTATGCATTAGAAAATACACTTCATTTGGCCCCTTACAGATAAAACATAACCTGAACTGACCATTTATAAGTAAATAAGTTCAAAATGCCTCCTCTAATTCAGTTCAAAGATTGACTAATATGTACTTAAGGTTGGTAACAAAGCAAGAGTGTTTGTGACATCAACGTAAGCATATTACCATCAAATTAAACCGTTGAACCTCTTCAGCTGAACATGAAGGGCCTATAATCTTTTGAAATTCACATATCATTATATCAGTTACTTAAGTATTTTATAAGTAAAAGGCAACATACCAGATTTTAAATATCGAGCTACTTTTTCCCCATCTATATTTGGAATAACAAGTACTACTTCTTTATTCAACTTCCATAGTAGGATGAAGGCCAACAGATACCTGCACATAAGTTCATACTCAATGGTGAGACAGTGAAGGATTATGCACAAAGTTGTAGCATAATTTACAGTTAAACTGGAAAGACATCAGGATGATCACAGCATGACGTACTCAGAAATTACCGTCGCAATTGCAGCACCACCAACGCCAAGTCCACAAAAGAAAATCAATATTGGATCAAGTATTGCATTCAACAAGTTCCCAGCAGCTGTAGTGCCCACATGTAAAATGTTACCATGTACTGAATTCGATGAATAAAAAATTTAAACATCATAGGTACATGCAGGTGGAAAATTTGACCCATTTACTTATAAAAGTGCTGTCTTGGGTTGTGTTTTATCTCCAACAGGTCAAATGGATGAAGTCCAAAAAGTTAGCTGAAAAAGGAACAGGTCAAGCAGCTTAAAACTAACCTAAAGTCTGTTTTAATGCATATAATCTCTTATCATTTTATTCGAAGATTCAGATTATCATTGAAATAATATTCATTTTTATAAATCACGATTAACACATTAATGTAAAAAAATAGGACAGAAAGTGTTTGTGGGTCGACCCAACCCTCCCCGCTCTATTAATTACTCATTTAAATCCGAACCCATCTTGACCCATTACCCAACACACCCAATTTTCCCCCTCTACAGTCAACACCATAGGCAGACTCTAGTAGATATTTCTTTCTACTATAATGATGTCATTTTTCAATAATGAATTTTGAATAACAGATGTGGAACTGAAAATTGAAAATTATGTACTGGACTAATATGGTTGCAGATACTACTAATACTATTTGAAATGATACAATACTTGCCAACGCCATATAAAGGAGTTTTAGTATCCTTAAAGCCACGAAAAGTTCCTTGTGCTGCCAAGGCTAATACGATTGCTGGAGCACCAAAAGCCCTTAGTGAAGTAAACTGCTCGGCTGGTGCTCGCATTGGTGAATCCTGAAAGAAAAACAAGGCCCAATATGTGTCAATTCCAAGTTAAATTTCTTCAAGTCCTATCATGTGCAATGCTGATGGATTTGTAAGATTATAATGGTCATTCTTCAACTATCTTCATCATTTTTTTATTTATTTTTGCAAATCAAAATTATAATACAACGAAACCTTCAACCCAAATCTTAAAGAAATACAAAACTTACCTTACTTGAAACATTTTATATCAAGTAAAATTTTCATTTTATTTTGTAAGGAGCTTCTGGCTAAAGAAATGAAGTTTCAGAAAAGAACAGTGAAAGGTAAAGTAATTGCTGGGCGTGAAAAAATAGCTGTGAAAGACGTACAACAGGTATACCCAGGGTGTTCAATAAGAATCCAGAACCAAAATAAAGTGCTAAGGTTTCTAAAATGCCAAAGGCAGTAGCCAGTGCCAAAGAAGTTGAAACTGATGGCAGAAGCTTCTTAGTCTGACGGCTAGCCGTTCCATCTGAACAAAGAAAATCAAGTAAACCCTTCTTTAACTCAATCATGTTCAATTCTGCAAAGTAAGTAATAAAGTGATTCAAACTGGAAAATCATGAAAATTGCTGAATATATTGTTACCACTGTTTCCAGAAGTAGAAGCATTATCACCCTTGACTAATACCGCCTGTTCTTCAGCAACAAATGAAGTTGTGATATTGAGCAGAGGAATGTTAAACAATTTTGCGACTAGATTAAATATAGATATAGAAACACCAACAGCAGCCAATTCAGCAGAGCCTACGACAATGAACAACCAAAAGGTCCAAAACACCAAATCAGAAGCATATATTGGAACTTGGAAGGGCATATACTAATACTTTTTTCTTTTTGGTGAACAGTATAAATGAACCATAGATATAGATTAAACTTTATCTCATAATACTTTTATAAATTTACTTTCTCAGTACTAGTACTTTGAATAAGCTAGCAGACTTATATAAACTTATATCACTCGTGAAGCACTTCCACTGACTCATATATGCAAGCATCAAATCTGACAATCTTATTAGATAAAGATGTTTATTAGTTTAAGTTTATCGTATAGATAGGCCTTATAGTTTCTAGGGTTTATATGTATCCTCCGTTGTAAAATGTTTTTCAATGCAAAACAAAATAGTTATTCTGTAGATTTATCAAACACAGACATGTTTAGTACATTGCTAACTGGTTTACCTAAATAAATGATACATTAATACGAGAACAAGTGCATACCTAAATGACCAACGAACGCAGTATCAACAAGTGAAGTAATGGGATCAGCAGCAAGAGCTAATGCAGCTGGCAATGCAATTGCCATTATCTCCATTCCAAGTTCATCAACCTTAAACTTCTCTCTGTACTCAAAATCACACACACTATCATGTTATTACAAAAATATCAAATTGAAGCTTTTTCTATAGAAAGACAATGAACTCACACACCCCACCACGCATATATATATATTTTCTACGAATATACACAGATGTCCACCCCTGGACTTGAACCCATAACCTCATGGTTGGAGGGTCACCTCGATACCCCTAGGCCAATGGCCCTTTGGTCAAACTGAAGCATTTTATTATAATGAACATATAATTAATTAAATCACAGTTACCTAAGACCGTGAACTAACAATACAAACGGATTCGATGAAGTTAAAACAGAAGGTGAATCAGCATCCGAGATATCATCGATTTTGGAATCGAATTCGGACTTTTCAAGTGGAGATGGAGTGGCAGGGTTTTGTTTGGATGATGATTTAGGTAAGGATTGAAATCGAAATTTAATTGAAGAATTATTAGTGAACTGTTTGAGGGATTGAAGTTTGAAATAGCGATTATCATGCTGATTATTTGGTGAATGATGATGAAGTTGGTGGTGGAAGAGGCAGGTGCTGTTGCTCATTTGCAGAATTTGGGGAAAATGGAGATAAAGATTTTGTTATCAAAAAACTAAAATAACTAATTTTAACGGCTACAATGCAAAGGACTAGTTCAATATAAATATAAAATATCTATATCTCCATCTTCGGTGTCTTTAGAGTATACGGAGCCGAATACTTATACCACACACTGGGGGAGTGATGCGTATGTTTTTTCTCCGGAACGTTATCAGTAAAGGTGTTTTTGCACTTGGGGATAACATTTTCGCGGTAATTTAAGCGACGTTCGGGTGACAGCGTCTTTCTCGAAAGTTGCTTTCAAGCCATTCTTTTTTTTTTTTTTCCAACGGCTAACTTTAAAAAAAAAAACAATTAAACAAACAATTAAAAACTCTATAATTCACAAAATGTCTCCCAACTCTTCTTCCCATGATGAAACAACATTGCAATTTCTCATTCAAACTTATAATTATCGTAATCAAGTTTTAATTCCCCATGAAGAAGCCGAAAGTTCTAACTGAACACGTACACGTCGGTACATATATCGTGATCAGATTGCATGAAAGGTTAATGAACGATTACTTTGGTGAATACTCGAAATATCCCAATGAGTATTTCAAATGTCGCTTCCGGGTAAGAGAACGAGTATTCCTCCCAATTATTGAAGGTATCACTACTTACTCTATCGAACCTATACCCGATTATTTTCGATATTTTCGACAACGACCCGCTGTACTTGGTGTTTCAAGTTTTAGCATCATTCGAAAAGTGACATCTGCCCTACGCCAATTTGCATACGGCACAACACCGGATGCATTTAATTAATATTTGCAAATGTCGAAGAGAACGTCACGTGAAACGTTACAAAATTTTACAAAGTGCATGATCGACTTATATGCAAACGTTTACATGAGAGAACCAACCGAGGAACACATATATCGGTTCTGAATACTATTTTGAACACTGTTCGCACTCCCCCCTTTTTCATCAACAGTGTTCCCGCTGAATACTATCCTGACCATTGTTACCACTCTGTGTGCTCTTATCGTCTACGTTTTTAGTTCAGAACATCGACGGCGTTTCGTCACTTCGAGACGGTGTTCTAAACTGCGTCTTTGAACAACGTTTGGAGCTCGACATTGCTCTTGTTATTTTCTTTTTTCTTTAAAACCTAATGGTTACTTTTTAAAAAAACAAAAAAATAAACAAATAAGAATTTAAAAACTATCTGTTTTGATCGTTTTTTTTAAACCTTATTTTTATATTTATAAATACCACACTTTAAATACGATTCAAAACATTCATTTTCAACTTCAAACACACTTCAATAACTCAAAAATTCAATAATTCACTATAATTCACAATAATGTCTTCCGATTCTTCTTAGGACGACGAAACATTGTTGAAGTTTCTCGTGCTAGTTCATAATTATCATAATGAAATTATTAATTCCTCGTAAAGAAGCTGAAGTTCCAACCGGTCACGGCGGTACATATATCGTGGAGCATATTTGGAGGAAAACCATGGAATTACGTGATAGAGTCATGCACGAGGGCCTTGCATCTGGTCTTGTGAAGCATATTTGAAGGAATCGTGATTAATTTGTTTTAAGTTATGTTCTCTAAGTTTATGTAATTTATTTAACTTACTTTTAATCGTTAGGAAATTTTAATTTATTGTATTTCAATTATGGATGAATATATTTTTTATTTAATTTATTTTGTTATTTTTTTCAATTAATTAAATTATTTGAATTTCTAAAAAAAAATAATAGTAATAATAATAAAGTTCATAACACTCTTTTCCGGTCCTCCACTTTTCATCAATAGGTTCCTACAAGAACACTATCCGAAACAATGAAAAGCAGTTTCACCATTTCTTGTGCTCTTATATGTTAGGCCACCACTCTAACTTTTATTTTTTAAAATAAAAATAGTAATAATAATAATAATATTATAAACTCTTATTAATTTTTGATGATTCTTTTAGAATTGGCATTCAATTTCTTAACATAAGTTTTTTCATAGATGTCATAGTATTTTACTATTTAGGGTGTGTACGATAAAGTGTTCTTGAGAGTTTGTAGAAAATCGAAGTTTTTATTTTTAAAAATTGAAGTTGTGACCATAAGAAAAATGGTTCTTACACAAACTAATTATTGTAGTTTATAAAAAAGTTTAATTTCGTTATTAAACTCTCATTATGTTCAATTGAATTGTTGTACATCTAAATAGCTGATTAAAATGGCATATGAGTTTCTAATCGTATCCACGTCACTAGTTTGTCCACCTTATTCATCTACGTCATGACACGTAATTTAGTAAATGTCATATCAATACATAAATTTACTGTACTTTACGAAAATGTTCAATTTCGTCACCGAACTTCTTTTTGTTCAATCATCACTTTGTTGTATAATGATATCATACTTTTGTGTTCCATCAAGTGACTCATCTTCTCTTGAGCATTTCCAAAAATTCGAATGGAGCTAATACATCATTTCTCGATACCGTCGATTTGGTAATTCAACATCCACCTACCTAAAAAAATGGCAATTGGTTATTGGATCCTACATAATAAACATACATTTATAAAAACATGAGATTTACCAAACCGATATAACTACATTACCTTTCAATTTTAAATCTTAGGATGAAATTGAGGCATCAAAGAAAACGTCTGCGGGGGTTGTTCTATGTCTAACAAGCACGACATCTGCCAATTGACCACACATACAAGCAATTCAAGATTTTCCAACCATAGAATTTCATTTGTTTTGCTTGTTATTGTATTACCAAATCAGTGGTATCAAGAAAAGATGTATTAACTCTTTTCGAATTTGAGGAATGGCCAAGAGGAGATAAGTCATCTGATGAAAAAAAAAAAGATATGATATCATTCTACAACAAAGTGACGATTGAACAAATATAAAGTTTGGTAACAAAATTGAACATTTCATAAACTACAGTAACTAATTTGTGTACTGACGTAACATTCATTAAATTATGTGGCATAACGTGGATGAGCAAGGTGGACAAACTGATGATGTGGATATGATTAGAAACTCAAGTAACATTTTAATCAACTAGATGCATAGTAATCCAATTGAACAAAATGAAAATTCGGTAATGAAATTTAACTTTTTCATATAGTACACCGATAAAAAAGAGCTTGTAAGCTTTAAAAATCGAACTAGAACTATTGAAAATAAAATTACATAAATAACCATAATTTATAAATCTTCTCCACTCATTTTATCTCTTATGTCATTATACACTTACAACTACATGTATATAACTACAACTTGTAAGAACTTGAATATACTTTTATCAGATATTAAGGCTATAAAGGTGAACTAAATAGAAAGTCCATTTTTAAGTAAACACAACCATAACACACGGCCAACTTTCTCAACCATGACTAGACCACACAAACCACTACTTACCACATGCAACTCACAAAGTTGGTTGCATGTGGAGTGACATTTTTTTAATCATCTCCTTTCTAACAAATATTTATATACATTTAAAAAATGAAGTTTTTGTTTAATTGTCCCGGTCTTTTTTATGTGATTGATTTTTAAAATAAACTTGCATGAATCAAAACAAATACAAAAGGTGCAATTTTTACTAATAAAAAATATTAGGCTTAGTTAATTCGAGTCAGAAAATTTGGTGAGAATAGAATAACTAATGCGATAACTTCATTTATAGGGATTTAAAAGTCATTTTAACAAAACTTCACTTTTCCTCACATTTTTTAAAATTAAATATCTCAAAAACGGCTAGTCAAAAAATTATAAAAAGTTACACCTTAAAAATCAACGTTTTTCTCTTCGATTAGACATCTCACAGAATATACTTTCAACAAACTTTTTTTTTCATTTTCCGGTGGATTTTGAAAACAACTATCACATGTGATATCGGCGACTATCATATGTGGTATCAAAAACTACTACTTGTGATACCGGCAGCTATCACATGTGAGATATTTAGCTGTTATCACATGTGATAGACGCTTTCAAAACTCACCAAAAAGGAAAAAAAAGTTCGTTAAAAGTATATTATGTGATATGTCTAATCAAAGAGAAAAAAGTAAATTTTTATAATTTTTTGACCAACTGTTTTTGAGATATAAAATTTTTTTAAACGTGAAGAAAATTTGAAATTTTGTTATTTTTTATAATTGACAGTTGAAATTAATTATTTTATTTTCACAAAAAATTTTATTCTTATTTTAACTTAATATGTGACAGAAGCATTTTAGACTTTAAGAAGATGGGTTACATGAATTATGAAATAACTGAAATTAAATGTATTACGTCTAAAACAAGGTTAATTCGAAGTAAAAGAAGATGATGGAGCAATGACTTGAACTTTCTTTAGACCTGAAGGATCAATAGACTTTCTCTTTTTCTTTTCTTTTTTATAATTTCTCACCCTCTTCAATTAAAATTACCAGCAACAAATTGGAACCAAATAAAAACATGAGGATAAAATCACCCAAAATAAAGCTGCAAGGAAAGAGAGAATATTGTAAAAGTATGCAGTCTTTTCTTACTGGCCTTACTTTCCTTGGGGATTTCATCTTTCCAAATCAAAAACAATGAAACTCAACTCAATATACAACATTTAATCCTCAAAGTACATATAACTAAAGCAGTATATTACCCTTAATTAGTTCTGACCAATTAAAACTCTTTAAAAACACACATACTAAAAATAGTACACGCAACATTAAGGTCTAAAGATAATGGAATAATATCATGTACGGCTGTACCACAAGGAATAAAATCGTAAATCCTCAGTGTTTATGTCTTCCTTTTTGAGTGTTCTTTTGTCTCGTGCTGTTTCTCATTTACTAGTACTTGTATATAAATAAAATAGAATAGAATGTGGCCAAAACAAAGGCTAACAACGGGTGATGATCATATGGAAATGGTGCAAAAAGAGATGGTGATCAAAGGGTGCATCAAGTCTGAAAAAGGTCCATGGGTGGTTCACCGGACCACCAAAGACGGTCGTGTGGTTGTTAGACATCGGTTTCCATCTGACCAGGAGCGGCTAAAGAACCGTGAAAGAGAAAGAAAGAGGCGGGATGTGGCCCATAAGATATTTTCCGGGCTACGGGCTTTTGGGAATTATAATCTTTCTAAGAAAGCTGATACTATTGACTTGTTGAAAGCACTTTGTGAAGAAGCTGGTTGGCATGTTGAACAAGATGGAACCATTTATAAGAAGGTTTTTTTCTAGTTACATAACAAACTAATGTTTAGAGTTTTCTTAACATTCCTTTTGTGTATTAATGAATCCAAAACTTGAAACATTGTTTTTTGTCGATAGGGGGTCGTGTGCAAGGATGGTGATTATTGCAATTGTGATGAAGATATCGACACTACTGAATCGAGAATTGGTTCACCGAAGATGGCTCAAGAAGAGCATAACATTAACTTGAAGCTTTCACTCACATTGGCTAATGCATTTGATCAAAGAAACTAGGAAGAATCACAAAAGTTAGCACAATGTTATAGGGAAAACTTACCTAAAGAAATAAGTTACGAAGGTAATTACTATGATTTGCATTTTGTTGAAATATTTAACTTATAGACGTTAGTTAGGCCTGGTTAACATTGCGGTTCAAAGTTTGATAGATCATTTACATCCCATCATAATGCTTCTTTGATGGTTATCTTTTGCCTAAGAACAAAAAAGGTTCAAAATATAAATTCTGGTTCAGTTGATTCAAGATTTTGTGAAACTTGATAAAGTATTGTTGAAGCTATTGTATGTTACAGAATTTATTTTTTCTTTTGTGTTGCCTTGTTGAAACTGCCTTGTTGAAACTACACTACATTCCTACTGACTTTTACTCAACAAATAAAACTTTTGTCATATATCTTTAAAAATACCTTCTCAAGCTATATATATATATATATATATATATATGGAAAACTCAATTTTTATAATTTAAACTCAAAGCCCTTGGTTTGTAATTCCTGTATACTTTGTACAAGTAAAATGTAGACATAAGTTGATTATGTTTAGAGAAATTGCTATTATTTTACTTTAATAGATGGATGATGTTTATACATTTTGTGCAAGCTTTAACAATCCACAGTTAACTGAACTGAAAGATAACTTTTGTAGGTTTAATCAAATATATCAATTTTTGTACTTCACTGGTCAAGAATCCTCAAACAGCTATAGTTTGGACATGAATTAATTGGTTCAGCAGTTTAACTGGTAAACAGAAAGAAAAACCAACAGGTTTAAGAAAGTACCAAATTGATATATTTGATTTAACCTACAAAAATTACATTTCTGTTCAGTTAACTCTTTAAATGACACACAATTCAGCCAGGATATAAATCCGTTTAACCCATGTCAAACTGATACATTTGGTTAACCTATCAAAATTAGATTTCAGTTCTGTTAAGTAACCATGAATGACCCAATCACGTTCTTTGATTGACATGCCATTCATCTCAGGATTCA
Source organism: Logfia minima (assembly GCA_963921325.1). Taxonomy (NCBI): domain Eukaryota; kingdom Viridiplantae; phylum Streptophyta; class Magnoliopsida; order Asterales; family Asteraceae; genus Logfia; species Logfia minima. The sequence continues at coordinate 39,763,300 of OY992764.1, forward strand.
AAATCTTGTTATCAACAAATAATACATGAAGAACCACCTTGCTATTCTATAGAAAATGGAAAAGAAGTTCATTCCAAACGTCAGGCACACCAGGCAAACACCAGTGTATGCAATCAGAATAACTCATTGGGTTCGCCAATTGCTCTGATGTTCGACTATCCCAAAACTTTCGATAAATTGACGGGTGCCCTTCTTTTCGGTACTCAGACAACTGAGTAATGTTGATAACACTAACCCTAGGTTTCAAGTTATTTACAACACTCTCCACCATCCTCATTGTAGCCAGATCCGAACCACTTCCCCAATATCTTTCATCCTCAATGGGCATTTTTTCATTATAACAATTCCCTTCTGTTCCTGCTTCCCACTCTCGACTCCTATAGATCCAAAAACCAAACAAAATAAATAGTTGAGCTGGCAAAATGATAAGGCTGTGTGGGTTGGTTAACGCCTCAATGTGGGTTCTGTTTAAACGAGTGATTTATGTGCTGTCTTGCTGGTCAAAGTGGGTCTGCAAACATTTTTAATTTATTTTTAAATTGTATTAAACTTTATTATAAAAACGTCATCTAAGAAAGATATATAATTTCTTTTTAACAAAATATATGGATCCTGACATTCTAAGCATTTAGATACACATCATGGGCGATTTTTTCCTGTTAAAGCGTCTTCAAGTCGTGTCATTTTTAGCTAACTTTGATATTTTACCCGTAACCCATTTAACCCATTATCAATAATATACAATCAGTATTGACTCGTTTCCATATAAATGATTTAGATGCCATCTCTAAGCAGATTATGAATTACAGCCAATGCCAAAAGGATCGACTTACCAGAGATGAGTAGGGGACATGGTAACAAAAAAGACTTTCTTTTTCAACGGATCAACTTTAGTTTTTATCCAGTCTGCCCATGCATGCATGGCCAACTCCATGGCTTCCAAGCTGTCTGCTTCTTCACAAACACCATTTTCCTCGTTACCCCATCTAAATGAAAAGGATAGCATTTTTAACGTTCTACACACAGTGAAATACTGATATTAAATTAAACAATTTAGAGATTGGATTCACTCACAACAACTTTACAGGGCCCTGTCTCCACCACAAGTAAGAATTAAAAATCAATATATCGACATGCTCCCATTCAGACGCATGTCTAAGAACTGAATCTGGACGCATTATTCTCTCATCTAATCTGTGATTGACCGGATCGTCCGAGTTGGACTCAACTAAAAGTGGTGCCCACTGAAATTCTATCGTCGCATTGTATTCCTATACACAAAACAAACTCACATTTTAAAGTTGGAATTACAAGTTTCACAAAGATCCGAATAACTGCACCATTGGGTCAAACACTCAAACTACAGGTAGCTTGATTGGGAGAGGGGGAAGGAGAATCAGCGGACGGGTAAAAGTTTGGGTGCAGGTAAAAATGGGATGGGTTGATACGAACAGTTTTTGTCCAAAATATTTGAACTTTTTATGAACAAGTACTGTGTCAACTAAGATTACAACAATTATTTTTTCAATATAATCTAATTAATTTTAGTTATATGATTGCGGAGGTTTCTACATATAACAACATTTTAGGCAACTTTCGACCCGTTGAACCCATTTGACCGATTTCCTTTTCAGCATGCTATTTTACTTTACCCGTTTGACCCGTTCATGAGTAAATGGGTCTAAATTGTCACCTAAGGTAAAAACTATAAGGATTATACCTCTGCTCGGAAAATGGTAAGAGGGGCATTTGGGGTAATCGACTTCTTTTCTGCAGGGATTACCGACTCCAACAAGCACAGCATTGATATCCATTGGCCTCTGTTCAGTGAGTCTCCAACAAACATCAATCGCTTCCCCCTCAAGTTATCCCACATCTCAGTTGCGTTCCATCTAAATATTTAAGAAAACAAGTATAGGAAAATCATATACAAGCTCAAAGCCAATGTGATATGTAGTAACTGGAATGTATCAATAGACATTCTGCAATAACTTGATGTCTTAGCCTCAATCTTTTAATTTCGAATAAAGGGAAGAACTTGCAGAGTTGATACCACATCCATATTGTTTTTAAGAGAAAGAATGAATGAATGATAACTTGGGGAGTTTAAATGTCTGTTTTAACAATGAATATGTGTTCTTAAATAATGAGAATCAAAACATCAACTGTAATAGAACACATGATTCAACTACGTGAAACTGTAATATTCCCTTTCGGTAGTATTGACTATTGAGTGTTTAACATATTATTATTATTGTTAGGAAAATGATTTTTTATCCTACCCAATCTTCCTACTAATTCTCGTAACGCCATGAATTGTTGACATGTGTCATGATTAATTCTCTCCCCTCCCATGATTGGTTAGTTTTACCATGTTTCACTACCTTAGTTGTTAGGATGATAATTAGGATGAAAAATTAGGAGGATCGATCATTACTCTTCTTGTTTTATTATTGAGGAAGTAATTGATATATTATAGTAGACGTGACAAGATGGGATGGGCGACCACTCCCACCAGGTTGGGTAATGGGTCGAAACAGTTACTTTTCTAGTATGGGTTGGACAGGTTAGGTTGGGTTAATGCAGCAACATTTTTTGTCCATCTTTTAAATTTTGCATAAGCAGTTGACACTTTATACATGATTCAATTAACTATTTGACCCTTTTTAGATATAACATTACCTAAATCGGACCATTTATTATGAGCTTCAATATGTAACATGAAAACTTTTTACCTCTTCAAATTGCAGCCATGAGGCTGCCACCTCCAATATTGATAGTCCAAATCAGGTCTTCCATGTTTGTGACAAGCCAATTGGTCAGACATGTAAGGACAGTCGGATTCGTTATAAAGCGGATATGAAGTATTGTCAAATACCCATCTGCCTGAAAACACATCACACGAATCCTTCCTTTCTCTTTGTTTATTAGATTCACGCAAAGGAATGTCCCTCTCCACTTTCCGTCCATTGTACTTTACTGTAGAGTTGCAGGTACTGAATCTATCCAAAACTACTGAAATGAATTGTCCTTTTAGAGATGAAACCTATGACTTTTCTAAAGTCACAATGAGGGTTTGGATGAATAATTAATTAATCAGATCTTTAAGAGAGTGCACGGATCTTTGTTTTGCAAATGTTAATCTTATTATTGTGATTTGAAGCAGTAAAAATCGATTTCCAAAGTTTGGATGAACAAATTCTACTTCTGAAAATCCTTTTTTTTCAAGGCTCTGTTTCATACCAGTTGCAACAAAACTAATTATTTTTTGGGTATATTCATACTACGTGCAACATTACTGATTAATATTTAACTTAACTTGATTTTAATCTTATTACACAAAAAATGTCTCCCTTTTTCACAAAAATGCCCTCCGTGGTCAAATTATCTATTAATACCTTAATTTATCAGAATTTGTCATTAACTCAAACATCTAATTACTCTATTACGGAGTATAATTTTATCCAAAATCCAATTCCAAACACTACATCTTACAACACATTTTATTATAAAAGATTATTAAAACATAATTATTCAATAACATCATAATCAATTTCAAAATGCAGATGACATATCCAAACTACTCATAAATCTACAAATAGGCAAGCAGTATTTGGGTAAATTCTTGTACCCAATCCTTAAAAATCTGATTACTTTGACCCTAAATAATCAAAAACCACAATAATCACTTACACTAATCAGTTTCAGTGCACATCCAACACCCCTAAAATATGGTTCGGCAGATGCAGTTACCATAGTAGATCTCATATTGTCGCAGGAGTAGGATAATTAGAGGCATCCTATGACTTACAGTTGATTTTTTAAATAGGTCTTCATTCAAACTATAATCAATTCCCTATAACGGAAACTTGATATGTTCTACAACATAAGTCACATTCTCCAAGATCAACAAAAATCACAATAAAAACACAATTACAATGCCCACAAATAAACACTATTGAAATAAAAAGCCTTTCTTTCAGACGTTTCATCAAATAGATAGAATGCAGTACTACAAACCTGGTGTAAAACGTGTTGATTTAGATGATAATGGTTTCTTAACGTCATTATGAACACCACCACCAATAACATCATCATCTTTCCGGTGAATTCGTTGAAATCTGCGTTCGTTAAAAAAAATTGTACAAAGAACGAATAAGAAGAAAATGATTGCTATGAATGGAAGTTGGGTTTTTTTCTTGTGCCATCTCGGAATCATTATGATTTCTAGATAGAGAAAGTGTGTGTGATTTATGGTTTTTGGTGACTATATTTGATCTGATTGTTGTGTGTGACTTTTTTTTGAGAAAACGTTGACCATTTCAATAATTTCCGACATTATTCTTGCGTTACAGTTAACACGTTGGTTTTTCTTTAAAGTTTAAAGACGAATAATAGAAAATTAGGAGAGTTACATATCTCCCATTAAAACTATCTAAATTACATATTATATATTTCTTTAAATACATATTAAAATCTTATATGTCGTACATTCTAAACTTGTATATGAAAAAAATATATAATTTATATAGTTTTTCAGAGGGAAATATATAATTCCCTTTAGAAATTAAAGAAAATTTGAGATAATCCAGAATAATTGTTTTTTTTTGTTTCAAAATTGTTATCCATAAACAAAAAAACATACAGTTTAAAAAAATATAATTACTATAACCTACTTTTTTTTATATAAAATAATAGTTTTATCCTTACTTTTTATACAACCTTTTATGTTATCTATATACACTAGGGATAATCAAGTACATCAATTAATTACATCTCATTTATTTATGAAAGTTGACAATTAATTGGGACAAACACAAAAGGAAATGACTATAATTTTAGGACGAACAGAGTATTGTAAGAAATAAATTATTATAGACTGTAAACATTGTATAATGTCTAAGTTTATATTTTGTCTTGGGATATAAATACCCAAGAGTTTGTGCTGTAAGATATACTTCACAAGCCTTTCACGTATTATTCAAATCAAGTGTGTTTATTGGAAGTTACTATTCATAGTTATTCTCTTAATATTCACAATTGTTCAATCATGAATCATACAAATAATCAATAAAGTCAATTTAGATCATTTACATTTAGTATCAGAGCATTGGTAATTGAGTTTAATACTTGTTGATTGAATAAATTCAAGAAGAAATTTGCAGATTTCCATGTCAAAATGGGTATTGAAGAACATCTACTGTGATTTGCGAAATTCATGAGATTTAGGAAGTGTTTATCAAATTCAACCGATCAATCATCTCTAATATTGATTTGGAATCAGTTGGTACAAGTATCATACTCTAATTCTATCAATTTTTAATAATTTGAATTTGAGAAAAGGAGCAGTTATTGTACAGGAAGAACATGGTGAACAAGATAGTACGTGCGAGCTTGATATTGTGTGATCTTGCATTTGGTCTCGCACTACAGACCTCACATCCATGGTAGTTTCAGTCTTGATCTTGCATGTTAGGGTATTGACCTCGCATTACTTTTGAGCTTGCGTAATCATGATCGCATCACTATTTGATCTCGCACCTTATTATTAAGTCAGCTCGCAGGTGGATCTCCCATAATATTGCGATCTTGTTATACTTAGTGTTAATTGTGAACCAAGTGTCCATGAGTGTGATCTCGCAAGAACATTCGAGCTCGCAAACGGCATCAAGAAAATAGGGTACGAGCTCACAAGAAGAACTGAAAATGTTCTAAGTGTTGAGAAGTGAAAGTTGGTGTATCATTTTGGATAAAATCCTTGTGTATCAATTTTGGAAAAAAAAAATAAAAAAAAATGCGATATTGTATAAGGGATATTCTAAGAAATCAAAATCACCTGGAACATTTACACCTCAAAAGAATTTTCATCATTATGATTCTAATGGTTTTGAATTCTCAAATGAATCGGTTTCAGGATTTCAAAAGACAACAAGTGTCCAAATGATTTTGGACAATATCAAAAGTCAAATACACCACACCTTTATATGTAGCTTTTCAAAACTTTATGCATATGTTAAGGAGAGAGACTGGTGAGAGAAAGTGTGTGAAAGAAATGTGTAAAATGGTCTAAAGAGTGTGAGAGGTGTAGAAGGTGTGTGAAAGTTGGATAAGGAGGTTGGTTTTACAAGCATGTTCCCGAAACGTATTTTGACCATCCGAACCTTATTTGACCTTCACAAAATCTACTCGTATTGCCCGAACTGTATCAAGATGCAAGATTTAAGCATATACGGGTCGCACGAACCATATACGGTTCGTTTGAGCCGTATAAGGTTCAAACTGAGCCGTATACGGTTGGTGCGGCCCGTATTCGCGAGGTCGTGCTCTTGTGTGTGGGATTGTAATTCGTTCGTGCTTGTTTTCGTCATAACTTTCTTCTTTTCTCGTCCATTTTTAGCGATTCTTGAACCCAAGTGATCATAATCTTCTGTTCGTCAATTTGATGTTAATCATAGATAATTTCCATAAAATTATCAAATCGATGATTTGAATGCGAGCAGATCGACTTGTGTTGACTTTGCTTTATTTACTTCGATTTTTGCTCGTTTTTGGTGAAGTTTGCAGCATTGTCTTCGTAATTACCTAATTAGCACAATGAAGCAAACAAATGTAATATTTGATTTAAAATGTTAATTATTTAATTAATATGGACAAGGAAACGTGCGTAAAAACGTGACTTTTTACGCGTTATCATCCCCTATGGTGAAAAATGTTCAACAGTTTATAATGAAAGATAAAGCTTCAATGAAATGTCATTGATGAAAAATGTTCAACAGTTTATAATTACTTCTCAACATATTTCTAACAATTTAAAAGAGTTATTGGTTTGAGGGGGAGCAGATTTAGAGAATAAAGAATTGGTTTGATCAAAAGCCAATCAAGCTCCAGAAAATGAATATAAGTTTGGGAGGGAGCTTGAGATAAAATAGGTAAAAGAGGATTTATCAGCAACAACCATTTGGAATATACTTTCAAAATCAAGATCACTAAAAAGTGCTTATAAAAAGTGAGCATTAAAAAGAAATATTCCAACAACTCATTCAAGACTAGAAGTTGCCATTGAATAACAAGAAAATAATGTGGCTTCAAGAATGCTCTCGAGAATTAAAACAAAGACAAGGCTGAGTCTTGAATATTAAAAGAAAAATGCGCATCAACATTGTATTCAACTTACAAAAGATTCTCAGCAGGCAAGCTTCAAAGTTATATACCTAAATTGAAGACAATCAGATAAATAAAAGAAGATTCTTCAGCCACACGCATTTGGAATATACGTTCATAATGAAGATCAGTCCAAGGTGCTTTCAAATTTCAAAGCTTCAAAGAAAAATATTCCAATAATTCGATGAAGAATAAAAGTTGTCGTTGAAGAACAAGAAAAGGATTTGTCTTTAAGGATATCTTCGAGAATTAACATCAAATATAAAGGCCGAGTTGTGACTTTCAAAAGAAAAGTGCGCTTCAACGTTGTACTTAGCTTACAAAATATTCTCGGCATTCAAGCTTAAAAGTTATATATCTAAATTGAAGACAATCTGAACAATGTTTACAATCAAGGGAGATTGTTAGAAATAAATTTTTATAGATTGTAAACATTGTATAATGTCTAAGTTTATATTTTGTCTTGGGATATAAATACCTAAGAGTTTGTGTTGTAAGATATACTTCAAAAGCCTTTCACGTATCATTCAAATCAAGTGTGTTTATTGGAAGTTACTGTTCATAGTTATTCTCTCAATATTCACAATTGTTCAATCACGAATCATACAAATAATCAATAAACTCGATTTAGATCATTTACAAGTATTATTTTGTTAAAACATGCAGTTAGCTATTTTTATTCTCTTTATGTGATATGATTAATAATAATTTTATTTGTTGCACTTTGTGCTATGTAAGAATCATCAATTGATCAAGTATAAGTATTAGAGTTAAAATTTTATAAGTGTGTATGATTTTATATAAGTTAAATATTATCAGACTTATCCCTAACATATCACATATAGTCACTAAACATAAAACTATATTAATGTAAGTTTTTATAATAACATAATTATTCTAATTTTTTCATTACTAAATAAACAAATATTACTTAACTTTTAAAATAAATACCTTTATAAATAGTTATATATAATTATTCTAATTCTGTCAGTATCAACAATAAAAATAAATATTTGCTTAGCCTTTTCTATAAATATATTCATAAAAATTATGAATTAATCGAAACATAAAGAGGTAATAAAATGGACAAACTTGAATTAGTAAGTGTAAATGTGAAAATTTAACAAAGATGCATATTTTAAGGGATTGTATTAAAAAATAATTTTAATTAAAAGTATATATTTTAAAATTTTATAAAAACAATTAAATGAAAAGATCGTATCACCTTCTGAGTTACTATTCACTAGCAATTTACTTTGCTAATTGAAATAAAAGATAATATCCTAAATTTCAAAATTAATAAACGCAAACAACTCTTTCTCTATCAACCAAAGTTCTTTTTATGTGTAGGAAAAGGACCTATGAAATAATTAGATGATATTTTTGTAAGTAACTTACGGTTCATTGAAAATGGTTTCAAATTATTAGTAGTTCCCAAACATTTTTAGAGATCCAAACAGTGTCATTAATCATCAAGAAATAGTGTGTCCCGCTATTTCCATTTCCATTTATTCAAGAACTCAGAAGTGATATTGTTTGTAAGTAAAAAGAATTGAATATACATTTCATACATAACGAAAGTTGAATTACAAATATATAGTTCATTAAATTACAATCCTCGATCTATCTAGAACGCTATCCACTTTTTAATGTTTCCGAAGAATGTAAGCCAAGAGTAGCTCATTCCAAACATCGGGGACACCAGGAAGACACCAATGTGAACAATCCGCATAGCTAGAAGGGTTTGATAGTTCTTTCTCTGTTAATGGAGAATAGTGTAACCTATGAACAGAAGGGTGTGCATCTTTACGATATTGTGTTAGTTGCGAAATATTCATCAGTTGCACATTTACTCCTTTCGCTTTCAACTTGTTCAATGATGACTCTAATATTCTCAGCATTTTCAAATCAGATCCACTCTCCCAAAATCCATTTCTCATTACTGGCTCTGTTTCATTCAAGCAGTTCTGATCACCTTTCATACCCCATTCTACTCCCCTAAACATAAAATTAGATTAAAATAAATAAATAATTATACATACTGTTTATGAAACTAAAAATAGGTATTATAAATACATATATGTTACCTATGATGAGTTGCAGTCATACTCATGAAATAAGATTGGGTCCTTGTATGATTTATATGAGTATGTAGCCAATGAGACCATGTTTTAAGAACCATTTTATAACCAAGATGGTTATCGACTATGTCGTATTGTTCGGAATCTTCAAATGATCCATTCCTGAGAAGAAAATGATAAGTCTTAAAACTGAATTACTAAAGAAAAAGTAAGGCTTATGTTGGCTTCAAGAATGTAAACTCACGAAATTTTTATTGTAGGCATTCTCCACCAAAGATACGAATTAAAGACTAATATATCGGCATTAACCCAATTTTTAGCATGCTTCAATATAGAATTGATACGAACTACACGTTCTTTTGCTTTGTGTATCGTCGGATTATCACCATTAGATTCAACCAACAATGGAGCCCAATAGAAGTCTATAGAAACGTCGTATTCCTACGGATATATTGTGCATCATATGAAGATATATAGCATGAGCGCATAACATGATTATATAAGCGAGTAAGACCAACATACGTTGATAAGATGCGGATCTAAAGGGGTAGCCTCAAGAAATTAAAATTTTTGAGAAAACTGAAGCTTTTTAGTGGTGTTAATGAAACTTTTATAAAATTTTAATCCTCAAAAAGATTATTTTATTTCCGCCCCGGCAATTATAATATAGCAACAAAATTAAAGGATGATGAAATGCTTTGTACTCACAAATGCTTTGAAGGTACGCAAAGAGACATTTGGAATTTTTTCCATCTTCTTAAGTCCAAGAGGGATGACACTTTGAAGCATGCAAACCATTGAAGTCCATTGATTGCGATTCACTGAATCCCCAATGAAAATCACTCGTTTACCTCTTAACCTCTCGAGAACTTCTTTCGCATCAAACCTACATATATAGATAATCGATAAACAAATAATAATGTATATATAATATATAATAGTTAATAAATATTGAAATTTTATTGGGTATATATATAAAAGATAAAAATGTAAATATATACTTTTAAAAGGTCAAAATGCAAAATAGGTATAATTAAATTTTTGTATATAATTACTAAGTTTTTTTCAACTTATTGATTATCACTTGAAGAGAAAAATTCAAATGAGAATGAAAATTATATAAGAACAGAAAAATCAATCTCAACCATTTATTTTCATAAAAAAAAAAAAACTCCCATTTTCCTTCATTTATTTAAAAATTTAATATCTCAAAAGGACAGTCAAAAAATTATAAAATTTACACCATAAATATCAATGTTTTTTGCTTATGAATTAGACATCTCACATGATATACTTTCGATGACATTTTTTCATTTTTTTACGGGTTTTGCAGACGACAATCATATGTGATACCCACGACTATCACATGTGATACCAACGACTATCACATGTGATAACAGCTAAATATCACATATTATAAGATCGTTACCACCCACGTTACATCATCATCTAATACCTGGCCTACCCTAACCCCCTATCAATGTATTACCTCACTATAAGACTAGTTAGGTATGGTATAGCAGTCTCTTCGAACGAACCTTTGGGATCTCTTGTATACCCCATGATGTGGTAGTACTCAAAAAACAAACACGTACAAATAGACGTGATACAGATTTATAAAAATTGAGTTACTCGTACTATAAATAATATGTTCATTTATATATAATTAGTTGTATTCTATGATATAGATTATAGATTAGTATAATAAAAAGAAATTGTCTTATGGGTCATTCAAAATGCTAAGTCTGAAACTGCATATAAGTATACAAACACATAACGTATAAGGAACTCTCTCACTCTTAGAGCACAGAGAGTGGAGACACTGTTGCTGAAAAGGTTGAGGAGTGAAAATAGTGTTTTGGATAGTGTTCTTGATAGTGTTATGGATTTTATTTTCTATTTTTATGAAATTCAAATAATTTAAAATTTTTAATTAAATAACAAAATAAATTAAATAAAATAAATAAATTCATTAAAAATAAGAATAAATGTTACAAGTCGTTAAAAAGGTAAATTCATAAAAATTAAAAAAATACATCAAGCGTCTTCTGAACCTGAATCCGATCCAAATCCCATTTTCTCACGGATATTCTCCTTTTGTCTTTCTATTATGAATTTGTCTCGTCCTGTTAAGTGGTCCGTTGGCATAACCAAAATTCGGAGCTTTGTTTCAAGATCCTTTCATAGATAGTAGCTTTGTTTGTCGGAATGGACGCGTTGAAAGATATTCGTGATCGAGTTATCAAACGAAGCTCGAGAAGAAGCAGCGGAACTAAAAGACGTTTTTCTGGGATTTTAGTTTTCTTGCTTTTCCTCGTGGACACTCGAATGGATCATCACCAAATAATGCGACATTCATGTTCTCTTTGTTAGCCTTCTTTTCCTCGTCCAAATCCAGTTTTTCCAAGTGCATCGTTTCGCGGCGTTTAAGAACGTTTCACCTTCCGACGACAAAATGATTGAGAGTTAACCCCTTTTGGCGATCCTTCAAGAAGCTCTACGTCAGAAAACTATGGAAAGACCTTAGGAATTCCATCCTATATTGAGCGTCCAGCCGAGCCCAAAAGTTATCGACACCTTCTCTGCTTCTTTGTTGTGATTGAAGCCGCTTCCAAATGTCTCCCCACTTTTAGCATGCAACATTGAGTTTTGTTCATTTTGAAGACAACATTTTTTTTATCCGTTCAAATGGAGGGTTGCGGGCATGGTACTCTTACATGACAAGATACCAAAAAGAGTCGTTAGATTGCGCATTTTCTCGGTTGGAATCTTCATAAACGACAATCCAACTTTGAGCCAAGCAGAGTTCGTCCTCCAGTTCCCAAAGGTTTCAGTTGGTATAAACATTTTTTAGTTTAGGTTGTGATGATACAACCTTGGGTTGTTTGCTTTTATTTTTGGACCTATTTCTACGGGAGATTGGTGTCGATATCTCGTCTTCGACCAAGTGCACGTCAGGTTGTTGGGTGATGGGTTGTTGAGTGTTTTGTGATACTTGGTACATTAAGATAGAATAATATTGATCGGATGATAAGTTTGGTATTTGATGATATTGTGATTAATAATATGACCGTTTATTAGTATTATGTTTTCAACAATGATGTTTGATTTTTGAATGTAAAATTACTAGTCATTAATAGCAAAATTAATGTTATTGTGTTTTTAGGTAGTTAGCTCTTATTATTATTGTTTGAAAAAAAAAATAATAAGCTATTAATTTTAATGTACTTGCTACAAAAAGCCATATTTCGACACAGTTTGTTACAAATTAGAAAATCTGATCTTTTGAAGTACGTTTTATTTTATTTTTATTTTTATTTTTTTTTAATTTATTCTAAACCACTGGTTTCTAAATAATAAATAGCAATATATGTATGATGATGACTTGTCAAGCACCATCGGCTAAACCAACCTAGGAAAACCACATATTTTTTTTTTGTCGATTAATTGAAAATGAGATTCGATCGTAAACTCTACATCGTCCTAACTAACAAGTACCAACAAAAGCCAAACATGAGGAATTTTTGATCTGTTTGGTTTCGACTTAATAGTATAGAGTTTAATAGAATATGTCTTTTAAGGTGATGTTTGATTTTGTTTGGCGTGGAGCATTTAAGAATTTTAAGTTTTTAATTTAATTAAAAAGCTTATTAGAAAATAAAAGTTTTGTTTGGCATGTAGAAGTTGTAGTTTAGAATCCAATGAAAAGCTCAAAATCGAAAAACTCTAAGAAGTAGCTTTTTATAGAATTGAGGACCTTTTAGAGAAGAAAACCACATAAATAACCTTCTACAATCAGATAGTATTTTTTTTAATATTACACTTCAAAACTACAACTACAACTAGTTTGCCAAACATTTTCATACAAAGCTACATCCTACATTTACGGTCTAGAGGTTTAACTTATAACCTACAGCTACAACTACAACCCACAACTACTTCATCAAACGGACATTTAATAAATAAGACAAAGAAAGTCTAAATAAATATAAATTTACATATTAAATCATGATCTGTTAAAAAATTTATTATAATATAACTTTTAAAATTTTTTACATTTAGGGTTGCATTGCTAATTTATAATTATACACACTAAAGTCAAAGAATAAAACTAACAATTACTTTTTATTTAATATTTATTTAAAAACAAAATATTAATAAGTAGAGGTGGCGAAATGAGCTGGCGGATTGGTTTGGGTAATTCGGTAAAAATGAACTCGGGTCATAATGGGTACGGGTCGAAACGGACTCGGGTCAAAACGAGTTTACATAAATAAAAAAACTTGTGACTTAATTTTTAGTTTTGATTTGAATTTATTATTTATGTATCTTAATTAACTAATTTTTTTTAAAAAAAAGCTTGCAAAAGAATACGATTACCACGTATTAAAAATAATGAAATTTGTAAAAAATATGTATAATTTACAAAGAATCAATATGATTTTAATTACTTGCGTTTGTTATTGTTTAAAATATTTTTTTATTATTATTATTAAAATAGCTTGATAGTAATGTAGTGTATGGTTTACTGTTTGAAAAAAATGAATTTTTTATTTCATCCACCCATTCGCCAATTTTACCCAAAGTGATAAAGGTAGACGTCCAGTATGCCACATTAAAAAAAAAGATCCCAGTATAACCACAATACTCATACAAAATAGTCCATTAAAATAAACGGCTCTAATTTACACATACACAACACATATTTAGAATTTAATAAAAAAATGTAACAAAATGGGCCTTTCGTATAATAAAAACATATAAAAATGTTTCGTTCGTATAATGGCATAGTGCGATTGTGAGAATATAAATTTTCGTACCGTTTATGATATAGTACTATAATAAATAGTTAACAAACACAACATATACGTGCTCTTATACACGTACATTTTTTGACTTGCATATCTATTAATCTATACGACTATTATGTACATTTCACTACTACAGAAACACACAACAACGATCGATTTTTGCGACGATAACGTGGAAGAAAAAAGACAAACATTTGTTTTCTGATGGATTAGTGTCAAAGTTGCGACAACCTGTCAAAATGATTAATTCAATCATTTGGGTAAATTTTCAAACATTTAACTAATTTTTGTGACGGACTCTTAGATTTACACGGCTAAACAACACAAATAACAACTAAAAAGATTGAAATATATATGTAGAGAGAGAGAGAGAGAGACCTTGGAAGGTTACAACCATGGGGTTGCCATCTCCATCGTTGATAGTCAGAATCGATTCTACCGTACTTCCCACAAGCAAAATCACCAAAAATATAGGGGCATTCCAATTCTTTATAGAGAGGATATGAGTTGTTATCATGAACCCATTTGCCAGAGAACAAATCACACCCATTTAGTGAATCATAAACGTAAGTAGTGTAATTATTAACTCCTTTCGCTTTAATCATGACCTCTTCTTCCTGGATGTCGATATAATAAAAAACTATGGTGGCAAAGGCTCCAATGATCAACAACATCATACAAATACTCTCAAATATTGTATGCTTAAATTCCCATATTCCTACCAATTGTTTCTTCTTCCTCATCTCTCGATATCTTGTATATATCTTTCGTACCGCACTCTTTCTTAATCCAAAAATTATATAATTAAACACCTGAGTTAAAGAGATGAAGAAGATGGAATTGGTTGCTTTTTAGGTAATTAAAGATTCTTTTTGTAGGAAGTCAATTGTTTTGAATTCAGACAAAAATTCAAGTATATGCTATTTATGGAATTATCGAATTATCGATGTGAGGAAATTAGGAAAAATCATTGCTGGCTATAAAAAGAAAAGGAAAGTCTCATAATTTATGAAAAAAAACTAAGACTCCATGTGATATCAAAGTCACCAAATAAATTAATTTAAGTCGATATCATGGCCCGATGCGTAGACCTTAAAGAATTAATCATTAATTAATTTACTAGTGTCTAAAGCGATATGTTTATATTTAAATTATATAACAAAATCATGAATCGGCTAAAGATAATGCTCGGGTACATTAATTTTAAATTAAAGGCCCTTATTTAATTTGTCAATAAGTAAAATTAAAATGTTAAATTTGTCATTTAAAGAATATAAAACGGTTACAAGTCATTATTTATAATCTCAAAGGACTAAATATGTAAATTGTAGTTAGCATAGCTAGTTAGCTTTTAGTTTATTGTATACATACTTGTAATCACATCCAATCAATACAAAGAGTTTACAATTTTATTCTCCAATTTCCCGTACTTATGGTATCATTGACCTAGTTCTGTTCGTTCTTCGTCATTTTTTCCTTTTCGTTGAAATTTGATCCGGTCAAATTGTTTTTGATCCCATCGAATTAAATTCTTATCGGTTGTTTCGATCGACTATCTATTGGATCTCGCTGTAATTGGTGAATTCGTTCTATTTTACAAAGAAATTTTTCCATTTTTTAGTTACGGTTCGTATGTGATCTCTAGGATGAAGATTTTTATATTTGTAAGTGTTAGCGTCGTCGGTTCCTTTCTGAGTGGTAGTGTCGTCGGTGGACTAACACAACACCGGGTTCAAGTGACAATCAAGGGGAACAGTTTTATGTTTGTAAGTGTTGGGGCCTAAGTTGTCTTAATATTGTTTTAGCTAAGGGTGAGCAAGTGGCCGGTCCTATGGTTGTTTGATAATGCGTAAAAAGTCACGTTTTTACCCACGTTATCTTACCCATATTAATTAAATAATTAACATTTCTATCCAAATATTACATTCATTTTCTTTATTGTGTTAATTAGGAAATTACGAAGACGATGCTGCAAAATCACCAAAAACGGGCGAAAAATGAGTAAAATGGAGCCAAGTCAAGACAAGGCGATTAACTCGCGTTCAAATCATCTTTTTGATAATTTTATGGAAATTATCATTGATCAAGCTTAAGTTAAATATAATTTGATTACGATCGCGTGGATATAAGGATTGCTAAAAAAGAAAAAACGAAGAAGTTATGACGAAAACAAGCACGAACGATTTACGATCCCGCACACGGAAGCTCGACCTCGCAAATCCGGGCCAAACCACCCGTATACGGGCCAGAGTGAACCGTATACGGCTCAACTCAACCGTATACGGTTGGGATTGAACCGTATACGGCTCAAACGAACCGTATCATGGTTCGCGCGACCTGTATATGCTTAAATCTTCAATCTTGATACGGTTCGCGCAATACGTGTCGTTTTTGTGAAGGTCAAATACGGTTCGGATGGTCAAAATACGGTTCGGGAATAAATACCAACCTCCTCATTCAACATTCCACAAACCTTACACTTCAATTTAATTCCATTTCTCTTTGTTTCTTCCCTCTCTCTACTTTCTCTCTCTAGATTAATCTAATTAATTTAGGGAGAGATAAATAAGGGATTAGAGATTTAATTATGTATCAGTTAGTAGTTAGTAGCTAGCTTAGCAATGTAACGCTTTGGATATTTAGAAGATATACAAGTGTTATTCTGCTCACAATATTTACGGGTAATATTTATCCTTTTCTTTTATTAATTCGTCATAATGTTCTTGTTTGATGTTTGTGATTTATTAATATTTGAAATGTTAATTGCCATGATATGTGAGTAGTTGCTTGCATGTTTGCCATGATTTAGATAATTATAGTTATGAATGATGTTTAGATAATCGTTAAACGGACCGTTATGAAGCAACGTAAATACCGTAAAACGTCTGAGTCCGTGGTATAACAATGGAAACACCACTAGGTGTAGTACACTGTGGAAGCCATGAAAAAGCCGTTGGTATAATACTTTGTGGATCATGAGTTCGTCGTTTTGAATTCGCTTTCTATCTATGATTTTAAACCTCACTATCAATTACCGTCTTTCCACCAATAAACGTGATTAAAACCTTTTTAAGAGGTAATTAATTATCTGTGTCAAAACTATGGTCAAAGTAGGAAGCCGTGAAAATACTGTTAAGTAGTAGAGTACACTGTGAATTACTATAGGACTCTCTTGAACATGGTCAAGGTCTGAAGCTGTGGAAACACATAAGTGTAGTACATTGTGGATTACCAAGGGATTTATTGGGTAGTCTTAAGCAATGGTTGGTTTAAATCATAAATGGAATTTCAACGTGCTAATATACAAACTTAGTTTATGAATCCAAAAGGAAGACGAAGAATCATTAAGTGTTCTAGTTTGTCTATCACCTTTAGATTCTATCAAAGCCATTCATAGAAAGCTATTCAAAACACGATTATAAATGAAGACTATTATTTGCACTTAGGAGAATGAAAGATAAACTTAGGTGTTAAAAAAGGTCAGATTCTAGTAGGGCTGCTACTCACGCACCCCAGGGAATCTACATATTCCAAGAAAGGTCTGCTACTATATTCATGCACCTCAGGGAATCTACATATTCCAAAGAAGGTCACTAGTTCCGTAACAGGACAGTGTTGAGAGTTGAGCATGACCACATTCTGACTAGCATCACAATAACCTAGTTCCTGGTGACATGCCAATTTAGAACATATGCTAAACTGGTAGGGTTCTAGTGTTTACACCAAGGTTTATCTGTCTATTAGTCTAAAGAATGACTTCATAATTAACATCATCCCGACACTATACTAAATCATGGCGAACCACGTCTTCTCTATCCTTAGTTGTTCTTTGCATGCTAGCTAGTTTATTTTAATTAGATAAAATCCTATCCAACTATCCAACTATCAAAACCCTATCTTGAATACTAAAATATCCAAACAAGCTCCATTTCAAATTCGACCGTCATAGAGACGACCCTGATCATCCTTACCACATACTAGTATCTAGTAGGTAGTACGGAGGTTTAGGCCCCGACAAATAATATAATAAAACAACCCCACTAATAAAGCACCGTTCGGTCACCGTCCGGCGAACTCAACCCGCGACAACAACGCCGTGACATTAACCAACCGTTCGGTGCCGCATCATTGTTCTTAAAACCGAATGAATTGAAACAAAGGCATTTTAGACAATCATATCTAGCTAGTGAGTAGGTGAGTAAAATCTTTGGGGCGTTTGATTTTTTGGATTTTCTAATTAAGCAAGTAAATAAAAACAAAATAAAGTAAATCTTGTAAACAGTTAGAATAGAGGTGGTGTTTGTAATAACTTCGTTAGCCTAATTATGGGATAATGTTTAGTTTGAGTATGGAAACGTATGTCAAAAGGTTTGTACTTTATCATCTTAAATACTTGTGGTAAAAAAGACAAGGGATTCTTTACTAATTGATTTCTCAATTAACATATCAGTAGGAAGTAAGTTATGGTGATTCTGATCGGAGTGGGCGTGCTCAACTCTCAACACTGTCTTATTATGGAGTTAGTGACCCTTCTTGGAATATGAAGATTCCCGAGTGCATTAATAGAGTAGCAGAACCTCTTATACTTCGACGGTTCGTAGCACCGGGAAACAAACTAGAATACTTAACGATTTTCCATCTTGCTTTTTAGATTTATAAACTAAGTTTGATTTTTTAAAATTTAAAATTCCATTGATTTAAACCGGCCCTTACATAAAGCTTCCCAATAAATCCTTTAGTAATCCACCATGTACTCCAATTATATTGTTTCCATAGCTTCAAACATTGACTGTGTTCAAAAGTGTCATATAGTAATTCACGATGTACTCTAATGGTTAATAGTATTTCTACAACTTCTTACTTTGACGATAGGTTTGACACAGATAATTAATTACCTTTTTATCAACATCTTAATAAAAATGTTTTAATCGCGTTTATTGATGGAAAGACGACGTTGATAATGAGTTTTAAAATTATAGATAGAAAGCGTATTCAAAACACCGAGTTTCCATTTAAAGATTATCTTAACATTATCCCAAACTTATTAAGCTAACTATATCATAACAAACACGTGAAGTAACTACTCTTTAATCATGACAATTCCTAGGTCTAGCATAATTAAAATAATAACGACATGCATTTTAATTAAATAGATAGAGAAATGATAAAAATCACCGTATATTAAGACGAGTTAAAATAGTCTTGAATTATAAGAGTGGAACTACAAACATACTCCAAGCTATTGCAGTAGTTCTCCACTAATTCTAACTAACTAATTAATTAAAACCTAAATATAGAGAGAGAGAAAGTCATTGGTGAAAATACGAAAGAAGAATGAAAATTGGATGATTGGCATTGAAGATTGAGCCTTGTATTTATAAGCCGAATGATCCCTCCATATATTTGCAAATGCCTGTATGAAAAAGCTCCAAAACACACCCGTATGGACACTTCCAGATAAAAATACAAGCTTTTAATGAAATATGGGTATATCCAACCATACCACGGGTGTGCCACAGCCATATACGACTAGCCGTATACGGTTATGGCCCGTATACGGTCATAGCCCGTATACAGCTACCCATATCTAGGTGCAAACCTCCGGATTTTCCTTAAGTTTATATATATACAAAAGAAATTAGAAAAGAAAAATATCAAACTCACAAATTAAATAACGTTTTTAAACAACCAACTATCTTGGCTATAAAATTCATGTGTTTGTTCTCATGTATGTATAGAACACATACGTACGTATTATAGATGTAATACACCAATCCTCGACTATCAATGAACACAATATGTAGCCTTAGTTGCTCTATATAACGAGAAAGCCGATAATTAACCTCCGTGTCTCATAAACTTTAGGGTACAAATTCGATTGCCATATCTATTCATGGGATCCTGCATAGGAATTCGTTTGCACTATATACAATTATAATGAACAATGAATCTTGACATATACTAGTATTGTACAATTTATATTAAAAACCAAGAAATGCTTTCTTTGTCCTCGACTCTATCTCGATTCTTCCCTGCAATTTATCTCTAGTAGTTTTAGGCAATCCAATTCATAGTCTTGGGTTTAAAACAACTATATCACTTTGATGGAAGGTATCTTATGTTACCTAAAATTAAGTATCGTAAATATTGACATTTAGTATAAGTTTAGTACAATATTATTAGTATATTCCTTATGAGCTCGCATTTCTTATACACAAATGTTACTAAATTTTTAGCTCTGAAGCCGGCGAAAAGATTTTCTAGCACCGTCCCTAGATCATATTATTATAATTCAATTTAAATTTGATATAGTTAATATTTTTCCATAAGATAAAGAGGTTTCCATCTCCATTGTTGATACTTAGAATCCATTCTATCATGTTTTCCACAAGCAAACTCACCCGGAATATACGGACACTCGACTTCTTTATAAATTGGATATGACTTGTTATCCTGAACCCATTTGCCCGAGAACAAATCGCAACCATTCAAAGAATCATCATACATATAATCCTTATGGACAACCGGTGGACTAAAATCATGTTCATGTTCATCACTATATACATAATAAACCGCTGTTGTTGCCAATGCTCCTATTATAAAGAAAATAATTAGACTACTTTCAAACATATGCTTCACATCCCATATTCCACCATTCTCTTCTTTTTCTCCATCTCTCTGAGAATGAACATTTATTTAAAAAAAAATCACAAATTTGTGCATCAACTCTAAGTGGGGTCGGATAGACTTTAACACATTGAACCACTTTTTCGCATATAAAGATTTAATGCAATCTTGATCGCAAACATAGTGTATAAGTATATACAAACATTATACTATACGAATATCGACTTAAAAATAAAAGCTAATTTCCTGACAACCCACAACTGATTTTTTTTCTCCACTGACGGTCTAAACGTATGCTTTACGGAGATGTACTTGTATACACAATTTTCCATGCTAGTGATCTTATTTATTAATAATTTATTAACAAAAGATTCTCGTGTTTGGGTTTCAAATTTGATATTGATATTGATATTAGTGACTAGACTCGAAACGTGAGCTACTTTTAGCTAACGCTACTGCTAAAACTCAGTGTTTGTCTCCCTATATCTGTTTTTCTCATCTGTAAACTCTCATTTATGTGAAAACATTATGAGTAGTAATACATGCAAAAGGAAATTAAACAAGTTTCACAATGTTGATGAATATTGATGAATATTGAAGAGGGAGAATATTTGTTTGGGCATTCACATTATGTTTGACCACTGAATCTTGTGGAGTTCTCATTGGAACAATAGAAAGAATTGAAGTTATACTATAGAGACTAAATAGTAAAGTTGATGCTCTGCAAATTGGATGCTTCAAATGCTCAATATTATTCAGTCGCTAAAACTGACCATATATAGTCTACAAAGATAAAATATACTCGCAGGTGACTCCACGGAAATAAAACTTAGTCAAAGAAGATCCTTAAACCCACCGCAAACCAGGATCAGATTGACTTCCTACTAATTCAAATAATAGACTAACAAAATAGCTAAAGACTCATATAAACTTGAACAAACAACGACCTTTCATGTGAAACTTGTTCAATTTATCTCATTAACTTGATACATTCCCATCATAGGTCTGTACTTTCGTACATCGAAGCGACGTAGTTTAACTAAAGACATTGAAAACGGTATTCTTGTTTCTTGGTTTAGTTTGCCCTCTGTTAAGATATACTGAATGAAACTAGGTTAACATGTTTCTCGATGTAGGAGAAGAAACACTTAGTATATCTCTCAGATGAAGTCTTTATGGTACCCAATAACATGTGTTATGATATAATCTATAACATAATAATTAAGACTTAACGTCATACATCAAAAGAGAGTTTTCACATGATAATTCCCTTACTTGAGTTTATATTTGTGCACTTAAAAACCTTTATGTTTGATACCTACCGATATATCATATAATGAAGCTATTAGTCACGTTTATTTTTAAGATACATCATATAATTGCAGAAAGCACTGAATTCACGAACTGAATTATCGATAACTCAAAACCTACGGACATATGCATGTATATATTAGTCAAGTTCGTATGGACTAGGCCCTACGAACTGAATTATCGATAACTCAAAACCTACGGACATATGCATGTATATATTAGTCAAGTTTGTATGATCTCCTAAGTTCGTACCTACTCTAAGTTCGTACGAATATGCATATAAGAAAAAAGTTAATAATTATCAAAATGACCAATTACAAACTAGACGTTGTTGTCACACAAGATGTACCAACATGTTAGGTCACCTATCATACTCATTTGATATTGTTTGGATAATAAGTTTGAAAACCGTTTGCATAAGGATTCATTAGTAGATCCAAATATTATATCATCCACATATATCTGAACTAAAATGATATGACTGTTATCCTTTTTAATGAATAAGGTTTTATCAATTGATCTTCCGAAATATTTATACTCTAAAAGCAAAGTTGATAAAATGTCATATCAAGCTCTTGGAGCTTGTTTTAGTCCATATAATGCTTTCTGCAATTTATAAACACGATTTGGAA
This sequence comes from Logfia minima, assembly GCA_963921325.1. Lineage (NCBI taxonomy): Eukaryota > Viridiplantae > Streptophyta > Magnoliopsida > Asterales > Asteraceae > Logfia > Logfia minima. Next base: position 39,785,923 of record OY992764.1, read on the forward strand.
ACTTAGAACTTACAAAACCTAGAGGTTGCTTTACATACACCTCCTTTCGTAGATTTCCATTGAAAAAAGCACTTCTCACATCCATCTCATAGACCTTGAAGTCATTGTGAGCATCATATGCTAGGTAGAGTCTGATAGCTTCAATTTTGGTTATATGAGCAAAGGTTTCATCATAGTCTATCCTTTCTTCTTGTTTGTATCCTTGTGCTACCAGCCTAGCTTTGTTTCTGATAACCACTCCATCATTGTCTATCCTGTTCCTAAATACCAATTTGGTTCCAATGATTGATTTACTGATAGGAGTATGAACCAATGTCTAGACTTTGTTCCTTTCATATTCAGTAAACTCTTCTTGCATAACTTATACCCAATCATCATCTTGTAAAGCTTCATCATCTTTCTATGGTTCATGGTCACTCCTGAGTTGCTTTAATGGTAGGCTTTTTTGTAATTGATCCCTCTTGATCAAACTAATGATTTCCTCTAGAGCATCACTTTTTTCCTTTAGAAATATGACTCATGTATACCTTGTAAATTCATCCACAATTACAAGTGTAAACTTCTTTCCTTCTAAACAGGTAGTGCTCATAGGACTAAATAAGTCTAAATGAAGCATGTGAAGTGGTTGATCAATAAAATTGAGCATTTTGAATGAAAATTTTGTCTTAGCATGTTTACTGAGAACATATGCAGAGCACACTTTATCTTTCTTGTATGTAAGTTCACGTAGGCCCCTCAACAATTTCTTCTTGCATAGAAAATTGATGCTTTTGAAGTTCAAGTGTGATAACATTTTATGCCAGGAACATATTGAGTATATGAGAAGTTTATGCATCCTCATCAGCTGAACTCAAATATAAGAGATACACATCTCTTTCTCTCTTTGCAAGTAATATGGGCTTACCCTTGTGATCATAGATGACTCCAGCTCTCTTCCTGAATCTGATTTCATTCTCATCATCACACATCGGGCTAACACTTAGCAAATTGTGCTTCAATCCCACTACATATGCAACCCTTATTATTTTAACATTTCCAGGCCTTACTACTACATACCCTTCAGTCTTGGCAAATGAATTATTACCATATTTGATTGAGGGTCCACCTTCTTCTACAAACTCTGATAGGTTTGACTTACATCTTGTCATATCTCTTGAGCAACCCTATCGAAGTACCACGTTTTCTCATTTATCACAAGACAAACAAAACAAATTAATTCCTTTTGGGAACACACTTATAAGTGGGTTCTTTGGAATGACTTATAGTCTTCCCTTTTTATTGTGTTGTTATTCCATGATTTTACAAGTTCAACCACAACTTTAGTCTTTGAAGGCCTAATATTATGTGACACTTTACAATACACACCTTCATGACCTGCGATACCACTATTTAACAAGATCTATTCAATTTAGTGGTTATTGTGGGCTTGTGGTTGTACTTGTATGCATGTCCATAGTTAGGCTTTTGTGATGACTGAATGAAACATTTGAACTATGTGTTTAGTTGTATCAATTGATTACTAAGTCTGTTAATGATCTCAGTATGTGCATTCGCAAAAGGTCCACAGATTTAGTGTTTAATCTCCCAGACTAGGAATTATATTTCATAGACTGAGAGTTTGATCACACAAACTTAGAATTTAATTTTTGAGATTGAGATCTATTAACTTTTTTAGTGACTTTAGGTTTAACAGACTCACTTGAGCTGGAAACAGACTTGCTTAAATTTGGTACAGATTTACTTATACCATATTGTTTACCAAAAATATTTCTTGTAAAATTTGGTTCCACGTTCCTCTTTACCTATTTTGAACTTTTTTATTGTGGTATGGGATTTGCAATCTTTTCTTTATTATTACGTTTTTACAAGTTTTGAATTTTCAAATGATTTAAGAAAATCAAATAGAGTTTCAAATGTTCCAACAAATTTCATGATTATGTAATCGAGGGGAGTCTAAAATATGATATAGAAATTAGAGTTTTGTTTTGTATCTACTTTAAATAAAAGTTTAGAACCTAAAGATTATTTGTAACTTCCAAAAGTTCACATTGGATTGAAGAAATGAATGTTGAGATGGAAGCTTTATATATGAATAGAACTTGGACTTTAATTGATTTTCCACCTGGAAGAAAGCTAATTGATTGTAAATGATAAAAAAATAAAATATAAATCTAATGGAGAAATAGAGATATATAAGGCTAGGTTGGTTACCAAACGTTTAATCAAAGAGCGGACATTAACAATGATGAAACCTTCTCACCTGATATAAAAATGGTAACTGTTAGGTGTTTATTGTGTTTCGTAGTTGAAAGGGTTGGACATCATACCAACTAGATGTTAATAGTGTGTTCCTTTATGATGATTTAGTAGAAGATGTATATATGACACATCCTCTTAGTTATTCTTTTAATGAAAGTGGTAAAGTGTGTAAGTTGGAAAAGTCATTGTATGGGCTGAAATATGCACCAAGACAATGAAATGATAAATTGAATAAAGTCTTATTTGAGAATGAGTTTGTTCAAAGTAAATTTGACTACTCTTTGTACACTAAATCTCAAGGTGATTTTTTTATTTTACTACTTGTTTAAGTGGATGATATTGTCATCACTGGTAATGATACCTTTGAAATAAACAAATTCAAAGAATTTTTGATTTAGGACTAATGAAAGCTGAAATACATTTTGGGTATAGAAGTACTTGATACATAAGAAGAAACTTGTTTATCTAAAAAAAAAATTTGTATGGATTTGTTAAGTATATTTGGTCTCTTAGGTTGTAAGCCTATTCAAACTCCAATAGAGCAAAAAAGATTGTTTTTTTGAACGAAAATTGATTTATAAAACTAGCGAGACGCTAGGGGGAACATACAACGAGAAATGAAATCGCCTAACCAAAATATCACGACCACTATCCTTTAATCCTAAACCATATTTGAACAAGGACTCGATACCTATAATAAACTAATATTACGGACAACAACCTAATAACCTAGATGAACCTAAAAATAACACACTAACAAACAACACCTACCTAAACAACATAAATTTGAATGCCATTTTGCAAAGCAATTCAAGCACCTTCGAGACCTTATTGTTGGAGAAGATTTTTTCCATTCGTAGAGTGAACCTGCCTTCTCGGTTATTCATTACTTTTTTCTCGTCTTCTTCCTCAACCGAGCAACTAATGTTTTCACGATTTTAAAGAACATGAATATGAATGTTTAATTATTAATTTGATCCTTGATCAAGCCAAGAATTGAAAGCACATAAGTATAGAGTAAAATTTGGTGATTCAAGTTGATGAATTGTAACGCCTTAAATCTAGAAATCTGCAGGTTTTGGCCTCACGCGTCCGGGTGGGGGTTCACCCATCCAAGTGAGGTGTGTTTGGTTCGGGTGATGTTCTGTTCGACCGGGTGAAAGGGTGACAAAAAGTCACCCAACTTAATTCACGCGGGTAAGATGCCACCCGTCCGGGTGAGTACAAGTTGAAGCTCGTGTCGGCCGGGTGAAGATTCATCCAAATGGGAGACAAATGTGGCCACCCGTCCGTGTGACAGTCCACGCGTCTGGGTGAGCCTGCTTCCAGCAGCTAAAAAAGACATAATACTATATTTTTGCCCACTTTCACCCACTTCCACCTACCAAGTTTATGTCACGATAATAAGAGAGTAAAAGAGCCTGCATTAGAAGGAATTCGCATTATTTGAGCTAAGAAGAGTGGATTGAATTATCATCTAACCTGATCATCATCAAGTAAGTGCCCAATTCTTTATGAATGACCTAAATATAGAAATTGGGGATTTTAAGGTAGAAAGATGATATGGATGATTCCTTGAACATTAATGATAGTTATGTCAAGTAATGTTGTCAACACTATATCATTGTGATGGGGCTTTGCTAGAATTGAACTAGTTAGACTTTAAGAGGGTGAAGCATGGAAGATTAATGATAATTATTCAAAGTTATAGTTGAAATAGGTTACAATGATGTTATGGAAGATTGAATATAGTAGTGTCTAGAATTACTAATTCCTGAAATGAGTTTTAAAAGATTCAATTGATTGAATTAGTGTTGGGTTGACTTTTAAAAGTCAAACTTGATAACACATAGAATTGAATTATGAAATTAGGAATAGGGAAATTGTATGAATTGGTTGGGAGACTCTTAATGTGTTATTAAGTTCTTATGTACTAATTATAGGTGTTAAACGAGTGGAACTACCAATTGGGGAATTATCAACGTCTAAACCAAGAGGTGAGTTCATGAGATTATTTTCATTATTTTGGGATTTTAAATCAATTGATTCGTCATGGTAGAGAAGAAAAACGGCGCACGGACCGTACTCGAGCTTCGGATCAATGTCCCCAGAAGCAAGGAGTACGCCCACGTGTACCAACGAGAACACCGAAAAAACCTAAACATGGCTTAATCGAAAGAAAATTATTAAACAAATATAATTCCCTTATGTCTTATCTTACTTGCTAAACCATTTATGGATTAGAGGTTTGTATGAATGAATTTATTTTGTGTTCCTATGTGTGAAGAGAATGTTAGTAATGCATTTCCTCGTTATGATCTTCGTGTATAAGAAAAGAAGTAAAGAACAACAACTCATAAGCATACATGAATTCAATTGCATAAGTGACATGTTGAAACGGGTCTAGACCAAAAGTAAGCTACCATACTGAAATGATTTGTTCTTTTGGGATGGTAATGACGAGTGGCGGTCGTAAGCGGCTATTGAAATGACGAGTAGTGGCCGCACGCAGCTATTGATTGGTACATAAACATTAACTCTAGCATGCTATGGATCAAGATATCAAAATGGTTCGATAAGGTTAAAGTTTTACTATCATCATGCATTGCATATTTTGCATTTCTATCTTATTATGTTTAATAATTATGCTTATTAAGTGTTGTGAAAGTTTATGTGTCCAAACCATGAACTCACAAGACAATTTGTCTTACATATTATTTTTCCTCTTTGATGCTATGTATTCCTTGTTCAGGACTAAGGATTTAAGAGATAGAACTTTAGAAGATGATTAAAATGTAATGCTTAGAAAGAGGACTTAGCTTTTGATTTCCTATTGCTCATACTATGATTTTGTAATGATATTATTTGTGACACCCTTAAATGTTGATTGTGAACTCGCATTAAATAGTTCTTTGGGTTAATGGTATTTTGTAACATATGCTTCAACATCGTTCAAAAATCTTTTAATTAAATATTAAGTGTTATGAGTTAAAAATAGGGGTGTTACATGAATCTATCAAAGATCCTGGCTTAACTAATATAATTGCTTACCAAAAACTTGTTGCCAAATTGATTTATCTAACCTTGACTAGACCAGACATATCTTTTTTTGTTCATCGTTTAAGTCAGGTAATACATGTTCCCTTGATATCTCATATGAAGCTAGCTTTTAGAGTTTTGAAGTATCTTAAATCCTTTCCAGGTAAAGGTGTTGTTATCTCTAAGGATAATTTTTTAGTTTTAAAAGCTTATGTAGATGCATATTGGGGTAAGTGCTTAAGATCTAGAAAATCTGTCACTTGTTTTTGTGTGTTTTTAGGTGGTTCATTAGTGTCATTGAAAAGTAAAAGGCAGATTGAGTTAGAATATCGAGCAATGGTGTCTCCAACATGTGAAATTTTACAAATTTTAAAATTTTTAGATGATCTTCATGTTAAAAATTATATTCCAATATTTATTGTGATAATAGGGTTGCAATACTTATTGCTGCAAATCTAGTCTTTCATTAAAGGACTAAACACCTAGAATTTGATATACATTTAAGAAGGAAATGATTAGTTCAGGAATTACTAAAGGGCTTAGTGTCTGAAAATGCATCAAACTTTGTCAAAAAAGCTATTGTGTGTATCATTCTTTACGGGGTTCTGTTAAATGCATTGAACTATTAAACCTCTAATTAGTGTATCAGGTGACCTATCAAACACTTAGCCGGTCATTTTGTCTCCGGTCATCTTCTCCGGCGAATTTTTGGCCATCAAACATCTTTTCCGGCCACCTGAAAGTAAAGTTTTCTTTTTTTCATTTCTTTGCTCTATTATCATTACATCTCACCCATAACAACAAAAAGAATGTAGACATTGATGTTTTATTTCTTTCAATCAAACAATTCTTGTGACATTATAACCGAAAGGGCTTATCAAATTTTCAAAGCACACAAAGAACGAGTTGATAATGCAGCCATGAACGATGTTTTATTTCTTTCTATCAGATTCACTTCATTTAATAACATTACTTCAATTTTTTGTTCACTTGATACTTACCTCACACGTAGGAGATAAACATTCCCAAACAAAAGCAATCTCTTCCTTTGATTTTTAATTATTAAAGACGGATAGTGGCCTGAGTTAATTATCAAAGTAATTTCTTCTTTGAACACGCATAACCAATTTTTGATATAGAATACCACTTGATCACAAGCCATTTAGTGGTCAAAATAACTCATCAGTTCTATCAAATTTGCTTTAATTTTTTAAAATTAAAAAATGAGAATGGGTTTCTAAAGATACAATGATTTGGGGGTTAGGGTTTGAGGGAAATGGCGAGTTTGCTTCTTGGTTGGTTGTGGTCGGAGTTGTGGCCGGTGGCCGGAGTTGCAGAAGTGTCACCAAAGTTGTGGTTGAGTGTGCGGTGCTTACACGACGTGGTTATTACCCCGATTAACAATAGGCTCGTCGGAAAATGAACTTTTGAGTCAAATTGAGCCACAAAATGTTTATACTTAAACCGGAAGTTTGCCATCTGGTTTTAGCTAGAATTTCGCCAGAGAAGATGACCGGAAAAGTGTGGTAACCGGCTAAAATAGATGATTACCGGTTATACCCGGTTCAATACACTAATCTGAGGTTTTTTACGAGTTCAATACATTTAATGGAACCCCGAAAAGAACAATACACACAATAGCTTTTTTGACAAAGTTTGATGCATTTTTAAACACTAACCCCATTATTAAAACAACTAAAATACAACCAGTAAAAACAAATAGCAGATACGTTTACAAAAAGGTTGGGGTCTAAAGGTCACAATTACTTTTGTGACAAGTTAAGAATTGTAGATTTGTTCAAATATAAGGTCGAGGGAGAATGTTAAAAAGTATATCTAACACTTTTATTAATCCTGGCATTTGAGATTAGTAAAGTGGTTTTATCTACCGATGTTAGTTTTAAAGTTCAGATAATAGTAGACAAGTATCATAACTTAGAGGACTGAAATGTAAATACTAAAAGATAAAGGGCTGCAGTGTAGATTATACAAGTTCAAAGGTGGAGGCTGGCATATTGAAGATTAAAGAACTTATGCTAAGCATCTGAAACAAGAAGGACCAAAATGTTATATTGAGAGGGTATGATCGTTCACAGAAGGAGGTTTTCATCACAACGCCTAATTTTCTATTATTTTTCTCTCTGAAATTGATTTGAGTCATTAGTTCATTGTGTTAGCCTATGTAATTATCTTGATAGTTTTCCGAGTAGATTTGTGTGATATTTTGTTGTCCAGATTGAGGTTTGGGTTGATAGGCTAAGTTTTGATCGGTTTGTATGAAGATCACTAGTTGTGATTCCGAGTTGTAATTTCTGGTTTCTTGTTTATCGGGAAGAGTTTATGAGTTTCTACACTTTTTTTCTTCTTCTTGTATTAGTATATTCAAATCAATTCAGAAATTAGTCTTTTCCAAAAGTAAATGCAAATATGCAATTAAATCAGTTGTTACTTTTTAAAAAAAAAAAAACGTACTGTTAATTAACTCTAGTTAATTTTATTTGATTAGTATACGACCAAATTTCACAGAAAGATAATATAATATATAATATATAATATATAATAATATAAAATATTAAAAAGATCCATAAATGAAAAATAAGATGATTTTGCAAAACAGAAATAGATGTTATATTTTGCTAATAAAAAATAATATTTTGTACAATAAAAGAATCTATCACAACACCGTTGTGATATGTTCACCTAATTCTGTTGTAGACGTTTTAATTCTTCAACCAAAATTTGGGTATTTGACAACTAGAGTGATATCTGTTAAAGTCGCAATCTTTATATAAGTTCCTCACTTCCTGGCTCTTTCTAAATGAAAAGAGATAAATAATATATTATTATTATATTATTATTAATATTAATTAATTAAGAGTTCAGTACAAAACAAAGTCAAGCTAGCTACTTACTATTTCAAAGTCGTCTCTAAATTTAAGCTTATCTTTATAAGGTGGAGACACTTGGAAACTTTAACACTCAACTTAACACAAAGAAAGGCTGCTAGGTAATAGATGCAAAAATGGAGTGCAGAACATTGGACTTAACCATCAATTATGCCAATGATTTAAGACAAGTAAGAAGAATTTTCAAAATGAAAGTTTACGCCAAGGTATTTTCTTTTAACTTCATATCTTCACTGCTCCCATCAAATCAGTTGTATCGCCCCTTCACTTACAACTGCGCCATGGGCTCATACATGTGTATGAAATATATATTTATTACTACTTTTCTACTTAAACAGATATGCATAGGTACCTATTGTTTAGAAAAATGAAAAAAAAAAGTTAGTACCCATAGAATTCATGGATATCGATACATTTGTAACTTTACATTCCCAAGGCTTTTGTAATTCCGCCTCTTTATCTTCATCACATATCGGCAATGCGTGGAACCAACATGTATGTCTTTTTTTAACAAGATTCAAACAGGTTGGGAGTCCATATGTATGATTCTCCATGTTGAGATGTTAACAATTTTGGTCTTGTACAGTGAATAGTAAACGGACTTGATGTGGAGGTGCACAAAATCAGTTTGGGGTTTAAACTGAACGGGTTTGGGTTAAACCTAGTCCAAACCGGTTTGGTTCAGTTGGAAACAAATCGGTCCGGGTGAAATCGGTTTCAAACCGGCCCAAACTGCCTTCTGCAAACCGGTAAAGGGCTATCCGCCGGATAGCACCTTTCGGTTAAAAATTTTATGATCAAAAATGTGTTATCCGGCAAATAAACTGGAGCTATCCGGCGAACAGAACTTTTCCGATCAAAATATCAACTTCATAAAATAAAATAAAAAAATGTACAAAACCCATTTTTGGGGCAATTTTCTTGTTTATTTGCATTTCAACTAATAATTGGAAACACATAATACATCTTCAAACATAAAAGCATAAATGAAAGTCTTCATTGTTTATTTAGTCTTCTTCGTAAGCCATGTTGCGTAAGTATTCTTGATAAGCAAATCTTGCGCGGTAAGTGGTACTGACAATCAAATTTCAATCTCTTGCTCAACCTTTTCCATTTCCCCTTCGAGTAGTGAAACATTTTGTATCTGTTCAACTCTGTCGAGATAGTATTTCACACAAATACATACTTCCACCTACAAAAGGTTGAGTTTGGTTTTTATTGGTAAAATACCCGATTACTAACGAAAAATGAGGACTCCGAAGCTACCGTAGAAGTTTTGGCGGTTAATAGATCATGGGTCATAGCGGTTATAATCGGAATTTGAGATTCATGCTCTTTTCTCCAAGGAAAAATATCCAAATTATTGAACTCTTCAATAATAAAGTATGTCAAAAAGTCAGAACCAATATACCTTTCTAGCTCGCTACTAGGAGTGTTTGATCGAGCTCTTTTGGTACTCTCATTTCTCAAAATGTTATATAATCGCATCATTTCGTTATTGACTTGTGAACTTGATCCGGATGCCGCCTCATTTTGAATGTTGTCATGAAGGGATGTGGAATCATAGTTTGACAACTAAACATTAAACAAACTTGCGAAAATTTTGTGAAATTTTGAAATTTCCTTTGCCACGAAATTCATGTCTTCCTCTAACAAACCCAAATCGTAAGAAATGTTTTAAAGTAAAGTTTCAAACCCACCAACATTTAAAGTCATGTCCAAAGTGGCGGAACAAGTTATAATGGGAGGCATTTCTTTAAAATATTTTATAAATTTGGCTTTCATTAATTGTAGTGTACAAAGATGTCATTACGTTTCACACAAGTTGTAATTGCACCAAATATCGGGGTTTCTTTTCGCTGCTATGACGAAAACAACTGTATCATTACTAGGTGATTCCCCAACACCGAAAGATTGTGATTGCCCACATGATGATGTCATTGTGTTTGAGAGTTGAGAGTATATGTCGTCTTTTTTGCGGTTTGAGAGTGTTTTTAGAATTTAATAAAGCTTTGAGTGTTGTAACTAAACCTCAACATCTGATACATATATAATATCATAATGGACAAAAGACTCCCAAAAATCACTAAAAAATGGCCAAAAATCCACTCAAACAGGTATCTGGCCTTTTTTAACGGCTGGTATTCTTGTCAGGAAAGATATCCGGCGGAAGGGATGTTATCCGGTGGATAGCTCTCGAACCAATTTTAAAATTGGTTTCAAACCGGTTTAACAAAAACCGATTTCAATGGCTGGAAATCCAAACCATTCAAACTAGTTTGAAATCGAACCGGTTTGAACCAAACCAATTTTGATTCATAAACGGGTTTGAATGTGCACAATGGTTCCTTTCACTGGTCAAAGAAAGATTCTTTAGCAAATTCAACATTTCTGAGAACTGGGCTTATACAGGCCCATTTTTGCTTGTCTCCTCTAAGCCCACGTAGAAGTAAACTTCCCTCTCATGAAGTGCTTCCACCTCTAACTCTCTAATATGATGAGAAATGGCAAGAGTGGTTCGCCTTGTACTCATGGGTAGTGCGACATTGAAGTTTAGGGGTGGCTCGAGTTGCGAGTCTCTTTGGTGAACCGTGTAAAAACGGTCTGAAAGAAATTGTATTCTTTGTCGATGATAAGGATCTAAACCAATTGGAATACCATAAATGAGTATGTTTTTATGTTATTACTTCAAAAAATTTAATAATTAAGCCAGTTTTACATGATTAAAATAACATTTGAAAAAATGTAATGTACTACTTTTACCAAAAACTTGTATCGAACCGTACAATTTAAAAATACATATGTATTTTATTAATATTATGAGATATATATTTGTGCTCCGACTCACTTTCAATCCAGGATCTAGCATTGTATTCAATTTTTTCATTGATTGTTTTCTATCTAGAGACTATATTAATGATCTTGGTACAGGTACTAATCAATGGTATTGATACAACGGAGAAACGAACCCCCGTGGATAAGCACGGGCAAACCAATCCTGCATGGAACTACACCATGAAGTACGCTGTAGGTGATTCATCAATCGAGCACCATGGCACAATGCTTGTGATCAAACTATATTGTAAGCGTAAGCTTGGGGATCGATACATAGGAGAAGTTCATCGATCATTAAAAGATCTTTATGATTATGCGTATACAATGGGTGGCAGTAGTGCAGTAGTTTGTTACCCTGTGCAAAAAGGCTCAATCGAGTCACAAGGACTACTTTGTTTCTCATATAGGTTCAGTGACAAAGTCTCCATAGAGAAGCTAATGCTTGCAGATAGCATTGCTTCCTTTTTGTTTAACGATTCTGGTAGCGTAGCTTGATATAGAATAACGAGTGTCGCAAACTTTTGTAAATATCATGTTAATTTGCTCTACCGCAATTTGAATAGGTTTCCAAACTTTTGTAAATATCATGTTAATTTGCTCTACCGCAATTTGAATAGGTTTCCAATTTTTTTAGTTAAGCTAAGCTAGAAAAAAATTAATGGGGATAAAAAGCTAGATATTTTTAAGCATGTAATAAAAACTTGATTGTATATATTGAATGTTAGGATTTTTAAGTCAATCTCTTTATATGATGACTATGGATCGAGTACAAAAGAGTGTACTAGTACTATTCATGTACGATATAAAAACTGGTTAGTTATTACTCCGTATTTACTAGTTTATTTAACCTTTTGTTACACGTACAATCTCTTTTTTCTTTTTCTTTTTTTTAGAGAATATACTATAAAGGAACGAAAAGAACAATACAAGGAAATAGTTGCTAAAGCCACATGAAAAGATCGAAAAAACTATCAGCAGAACATATACTTGACAACAAAGTCCTACTCAACAGGGTACCAAATCACCAATGGCTACTTAAGATTAACACCCTAATTAGTCAAACTATCCGCTTCTTCTGAAAAAGAGTTTAGATTAAATTATTGAAAATAAAACAAAATATTCATTAGTATTAGTAAGACCACTTCCAATGGTGAGTGTATCATTTTTGTCTCAGTTGTACTACCTCAGTGTTACATCAACATCTCTCAAACTAACACAAAACTGACACACTAATGCCAACAGTAACTTTGTCACTTTAATTTATGAGTTCCACACAAATTTAAATAAAACATATTCATTAAAATTAAAAACCTTACATTAATTAATTTAAATAAAACATTACATTAATTTAAATAAAACATTACAATAATCTAAATAACTAGTCTAGTCTTCATCGAAAGAGAACCCGCTTTGTCGCAAACTCGAACCAAACATCGTTTGAAAATCTTATTGATTCTTGCATACGACTTTCTCTCTAGTTTCTTCGAGTAGTTTTAGTTCGGATTCTTTTATACCCGTCGGTATTGGTTTTTATAGAAAATTCCAAGCTTTGAGCACCATTTTTTGCTTAGTAACTTCCTTAATAGTTTGCAAAGTTTCTTGTTGTATTCTTGCGAATTGCAAAAGTTGCACATGTGTTTTGTCGCTCGAATGTCTTGACGAAGTTGCATCCGATTAACCCGAACTTCTTTTACTTTTCCGACTTGTGGTACGAGCGAGTGGATGACAAACCGGGTCGGCTCGGAATAACATTTGCATAGTGGTCGTAAGCGGGTCGGTTGGGTTGGGATTCGGGTCCGTTTTGTCCTCGTCTAGATTGATCAACTCCAGGTCATCTTGGAATACTTGTTTGTTCTTCGTGACATCGTGCTCGTTATAGAACTTGGGGATATCTTTTAGTACGAGTCACGCTTGCTCGTAAATGAAGTTTCAATCGACTTGTTACTTGAAGTGTTCACAGGCCGCCCTCAAAACGTCTTCGTCTAGGATTCCGCTTGCCCGAAGCTTGTTATCCTTTTTGAAAATGCCCGTGAATACCTTGACGTCTCCGCGAATCTTGTTCCATTTGCTGGTTAGTTAATGTTTATTACGTTTCTCATCAATTAACGAATTATAGGTCTTTTCTATTTGCCTCCAAAAACTTGATTTCATTTGCGAATTTTCTTGCACACAATTTTGGGAAGCGTCGACCCATCGTTCGGCCAATATTTTGCATTCGTTGTAGGTCAATTTTACTTGTAATCCTTTTTGTTTCGGGTTAGGATCGACCTTGTCTCCGCCTTCGTCTTCTTCGGCTTCGCGTGGTTGTGTTTGTATGTTTTGAAATTGATGTTGGTTAAGTGTTGTTTGTTGGTATTTGTATTGTGAATATTGTTGGTTTTGGTATTGTAAGTATTCTTGGTTTTGGTATTGTGAGTATTGATGGTATTGGTATTGTGGGTGTTGTTGGTTTTGATATTGTACGTGAGTGTTGTTGGAAGTCATATTAAAACCAAAGTTAGTTGGTGAATTGATCGATTGAGGTGCCGAAGACGAATGAGCGGGTGAATTCGAATCCGAGATATTTGTGTTGAGTAAGTTTTGAAAAAAATTACCGGCTCTCAATTTGGAATTATTGTGGTGTTGTTTAGGCATTTTTGTGAATTATAGTGTGAAAAAGAAAAGTGTGTGTGAATTATGTAGAATAATTGGGTGGAATAATGTATTTGAATACAAAAAGATAATGAAAAGTAAGTGTAAATTATATAGAATAGTTAGATGGAATAATCTATTAAATGTAAAAAGATGATGAAAAATGTGTGTGAATTATATAAAATAGTTTGGTGGAATAATGTATTTGAATATAAACATATGATGAAAAGTGTGTGTGAATTGAAATTTAGTTGTATGTGTATTTATAGTGTGTTTGGGGTAGGATAAGTAGGTTAAAAAAAATTAGTTGTTTTTTTTTTTAACAAAAAACGGATATATATGCGTTATATAACGGATAAAATTTTTTTTTTTGTTAAAACCTTCCAACCGTTAGATTAGAAAAAAAAAAATAAGAAAATGTTCACGGGCCCCACACTTGAGTCGCCTCTCTTGTCGGTAAACCGACCCAACTCAGCCGATGCAGTTAACCAGCGTGCTAGTACCAACAACGTCGATCGGCCAACGTGTGTTGCTTCCCAACCGATACAAACCATTGGGAGAAGTCTAATAAACATTATTTATTATTAGTAACATACGTTATGGTTCAAATTTAAATTATAGAATATCAATACACACTGGAAGTAAACTGAGAAGACTTAAATTTGAGAAATACTCCGTAAGTGATTGGAAGAAAAAAGAATGACGATTTTAGACGTACTAACCATGTTCCCAGTATAATTCCTTAGTCTTACATAATTGTTTTTCAATCGAAAAAACAATGGCAATCAAATAGCGGGAAAAGTAATACGATGGAATATGCAATATGTATGAAATCAACGATCAGAAACCATGCTTGTAGTTTGTAGAGAAGTAGTAGAGAATTTATAGTTAGGTTATCTATTGAAGTAGTGAACCGATAGAAGCCATTAGGCCTTTTAATTTGGGCCAAGTTGTCGATCCATACAAAACTAGAACAAGATAATACGATATTATAATATTAACAATTATATGAATGACAAATAGATGTCAATGAAGACAAAACGAAATACAATTCTTATTACTATTAGTCGAGTAAGCCCATACAATGTACGGAATTTACTATTTTTATATTTTTATATTTAAATTTCATATACTTACATGATTTATACATTGTCAACTTTTAATCATACACCACCAAATTAGCGATTGTTACCAATCTTACTTGTGCATGAAAACATGTGCAATGCATTGATAAGGCTAAAATGAACAAAAATATTGGTTCGGTGGCATATGAACAACAATTGATAGTGTACACAGTTTAGTCGGTAGAGAAAAAAATAAAGAGTGAAAAGTTATAATACTAATCTGATGCAAAATACACTTGAAGATCTTTCACTTATATAGTAATCTATAATAAATTATTGCACTTAGACTTTTATTGTTGTAAAATTTTGAAATTCGTTGATCATGTAAACGTAAATTTGGTTTCTAGTATGGTGATTGTAGTTGTAGTTAAATCAATATAAAATAGTAGCAAATAAAACAACATTCATCATATACGTAGACATTGATCTTAATACTAACAAATCAACTTCCATTGAAACCTTCAGATTAACGTCACTTTTTCTGTTAAATTTAAATTTCAATCTCCTTCTCAAACTCTTTCTGTAAAGCGTCGTACCCGTTCGATAAAACTACTTGTTTTTTGAGGTTGTTCGCAACCATCTCCCATTGCTTCAACCCATTGTTGACATGCTGCTCCCGATCAAGACCCATGTTTAACTCATTGTTTAATGTACGTCAAAAATTTGATGAAGACACATGATTGAACTAAAGCACTAATCATAAGACCATTTGCAGCGTTGCTAAATATATATATGGCCAATTAGAGACATCTTCACAATTGCATACCTTTCATTTTCAATAGACTTGAATTTGATTGATAATTAAGCTAAGCGCTGCAATATCTATTTCTCAACTATCAAACTACATACTACCACGTATTGTTAAGATATTCACGAACTCATTTCATTCTTTGTTCCATCACACTCTTCTTTAAATATTTGATTAATCACATGAGAAATCTCATATTGCCATCACCTTCCTTAGCTGATGCACGCATCTCGAATTGCCATCACCTTCCTTAGCCGATACAGTTCATAAAATTCATTAGGAGCAATAGGTACATAATCTTTGTTATTATATTTACAAAATTAATATAAAACAACTAAAGTTAATTGTAAGCCCCATTACTCCTTCAACTACCTCCCGCCCTGCCACCATTGTTGCCCATTTCAAACTTCATATCACTTAGACATTTGATGTAATTACCCGGACCTGCTTACATTTACCACAAAATTTTAGAAGACTCGAGACATATTTTTTACCCAGAATACTAGTTTCAAACATCCACCGCAACAAATTCGACGCACCATTACTCTTTAAAAGGGAACAATTCTCGAGGTTGTACCATAAAGTACCTCATGGAGTAAACGAAGCCTTTTTATTAATTTATCAATAAAACAATGTGTCATATTCTTTGTTTTGTTGTGAATGCATAACGTTTCCCTGACAAAACAACACTTTACCATGCGTTATAGTTATAAATATTTTCATAATGTTAAAAATGATTATACATCAGAAACAATTCGTACTCATGTATACGTTTCTCATGAAAGTTGTTGGAGCATATCATTATCATAATAGGACCATCAACACGTATTTTGCTCCAGTTGATCTAGAAAATATTAGACGTTTTTGTAACTATTTTGGAAGAGGATTTTTACCCACTTGAATTGAAGATTGTTTGAAATATATGGTAGGTGATACACATGGTGATGGATTTTATATAGTTTTTAAATGAACGTGTGAGATAATTGTATCTCCTATTGTTATTAACTTCAACTATGATACTTATAAGAGAATTTGAATTAGTTAATGCAAGTAAATGAAACGATGGTAAACTCTACTACTATATTTCATAAGGTTCTTTTTATTTTTAAATGCAAGAAAGTGATGGGGTGCTACATTTATTGTTGACTAAACTAATGTAACAGTTGTTTTGTTATTACATTATTATTATACATAGTAAATAATATCTTTTAATATTTTAGATGGAAGGAAATAAAGGGATGTTATCACTATCATTCATGACTTTAATGGGTTACAATTAAAACCTCGTTAATCTTAAGTATGATCATATGAGTCTTAAGTATAACCATTTATGTCAATAAACTCATTCTTTAAGATATAACTAGTAATTTTGGCACGTACAATGCACGGGTAATTTTAATTTACATTATTTATTATCTATCAATTTTAGTATAAGTTAGATAATTATGAAACAATAAACATATGTAAAATGCAATCTATGTTTCTCTAAATTTTGATTTAAGCTAATGAATCGATTTACTAAACTCTTACGATATGCAAGTGTTGACAACTTTTTTGAATTTGGGTCTTATAATGGATTATTAAATTAGAGATTGCACTTGAATGAAGTCTGTATCTAGTAATGCCTATGTATCAAACCAAAATAAAATTATAAACTCAAGTACTTATAAGTAGCTACATATTAAACGCCTAAAAATAATATATGTCGTGTTCACCAACTTTACACTCAAACATTCACTTATTTCTTAATTTGATGGTAACAAACACTTATGATATAAAAATTGTCACATCACAAGCTCGACAACTCAAACCTAGCTTTTTGATAAAGTTCAGTTACAAATATATCTTTTCGCCCAAACATCATTGATCAATTGCTAAATTTTGATCGATAAACTCGTTGTTTTTCCATGTCAAAATTTATTTACTAAGTACAGAGCTCATAACATACATTAGAAGCAATACACAAACTTTTACTATTACTTTGAAAAAGAAAACAATTAAATGTGCATCGTTGCTCATTTTTGACGTCATAATACTTTGATTTTTAACTTGATCACCTCATCGCCAGCTTATACCCAGCATCAAATTTTAAAACAATATAGATCATGTAGTATTCATTTAGACTCACAAAAGCAATTGCAATCATCCATCTCAACAAAAAATTCACCCACCATTCCTCCTAAAAGATATCATATCTCAAAGTTGTACCTTAAAGTCCCACATGGAATATATGAATTCTTCTTGTTATTTGTCGATGAAATAGTGCTATGTAGTTCATAATATTTTCCTACAAAAAAACCACATGTTAATATTATGTTGTATTTATATATTCATAATGCTAAAAAGTTGTTATTACACCCATCATCATAAACGACAAAGTCTTAACTTATGTATTTTCATGATGATTGTTTATATCCACTTGCAACATATTGCAACTATGGTACAATGGGATCATCAACGCCTTTCTCTAGATGATAAAAAAGAAAAAAAAGGTTTGATGTTTTGTTGATTGTCAAAGGATTTGTACCAATTTCTATCGAAGATTGTTTGAATGATATTAAATGTGAATGATATGTATATATAGTTTGTAAAGAACATTGGAGATACTCCGATCTCCTATTAATTATTATTAATCATAATTATTAATTATTATTACATCGGAATGTCGTAACAAATTCAATGTAATTAATCTAGGCAAATGAAGGATGTCAAATATAGTATTATTATTTTATAACCTTTGATTAAATGTCTCCAATGAAAAGGGAAACTTTTAATTTTTTAACTGCAACAAAATGATGAGATCTTAAATTTTCTACTGTATCATTTCATGAGTTACTAATGTGATGATTGTTTTATTACACAATAATATAATTTAATATTATAAATAGAAGAAAATGAAAGGATGTTAAATGATATCTCTATTAAATTAATGTAAACTTATAAGTGCAAGAAATTAATGTGTGTTAATTAAATGGTTAAACGTGATATGGTGAGTCTTAAAAATGTTAAACGTTTATTAGTAGCTAGAACTCAAAAATTATAGAATATATAAAATAATAGATAGATAGATAGTAGATAATAAGTATAAGTAATAATAATAATAATAAAAAGTAAATACTTATTTATTGCATCATTAATTGTACTAAGATATTAAAAATTTATAGGATAATAATAGTAGATAGTAGACCTAGTATGTAAACTAACAAGTACATACAAAAGGATTATAGCAAAGGGATTAGAAAGTGTGAGGGGATTTTAAGTCTAGAGGGTTATTCTGCACTGGGAACACTATTCCCGACCAGTGTAAAGTATACTGTGGAAGTTTCAACGTTGAGAGTTCTAACACCGTGTGGAAGAAAGCAGTGAATTATGAATCATGCTTCCTTTTTAAACTGACATATTGTGTTTCACACTAACCATTATTTTTAAAAATAGTTTACAACGTTGAACTCAAAAGTATTGAAGGTTACATCAAGTTTCACCCTAAATCGTTTCTCACAATATCAAAACGTTCAATTTGTGTCATTTAGTAAAGGGGTAACAGATTAAAAGTTCATGACATTTCAGAAACATCTAATTTGACATGCATGATGTACTTTATTTTCATGATTACATGTACAATTCTATCATTTTCTTGAGGTGTTCTTTACTATAATTTTATTTCAATAAAAACAACTACTATACGCTACAGTGTTATTGTTGCCAACCATCACTATTGTTGTGAATGTCGTAGTTGAAAAATGTAATCAATTCTAAAAATAGGAATTTATATAAATTTAAACCAATATCAACTACAAAAGAAAATCTGAAAATCAATATATATTGTATATATATAATATATATAAAAAGGATCCATAGAGAAGCTTCAAATTTTGGAGAAGGAGGGAAGCAAATCTCAGCCATTTGATTTCGTCATTTATAACATTCATTCCGGATGAATGTTAACTCATATTTTGTTATTATACATCCATAAATATTATTTAACATCATTTCTTAATGAATTTTTAGTGATAACATTCACTCATGAATGATATAATCTGTGTATAATAACATATATGAGTTAATATTTATCATAAATTAATGTTTTAGGAATATTAAGTTGAAATTTTGACTAACATTCATCACAAATGAATGATAAATGTCGATTTTGAGAGTTTTTTGTTTAAAACGTAAAATTATAACAAAATTCTTTGATTAAATGATGTATATAATCGATTCATTTATATTTCAAGCTTTAATTTGATGAATTTTACTTGAAAATCATCTTTTGATGCTAAATGGATATTTGTTTCCTTACTTCCCTGTTTTCTTTTGCTTCCCACTTGATCCCCACCCTACGTATATATATATATATAAGTTTATTTAATTATATTTTTACAAGAAATATAATCCTTAAACTAAATGACTATTTTTGTAAAAACATTATTTATTTAATGTATGTTTTTCAAAATTCAAAATGCTTAGAATGATGTATACAGCTATTTGGACAATTAAAATAATACGTCCTATTTTTATTGTTAACAACAAAAACCATCGTCTCGTTCTTTCCTTTCTCCGTGGTACCTTTTTCTTTTCAAAGAATGTGACAGTGAATTTTTATCTGTCTAAAAAAAATTGTTTAATTGTAAAAGATAATTATTAATAATTAATAAATTTTATTTTCTAACCTTATTTATTACTATTGTTAGTTTAGTTTTCTAGATATTACAAGCGAAACTTAGTTTAAATATTTGGATAAAATTATAACGGAACGGAGGTAATATGAAGCTTACTCAAACTATCATGTGAGTAGTGCCAACATAATTTACTAAGTTCCATGTTAACCTAAAATATTAACAAAATGAGTGTTTTAAAATTCTTTGTATGTTACTAGCTAGTTTATTACTACTAGTTTATCTTACACACTACACAATGATAATAATTATATTATATATGTCGACATTCCTAGCAATTTGTCCTTTGATAAAGAAATGCTATCGAAGCTTAGGACGTGTTTAGTTACAGGAAACTTCTCATGTTTTTCAGAAAATTTTTAAAAAAAATTAAAAAATTAGGAAACATGTTTAAATTCGAATTTTTTTAAAGTTTTCTAAGAGAATAAAAATTCTTATTTTCTTTTTTATAACTACAAATTAGGAAACTTATTTTCAAAGTTTTCTACAATTTTCAAATTCTCCTTTTTGAAAAAAGAAAACTCCATCCTTCACATCTAAACGAGTTTTCTAAATTTTCATTGTTTTTCTAGGGAAGTAAATTACTTCCCATTCCCTAGAAAAATAGAAAAGGAAAAATGAGAAAACTTTCCCATAACTAAACACACCCTTAATAACTCCTTTTTATTTGCTACAATTTCACTATATTCATGCGTCAATCACAAAAAAATTATCATAAAATAAATATCATCGAATATAAAAGTTTTATTTATAATTTTATATCTAATTTTAATTGTTATATGTATCCAGGGTATATTTAATAATAACTATCTGGTATTGGAGAATATGACTGGCGTTAGAGATGGTAATTAAAGATTGCAGCTGAAATCGAAGAATCTGTGGAAGAATTACTTAAACTACTTTAAGAAGCTTTTATTTAAGAGATTAAGTAATTTTTATCAATAATCTTTATTTATTTTTGTTTGACAAATAAAACTCTCTTGTTTTCTATAAAAAAAATAAAAAAAAAAGATAAAAATAAAAAAGAAGCTTAATTTTATAAAAATTAAAATCTAAATTCCTTTTAATCGCAGTGATGACAAACACACCTTAAACCCTTTCAACTTTTCAAACTATTAATTTTTTATCGTTATAACTTACATAATTAGGTATAAAGTATATGTTGTTTCATCGTCACTTAATCGTAGTTATATAATTATATTTCCTTTACATCTTTAAATAAGTGACTGATGAATATTTTCTCTCTATTATTTCAAGATAATATATATATATATATATTATAAACTATGAATTTTATTAAAGATATGCATTATCTGTTGTGGTAAGGATGTTCAGTTTGATTTACGAATTCCTCAATTTAATTGATTGGAATATCCGGTTTTGACAATTTCAAGAGGCAAATTGAAAACCTTACCCAAATTGAAATCAAATGTTTAAACCGAACTTAAATTCAAATGTAATTTCAGTTCGGTTTCTATTCGAAATCAAAAAATCAAAAATATAGAATTTAACCATAATAGATTTAATCTAGTTTTGTGCAATTCAAATTACAAAAGCTACAATTTATGCATAACTAATTTGACCATACAAACTATATAAATGTTACCAATAAAAAGTTGTACCTTTTAGTAAATTCGAATGGAAAAAATATGAAACGAACAATATATGGAATTTAAAGTTCAAATGAAACAATTGTTTTCTTCACAAACATATAATGCGTAATATATATATATATATATACTAGTATTTTAATATATTTGAATTTGGTGTAACCGAATTCGAAAACTTTAAAACCGTGAATAGAAAATGAATATTTATTTTAGTTTCTGTTAAAACGAAACTGAAAATTGATTACCATATTCTTGATTTTAAATTGATTCTAATTTGTTTTAGCATTTAGGTAAAACAATATCAAACTAAATATTAAATACCTTCAATTATCATAATATCAATTATAATAGGTAAAAAACATGAGTTTGTAAACTCGTCAAATTCCACTTTCTTTCTTTTTTTATTTTTACTCTAGAATTTTCATTGAAAAATTTAACAAGACACTTTAGATTACAACACAAAGAAAACATCAAGTCACCAAACTTAAATTACCTCCAGTAAACAAACATCCTCCCGAAACACCGTTAAGGGTATATTTGGCGACACATAACAGTAGTAGTAGCAGTAAGCAATAGCATTTAGCGGTAGCAGTTAGCAGTAGCTGTATGTTTAAAAAAAATGTTTGGTAGCAAGTATTTTGAAGTATTTTGGAGTAAATATAAGTGTAAACGCTAGTTGCTAGTTGAAATGCCTCCTCATCAAGCATTTAGCAGGAAGCGATTAGACAATATGCAAACTCTAGTTGCTTTGTTGACAAACAAGCTTTTCAACCAAATCTTTAACTGCTAGTCGCTTGTTGCTTCAAAATGCTTTCAAATGCTTGCTACCAAACACAACCTAAAACAACATTAAAAACCAGTGAACTATCCAAAAATACACTAAACCTTACACCACACTTGACGGTTAAAATTACATGAATTTGCAACATCCTATCCAGTCAAATTATTAATTTATAAGTTCGAAAGAGATTAGAAATTAACTTGGTCCTCTTTTATTCACTCTTTTTCTTTCTTGATTTTACTTTAAAATCATTTTTATATGTCAATCTATTTCTATATCCATCAATAAAACAAACAATTTAATTAACTATAGAAATAAACAACTACAAAACTCATTTGCAAGCAAACACACCATTAACTAGTGGCCACTTCTTTTAAAATAAGTTGTGGGATACAAAACCAGAACTGTTCTTGTGAGTGTCCCACACATGCAAGTTGTGGGAGAAAAATGTGCAACTTGCGATTAAAAAAAAGAAGCAAATTGTAATACTGAAGAGAGGCAAGTTGGTGTTTGTGGTGTCATAAGACTCTCAACTTGCAAAGGGTGGTTGTTGATTCCCCATCACTTTTTATTATTAAAACTAATTTTTCTTCTTTTTCCTTAAATAATTAAAATTAAATAATTATATTTTTCCCTTTTTTCTTTTGATGCGTTCGACTTCAACCATTGCTCCTCTTTTACTTTTCCCACATCTTGGAAACTTCTAGGTTTCATTTTCTTTTTCCCTTTACATATATATATATATATATATATATATTCTTTATTAATTTGTTAATCTACAATCTATCTTTGATGCTATAAAATTATGACGTTTGTTTATGAGAGAAACATGTTTGCTATCCGTTTATATTCTTTATTCTTTTTACTGATTTTTCTAAAATGAGAAAGTAATATTATAAATTGATTCTTAGGGGTCTTTTTGATATAGCTTTTTAGAAAAAAGTAAAAATAAAAAAAATACTTACAATATTGTAGAATACATCAAATTGGTTTATCATACACATTTGATATTAAATTTGTCTTTCTTTCTCATTTTCATCTATCTTTGATGAAAAAATATTCCAATTATTTTGTTGTATTAAAAAATGACATGAGTAATATATATAAAGATAAAATAAAAGAAAACAAACAAACAAGTAAAGAAAAGGAAAAAACACTTGCTAGATACTACATTAAAACGACCTTTAAGCGAAGGGGAGAGCCATAGAGTATATTGTATCATCCCAACAATTAACAAGTGTCAAAAAGTTAAAAATATAATTAATTGTTACTAAAAATGGCATAACTTGCTTATTAGAGATTCAGAGTTAAAAATGTAAGTAATTGCTATTGAAAATGCCATAACTTGCTTATTAGAGACTCAGAGTTAAAAATGTAAGCAATTGCTATTGAAAATGGCATAACTTGCTTATTAGAGACCCAGAGTTAAAAATGTAAGTAATTGCTATTGAAAATGGCATAACTTGCTTATTAGAGACCCAGAGTTAAAAATGTAAGTAATTGCTATTGAAAATGGTATAACTTGCTTATTAGAGACACAAAGTTAAAAATGTAAGTACATGCTATTGAAAATGACATAATTTGCTTATTTGACCGGTCTCTATAGACCTTTAAGTTCTCCGTTCTAAGTCGAATGACGAACGTCTTTGAAAAGGAGCTATATGCATGGAGTTTTTGAAAAGAAGCTATATGCACGGCCCAGTCCTTGTAGTTAGTCTTTTTAGTTTCATTCTTTTAACGTAAAAAAGATAACGTAAAAACGTGAGCTTAATTTTTCAAACATTTGCATTCTATTAGAAGAAAATTTTAGTTCTTTTAATAAATTTTTTTAATCTCAAACACCTTATATATACATACAGTTGCTACTTTTTCACATACAATTCTCACTTTCTTTTTAATTACTACATCAACTATATATACATATAACCTATATAATTCAAATACTATTTTTTTATCAAATCTTAAAAAGATCCTGTCCAAAATTCGAATGATAGTGTCTAGAGTTAAAAAATATAAATGTAACATACTTTTTTAATTAATGTAATTTTTATTATTAATATAACATATTTTTTTTATTATTATTAATGTGTTTTAAAAATATAAATGTATTTGTGTTAATAACTAAAAAAATGACGTAATGCTGACTTGACGTCGATCATTTAGTTTTTTTGTCGATAGGGTTCAGTTATTTAATCTTTTAACTGATACAGTAACGAGGTAACAATCGGTTCTTTCGTTCTGTATCACATCATAGTAAGTGTCTTGACGAATATTATGCGTATATATATCATAGTTTAAAGACCAGTTGAAGAAGATTATTACAATTTTTTTAATTAAATCGCTGCCATAGGGGTAACGGGTAACAGCTATGAAAGTCGGCCGTTTCACGTGGACACTTTAAATTTCCGGTTTATTCTATTTGACTAGTTATTTTTTATTACGTATCCAATCAACTTGTCCTTTGTTTATTTTGGGAGTAAAGTATAGGTTAAGTTGTCATTAATTAAATGATTTATATTGTCACTGGCATTAGTTTAATTAAGTACCTAGGTTTTGAAGTTAAAAACTTCAAAATTTATTCTTAAAAAATATATTGTATTTTTTGCGAAACTCATGAACATATACCATTATTACATATATATATATATATATACCTGTCTGATATCACAGATTATATTCAAGATCGATAGTCTAAATTCAACTTGAATTTCAAAACCTTCATTCAAAGCAGTTTGGCCAACCTTTTTATGCTACATATTGACATTTATAAGTGTTTGTTATGACCTTTTCTAGTTGTCAATTAGTGTTATATAGACTATATATATATATTGTACAACAAATAAATAATATTTTGAAAATATATCAAAGTAAAAAGTGATTTGTACTACACAATTTACTTCATCAAAAGTACTATTTTCCCTCCCCGTGAATATAATCGAATGTTGGTAGATCTAAATGTATAGAATTAACCATATGACTTTGACATTCAATCACAAACAAATATAACATCTTCATTATTAAATATCAACATAATAGAATTCAATTCATGGTATCTCATCTCATTATTCAAAAAAAAAAAAAAAAAGAAAAAAAAAAGAATGAGCAAGAACAGGAGTAGAATGGTATCATCATTCATCATTCCTAAACAAATTGTCTTCCAAATAAAAAATAAAAAATGACACTCTTATCTGCTATAACCAAAACATCAAACAAAATAAATTCACATAAACTTTAGAAGATAATGAAATTAAAATTTTACACTATTTCTTCTTCTTCTTCTTCTTGATGAAGTCATTTGATTCACAGACACATGTTAACATGCAAATAATCTTGAAATTTCAAATCCTCAATTTATTCTCAACAATCTTAGCTAAAGATTGAAGATTACATTTAACAATAGTATCAACAAACCCTAAAGTTTCTTCTTTTGTATTCCCATGTGGTACATCAACAACATAAGATTCAACAACTGTTGTCCCATTTCCATTTGGTGTAGGATGTAAAGTAGTAACCGACCGATAATTTTCAAGCCTATGATCACCACCAACAACACTAAAACTTAAAACATGTTGTTCATCATCAAGTATTTCTAACCGTTCAGTTGAGTTGGCAGCTGGAAGACCAGAAATAACATGAACTTGACGTAAAGTTCCAACATCTCCGTTACCATTTAAAACGTTGCAACTTTTAACAAAGTGTTTGTAAGCTTGTGGGTTGTCGAAACGGCGAACAACGGACCAAACGGTGGAAAGTGGTGCGTTGATTTGTTGGATGACAGCTGAGCAACATTGGTTTTGAGTGATTGGGTGCGTGTGGAATCGAGCGATGGAGTCGGGGATGCGGTTGGTGGGTTGGGACGTGGTTTGTTTGTGGTTGCAACCGGTGGTGCCACCGGCACCGGGTGTGAAGAAAGATTGTGAGTTTTGTGGGTTGGATAGCATGGTTGATTGATTACTCTTGAATCTTGATTCCGTTACTTATGAAAAGGCTTTTTGTTTTTTTTTTGGGGAGGATTTGGGAGATGGGTTTTTGGAGAGAGAAGGGGTAGATTGTTTGGTGGGATGATAAAAGTGGGGGAGAGGGGGGGTGGTTTAATGGAGTTTATTCATGTGAACATAGAAATAAAAGGGCTACTTGGTACAAACTCTATGGGTCATAACTCATAAATAAAACGGGCGTCGACATTTGATTTTTTTTATTTTGCTTGTAGTCATCATTGTTAATTAGTTGCAATTTTTCGGTAAGAAATTCTTTTTAATTCGTGTTGTACTTAATTATCTCGAAGATAATAAAGGAATGGATAATCTATGTCGATACAAATGACATCTAAACTTGTGTAAATAAGGTATATAAATATAAGAGAAAAGTGAATGTCATGTATTTAATTTTAGACATAGAATCATATCAACATTACTTCTTTTATAATAGAAATCATTAACGTTGTCATATATCGTTATTTTTGTTATTTCCTATCAACATTAGCAGTATTTCAAAGCTTTACTAGATTTCATGAAAATCAAAATGCATAACAAGTTATTACCAACAAGGTGTCTACAAGATGCAAACTACATAACAAAAAAGATTTTTATTCCTTAAACGAAAGTCATTACAGCTCATTATGACATTCTTAATCAAATATGATGAGGTTTTGATAATATTTGAAACAATAAAACACAATTTTGATACAATTCTATACCTAAGCTTAGTACAACAATCACATATTCACTTTTTTCTAAATATAATCACGCAATAGTTGGAACTTGTCATATGTCGGGGACATTTGTCCCATGTAAGAGTAAGAACAAACTTTACTCGTTTTCATGAACTCGTATGTAACAAATTGGATCATAACTTAGATCTGAACTGGGTACAAGTGATGCTGGATCAAATTGTGCTTTAATACTTAATAAACACAAATATATTAAATTTTCAAAAGATACACTTCTCACATATCTGAACTTGATATAATGTTTTAAAATCCGAGTTTTAAAATGGCTCGACCTGTTAATCAGGTCCGGTTCAACCGGTTGACCCGATTTTCAACATATACCCAGCAAATATATAGCAACTCTGATAGCATCTTAAATGCTGCATAGTTGTACTAAAAACAGCCTACAAAATGCTTAAAACCAACAAACCTGCAGTGCAAAATACAGCAAATATATTAATACATAACGAGTAATCCAAAAATTGTATAACTTCGCGTTCATTTTGTACAATACAAAATAAAGTATATAAATACCTTTCTATTGAGAAAATGAGAAGTTATACGCATTAAATTCAGGACCGCTTAGAGGGTTGAATTCATCACCATTGTCATCAATAAGAGTATATCCACTTCCCTTTTCTACAATAGTAAATAAAATGTTTAATTTAACGTATTACACTAACAATACATCACTTAATTTAACGTAAAGATGTAATTTTGAGGTTGAGAAGTCGGCGCTTCCTCTTGGGTATCTAGCATAGCTTGCAACTCATCGTAATCGGGTTCTCCTTCTTTCAACCACCCACATGGCCGCTTCATCATCATCTTCATCGACACATTCATAACTATAGGATCATAAAACCCCCTATCAACATTAAGCCAAAACAACATGCACCAAAAAAGAAAACATATTATCAATATATTTAAAGTCGCAATTATATCAATGTTATATTCAAATACATTGTACCTCTTTTGTAAACGCAAGTTAGATACACAAGGTCATTTAACCTTTGATGCTCCAACCTATTCTTCTTCTTCTTCTTCGTGTGAATCCTTTCAAACACACTCCAATTGCATCCACAACTCGAAGAAGATACGGTTCGACTTAATATCCTAATAAAAAACTTTTTCAATCTAGGATAATCTCCACTAAATAATTTCCACCATTCATCTAAAAATGAAATTGTTAGAAAAATGAAATTATAACATGAATATATATTTAGGGTTATGTATTTTTAAATGTATCTAACTTTTTCAAAAAAGCTATTGTGTGTATCGTACTTTGAACGCCTCTATTAAATGTACTCAACTCGTAAAAACACACAATTGTATGTAATTTGAACACGTATCACTCATAAAAAGCACCCACGTGTCACTCATACAAAGTTCCACGTCAAAATATTACATATAATTATGTGTTTTTACGAGTTTAGTACATTTAATAGAGCTCCGTAAAGTACGATACACACAATAATTTTTTTTGACAAAGTTGGATGCATTTACAAACACTAAGGCCATATATTTAATAATAACATATAAAGTTTAACCTTACCGTAACGAGAAACTACAACACTAGGCCTACCAAAAGTACCCTCACCATCATGGAACTTGCCTAAAGCCATTGTAACATCTAAACTATCATTAGGATCGTGATGCTTTTCAATTGTATGAAGAAAACCTTTAAACATCTCGTTTCTTATTACAAACATTTGGGTGAGCAAACTGAGAAGTCGGGTTTAACCAATAAGCAGCACAATAAATACTCGTAGGCAACATCCTATCTCAACGACTATCAATGATGTCGATATACGGTTGGTATAATTCTTTATTTTTTAAAAATAGCTCTTTTAAACCCCCCCCCCCTCCTCAACCCCCTTCTTGCCCTATACATTCCCTCATAGATATAATCTAATGTCGGTTATTTATCCAAACCACACAATCTCAAAAGCCTTGCTTTATAATTTTTAAGATATGTTCTATCATATTCAATTCACTATTTTTGTCGACTGATAAATGTACTAAACAAATTGATGCATACATTAAAGTTATGTTATATATGATGCACATGTTTCACGAGCTTTAAGTCTCGTACCTTGTGATATATGCAATAACTGATTTAATGTATTTATCAATTCTTTTGATTTCCTGCAGGTTTCATCACGTCCAATTCTTAACAATATTGTATTAGGGGAATATGTACGGCTTTTAGTTTAAACTAATACAAGATATAATTAATGACATTTTTCTTATTAATGTACCACTAAGTAGGGTACCTTTTTTTATTGGAGTACATAAAATTAATAAACAAGTGTAATTTTATCATAGTGATCCCTAGTTGCCATTGATGACATAGCACTTGTAAACTCGCTATGTGATCGAGCATTTGGATCATTACAAACTATAGATTATTGTGTAAGCTAGATATAGAAATCATTAAACTGTAATATTGAATAAGTTAGTTGGGTTAGCCTTGTTCTAAAACCTTTTTTTGTTTGTTGGTTTTATAAATTTGCTTAATCTGGTTTATGATTTATATTTGACATTAACTAAGTGACACTTTGACTTAGAGTGACACTTAAACTTTCATTATGTGACTAGAGGACAATTATATACTTCTAGTGCAATCCATTAAGGAAATACTGTCTATCCTTACGTGGAATTTAATGTAGATACTTCATTTTTTTTATATATAATCAAGTTGTAACAATTTTATTGTACGCATATATTTCATGAACACATAGACTCCATATATTCTTTAAGCCCTACAATTATATAAAGGTCCATTTTAACAAGATACGTTAATTACTTCATAGACATACAAAATAATCACGTTCTTCTAATTAAAAACTTTATTTGACCTATAAATAAATATCGTAAAGGTACATGCCATTCTTTTACATGAGTTATAAAGGTCCATTCAATAAATAAACTTAATAAGAAAAAGAAAAAAATCGCTATTGTAAAAGCAAAATATCCACCACATCTAAAATATCAATTAATAGACAGTCTCACGGTCAAGCTTCACGTGCTACAAAAGCACATTAGTATTTATACATTCTTGGAACCTAATTAGAACAAAAGACATATATGCCATTTACTAGTCACACTCGCATGGCATAAACATGAGGTTACTTGCATGTTTATAATAATATCAACTTGAACAAGTTGTATAATTTTTATTAAAACGACCACATACTCTTTCAAACAAAGTGGGCCTCATGAAATAGCACTTCTATAATCAACACATGTTTGCTCCTTGGCCAAATATACGCCACTTACCTTGTCGATCTTTCCATGGAAAATGAATGTATCTAATTAATTGCTTTAAAAGAACATACATACATACCAGTGGACATACATTGTTTATATGTATGTTTGTATTGAACTTTCTGATAAGTAGACATTAATACTCTGTTCTTTAAGTAGCAACACAGAAGTTTAGTGCTGCTAGAAGTACACATCATTTTCCCACATATGTATATGAGATTCATATATAGTTAAAAAGTTAACATTTTTTTTAACATAATTAGTAGTATTTAGATTTGACCCACACAATTATTTTTACAGTTGAATTATTGATAGTTTACCGTTAAGAGCATTGATATGACCTCAGTGAGGTGTATAAATATCCTATAGACCACGATCGTCTTTGGCGTCCAAGGTCGTGCTTGTGAAACCGATGTTGGTGAAAAACAAACAAGACAAAATAAATTATGCAAGATGACAAATTAGTGTTGTTTAGTTGCTTGAGAATACGGAGGACGTGCCACGATGTATCGACATGAGAAAAGAAAAAAAAAAGTCCCTATATCACAAATGTTTTTCTTTTTCTATTTAAAATATATATATATATTATATTATATGTACTGAATTTAGAAAAGAAAAAAATAAAAGTCCAAAACTTGAAGGGCCCAAAGTGTGTTTCCACGAAAACGTGTCGTAGAAAACCAACCCATTCAACTAACATATTTTCCCTTCTCTTTCTCTCTAGAAATCAGGGATATTGAGAGAGGGAGTTGCACCTACTGAGTCAATTTTATAAAATCAGAATCAAAATTTGTTTTTATTTTTACAAATTAAAGTAAAAGAAAGTATGGATCAACTAATGGGGAAGTTTGGAAGTTATTGGTTGGGTAACAAAGCCAGCAAAGAACTTAATTCTGTTGGCGATGATATCAACGTAAGTCTTTAATCTTAATTTCTTAACTTTAATTTCAGCTTTATGATATGATCTGTGTTAATTGTCAAATGTTGTTCAAGTTAGTATCCCTCAATGGCTCAACTTTATGACATTAGGTTTACATACAAAAGCTTAGATGTCGATTGTTATTTTTCAATTGTGTATTGTTTTGATGATATGTTGTAATTGGTCATGGTATAAAGTTAGATCTTTTTATGATTATATTCAAAATTTTGCGAATTTACTCATTTTGGATTTATTCAAGGTTGAATTAGCAATTTAGCACCACCCAATGTTACTTGCATTTCTAAGTTGGTAAGTGGACTTTTACTAAAACCATTTAACACTCGAATACCATTGGTATTTAAAGCCGAACAAGACGGCATTATATTGTTTGCCGGTCAAAATTACCAAAAAAAAAAATCGATTTTGAAGCATATACTTCCTTTGTGTTTGGGAATTAGGACAAAGTTTTGATCTTTGAGGACGAGCAAGTTTATAAGAAGCGAGATTGATAAAGGAATGTTGGTGATAAAGTAATCACTAAATTCTTAGCAATTTTGGATTTTGAGAAATGAATAGACTCAAAAGTTAGAAACTAACTATCGTTCTTGGATAATATGCTTACCTACCTGGATTCAATGATATCCTTCTTATATATAAGTGTGGCATGTTGATCTTGGACAAGGAAACTAAGATGGACAGTGACTATATTTGAAATTCTTTAGCAGCAATTGCCTGATTTTTAAGTTATAAAGTATCGGGTACACGGCTATTTTATGCAGGTTTTTATTGACTGCTCATGTGCTCTTTAGATAGAAAGATTGCATTCATCTTTGTACCTGAATGACAAGTTCCGTAATATCTTTTGTAAATAGTACATAAATAGGATTGTTTTGGACCAAGTAAATTTCAATAAATGAACAATTTGTGTAACCAAATTATTAAGGTCCTGTTCATTCAATCATTTGATATACTTATTTGGTGAAGCTCTCTGTTGATTGATAACATGGTTTGTTTGTTTTTTTTTTTTTTTTTTTGTAAAAACCAATAATCATGACAATCTGAACCTTTTTGTTTTACAGTTTTAACATCAAATCAAATATAAGTCATGTAGTTGACAAGAGAATATATGAAAATACAAGATGGGCAACATTCAGTAAAACTACTACTCAGCCATAGAACGGATGTTTTTCATGTAAAGACAGACTTGAATTAGCAAGCATAACTTATGTTTAACACACCTAACAAGGTAGGGATTACTCACATCTGGGCCCTTGAACTTTATGACAAACATCACTAGAATGGGTTAATGAGCTTTACAAGTGTAATCAAATAAGCCTTTTGATCTTCTTGTTGTATATGTTTATTGATGGTCACGGCACTGTGGTGCGTTGACAGGTGGTGGTGCATGTCGTTGATTGGGGGTTGGGGATAATAAGATTTGATTTACTTTCTGACTACCTGCATAAGTACCGTTGAATCTATTAAGCAACCAAATTTTAAAAAGGGAGATGACGAGATGTATTTGGGCAATTAGATCAACCAGTCAAAACGTATAACGACTGAATTAGAACAAAGTAATGAGTGAGAAAACTAGAAGATTTTGCTAGCTATTCAATGAATGCCAGTTTGCTACCCTTCTGATATAGGATCCATGGACTGTACCATCTATGAAGTTCTCAGCCTTGATGGGCTTTGTGTTTGAAATATTTCTTCACTTTAATTTTTAATATTTTTAAGATTCAACATGTGGATAAGAAATTACCTGCTACCCTGAAACACATTCCACTTGCAAAGTAAAATTTATCAAACAAGGGATTTAAAGTTTTAAACCACAATGAAAGATACAGAAAACCTTGTTTCTCATCTTTGCTTGCATATTCACTTTCACTGTCTAGTGTATAAGTAAAGTCTTATCAATAGAAACATTTTCAGAATCATGGAGAACATATTTGCGTTCTAAGGTGGTCTATTGGGAATCTGTCAGTTGATTTCTTCCTTCAGTAGTATTTGCTAACTACAAGCTGTCCATCATTTTTATTTTCTGTTGGTATTTTGTAGTTTACAGTTTGTGACACTGTATCAGTAGTTAGAACTTTGTTAATGCATATTTAATTCCTGGTTCTGTTTTTGCTTTTTAGAGTTTGCAAAGCAGTATTTCTGGAGGAGCAACGTGGCTCGTCAACAAAATGAAAGGTTTGTTTTGCTTCTCTTTGTTCTGACAAGAAACTTAGTTCGAGACTCCTATTATTTTCTCGTATATTACTTAACTACGTAACATATTCCCACCAAATCCGTTAACTCTGAAAGCTTGCTTCAAAATACCATCTCAATGAAGTTTGATAATTAGGGTTATAATGAGGCACTTCATAAAACAGTCACCAACATCTTACATGTAACACTTTAAACATGTGAAAAGTTGTGTTTTGCAAGAAATACATCAAGTATGGGCTGCTGAAATTTGGTGCATCAACTACCTATCATATTTTTGTACATTTAGCTAAACCTCGATATCGTACTTTACTAGAATAGTTACAACAACTGAATGAAGATTTGCATGGCCGAAGTTCCTTGCTGGATATTAACCATGTCATGGTAGTGTGTTTTGTGGAATTTCATACTCTCTCCGTTCCTTGAAATTACTCGACTACTCATGCTTTAGCAAGTGTTTAACTAATATCAAAATATCTAGATTACCGTTAGTTATTGTAAATAAGAGGGTTTTGATTGAACAGAGTTAATTGTATCAATTATTCACAATATTGATATGCATATGGGTAAGTATATAGTTGAATACATATATAAATGAGGACATCTTTTTTGGGGGGTAATTTCAAGATCAAATTGTTGATATTTGATGTTTATGAACGGTGTTTACTCAGAATGATGCAACAACTTTAAATTTATAGTTGAGGGGGTGTTCCGATGTGTGTTTTGTAAATGAATATGTCATTTTGATTTGTAAGAATCAAATAATCAGTTGCCAAAATATGTTGTATCAGATGATGTTTGGACGTGCCATTGCTAATGGAAGCTATTAATTAAATAGATGGTATAAGAACATTATACTTGAAAAATGACCAAAAAGGCCATTCTTATGCAAAAACAAGATACCTCATATTAGGAAATTTTAATTTACATTTTGCAGGGAAAATGCAAAAGCCACTCATTGAACTACTAAAAGAGAACAACTTACCAGTCGGTATCTTTCCCCGTGACGCCACAAATTATGAGTTCGATGAACAGACCAAAAAGCTAACCGTATTCATACCCTCTATCTGTGAAGTGGGATACAGGGACTCGTCCATTTTGAGGTTTTCAACCACTGTGACGGGTTACCTTGAAAAAGGAAAGTTAACCGATATAGAAGGACTCAAGACAAAAGTTATGATTTGGGTAAAAGTAACTTGCATCACTTCTGAAGGATCTAAGCTGCATTTCACAGCTGGGTTGAAGAAAACTAGAAGTAGACAAGCTTATGAGGCTTGTAGGGACGGGATTACTGTAGATAAGTTCTGATAAGATGTGTTCGATTTCTGTTTAAGTTTCTGGCATTTGGTTATGTGAAAACTGTGAACTTTAATGGAAGTGTTACCTGTTATGCTTTTCTGTATGTTAAAAAGTTGTAGAAAGATGGAACATTTAAAAAAAATTGTTATGCAGGTTAGGCAAAATTTAAAAATAAAATAAAATGTTTCAAGTTGTACCAGTTAAAGAGTTGCGCAAAATTGGTTTGGACATCAAATTGGATCGGTTTGGATCAATCGGAGTCAAAACCATATCGGTTCGAGACCGGTTTGAAATCGGTTTTATCTAAACCGACCAATTAACCGGTTCCAAACTGGTTTTTCAGAGTACCTGGCGGGGAGTCACGGTACCTAGCGAGTAAATTAAAATCAAATCCATTCTCTCTTGATGTACCCAACGAGTAGGGGAGGTACCCGACGGTTAATGGTTGTACTAGACGGGTAGTGAGTTGTACCAAGTGGATACCTCCTTTGTTCAACATTAAAACTTTTTTTTATTTCAACTTTTCACCCGATTCATCTCGTATTCACTTTATCTACATGTTTTTTGAGCAATATTCTTGTTTATACTCATTTAAACTAATATTGGGAAATACATAATACATCCATCAAACATAAAAACATAAAACAAAGTCTTCGAGTCATCATCGTTTATTTAGTCTTCCATATAAGCCATGTTGCGTAAGTCTTCTTCATAAGCGAGCTCTTGCACGGTAAGTGGTATCAACAATCCCATTACTACCTCTTTCTCGTGTACTCCTTGCTCAACCTTTAGCATTTGCCCTTCAACTAGTGAAATGTTTTGTATTCGTTCAATGTTGTCAAGATAGTCTTTCAAACAAATAAATACTTCCACTGACAAATGGGTGAGCTTGGTTCTTCTTGTTGAAATAACCCGACCACTAACCGGAAAAGCGGACTCCGAAGCTACCATAGAAGCTTAGACGGTTAATAGATCACGGGCTATAGCGGCTATAATCGAAAATTGAGATTTATTCTCTTTTCACCAAGCCAAAATATCCAAATTATGAAACTCTTCACTAGTGATATATGCCAAAAAGTCAGAATCAATATACCTTCTTAGTTTGCTACTAGGAGTGCTTCATCGATCTCTTTCGCTATTCTCATTTCTCAAAGTGTTATTTAATCGCATCATTTCATTATTAGGGTGTCAACTTGATCTGGATGCTCCCTCATTTTGAATGGAGTCATGAAAGGATATGGAAGTACCATATTTTGACAAATAAACATGAAACAAACTTGAGAAAACTTTGTTAAATTTGGAAATTTCTTTTGCCGTGAAATATGGGTCTTTGTCTAACAAACCAAAATCGTAAAAAATATTTTGAAGTAAAGTTTCAACCCCACTGACATTTAAAGTCGGGTTCAAAGTCGCGGAATAAGTTATAACGGAAGACATATTTTCAAAATATTTTATAAAGTTGGTTTTCATTGGTTGTACTATGTGTTCAAAGATGTCGCCTCTCATTTCAAAGTCGTTTGTTTGGAACACCTTAAAAATATTTGGTTTTTAACACTAAACAACTAGTTGGAGAATAAACATTCGACAAAAAAAGTAGTTGCTTGTTTAAAAACAACAAGTATTATAGTAATAAGTTGGATAATATGCCAACTCGACTCCGAAAAAGTTGTAACCTGATTACGTTCCGTAAGAAGGTCATGGACATTTTTAAAGTTAATTTTTTTAAAGCACTTTCAAAAATATTACATGTCGAATTCCATCTAGGAGGTACATCCCAATTCCGACCTAACCAAAGAGAATTCAAATCGACACAAAATTTTATATATTTATGGTATGTAGTTTTACTTGAACTAAAAATATCACGTAATATTTGTTTAAAACTTTCTTTTATGTCTTCGATACAACTAAGTCCATCTTGCACAACTAAGTTAATGATATGTACAACACATCAACTATGAAAAAATACACCATCACAAACCGGTGTATATTTTAGTTTTAATTGTCCAGGTGTTATTGGATGCATTATCAAAAGATATAGAAAATATTTTTCCTTCCAGTTTAAAACTTTTTATCACATAATCTAAAATTATATATAAATTTTCGCCGGTATGCGTATATCCAAATAATCAAACACAATTGTACACTTCAACATTTACCACATATTGGGATTAACCCAATGAGCGCTGATGGAAATGTACAAATCCTATGAACCACGTGGAGCGTCCAAACTAGGGGTGTCACTTTTATCCGAAATCCAAATAATCTATCCGATCCAATCCAAGTTAAGTTAAATGGATCAGATTATTCGGATTACGGATCACTTAAACGGATTACGGATTTCTTAAACGGATTATGCGGATCGGATAAAGGATCAAAATTTAAATATTTTGGATACATCCGAATAATCCGTATAAGATTTGAGTAATTAAATAATGATATTTTTATTAATATATTAATGTTTACCATATAAAAAATCAATAAAAATAAAATCTTATATAATAATAGATGATACATCCGAATAAAAGGTCATTTTATATTCAAAAAATTATTTTGGATATTAAAGGACTTTTCTTTAAATTATATTGGAGGTAATGTTTGTTTGATTTAGAAACTACGGATATGTTTTTTTTTATATCAAAGCATTGAATGGACATAATAAAAGGAGGGCAAGTGCATATGTTTTTTCTTTTTTCACTTCCAATTACTTGTGTTATCGAGTTTTAGTAGTTTTTATGTTGGATAACTACCATTTCTTTTGTGTGAGTAGTTTAATTTTAGTTCAATTTGTGTAAGGCTATCTTCTAACGTTTGAAGAATGTGAATTTTTCATACTTACATTTATATAGTTTTCATCTATAAAATTTTGTACGTGAGTATACGTTTAAACTATAGCTAATTAGGATGAAACTGTATAATCCGAACACTAATCCGAATCCGTTTAACCCGTATCCGGTTAATCCGTTTCTTATTCGGTTAGGATTACGGGTTAACTTGTAATTGTCCAAAATCCGAATAATCTGAACCGAATAATCCGAAATCCGGATAATCCATCCGAATGACACCCCTAGTCCAAACATCACAAGTTAAATTTATACCATTTTGTATACTTTGAAAACCTTAAATCATTTCATTTATAGCGATTTTTCACATTTTAATAACATCCTGTCTAAGAGTTGCACGACTTACATGGGTATAACGAGGTTGGGGCGTTTCTTGAATGAATTTTGTCCACCGTGGATTGTCGAAGTGGCCAAAAGAAAGCTTTCTTGAATCATGAACTTCACCATCCTATTCCGTACCAAACTCGTATTGCCAAAATGTAGCATCATTCGCCATTGTCGTTTGATCATGCCTCGACCCAAATTTCACCGATTTGCAATAGAGGTTTGAATGATTTTTCAAAATAGTATTCCCAGGTTCCTTAAAGAATGCCCCACATTTCTTGCATCGAGCTTTTCTAGTATCGCCCGACATTTCGCACAAGTTATAATTGCACCAAATTTTTGGGTTTCTTTTCGTTGCTATGACGGAAACAACCGTAGTATTACTAGACAATTCCCCAACACTGACAGAAGATTGTGATTGCCCACATGATGATGTCATTGCATTTGAGAGTTAAAGTATATATTGCATTTTTTTGCGGTTTGATAGTGTTTTTATAATTTTAACAAAGCTTTTGAGTGTTGTAACTAAACCTCAACATCTGCTACATATATATACTATCAAAATGGACAAAAATCTTTCGAAAAACATCAAAAAAAGCCCAAAAACTGACCAAAATGGATATATGGCAGTTTTAAAATGGCTAGTTTCAAAAACAATAGTACTCAACAAGTAGGTTTGAAATCGGTCTCAATGGCTGGAAATCCAAACCAGTCCAAATCAGTTTGGGTCAAACCAGTTCAGTACCGATTTGAATACCAATTTCAATTCACAAAATGATTTTTTTGTTCACCTCTAGTAGCTGTTACTGTTTAGTCTTTTTATGTTGAAATATTGGTAGGTTTGTGACAAGGCTTTGGGTTACAATTTGGGCCTTTGGGGTGAAGTTGGGTTTTGATTTGGAAAGGAGGGTGAGAGTGGGCTTTTGATAATTTGATATCCGGTGGTTGTATACTTTATTATCTGCAGACTGCTCTCTGCTGTAGCTATTATACATCAAAATTCTGGTATAATTGAGACTAGTATTATCTAAAAGTCATCGTAACATTTTTGTGAAAAAACATAAATGTCTTTAAAAATATATAATCTTTTCACGGCATCCACCAGATTACAAGATAAGGCACGAGGCCACCACACGCCTGTACCTTCACTTTCATCTCAACCGTCCACGTGTCCTCTCATTCACGGTCAATATTCACCCGTATCCTATTTCTTCTCTCGTGAACCCTTACCTCCCCCCTTTTAAATTTCAGCCTTCACTCCATTTCTCAAACACAATATCACAACACACAAACTAATCGTAAAATTTCCCCAAAAAATGTCGCTCAATTCACAAATCTCATCATCATTTAACATTCTGTTGAAGAAATCGGACGCCGGTTTCGATTTCGTGCACAAAAAACCGTCCGTTTTATTAGGAAATGGAAGGAGATTGGGAGGAATCGTACGGTGTGGTTCTACGGTAGAAGAAAAGGATTTGGTGTTGAATAACGGCGTGCTGTTTAAGCCGTTTGAAGAAGTGCAAAAACAGGACTTCATTGTTCCGATTTCGACTCAAACGTCTCTTGCTCGTCAAAAGTTTTTTGATGAATGTGAAGCTGCTATCAACGAGCAAATTAAGTAAGTTTTCTCATGATTTTCGTTTATATTTTGTTATAGATCTATGAAGTTGTATAATCTTTCAATACTTTGTAAATGTGTTTCTTTCGTAAATATGAATTGTTCAGTTAGTTGTTGCTTATATAAATAGGTAAAATCTTATTTTTCAGCTTTTTAATGTATTCTGATTTTTATATAAAAAGTTCAAGCCCTAAGTTATGTGATATCCATTTATCTTCGTGACTTGATGATATGGTAGAGAAAACGAATGTTTTGAACTCTCTAAACGAGGTCTCTGGTTCGATTGTTCAAATTTGTGACCTAAAATGAAGGTCTTAAATAACCTAAACTAGTATCACTTTGATAGTCCATAAGTTTGAAATTACATACTATCAGTTTCTTTTAGTTTTTTTTTTTTCTTTTTAAAAAGCTACTATTATGTTTTAATTGTTTACTTGTTTGCTGCAGTGTGGAATATAATGTGTGCTACATGTACCACGCGATGTACGCTTACTTTGATAGGGATAACGTAGCTCTGAAAGGCCTTGCCAAGTAAACAAACCACCTAAACTTGAATTTATTTTGCTTTCTACAGTTGAATGTTTACAAGCTTATAAACATTTGTTTGTTTTTATCAGATTCTTCAAGGATTCTAGTGATGAAGAAAGAGAGCATGCAGAGAAGCTAATGGAATATCAGGTCCTACTCTCACATATGAATTTATAATATTGTGAAGAATTTACTTTAACAATAATTCTGTTTTAGTGTGAAAATCCCATTGTTAAATCTACTTTCAAACAACAATCACAGTTGCATAACAGATACATTGGCTCATAAACTTTAAGCTTGAATTCTGACTTCATTTCAATGTACGTCTAAATATATCGATAATTGTGTAGAATAAACGAGGTGGAAGAGTGAAGTTGCACACCATAGTCGCACCACCTTCAGAGTTTGATGATGTTGAGAAAGGCGATGCTTTATATGGTAAGTGCAACTCAATCCTTCAAATATAATAATTGTATCATGTTAGTTAGCACTTATTTAACAAATACCTTACGTTTATGTGTTCGATTATAATCAGCGATGGAGCTAGCCTTGTCCTTGGAGAAACTTGTTAATGAAAAGCTTGTTGCCTTGCATGCGGTATGCAATTTTATCTCTGTTACTCTAGTATTATTTACGTCTCATTGGACAAGTAATATGCTTAAAGTAGTTCCTTTTGTACTTTTGATGGCGCATAGCAAAAAAATTTAATTTATGGTATCTCACAATAACCAATGTCTTTGAATCTAAAGGTGGCTGATAGAAACAATGATCCACAAATGGCTGACTTCATTGAGAGCGAATACCTGGTCGAGCAGGTGAATATTATAACTATAAGTATATATAAAATATAAGTATAAAATAAATATAACTATATTTTAACATATGTTTAACTTTAGTGTGTATTAACTTTCCATCTTCTATGGTAGGTTGACGCGATAAAGAAAATCTCAGACTATGTCTCTCAATTGAGAAGGGTTGGGAAAGGCCATGGTAAGATTATCTTTGTGAAAATCTTCTATCATGATGAAAATTATTTATTCTTGTGGTATACTAGTATGCTTATGATCTTTTCAAATTTCTAAAGAACCTAATTACAATAACTTGTTAAAACTAAAAAAGTAGTTTTAGAGCGAACTCATCAAATGCAGAGTAAAATAACATGTTCTAAAGCAATACTGATCTAACATTTGTATGAAACTTTTA
This sequence comes from Logfia minima, assembly GCA_963921325.1. Taxonomy (NCBI): domain Eukaryota; kingdom Viridiplantae; phylum Streptophyta; class Magnoliopsida; order Asterales; family Asteraceae; genus Logfia; species Logfia minima. The sequence continues at coordinate 39,827,443 of OY992764.1, forward strand.
TCATTTATCTTAAGAGTTGTAATATGTATTTAAATTTGAACTGCAGGGGTGTGGCATTTCGATCAGATGCTTCTTGAGGGTGCTGGTGCTGCGTAATGGGGAATTTGTAGTAGCCTTTGCTTGGTTGTACCTTCAGTAGAACTACATGTACTATGTTATGATTCGACTGATTCTTTTAGTGTGGTCTTGCAGCTCTTGCTCTAATATTAGGTTTGTAGTACCCTTTCCTGGTTTTTAGTAAGAATTAAGAACTTCTTTATATAATTAGCGTTTAAGCTATTCTAAATAAATTGATCTTGATTTATTCCCACTTAATAGGAAAAGGACTACTCATTATTAGAAATCATTCGGGTACTAGTGTATAATTAAATTATGAACTATACTAGCTTGTTTTTGGTATATGCATTTATACAGGACAATCAAATAATCCAAAACCAAAAACTTCTAATTAGACCATCACTCTCGAGGAGTCTGAATGGATATCATGGTTGCTTAAAGACCATTGCAACTAATATGAACATGTTGATCAATAATCAACAATGTTTACACTATCACATGTTCCTTTTTAATACTATTATATCAACATATTTAGTCTAACTAGTTCACATGTACTATGATATGCACACACCTTTTTAGCATGAATTTTACGCCTCCCAGATAGATATAAGACACGACGTTAATAAGTTAGTGTTACACTATTACGATGTGTTATTTAGACCCAAACTAATAACATTATGATCCAAATTTTATCCACTCGGCTGACCCATATGTTTATTTGTTATTTACATAAATAATAATAGCTAAAACTCGAACCACTAGAACTCGTAAAGGGATTTCTCACTCATCGATTACAAACTAAGGTTAAAGGTGTTTCTAAAAGGGCTAATAAACATGGTATAAATGCATTTGAAGGTAAGAAATTTTCAGGGGTACAGTCTTTGCAATATACTACGAGTAAGTGAGTTACTAAATTTTGTTTTTAACAAATGTCATTTTGTTGGGTACATGTACGTTTATCTCGAAGTAAGCAACCTACACTTTTTATTATTAACATAAATTATAGAATCTTAAAGTTCTGTTAAGATCCCAATAAAGTATGTTGTTGTCAACCAGATCATTTAATTTAATAGATATAAATTTAATTATAAACTTTGATAAATTTACAGTAGAAAGGAAAAAAAACAATTAATAAATGTTAAATATAATAATATTAAATAAAAGACATTAAAATATAATGGTTATTGATGGTACATGTAGCATGTTACCTTATTGTATACTTTAATACAAAATTTAACAGTTCAATGTTTCCCTTAAAACCAAATAGAAAGAATAGAATAGAATAGGTTGTTGACCTCGACATAAAAAGGTACAGAGGAAGTCGATAGAATATGTTAACTTCTCTGTGCGTTTAAACAATCTACTAATCAATTACTTTTTCAATTAAATACCTCAATATATATTTCATGGGAAGAAAAGAAGAAGCTACACGAAAGCAGAAGATTCCATTAACAAAGGATATTTTCCAGCAGATAATAGACATTGCATGAGGCCACCACACGCCTGTACCAACTCATGAATCTCAGGCGTACACGTGTCACTCATCTCAATGGTCCATACAGACTCGTATCATATCTGTGCTCTCGTGAACTCGTCCTGACGTGTCCTTCATCTCATTGGCAGTCTAGGAACATCTGATACTAATTTCGAAACTTCCATTATTTAATTTTGATTCATGTTTTTCGAAATAAGACACACCTTGCTCGATCATGTCATGCATTGCCACCCTAGTTTTGGGGTATAACTTTTGTTTTTCTGGCTTTCGATTCTCCAATCAACATGTATTTCAAACATTATGTGCCCAAGATAGTCAAATATTTGTACTTAACTTTCATTTATAATAAATAATAAAATAATAATAATGGTACCAAATCCATCTCTTCATTTGATGATATTGATATGACAAAACAAAACAAAAGGGTGTATGCATGTGCTAAGCTATAAATGGTGTACCCCATCCTTATCACAAATGAGTACGAAACATTACATTATTCATCTTTGTTATTTGTAAATATAGTTTCTAAATAAAGTGAAAGACAAAAGATGCTTGAGAGGACACCTCCACTGCTTACATGTACTACTATTCCACTTTATTTTAATTGTTGTCTATATATAAGATTTTTTTTTCTTTTTTTGATAATAACCACCATCGAATGCATAAAGTTGGTGAACTTACGATTACATGTCATTACTAATGTTTTAGCGATTACTTTACTAGTACTAATGCTTGAAAATGATTCTTATTAATTGAAAGTATAAGGGCTGTTATTGACAAAACCGGTATAAAAACAGACACACGCTCGGAGAATATGCAAATTGATAGAACATAGAATGTTCATACGCATAATACTCATTGAGTATATGAAGTCAAAAGGTTGTTTCAAATTTGATCATCAAGGGATCAATGGGATACTTTGGATCTTCAATGTCATAACTTTGGTTTAGAAAGGTCTTACTCGTAATTGTGATCTTCATCATTACGCCTTTAGTTATATGTTTGTCATCGACACAATCATTTTAACATTATGAATAAAAACGAAGACGAACATTCAGATTTATCAAGAATTCATACTCAAACAAACATCTTAATTTTTACAACTGAAAAATCTCTACAACTCTAAATACACTCAATCTGAATACAAATTTATATATTGACAAGATGAACGACGATACACAATGAAAAAGAAGACAAACCCTATATAGAATTAAAACCTAAATACGAATACCAAGAACACGATATGAATGGTAATTTAGAAGACAATGATTCAAGCTCTCTAATTCATAAATCTTTGAAACACCTACTAACCAAACTCACAGTTGAATCAAAGACAACCAGATCGGAATCGTAGACCATGAGAGAGTCATCCGAAAACTTGTGCGAGCAATAACAAGCATAGCAATAATATGACTCACTAACTTGTTTGACCCCATCATTTCATTCTATTGATATGAAAGGCTAAATGTCAACATTAGCCCTTTCAAGTGTCATCTTGACAAAAAGAACCTCCAGTTAGCTCGAACTCAGGGATCAACACCTCAACTATAAGACTTCACCTTCTTTTGACCCTCGAAACTTCATAAAAGCAACTTATGACCTAATAGGAGAATAAAACACTTATAAAGAAAAAAAAATGCAAACCTTAATCTAGATTTGAGATTGCATTAATCTTATTACCACTTAACACATTAAGAGACTACTTTGTGTATATGTTTGTAATTGACAATAGCATGATTGAACTCACATTTTAAGAAGCTTAAATAACTAACTAACATAAAAGTGTCGATAAAAGTTCGTTAAGACATAGAATTGATAATAGATTAATCATAACTTAAACTCACTGCTAGAAAACTGTTCATTTCTCACAAAACTTTCCCACGAAATTAATCTGTGGGAAATTTCTCACGCATTTTCCACGGATTTCTCACAATTGACTTTTTATTATTTTAATTGAATGTTTCTTACGAGTTACCTACCAATTATCCACGACACCATAATTCGTAGGAAATTCGTGAGAAATCCATGAGAAATTACCCACGGATCACTCACAAATCTTGAATGTCTGTGGGAAATCTATAAGAACACCTTGTCTGTGGGCAATATGTCCGTATTTCATAGAAAATTTTTAATGTTTCCAATAGATTTCCTACGGTTTATTTATCATTAACTATTTATAGTCATTTCAAAATACTTGTGGGCAGTCCGTGGGTAACGTGTATGTATCTACTACGAATTTCCTATGGATATAGGAATTCAAAATAATTTATACTTGTAAAAATACTTTTGGGTAATTTGTGGGAAAGCTAATGGATTACCCACGAATTGTCCACAAGCTTAAGGGATTAGGGGTTAGCAAGTTGTTAAGAGTTACGCCCATGAGAATTATGTGGGTAATCTGTAGGAAATTTAACTGTAACATCCTAAATTTTTTTGAGCAATTTAAAGCTTAATAGAACTGATGTGTGGGCTGCGACACTAATGATAGTGTCGCAGGTAGCGACACTACGAGCACTGCGACACTAATGATAGTGTCGCAGAACGGGGCTGAGTGACAAAAATTGAGGAGCTAAAGTGTAACTAACGATATATATATATATATATATGTTTCGTCTAAATCTTTCTAGAAACATTAATCAAGTTCCTGGGATATACAATTTAGAGAGAGAAAGTGAAGGAGGAGAGAGAGTGAGCAAGAATCAAAGTGTTTTGACATCAATTTGAGGTAAGACTTCGATTTTTATGTGTTATAAACAATATTACGTGATCTGAATGGATTAGAATGAATTAATCGAGCTTAAAACGTGAGAAAAATCGAATTTGGGGATCTGATCTGTCCGTCGTGCGACACTATGATAGTGTCGCACTAGACCGACTTCGGATTGCGACACTAATGATAGTGTCACAGAGGGCAACACTGGGGTGTTGCGACACTAATGATAGTGTCGCATGAATTGTTGTGGCGACATTAAGGAAGTGTCGCCAAATTTGTGAAAGAGTTAAATATTTTAGATATTGACATGCTTAAGTTATTAAGAGACGGAAAGAGTTTCATATTTTATATATGGTGTACAGATAGACGTTTCGTATGTGATAGATCGAGGATACACAACCACATAATTTCGAGGTAAGTAATAGGAGGAAATGAATTGAATAATAATGCCCAGATTATAAGAGCAATTGAGTGTGTTGTATTAACTCGACGATTTAAGTGTTATTAGTGGCCCTCTTTATGTTGTGTGATCATAAATGGCTTAGCAGTGTTATTATTGGCCCTCTTTATGCTAAGTGATCATAAATGGGTTAGCAGTGTTATTATTGGCCCTCTTTATCCTGAGTGATCATAAATGGGTTAGCAGTGTTATTATCGGCCATCTTTATGCTGAGTGATCATAAATGGCTTAGCAGTGTTATTATTGGCCCTCTTTATGTTGAGTGATCATAAATGGCTTTTAACACTGTTATTATTGGCCCTCTTTATGCTGAGTGATCATAAATGACTTAACACTGTTATTATTGGCCCTCTTTATGCTGAGTGATCATAAATGGCTTAGCAGTATGATTGTGAGTCTTATTTATGCTGAGTGATCATAAATGACTTACCAATGCGGTTATGAGCCTTAATTTATGTCGAGTAATCATAAATGGTCCGAGTACATTATGAGATTAAATTGTAAAATGTCGACGTGATTCTGTTACTTACTAAGCTGGTGTGCTTACCCATTCTGTTGTTGTTGCTTTAATACAGGTGGGCCGAGTAAAGGGAAAGAGGGTCTTGGGAAGGAGTCGCAGCGCGATTAGTGGTGTGCTTACTATTACTGGTAGTAAGTGTTTACTCCCGTTAAATCATGCTCGGATATTGAGGGAGTCTTTTTGAAAAGGAAAACTCATGCTTGTAATATTTATAAACATTGTGTTGTTTAAATGTAAGTGAAAAGTGTTATTTACATTGTCGAATGAAGTCTTGAATATAAAAAAAAATATAAAAAAATGTGGGTGTTACATTAACGCATTACCCATAGGCCTATAAGTTTTAGGAATTAGGGTTTAGCAAGAGTTGAATCCATGGGAATTTTGTGGAGAATCCATGGGAATTTATCTTTCCCACATATTTCCTACGGTGTTCCTACAGATTGTCAACGAATTTCTCACGAATTACGTGAAAATTAAAAAAATATATATTTATAGTTATTTATACGTATACGCCTATATACATTCACATAATATATATATATATTGTTTTACTAAGATACATACACATATTCTAAGGTAAGTCTCGTAGATAAATATTCTTGCAATATTATGCACTCAATATACTTATATCATATAATATACATGTACGTTAATAGTGTACAAATCCATACATACACTTACACACACGTATATATATATCACTACTTATTTGTTTATTTACTTTATATTTATTCATCGAGTAATAATGTGTCACACATGTAGTTGCAAGTGAATATATATAAAATACACACATACATGTACATATACGTACACATATATATATTGGGATTAGTGTTTGTAAATGTATTCAACTTGCGTCGAGAACCCATTGTGTGTATCCAATTTAAAAAACTTATATTGTATGAGGGAAGAGCAAGATCGGGTGAGGGAAGAGGAGATCGGATGAGGGAAGAGGAGTTTAAAACTTTGCAAGAACAAGTTGCATTTTTAACGAAGACTTACAATGAAAAGTTCCCACCACCACCTAGTTAGTATTGACGCCGGTTAAGAAAAAATATGTTTGCTAAGCTTAACTAACTATTGTAACTATTAACTAGTCTTTTGATACTTAAAATGTTCAAAGCTTAACTAACTAGTGTTATTAACTAGTCTTTTGATACTTGACAAATGTAAAGCTTAACTAACTTGTACCAATGTAAAGCTTAGCTAGTCTTTTGATACTTGACGTATTTCGGATACATATTGTGTATTTTGGATGTTTGACTTATTTAGATGCATGTTATTTATATCTTGGTATCACATTGAACAGGTACAAAATGCTAGGAAAAATGAAAAAATAAGGCGATTATTAGAAATTTCCGTGGGAAATCTATGGGAATCTGTAGGTATAGGAAATATTCCGTCGGAAACCTATTTTTGAGAAATTTCTAAGAATCTCGTGGGAAATGTATTCGTGAGAATCCTGTAGGAATACAAAGTCATTTATCGACAAGATAAATGACTATACTTACTAAAAAAGAAGACAAAGCCTATATAGAGTTAAAACCTAAATACGAATACAAAGAACCCAATATGAATGGTAATTAAATTAGAAGACAATGATTCAAGCTCTCTAATTCATAAATCTTTGAAACACCTACTAACCAAACTCGCAGTTGAATCAAAGACACCACATCAGAGTCGTAGACCATGAGAGAGTCATCCGAAAACTTGTACGTAATATGGTCACTAACTGATTTGTCCCCATCATTTCATTCTATTGATATGAAAGGCTAAATGTCAACATTAGCCCTTGCAAGTGTCATGTTGACAAAATGAATAACCAGCTATCACGAACTCAAGGACCAACACCTCAACTTTAAGACTTCACCTCCTTTTGACCCTCGAATTTCATAAAAGCAAATTATGACCTAACAGGAGAATAAAACATTTATAAGAACAGCAACAAACGTTAATCTAGTTTGAAGATTGGATTAATCTTATCTATTTAACACATTAAGAGACTAATTTATGTATATGTTTGGAATTGACAATATCATGATTGAACTCACATTTTAAGAAGCTTAAATAACTAACTAACATAAAAGAGTCGAAATAAAAGTTCTTTAAGACACAGAGTTGATAATAGATTAATCCTAACCTCAACTTAATCACAGTCCCAACCTAAGTTTATACCATTGACCTAACTTCTTTCCCTCCAAATAATCTTAGCTGGAATCAATGGTTTTAAAAATATTGTTAGACGTACATTCCAAGTCTATATCTTATAAAACCTCTGGTAGTTTGGTCATAAAATATGCTTTTATGATTAAATAAATGTTTTTTTCTCTATTTAACATTTCTTCTTTTATGTTTGCAGATATATCTTATTTTTGACGCATTATAATTAAAAAGTCTATGTATATTGTCATAACACTTAATTTCAGCTGCAACCATCATCAACGTGATCTAGTGGTAAGACTTCATGTCGAATAGACGATAATATTAAAAATGACTCGCCCTCCCTGAATAATCTTAACAGGGAAAACCTCCTCCATTTACCCGTTTTATCTAATTTAAGTTGCAAATAGTCAATATAATAAGTGGCAACATTTATAATGTGGAAATCATGGGAATATAATTGTATTAATTAAAATAAAATGATACTCATGGTAGGTTGTCATGTCTTAAATATAGTATTATATTGACATAATGGAACTTACATGTGTTTTTTTAATTCTCAGAAAATGATATATTAGTGTGATATTAAATGTTAGATTAGTTTCATTCACTGTTAGTAGAGTTTTTATCTACCTACTACATAAATCATGAAAAGTATATCAATTACATTATAATTCAAATCATCCTAACTAATGAAATATCTTTAATAGTATTTGGACTATACCACCAATAAACAACACCAAAAATAAAACAAAAAACTTAATCTAAGAAAATATAATTATTTTGGTATTTTTTATTGAATTTTTTAAACTAACAAGAAAAAAATAAGCTTTAAAAAAAATTGTAGTCTACAAAGTTTACAAAATTATCTCAGTCTGTCAATTTATGTGAGTCTGAGTCTGTGTGACGTCACCCAGACTCAGACTGAACATATTACATAGATTGTTACTGAATCACTTATATCATCAGTTAGCTTAGGGATTGAGCATCCCTAGCTGACCTAACAGATGGTAAAAATTATATTCACTCAATGGTTTAGTGAAGATATTTGATATTTGATCATTTGCGGACACAGACTTAAGTACCACTATACCTTTCTATACACAATCTCTGATAAAGTGATGTCTGATCTCAATGTGCTTGGTCCTTGAGTGGAATACTAGATTCTCTGTCATTGCAATGGCACTCTGATTGTCAAACATGATGGGAGTTTTGATGAACACCACATGATAGTCTATCCATTAGTGTTGCATCCACAATAACTGAGCACAACAACTATCTGTAGCTACATACTCCACTTCTACTGTAGATGTAACAACAAAGTTTTTTGCTTGACCAACTCACAAGTTTCCCTCCAAGTACCACATCAACCGGATGTGCTTTTCCTTTCTAACTTACAACCTACATAATCTCCATATGTAAAGCCTATTAGGTCAAACCCTGAGTTTTTGGGATACCAAAGACCAAGGTTGGGGGTACCTTTTAGGTACATAAGAATCCTTTTTACAGCTTTCAGGTGTAACTCTTTTGGATTAGCCTAATATATTGCACATAAGTATGTTGAGAACAGTATATTGGGTCTACTAGCAGTAAAGTATAGAAGAGATCCAATCACACCTCCATAAGTTGTTGACAAACATGTTTCTCTTATTCATCTTTATGCAACTTATTAGATGTACTCATGGATATTTTCATGACATTACAATTATCAAATAAAATATTTCTTAAGTCATGAACATATTTACTTTACTTTGGTTTATAAAAAGTACCATCAGCTTTCTGTGGTACTTGTAATCAAGAAATATTTGTTTAGACATTAGGTTAGAAAACTATAATTACATGACCTATCTTCTTTCCGTCCAAATAATCTTAGCTGGAATTAATAATTGTAAAAATATTGTCAGATGTACATTCCAAGTCTATATCTTATTAAACCTTTGGTAGCTCTGTCACAAAGTATGTTTTTAAGATCAAAATATGTTTTTTTCTCTGTATGACATTTCTTCTCTTATGTTTTTAGATATTCTTTTTGATGCATTATAATTAAAAAGTATATGTATACTAAATGTTGTCATGACAATCATCACGGAGGTCTTATGACAATCATCACCAACGTGACCTAGTGATAAGATATCATGTTCTAAGTTGTGACTCACAAGAGAATTAAAGTTCGAATTTCTCTAGGTAAATATTTTTGGAGTTGGTCATGAAAACGGTCGGGATATCCGGTTAGGTCGGATATATATGAGTAAAAAAAAGACTCGCTCTTCCCGGATAATCTAAACAGAACAAATCTACTCCGTTCACCTGTTTTATCTAATTTAAGTTGCAAATAGTCAATATAATAAGTGGCAAGATTTATAATGTGGAAATCATGAGAATATAATAGTAATTAAAATAAAATGATACTTACGATAGGTTGTCAATTCTGAAATATAGTAGTATATTGACATAATGGAACTTACAATGTGTTTTTTTAATTCCCAGCAAATGATATACTCCCTCCGTCTCAAATTAAGTGTCTTGTTTTCCTTTTTTGTTTGTCTTAAAATAAATGTCCACTTCCAAAAGTAGCAAATTAACTTTATCATTTCTCAAAATTGATACATGGGAGTCTGTGCAAAAAGTAAGGGTAAAAAAGTCATATTCACTAACAGACAAAAAAATTTCTTAAACTCCGTGAAATCTGATACAAGACACTTAATTTGGGACAGAGGGAGTATAAGTTTGATATTAAATGAAGATTAGTTTCATTCACCTTTAACTTTTCATCTGAAATAGTAATCTGGATTAGACAGCTGCATAGATTTGGCTTCGACTGCACTCAATCTTACATACATCGGACTTCTTTGTCATTGAGGCAGTTCCGTTCTTAATCAACTTTTTATTTTTTAGTTTTTTCTAGGCTACTTACGTACATTTTAATGTAAGTTATTATCTGGTATGTAATATAGTTCGATGGACTTTTGGTTCCGATCAGATTTTAATTTGTTAACTAGTTTTAACTTTTAATGTAAACGTAACTAAAATCTAAACTGCTACTGGAATATTTCCAACTAAAACATGAAGGAATAAGTTAATTGTATGAATAGATGATTTATTAGACCTTATATGTATGATCATGATGTATGTATGTATAATTGTATCTGCAGAACAAACTTACACAAATAGCAGGGGCTGTGTTTGTGTAGTTCTAAATCCTTAACGATCACATACGATGTTTAGCCTTTTAATCTCATCTATGAACTAATGCAATGGTTTCTACATGTATTTGAAAATCAAACTCAATGGTGCATATGTAAAGACTACTGGTTCTGATAATAGTTGTATATGTAAATTGTGTGTTTAATTAGAGTGCTACTGGTTATTAAATTGACAGACAGGATCAAGAAAATATTTGTTCCTTTGTGCATTTTGATTGTGAACATATAATGTCTGTCAACGAAAGAGCACAACAAATAATTTCACTACAAGAAATAAGGTTGGCCACCGACAATTTTAGTGACGCAAAAAAAATTGGGGGTGGTGGATTCGGCAAGGTGTATTCTGGCAAACTCTCCATATCTGGGGATGAAATCGTTGCTATGAAACGGTTAGATCCTGCTTCTAACCAAGGTGAATCTGAGTTTTTCACGGAAATTCAGATGCTTTCAAACTGTAGACACGAAAACCTTATTCGTCTTATTGGGTTTTGTGATGAAAGTGGTGAAAAGATGCTTGTTTATGAGCATGCAAAATATGGAAGCCTTGACAACTGTTTAGGTAGCAGTAAACTCTCTTGGATGCTGCGGCTGCAAATAAGCATAGGTGCCGCGCGTGGTTTATGTTACCTTCATAATAATGTGGGAACACAACATAGAGTCTTGCATGGTGATATAAAGAGTTCAAACATTCTCTTGAACGAGAATTATGAAGCGCGGGTATCTGATTTTGGACTGTCAAAATTATGCCTTTCAAATGATGAGTACACTTATGTTGCAGCTCCGGCTTGTGGCACCATGTGCTATGTTGATCCACAATATTTGATGACCAATAAATTAACAAAGGAATCTGACGTTTATTCATTCGGTGTAGTACTACTCGAAATCTTGTGTGGTAAGTTAATATATAAGCTTCATCCATATGAAACTCTGCATCCCAAAAAGTATTTTGAGCTTTATCCATTAGCCAAAATGCATTTTGAACAAAACAGGTTAGTTGATATCATACTGCCCAATCTCATAACTAAAAGAGAAGAAGAAGAATCATTAGACATGTTTGCAGAAGTTGCATATGAATGCTTGAATGAATATAGATCTAAACGTCCAAAAATGGCTCAGGTTGTTGAAAAACTTGAGAAGGCATGGGAACTTCAGGTATAATTTACGGCAAGTTAGACTTCGTAACGTCATTTGGACTATACTTCCCTGTTTTACTAGGTTGAATACTTATATTATGTTCATTGTTGCAAGGTTGGTAGCAAAGTACCAAAATTTATTCGGGTTGGACCATGGGGAAGACAAAATGATCCAAAAGACTATTGGTCTTTCAAGATTGAACAGGATCATCGTCTATCGAAGATAAAAATTGATCAAGATGATGTAATATACTCTCTAGAGTTCACCTCAAAATCATCTGCAGGTCTTATGCAGACTTCTAATAAATTTGGTGGTTGGAATCGTCGAGACACAGGTTATGAGGAGGTGAGTATATCTTAATTTAACAAATTAGTACTTTCTTTAATCTTTTTCTCTAAAGAGAATGTTCATGTGTTTGTGTATATCCAGATCGAGTTTAATGATGATGAGAAAATAATTAGCATTAATGGAACCATTGATAGTCGAGGAGCTTATACAGTAGTTTCTTCACTATCTTTTGTTACAGACAAGAACACTCGTCGATCTTTTGGTCGACCATCGGGTTCTTCTTTTTCTATACCTTGGGGCGATGGATCCCTAGTTGGATTTTACGGTTTTGCTGGTCATCATATTGATGGAATTGGTGTGTATCTGAAAGCAGATACGGAATTCGTGAGAGTTGGAACATGGGGATCGACTAAACAGGCTTCCCAAGAAACTCAGTGGTCTTTCCAACGACAGAAAAATCTTTATTTGAAGAGAATAGACATTACTCATGATAAACAAATAATTTCTCTTCAAATGATTTTTGATACTAAACATGGAGGCTCGTTGGGAGATTCCAAATTGGCTGGTGGTTGGAATGGAGTTAAACAGGTGAAGAGTTTGATCTCAAACATATATTTTCATATATAACTATGCCGTTTTTTTTATTGTCTATAGACTTGAGGTCATAGCCCATAGAGTATGACAGCCAAATTATTGTAGGAAATATTACGTATACGAAACTGAATTATATTCAAAGTACTTAACATTGAAAAAATTACAATTGAATACTAATGTTGTCCTTTACTTTACTTAATGTTGTCCTTTACTTTACTTAATGTTGTCCTTTTCTTTACATTTCTTGCGATACTTTTCGTTTCTCTCTCAGATAAACTTAGACTGGGAGGAGGAAATACAAGGCATTAAAGGAACGTATGACTTTGCAAAGGGAGACGAGGCTAATCTGACAGTAATAACTTCGTTGTCGTTCCAGACAAACAAAAGACCTAAAATGGAGACGTATGGTGATGAAAGAGGGACTCCTTTTGAAGTTAAATGGGACGTTGGTTCATTTGCAGGACTTTATGGTCTTGGTGGCTATTTTATCGATAGCATAGGTGTCTATTTGAAAGCTACAACATCAAAAACACTTTGAAAAAAAATTGTTGTTTTCTTTATTTTCTGGAAGACCGAGAACTAAAATACACATATGGTTTAGTTGATCACTATCCCAATAACTTTGTCTTAATGAGATAATGTATCATCACTTATAACTAATGGCATTTTTAATGGGAATGAAATGCATGATCATCTCCTTTCTTTTTCTAATCGGAAATCCTAAATCTAAGCTGCTTCGATATTTTTCATTAGCAAGGTTGGAGGCAGTTCCTCTTATTACATTTTGGCTGGATCTATGAATGTGGATCCTGAAACACTTTAATTGCTTTCCTAGATCGTATACTATTGCGTCAACCAATCATGTTTCATTAACTAAGGATTACTATCCGGAGAAATTGAGTCAAGGCAAATCGAACTGAAAGTATCGATTAATCATGATCATGAAACATATTCCATCATGATCACTTACTACGGATGAATATCTTGAGAAATTCTGACATGTTATCCCGACAATTAGCATGTAAATATTCAGTCCAAGTAGCATCTAACTTGCCAAATCTTTGAACTGGTATAACACCTAAAAGCCATCACAATAACTAAAGTTGTTGAAGACCAATCTTTACCTACACAAAAGGATATTGCAAGTCTACGATAGCAATAATACCACAAAGGTTGTGTTATACTCAACAGTTAAAGAACCTAAGCACCAGATTATGCATAAGATTCCAAAGGGCATTCATCATATTCTAATAGTACTAATCAAAATTTAGAAATCCAGTAAAAATCTAATGCAATGAACAACAGTCTCCAATTCGTTATCAATCTAAACTTCAACATCACAAATGCAAAGTTTCAAAATAGCTCTCAAATGAAAACATACGTTGCCTAAAACAAAACATTAAACTTTGTTTTAACAACCAACTTCCAACCAGAAGCATAAAACCTATGCAGTGGCAGCCGAAGCAGCCTGCCTCTTCCTCGCCTCCTCAATGATAGTTAGCTTAATTCCCTTGCCCTTTGGAAGCGATCCCATGGCTTTGATCCCTTCCCAAGAGTGAACACATTCCCCAAACGAGTAGCAAACGTGTGGCCAGTTGCATCCTGAATGTGAACTGTCTCAAAACTGCCATTATGCTTCTCTCTGTTCTTAAGGATTCCAACCAGTCACCATGACGACATTGCCAACATCAAACTTGATGAAGTCAACAATCTTGTTAGAGTCCAAGTCTAGTTTGATGGTGTCGTTAGCTTTGATTAGAGGATCTGGGTAACGAATGGTACGTCCATCATAAGTGTTTATATATGGAATCCCTTTCTGACTAAATTGGACTGACCGAACCTTGCATAGCTTGAACTGCACAAGGTTAATTAGTTTAAGAACAAAATAATAACTTCAATTATGTGTAGTTATCATTGACAGTAATGTATGAATGATTATTCTTTACATCAAAAATAGCAGCTAACCTTTGATTCCTCGTCCCTGATAGAGTGTAGCCTGAATCCCCCCTTTGTATCGTATAGAAGGCGGAAGCTTTCATTGGTCTTGGGAATGGAGACAACATCTGATCAGGTAAAAAAGAAAAACACATGAATATCAGTTAAATTTAAAATCTTTGAGTACAATTAGACCATGAATTAATATATTGCAGTTTCTGTAATTCAATACACAATGATAATAGACTACACAAATTGTGTGTATTCAACCACCTGATGGATATGATCTTGTCAAATATTAAATAAAACTTTAAATAGCTCTAGCATGCAAATGATTAACATTAGAAAACTTCAGCATTAATTGTTGCCCAAGGTTCATTTTACAAAAACAGTTATCTTTAAAGTGCTAAACACTATATCTGAAGTTCCAAAACAAAACAAATTCTTAAAAATCCAGATTCATAAAACTACTGCTTAATGAAGTTAGGTCTATAAAATAAATATTGGACTTAAAACAGACGTTGGGCTTAAAGTAAATAATTTTACATGTAATGGACTGAATATGGTGGCCCTGTGAATATTGAGGCCTTGTCTGATTGGGCTGCTTGTACAAGCCCATCACCAGGCCTGCATACAACATACATGCTATATAATTAGACATGGGCAAAAAAAACTGTTTGGGAACAGAACCGATTTTCAAACCGGAAATCGGTCCGAGTCAAACCGGTTCGGCACCGGTTTAGAAATATATGAAGCGTATGATTGCGTTAGATACCACTTGAAAATCGGTAAGTTTGTACCTTTGTATTTGCCTGAAGGGTATGGGTGTCGGATACGATCACAAAAATGTGGTCTCCTAAAAAGATCTGTAGACTTTAGTGTCTCAATATGATTGCGAAATTTATATACAAGGATTTTCATTAGAAAGATCTGTAGACATTAGTATATCCTTCCAACAATTTTTGCCTAATAAAATCACGTTATGGATATGATTTGAAAAGCAACAAAAGGTTCCTTTCATCTACTGATATATTTATGTAGGAACAAAACAGTGATATGCAAACTATCTGTCTAGACCTTGTGTTTCAAGTAATTTCGGCATTTGGTGATAATGATATGCAAAACCTCAACTAGAGGTCGATGCCTGAATCAGTAGAATATGGAAGCCAATCACTTTATCTAAGCAAGGATTTTCATCTCACGAGTGAGCGAAGCAAATATAAGGATGTATATGGGAACCTGAAAGACGGATTCACTCGGTTACTTGATGTTGTCACAGCAAACAATGTTATTGAGTACGGAAAAGTTGATGAGTTTCTCCTTTTACAGGGAATCCATGTCGTTGTCCTTTCGGAAAGCGATGAGGTATTGTTATTATGCAGATGAAGTTAATATTTGGTTGGTAAATTTCAGGTTTTTTTTTATTTGATTTGGTTAGTGATAAGGTTCTGTTTTGTGCAGCTGCAATACGATATAGACGAGTCCTACAAGTTAAATATTCATCCAAAGCGAAATCCAATTTATGCCTATATTGAGGTCGGTATCAATGATACTTTGACCAAGTTGGAATTTGTAGTATTTTGTAATTCATGCATAACAAGGTATTTATTTTGAATAAATTTTAATGTAGGCACCTACTGTTTATGGAGCTCTACATGGGCTCTTAATTGGTAAGATGTTTATCTTCTTATCCCCTTACTAGAGGGCATAATCGAGTTATCTTCAGTGTTGATTGATATATATGTTCTTATGACATCCGTTCTAGAGAGTATACTTTTAACCTGAGTTACATAAATCATGGGATAATTCATCTGCATAAGTCATTTCCATCATCTCTGGGGGTTATAATTACTCTTTAATAATTTTATTATACTGAAGATATTACTTACAACCATGTAGATACATCCTGACATTATCAGCCATTGCAAATGATAAAGAAAGTTATTGATTCTATGGCTTATGCAAAGCTGGTAAGTCTTAACTTAGAACTTACCCATAATCATGCAGTCAGGTATATGGTTATTGATGTGTGGCTATTTTGGGCAAGAAGTTTTACTTTAGTGTCTGAACACTTCGGGGTGAATTTAGGAAGATGGGTCGTTATTGCCCCACTCCTTTTATTTCAATATTTAAAGTTCTCTATCATTTTTTGGACATGAGACATTATTCTTGTGTTTTCTTGCAGGCCTGATTCACAGATCAGATGCATGGATGTGGCTTTCAAGAAAGGGTTAATGAACTGGATGGGTTTGGTAACGGGTGAAACAGGGTCCAAAATGAGATGGGTCAGTTTAGGTGGTCCAAAAACTTGTGATTTTCTTATAAATAGTTAGTTTCTCAAAAGAAGATTTAACGAACTCAACCAAATAGGCAAAAGGGACCAAAACTACAAGGTATACTACATGCTACATTTAATGTGTTTAGATCTCTACAATCTAATCTTATATATATTTGTTTACTGTTCCACAAGTATTAACGGTGTATTTTTTGGGTTTAAAGGAACATGGAAGAGAAGATGCATGGTACAATTTTTTAATACTTACCTACTGTAAGATCGCATGGAAAGGTGTGAGTTCGCTTTGTCAATGATATCTGGCTTTCTCAAAATCTAGCAAACAAACGGTGATAACGTATGGACTTCATGTATCATGGTTGTTAAACTTGATTCAAATACGAACTTAAAACGCAATAATTTAATAAATAAGAAACTTTAATTAAAATAATTTTATAATGTATTTCTGCCTACAGTTTCAGGGGAGATTCAGTCCCAACTCAGGGTTAGGGTTAAAGTTTTGTCTATGAGACATTATCATCTCCGCTAAAGCTCGAAATGGAGACCGTGATATCATTAATTTTGTAAGTTGTTAAAGTCTCTTATTGAAAATATTCATTTATATTGGATAAATTTATTTTCAAGAGGTGAATTCATTTGTGTATAAGATTTTTTGAAAGAATGGGATAATGAATCTCAACAATTCATTTTGATCAAAGATAACAAAACTCACTTTTCCTTCACGTTTTTTATATTTAAATATCTCAAAAATAGTAAGTCAAAAAATAACAAAAAAAACCATAAAAATCATCATTTTTTTCTCTTCGATTAGACATCTCACAAGGTATACTTTCGACGAATTTTTTTTTTTTTTTTTTCATTTTTTGTGGGTTAACACATGTGTTACGATTGACTAACAAAAGTGTTACCCGCGACTATCACATGTGTTACCAAGGACTATCACATGTGTTATAAGCGATAGTCAGTACTAACACATGTGATAGTCGCCGGTAACACATGTGTTATTTGTTTATAACACATGTATTACCAATTTTCAAAACCCACCAAAAATAGAAAAAAAAAATTGTCGAAAGTATGTGATGTTGGATCTTAAAACGAAGAGGAAAAAACGCTAATTTTTATAGTGCAATTTTTATAATTTTTTGACTAACGATTTTTGAGATATTTAATTTTTAAGAATGTGGGGATTTTGTTATTTTAATCAAGATAGACGGTGGAGATTTGTACTCTTATACTTTCAAAAAATCATATACTTGAATGAACTTTTGTCTTATTTTCAATGTATTATGTATGCAGATGACAGTTGTAGTTTGACTACTAATTGTCAAAATGCTAAATTGGTGATTAACGGGAATTATAAGTTTTTTTAAAAATGTTGGAAAGTATGACTGGTATTATAATGGATGTGTAGCAATTTAATGTGTTTAAAGATGAAGAAGTTGGATTAAAGAATGTGCATTTGAAAGAGTTGACTATTTGTAGTCAAAGAGAAATAACTGTGAAGATGAATCAAGTACTCACAATCAAATAATCAACACTAGCCTTCTTAGCAATAAACGACTATTTTGAAATAATTATGACATTAATAATCTGTGACAAACTCATCCCAAACCTTAAAACATTACTATATGATTGTTTATATTATGTTTCACAAAACCTTCTGTTAATTGATATGCCAACTAACAATTCCTTATTAATTGTTAACAAACAATGAACATCAACTTTATCATTTACATAGTGAATCGATAAGTTAAGTGTGGGGCACTAATATTTTTTTAACCGTAACATCTAACACTTATTTTTTTTATAATTGATAAATAGATCGTATAGAGTATTAATTTTAACTAAAAATATGTACATATTATTCATATCAAATTGATTAAAAAATCAATTTCCATCATTACAATAAATGTTATCGATATCTTACCAATTTTATACTTATTAGTCTCGCAACATAGCCATTTAATCCGAATGTTACTAAATAGTAAAATGAATAATAATGCCAAAGTCGTATCAGTTATAGTCAACATCATCTGACGTAAACATCAACTATATATCTTTACGATACATAGTATGTCTATATGAACGCATATCAATTTACATGGTCAAAGAAAAAAAATCATACACAACAAATATAATTAAGATGTCCTTAACTCAAACTTAAAAGTCTAACATCTTAGCGCGAAAAAGAAAATAGATTGGCAGGTTGACATTAAATGCGATTCTAATCATCTAATTAATGCTTTTTGCGATTATTAGGTTAATCAATTGCGTGAAAAGATACTACATCATATGCATAGTATACTCACAACTCCATAAACGACACTTGTCCTGCTTACATAAATGACTACTTCTTTAAACTTCGGCCCTGAGTAGTTTTTGACTTGCTCGACCAAAAGAGTGACACATTAATAAACGTGTTTGTAATGTGGATGATAACTATATAGTTGCATTGCAGAATATTAAAAGACAATAATATAATACATTATCGAACAATCAAATTATTATATATTATCACTTTAGTAACCAAATCATATATCGCTCCTCGAAGTCGCGGGTTATACATGCTAAAATGAGCCGGTTTGATTGACCTAACTACTATCGGTTTAAAATTTCCAAAATATTATAACCAGATGGTGTTTTCAACTTTAATTTCAAAACTTCTTTACCCAATTACACAATTATGTTTTGAAGAGTATAAATGGGGAGTTCTTATTCACTAAAAGTACCGTTGGGCGTCTTGTGATATGTTATACTCATAGCCTTGTTTTCTCTTTGGTTATTTTAAAAACTTTACCTGTCTTTTGGAGATAAAACGTACTACAGGGTAATTCCTTATTAGTAAATTCGTTCGTTGGGTACTTTTAATAAGTTTGTAAATCGCTTATTGTTGTTAGATATCCGTTCCAAGCTAAAGTATTCACAACATAACTTTCTTTATCGTTTTTGCTTATCATAATTGCAAGATGAACCATATCAATACTTTGTTTCACTAATGGTGTATTTACTCATATATAATATCGCGGTACGAAACTGTGAGTTATAATCTAGTTATTCTCTTAAAATAATCAATTAAAGGATGAAAATGAAATTCAAAGGACACGTCGTCCGGTTACAAAGAACAAGTCAAACACATTAAACGCCATAATCCATCTTTATAAGAAACTCGATGAATTCTCGGCCAAATTAAATCTCTACAAATAAACCTTCTCCGCCTTATTCATTTGCCAAAAACGGTTCTCACACAAACAAAAGTATATTAGATACACCGAGAGAAAGAGTAGCAGAAAACAAGACTTTTACGTGCTAAATTTCGGTACAAATCTATCTCGTTTCGGAGGTAATTCGTATTCCGATTCATATATACATATATATTACACATATATAGTTCAACATAAATCGTTCTCTACTGATTTAGTAGTTTCATTAAATTATAAACGAATGAAAACTGATTGTTTAAACCACCATTAACAATGATTGTATCGGAAAATTCGAGTCTTAATATAGGTGTATTGCTACCTTATCTTAAAAAAAAAACTCAAATATTAATCTTATGTTAGTTCTAGTAATCAACTACTGTTGTATCAATGATCAGAATGAATCAAAATCGAATAGTTAGAGTCGCCATTACGGTGACGATATCGAAAAGTTTTGGGTCTTAAAATATATAGTTTGTTAGTGAATCGGAACCTGAAATTCGTAGTAATACATTATAATATGTTGACCTATCTAATTATGTGATCGCATGTACAAACAGATGAAAATGATTTCATGGGTTTTATGTTATATTTTCATTTTTTGACCCTTGAACTATAGTAAATTTCAGTTTAGCCCCTAAACTATCTTAACTTTTTTACAAATAAAAACTAAAGAATTATAACTTAAGCTCAAAGGTTTTATTAATATTAAGTATGTAATTAATCTATCTATATAATATATATATATATACATATATGGGAAGGATCCATAGGGAAGCTTCAAATTTTAGGGAATGAGGGAAGCAAATCTTAGCCCTTGATTTTTTCATAAAAAAACGTTTTTAAAATTTAACATTCATCACAAATGAATGTTAACAATATTCATTTATGATGAAATCAAAGGTTGAGATTTGCTTCCCTCCTTTCCTAATTTTTTTGCTTCCCTCTTGATCCCTCCCCTATATATATATATATATATATCAAATTTTGTAGGTGCCGTTAAAATTTAATATTACTTAAATTATTTTGTTGACATTAGTTAATTAAATTCAATTTCAAGGAGTAATAGTATTCTGACTTGTTAAATTTAACTATAACAATTGATAGTTAAAAAAAATAGATAATAATGGGACTTAGAGATATTGAGACAACAAGAATTAGAATAATGAAATTAAGATTCTAAATATAGTTAAATCGTTATATGTAGACTTTGTGAAGGATCGAGGAGCATCTTGGCATTATTGAGAGCTTTAGACACTTAATCGTGTACGGATGTCCTTACTTTTCTTTCCGCGTTATTTTTTCATGCTTCGTTGATATTCTTGCGATCTTTTGATATCCGTGTGGTTCTTTTCATGTCCTTGATATACTTGTGTGATCTGAATTTCCTGTTTGAGCTATACTGCTATTTGAGATTTGATATATTGTGGAAAACTTTTGAGAAAACTTTACGTGAAATATGATTTTGAGAAACTTTGTGAATTCATTAGTGTGAGCTATCTTGACTCATTTGATTTAGGTTTCATATGCATGTTGGACATATCTAGTGTGTGGTTGGTTTATATGTTCATTGTGCAACCATAAAATCCTAGAATTTTGTAGACATGAGATAGGTGTACCAAGTCAACTACCTGTGGAGATACCACAGGCTTGTCATTGTGGCGCCAATGACTTGGTACTATATGTGGCTGTGAGATTAGTCCACGACATCTCCACCTTTGTTATATTATGTGATTTGTGTTCTTATGCTCGCGAGAGAGCTTTTGGATTATTTCGGAGGCGTATGGATGCATACTAGGATATGATATGATATGATTTGTGTAGCGCAGTCATGTGGTGTAATGCCATACACACCTTCCAATTAGGGGAAACGCCTAGAGTCATGACCAGTGTATTTTGTGATATATAAGGGTTTAGTGTTTCATAATTTATCCAACTTTGTAAAAAAACCTATTGTGTGTATCGTTCTTTACGAACTTCTATTAAATGTATTGAACTCGTAAAAACCTCCGGCGATTTTCCGGTCACCTGACATCTTTTCCGGCCACATGAAATAAATGTTTTATTTTTTCGTTTCTTTGTTCTATTTCTTGGCATCAACAAAGATCATGAACACCACCACCCTTCCTCCATGAGCAAATCGAAAAATTGATTTAGGTATGTATTTCTTTAGTTCACAGTTTGTCCATCTTCTAAACTAAGATGTAGTGACCTTGGATTTATGGTATGCCACAAGCTTCTCAGTATGTGTGTAACGACCCGTATAACAACAGGTGATTGAGTTAAACAAGCTACAAACTACACCAAGTCAATAATTTTTTTAATTCAGATATCCATCTTCTCAGTTTTCTCAGTTTGTCCATCTTCAGGTGCAACTCAACATGTGCCATGGAAACCGAGTACATTTAACATGTGGAAATCGAATGATTTAGTGGAAAAAGCAGAAGGTGGTCACCGAGTTGGTTTTAGCAGGAATTTCGTCGGAGAAGATGACCTGAAAAGTGTGATAACTGGCTAAAAGTAGATGATTATCGGTTATAGCCGGTTTGATACACTAATTAGAGGTTTTTACAAGTTCAATACATTTAATAGAGGCCCGTAAAGAACGATACACAAAATAGTTTTTTAACAAAGTTGGATGCATTCTGAAACACTAAGCCCTATATATAATTCGCAATTTGGATACTTTGTTTGTAGGGTACTCGATATAAATTAACCCAACCCCTCGTTGATTCGGTCTTTATTTCATTTGATTACTCTGGTGTAAGGGTGGTATTACTCGAAGGGTGATTTTGGAAAATTAAATTATTTATTTCATTTCATTGTTACATTTAAGATATTATTATTGTTACTATTTGTTTATGTCAACAACAACGCACTGAGCAATTCACTTAGCCGCATTTTTTTTCCTGCGGCAGGTAATCAGGGTACTATTGGTTGAGTGTGAGAGAGTCAAAATTTTTGGAGATACCTTAAAGACCTACCTTTGAATTACTAGTTTGGACTTATATTTATTATTTTGAGATTTTAAGTTATCGTTAAGAGACAACATTTATGGTTTCTTTTAAACCTTGGTTATTTATAATTCCAAGATATTTATATTTATTATGACTTTAATTACTTAGTAATAAATGTGACATTCTGTTTCATTATTGAAACGTGGGTGTTACAATATAGACGTTGATGATCAAAGTTTTTTGATCATGCAATAGAAGAACTAGGTTATCTAGAGTCACTAAAATAATATTACTATTTTAAAGAATTTGAAGACAAAAAACTACTCATAGGATTAAAGTTGATAACGGATGATTGTGATCAAATTGTACAAATTACTACAAACGCAAAAATACATAGAAAAAAATGATATCTATATAACATGCATCGAATTGATACATACCCCATCACCAAATATGTACACTTAAGAGCATTTTGCAATCGGACCAACGATCATATTTTAGCCAAGAAACCTCAAATCATGCAACTAGTACAACAAAGCCATGTTACCAAGCTCACAACCCAATTGCGTTGTTGGGATAAGTGGACCTCGCGACCGGTGCTCTAGTTTGCAACCCGTAGGGAACATGGAGGCGTTATTCTAAATACCTATTTATTTATTTTTGTAGTTTTTTTTAACACTTTCGGAAAACGAAAAAATGTGATTTCACCCTAAAGTTAATCATTTTATTAAGAAGATTTTCTTTATTATATATAGTAATACAATAGCACATTACCCGCGCAATGCAACGGAAACTAAAGATTTGTGTGCATTCATACGTTCTTTCAACAATATGTCGTACTTTAATGAAAATGGGGAAATAATGTTATACCATTTCTTACTATTTTAAACATAATGTGTCAAATTATTATAACTATGAGTGACATTTCTCGACATGAATGAAAACCCGATTCTCAACCGACATAAACATAAATGGGTTAGAGTTTGGATTTTCAACAGGTCATCACCTGCTAAGCTCTCGTTAACATATTAAACTTCTTGGTCGGGGTCGGGTCAAGTTTCAAGTTAACAGGTGAACATGCCAACCAAAATGAAATTAAAAAATATTCCTTTAAAATATATATATATATATATATAGGGGAAGGATCCATAGGGAAGCTTCAAATTCTGGGGAAGGAGGGAAGCAAATATGAGCCCTTGATCTCATCAGTTATAACATTCATTCCAGATGAATGTTAACTCATATTTTGTTATTATACATCCATGAATGTTACTTAACATCATTTCTTGATGAATTTTTATTGATAGCTTTCACCCATAAATGATATAATCATTGTATAATAACATATAAGAGTTAATATGTACCATAAATTAATGTTTTAAGAATATTAACTTGAAATTTTGACTAACATTCATCACAAATGAATGATAAATGTCGATTTTGAGAGTTTTTTGTTTAAAACATAAAATTATAAGAGCATTGTTTGATTAAATGATGTATATAATCTATTCATTTATATTTGAAAATCATGTTTTGATGAATCTTGCTTGAAAATCATGTTTTGATGGTAAATGGGTATTTGCTTCATTACTTCCTTTTTTTTTTGCTTCCCTCT
This sequence comes from Logfia minima, assembly GCA_963921325.1. NCBI lineage: Eukaryota > Viridiplantae > Streptophyta > Magnoliopsida > Asterales > Asteraceae > Logfia > Logfia minima. The sequence goes on from OY992764.1 coordinate 39,852,064, forward strand.
TGATCCCCACCCTATATATATATATATTTATAAATAAGCTATAACCCGCCAATTCTGAACTCACCTGATAGCCCGCCAATTTTAACATGATATAAAACCGCCAACTCAAAATCAACCCCCAACCTACCAACTTGTTTACCCTAATGGGTTACCAAATTGTTATAGGATTGTGTACAGGCATGTTACTTTCTACCAGACGATCTGTTTATTAAATTAGTTTGTGTTCGGGTTAAAAAAATAACTTTCGACACCCACTAACCTGACAAGACTCAAATGGCCTCCGCTAATTATACAAATGGAAATTTGGTAAAATGAACTTACAAATAGTTAATTTAATATAACTATTTAATGCGACAATTAAATATGTGGTAGTTACAAAGAACTAACAAATAATTGCTTTAAGTGCTTGCATTATTTGTATTAAATGTTGTAAAAGGGCAAAAAGGTAGTTTGTCTTCCTTTTTTAAGAGTTTAAGACTCATGGTCCAATTATATAGTACTATAGATATAGATATTTGAAACATGTTATGAGAGTTCAAAGTTGACAACCTCTTACCAATGCAAACATTAAATCAACACACTTATATTCGAAATAGTATCGCTCATTCCACCTTTTTACTCTCTTTAAAAAAACCCCAAACCTTAGGATCTACTTTTTCCTTGCGTTACCTTCGTTGTCGGCTCCATGTTGAAGGTTCGAAGGGCTCTCACTCAAACTCTTTTAGCAATCAACTACTTTATTTCGAGAAATATTACAAACAATGCCTCCTTCTCGCAAGATCTAGGTTCGTTTTTAAAGCTTCAATCAAGTAGTCTTCTTCGTTTTAAACTTTTTTGAAGTTTGTTGTATATTCCAATTACATCTACTAAGTTCGTTTACCATTCAAACATCTCAATGATCCACACCCCAATTTGATTGCGCTTACACCTCATCGAACTTTAGCGACACTCGATTTTCGATCCCTTGGTGCTCTTACAACATTCCTCTTTTTTGGGTTGGTTCAAATCCTCTCAAGCTAGAATGTTCTATGTTTGCATGTTTTAGAGGTAAGTGTTAGACTTCATTGTTATATTTTCGCATCGTTTCGATGTCTTGAAGTGAATGTGAATATTGTGTTTTATAGCTAAATAAATATTTTATCTTAACGGGTTATGAAAAGCTCTACTATATTTTTATTGCCAACGAATCTTATTCATTTACATGAGCCTGAGCTTACTAAAACTAAGATCACAATCACGTAGAATCCTCTATAATCCCTTAATCAAGCACACCCTTGGAAGTTAGAACAACATATGACACCTTAATTCGGTTTATGGATACATTGATTTTTACCATAACATGTTAAAAGTACACAATGTTGCTGGTCTTAATTCCCAATTGAACCTTTTATTGTTTTTAAAAAGTTTAAGAACAATTTAGGATCAACATATCGTAGTCACCAAATTTTCACAATATAGAAAGATAAAGAAAGACATACCTTTTAGTATATACTTGCAATAAATAATGAACACCAAAGAATTTCAGATTTGAAGGTTTTAAATAGCAAGTTAACAACCTATATCTCCACATTGGGCCTAAAAAAGCTTAACCATCACATGGTTATGACTCCCATAGAAGTGGTCCTCGATGAATATAGTTGTATGAGTTGTGTTTTTTATTTTTTTACTCTACTTCACCGTTGATTCTAACTTATAACACACGCAATACACATATATTATTGTTCTCATGATTGAACCAATGGGTAATTGTTGAATTTCATATCTTTTTATAGTTCTTGTATAAGCAACATTTTCTTTTTCTATATTCGACACTTGAAGCCACTCCCTTTACTTGAACTTGATCGATTGTCTACACCAACACTACATCTTAGGGCTTGTCATTTCGTAACGAATGCAAATATATGAAACACATCTATACTTTGTACTATTTAAAATACCTCGATACACAACGACTATTAGAAGAACAAATCCAATAAATAAAACTCATCGAATTGCTTCATGTTAGTTGTATACAAAACAAAAATCGATTTATTTTAAAACAATTATAAATTTGTTAATTGTTACAACCAATTATTAACTTTTTCTTGCAAATAAAATAATCAAAATATTTGTTCACGAGCCCATTTTTTAGCCTAGCAACCCAAAAGCAGCGAGCCCTGTGATATTTGTTTCGGTTATAGGCTTATTTTATCAAAATCAATCGAAGGTGTGCCACCTCTTCAGTGACGCCATTGTCACTATCATTTCTAGAATCCATCAAACCCTAAAAATCAAAACTCAGCCTCCATTAATACCTTTCTTCACAGTTAACTTCCTCAAAGATCTCATCCATCGGTATCAATTTCAATCAATTCATTATTATTCTTTACTTTATACTCTTCGTATTTGACCTTCTAATCTTTTGCTGTACGCATTCTCCAATCCATTATATATACATGTTACGTATATTCATTTTACTCTTTGTTTATTCTTCATATATTTCGATTGTTTTACTTTAAACGAAACTGATTTTTATTGTATTTCTTCTTATAATTAAGATATGGTTTCAATCAGTTCATCTCAGTGCACGTACGGTTATCGATTTATATTTAAGTATAGTTGTTATCGTTTATACTTGTTAGATCACTTATTCGCAACATGTGTGTTTGTGTGCGGCTAAAGGGGAATTTTCCCCGGCAAATTTATGTGTATTTGTGTGTGTCTATATATACGTGATATGTGGTATGTGATATGTGATATGTGATATATACACAGTATATGCATGTATGCACATATATGTTAGTATGTTACCTTCAGGTCATCTCATTATGTGTGATTTAATTATATTCTTGTTATTTTGATATGTTAATAATCTGATGATCTATATCTGAAATTGAAACTGTTTAATCCCCTAGGTTATCTAGGTTTTTTGTATGTGTTGATGATTGTAAGGAAATTAGGTTTGTAAATACCTGATTATATTTTGTTGGTCGATTTGGTTTTGAGATTGTTTATCTACTGGATTTGTGTAAATAGTTCACCATCGGACTTTATGCTTCCTGGAAAGAGATCAGTTGGAGGAGAGGTAGTAGTGGATGAGTCTTTGATCAAGAGAACTAAGATTGACAGCTTGATCTCGTCAGCCGCTGCCACCACTGCCGCCGCTAGTACAAGCACCGGAACATCTTTGACAGTAGCATCAATGGGAGGAGGAAACAGCCCTAATGGTACCACTAATGGTAAATTGCCAGTCTCTGGTGAATCGAACAAAACAGATATAGATGAGGATCTTCATAGCCGACAACTTGCAGTTTATGGTCGAGAAACTATGAGGCGGCTATTTGCATCTAACATTTTAGTCTCTGGGATGCAAGGCCTTGGTGCTGAAATAGGTGAGCCTTTCTAGCATTTTGTATTCTAGCATTTTGTATTTGTAATTGTGTACTGTTTTTAATAATATACCATTGCTTTGTTCGTATCTGTATTTATAACAAGCTGTATTATACTTTTTGCAGCAAAGAACCTTGTTCTTGCCGGTGTCAAGTCTGTGACTTTGCATGATCAGGGAACCGTTGAGTTGTGGGATTTATCTAGCAATTTCATCTTCACGGAGGAAGATTTGGGAAAGAACAGAGCTCTTGCTTCCATCCAGAAAATGCAAGAACTGAATAATTCTGTGGTTGTATCAACTTTAACTACTGAATTAACCACCGAGAAGCTGTCTGAATTTCAGGTGATTAGTTAGCACATGTCATCTTATATATGTGATTCTTCTGTTCGTTTTGAATGTTAATATCGTGCTTTTGTATGCAGAAGTGCCATGATTGATTTGTTTTAAATGATTTTAATTTTCACTTGTTTTGTTCACGAGTGACGACCACACTTTCACAATTGCTTTATTTGATGAATTTGTTTTGATATTTGTTTGAGTGATTACTGTGATGGTGCTTTATAAATTGTGTAATCTTGGATATGGCTCACTCATTATGCTGAGGATGATTGCAATCAGAAGTTAGTTTTTATGTGTGGACTCATTACTTGCAAATATTAGTTTGAGAAAGCCGATAGTGGTACATGCATCCTTTGATATCCTCAATAGTTGGGATTTGTTGATAATGATGCGACTTTCGAATAATTAGAGACTTTCAACATAGTTGTATCATTTAGTTCTCAGCTAACATTCTCATCAATTTATTTGTTTCTTTCATTTCTACGATACGACTCCAAATATGGAATGATATTTTTGTCATGCATCTTATGGTGAGCTGCACTTACAACACCACTCTAGTTGCACATTATGGACTCTTAATAATTATTATTCATCAAGTAGCACTATGCCATCAATAAATAACGTATAAGATGAAGTTTTTCCTTGTATGTTCTAAGTAGATAGCCACTAGTATGACTATTGCTTTCTCTCGCTCTTGTTTCAACAATACTATATTCTTTTTAACAACATTAATGTACTTTGTAGGGACTTTCTTTGTCTCAAGAGTCAACAACATTTCTTGTCTTTGCATCCTATTTTATCCTTCTAGTTTGAATATATTCTCTCTCTTTTTTGTTTTGTTTCTTTACGAGTCTAACACTCATGAATATAATCATATTTCTCAGGCATAAAGCAAATTTATTATATAATGTAGTGGCTGTCGTCCTTAATTTGTCTTTTTTTTTCTTCTAAAAAATAACTGTCTCATGGGGGAGCATAGACTTGACAATTTTCTCTAATTAGTGCTATTTAGGATGTCCTTTTGTTGTTAAAGAAATGAACCCGTTGTACTATTCCTATGCTAGTTCAAACTTTTGATTCTTCTAAAGATGCTAATGCATTAAACATCCTATGGATTTCCTCCGTGATTACCTTCTAAGGCATGCTAAACAGTCATGCTGTATATTCTCGCATGATTCTGGTCGTTATCAACATTTCTCCATCCATCTCGAGTTTTATACAATATATATTGTTTTCACTAGTTGACCACAAATCCATTTTCAGTTGCACACATGGTTTCCAGTTGTTTATATTTTGTATTCTCTCTTCAAGAAATTATCATTGATTTCTCTTGCTTCTGTGTACTCTCGTCTATTGTACCTTACTTACTGAAAGTTGTATATAATGCTTGTTCATTTGTTAATGACATCTTAAATATGCAATTGTTGCTTCAGGCTGTAGTGTTCACAGATATTAGCTTGGAGAAAGCTATTGAATTTGATAGCTTCTGCCACAGACATGAACCTCAAATTGCTTTTATTAAATCTGAAGTCCGAGGTCTTTTCGGTAGTGTGTTTTGCGACTTTGGCCCAAAGTTCACCGTTTCCGATGTTGACGGAAATGATCCGTACACAGGCATTATTGCATCCATAAGCAACGATAATCCTCCACTGGTCACGTGTGTTGATGATGAAAGGCTTGAGTTTCAAGATGGTGATCTAGTTGTATTCTCTGAAGTTCACGGTATGATGGAACTCAATGATGGGAAGCCAAGAAAAGTAATAAATGCAAAACCATATTCATTTAGTATAGAGGAAGATACCACAAATTATGGCTCATATAAGAAGGGTGGGATTGTTACACAATTGAAACAACCAAAGGTGTTGAACTTTAAGCCATTGCAAGAGGCACTTAAAGATCCTGGTGAATTTCTTCTTAGTGATTTCTCCAAATTTGATCGCCCTCCACTTTTGCATCTGCTGTTTCAAGCATTGGATAAGCTTGTATCAGAGTTGGGAAGATACCCTGTTGCTGGCAGTGAAGAAGATGCTCAGAAATTTATCTCTATGGTTACTTGCATGAATAATGAACTAAAAGATGGAAAGATTGAAGAGATTGATGAGAAAATTGTACGAAATTTCGCGTTTGGTGCGCGGGCTGTGTTGAACCCCATGGCAGCCATGTTTGGTGGTATAGTTGGACAGGAAGTTGTGAAGGCTTGCTCTGGAAAGTTCCATCCACTATTTCAGGTTAGTTCTCATTAAAGGTGGCAAAATGGACGGGTTGGGTAATAGGTCTAAACGGGCCATTTTTAGTATTAGTAAAATTTTGACAGGCCAGGGTTGACCCTCTTGACACCTTCCGCATTTTCAATTATTTAAATTGTTCTTATTGATATATCAACATTGAATTATGAAAACGAAAAAATATGATTAAATGTATATATAAGATGTTTGAATAAAACAATTTAGGAGGTTTTAGGCATTAAGAATGGACTTTGGGCGACTTTCATTCTGTTCAACCCATTTTACCTGCTCTCTGTTGAGTTTAGTTTATTTGGCTCGACCCATCTAAGACAAAATACAAAGCAATTCAGCCTATTGATAAGTAAATGCAACTTCCAGTCTTCATCATCTCATACTTTATGGGTCTTTCGGTTTGCTATTTGGAGCTGATCATATGATTAATGCGACCTGAAGTTGCAACAATCAGTTTTCATGTTGGATAGACAGCTTCTGCTTCTGTTATCTGGTTATATTAGGGGTCTGATAAGTTATTCATAATTGGTGATATACAACTGCAATAACTGTAACTAGCTGATAGAATTAAACTAATAATGTACCTCGTTTTTAACTACTTAATCAGAAAGACTTCTGTCTCCATATTTTACCATCTCTATATTTTCACGAACGGTTATCTTTGGTCATTTTATCATCTAGTTACTTCAACAATCAGGATTTTGCAAACACTTAAACCTATGATTATTTGATTATTATAACTTCAAGCAGAAACACATCCAATCACTTTTTTCTATAGCTGTTTTCCTTTTCAGATGACATAATAACTATTGAAACACACAACCAAATACCCACTTTACATGTTTAAATTTATTTTAAGCTTATAATGTGCAATCCATCTTGACAGAACTTTTTGAATTTTACTGTGGACAGTTTTTCTATTTTGACTCTCTTGAGTCCCTTCCTGTTGAGCCCTTGGATCCAAAGGACTTGAAGCCTTTGAATACTCGTTATGATGCTCAGATCTCGGTCTTTGGGGCTAAACTTCAGAAACAGTTAGAGGAAGCTAAAGTTTTTGTTGTGGGATCTGGTGCATTAGGTTGTGAATTTTTGAAAAATCTAGCATTGATGGGCGTTTCTTGTGGTAATGGGGGAAAGTTAACAGTTACTGATGATGATGTTATTGAGAAAAGCAACCTTAGCAGGCAGTTTCTTTTTCGAGATTGGAACATTGGCCAAGCTAAGTCAACCGTTGCTGCGACTGCTGCTTCTCTGATAAACCCTAATTTTCATGTTGAAGCACTTCAAAATCGGGCCAGCCCAGATACTGAAAATGTGTTTGATGATACTTTTTGGGAGAATCTTAGCGTTGTTGTCAACGCTCTTGACAATGTGAATGCACGTCTTTATATTGATCAAAGATGCTTGTATTTTCAAAAACCACTTTTAGAGTCGGGAACTTTAGGTGCCAAGTGTAACACACAAATGGTGATTCCCCACCTGACTGAGAACTATGGTGCCTCTAGGGACCCACCTGAGAAACAAGCTCCTATGTGTACAGTGCATTCATTCCCACATAACATTGACCACTGCTTGACTTGGGCTCGGTCAGAGTTTGAAGGATTGCTTGAGAAGACTCCAGCTGAAGCAAATGCTTATCTCTCTAATCCAAGTGAGTATACTTCTGGAATGGAAAAGGCTGGTGATGCACAGGCACGGGATAATTTGGAACGCGTCCTTGAATGTCTAGAGAAGGAGCGATGTGAAACATTCACAGACTGCATAACGTGGGCCCGCCTGAAGTAATTTCCTTTTTTTTCCATACTAGTACATCCAGTTTAATATTTTTCTGGAGCTGGTAAAATGGGTAGGACGGGAGGTCAGGTTTCAATTTCATTGTCAAAAAAATACCCATGTGAACATGGGTAATTTTTTGTATAGATCTGATTGTGGAGTCCACAATAACGTTGAAATAAAATAATAATTCAGGTGATTTTAGGTTGAGTACACTTTGAGTGACTTTTGGCCTGTTTGACCCACTTATATATTAGCTATTTTTGCTTACTTTATCCATTGGATACTTTAAACAAACCAAATTGGTCAAAATTTCTATGAACAGTTTCGTGTCACAATGAGTAGTTTTTGGTAGGTTGAAATGGGTGAAGTTTCGTTGACGTGGATCACTTTCAATTGAAGTCTCTAAATATTTATTTTATCAATGTTTCAAATGTGTTTCAGAAAGTTATACCATTGCAACAATAATCTTGAATAATTTCGTAAAAATATCATCCAAGAGGTTTTATGCATTAAACTGCACTTTTAACTTTCGACCCATTCTACTCAAACCTGTTTCGTTTTATTATATTTTTATATTAAATAGTTTTTACCTGGGCCCTTTAGAGATCTAATATAGCCTGAATCAACCCATTCATTAGTTAAAAGGGTTGAATTTGCCACCTATACCTTTTTTTCATCTGCAGTTCCAATTTACCATCTTGTCACGTGCTCATTCTTTATTTCTTCTGCATATTCCTTCAGGTTTGAAGACTACTTTGCTAACCGTGTGAAACAGCTCACTTTCACTTTCCCCGAGGATGCTAATAACAGTAGTGGGATGCCTTTTTGGTCTGCCCCAAAACGTTTCCCTCGACCCTTGCAGTTCTCTGTTGAAGACCAAAGTCACCTTCAATTTGTAATAGCAGCATCTATACTAAGGGCTGAAACTTATGGTATTCCCATTCCTGATTGGGTCAACTCTCCAAGCAAGTGTGCTGATGCTGTTGGCAAAGTCATTGTACCTGATTTTGAACCCAAGAAGGATGTAAAGATTGTAACGGATGAAAAAGCTACTAGTATGTCCACAGCATCTATTGATGATTCTACTGTTATAAATGAATTAGTCAAGAAGTTAACATTGTGCCACCAGAAGCTGCCACAAGGCTTTAGGATGAACCCAATTCAGTTTGAGAAGGTGACCCCTCTCTCCCTCTCTTTATGTGTTTGTCAATAATGCTTCTTTGGTGTCTTGTTTAAGTAGAGGAAATGGGTCAATTGAGGTTACATTTAATTTCAAATGGGTAAGATAAACATATAGCCTAAAAGGAAATGGGTCAAAAGTTTTCCAAAATCTCTTATTAGTGCATAAAACCTATTAATATTCAATTTGAGAAATCAGATTATTATCAAAATAAAAAAAATGTATGTGACAGCATTTTGAGTCAAGACGACTCAACTTGTTTTGACTTGTATGAAATGTGCAGATCATGCTCTTTTAGAACTATATATTTTTATAACTGTCTTAACTCGTTTTTAATAAGCGGATTCAAATATTCGTTTGATCTAATATTGTTCTTTTTTTGTAATGCTTAGGATGATGATACCAACTATCACATGGACCTGATAGCTGGGCTTGCTAATATGAGAGCTAGAAATTACAGCATCCCAGAAGTCGATAAGCTTAAAGCCAAGTTTATTGCTGGTAGGATCATCCCTGCTATAGCAACCGCCACAGCTATGGCCACCGGCTTTGTCTGTTTGGAGCTCTACAAGGTCCTAAATGGAGGTCACAAAGTGGAAGACTACAGAAACACCTTTGTCAACCTGGCACTTCCTCTCTTCTCAATGGCCGAACCTGTTCCACCGAAGGTGATCAAACACCAGGATCTGAGCTGGACCGTATGGGACCGTTGGATCCTGAGAGATAATCCCACTTTGAGAGAGCTTCTTAAATGGCTAAAAAACAAAGGGCTGAATGCTTATAGCATTTCTTTTGGAAGCTGCTTGTTGTACAACAGTATGTTCCCAAGGCATAAAGATAGAATGGACAAAAAGATGGTACATCTTGCAACAGAAGTGGCTAAAGCTGATCTCCCGCCGTCCAGACGACATTTTGATGTGGTGGTGGCTTGTGAGGATGATAGTGATAATGATGTTGATATTCCTCAGGTCTCGATATACTTCAGGTAGATGCTCTTGGCCGTTTAATTAGTAATGAGAGTCGTGATTTCTAGCTTCTAGTCATTGATCATGGTTTACTGTTGGTTTTAAAGCAGTGGAATCTGATACATTTTATGGTGAATTACCTATCAACCTACTAAAACCCATGGTGTCATGTACAAGATTATGTTAAAAAACTTGGTTCAACATCTCATCGCTCACTTTGTGTTGAAAATTTCAAGTTTCGGCCTGTTGCTGCTTGTTTATGTATGCTAGTCTTTTCATAGAATGTAGATCAGAACTCAAATGTGAATAATCCTAGCATAAAGGGTTTTGTACCAAAAAGAGGTTCATTTCATCTCAAGCCTACAACAGTGGTGTGCATCCATTCAGACCCATATGTTAAACCTTCCCATTTCAGTCAAACTTAGAAACCAAAGAATTTGTGGGTGTTCTGTGTAATGCCAAATGGAGAAAGACAATAAATTCAATGGAATGCAATAGATTCCTTAAAAGATGAGTTCAATCCTTTACCGAGGATAAATCTTTTACAAGAACATAAACTGGTTGGTATCTTCCAGCTGGATTTTAATACCATTATCTAAAGTAAACAGGTTGAATGTATCATCCAGCTGGTTTTCCATTCGTTGTAGATAACGTGATGAGGATAAGCTGTGTTGGATTCAGATAATATTCATTCAGAAAAAAACGAATACACCCGATAAGAATCATTCATGATAAGAGTAGATAATAAAGATCAGTTAAGTTGTAACTTCATATATCAGGACTACCTGATGGTAGAATTTTATAGGAAGCTCTTAAGGATTGAAAGCTCTCTTCAATGGGAAATAAAAAAATGCTTGCTTAAAGTTCAATGAGAAATAAAATTGCTTATAGTATATATAACATATACAAGATGCTTGTCTTATATTCTTTCATGTTAATGTATACATTCAATTAATACATTAGAACTAAATATTTATGCAGTAGTATTTACATTAAAAAATGATGAATCTAAACAATATCGAATGACATTCTAGAGATGGTTTTCACTTCCAAGCCGAAACTCTCACCAATGGAGTTCCTCTCCATTCAAGGACCATCTCATTCCCATTTTGCCCTTCAACCCTGATCTTGTATGAACTTTGTCTCTCATTCACTAATTCTTTAGCTTCCATTACGCTATCACCGCTCAGCCTGCACCCTGTTAACCCAAAATTTTCACTGAATCCAGGTTCCTCCTTAACATTCTGCCACTTTTGAGACCAAGAAAAAGATGAAACATACGGTGACACGAAAAGTGACTCCATGGCTATTCTTGCTTCTGTTAGGCGACCCTGGAAGTTTCCTTCCATTGACTCGTAAAGCGCATGGTAGTGCATTAAGCATTCATCAAAGAATGAACCATACCCATTACACTGCTTCATCCTTTCCAAATCTTCTCCATCACCAAACGTTATTATCCCTTTCTTCATAAATAAGAATCTCTCGGCGATCATTAGAAACTCCATTACCTCATTTCTATTCCTAGTTCTCCCCATGTGTGGCAGTCCAACCATACAATTGAAGGCCAGTAATTCATGTTCTTCTGATCCTTCAATCTCTCTCACCAAATCTCCTATCATGATCTCCTTGACTTCCAACTTTAATCCGGAAGCATTTGCATAATCAAGTAGGTGGGTTCTTGTCACTTCAAAACTACAATTTTGCTCGTTCGTTCTAATGGATGTCAACTTTAATTCTTTTCTAAACTTTCCAATAGCCCCCAACACCGCAGACCACTGAACCCCCTCACCCATGTCAAAATCTATAATGTGTACCTTCCCTGAATTCCTCATAATTTCTTCAAGAATCGCTGAATTGGCTGCCAAATGAGCAAATCTTCCATACGGGAAAATTTCAAAGAAAGCTTTGAATGCTAGGTTGAAATTCTTCATTGATTCTTGTTTTATGTACTCAACTTGATTTCCACAGCGAAACAAGTTGAAAGCGATACGTTCAATGGTACCACCAAGTGGACTAGCTTTCTCCCTTATGCATTCCACAATCACATTCGCTAGTTCTTTCTGTCCCATCTCCATTGCTTCTCCATAAGCTTTTAGCATATGAAAAAGGCTCGTTTCGCCTTCAACTTCCATATCTTCTGGTGACATCACTTTCGAGGCTTTTGTAGCATTTAGAAATGACACATCGTATGCACCCTCATCTTCCACAGAATAATCAGAGGAAATGTTGTCCATATCTTCAATTTTAGTCCACCAACTCAATACATCTTCTAATGAGGTGGCTGAAAGGCCTGCAATCTCTCCCACATTTTGGGACGTCATATTCTCCATTGGGAATTCAACTTGCATAAAGGCATCAAAGTGAGATAATGGACTAAAATCACTTGGTAAATTTGAGTGGAAGTATGAGTCTGACGAGATTATGGACGATCCCTCAGGGGTGGTGATCGAAGAGTAGAACTCATGGTCATCACATGCATAAGAACCCATTTTTATACCATATTGACTTACTTCTTGTTCAAATAGTGATTGAAGCAATTCTGGCTGCATCATTTTATTGACGGTTTTTAGATGTTCGCAGGAGTTATTTTTATTTTTGTATGTTAGGTGGAACTCTTTAGTATGTACCCTCTTATATATAGATAGTTGATTGATGATATGAATATGGACAAATTAAAAGATAATTACTCTCATTGTCTTGGAAATATTATAATTATGATATTTTATTATGCGGTTAAACCTATGGATCGTCCATCACATTTGTTGATACTTTAGAGTTAGAAAAAGGCAAATCTTATGAAATTTAAAACAGGAGGTATACCAATTACAACTATTGCACCTTCTATCTTTTTTCTGTAAGGTTTCCAAGTGATAACATCTTCATTTCTTGGAAGTTCTTGGAGGTGGGTGAGCTGTCTATCTTATCTTACATATATAATACAATGAAGATTATTATAATCCATTCATGTAGATATGTTAATTAGTAGATGTTGGAATCTTTGTACAATCTTTTCTTTCTTTCTTTTTTTCTTAAATGGAATTTCAAGTCTATGATTAATTATGTCTTGCCTTGTAGTTTACTAATCCTTGAGACCTTAGCATAAGGAAAATACGCATTCAATGGTAGATCCAAGGTTTTCAAACAACTTATTTACCATCATAATTTTAATTCGTTAAGACGACGACACTAACACACTCTAGATCACATATCATTATACAAGACGTATATGCACTTATCTCATGTAAGACTTGAACAGATAACCTCATGATTGACGGATCATACTCATACCGGATCAAATATCCTTTGGTACCGTGAGAGTGCACTGTACTTATTTTCGATGCAAGTCTGTTCCTGTACATACATATATGAGTATGATAATAAGCTTCGGTTATCATTATGGTTTTTTTATTTTTTTTTATTTTTCAAGTTTTATGTGGACTGGCTGGCCATATTTGTTTGTATGAAACCAATACATATTTCTTAAGAATTTCTTGTAATTATTTATTATAGCTATTATAAGTTCTAACCAATAGATAATTAGATACCATATCGTCTTTTCTTTTGGCTAAAAGTATATGTTATGTTACTGTTTGTCCGTTAGGTGATAAAATACTGCAAGTGTACTTGACTTATAATCTGCTTGGAAGTAAGAAATATATGAGAATTTAAGAATCTATTTATACCATTTTCAATATAATATTTGTAAAAAAGGTAAGTTAATTGGTGGTAAGGTTTCTATAATACTGCATGTCCTATTATCAACCAAAACATCTTCTTTGTCATACATGTGGATTCTGTTTTTCGTTCAATTTTGTACGAGAAATTTCCAAGTTTACGTTACCTTTTTAAAACATGAAAATATATGTACTTATACAAACTTGCGTTCCAAATGTATGTATCTATATCTATATCTATACACATTATAAATTGTTTACATATTTTCTTTGTAATGTTAAAAGATTCAAGATTTGAAATGACTAAATTACCCTAAGCTAATGTAAGCAACAACTACAAAAATGAAAATAAAATTATTACCAACCACTATAAACTAAAATCATCTTTTATACATAATGTACCGCTACATTGCGCGGGAAGTTTACTAGTAATTTCATAATTTAAATGAAAATTAAATTAAAAACATCAATTCTCTCTACTCACTCATTTCATTCTTTGCCTTCTTTTGCAACTTCCATGTACTATATTAACGAGTTTTTAGGGTGTTCATATTATAATCCTGCATGTTTAAAATAAATGCAAGTACCACGTAAGGAACAAAACACACGCTGATTGTGTTTATGATGGAATGTAGTTATTTGATTTAATGATGTTTTGAATATTTGTTTGGTTGTTTGATGTTTTAGATATTTATATTTTGTTTGTGCAACATACTTTATCTAACAGATTTATACTATGTGTTTACTATTTTATGCGTAATCAAATAAAAATGTTGCAATGAATTAGTTATTCGGTACATCATATAACCAAACTGTATAACATCGCAACTGAACCCTACCAAACCAATTCTCTACGGTTCAGTTAGTGGTTTTAATATTTGTAATTTTCTTATTCGCGATTAAATTCGAGTCGGGTCAGTTTTAACACTTTGCCCATGCCTAAATAAAGAATTTTGACCAGGTATGAAAATGTAAATGCAACAACAACATATAAAAAGGAACTTTTGTATCTTAATACGTAAAATGAAATGATGATGATAATTTCAATGAAAATAAATGTTAGGCTGGAGTTGAAAGTAAAACAAAAAGTAAAATGTTGAATATGAATTAGGAGAAACAAATGAGATAGTGAGTGGTGATGAAAGAGAAATATATTTTATACTTATTTAGAGAATGAGTTCATTATATTATATATATAATATAATATATATTATATTGAAAGTGATCAATAAAAAATGAGTAATCTTGAGGGAAGGAGAAAGTGAATTTGAACCGTCCATTAATATTCTTTAGGATAAATTAACATTCATAAAAATGTTAACTCCACCTTAAAAATATTAACGGACTACCCTATTTACTTCCTCCTCCCTAAAATTGAAGATTTTCTCATATCATCTCTAGAATGAGTATCTATATCGGTTTCAGTATGTTACTATATTTCATAAAATCAGCCTAAACTTGGAATTTTCTCATTTTGTACTTGTTACTTTAACTTGTGGCTGAGATTTGTATGACACAAATAAGATCCGAATTCATAGTTATTAAAGAATACAAATTATTGTTTACTGAATTTTGAACCATGAAGAAGTAGACAATTCATACAACTATTATTAAACTAGCAGAAAACGATGTAACACCGAAACAACGGGGTAACGTTACTTTAAAGGACTGAAAGTGTAATATTTTATAAATGAAATGGCCATTGCAGTACCAGCCGCACCGTCGCCGATCAGCTGCATAGTCTCCGGCCAGATACACCGTATACAGCTCTGCTTCTGAGTTCTTCATCTATATATTTATGGCATCTTGACTAGTTCATCGTTCTCGAGGTTAATTCTCTCTAAATTCACTCCTAGTAGCTCTTTGATGTTTTTCTTCATAAATTAAACTTTACCCTGTGCATTAATATTGCGTTTTTTCTACTTAATTTGTTTATGTTCAGATTGAACTTGCGTAATGCATGAATTTGATTTATAGCAATTCATAGTCCTATGAACCCTAAATTTTCAAGTGAATTGATGAATCTCAAGATTAATTATTCCTCAATTCCCTCCTAAATGAATTATATTGAAAGAAGTTATCATCACTATGAGCAATTGATTAGTACGATGTTAATTTTTAGAATTCAAATAGATTGTATGTGAAAATGTAACATGCAAAATAGGTGTTTGTGAAATGCCTAAATGATGTGTACGATAAAATACCCTCATTAAAGATTTATTAGTTCACTAGTTGCTCTATGGTTATTATGAGTTTAGTTCTCAGCTTTTTATCTATGGCTGATGCTTAGGTTTGTTCACAATTTTTATATTTTTGTAATAATTATAAGATTTCCCATATTTTCCCTTTTACTCTTGTTATGAGTAGAGCCGATAAGTACCATGACATTTCAAGTGAAAAGAATAAGAGAACTGTGACCAAAATCTTTTGCTGAACCACATTTTGCTCTCTTTCATATTAATGTGTCTGCCATGTTATGACTTATTATCATAACATTATGAATAATGAACATTCAATATACACATAATAGCCAGCCTTGAGATCAAGGATTTCCTTTCTACACCATCAACTAGCATTAGATTACTGAATTATAATTACTTGACCTTCTTTCTAAAAAGACACATACTATTAGAAAACTAAAAATCATAATGGTTGCCAATCAGAGTAGGGGTCAAACAAGAGTGCAAATCTGATCTCAGGCTTAAGTTAGTGTTGTACCTCCATTGAGACCCAACCCTTGAACCTTCTTATTTGAAACACTTCCCTTTGATAACTATATAACAAGTGGTGAGACTTTTTGGTTGTTTTATGCCATTACAAATTGGAAAAGACAGATGAAGTCAAAGTATTGTTGAATGGATCTGTAAATTCTTTAACAGATGGCATTACTTGTGTAATTGAGACACAAAAGCCATGAACTAGAATCTAAAGGAAAATAGTATCTAAAGAAACACATCAGGCCTATCATCCGACAAGATTGAAATCTTTTCTAGATAAGGTTATCAAATATTTTTAGATAAGATATATTTCCAGCCTCAAAAGAGTTCTCAATTAACAATTAGGACCAATAAGGACCCTGAGCTGGTGTACTTACTTTTTTGAATGAGATGTCACTAAACACCAAATATGAACCGGGTTGTAAATTCCTATAAAGTATAATAGTACAATCCAATAGTAAAAACAGCTCTTATGGATTTGGATTTTGGAGTACTTGTCTTCAATTTGAAAATGGTTAAATGACTGTCAGGAACATTAATACTGTAACCATGCAATATGAGCATCTTCTATTCTACCACACATCTATAATTACCTTTATTCATGTTGATACGTGATGAGTAGGATGATTTGATGATCTGTAAAACAGAAATCTAAGAATAGAGATCGAGGGATATGACTTGGATAAGTTTCCACCACAGACTAACAATCTCATTGAATCAAGGATAAAGTACTTAAACACCACCTAGATTAACCAAATTGGCGAATGAAGATGTTATTAGTGATAAAGAATAGCACAACACTAACAAACAATACACAATCTACTCCTTTAGTGTAAATAAAGCACTAAAGATCAAAAGTCTAGGACTGATCAAGAGTTAGAAAACGATTAAAGATAACATCAAAAATACAATTATAGTACTAATTACCATAATAATAAAAACAAATGCAAGAAAACAGTTTTGGTACTAATTACCATAAAGATAAAAATAAATGCATGGAATATTGTTAGGTTCAAGAAATATCCCTTCCAAAATAGGAATTAGTTGTTGAAATAAGATAGATTATCCAAACTAATCCGTGATCCTTAATCGGTTTTTGGTAGTTCGTGGTCATTGCCGCATCACATGTTTACAATATACACTGACTAGATAAATTACAGTTGAAATCTTACAGTTTTTCTTACAGAATCACATGTTTGATCTATAAACAATCTAACAAAGTTAAGTGCACTTTGCTATTCACTAGAAATAGTTCTCACTTCCCTCATCCTTTATCTACTTCCAAGAAGAAACTCTCACCAATGGAGTCCCTCTCCATTCCAAGACCATTTCATTCCCATTATGCCCTTCAACCTTGATTTTGTATGAACTCTGTCTTTCCTTCAGCATTTCATTAGCTTCCAATATGCTCTCTTTGGTCAGCCTATACCCTACTAGCCCGAGGTTTTCGTTAAACTTAAAGTCTTTCCTGATATTCTCCCACTTCTGATGCCAAGAGAGAGATGAAACAAATGGTGCCACAAACAGTGACTCCATGGCTATTCTTGCTTCAGTAAGGTACGCTGGGAAGCTTCCTTCCAGAGACTCACAGAGCGCGTGGTAGTGCATCAAGCATTGGTTAAAGAATGAACCATACCCACTACAATGTTTCATCCTTTTCAAATCTTCTCCATCACCAAAAGTTATGATTCCTTTTTTTGAAAATAATAGTCGCTTGGCGATCCTTAGAAACTCCATCACTTCATTTCTGTTCCTAGTCCTCCCCATGTGTGGCAGTCCAACCATACAATTAAAGGCCAGGAATTCGTTCTCTTCGGATCCTTCAATTTCTCTCACCAAATCCCTGGTCGTGATCTCCTGGACCTCCAACTGTAATCCGAAAGCATTTGCATAATCAATTAGATGGTCTTTTGTCACTTCAAAACTACAAATTGGCTCATTCGTTCTAATGGATGTCAACTTCACTTCCTTTCTGAGCTTTCCAATAGCCTCCAGCATTGCAGACCATTGAACTCCCTCACCCATGTCAAAATCTATGATGTGCAACTTACGTGAATCACTCATAATTGCTTCAAGAATAGCTGAATTGGCTGTAAAATGACAAAATCTTCCATATGGGAAAATTTCATAGAAAGCTTTGAATGCTCCTTTGAAATTCTTCTCCGACTCCCGTTTTATGTAGTCAACTTGATTTCCAGAATCGAAAAGGTTGAATGCGACACGTTCCATAGTTCCTCCAAGTGGACTAGCTTTCTCCTTTATACATCCCACGATCACGTTTGCTAGTTCTGTTTGTCCCGTCTCCATGGATTCCCCATAAGCTTTTAGTAGATGGCAAAGGCTTGTTTGGCTTTCAATTTCCATAACTTCCAGTGGCAACACCATTGAGGTGTCTGTAGAGTATTTAAATGGACTAATGCAGATACCTTCATCCCCTATGGAATAATCTGAAGAAATATTATCCATTTCTTCACTTTCACCCCACCATTTCAATGCATCTTCAAGCCCAATGTCTGAAATGCCTTCAATCCCTTCCACCTGGTGCGAAATATTCTCCATAGGAAACACAATTGGCATATTGTCATCCATGTTAGGTAAAATACTAAAATCACTTGGTGACTTTATCTGAAAGCATGTGTCTGAGGAGACCATGGAGGAGTCATCAGCGGTAGTGACTGAAGAGTATAGCTCAAGCTCATCACATGCATAATAACCCATGTTTAGACCGCATAATCTTTGTTGATCAAGGTCTTGTTGAATAAACGATTGAAGCTCTTCTGGCTGCATCATTTTACTGATACTACTTGGATGTGAGCAGGATTATCTTGTTTTTTATAAGTTTGTCGAACCCCATCATAGGTATCCCATTTTTATAGAATGGTGATCTATATATCGACAAATCTGTAAATAAATATCCCCCTTGTCTCTTAGAAGAGTACACTTTGAATATAGAGATTTCAACTTAGTTCTTGAAATATTTCAATAATGAAATTCTTTATGCAGTTAAACATTAGGATCGTTACATTTATTTATATTTTAGAGTTAGAAAAAGGCAAATGTATTGAATTTTAAAACAAGAGTTAGACCAAATGGAACTACTGCATCTTCTGTTATTCTCCAAGGTTTCCTAGAGGAAACATCTTCTTTTCTTGGAAGTTTCTTGGAAGTAGGTGAGATATATATTTCAGATACTATTCATCAGAATTACATTAGTTATATAATATTAATGTCTATTCATGTAAATTTCATATTCACAATCCAACTCCAACTTTTTGGTAAATGTTGAAATTACCAGTCCACTGGGGTCCACTGGTTTTCCTCTCATTGGAGAGGGAGACCCAATTGTTGGGAATACTCTCTATTTTAAATTACTTACCGTATAGAGATATCTTGTTTTTTAGCTAGGTTAAGTCTCTTGATTGAAAATACGAAAAATAGATGTATTTAAATATGATAATCTCTATGGTTTTTTTCTTGGTTTGTAGGTATCATTAAACAGGTATTATAATACATATGTTAAGACATATGGACGAGTGTATGAAAATTATTTACATATTTTGCAAAAATAATGTTTGAAGTACGACTTAAGATGGAACCATTACTCTAAGTGATTTAATGTTGGATCTCAGCTTATTGTGTGGATGCGATGACATATTTTTTAGTATTAAACCATTAACTTCCTTTGAGAAAAAGTCTTTTATTGGTAGCATATCCTATCAAAATATTACAATAAGCCACCCTTGAATACTAACAAAATTTGGACAGGAATCTTTTGGACTAAAATTTATAGCATTATGTCGTGAAATTGAGCAAACAGATAATCTTGTTATGCTGATCTTTCTAAGATAGCAAATGTTGCTCAAGCGTCCAGTAAGATTACTTCTTTGTAACCAGAAGATCACAAGAGCTTGACGGAATACAAGGACTTCTCTTCTCAACAATCTACAAACAGAGGATACTTGGTACACCAAGTAACACATTACCTTTGACTCTTTATTTTTTCTTTAATAATAAGAATGTTACTTGTTGGTACTTGATTAAATATCAATCAGGTGTTAAATAGACTGAAATCTTTTTATTTTTGGCTAAAAGTTGTTACATTGCTGCTATGCGCAGCAGGTTACTAATTAATATTTGAAGTGCAATGGTCTAATTGAGCTGCTTGGAAATAAGAGCGAGTTAGATGAGGTATAGTCTCTCTGGTTAACGTTTAACTTGTTATAAGCTTTATGTAATACTGTCTTCATTGCAAGCAAAATACCTCCTTTGTCGTACTTGTAGATTCCGTTTTTCATTCGCTTTTGTGTTTGTTACTTGTGCCTGATTCATATTGAGACACATGAAACTGGTTTATGTATTAATAAAGAATACAAATTATTCTTCATATATTTCACTTGTAATTTTAAGATAAAATGGAAAGTTTGTGTATCCATAATTTGAATCTTCAAAAATTTGAGGAGCTTTTTCGAGTTGAATTCGAATTCGAATTGATTTCCATCTTTCAATGAGAAATGCCAAACCTGAACAACCCGTCTCGAACAAACAATAATAGCTGAAAACCCGGCCCTTAAACATGCCTTCACACTATGAGTCCATAACACAAGTACACAAACACAAATATATAGACAACATGGTGAAATCATTCCTAACCAAAAGAAACGTAATCGAGGCTGGGCTCCTCATCTTTGAACAAAAGATTTCAAAAATTTGAAGTGCTTAAATAGATTCATAAGCAAACCATCTCTTAACCATCTCAAAGCATTCTTTATGCTTGAACTCTGGAGCTGTGTGACCTGCTCCCTGTCAAATCAGTAAATAATTAAATGATTTTTTTTCCTTGGCCTAAAGGTAATATAAATGCTACATACTTGAACAATTTATTGTGGCACGCATACATATATTCTTAAACGTATAGTCACAAATATTTCAAATTAATGTACCTTTACGGTGGCGAATACTAAAGAATAGTTATCACGGGCATAGGTGGTTTTGTATCCTCCTACTCCACCATTGGAATACCAAGCTTCCCAATTACTATCCGTGATTGTCAAATTCAGAGAATTTATCCAATTATGTGTACCGACATATGGCACCATTAGGTCGTGATCCCCACTGTTTATTAGAAACACAAGAAGCAAGTTTGTGTAAATAGACATACAATAGTGTGTGTATCAAAAAGTTGCATGGGGCTTTCAGTACCTGAAGATCAAAGCTCGACAATTTCTCTTGGTTAGCATTTTGTGGTAGACGACACTACTGAGGACGTTGAACTCATATAATGGCATCGAACTTTTACTTGATGAGTACCTCATCTCCAAGTTACATAGCCGAAACTCCTTCACCATTCCCTGATTAATAATAGTATTTATATCAACCCAACTGCTATAAATGAATGAAATGTCAATTTTTACCAGTTAACATTAGCATACCTCATGTACTCTAAGTGCTCTCATAACACGTTTATCATTGGCCCAAAGCGTTGCATAATTATAATAGTCTTCCTGTACAAAGAAATATATATAATTGCATATATATTACATGTTCATAGCACGAAAATATACAAGAGTGTGAGAGCAAGGGAAATAAATACTCGACAACGACGAGTATTATTAGCCGAAGATTGTTGAAGAACCATTTTAATCGGATTGGCATTGGCCTCGGGATTTCCCTGATTTCCCCTTATTTGATATAAACTTTTCAACAAAGAGGTTGATTCTTGGCAATTAGGATCCAAAATACTTTCAATGTTAATGTCTTTAACGCGCTAAAATAAGAAAGCAAAAGTATTAGCTAACATGATTAGAACATATTATAAGATAATTAAGATGAGTTTAATGGTTACGAATTACACTTACTTTGTCAACTTCATCAAGATTTGACGTGCATAGCAAGTTTTTAGAATTAGCTTTTACCAAGTCTCCGTTGCAGTTCTTTCTTGTTGACTACAATAACACACAAAGTGTATTACTATTTTCGAGTTGCATTTTGTTTGAAGAAAAGATATGCTACATTTGTGAAAATGAAGATTTATGCTAGCTTACCTCGAATAGTTCTTTGGGTATAAGTGCGACATGATAAGCATATTCGAATCTCGAGTTTCTATCACCACTTTCATCAGTTAGCGGGTTTCCTGCCATGTACCCCTACGGTTTTTTCCATCAAATCAGCAATAATCTTAGAAATATCAACATGCATGTTTCATGCTTAAAAACTTATAAAATTCAATAACAAGATACTTATTTGAAGTTAGTTATATTGGATACATTACTTACTTTAATGTTAATATTAGGCTCTAATCCTTTCTCGTTACCTTTAAAAACAACACGGATTAAATCATTTTATGTTTCCTTTAAACATATCTGTCGTTAGACTTGGTAAAAAACCTGAAGGTAATAATACAAAATAAAGATGTAGCAGAGTAAAATATGATACCTTTATATAACTCCTCGGTAACCATTGGAATAACAATCCCAGAATAAGAGATTCCAGTAACATACATAGGATTGTCTGAAAATCTGGGATGATCTCTAACAAACTACATATATATTAAGTAACGATCAGCACAAATCATTCGTTAGTCGCAATATAATTTGATTTATTACGTATACTGCATACCAACCTTCCTAATAAATTCAACAGTTTGTGATGCTGATAATGTATCACTGGAACGAGCAGCATCTGAAGTTCTCGTATATGAGTACCCGGTCAGCGTAGGTGCATCTACATATATGATATTCGCCACCTTTGTTTGCAAGTGTACGAATTTCCAGCTTAATAATATAGTTTAGTCAAAATTAAATTAGTTAGAATTAGACACTCAAAAATATATGTGTACCTTTGTCCATGAATTTGGGTCAACTTGGAGAGCAGGGACATTATGGATGTATTTTCCGTATTGAATTTGCATAGGACCTATAAAAGATAAATAACCATGATAAGTCACAATCTTCGAGTTGTCTATGTTTTAAAATGATTAAAATATTAAACAAAATAAAAATCATAGTAACATTAAGCTTGATATATTAAATATTAATAACCAAATTTTAAACCCATCAGCAAAACACTTTCAAATTGTTTGAGAAATACTGACTGACTAAAGGCTAATGTCATTTATTCATGATTTGTGCAAATCATACAGCTAATTTCATAAGATGCATGTATAGTACATATACCGATTTCAAAAAAGAACGCATGAAGAGTGGTACAACCAGGTCCTCCAGCAAGCCAAATAATAAGTGGATCCTCCTCAGGATTACCTTCTGATTCCACAAAATAGTAAAATAGTTGCACATCTTCATCTTTTCCTACTCCAATGTACCTTCATTTTTCATTTTCATACATCAACATGCACATTATTCATTACATTAATTAAAAATATTTGATTAATCATTACAATATCAATTGGTTAAAGCTACTAAGTCCAACACTACATATATTTATTCAACTATTTACCAGTTTCTGATTATTCCAAAGGTATACTAGTAATAACTTTTAAGACCAATCTTTAACAAAAACTTAAGAATTAAAACAAAATTTATAATTTAACATTATATACCCAGTTTCTAGTTTGAAAGGGAGACGACCACGAAATCCAGGTAAGGTTTGGACGATCGTCCGGGAGGCAACAAGTGTGGAAGAAACCAAAAGAAAGTACTCCAAGTACATTAAAACTAAAATTATGTGCATCATTAATTACTTTGTAGATAGATAGATACAAAATGAAAAATGAAGATTCATTACTGTTGTGTTTTAAACTTATATGTGAGAATGCTGGAGAGAGAGACAAGTGTCCGGTGTCATAAAAACATGAGATGAGTGTACAATATCTCAAATTTTACATGCAATGTGTGGAAATTGTCGGCCCTTACTATTTAAGTACTTATATAATATTATTAAAATATCTTCTTTTCTTCTCGTACGTAGCTAGCTAGCTTATTTGATTATTGACGGTATTGTCGTTTACCTTTGTTTAAATAATTTATTATTTAATTATTTGTCTCGTACTCAGGGATGCCATTCAACGGTAATGAACTACAAGTAAGTCGAGTTTTTGTCGATTAATTCGAAATTCTATTAGAGTTTGAATTTGAACAAATAAGTTTTTGTCGAGAAATTTAAAAGTCTAAGTTTGAAATATATGTTGTGTTTAGCTTGAACTTTAAAAACTCTTACTCGAATTATTATCGAACCTTAATAAATGTTATGTATATGTAGTGTATATACATAGCCGGTCCTGACTCCTGAGTTATTTGGTGTCCCGGCGACAACAAAAACACATCTTATTAAATTCTGTAAATAGACAATCATATATATTTGTGTAGGGATTTTATACTTAATCAAGCTCGACGTATCATCATCACTCCGAATTCTATTAAAAGGTAATATATTTGAGAATAAAGTTAAAAATCCAAATTAGCGTTCCTTATTATATATAAAGACACGTTTTACTTAAAACTTGACACATCATCCTTTTTATTTTCATCTTTATTTTATTATAATTTCATTCCTTATTACTCCGTATTAGAAAAAGACACATACTTTTTTAAAAATTAACACATCATACCCTGTAAGTTTGACACATCATCCTTTTTATTTTCATCTTCATTTAATTATTATTCTTTAGATAAAAAGAAAATTTCATGAATCATTTTTTAAACTCTGTGTTTTCAAATACTTATGAAAACAAAAGGTTTAAGAACACTTTTATTAATACGTCTTTTAAACATAAGTTTGTTAACATTTTCCAACATTTGTCATTTCAAGTCTTTCAAAACGTTTACATCTTATTAACACACTTTTTAAGCAATCGTTTAAGTGCATATTTGGTTATCATTAATCATATTTATTAGAAATGCACAACTCTTATTTTGATGATGGTAAAGATGATTAACATAAGATTATGTTACTCGCGTTTGATTACCTAGTTGGTGAGGTAATAGCTTACCAAGGTGATGATCAGTAGTTGGTCCTAGAGGATGATCAGCGACACTGGGACTGAGACACAACCCAGACCCCTACGGGAGGCAGCAGTGGGAAATTTTCCGCAATGGGCGAAAGCCTGACGGAGGAATGTTGCGTGGAGATAGACAGCCCGCGAGTCATGAACTTCTTTGCCCAAAGAAGAAGCAATGATGCTATCCGGGGAATAAGAATCGGCTAACTCTGTACCAGCAGCAAATATTGAGGAAGCAAGCGTTATCTGGAATGATTGGGCGTAAAACGTATGTAGGCGGCTTTTTAAGTCCGTCATCAAATCACAAGGCTCAACTCTGGACAGGCGGTGGAAACTACCAAGCTCGAGTAAAGTAGGGGCAGAGGGAATTCTGGTGGAGTGGTAAAATGCGTAGAGATCGGAAAGAATGCCAACGGCGAAAGCACTCTGCAGGGCCGACACTGACACGAAGAGACGAAAGTTAGAAATTACATACCTGCATTTACATCACGTTGAAGATACGGGCCAAATCGACAAGAGAAAGAGTGAAATTGTAAACTGTGGCTTGCTGTCCAATTTTCACTTTATCGGGTACAACACCCGAGATTTACTCCAAGAAAACGTCAATTTTACTCATATATTACAGTTTTACGTTACAAGCGGAAGCGATACAAGGTCCAAAGTAATCCAAAAGATGACTATAAATAAGCAACAACGTCTTCGAGTATCATTTGATCATACGAGTTACCTTCTTTAAGAGCCAACTAGTTGTGTCCTGAGATATACACGTACATGAAGCCCAAAGGCTTAGTGATTTTGTGTACAAAATATCACACACAATTTGCAATGATGACGTGTAACAAAAACATAAAATATAGAAAGCATAGAGAGATCTCTATATATGTCAGGGTTAACTAGATTCCAAGTCGTTATCGATGTATGCAATGATACCGTGTAACATGAAAATATAAAACATAGAAAGTATAGTGAGATCTCTATGTTTGTCGGGGTTAACCAAAGTCCAAATCGTTATCTGATATCGATAAGCATTTGTGTTATCTACTCACGACTATCTATACCAGCACTAACTATCTATACCAACAGTAACCATAGTGACAAGTATCTGCTAGTATCAAATTAATGCAAACAAGATGCCTCATGTGTATTAATGATACCAATATATATATATATATATGTATGTGTATGTGTGTGTGTGAGCAAACGACCATTATGCTTCAGCCTTTATAATTATATATATATATATATATATAGATGAGTCAACAGCCATTACATTTCAGTTTTTGGTTATTCAACGACTAACACGACATAATATATTTAAAATTCAACATTTATACTTAAATGAAATTCAAACGGATAATCAAGTAATCATGTAATTACGTGGTATCTTGTATATATCTCAGTTTTGAAAATAACACGAAACTCAACTCATTAGCTTAGAGTCGGATTATCATTTCAACCTATTGACTATACATGACTTAATTATAATGTGTCGAGAGGACATTAATATATTTATTGAATATAAATCTACAAACTAAACCATATACATTTGATGTGTTGTATATTTTATTAGTATAATTATAAATAATAACAAATGAATAATACATTTACCAAACTAAGTATTTTTGTCTCATTGTTAACTAGTCTAGGGAATGATTACACTAAGTTTGAGATTTATAAAGCTCTTATAACCTCTTTCCTCTTTATTTTGTTTGCTTTTAATGATTTTTATGTAAGAAAAGATGTTTAATTGTTAGAGATAGAATTCTTTGTGAAAAGTTTTAAAAGCCTTTTGATACATTTCATTGAGAAAAGCTTTTAAAAAAATTATGAAAAAATGATTATTAAACATGCTCTAAGGGCAATATAATGTCCAAAAATGATCATTAAATGTACGGTAATTAATGTATGACAATTAATACACCTTATATATATATATATATTGTTTTTTATTAGTTATCGTCAAGGTTATTTTATTATACTTTTTATCTTTTCATTATTAAATTTTTCAATCATTCTTTAATACATTATTATTTATCATATTGCTCAAATAACTAGCTAAATCATTTAAACATACTCCTGATTTAGTGGATGAATTAATTTTTAATTGCATAATGAGTTTAATCTAATATTTGGTTAGTATATAGTCGTTAAATGTCACATAAAATTTAGCATTAATATATCATGTAATTTCTTGAAGAAGAAAGCACGATATATGATATTAATATGATTAAAATTAGTATGGTATTTATAGTTTATATGGATAAAATATGTGAAAGTATTTCTATATTTTCTATCATAGCTAAATACTTCGATAAAACTTTTATATAGATTAAGTGCAAAAAAAATATAAATCCATAAGTCTACAATTAGTCGATAACTCGATCTCCTCTCAAAACTTCATATTATATAAGTAAAAGGTTGACTTGTTTCTTTTATCAAAAAAATAAATAAATCAGTAACAAATTATCAAGGTTGACGAACTATATCACAACGAAATGGATGACGATTTTTTATAAAAAGTTTAAAAATAAATTCTCTATACTATAACGAACAAGTTTAAATCAATATGCGTCAAAAAAGAGTAATAATAGTCAATTTGTATTAAATCGATAAGGCATCATGTTCTATATTTGCTTTAAGCTCTCAAAGATCTTGAACGGCTTCTGATGTGCTCTTCATTTTATCTTCTGCTTTTCTAACTTAGTTTTTTTTAAATTTTCGTCTGTATTTTGGTCAATTAGAATGTTGATTAATTATTTTACATTCGTAGTTCAATTCTTTTCTTGACTTTGATTTTTCATACATATAGTTAACATTGTTTTTGTACATACCTCAAAGTTAAGTTTCTAACCACGAAGGTAGTAAAACATAGTTAACTTCAAATCTTTGTATTGTAACTTATAATCTTTTCTTTTTATCGAGTTATGTTTAAAGCCAGACTCCGTTACTCTCGCAATCACGAGCCAAAGAACGCACATTATTTATTGATCTCCAGTTCTCCACTAAACGGAAGAACCTGATTTTTTAAGGAAAAATTTCAACGACTAATTTTTCAAAATACCACCTAAAAGAGTGAAACTGGATCCGTAACAGTATAGATCACAACTAACAATATGGAACGAAACTAACCTGGTATGATTTATGGTTTAATATATAGATCGCGCACCACGTTATTATAGCAAAACAGTTTCAGTGACACTCCAAATTTTGATTTTGTAGGTTAAGCTTAAGAAGGATGCTATGTTGAGATCGACTGTGTGTTAATAATGATGCAAATAAGGAAGAAATCACGTACAAGGAATAAGTAGAATGACTCCAAATAGCGAATCATAGTTGAGTAATTATTTTCAACCTAGTGATTTGTGTGGTGTATTTTATAGCTTGTCTATTAGAGCACACAGAGTAAGAGGTCTTTTGTCGCAGTTCAGCATCAAGATCGTCAGAATGGGGTTCCGCCACTCCGGAACGACGTTCCGATGACAACATCCTACCCGGGACGCTGATCAAGCTTAATCTTTTAGTTTATTTTTATTTTTCGGTTGACTTATTTTTATTTCTCTCTTTCTTTTATTTAGTTTTGCATATTTTTAGAAGAATGAATAAGAAAATTAAAGAAAAACGATAAAGAAGGAAGAAGATGAAGAATAGAGGGTCTTTTTTTAAATAGGGTTTTTTTCTTTCTTTTAATCGGGTCAAAGCCAATTTGAAATGAACTAATGTCTTTCTTCTTTTTAAGTGGACTAATGTTTTTTCATTTTTAAAATTATATCATATTTTATACATTTTTGTGGTTCATTCTATTTTTTAATTTTTAAGAATTTATTATTTTAAGACTTGTAATAATTTTTTTAATAGATTTTATTTCTTTCATCTAATTTATTGTGTTATTTATTTATATTTATTAAATTATCTAAATTTTTCAAGCAAGACAAAAATTAAAAATAAATTACTAAACACCGTCTTGAACAATGTTCTCACTACTTGCGTTTTCAGCAACAGTATTCCCGTCGAACAATATAACACCTGCATCACCACTCTATGTGCTCTTAAATGGTTACAGTACGGTAACATTCTTAAAAAATAATTTTCATATAAATTTATCCTTAAAGTTGGATATTTTTTAATTTTGTATTTCTCATAACAAGAGTTGACTAGCATGAAGTTTTGAAGTTTACCAAATTCGAACCGGAAACCACAAGCTAAACAATAAATCAAGAAAATTATTATTAACCCAAAAAGACAGAGAGATGATTACAAAGCAGATGGCTGAAAATCTACTTATCTTTACCATCTTTAGCACTACATTAAAAATTAAAGAAAAAAACAAATAAATTTGTAGAATTTTTGTAAATGTGGCATTCCTCTTTCTTTCAAAGTGATAGAACATTTTGACAATGACAACCACGGAGAAATAGGTAACTAAAATCTAATTGCAATTTTCAGGTGATAAAAGGTGAAGCAACAAAGGGCAAACGTGATCTCCTAGTGCCAAAGAGAGTTTTCATAAAAATGATCAGCCACAATTATAGTGGCCTTAATGCCAAGTCTCGTACACAAAATGACCTTTCCAACAAATTTTGTACTTAATGCATAGTACAAAAAGACACAAGGCAACACAGCATTTACCTTACTCGACCTGACCTGACCCGACCCGACAGACCAACCCTAGATTTTCAAACTTATATCATACCGTAACTGAAAAGGCGCGTTTTTTCAATGAACGAGAAACAACCGATTATTGATTACCCACATACCGAGAAAACACGGCCAATCATCCCTTGGGTCCAAGTGGCAGTCTCTTTGAGCTGCTCGTCTTCAGATTGAAGGCACTCCCCCAGTAATTCGCTACAGAATGCCAACTCTTTGAATAGCATCTTAACCTTTGAACCAAGTGCATCTGCAAGGTCTCCAAGCACTGCTACTGCCGCTCTTACCACAGTCTCATCCCTACAAAACTCATGAATGTCAGAATCACAACAAAATGAAGTTTAGCACAAAGTACATTGAATCTTAAGTATATCGACTCATTCACCAACAAATCAAAAATCACTTCAAAAAAGATCGAATGAATATAATATTTAATCCAATTCATGATTGACGAAACAAGTAAAAGTGACTCAATCCAAAATTAGATTAACAATACTCTCAAAGCAGTAAAAAACAAAATAATTACACTCTAGGCTGAATGATATATCAGTCAAAATGCAGATTCTGATGTTCCATTATGTTTAAAAACGAACAGCTTAGAAAAATCAGTGTTGGTGATGTCACGTCTTAATTACTCAGAATTAAATTTAACATTGAATGATGTTCACTTTATAAAAAAAATAAAAAATGAGCCTAAGTTCAAGTAGCAAGTCCGCCTATGCTAGTAAATTTTTGTAGTCAGATAGCTCAGCCAGACATTGGAAAGCGTAAATAAGAAACAATGGCAATACGACATGATGCCCTTGTAAGTGTATTTTCATCACAAAACTGTATTTACTGTATTGAAAGTAAATTTTATTTGGTTTATAAGCATATAGCACTCCAATTGGTATATGGAACATATTGTTCAACATGTAGACAAGTAAATAAATAGTACAACCAATAGTTGATAATCCGTACCTGTGGGCATCCTTAACAACCACTTCTATGAACTTCAAGAGATGTGGAGCATGAGGCATCATGAGCTCAGCCTTGGAATTCTTGAATCCTTGTAAGATACCAGAGTGTGCCTCAAAGATACTTCGCTTGAGCTGATTGCCATACTCCACCATCTCTTCATCATTAGTGTCTATCTGAGCACAGACTTCAGCAGCCCCTTGCATCATTGGCATTGCATAAGGAACATACTTCTCAAAGTGCTCTCCAATCGCAAGTGCCACATCACCAAAGCATGAAAAAATTGGAGGCTTAACAGACCGATGTAAGTCAGCACTAGAAAGATCCTTAAGGAGCAGCGTCATGATATTATCACAATAAGGTAACATCTTGTCATCCAAAGCCCTGCATATATCACCAACAACCCCAACGGAGATGGAACAAACCTGGTACTCCTCAAAATTCTGAAGACCCATTTCTAAATATTTGTAAAACTCTGACATATACTTTCCAAATTCTGGTCCAGTAGCATAAGCAAGAGCACCAATGGCAAGCATTGCTTCTTCATGTACTGTTGAGCTACGACAAGCAAACACTTTAAGAAATAACATCATAATTTGGTCTGCAGCTTGAAATATAATGGGCTTAGTTTCATCAGTACTGCTAAGTTTCTGAATAATTACTTGCATAACACCACAAAGCAAAGCTTGAAGATCTCCTTGCTTTTCTCTATCATCTGATGACAGAATCTGAAGCTCAAATGTTTGTCCCAGTTTGGTCATAATAACAGGAAGAAGCTGTGTTACTATTTGAGATGATTCAGCAAGGTTAGAACACCTAACAACCTCATTCAAGGTTTCATAAGCTGCAGACCTTAATTTTGTATCACTGGCATCAGTTCGTTCAGCAGTTGCAATAAGAGAAGTTATGATATCTGGAAGATATGGTGTGAGAACAGATGAACCAGTTTCAAAACCCTCATATCCCTGAGCAAGATAATAAATTGCTCCACAGACTTTCTCTGCAACATGGGAGGAATCTTTGATACTTTCTAGAAGAACCACCATAACTCTTTGAAGGTTAGCAGGCGAGATAACAGAAAAGCCGGTGGCTGGACTGTGCAATAACTCAAATATACGGCTGAGGGTCCATGCAGTAGTGTCTTTCACATGGCTGTTTTCATCCCTCATAGCATTAAGCAAAAATTCTAATGCAGATATAACCATTGGGGATAGCTTCTCAACACTTGGGCCTTCAAGAATTGATCCAAATGCATATGTAGCTGCCTCACGAGATCGCCAATCAAGCTTTGAAATATTCTCCTGCACAAAAGGCATAACTAAGGGCACAATCGCATCCCCAACAGTTCTTGCAACAAGACCAAGACATGTTCCTCCAGCCATAGACACGTTCCAGATACCATCTTCTTGATCTTGATCTTCATCTTGCTTCAACAAGGTTTCAAGTAACATTGGAACCAACAAAGATAGAGCCTTCTCGATAAACCGTGAATGAGGGTATGAATCGCCGCTTTCACCACTTTCAAAGTCTTGAAGCTCAATCTCTTCATCGCATATTGAGCTCCAGAACTCAATTGCTTGAAGAGCAACACCTTCTTCATCTCCTTTGACAGCACTTGCTGTTAGTTCAAAGAGGGTTTGCATGTATGGCTCTAAAACATCATAGTATGTTGAAGCTATTGAAACAAGACATTCAAAAGCAGCCTGTCTGATGTCTGCTTCCTTAGCCATGGCTGTTTCACAAACAACTTTCATGATGTAGTTCCTCTCCATTTCATTTTCAAAATTGGTTTGAGCAAAATCAAGAGCATTGTATAATGCTGTAGTTGCTGCAAGACGGACAGAACTCTGCTCAGTAGCATTCATGCCTTGGACTACAGCAGTAAGAACAGAGTTGACCTCATCTTGCACAAGATCATTGTGAGAGATCTCTTCACAAACGTACCCAAGTGCCTCCAAAGTTGCTTGCTTCAATGATGCTGGTTTATCTTGTTGGGTCATATTACTAAGCAAAGAACCAATAAGCTCAGGCCATTCTTTTCTTGGAATTTCAATGGATGCAATTTTGGCAATAACTTGGGCAGCAGTATGCCCCGCTTCAGAAACAGATGAGCCAAGAGTACTTAATAGCAAGCCTTTAATTTGAGATCTGAATGACACGTCATTTGACACCCACCGTTGCACTAAATGTTCCTTTGTAGCAACATCTTTAGCATCCAAGGAGTTCTTAAGCACAATACCAGCCAATCTACGAGACTCCAGCGGTTTCCCATCATTGGAGAGCTCGAGTGACAAAGACAAAAGAAATCCAGGAAGGTTTTGCTCCTGAAACTGCCGCAGCCTAGCCTCTGCCTCAGTTCGAACTTGTGTATCTGCTGATTGAGCAGATAATAGAAACTCCGTAATCTCCACAGCCATTTCTCCTATAAAAATAGCACATGAATTACTAACAATTATTTTCATATTTGACAGACATATCTTTAAACAATCCAGAGTTCCCTTTATGAACTATGAGATGGGCTAAAACCGTGGTTAAGAAAACAATTTATGAGAGCATAACAAACAAAATCAAGTATTTATGTTTATTGACAGAATAAACAATGACGTTACAAAATATGATGTCATAACATGAGCACAGTGTTTCCAAAGAACTCGTAAGATAGCGGTCGGGTATAGAACCACGACATGCAGAATCTCAAAATCAACCAATACAGGAGGAGTAACAATTAGATAGGAGTTTTTTTAATAAAAATGTTAATACCACTGGCAGTTTACAAGCATGCACCTTAAATTTCTAGTATAGATGTTACAAGTTCGTCTAAAGGTACTCAAATAGTACAAAAGTACCTAACATCTAAGATTCATCATAATTTACACATTTTGTATTCAATAAGCCACTCTTTTATCATTCATGTTAAACTCAACTTCATCATTCCATCCCCCTTCCCAATTATTCACTGAAAAATGTAACAACATTTTATTATGTTTATCTTTTTCTTACTCTGTTTCATCAAAGTATAACATTCATATTTTACAAACATCGATCAATGAAAATCTCTCTAAACATAATCCCATCAGATTAAAAAAAAAAAAAAGCATCGACTTTGTATAGCTTCAGCAAATGAACAAATTCACGTATTTGTGGAAGGCTGGAAGCTCAGTAGTATAATCTCCATAGCTCAACTAAGATATATCACAAGTTCAAATACTACAAACCTAACAAAAAAACAGTTACATAAATCAAATCATCAAACGACTGAAAAACTAAATTATTACTCCAAAACATTAAGTAAATCAAGTGATAACATCAGTAAACATATAACTGATACCACCAATTAACAAATGAACTAAGATCTGTAAGCAAAACATATATATTAAGCTAAACACACAAATAAACCCTAGCCAGTCACAAACAGAATCGATAAACATAAATTACAAAAAGAAAAAAAAAAACCTAACCGCAGCTATAATAAAGCATGAACTAAACGTAGATCTGCAGTTCAAAAATTAAAATTCCAAAAACCCTAATTAGAAACTAAAACAACTATCAACAAATTATACCTTCAATCTAGGGGTAATCGGATGAACGCAGAATCAATTTCAAGTGCCACACAGACCGAAATGAAGTATACAAGTATATAGAGGCAGAAAATGTGTATATGTGTGTGCTTTAGAAGGTGTTTTAGGGTGTATATATTTCGAATGAGTGAAAGGAAGCGGGAGTGATGAAGAGAAAAAATTGCAAAACGGGCAGGTGACCGAACTGCCCGAGATCGCCGACCTGGGTGTTCTAAAACCCTAGTTTTCTTTTGAGATGGATAAATTTGAAATGTGGCACGTGCGAAGAGCGTGTTCGATATAAATTGTTCTTTCTTCTCTTTTTTGAAATTTTGTGATTACGATTTCTTAAGTGCTTTTTTAATACATAAAATTTGTTTCTATAGTTGTACCTATGAGTTGAAAACATTTCTCTCAGGACATTTCTAGGGGCCGTTAATGGAAGCTTCTGCCATATCAATTAATGACGTCACTTAATTGTTATTATGTATTTTTAAAGAAAATATCATGATAGAACTAGTGGAAGACGTCTTATTATAGAGTTAACTTTTTTTTTTACTTTAAATATATAATAAAGGTATTATCGATAAATATGAGGCTCATAAAAGTTCATTTTTTCAGTCTACTATTGGCAGTGTTTAATCTTTATTCAGTCGTTCTGAGAAAGTACTAACGTAGCATTGAGCTGGTAATTTAGTTTTTCAATTCTTCAATTTACCATCAGAAGTGTTCTTAATGGACATACGCCTTACACACAAAAATAACAATATATAATGAGGTATTTTAAAAATAAATTGTCAACTCAATTAACATCTTCAATGCATGTATCGAATTACATTATTTTGATGTAAATAGATGATTTTTAGACTTAAAATACTTTTCAACAGAGGAGGTGAGTTCAATGATGAATGCTAAAAGGGTGATCATAAAAACCATTTTAAATGCATCATATAATGTAGTTAGAGCGAGCAATTTTAACCCAAACCTTAAAAAATGGGCATTAATAAACTATTTTGTATCAATATTGAGCTTACTAAACTCCTTTTTTTGAATGTGTCATACTCTACGTCTATCTTTCCCACTTCGGGTACAATGGGTGAATGAAACTAAAATTTTAATATTTTCAAATAGTAAACCATACACTACTATACTACCGTGCTATTTTAATACTAATGATAAAATATTTAAACAATAACAAACGCAAGTAATTAAAAATAATATTGATTCTTTATAAACTTTACATATTATTTTGCAATTTTCATTATTTTTAAAACGTAGTAATCATATTCTTTTGCAATTTTATTTATAAATTTTTTTTGGAGTTAATTAAGATACATAACCTAATAAGTTCAAATTGAAACTAAAAAAATAAGCCACAAATATTTTTATTTATGTAAGTCCGTTTTGACCCGAGCCCGTTATGACCCGCACCTGTTGTGGCCATGGCCCGTTAGGACCCAAACCCATTTTAGCCCGATTGCAAGAACCGACCCGCCCGCCCATTTCGTCCCCTTTAAATGTAATCTTTATTATATCTAAAAGTGGAGTTCATTATGCCTAATCATGCTTATGTGGCACCAATAAAATTTTGACAAATACACAAAATCATATGTGTAATTTTCTTAAATTTTCTCACATTTAATATGCCATGTCATTAAATCTTATATGGAATAATTAAAATTTTTAAAACTACTCACTTAAATTAATTTAATTAATTACCATTATTGAAACATTTATTTCATTCCAAATGCTACTTTCAAGATATTGGACGTTAAAGCACTAATATGTAACTATAAACTCATGAATAGAAAATTTAAAATTTAAAATTTTATTAGTGCCAATAAAATTTACGTCAATGATCATTTACTGAGAGAAAAGTTGCTATAAATTTACGTCTCACATTTATGAATAGAAATTTTAAAATATAATATTCTAAAAATAACTCTCAATTTGTATAACTATAAATTTTTAAGTCCCACTTACCAAACACAATTCAACTTGATTTATACAAACACACTTTCATGGTATGTGTATGAAATTATATTATATAAATATTAAAACAAAATGTAATTTGATTAACGCATAAACTTTAATAACTGCATATATTTTACCCAATATATAAACATTATCACCTTGCATCGCACGGGTTTTAGCACTAGTAGTGTATAGATATAGAGAAGTTTAAGTTAAATCAAATGTCATATATTAATTAGTTTATAGTTTATGTAATACCCCATTACTTAATAAATAAAATAGTTATTATAATTAATTTTGTTATAATAAATTATATAAAAATCTTGATTAGTTAGTGGATTTTGATGAATAAGCCTAAAAAAACATTAGACTTATGACTAATCTTTACAAAAGACACTTGTACATCTTTTAACTATTAGAGGATGACTAATCAAGACACTTGTAAAGCATGTAACTAATAAGAGCAATGACTAATCAACATAGTTAGTGGTATAAATAGGTGATTTATGCTAGCTTATTCCTCTTCTTGGTAATTTTGAAAGAAACAAAATAAAGAGTATAAATTTCCATCTCAAAACTCATAACATATACATACTAGAGTTTTAGAAAGGGGAAGGATTAGTAGAAGTAAAAGGTGTAGGTCAACAATCATCATCTCATCTTTCACCATTAAGTTCTCATCATAAGGTATATACATATACATATCTCAAGTCTTAACATTTTATTTGATGCTTATTGAATTCTTTATTTTCATATCTTTGATGCATATGTAATTAAATGTAATAATCTCCAAAGTAATGGTTTAACCATGTATTAGTAATATGATGGTTCAACCATTCTTGAAAAATGGTTAATAAAATGTTACAAAGTGAATCTTTATGTAAAAATTGGCTAAAAATCCGAAGTATAACTATAAAATTCGGATAGGGGCTTTAGTGACTGTTTTTACAGCTTTTGTGACAAAAAAATCCGTCGCTAAAACTGTTGCAGATTATTTTGGACATTTTGTGACAGATTTTGTAGTGTCATTAAAAGTGACTGCACACATTAATCTTTTAAAATTGTTAGAAAACTTTGTATTTAACCACTTGCTTTACTTTACATCAAACAAATTTTATAACAAAATAATGAAATATATGTTTTGACAATTTAAAAGCTTATATCTTACGAAATAAAATAAAATGACATGTTGTAACATTTTTAGATTACCCACTTTTGTTGTTAAATGAATTCTAAGTATAGTCATTATATTGGTTTTAGGAAAAGGCAAAGGAGTAATCAACCTTCCAATTTAAGTGAGTATTCTTGTGTATTTTAGAAATGAGAATGTATGCTAGTTATGTGTGTTTATTCTTCCATGTAATATGAATTTTTATGACATATTTATATGCTTTGTTTATTGATGATATTGCATTTGTATTTTATACATTCTAATGATTGTTGTGTGATGGACAAATTACTTTTAAATGAAAATTTCTTGATATTAACTCAAGTTGGTCAAGTCTTTATCTTTGTGGTTTTGACTCACCATAACACTTAAAATGATTAGCATCGCTATCAATGAGTGTCTAATGTCCTACATCACAATAATCGGGATCCCCATAAATTCATTCAATGTTGAACTTTGATTATATTATGATTGTATTATAGATATATTTGTTCATTATTGTGTGTGATATTTTATGTACACAAACACACAAGCTCACTAAGCCTTAGGCTTACGCATTACTTACATTCTCAGGTTCAAAGAGGTAGATTCGACTCGTGATGTATCAATAATAGGTGAAATGGAATAAGGAGACTATTTTCCTTATTATCCAAAAAATTCCCCGACGTTTCTAGTTGTTTTATTATATGTTAAGATGTAACTTTTGTTGGCTATTAGGCATTTTGTAAGATACTTCCGCTACTACTCTTCATGTATTTAAGCTTTTGTGTAATATTAAATCGGAGCGTTACAGTTTAATAATGTTTGTATTAATGAGAATTTAATAATTAATAATTATGATATGTTAGTCATTTCTATGAATTCTAAAAAAAATCTCTTAGTAAATGTAAGGACAAATTAGTCATTTTTATCTTAAAAATATATAAAAATGTATTATTATTATTATTATGTATTAGTAATAGATAATAGATATGTTTATAATATATAAAATTAAAAGGACTTAACGAGCAATTAATACAAAATCTGGAGATATTGTAGAAACGGAAATGAGGAATGTAATATGGATGGAACCTACGTAAGAAAAAGAAACGAAAAGAAAAGAAAAGGAAGCGAGCGTCAATTTTGTATCACATGGATGTTGGCCGCTGTTTAATTGGGAAGGGCCATTTGTAAAGCAGGGTGAATTCGGGCATGAAGCAAAATCCTAAGCAGGCCATTGAAAATAATATAAATATATATTTTAAAGATTAAATTCTACATACGTATATTACTACTCAAATTATTAATTTATTAAAAAATTAGGACTTAGAGCACTCATAGTAATTCTAGTGACGCCCGTTCGGAGATCGTTCTGTCACTCACCATGAGCATTGAACGTCATATGTGTGGTGAGATTGTGGGGAATTGTAGTGCGGTAACGACGATGAACTTGAACAATATTTTTTTCTTTTACTTTGATATATGAAGAGAAGAGAACATAATTTTTTTAAAGAAATAGAGACTATACGAGAAAAATATGTAAAAACCATATAATTGTGTATGCCAAAAAAAAAAAAAGTATGTTTGTTATTTTTAAAAGTTTAAAGCTTAGGTCAATAATTAAATTAATGTGTGATAACACGTAAAAAGTCAATATTTTTACATGCATTGTTGATTCCATTTTAGACAAATATTTAAGACTACTTGCGCTAATATTGCATTTATCTATCATATTTTGTCAATTAGGTCAAAATGAAAGTGATATCGAGCCTAAATTCAAAGAATCACGACCAGTGCACGAGCCGAAATGACGACCAGACCACGACTCGATCATGGCTTGGACCATAGCCGAGGAACTCAAGTCACGACCCAACCATGACTGAGTAATCATGGTTGAGAAACTCAGGGTCATGGCCTAGCCGTGACCGAGTAAGTTAGCCAGATTACTCAAGGGTCATGGCCAAGCCATGACCAAGAACCGTAGTCGAAAAACACGTGTCATGGCCAAGTCATGATCGAGTGAGTTACTGAGTAAATGACTAAGGCAATAGCCAGGCACGAGCAAGCAATCACCATATACGATGACCGCGTAAATGACCAGAGAGTTTCACTTGGCACGTGCAAGTCGTGATCCAGCGGAAACCGAACACCGACTCGGTCATGCGACCAAGTGACTTGGTCATGTGGTCACCGTCACCGAGCAAGCGACAACTGAAGCTGGACTCGATGAAAATTTCTCGGTTGCGACTCTCAAACATGGCCAAGATCAAGCCTTTTTACGGATGCGGCCAAATAGTCCAATCACAAGTCCAAATTCCTCTGTTTTGTGTTTAGCAGATTACGGGGTTTAAGTTGGATCCGGGTTTGGCCCATGGGTCAAACTTGTGAACTGTTAGAAGTTACAAGGTGTACCAATTAAAATGGAAAGGTCAGGACGAGACGAACATGTTGGCAAATATCCAAAGGCAGTTTGTCCACCTTTAGGGGTCAAATTCCTTTTCTAAAACATTAATTTTAACTTTTCTCAAATTTTACACATTTTCAAATATTTTAAAAAATAAAAAACAAATTCTTAAATTTGTTTTGGTATGAATTATTATTTTTACAGCTTTATTTAAATGCTTAATTTCAATTTTATATTTTATATTTCTATAATTCTATAATTTTAATTTTTTTTATCAAATTTTAAGATTAAAATTTATTGTTTAATAAATTTAACATTTTATTTCACAC
This sequence comes from Logfia minima, assembly GCA_963921325.1. Taxonomy (NCBI): domain Eukaryota; kingdom Viridiplantae; phylum Streptophyta; class Magnoliopsida; order Asterales; family Asteraceae; genus Logfia; species Logfia minima. Next base: position 39,892,290 of record OY992764.1, read on the forward strand.
CATTTATTTTTTTCATAATATTTAATATCAAAAAATATATATGAAATGTCAAAGAAAGTCGAACCTTGTGACAGCCAACGAATATGCATTTTGCAATTTGGCGATCGACTTTGTAATTGAACGGTGATGAACTTGTGAAGTATTATATATGTATATATATATAGATATATCAATTTCTGGTTATTTTGTTTCGATATTATGTGAGAAACGGAAAAAATTATTCTCCCTTTTAAAGAATCATATGTAAGTGTGTTGATTTATAATTTTATTTTAATTATTAAATAATATAATATTATAAATTGAATGAGCGTGAATCAAATAAAATTTTCTATTGTACTGTATATTCTACTAGTTATATTGTAACTTGTTTTAAATGTAATAAAGAATTATTTCTGGTGCGATATACTATTCCTACAATGACCGCATGAAATAAAATATGATTTTACAAGATTTGTCTCGATATATATAATCTGACAAAATAGAAAGTAAAGAGTAATTTACTTCATCTTAAACTTTAAGTGAGATGTGAACAAATTAAGTTTCAATCAATTAAATGAAAAAATAGAAATAAAAAAGTAAGACATTGCTTAGATTCTTTTTGGGCTTGACTAGGTTAGAGTAGGGGTGGTAATTTGATTTGGGTGAATTGGATTATGTGGATCAAAATTAGTCGATCTAAACTCGGTCTAAATTTTTAATCGGGTTGAATATTTTAATTCAACTCATATTTCAATCCAACCTAAAATCTGCTAACTCAGACTCGATTCCAGATAATCTGTTTATTTAATATGGTCAACAGATTTTCAGCTTAGTTTAAACTAATAGATCATAATTTCAAGTCATACGAGTCAATCTCTTAGTTTATAATTCATACTAATAAGCATAAAAATGTTTATAAAATTTAAAAAAAATCATATTATCTAGTATTTTATCCAAATTTAATATTGAAACATCATTACACACTTTAATGTATTAAATTAAAGTAAAACACTTAAAATTTTTAACTACATCTATAATTTATTCGAGTTTTCGAGTCAATGCAAAAACTCATTGAATGACCTAAATCCAACTCAAAAAGTAGCAGGTTGACGGATTCGCGTGTTAAAAATCCTCCACCCGACCTCCTTATTTTTTAATCGGTTTCATGTTCCATTTCAAATCGCGTCGAAAATTGCAGGCTCTAGTTGAAGTGTATGACCGTACTTAGGCCAGAACCTAATTAGTTGGGCTTTATGGATCAATAGCAGATTGAACTTGGGTTTTGTGGACCAGTCTAAAACGGCCTACTATTGGTGTTTGTGCAGCACTCGACTACCCCAACTGACTAATTGAAAATGAACTACCAAAAATTCTAGCCCAACTTGACCAACCCATAATAAAACCCTACGAGGCTACGAGGATCGCATGTCTACATGTTACGGTAGGGTCTTACAATATGCAATTTTTTTATTTTTTATTTGGGTTAATTGCATATGTCCCTTAAACATTACAAATATCATATACACCCAACTCAATTCAAAAATTACATATATACCCAAAATCCGAATGTAATTATAAATTTATAATTAGAATTCTAAAAATCATCAATAATTATTATTCATAAAGTCACTATTGTATGTCTCCTTTATTAGAACCCTACAATTCTACAACAAATAAATAAAAAAGGTTTATTAGTTAGTATGTGATAAACTGATGGGATAGATCATAAGATAGTTAAACGGCGGCAATTTTTTTAGCTAGTGTTTGACATTAAATTAATACGTGGTCCGATAGTAGGATGGTCATGGAGTCCTTTGTTATTTCATTTGAGTTTTCATGGAGGTTCCGTATATGTATATCTCGCTTGATGTGAATTAGATGTGAATATTTGGAATATTCTAGTGAAGTTTATATTTAGCATATATTAAATTAATATTAATAATATGTATTGAAACAAAATAGGTGATGTAATATTATATATATATATATATATGTATATTAAAGGATTTTGTGATGTGACAATTGAGTTTTGAGTGTTTTTTTTAGAGAGTTCCGTTCGACGAAAGAAAATGTATATAAAGTGACGAGGGTATAATAATGAGATTATATATTTGGAGGTCACCCAAATATATTATTTTATTTTTAATAGGGTATTCATATTTGAAAATGATTTTGTAGGTCATTCAATTATATCATTTTGTTTTTGTAGGCCAACTAAAATTTGTATATTGTTTCATATATATCAAATTTGATTAAAAACTCATAGAAAAGGTGAATGGACACAAATACCTCTATATATGTTAATTAGCATTATTTATATTATTTTAGTTTTATTTAATATATGGGTATTTGGGTCCTTTTACACTTTTCTGATGAGTTTTTAGTTGAATTTGATATATATAGAACAACATGCAAAATTTGGGGGCCTACAAAATGGTTTTCAAATATGGGTGATCTACAAAAATAAAATGATATATTTTAGTGACCTCCAAATATATAATCCCTATAATAATCATTACTGACTTTATAGACATTTTTTTTTATAATTTTTAGAATGCCAATTATGGTTAAATTGGGGTTTGTGGTACATATGTAATTTTTGAAGTGAGTTGGGTATATATATATGATATTTGTAGTATTTAAGGAGGGGATATTTTTAATAACACTTTTTTTTGGTTAAAATTTAATTAACTTTTTTTAAATATGGTCTACATCTAATGCACTGTGAGCATTACATCCTAGTCCCTAGAAAAATAACAAGACGTCAAGACGAGTAAAGTAAAAAACACCCACTTATCCAAATTCCAAAAACACAAGACGAGTAGATACTTACTCTGAAAGTTTACAAATTTTCAATTAATTTTTCGCTATTAAAATCATGAAACCTTAAAAACACCCACCCACCCAAAGATACAAATTAAACGACCAGTTATCCGTTAGTTTTAGCAAAATCTATCGTTTATCATGGTAATGCACTTTAGACCTCGCTCATAATAGCGAACTCCGCACATAGGTAAAAATTTCATATATTATTATATTAATATTAGCAAATAAAGCCCATAAAAGAGCCAAACTGGAAAAAAATTGAAAGATCCGTATATCATTATACTAATACTAGCATCAAATCTCAAGCATAATAGTATGTGAAGATTTTGAATATTGATGTTGAAAGACAAATGTTTAATGGTATCTGAATGCAAGAATCATTACTTAATCTTTAATGAAAGTGACTTTTTATAATAGTTTAGATTGTTCTAATTATAAATTAAAAAATATAATATAAAAGACTAAAGAAAATATTTAAAAGTTTATATGAGATATGATATTAATTGAATGATTTATATTTAATAAGTAGAAGGATAAAATAGTAATTTTTGATTTTCATATTTAAAGATTAAGAAAGAGAGTTATAAACCATTTATAAAGGTTTCATATATGAGTTAACGGCAATTCTTAAAATTGTCATTAAAATGTTAAAACATTTATAAATAATTATAAATTAACCGATACTCAAGAGACATAGAGTGGTCTATACACATGTATTAAGATGTTTGGACGCCTTTAGTCTACACACATGTATTAAGATTTCTCGACGCCTTTATAACAATCCTAAAGAATATGACGTCGTTGTAATTTCCTCCCATATATATCTCACCGGTCTATATGTAGAAATTATGGGTTAAAACTTAAAACTGAAAAAAACATAATTTTTAGTTGAAAATGCGCAATTTATTCTGTCTTATTTTCTTGTAGTTTAGATCGACGTTTATAATGCTTGAGAGTAACTTTCAACATAAATAAATTGATTAAATACACAACTGAAAAAAATATAATAATATAATAGATTAATATAATGATAAGATCCACTTGATATCAGAAGAGCGAAATGATACACTCCATGAGATGTTAACGTTGTACGGATCTATAAATTTTAAAAAGCCAGTTCAATATATTCTGAATTGAATACCTTATTTGTCCTAATTTCGAGCGTTAAGAAATCCATAGAAAGAAAAAGTGTAACGTTATTTCCCTAGAGCAATACAAATCCAAAGTAAAATCATCAAATCATTTCGTTGTGATTTCATTGATAATTAAGGATTGAGGGGTACTAAAACCAAAAATGATTACTAATTAAGCAAAAACACTGCAATTAAACTTGATCAACAGTTTAGAAGTTGTTAAATTTTAGGATGTACATATACTTGAATTCATTTTTACTCCTTGTCTAACTTTAGTCTCTTTTCCATCTATGCAAAGCAGCTTGTGCTAGCAATTGTTTAAAGTTATATACTTGTACATGCAGAATACTACGAGAAATAATAATAAATATTACAAATTGAATGACCATAGAATATTGAAGAAGACGACAGACATACTCATTCTCAAAAGTAATGCGGGATCCGTATTAGTAGGCAAAACACAGACTTTTGTGGAAATCTTCAAATACATATTAGATAAACGGGACCGACCTGACTAATTCGAACTCGACTCATATAACCCCTTTAAGAAAAGGTTCAAAAATTTTATCGGGTAAGTCTCGTGTTAATAAATCACATGACACGGTTTGTGGTCAAATAGATGAATGTGTGCAAAATTTCCTTGGCATGAGTCTAATAAGAGTGAGATCGGATAACTTTGAGTTAAATAATATCTAATATTGTTGTATAGTTATGTGATTCCAAACAAGTATACAATAATTTGAAAACATATATTATTTAGTTTTATCATATGTTTTAATTATGAGTATCAATACAAGCACCCCATCCTTCTTACATGCACACTTCTCTGTACACATACATAAATAATACATTCATGATATCCCTTAATTATTTCAAGTTACCAAAAAGAAAAGTAAAAGCAGAAAAAACCAAAGCTAACACATATAGACACATTGATTCAGTTATAACTCACCAAAATTTAAGTTTATTTATTTAAATTAAAATATTTAAATACTTGTAAATGAGTGCAGCCGTGAACCCATTCATACATGTACTAATACAAACCCAACCTGAAAAATGTTCATGTTTTTACATTGACAGTCGACGATTGGTTGATTGAAAACTGTAACCCAAACTTATTTATCTTTATATCGAGTTTCAGTTCATGTAAAAATTTATCAATAATATAGAAAATGATACGTGTGTAGTTTAACTAAATCGACTAAAATGAACGTTAAAACATATTACTAACACTCAGGGCCGGGTTGTTGATTTCGGTGGCCTTGTGCCATTACAACAATTAGGCCCTTAAACATAAAAAACTTACATTTATTAATAATACAAACTGTTAATTATAAGTACACAAGTGAAATAACATGTGCTATGTATTGTTCTGTTAAGTATACATGTGAATCGTAATTTATTTGATCAAGAAATGTTATTCTTTTAACGAATTAGTAACACAAACAAAAGTAGCTGAATCGATAATATATATGATACGGAGACAAAAATAAAATCATGTAGCAAAATGGTTGCAAAGATATTTGTTTGAAGTTAGAAGATGGTTTACTTAATATTTGTTTTAAAACAAAATGATAAAATATCAAATTAGTCAAAACAAAATAATGCATGAACGTTGCAAAATAATTAAAAAAGAAAAAGAAAAACTCAATAGTTGAGAATTAAACTCCAGCTTAACTTGTGGAGGTGGTACTACTAAACCATTTCATCTACATAAAAGCTTTTCTATCTAATTCTTAAACTAAATATATATACAAACTTTGTAAATTAGAGGTTCCTTAAGTTCTGTACGGTCGGACATAATGCACATGTCAAAAATCGGACCTGCTAACACGAATAAGTATATATAATGGAAAATCATAAAGTCAATAAAGAAATAAATTTAAATGTACAATTTAACAAAATATGACTAACGAGTTAACAACTTACCTCAAAATAGTACTATATTCTTTCTTACTTTATTTTGATAAAGCAAAACGACTCATTATTTATAGAACCAATGGTCCAATTCTTTGAAGCTATAATATCAACAAAAATTCAATATTTTCAACAAGATTTTAATGTCAAATGCCGAATGGACCCATAGTCGTGATTTCCCAAATTTTAACGTGACTCCTTCTTAATCCCAATGTTTACAAGGTATTAAAAAAATATGAAGATCAGATATGAACTTATAAATTTCGTTACAATATAAAAACTATAATTTATGGTTAAATCATTTCAAATTAACAAATGGCAATATTTCACTCACTTATGTGGCTTTTTTTGGTTTATTTATTTTGCTTACATGAAATTTATAACTGTAATTAATCATGGTTACTGGCACCACTTATTGTGAGATCCTTTACCAGATAAAGGTTGATAGTTATTTCAACTAGTTTTATACTAGTTCCTGCATGTCTAAATAGTTATTCACTAGACAAATGAAATATATATATATCTATAGAAAAATATAATTATTACAACTTTTGCTAATATAATGTTACATATACCTATTTAAATATTTTCGGATTCATTAAACTTAAAAATGAATAATTATTTTAATACAAATTAAAATAGAAAGATACAGAGTTTAGTTAGAACTGTAGAATATTAAATAACAAATGAAATCGATTACCTTTATTGTCCATTAAAGACCCCAACTACCCCCTCAAATGAATTACGATTAGTGTTGATGCGACATCGTGGTCAACCATCACCAAACATAAGCAGGTCGGAGTTCATGGAGGTAACTGCTGATCGTTCTGATCGGTGAAAGTGACAAATCGGTAAAGACAATATTTTTTGTTGGTAATAATCAGATTCAAGTTAAAAATTTTTGTTTATGTTGGTTATCATATGTAAGTTGTCAGACAGTTTTCTTTATTGGTTATTTGATATTCATATAATTAAGTTGTTTGTGAATTATCGTTAATGTTGGTGTTATATTATTTTTTTATGTCAGATTTGGAGTTTTGTGTTGCGTTTGAGCATTTAAAGAGGTTAAAAAAAGTGGGGATCGTCTGAAAAATATGGGGTCACTGGAAAAATCGAATGAAAAGCCATGTAATCTCCAAGTCATATATACACATAGGCTATAGACAATACTATCAGGTAAAAAGAAGTTAATGTTTATAAGAATTATGCTAAGAATTACATTACAACCATATTAGTTATTTAATTTCATTTTTAAGAGTACAGATTAAATAAGAACACTTTAAAAATAAAAATAATACGTCATTTTATCCCTATAAGTAGTGACGGATTTAGATATTTATATCGTGAGGAATAAAATATTATTATTATAACTTTTTTTAATATCAAACTAAAAATTAAAGTTAGTGTATGTTAAATTTTCCATAGAACAAAAAAAATGTATAGAAAGAGAGTCATTTTAGACCACTCCCAATCATTACCGTATCAATTTTGTGTCAGTTGTACCACCTCAGCGCTACATCGGCACCTTCCAAACTAACACAAAATTGGCACACCCCTGCCAACAGTAGCTGTGTCAGTTTAATTTCTGGGGCCCGCTCATATTTAAATAAAACAAAATTCATTAAAATGAAACATCTTACATTAATTAATAAAATAATACATTACAATAATTTAAATAAAATAAACTGAATTTAAATAACTAATCTAGTCTTCATCGGAAGAGAACCCGCTTTGTCGCGCATTTGAACCAAATATCATATTAAAATCCTCTTAATACTTGCGTACGACATTATCCCAAGCTTCTTCAAGTAGTTTTAGTTCATTTCTCGTATGCCCATGGGTATTGATTTGTGGAGAAAATTCCAAGCTTTTAACACCATTTTTTGCTTGGCAGCCTCCTTAATAGTGGCCAACGTTACTTGTTGCATTCGCGCGGATGCCAAAATTGCCGCCCGGGTTTCGTCTCTCGTATGTCTTGACGAAGTTGCATCCGATGCACCCGAACTTCTTTGACTTGTCAAACGACCAGGTGGACGACGAATCGGGTCGTCTTGGAATAACCTTTGTATACTGGCCGTAAGCGGGTTGGTTTGGTTGGGATTCAGGTAAGTTTCTTCATCGCCTAGATTAACTGGTTCCGAGGCTTCTCGGTTTACTCGTTTTCTTGTTGCTGACACCGAAATCATCATAGAACTTTGGGACATTTTTTAGTACGAGCCACGCTTGCTCGTAAATGAAGTTCCGACTGACTAGTTGCTTGAAGTGATTCTGGGCCGCCCTCAAAACGTCTTCGTCTCGGGGCTCGTTATACTTTTTGTAGATGGCCGAGAATATCTTATGTCCGGGCGAATTTTGTTCCATTTTCTGGTTAGTTGATGTTTATTACGTTTTTCATCAACTACCGAATTATAGGCCCTTTCAATTTGCCTCCAAAAACTTGCTTTCGATTGCAAATATCCTTGCACACAATTTTGAGAAGTGTCGACCCATCGTTCGGCCAATATTTTGCATTAGTGGTCTATCCATTTTACTTGTTTTCTTTTTTGTTTCGGGTTGGGTTCGACCTCGTCTCCGCCTTCGTCTTTTTCATTTTCGCGTGGTGGTGTTTCTGTGTTTTAGAATTGATGTTGGCTAAGCGGTGTTTGTTTATATTGGTATTGTTGGTTTTGGAATTCTGAGAATCCGAAGTTAATTGGTGAATAGCTAGATTGACCCGTCGAAGACGAATAAGCCGGTGAATTCGGATACGACATATCCGTGTTGAGTAAGTTTTGAAAATAATTCTCGGATCTCAGTTGGGATTTATTGCGTTGTTGTTTATGCATTTTTGTGATGAAAAGTGTCTGTGAATTATATAGAATAGTTGGGTCGAATAATGTATTTGAATGTAGTAGAATTGTGATGAAAAATGTGTATGAATTATATAGAATAGCTTGGTGGAATAATGTATTTGAATGTAGTAGAAAGATGATGAAAATTGCGTGTGAATTGAAGTTTAGTTGTATGTATATTTATAGTGTGTTTGGGATAGCATAAACTAGTTAAAAACATTTTCAAAATATATTTTTTATATTAAAAACGGCTATATATCCGATTTCTAACGGATTAAAATTTTTAATTTTTTTATAATGTATTCTATTGGCTTTTTATGTTATTTTTTTAAAAAAAGAACATTAAATATACTCGCGGGCTCGACACTTGCATCTCCCATTGCGTCAGTAAACCGGTTTGAAACAACCGGTGCACCCCGCCGATGTGGCGGTGCCATCGGTGTCGGTTCAACTGACGCGCGTCGGTTGAAGCCGACTGGCTTTCAATATGAGTGGTCTTAGTGTTTATTTCATACAAATGAGCTATTTATGAGGGATATATTGTATCTGACCTTGAATTCTACTAAAAAACTACATATACATCTACTACATAACACACTATAATGGAGGGCCATAACACCCCGCTAAAACTCTGGATCCGCCCATGCCTATCGGATTAACTAAAACAATCGCCAACTTTGCATGAACTTTCAACATTTAGGGATAAAAATATGAAAGACAATGGTTACTCATAAAAAGAAAGTTTGAAGAGTTATTCCAATCGTGAGGATGCATGCGGGGTCCACACAAATGTGTAAGGTGGCAAGAGCCGAGACCCGAGTAGGAACAAAACCCGTGATTCCCGACGCAAAGGAAGCTGGTGGGTCAGTATCACAGACAGCAAGGCATCACCGGTTCCCGTATCAATTGGTTTGGTTTGGTATTTTGGTTCTTGACTTCTTATACTACTTGGATTATTTGTATTTATAGGAAAATTACTAACCAAGCTTTTACCCTTATAGTAAATGAATAAATAAACAAACTACTTGTAATACTTAATTTATAAAAGTATTCATTGTGTAAAAACTATTATTTTACTAAATATTGTAATAGCAAATATCATATTTATACTAGTTTTGAAATACGGTGGTGATTTTTACACTAACATCTTTTATGTGTACACTACAAAATTACTTTATCAACGCATAAAATACAACACTTGTGTTACATGCCATGTGATGTAAGCATAAAATAGAGAGTATAAAAATCACCTAACTTTAAAATATTAATGTCAAATTTAAAAACAATTCATCATTCCAAATACATTCTAAGTATTACATATATAATTTAATAGTGAATATTACTTATCGTTACATCTCATTTGATGTATCACTGAACAATATTCAATATTACAATAAAATAGTGCAGTTTTTAGTACGTGTACAAATCGTATAAATGCTTTAATACTTTTTGTTATCAACGTTGGAGATGCTCTAAGATTGCCACTTGGTCACATGCCTACATATGTGGATGGCAAAATCGATGAAGAAACTGACACCTGAACCAGCTTTAGCCGGAGATTGAATCCCTCAGTTGACTAGGTATGGGGATGCAAAATATCTGATAATCGAGGATCGGGCACCGATTCATAGACCCTAAATTCGGATCCCCAACTCGAAACCTGAAGATATATAAATGTATGTACTAATTATCAAATTGAGCTTCCATACATACTATATCGACATACTTGCGACCTCCCTTTTGTGACGAAATCAGTTAGAGATGAAATAATGCTTCAACATGGAGAGCTCGATTAGACTGTTTTCCAACCTGTATAAACTTCGAGATGTTAGGGATGGAGACATCAATTGCTCCGCTTGATGTACGATGTAAATCATCTTTTCGTGGTATACAAGGCGACAATGACAGTCCAATAGAGTATTGATTGGCATGGATTTTGATGGTTGTGACAACATAGATAGTTTGACTACATTTGTGGATAACTTAGACGGACCACGACGAAGAAGAAGAAGTGCTTGACAGAGTTATCCGATCCAGACGTATTTGGGTATTTGGAGGCTTTGAAATTTAATTTCTTTCGATCAAAGAAACCTAGGCTGGATATTACGTTTTTTTAACGACGATAATTATATTAGAATTAAAATAGCAAGAAATTAGGAGATACAAACACCAAAACACAAAAAAACAAAAAAACAATCCTACGAACAACCTAATAAGACACTGAAAGCATCACCGAGAACTAACTCTCCCTCAAAACAACCTAAAACGCCCAAATACTATCTCAACATTAACTTGGAAAAATAGAAACCTACGTACAAACAACAAATCACAACCAAAATCACTCCTAAAAAGTGTCCCAAATGTCATGACTTTACGAACAACCTAAATTATAGTGCCAATGCAAAAGCAATTTAAGTGCTTTAGATGAGCTAAGTCCCGGAGTATATTATTTCCGTTCATGACTTTCCAATTTTTCGCTATTACTGATATGAACTAGGCTGTTTGAAAATATTGATCATTCTCATCGTTTTCTTCTTTGATTGAACAATTTTTACCAACCTACGTTTCCAAGCTTTTAAAGATAGTCAATAAAATCATTGATGTTGTCTATTTGAGGTGGGCATAAATTAATTCCTAACCTACAAGTCTCTTGATTGGACTCGCTTAGTTTAAACCCACTACAAAAAAATCTCATTTCTACGTACACTTTTTTCTACGCACTTCTATAAAATGCTTTAACTTTTATTACTTTATTCACAATACTTATGTTGTCTTTAATTTGAACAGCATATGTACATTAAAGATAAAATTATATTGCTATCTTTTATTTCGATAGCAAACATGATTACAAAATTGAACCTAAAGTCGTTTGTTTGGTTAAGTCGATTGATCCTTAACCTAAAACTAAAAACGAATTCACATCTTGGTTATTTTAAAACTTATAAATCGAACACATGCAAATCGGTCATATATACATATCGTGGTTGCTTGGGTTTGATTGCATTGATTAATTCAACTAAGGTCTAATTAATTTGGTTATTTACTCATCCCTAAAAGTAAGAAGTAATAACAACAAAAACGTTTAGTTTTTTCTACTGGTAAATTAAAATGTTGTATATTAAGTTTTCAATTATAAGTGATTGAGGTTGAGACTTCCTCGTAATCATAATTATATACCTATGGCAAAAATACCAAGGTTCAGAGTTTCTTCCCTCATTCCAAGAGAAATAGAAAATGCTGCAATGCATGCCATGACAAAGATGGAGTAAAAGTTTTAGTTTGAACTTATTTGGACTCGTTCAATAAACAAACAATTGGCTTCTGTCCTCTCTGAGTAAGAGGATATCTATTCAACGAGTAGGACTGTCTTTACCCCATATTAAAAATTGTAGTTTTATATATATTTTTTTGTAACAGGATTTGGTGCTCTCAATTAAAAAACCATTTTGCAAGAATTTGTGCTACAACGATTGAATTCATAGGAGACCTACCCCATATTATTTTCCTCCAATTATAATATTTTTATTCTCATATAGATGTGTACATTTATGGTTTGTGTATGAATATACCCACTAGGTGCATATTATATAGATGGAGAATTATTTATCCTACATGATATAGAGAGAGAAAGAGAGGAACATCTTTATAAAAGATCTCTCCAACTAGGGTTTCAAAGTTATTTTTGCTATGTTTGTCTAAAAGCCTTACAGATGCCTTTATTGATCATTACAATATGATTAGGGTTGTTGTTCTTTCCTAAAGCAGAAAGAGATGGTAAATCAATTGAAGAGGAAACCCTAAATTGGTGTGTTTGAGGCTAGCTTGTAGGATTACTTGTTTGAAGGCCTTAATTTAATTAATGAATTTACTGCTTAGAGTTTCAGATGATTGCAACATATAAAGGCTACGACAAAATAAAAGGCGATCGAAGAAAGAGTAAGTAAATAAGCATGGAGGGAAGTGAAGACACAAAGTGTTCAAAGACGAGTTTGAATTCGTATCCGAATGATGAGGGGGAGGAAGAAATTGAGTCAAAAGAAGCTTTGGAGATGAAAGATGGAGGGAGTTCTAGCAATAGCACTTTAGAGGAGAGTGATAAGAAGCCATCCGTTCGTCCTTATGTCCGATCTAGGTTGCCTAGACTTCGATGGACTAATGATCTGCATCTTCGATTTGTTCAGGCTGTCGAGAGACTTGGTGGACAAGATAGTATGTGTGATAATACATGGCTTTGCGTTATTCACTCTTGTTATCGAGCTTCTAGATTATAACGGGTTTTTCTTGATGATTTTAATTTCATTTTGTGCAGGAGCGACACCAAAAATGGTTCTTCAGTTGATGAATATCAAAGGACTTCATATCGCTCATGTCAAAAGCCATTTACAGGTATTTCTACCGCGAATGAAAAAGTTTTCGACTATAGATTTATAACTTATCAAATACTAGCATATTCAAGGTTTTAACTTTCTCATATGGGTGTTTTTTTCAATTCATCAGATGTATAGAAGCAAGAAATTTGATGACCCAAGTCAAGGTGTGCTAATTAATCATTGTTTAAGCCTAATAATCAGTAAAAAACACACTATATTAATTTATACATATTGCTGTAGCTGACCCAAGGAATGAAGTCGGAGAGCATAACATCTACAATTTGAGTCAACTACCGATGCTTCAATGCTACAACCGAACATATGATACAACCTTTAGGTAAGACAATTATATTTTCGTATGTTTAGAACTCACTTGTTCTTGGTTTTTATGTCTTGAAAGTTGAATAATATAGTGTGTTTTTCCCCTTAAAGATATGAGGATGCACCAGGGTACAATCATCATCAGATGAATAGCGCTTTGAGGGATCATTTCTCAATTGAAAAGGCAAAACCACAATTTTATAACATGGCGGCCGATAGAATTTTAGCATTAAACAACTTGGGACAAGCAAATCGTAGTCTCCAAACTAGTGTTCTGCCTCTCATCGAACAAACTTCATGTCGAATCCAGGAAGTTAATCATCGTTATGGATCAATAATGCTTGAGAAGATGGAGATGTTGCAAGGTCTATACACCAAGCTTCCAAACAAGCTCAATCCCTTTAATGTTCAAGAGCATCGAAGTATCCCTCTAGATTCGGAAGTTAAATGTCTTGAGAAGAATAAAGGAACAAAGAGGAAGGAAGTTGATCTAAATCTTGATTTAAACCTGTCTCTTGCGGTCAACTCAGGAAACATTGAGAGCTCGAAAGGTTTAGAAGGAGACGAGAATGAAGGAGAAGAAGGTAATTTGTCATTGTCGTTGTGTTCACCTTCTTTATCAAAAATCAGAAACAAGTTCATAAGAGAAGATGATCATTGTAATGATCCAAAAGCAAAAAGGGCAAGTACCCTGGATCTGACTATATGAATGAGACAAAATTCTAAGTGAGATCTTGAGGTACTTGTTCTAGATTATGCACCTGTGATTTTCTTGTTCTATCATGCTTTTAAACTTAAAAGAAAACCATTTGCATGTTAATCTTGTTTTATTGTTTGTCTTCTTTGATCTCCTCGATCTTGTTTGCTACTATTGGTATATATGGCTTTTATACCTTAATTTGTAAACATTTTAGCATCCCACATATTTACAAAACTAGTGTGATTAACTATCCCCAATATTGCATTTGGTTTTTGTCTATCAATCCTTCGTATGAAGATATGATAGGAAAAAAGAAATCATTAAGCTTTGCAAGAATAACAGTTTTAGACGCATGAACAGATTGTTCAATGTTTTCGTTTTGTCTTTCTATATCCAAAACAAAAAAAGTGTATGGTGATCATTTTCAGATATTTTGCATGTGTTACATTTTGGTTTCTATTGCTCAAACTATATCCTGTGACAGATTCATGACTGATATTGACCGGTATTTCATCTCTTTAAACCTGTAGCACTGCACCTAGAACATGAGTAGTGCAAGTGGTATAGTGATCGTACATGCTAATTATACTCACCTTTCTTACTATAGAACTTAATTATGATTATGAAATGATATGATTTAGCAGGTGTTAAATTAAAACATGATATGGCTAGATTAATTTTATCATTTTATCTTATTTTTAATTTTTTTTTGGCTTACCCTAGAAAAGAATATATGTCCTCAACATGTGAATGCTGAAACGAAGTGGATTGTTAGTTTAATAGCATCCATAGGTAATAGAGACATTCTTACATTATATATTTATATATATATATATATATGACATGGATTTCTGAAAACAAATGCATAAAAACCAGCTCTTACTGGATTTTGTGGAAAAGATTCCCTTTTATTACCTCTCTACATAAAAACTATAAACGCAAGAAAGAAAAATATAAACAAATTACAATTGTGGAGTACGATTTTCTGTAATGTTTAGATGCTAATTTTTTACAAACATGACATGCATACTCGTAAATATAAGATGAAGTTGTATTTATTTGATAATAAAGTCCAATTACCTAATTTGTCGACGTCATAGACTGTTTTTCCAACAAATAAAAAGAAAAAATAAATTGTCTTTGTTTAGTCTGGGTTGTTTAAAATCCAGTCCCATTGAAGTTAAAGTCATGTTATTAGGGCTTTTGTAAAACATGCAAGTATCAAATAAATCTATAATATATATATTTTTTAAAAGTCTTTCTTTTCGACACACGTTTTCTTTTTGCGAAAACGTACATCTATAGATCATATGCTTGTTTATGGCACACCCATTGATCAATGGACTCATTACTGGCCAGGTAATTAATCTTACAATATAGAGGACTTACAAGTACATAAAACATCTGCTAGCTAGATAATTAAGAAATTTTTTGACCTAGATTATGAAGTTGTGATATATAGAGAAGCCAATGGAGTATTCTTCAAGAAAGAAAAAAGAATGAAAAGTACCGAAAACAATGATTTATCATTATGTCAAATGTAATTAATGATACATGTATATGTTTGTGTCTATCAGAACTTTTATTAAGAATTATAGAGATAAACAAAGAAATTTATACATTGCTTTTCTAGACTTGTAGACCTATATAGTGTCTCACACGAGCTAATATGAAGGACCCTCAATAATAAAGCAATTTCGAATAGATACATCAGAGCTATTCGTGATATGTATGAAGGGACAAAGACTTCCATACAGACACCAGTGGGAAACACCAAGTACTTCCTAGTAGAAATAAACATACATCAAGGATCGGCACTTACCCCTTACCTTTTTGTCTTAATCATGGACGAGTGTTGCGTAGAATACAGAAGATCATCCCGTGAAGCCTAATATTTGCCGATGATATTGTTTTAGTATCGGACAATGATGGGGTTAATAGAAGGCTAAAGCAGTAGTGGGAGGTCTTAAAAGACCAAGGTTTACGAATCAGTCAACAAAAAATGGAATACTTACAGTGTAACTCCGACAGGAATGGGAACGACAGAACGATGGAGTGGACATCTGCACTGGGGACCAAATCCTACACCAACAAGAGTCTTTTAGATACATGACCTCGGTGCTACACAGTTTAGGGTGACCAGAAAGTCCCTCTTAAACTGAAAGGGAAATTTATAGGGTAGCAATAAGACCTGCTATGTTGTATAGAAGTGGAGTGTTGATCGATGAATAAGGCACGAAGGAGGATGGAAGTAGCGGAAATGAGGATGCTACGATGGACATGTGATAAAAACATTTTAAATATGATATTGTTTTTAGGGCGGACCTAGAAGTCGCGGGCATCATCAACAAGTTGAAAGAAGAAAGCTTAAGATGGTTTGGACATGTAAGGAGAAGACCACAGACTACGTCAGTTAGGAGAGTGAAAGCTCTCACTTTTAAAGGCTTGAGGAGAATGGGTAGATCAAGACGTAAATGAGAGGATAGAATGAAGCTCGATGTGAAAGAGCTTCTATTGACCGAGGACATGACCTCTAATAGGAATTTGTGGAGTACTAGAATTAGGACGGATGAGTAGAGTGTTTTAGGTAGATTGATATATTTATTATATATAGAGATATTCATATACAGTTTAATAACTAAGTAGGGTGGCGTTAGGCAGAATAAGAATATACAAGTATGATGTTTTAGTTAGATAGATACCTATATATATATATATGAGCACGCGGAGTGGGGGGTTGAGCGTCGCCTTCGGAACATCGTTCTGGCGCTCGCGTCCCATCCTGGACGTTGTTCGAGCGACTTTTGTTTATTTTTTATTTTTTTGTTTATAACGGTATTATAATAGTTAGATTTTTTTTAAGTAACGGCCCATCATGTGACCGATTTTTTAAACCTTATTTTCAATCTATAAATACCACATTTCAAACACATCAAAACACTCTTTCCAACGTCCACGGGGAAAAGCAGGGAAGAGAACCCGAATGTCGCGCTATTCGATGATGATCAGTTTCAACGTCCACGGGGCAAAGCAAGGAAAACAAAATCCCAAAAGACGATCTTTAGTTCCACCGATTCGTCTCGCGCTTTGTTGAAGACTCGATCACTTATACCTTCATGGAATCCGATCCGACAAGCAAAACTACTATCAATCAAAGGATTTTGAAACATAACTCCGGATTTTGTTTATATCGACAAGCCACTTAACAGGACACAAAAAAATGATAATAGAAAGGCAAAAGGAGAAGATTCGTGAGAAGATGAGATTTGGATTGGATTAGGGTTCGGGAGACACTTGACGTATCTTTTTATTTATGAACTTATATATTTAGGACTTGTAATATTAAACTTTAATGAGTTTATTTATTTAAATTAATTTAATTAATTTTGTTATGTATTTCTATTTATTAATATTATTTGTATTTTCTAACAAAGAAAAAATTAAAAATAAAATTCAGAACATTGTTTCCACTTTTCACTTTTTCAGTAACAGTTTTTCCCCATAACAATATTGCTGAACACAGTAACCCTTGAGTCACCATTCTATGTGCTCTAAGAGTGTTACTGTATGTTTATCATAGATGAGTATGGTGTTTTCAGGTCAATAAATATTATTCTTTATATTATAGTGTGATAGGTTGATAGGTTGATAGATGTGGAATTATTTCAAGAAATTTTTAAGTAGTATTAATATTGATAGGTATGGTATTTTAGGTAGATATATATTGTATATTTATTTAGGTTGGTTATATATTCACATATTATATATTTGTATTTTTATATTAATATATATATATATCTAATCTATATCTATATCTTTATTTATTATAACATGATTACCGTTTGTATTTAGTATTATTGCTAAAATTAATATTAATATTATTATTCTTAGTATCATTAATATTAATGTTATTATCATTAATTATATTATTTTATTTTGTATTTCTTTATGTATATATTTGACGGAGGTTATTTTTGGAAATGATCTTTTTACTTTTGTGTAGAAATATGTCTATTTATAATTTACATTTTTCATTATCTGCTCTCGACAGGATTGAATAGTATTATTTTTGTTGTGTGTATACGTCTGTGTCTAGCCTATTGGATATTCACATCGAAAGAGTTCATGTAATTTTACTTTTATTTTGAGCGAGAGGATTATATATATCCTTCATGAATATGCAACAGGAGATTAATTAACCAACGCAAATATTGATATAGATGATCAATGACTAAAGACAAACAAGAGCATATACTAAAATATTAGCCTCTATTTTCAATTATTTCTTATATTCAATTTTTTTTTCTTACGTACTAGTTACTAGCACTTCCATACTATTATTTTTCTAAATTAAACACTAGTTGCAAATTTAAAATTATATTATTATGACTGACAGATCGATCTAAATATTTTAGTACATAATCAATCTAGATTATATTGTTACATCCTACGAAGTATATTCTTGTTCTTGATATAAATTAAAAGAAAAAATAAAAAATAATTTTTGATGGTATAAGATCAAAGAGCAATTTTATTTGGAAGGGAATAGAAGTAGTCGATCTCAGTTGTTAATTTATCTAATAATAACATTAAAATGCATTAAATATGATTTATAATCACAAAAATCAATAACTAAAATTAGCAGTGTCTTTTTCCTCTTAAAATGTTTTGCAACCCTCATTTTAATAGTTAACATATACGTACACGGTACACGGACTATTTAACATGCGGGGTCATGAAATCGGAACCGGACCCACCCAACTGCACCTTTTCTTGTATGGGCCCATAACATGCAGGTTGGCCCATCGTAACAAAGTTTGGTCTTTTTGGTCGATTGTTTTGCCTTTTTTTTTCTTTGTTATCTTTTGTTATCCTTTTCCTTTTTCATTTAACCTTTTTTTAATAAAGAATATGATATGATATGATATGATTATAAACTCAGAATGTTATGTGCAGAAAGAAAAAACGAATACAAATTTATGTTTGTAAATTTGGAACTAATTAATAACATGATCTAAACGTAAATGTTTTCTTTTTTCTTTGAAACGTTTTGCTTCACGATAACAGGTTGCTATATTAACAAATTAAATTAAATTGTAATGAAAGTATTAAATTTAAACATGGTAATTTGTTGATTTAGCACTGTAAAAGGATCACAAAAAGTTTCAGAAGAGAGCAGGGTGACAGATAGGAGGTTGGAAAATAAAACTAGACATCAAGTGAGGTTGCATTGATATATACAACAAATAATTATTGATCTCTATTTCCTGTCATACCTTAGTTCTTGATGATCATTATTATAACATGATCTCCCCATCTATTTTACGTATTGTACTTGGAAGTCATCTTGAAGATACAAGTAATTGTGATTATTTTAATTACCATCTCCTTTTCTTTCAGTTTTTATAATGAAATCCTCTGGTAGTAAGTGTGAAATTAAAGAACTATAATATCATTTTCTTGGTTCGAACTTACTATAGATATATATTTGTGGTTGATTGTGTACATGCACATCACTTGTTTATTTAGTCATTGATGAATGTGTAGCATATATACTTTTAAAGATGGTACATATGACATCACCAAATATTTACACATCTTAAAACTGAACTATAAAATAGTATCTACTGATTAAACTTTTAACTTTTTTGATTATGCCATCCAAAACATTTGGCAAGTAATCATTACATGTCATAAGTGACCATACATTAAGAATTACAGGTTATGTTTCATGATTTACATATTTCTAGCATCCAAAACATTCTTAATAACATCATGAAACACCCCCATATAATAAACATAGATATACAAACATCTAATTAAAGCCTTAATTACCTAAGCAAATATATATGTATGTATATAGTACTAGCCAGCTAGTAGTAGCATATATAGATAGATCAAGAACTTCATTGTGTAATCACATGATGATAGTCATGAGAAAGAGAAATCATGTTATCTTCACCTTCAACTTTGAAGCAAGATCCATTTGAAAACCCTAGTTGATGAGGTAATATTTCATGTTCCGTTTGAGGTAAGCTAGATAGGTGGTGGTAATTATAATCACCATAAATATGATTATCATCTTGATGACAACAATTTCTACTTCCAACAACCTGATGATCATGATCATAATCATAATCATCAAAGTTGTTCTCAAAACTTATCATTGTTTGTTGAAGCCGAATTTGAGATTTTAAGTACTTGACGTATTGAATGGCTTCTTCAAGCATGGAAACTGTGTCCATGTTTCTTGAGTCACTACCTGGAATCATGCTTTTTAGAATCTTGAATTTTTCACTGATTCTATGCCTTCTTTCTCTTGCAGCTACACTTTGTGGGTCAGTAGAGAGTTGAATCACTTTGTTGTTGATTTTATTGTTTCTTTTGTTTCTCTTTTTCTCCCCTACTTCTCTTCCATGAAATGTTTTGTTGTTTGTTATAACAACTGAAGAAGATGAATGGAAATCAGGGTTGTTTCTGTAGTGAAAATAGAAATCCATGTTTGTTTCCTGAGTTGTGTTTGTTGCTGCTAGAGAGAGTGTGTGTCTGAATGAAAGCTTGATGCTTGAAGGAAATGATGTATATATATAGTGGAAGAGGGAGTCAGTTATTTTCACGTAAGAGTTGCAACTTAATTGATTATCAGTTGCATTTGAAACTAGAACTAATGATTGCTCGATCCGTAAGTTAAAAAAGGGTATTTATCAATTAAAAATTTATAATACTTCATCCATCTTGTAGGTTGTGCTCTATAATATTTAAAAAAGGTAATGCTAAATAGGCCTAACTCATAAGTCTAATCCATACAGTTTTTGACACATGGATTTCACTCATTCTCTCTCCTAATCTCATCCAATCATTTTCTCATCTACCAATCACATTTTTAAACATATATGCCTAATTAAGTATATGAATCATTTTCCTTTAAAAAGTTTCAATCTATAAAAGAAAGATGACACATTTACTTTTAGTTTTTTAACAAATTTCTATGTATTAGTTTTCAAAAAAAATATATTAAAACTATAATAATGAAGTTCATATATTACTTTTGAAGGTGAACACTTATTTTGAAATGAACTAAAATGGAAACGTAAATACTTTGAGACTAAGGGAGTATTTCTTAGTAAACATAATCAAACAAGGCATATTAAACATATAAGGTCTTTTTTTTTCAAGTTACTAAAGAAGAGCGAGTTTTTTTTGCTGAGATAAACATGGTATAATCGGGATATTTCCATGACCGTTTGCCGCCCTTTTCCTGGTCACACTCAAAATATTTACCTAGTAAAGTTTGAACACGTGACTTCTTATGAAAAAACAATTAAGACGTCTTACCACTAAACTATGTTAAATTCTTCGTGAATGGTTGAACTAGGCATATTACTATGCAAAAATTTAAAACCTTAACATCGGAGGGAAAACGTTGTGTGTTGCAAGTTAAAGTTGTTGGAATTATTTATATTCACATATATTTTCTATCTAGAGCATAGAGGGAAAAACATAGCCTTTCCAAACAATTAGCCTTTCATTACGATATATGATATGTATACTACAAGTCTGCAAATTCTAAGCATTTGTTTTTGGATATTGAAACATGAGGTGTGCGCAAAGAAGTTTTTAGAGTGCATCGTTAAATTGGTTAACATTGTAAATATAAGTACTCGAGACGATTTTCTCATAGCACAAGCATTTTCATAATTAACAACTCTAGTACCCTCATTAAAAATGGTAAAACAAAAATAAGTAAAATTGGACAGGAAATAGATTTGTTATAAGAATAATCATATATCATATATAGTGTTTTGTATAAATCACCTATATTTGATCAACGGATATTCTATTTGAACACCTCTAATTTCCTGATTGTACATCCCAATGAATATTAAAACGTTTGTTTGTCTATTTCGTCTTTTAATGTATGATATTTTTCTATCTAGTTCGTCTTTTAGTGTATAGTTTATTAAAAAAAATATCTTTTATTTTTTATATAAAAATTGTATTTTATAAAAATCATATATTTTATGTAAATATTTTCTTTTTTAGTAGAAAACAAAAAATAAAACACAAAAATACAAAAAATAAAAGTTGATTTGATAATAGGAGAGGTGTACAATTAAAAATCTTTTATATTAATTTTTATTATAAAAAAACATATATTTTTTTTATAAAAATGGGTATTTTTTATAAAATTAAAAAAGCATTTTTTTAATAAAAACGGTATTTTATTTTTTAATAAATAACGTATTTTATTTTTTATATGAAAAACGTATTTTATCAAAATCATATTTTTTATACATATTATTCTTTTTTATATAAAACATATTTTTTATAAAAATGGATATTTTTTATAAACTTTTCTATATGAGAATGAATTTTTAAACAAAAAATAAAATACAAAAATACAAAAATAAAAAAATAAAAATTGATTTGATAACTAGAGGGGATTTACAAGTAAGAATTTTACTAAAAGATAAAAAGTGATAATTTAATAGAATATAAGTTGATGATTAAATCTAAAATGTGATAGATAAATAGGACAAAGAATGAAATAGGAGTGCTGAAATAGTGGATCCCTTTGATCAATACATAATACATAATGATTAAAACGCTAAGACTGCCATTCTGCGGTACAAATGAGAACTTTGAAAAGTGAGAGATGGGGCATGTGAACAAGGAGGATTAGATGGCTTGATATACTGACGTCATTATTTTAAGCAAACATTGGTTTAGATTCTTGTGTCTTCTCTAGGTCCTTTTGGCTCGTGCAAACGAAGTATTATGTCCCTTCGGTATACATGAAACTTGGGTAGTAACCTGCTTTTATTGGCTAAAACATGTTCAAAAGTAAATAAAAGCGTCACGAGGTTTATACTCCATTGATGTTATTTTTATGTATGTAAATTTAATTATTAGAGGTTTAAATCTCAAGTCAAAGGGGTATACACCCACAAAACCTAAATAAAATATCTTTTGACTTTCCATGTAATATATATGCATTTTAAATAAAATAATTATGTATATCAAGAATACCAATATACATGGTTAATTACAGCTTGTCATATTTGATAACATTTGATTATAGATCATTGTCATTTTACTTCACTATTTATTATAGATCTTGTCATTTTACTTCACTATGTTACTTAATAGTAATATTATATAGACATACTTCAATAGAACTTTGATTATAATAACATTCTAGTCTTTCAATCATACGAATTTCTAGTATACGTCTTTCTTTTTTTAAATTTCTAAAATATCATGAGCTTATTAGAACAAGAAATTAATTAACTCAATACATGTTAGTTAATTATTTTTCAATATGAGTTAGTTATGTAAAAACACAACGTACTTTTTTATGCTCTATTTTTTCATTATATTTTCAACCTTTATCTATAGTCAACCATTATATAACACGAAAATTTTATTCATTGCTTCATAACCAAGAACCTACACGTTAACTAGAAATTTTCGCACTCAAAAATTTGAAACCTACACAACATATGCTTATATTCTTCAAATAAAAATATATATCATATTTTATAGGTTTTGTACATGATATAAGTACATGTGGTGCATGTATCAAATTCAATTACGAAAATATCTAGTCAAGGCAGAGGTTTTCAATTATGAAATAATGCATTCGGTTTTTAGGATACAAATTAATTAAATAAGAATAAAGTTAAAAGTACAATAACGATAAAATTAAATATAAAAAACATATAAAATAAGAAAATTACAAGTACATTGTGTTTTTAGATAGGTAGTTAACCCTTTTAATATTTACTTTTGTGTTATATTACGTCATTTTGCAATACAAGTATCTATTTCTCATGCCATGTGATCTTTAAGCCTGTACACTTCTGGATGAATTATATTAAAAAATCGATGTACATAAGTAACTGATCATGTGAAAATAAATATAACTTTACTATTGTTTTTTATATTTATTTTATCAAATATCAAATGTGAACTTAAATTCCATAACTTGCAGGATATTGTCCATTATATTGGAATGGGTGGGGCTGTGTGTACTTGTCGGAGAGGCCCCTGAAATCGAAGTAATCATTCATGTCTCTTTCAAGCGACTATGACTTCATTCATTATCAGAAAACCAAAACCAAAATTGCGGTAAAAGAGTGAAATCTAGTGTTTGAACATGAGAAAGGGAACATGAGAAAGGGGGCCTAGAGAACACTTCTTAATTGTTGTGTAAATTGCTGTATTTTTTATTTGTTATTGGTATGATTTTTTTGAGACTTTTAAATTTTTTACAAATAATATGACCCTAAGATAAGATGGTAACAAATTTATTTTGCAAATTCTCTAAAAAAACGTTCTCATTTTTCTTAGCTAAAAAAACAAAAACAATAGTAATAAGATATAAGGAACATTGTTAAGTACTTCAGAACATAAGTGTTGTCACTACAACAATTTCAAGGGCGACTCAAATATACATTTGAAAAATGCGGAGTCGATCGAGACATTTTTGATTCGACATTCACCTTTGACTTTCTGGAAGTTTTATGCAACTAACATTCAAAGATAATATTAGACATGAATATTTAGTTTATTGATGTCTAAAAGTTAGCAAGTTACTGTTTTTGATCTTGATTTTGATGTTGAGGTAGATCTTGATTTGGATCTAGATCGGCTCGGCTCGTCCGTTCTATCCTTAGTAGTCATGCAAGTAGTTCGACTGTGCCCGTATTCCTTACACTGACTACATTGTTTCTTGTTTTTTTGTTTCTCCTCTCCTTTAGAAAGAATATGAGCACTTCCATGTGGGCGACCAACTTGTCTCTTCACAACGATTGACGACAACACAATTTGTAGATTACCTAGATCAATCCATATTGAAGGTTGATCCATCGGGAATATGGCCTCTGCGTAGGCTTCTACCATCAAATATCTCTCGACATACCATCTTACATCGTCTTGGTTGTACTTTTGTGCCACTGCTATAACTTGTCCGCAAGGTAAACCGGACAATTGCCATTGTCTGCAACTGCATATTCGTGTTTCAAGGTTGACACTCACATCCTTGTTACCATCTAACACCTCAAAAATCCTATTTCTGACTGGATTTACCTGTCAACGTAACAATTTGTTCATTCTTTTCTCGATCTTTCAGTCGGCATACGGTGTTAGATATTTTTTAGTCCTGCTCAAGTGGCACGATGTATGAAATACCATTATTGCAACGAAACTAAAAAAAACTCCAAAAAAATTGTGGTAGGATTTTTTGGCAATATTTAATGTCATGTAAGCATATCTCCTCTTTGTAACATCACATCTTGACCATCTTTCTCACCCAACATCTCTAAGAGTGTTAGAAGAGGTTTATAAGTTCCGTAAAATCACACCACAATGGTGATCGATATGCCAACCCCGACATGCGTTATACATCTTCTATTAATGTCATTCGTAGAACTTGTCCCTACTAAATTGGCTTCTGAAGTTCATCAACAAATGATGACAACATGGCGCATGATATGCGTTAGAAAAAACCGTTGAAATGTTGGCTGTAATTGAAGCAAACCTATTGAACACGATAGTCGTATTTTCAATCCCATTATTTGATTCAGTGGCATCACACAAGTTACCCAAGAACCACATCCAATGATCGGTCATCTCTTTTGCCCCGACTTTGTAGGCTAGTGGCAATATGCCATTGTTGCCATTCATAGGTACGACAATTAAGTTAGTCCTCAAGTAAGCCCTCTTGAAAAGTGCCCCATATATGATAATCACTAAGCGTGTACGATTAACAATTGTATGTATCTGCAAGGAAGGTAAATTTAAAAATATATTAGTTTTAGTATAATATGTATATGTGTGAACCTGGAAACAAAATATAGCTACTTACTGTTGCACCAATGGACATGTAACACATTGCAAATCTATCTTTCTCATCTGTATGCACATTGGTAATGCTCCCAACGTTATTCAGTTTCAAGTTGTGAACATAAAGGGGAAACAGTTAAAATGATTCTTGGGTAGTACTTCTCAACAATTCTATAGCATAACATTTTGCCCTCCAAGCTTGGTAATATGTAAAGCTAATTCCGAAACGTGCAGTCATGTCAAGTTTGATGTCATTGCCTCTGTATACAAGTGAATCCTCCACATGATAAGTTGCATAATCATGATCATTGGGTATTGCATATGGAAATGATAAGCCGCGAGCAACATATTCGGTTACTTCTTCTACTATAAATTGTGTGTTATGTTTTTTTAGGTGGGGTAGATAGTGGGTATTGTTGAGCGACATGGTAATGATACTGTGGAAATGATGGATAATATGGTGGTGGAAAAGAAAACAAAATTTGATATCGAGGATTCATTTGTTATTGTTGATTTTGAGGTGGTTGGTTGTGTTCATGTGATTGTAGTTGTTTAAATTCTTACTGAAAACCACTACCACTACTGCTACGTTGATTGCTACCATGCCCGAAATATTTCTTACACTATCGACAATGTATAATTCTATGAGAGCGTTATTAATAGTATGAGTCAAAAATTCCTCAATGTCATCAACGTCATCGATTAAATTTATGACAAACTGATCCACCTTATATTTTGTACGAATATCAGTATCAAGTGCAAATCCTGATTTTCTTAAAACTGTTTTTAACATAACTTTATATAAAATTGGCTTTTTTGATACAACGGGAAGTTTTAAAATAAACCTTGTGCAATCTATTGGCATATACATTGACATGTCGTTAATATATTTAAAATGACTTACATAATAAACATAAACCTTAATCTTATTATTACTTTACTCATTTTGCTTAAGAAATCAAAATAAATATTACATCAAAATTTTAGAACTTTCGTATATTGAAGATCTTCAACAAAATCCCGATTACAATAAAATAAATATGAATTTCGATAAGTGAAAGTGTTTTAGAGAAAATGATATTTTTGTGTGACAACAACTGATTAAATGAAATGATTTTAAAAGAAATAACTGTATCCGAAAAAAATTCAGAAAATCTAATAAATTCTTATCCAAACTTTCATTTTGAGATAACATTTTATCGAAAATCTTATCCACCGAAACACGCAACTGGCACCCCGCAAATTTGTGGGTTGCGCCGCTACGACCCGGCCACGAGCGTGTGTCCTGTCCACGAGGCCAGACACGCAACCTACAAGTTCGGCCACGCAACTCTAAAATTGCGAGTTGCGTGTGGAGGATAGTTTTTTCTATATACATTTTTTTTGGTATAAAATTAAATATGTATTTTTAGTGTATTTTAGTAAATTTTCCATAATTAAGGTGGTAAAATCTCCAATGTGCACATTATTTTAGTGCATCAAATTGCACTATTTAAGTGGCAAAAGAGAATCGTTTGAGAACATGGTCGTCTGCTCGCACTAAAAAAAGTTACTTCATTAGTTGCACTAAATTATGACACTAAGGTTCTGTTTATTTTATTCCCATTAAGTTTCATATTGGTATAGATGGAAGTATACATAATGGAGAGTTGTATGGAGTGTGGAGAGAATAAAAATACTCTCTCCATCCTAAAATAAGTGTTGACATTTCATTTTTAGGATGTCTCAAAATAAATGTCAACTTCCAATAGTAGATTGTCAATCTTACCACAATACCCTTAATTGTACTCTTTCTGAAAAAGAGTTTACCTAAAACAAAGGGTAAACTAGGCATCTGAATGTAAATATGTGAAATAATTGTATTTTTTTATAAGTGTGTTTCACTTTTATATTTTTATATTGGATATTTATTTCGAAACGAAGAAAATATGTATTTTTCTTTTTACTGAATGAATAGTTGAATAGCCGAATGATTGTAAATAACCATTTTAACATTCTACATGAATTAAGACTTTTTATTAGTTATGATGATACGTAGTCGTTGTGAAAATAATGCTATTCTAATTAACATTTAATTTGGAATTTATACTCTTTCTAAATTATATAAAAACTTGTATTTTTAAAGTTAAACTTAACTACCGAACATGATATAAATTGCATAACGCAGAAACAAAGTGATAAATTGATAATAAACCAATTTCAAATTAACAAATTCAAGATTTCCAAGTATACAACATGTTTAAACATCAAATACGACTAGTAAGTTAATGCTGAAAAAAATCATCAAAAGAACTCCTATCACATGACATCTATCTGCACATCACCAACGTCAAACTACTGTACCATGCTTCTAATGATTTTTCTCCATTTGGATTGGTCCTGTACTCCTTTAGCAAACCCCGAGCTCACTTTACATAAGCTCTCCATTTTTAGAAACCAATTACCAGGCCTTCCGATTTCTTTGGTTTTACTAACTGCTCCTATTCGTCATGCAAACTAACCAAATGGCCGGTTGGATTCACCGACGATGGCGGGGACGGCAACAACACTTTAGTTGAGAAAAAAGGCCGATAGCTTTTGTTTCAAGATGAAAGGGTAATTTTGGGAGGAATTTGGTTGAATGGGGAGGACATAACTTTCTCTGATGATCGAATAATCTTAGGATACATGAGTCTAAAAAAATTAAGTTTCTAAGTAAACACCGTAATTTGATGGCTGAATAATCCCTGAAGACCAATAAGTTCTATGTAAACAAACTCTAAATATTTTTTAATTGATTTAAACTATACAATTTAATAATATAGTATTATAATTTTTATATAATTAGTAAATTATTGTAATAAAAACAATAACAATCGTTATATTTGATAATTTCAAAAATATAATATATATAACAAAAAAATGTTACAGAGTTTTTTAAATAAATATAATGGCAAACGTTATATTTAATAATTATAAAAATATTAATCGCAAATTTATAATCAATACATCATATTAATACATTTTAATTATTATATATATTATTATTTAATGTGAATAGTTTTTAAGACAATGTCTAGTGTTGTATCAAATTTAGTGTAACATTAAACATTATTGTTATTGGACAAAAATAGTGTCATGTTTAGTGCTAACATTAGAATTTATTTTTCATACTTTTGCACTATTTTAGTACAAAAAGGTACGTTTAATGCTAACATTGAGCCTTTCTTCATAAGATCGTGAGAACTGAAATGCTTAAAAACGATACTTAAGTTAAAAATACGATTTTCTAGTACAGGAATTCTTATATGTTAATTGCTTGAAATCCCTCCCATTATGTTAATATGGGAGAGGTTGGCTGAGGCTGGACTCGACACGAAAAATGAATCTATACATATACACATAAGGGCGGGCAATCGCATAACCATTCGAGCGCAATAGAGTGCCTCTTACATTATCTATTACGTTATGTATTCATAATGTTTGATATTTTTGTACCGACGCAATTCCTTCATTGTTTATATATCCTAAAGTCCTAAACCAAGCACACGATAAAGTGAGTCTTCTACTATGGTTGTATTCAAATTAAAGAACACAATTTATTGTGAATAAAGAGAAAAGGGCAATGCAGAAATATAGAGATAATGATGATTTTGCCTGAATGGATATGGATGACCATAAAAGGTTCAGAAACTCATGAATGCGTGCTTTAAAAACAGGCGCTAGAACTAAAGTCGTTCATCAGTTCGATTTATGATTTTCTCAGTTTAATTCATTCAGTATATTTGGTTTCAAAAAATTTTAAGATCAAAATCGAAAATCAAAATCAAACCGAATTTATATGTCTAAACCGAACTGAAAAATAAATTTGAATTCGGTTCGGTTTCATTTAAAACCGAAAAACTAAAAAAATTAAAATTTAATCAAAAACATCATTCAACGTACAATTATATGATATAAACTACACAATCTTACCATTAAGTGTTACTTCTTAAACAAATTCGAATTTATAAAGCATGAAATTATTAATATATGTGAACTTCAAAGTCCAAACAAAACATTTATTTTTTACAAACACAATTTTATTAAGTTTTCAAAATGCTAACTTTCGACTCTTTAACCGAATTCAAAAAATCACATAGATACATTAATAATAATATATTTATTAATTTGAATTCGATTCTCAGTTTAGCGGAATTCAAAAAATTCAAAATCAAAAACCGAATATTGAATTGATTTCGGTTTTAATCGATTCGAAAAAATTATTTTTCAGATACGGTTTGGTTTTAAACCAATTTTAATTCAGTTTAATATTCAGACGAAATGATTTCAAATCAAATTTTGAACACTTTTAACTTCAATCATAAAAAAGGTGAGCAAATTCAAGTAGATATATTATATTTGTTTTATACCAACTCCAATAAAAAAAATACTGTACAAGGAACAATTGTTTCATATCTTTTTGGGACATTCATTTGATCAAATACATGACAGTGAGTAGTTTATGTTCGAGATTGTCATCTGAGGTAGTAAGTAGCAGGATTTTTTGCAAGATTATTGTATTTTTCATGATTTGAGTTGACAATTTAAGTCAAAGGTAAGAGTAAAATAATAATGAATTTCTTCTTCAATTCTTTCAAGTTATAATAATTAGGGGGCTTGTTTCTACCAACTCACCCCCATGAAACCCGGATGCCACATGCTATCATGTGCTCTTGCCTCTTTTGACACTTGGTTATATCTTTACCTCGTCTACATATGCAATTGGACAAATGGTCTATTGTAATTTGAGTAACTCAACTTGTAATCATTGCAGGGTAGGAATCGCATATGAAGTAAAGAAATAAGGAAAGTAAGGAATTTAATTTCAGTCATTCATTTTTAGAATATTAATATGATTTTTAGAATATTAATATTTCATATGTAAAGTATATCTAGTGAAAGAGTTATAGGCTATAGCTGTAGCTGTAGGTTGTAGTTGTAGCTTTAGGTTTGTAGCTTTTCACGAAAAACTACTTCTAATAGCTTTGAGATTTTGAGTTTTTCATTTGATTCTAAAGCTACAACTTTTACATGTCAACCAAGACTTTTATTTTCCTAGGAGCTTTTTGTTAAAAAAACTAAAAACTAAAGTTCCTAAAAGCTTCCAAAAGCTCTGTGCCAAACAAGTCCGTAATAAATGTTACTTAAAATTACAACTTAACATTTATTTATGATGAAATACCTTCATTTATAACGAAATCAAGGGCTGAAATTTGTTTTATTTCTTCCTCAAAGTTTGGAGTTTCCCTTTAAATCTTTATCATATATATATATTTATACATATATAAATTACATTTTGGTCTTTAATGAATAAAATTTACAATCAACTATTACACTGTATTCTCGAGTTTTTTTTGAGTGGAAAAGAATGAGATGGAAAAGAAAAGAGAAGAAAAGAATGGAAATGAATGTAATATAAGATAGGTTACAAGTATTCTCGAGTCGGAAGGAAAGGAAAAGAAAGGGAAGGAAAATATTGTTTTCTCTTCTAATCCGCTCAAAATTGGGCGGAAAATATTTCTAATAAAAAGCCCATTAATTTCACTTCCTTTCATTTCCTTTCCCTTCCTTTCCTTCCTATAAAAAAACTCGAGAATCACTTTTAATTATTTTTTCATTTCTCTTCCACTAAAAAAATTCGAGAATGTAGCGTTAGATAATGGGTATGACTTTTATTGAAGTTCATAGTAGCTTGACATGAAGTGTAATTCCTTTTTTAAAAAAAAAATAAAAAATCGTAAGCATTCTTTGCTGGTGCTGCGAGGCTAAAAGAATTAATTGGAATATTAATTTCATATATAACCAGTTACTTTTTAATGTTATTAATTTAAAAAATAATTCTTATATGATTGATTCTTAATTAAAATAAGGTATGAAAGTATATAGTACTACTTTTACAAGATAACGAGTTATCTATTTAACTTACTAGTCATATTTTATTAAATCGTGTATTTTCAAAAACAAAATTTATATTAAGAGAAAAGAAGTTTTCTGCTACAAATTATGTTCAATCCTGAATCAGACATCAAGAAAGCAATGTCTATGTAATGCTTCTCTACTCTCTATACCTCTTCAATGATTTCGCATCAAGTGCAGTGCTAAACGGGCGTTAAATCCATTTCTCTTATTAATAACTTCGGTAATGTTTTTATATATTATTACTAGTATTTTAATTTAACTTATCTATTATGAAATTCAAAATAACATTCAAAAGGGCAAATGTAACACCTATTTCGTTACAGTATGATAAATTGAGTTAAAATTGGGAATTATATATTTGAAAGCACTAAACTATATCATTTTATTTTTGTAGGTTGTTTATATTTGAAAATAATTTTATAGGTAACTCAAATTTGTATGGTGTTCCATGTATACCAAATTCAGGTAAAAACTTATCGAAAATTGTAAAAGGATACAAATACCTATGTATTTCTTAATTAACATATTTATATTATTTTAATTTATCTAAATACATGGGTATTTGTGTTATTTTACACTTTACTAATGAGTTTTTAACCGAATTTGATATACATGGAACAAAATATAAATTTCGGTGACTTACAAAAATAAAATGATATACTTGATTGACTTTAACATGTATAATCCCTTCAAAACTATATAAATTGAAAATCAAATGTGTACTTTGCCTAAATGTTTCAATGTACTTAAGTATACCAAATTTGGGTTTGAAGATCCGCCCAAAGAAGTGGAATTTAGTTGAAGGTGTTGAACTAAAAAAAGGAACTAGTAACCGAAAAAGGGGGATTTTATGGAAGTTGAAAGTATCCCAGATTTCCAAGTCTTTGTTACAAAAGGTCAAGGACATATTGATTGCTTTTTGCAGGTGATTTGATTAGGAGATTGATGTATGAAATATGAATGAATGAACACACAAGCTTTTGCTTGACCTTTCACTTTAGTTTAAACCCTTACAAATGCCTTTTGTTGCTAATCATTCTTCTTTACCTTTTAGGTGAAGTCAACATTTGTGCTTTCAATAGGTTCAGTGTAATATCTACAACTTTTCACACAATGAAAGCTGATAAGAAAACTGAAGTTACTATATAAAAATTTCCTATCAAATAATTTTACAAATTAATGTACGTGATAACGGTGTGAAGATTACCGATTTAAACAATCAAAAGTTCATCAATATTTTTCAACAATGTTATGAATCTATGACAAACTTTCGATAAACTTATCTTGTTACGGAATATTGTTTTACACACAAGTTTAATCAATAACACGAAAAATTTATACACAATTGATTACTAATTTATACGGAGTAGTTTGTAAACACAAGTTTCTAGTTTTATGTCTAATGGTAAAGTTTAGAGCACGAGAAAAATGGTTCGTTGTGAAACAGAGTAAAAAATTCGACACGGTGTGTTCTACTTTTAGGAAGAGTAGAAAAAGTATGAGATGGACCGACACTTTATTTTTGACTTATTAGATTGAAAAAGAAAATAAAAAAGATCAATCCACCGTTGATCTTTCAACACTAAAGTCCGAACTGTAAAAGAGTGAAAAATCAGTCGTGAAAGAACGAACCTTCTACCGTGGAAAGTGAGTACTATTTCCAATGTTCTTAGAAGGAACTCTAAGTTCACTTCATACAACTAGCAAAAGGCTTCAATATAAATAACAACCAATACATGTCTAAATAGCTAGTTACGATTATTGTATCGACCCTATTCATGTTCTATTAAAACACAAAGATTCAAGAAAGAAATCGATGTCATCAATTTTTCAGAAAATGTATAGTCGTAGAGAGTTTTGGCTTTAATCTCGCACGCTTTGTTTTCAACTTGTTAAAAAGGTTTTGACTTTTGACTCTCATAAATATTTGTATTAACTAATGGACTGAACTTGTTGGGCTACTGAGAATGCTGGAGTATTAGGGTGTTTGGACCTAATGGGCCAGGATGGTATTGGGCCTTTAGAATGTGTTTATATGAATATGAGAGTGTGTCTAGTAGTCTAGTATAGACTACAGACTACAGATATGAATAATTTTGGTCAAAGTCTAAAAAAAAAAAATAATAAGAAAAGGTTGTGAGGCCATCAACATTTTGTAAATGGATGAGGTTAGCATCCATTTTCTTCATAAGATCAATTTCCCTCCATCATCTTCTTCTTCTTCTTCTTCTTCTTCTTCTTCTTTCTTTTACATGCTTCAAGAAACAGAATACGTCTTGACCTTTTAATTTCAAAAGTCAATGTCATCTTTGACCATATCTCACCCATTTCAAATTAGCCCCCAACGACATAAACAACCCATTCATAAAAACCAAACTTTGGGGTTTCCCTCCCAAACCCCTTCATCAGATTCACGTTCACATTCATCATGGATCGAACAACTTCGGTCCCACACTCGGTCCAACAATTTCCACGAAGCCATATCGGTTTACATCGATATGACAACCGTGGGTCACCGGCCCGACAACTTCGCTTTCCCTGCAGTTTTGAAAGCTGCTACGGAAGTTCAGGATTTGAATTTGGGTGAACAGGTTCATGGAGCTGTGGTTAAACTTGGATATGATGAATCTTCGGTGACTGTTGCGAATACATTGTTGAATTTGTATGGGAAATGTGGGGGTTTGAGTGATGTAGTTAAGGTGTTTGATAAAATTACTGGAAGAGATAAAGTGTCGTGGAATACGATGATTGCTTCGTTGTGTAGGTTGGAGGAATGGGAGCTTGCGTTGGATATGTTTAGGCAAATGCAGTTTGATAGAGTGGAACCTAATTCATTTACTTTGGTGAGCATGTCGCTTGCTTGTTCGAATTTAGAAACTCGTCGCGGTGTTATGCTTGGGAAGCAAGTTCATGCTTATAGTTTGAGAACTGGAGAGAGTATGAGTTTTACAAATAATTCTTTGATGTCGATGTATGCAAAGTTAGGAAGAATCAAAGATTCAGTTTCAATATTTGAGATATTTGCTGATAAAAATATGGTCTCTTGGAACACTATGATTAGTTCACTTGCACAAAAGGATCAGTTTGAGGAGGCAATGAGGGTCTTTCGACTAATGATTGTTGATGGAATGAAACCTGATGGTGTCACACTTTCAAGTGTTCTTCCTGCTTGCTCTCATTTGGAGTTGTTAGATCATGGGAAGGAAATTCATGCTTATGCATTACGAAAGGGTAGTTTGATTGAAAATTCGTACGTGTGTAGTGCTTTGGTTGACATGTACTGCAATTGCAGAAAAGTTGGAACGGGTCGTAGAGTTTTTGATGGCCTCGTGAACAGAAGTCTTGCAAATTGGAACGCTATGCTTGCTGGCTATACACAAAATGGGTTTTATGATGACGCATTGGTACTTTTCCTAGAAATGATGGAGTTTTCAGGCCTTTTTCCCAATCCTACAACAATGGCAAGTGTACTGCCAGCTTCTGTGCACTGTGAAGCGTTTCATGACAAAGAAAGCATGCACGGTTATGTTGTGAAAATGGGATTTTCAAAAGATGGCTATGTGCAAAATGCGCTTATGGACTTGTACGCTAGAATGGGGAAGATTGATATTTCAAGAAACATATTTGATAACCTGGAGATTAAAGATACAGTTTCTTGGAATACCATGATCACCGGTTATGTCGTTTGTGGATGTCATGAACACGCATTAGATCTGCTACACAAGATGACACAAAGAGATGAAATGAACAATCAAAATAAAGCTATCGAAAATAACAAGGTTACGTGTAAGCCGAATTCAATAACACTAATGACAGTTCTTCCAGGTTGTGCAGCATTAGCAGCTCTAGCAAAGGGGAAAGAAATCCATGCTTATGCTATTAGAAATCTACTAGCATCAGATGTTGCTGTAGGGAGTGCACTAGCTGACATGTATGCAAAATGTGGCTGCTTAACCTTAGCCCAAAATGTGTTCAACTCGATGCCCATAAGAAATGTGATAACGTGGAACGTTATGTTCATGGCTTACGGTATGCATGGGAAAGGAGATGTCGCCCTATCACTTTTTGAAAATATGGTGGCGGAAGTAAAGCCAAATGAGGTCACATTTATTTCACTTTTTGCAGCATGTAGTCATTCAGGAATGGTAAATGAAGGAAGGAACTTGTTCTATAGTATGAAAGATGAATATGGGGTTGACCCAACAGAAGATCACTATGGCTGTGTGGTTGACTTGCTTGGTCGAGCCGGTCAGTTAGCCGAAGCCCATGAACTCATCAACAACATGCCTCCATGGTTCAATAAAGTAGGTGCTTGGAGTAGCTTACTTGGTGCTTGCTGGATTCACCAAAACGTTGAACTCGGGGAGATTGCAGCTCGCCATCTACTCGAATTGGAGCCAGATGTAGCTAGCCACTATGTACTACTCTCGAACATCTACTCTTCTGTTGGGTTATGGGAAAAAGCAACGGAAGTGAGGAAAAATATGATAAGAAATGGAGTAAAGAAAGAGCCCGGATGCAGTTGGATTGAGTTTGAGGATGAAGTTCACAAATTTGTTGCAGGTGATTATTCACACCCACAAAGCGAGCAACTTCATGGGTTTCTTGAAACATTATCTGAGAGATTAAAACAGGAAGGTTATGTGCCCGATACATCGTGTGTTCTTCACAATGTAAATGAGGAGGAAAAAGAGACTCTGCTTTGTGCCCATAGTGAGAGGTTGGCAATAGCTTTTGGCTTACTCAATACGCCACCTGGCGTTCCGATTAGAGTTGCTAAGAACCTTAGAGTTTGCAACGACTGCCATTCTGCAACCAAGTTCATTTCCAAGGTTGTTGAGAGGGAGATCATTGTAAGGGATGTAAGACGATTTCACTATTTTAAGGATGGGAAATGTTCATGTGGAGATTATTGGTGAGATCAAGATGTGAACAGAGTTTATTACTTGATTTGCTTGTCCATACAAGAATCATCTCATGCCAGTGAAAACTGTAAGTTGTTGTAACTTCTAAATACGGTTGATACATTGGTGGGCAGTTTAGAATGCCTTTAGGCGTAGTTGTTTGATTCTTGAAACGGTCAAGATTTTACTAATTCCATGAATCACGAATGGAATCAATTTGTAGATTAGCTTCATAGTTTTGTAAAGTTAGATCCTGTAAAAAGTCATATGCCAATGCAGTTTGATTATAGCTTTTGAGTCTCTAGTTCAAGAAGTCGATGAATGTGTAACAATTAGGCAAAACTAGCTTTTTTAGTAATTAAAAAGTAATGATATACATGTCTAATTCACATAATGTTTTACACATGATATAGGCACCTTCTCTATATATCTCTAATTCTCTTACCTTTGATTTTGCATGCGTATCAAGCTCCTGGCTTGACACATATTCAGACATGCAAATCATTTGAATTTCAACGAGTATTTTGAATTTTTAAAAGAAGTAACTGCTAGCTTTTAAGATAATTAAAGATATATAATAGTTACTTGAAAATGTATGTGGTCTAAAATTGTCATGTTTTTAGGGCCGCAAATTTGAACAAGCTTTCAATGTGGTAGGTACCCCATGAAATTAATTGCTACAACCACTAATAGAAATTCTTGCAAAAAAAGACTTTAAGATACATACAAAAATCCAATTTTGATTTGTTTACTCATAACTTTGTTACTTAATTATTTGCATCTGATCTGTCTTTACCTCGTTGTCTTCCAAATCAATGTGTTCGCACTAGAAACAATTGATGGCTTGTCTTGAATAAGGACACGTTAGCTTCAATAATGTTTGTGATGATTAAATATATACTTTAGAAACAGAATGTTCTCTTCAATATAAAATCATTCCAATGAATGGACTCGTGCATATTTTGTTTTTATTCATGTTTCTTTCAGAATATTTTTTTGGTACTTATGTTGTGTTGGTTTCTAGCCAATGTACCACGGACCAGAGGACCATTTTGTTCAAGCTGCGAAACACCATTTAATTCGATTCCTCCCTCTCGTCAAAGTTTTTGGGATCAAAACACCGATTGTTGTATTTGGGATGGTGTTGTCTGCAACCTTGCAGGTCAAGTCACTGGTCTTGGACTTGAGTTACGAAGCGATAACTGGTGGCTTCAACAATTCCAGCATTCTCTTTTGTCTTCAGAAGTTTCAAAGGCTGAATTTGGCATACAACAATTTTAAATACAAACGCATCCCTTTGAGGTTGGGCAATTTTAACAGTTTGGTACATGTGAATTTGTCAAATTCCCATTTTTTGGGCAAATCCCAGTCACATTTTCCCAAATGACAAGTTTAAAAGTTCTTGATCTTACCTCTTACGGAGAATTGTCACTTAAATTAGAGAAACCAAATTTGGCAATGCTTGTACAAAACCTCCAACATCTTACATATCTTTATCTGGATGGTGTAAACGTATCATCACAGAAGTCCAACTGGGGCCAGGCCTTATCATCATCCTTGCCTAATTTGAAAGTTTTGTGCTTGTTGAATTGTCGCCTTTCAGGCCCTATTGATGAGTCCTTTCAGACGTTACAATCTCTTTCTATATTCAATCTGTCTTATAACAATCTGAGCACTCACATTCCAGACTTCTTTGCAAATTTCACAAATTTGACAAGTCTCAGTTTTAGCGGTTGTAACTTAAGAGCAAATTTTCCAACAACGGTTCTCCAGTTACCAACTTTAAAGTTATTGGATTTGTGGGCAAATAAGGAACTTTATGGTTCTCTGCACGATTTGCCTAAGGACGGGATAATCCAAACTCTAACCCTCTCTGTGACAAACTTTTTCGGTGTGATCCCAGAATATATTGGTGATCTTAAGACGTTATCCACGCTAGATCTATACCAATGTCGTTTCAGTGGTCGTATCCCACAATCAATTGAAAATCTTACTGATCTTTCTTTCTTGGAGTTGTCATATAACAACTTTACAGGTAGAATCACATCGTTCCAGTTGTGCAAAAATATCAGCCGTATAGACCTCTCTGGAAATAGTTTATCTGGTTCGGTTTCTTCTACTAGTTTCCTAGACCTTCACAATCTTGACTAAATTGATTTGAGCTTCAATGCATTTGGTGGAAGTCTACCTTCATCTTTGTTCGCTCACCGACTAGTGCGAAAGATACATCTTTCAAATAACTATTTTGTGGGTTCACTTGCTAACTTTTCTGTTGCATCCACATCTTTGTTGGAAACACTTGATTTAAGTAGTAATAGATTGGAAGGTGAGAATCGCATCTTTATATGAACTTAATCTTTCTTACATTGATATTGCAAATAACGACTTTAGAGGGCAAACACCAAGCGCTATAGGGCGACTCAAATATTTGTATTTTCTTAATATGTCCTGTAACGAGTTCACAGGCTCAATTGAATCGTCGATTAGAGATCTGAAACACATCGGAGTACTAGATCTGTCAAGAAACAGACTATTTAGTGAGATCCCTAAAGTCCTCTCAACTTCCCACTTTATTAATTTAACGTGTCATACAATCAACTAGAAGGAAAAATCCTAGTACACGGTCAATTCCAGAATGATTCTTATATAGGAAACACGGGATCATGCGGGCTTCAACTGACCAAATGATGCACAAACTCGATAGTGACGATGACAACTCCATCAGCATCCACAAACGGAGATGGTATCCTGCTGAATGGTGGAGATGGGATAAGCATTGGGATAGGATTTTTCATCGGATTAAATATTATCATTTTGCCACTTATATGTTCTGAAAGGTGGTACGGATGGTACTACAAACATGTTAATCGCCCATTCTTCAAGAAACTACGTCACTATTATGAAAGACAAAATATTATGATGAGAGCATACAGAAATCCCATTAGAAGACTCCATCACGTGTTGGTTGATACTTAATATGATCACAAGTTCAGAGTCAACCACCCGAAACATCTTGATCACGAAACAGTAGCTAGAATTTTACGCTTAGTAGTGAATCCTATGTTTGTGTATATTGAATATTGACATATTGTAGTGTTATAAATTTGGGTATTCTTCTAATTTTGAATGTCCAGTATGATGCTAATCCCAAACTATTATAACACACTTTTGAAGAATGTAACCAGAGCTTCTTTGCAGGAAATGAGAGTAGCATCTAGTGTATCATGTCCACAAACAAAAGTCATCTGGTTTAGTCAGTCAGAATCTCAAACTAATATAAAACAATTTTGAACTACAAGTAAAATAAATCACACATGCAACGGGACCTTTATGTTTATCTTTGATCATTTGGCTGGTATGTATTGTTATATGTGAAACACAAAAAATACCCTCAATTGAAAAACAAAACAAGAAAATTTTATTAAACTCAATATATTAAAATATCATATTAGTTGATTATTGACGTGCCAAAATGTAACTTCAGTTTCTAACTCAATACACATGGACTTCTTCAATTAAAACATCATTATGAACTTTCAGACTTATCTGATTGATGTCCCATCCGACGTCTCTCAATTGCTGCAAGAAGTTCTCAAACTGATGATCTAGTTCGTTCACGCTTGCTTTAAGTTGATCAAATAGATTATCTTGTGTGCTACGGTTATTGTAGAGCCAATACGTCTGCCAAATACTTCGCAGCACCGAGAGGCTTGTAGCTCCATCCTGTGGTTTTTAGGGTATGAGAATAAATGAAAACGTGATCATGTAT
This sequence comes from Logfia minima, assembly GCA_963921325.1. Lineage (NCBI taxonomy): Eukaryota > Viridiplantae > Streptophyta > Magnoliopsida > Asterales > Asteraceae > Logfia > Logfia minima. The sequence continues at coordinate 39,932,827 of OY992764.1, forward strand.
GGAAGATAAATAAATGTGGTACCCATGTCAAAAATGGAAAAAAAATGATGTAACAGATGGTAATGTAGGCTTTAAAATTTCCATTTAAGTGGTTGATTTTTCATGCCCTGGACTTTATCTTTAAGTAAAAGATCATTCTTAAGAAAGTTCAGGAAAAGATGCTACATATGACTGAAAAGTTTTTAACAAATCACAAAAATGAATACAAAATTGACTACATGATTTATTATTCTAAGCAGATATTTTCCCAAGATTTTCTGGTAGAAAAGAGAATAAGGATAACCAAAAGTGAAGTGGAAGGGCACACCTTAAAGGAGACAAGGGTCTCAAAATCTATAAAAGGCTCCTGATTCACCACAAGAATATACTTCTCCTTATCATAGAGTTCCAGTAGCTTCTTCACCTATCAAAAACCAATAACTTTCCCATTGCTCAATCAATAATAAAGAATTTGGGTCACTGATCAAGATTCCCTGTTTAACAACTTTGATCCACACAAAAAATCTCTACTATGCAATGTACTTCGTATGGAGAAGCAAAGCAAAATCTGGACACTTGATTCCACTATTCACTATGATTATAAATGCTAGATACATAAAACCAACGCTTGCTAGGTATTGTTTTTGTTTATTATTTCTTCTTTCACCCTCTCAAGAAAGTGGACACCACACCACAACTGATGTAAGTGTACAAAAGTGGTAAGCTACAGTTAAAAAGCGTATACTTAACTATGATGTTTTCATGTTATACAAATCTAAATTATAAAAAGCACACATCAACTATTTGACATTAATAAGTAAGGTACAATTCTTACTTTTGGTTTAAAATTTTCAACTTATCTTTTTGAAAAATGGAACATTCTTGTCAAACTCGTTCCAGTTTTGGTGTCTTACAAAAAACCCAGATATAATTACATGGCAAAAAAAAAAAAAAAAAAAAAAAAAAAAGAACCAAAAATTTAAGAACAGAAAAATGAAGTGAAAGAAAAAAGAAAACAAAGCTGTTACACACTAACCCCAAAAAACTGCAAGAACTTCAGTTAAACTTAATGGAGGTTATATACCTTTAGGCCTGATATATCACCCCCAAGCATGTCAGACAAGGACACGCCAAACACTATTCGTGGTACCGAGAATTTCTCCCATGACAAGATATTCTCCATTTTGTTGCATTGCTCACATCCTAAGCCCAATCAACTTGATTAGAATTCTACTAAACCACATGCTAAGTTAGTTGCATAAAAAGCACAAGGCTTACCTAGAACTGCGGAGTCTGAAACATGCAAGTTGACCAAAATTCGGGCACGCTTTAAATTGATCTGAAAAGAGTTATGTCAAAAAGGTTGCAAACGACAAATTTTTCTACGTAACATTTTTTCACAAAGTGGATCCAAGCTGTATGGAGTGGTGAGAAGAATAATGTTATTACGGGTCTCAATTATGTCATATACAGAGACATTACCAGAAAATGGAGATGGGCGAAATAGTAAACTAAAAAAAACAGAATAGTTAAGATGGTAAGGGGTCAAAAAAAGTTCGGGTCAAAATGGGTATTTTTGTGGTATGGTGGGATTGGGTGACACTTTACTAAATTTTTAAATTGAACAGAAATCCTCCTAGATTAGACAAATAAACAGAACTAAATATTCATCATTATCTCACTGTGTCGAACTGAAGAACCGAAAGAGACTGATAGCGTAGCCAAAGGTGCAGGAGTCGCACGGTCATCCACGTTGATGCTAGAACTGGATATGACCTCACGAGTCCCGGCGTAGACTGCATTAAGGTTACAAAACTGTGTCACATTTCAAAAATTAACGATAAACGTAAGCATATACAAAAGGGACAGCGGTGTTGGATAATGGGTCAAAAATAGGTTTTGGTTACAATGGTCATTTTTAGTGCGGGTCAAAACAGGCCCGATTGACACACAAACACCTTTTGTCCATTTTTTAAGTTTTAAAATATGGAGAAAAAATTTGACATATTAATAGTGATCACATCACACACGCACGAACAAAATAAAATAAAAAATCTTTAATATAAATGTCTGATTATTAATGAGATAGAAGGTTGTATGTATTATATATTGTCTTTGAGTGACTTTGCTAAAGAATGTTATTTGAGCAATTTGACCCGTATGAGAAAGAAACAACCCAAATCAACTTATTCTGCCATTCATAAATAATTGGGTCAAACTGCCACCTTCAATTTGCACCATGACATACCAAGACTAATATGCCAAGACCAAGGCCAATGAGCTGTGCAGATACTTCCCAAACTTCCTCCTGAAAATATTTAGTCACAGGTGTTCATATAATACTGTCAAGATGACATGTGTAGACTGAGTAGCAACTTAACATGATACAAGTTAATCTCAGAGTGACTAGGAATCCAAATTCACTCAGGAAGATATCTTGATTCTCTTTCATAAACTTTTAAATTTAACCAGTTTGATATAATAAAGCAATGTGGATTGTAATAATAAACATAGTAGCTTTGAAGAAACACACAACAGCTGTATGTTCTGTCTATCTCATAATGTTGAAATGATTACGTACTAACTAATAACTAGAGCCTTAAAGACTTGTAGAGGTTTCTGACTTACTATACTGACATCAAAGATACATTATTAATATGAATTGATGTACTCCATAATCTATTATAATTGCAAGTGTTACCTTTTTGGGAGATCCTGAATTCAACAGGCGTACATTTTTGGCAAGATTCTAACCCAAAATTATGTAATTGCCCATTACATACTACTATGGCCATTATTTGCTTCAGTTTCAAACTTTCAATAATTAAGAATGCACAAATACTCTGTGATTTGATGATACCTCAGCTATTGTTTTAATGTAGACAAAGGGAAGCAGTTGCTTACCCAAATTGGCAAAAAACCCAAAAAAAAGGCCAAAAATTAAGAGCATATTATACAAAAATTAATTGCATTGGTTCACAAGAATCCTGAAATCTTGTCATTGAAGATGGACACTGGTTTTCAGTAATAGTCAACGGTTTTAGGTATCATGTCAAATACTGAAGTTGTTTCGGAAAGAACTCAAAGAGTACCAATATGCTAATGCTATCATACCTTTGCTGCCACATCTCCAAGATTTCCTGAAATAGCAAAATGATTTTGGATCACCCGAAATGAAGGATCCTTAAGACCTCTTGCCACAGCCTGTTGAAGTTGTCAGCCACACGATCTTTTGTAAATTTGAAAACCACAATACATAGAACATGAAACTTAGCTAAAAACATGAAGAAGACAAGTTATAGCATCTGGTAGTACAGATCAATTCATCATACAACTACAAGTTGCCAATACGATGGGTAATCAAATAGGATTCTGTTCACTAATTAGATTTACAGTGTGTGACAATCATGATACTTATCAGACATAATTTTTCATTTCCTTCCCTAATAAATATAACTTTGAAGTTCCTTAAGTTTTGGCTTTTATAAGAGAACATGAGTTCCTAATCTTTTGATAAATCTTGTAAATCAGGATTAGCTTCAGTATGAACTGTCAAACAACAAGGATACAAACAAATAGAGTACCTTAGCAAGATTTCCTAGAGATGCTAGTGGCAGGAAATATGCAGGGTAGAGAGGTGTACAGAGATCAAAGATGCTGCATCACATTGAAACATAGAATAATGAAAGTTTCCAATAGAAAAATCATGAGAGTGGAAAGGGAATCTGACGTTGCCAACTTCTTAAAAATTTAAGATTGGCAAAGTGGGCAGCTTGGGTGTCATGTCAAATGGATACCTTTTAGTGTTGGTCAAATTGTCAAAATGGGCCAGGTAGGGTCAGTCCGACCCGCAAACACTTTTTTACCTATTCCTTTGAATATATGTTACTTATTTATTAAATATAATTACATTATTCCTACTATTAGCATAATATTGTAACTTGTTTCAACAGGAGCTTGCCACATTTGGATACACTTTGGATGACTCTCAAGTCTCAACCTGTTCCATCCATCCGACCCCTCCCCATTTAGATATATACATTAGCTTAATCCATTTGATCATTATAGTTAAAAATCTAACCCAAATAGCCCCATTTATAGTTAAATGGGTCAATTTGCCGCCCCAAGTTAATATACATAGATTGCAACAATATTATTATGTATTAGTCACCTTCCAGCACTGCCAATGAAGTCAGCGTACATGCGCCATTGCTTTGGATCGTCATCAAAAAGATTTCCAAATCGTCCACCTAGGGAAGGTAATCGTGGTTAATGTAAATATTTAGTGACTATGACCATTTATGAGCTTTTGATGAAACTGTACCAATGAAAAAGCGCCCGACAGCACCAATCCCATCTTTCGACACCCATCTGTTTGTTTAGTGAACATGTTACTTGCCAGAAAAACCTTTCTCTTCTAGAATCATTCTATCCATCAGGTGTGCTCACCTTTGGACTCAAACAAACCTCTAGTTTTCTCCCTTATAATGTACTTATTTGCCACAAAACAAATGCAAATGTTGAATTGGAGCATAGTTTGATATTGACAACTAGTTAAATATCTAAATTACACCAAAATAAAACCAAATAATCTTATGAGCCAAAATCGCTAGTACTGATCATTTGTAATGATTAACAGCAGTTGAACACATAATGTTAGAGTAAAGCCTTACAGAAGCAAATTCTGAATACATTTTGACACAACCCTAAAAAGAAATTGTTGCATTTATTTCATAATGCAAAGAATATAAAGAAATAACCTGATGGCAGCTGCAGAAGCTGCAGCTGTAGTTCCAGAAGAATAGTCCAAACCAACTGCCTGTAGATTAATGCATAAAATTTATAGAAAGTGTAAAATATAAAATAAAAAGACCAATGGTCAAAGATCATTATAATCTTCAACTTGTTTAGAAAACTTAAAGATTCATTAAAAACTAGATATTAACAAAAGGAGAAATGAAAGATAGAAAATTGAAAGGAGAAAAACAGAGATAATGGGACAAGAAAAGGGAAACAAAAAGAATTAGAGGATGAAAAAGCTCAGCAACAGAAAGTAAGTACAGATAGAGAAGCTAGTGAGTCAGATTAGCATGCCTTGACATACCCAATTAGAAGTACTGGCTTGAGTAAGATTGACCTGCCTTTAGAAGACTTGAAGTGACCAACGTGTGACAGATCCATGCAGTGACATTGGTTGGGAACTGTAGCAACATATATTCCAAGTAATCATCCGAAACAGAGCCTGCAATTTAAATAAGAAATGAATTAGAGAAAGAGACATAGATTTCGAGTAGCGTAACCATAATATGTAGTGGCTCTTTCTTATTGCACAACAAAGATGATGATATAAAATTATACAACTAGCAGGTTTCAAGGATAACCACATTGACCTGTGCAGATTTCTTTTATATTTCTACATTCCATTTGAGCCATATGAAGCTTACTAAACTATAATTTGGCCACTAAATTGATGAGTAATGGCTTACATGCTCTGCTAAAAATTAGTGAAAACAAACATATTGAGGACCTGATGAGAATTGGCTGTTCAATTTGTTAGCAAACGTTGGAGAGAGTTACAATATATTAACTACAGATAACCATTTTCTATCCAATATGACAGAACTTAATAGAAAAATGAGAAATAGGATGGCATTGGTAAAGAAAAGTTGCTCGTTACCAGGGAAGCCAGAAGGTAGAACAAAATCTTTGACTATATCAGGAAGCCAAGGCAGTTCCTTCAAAGAGAATCCATTAGATTTGGACGCATCCTCGAGAATCGTCGTCAAGTGAAATTCCTCATCCAGTATATACCTGACTTGCAGCAATGGAACTTTCAGGACAACGGGAAATTTTGAAGATCTTTCACCAATATTAACCAACACCATAACATTATTAATAAAAAAAACTATAACTTACACCAAAAATATGATGAATGCGTCATCTTAAACACAAAGGTTCAAATTTATTTGGCAAAACGTTATATGTCAAAAATACAAGGAAGATATTACATCTTAAGGTAAACTCATCTAAGATTGATGAGTATATTAATCAAGTAAAATGTGTTTAATCTCTAAACAAAATTAATTTACACATGTATTCACGTAGGGGTAAAAGTTATCTACATGAATACGACACTCATAAAACCATGATTATGGTACATGTTCTTTATTGGTGATATTACAGGTGATTACCACACATATTTACGTTTATGTACACAAGTTCAGATGTTCTTATACATATCCAACTGCATCAACATATACTCTGATCAGTCCCATCTAGACAATGACAGTCAACACAACAACTGTACTGGGTAAATTGGATCAAGACTAAATTTAACACTACTTAAAGTTGGCCCATTAGAACACAGGAAAGAATCACAAGCATAAACATAGTTATAATACCTTCATCTGACCTTAGGAAAAAGGCACAAAATGCAAGGGCCCAATTTAAAGAATTGACAAAGTTTACTCAAGAAACCACAATAAGGCTCACAGTTGGAGCACACCGCCGAAAAAGGAGAGAGACCCAGTAAATTGTTGGCATAAGCATGATGATTGGAAATGATTGTCCAGGTCCGGCCTGATGGATTAGGCGACCAGATCATTCGCCTTAACTACCATGTCACTTTTACCACTTTTTGAAAATTTAGACACAAAATAAGGCCGCTTTTTTCCTTCTGGTAGGAGTGTTGATGTCTGTATGCGAGAGACTGTGACAAGTACATTATACTACCTCCATTCAAAATAGTGGGTACTAGTTCAATGGCGGTCTCCCTGGAAGCAGTCTCTCTACCCTCAGGTGTATGACTGTCAACATCTTACCTCCCCCATACCCCGCCAATGGCGGGATTGGGTATTGTTGTTGTTGGTGTAGTTCAAAATAAGTGTTTGTCTATTTAGTCAAGTATCTAAATCGCTCCATCAATAATGCCAAAAGAGGGGAAGCTTTAGAACCATAACCAATATTTCTTATTTCAAGATGACTACTAAAGAGCTTTGGTTTGAGATTCACAGAGAGAAAAGCTTGCAATTATCTATGGCCTATGGGCATCCCAACAAGAAAGCAATTGGTGCATGCATCTTTAGCTCAAATATGATCAAAAATTTTACAGCAAGAAATGCGGATTAGTTTACCTTTTAGACGCTCCGTTTATGTATCTTTCCACCAAAACAACTTGATGTCGGCTACCATAACTGCATCCAAATGCAGCATAAACGGAGCATCTTAGAATTAGAAAAATAACACATAAAGGTGTAAAATTCAAAAAACAAGTCCACAAACAACAAAATTGCCAAATCAACTACACCAGAGAAACAAGAACGATTTGCAACATGAAGATAATGTTACTTTCAACACATTGAATATTTAACTCAATGAAGTTTATATCAAAATAGCACAATCTATTATCATCCTCTATGCTAATTTTGTAAATAACAATACAAAGATGCTAAATCGAACCGGAACTTATTTTTTCCCACACATGAACAAATATAGATTCAAAATGCATATAAACAGGTTTTTATATCACAAAATATGTAAGCATCGAGTAACATAAGAACATAAGTAATAGGATTAAAGTATAAGCGATACCGTTTACGGCGCGAATCGTCAGAATTAGTTTGATTGGAAGAAGAATTGCATACGAATTGAATTCTAGTGGTAGTGATAAGTTTGGATGTGCTGTTAGATTTATTAATTGGGAAGGGGATATGCATAGCGAATGACATTTTGTAGTTAGGGCTTGAATTAAAAGGGGTTTAGGGTTTATGATAATTTGATTTGATGAGATGCGATGCGGGAAATAATGAGTGATTCGAGTGGTATTCAGTTTTGTGGAAGGAGGGAAAGCAGCTACATTATCGGTTACCGTAAGTATGGAAAAATAAATACTTTAGGAAAAAATAATTGATAGAAAATGAATTTAACAGTCTTTTTATTTTATTTTATTTTTATTTTATTTTGTGAAACAGGAAAGTGAATTTACTAATTGAATTTCTAACCTATTCATAACTCAATACGATACTAGCGTAATATCCTTGCCATGCAGCGGAATACAATTTTTTATTATATACCGTAACTGAGCAATACTCGTATATTATGTTTGTTCGTCGAGGATTATCTATAATGGTGATGGTGATTCAATAACATTAGTTTACTTGTATGTAGAATTAAGGATTTGGGATACGATAGTGAGTCTTACGAACATGATAAAGTTAATATTAAATAAAAATTACATAAGTTATACATGGAAATGTTGAGTCTTACTTTTAAGAGTTTCTATATATAAAACACCAAAATGCTTTATATATTAGTAATAGATAATAGATATAGAAGTATAGATAGATAGATAATTTTTGACAAAGAGGCAATAATAGTTGCGCACAGCAGCGGATGAAGATTTCGTATGTTTATGTTGACAGACATATGTTAATTGGTACATGAATGCAAGAATAATTGCTATTTTTTTAAATGAAAGTGATTTTTTATAATAGTTTAAATTATTGTAATTGTAAATTAAAAAATGTGATATAAAGAAAGAAAGAAGATATTTAAATGTATTATGTGAAATATAGTATTTATTGAATTATTTATATATTAAATAAATTGAGGGATAAGTGGAGGGATAAAATGGTAATTTTTGATATCCTTTTTTAAGGATTAAGAAAAAGAGTGATAAATGCTTTATAAGGGTTATAGATATCAACTCACCTCATTTAATTTTTTAATATAAAACTCATGATCACTTATATATTTATTTAATTTCATATAACTATTTATAATATATTAAAATTGTATTTATGTCAATAATACAAATTATTAAACATTGTTTTTATATCAAATGATAATATAAAATTATATATATATATATATATAATAACTTAAACAAAATTGTGTGATATATTAATTCGTAGGATATATATATTATAATCAAATATATATGTAATTTATGATAATATGTATTATCATATTATTCTCTAATATAAAATATGAATCCATCTCACATAATTATTTTTATATTAATTGTGTCTCATATAACCATTTTTAAATATTCAAATCTAAAACTGTATTTATATCAACTATATATATATATTTATAATAACTTAAACATACTTGTGTGATGTATTAGTTCATATAATGATCAAATATATACATAAATTATAATTATTATAATCTTTATAAATTGGTGATGATTTTACATATATGAATATTAATCATTAAGACGTACATTAATTCACTGTAAATAAAATAAATAAAAAAATAATATTATTTTTTTAATTAGAACGTACATAAATTCACTGTAAATAAATTAAGAAAAATAATATTATTTTTCTAATTAAAAATGCTAAACCGACAAGCTATTTTAATTATTTGTATTGTAATAATTGTGTCTCTTATAAACATACTAACAATTACTTATTTTATATTTGAAAGACATGTATCGTGTCAACTATGACGAATGTATGTGCAACTATTTGATGAGACGACGTTATCATAGTTATGTGCAGATGAAGAAAAAAAACACAAATATATTTCATTTAATATTACAAATATGTATATAGAATATAAAAATCAATTTTGAATTTTCGTCATTCCACTATATTATATGTATTATTTGTGTTATATAACTTTCGATCTACCATCTATATTGGAATAACTTTAATTTCATTTTTTTATATTAATATGTTGAGTTTTTCTTTAGACATTTAATTATCTAATAATAATAATAATTTTAACCTATCGCAAGTAAAATAAGACTCGTTATAGTAGATGATAGAAGACCAAGAAAATTTTAACTATGGTATGAGCATGTGGATAGATTAAGTATACTTTAATAAGTTGATCTTGTTCATTTTTCTGTTTCAAGAGATTGAAAATCATTTGTGTACGTAAAAAAGTAATGAAATTTATAGAAACACTCATTAAAATGTCACATGTGGAATTTTCATTTTCAGAACAGAAAATATAGAAAAATCATAAATCATTGTTTTCATATTTGTGATTATAAATATAAATTAGATGATTTTCGTTTTCTTGATAAATTGTTTTGGAAAATACAAACTTAGAACATGCTACTGTTTTTAACTTTATCTTATCAAAATTTCTGAAAAATACGACGAGTTCTTGTAATCAAGTGCCTCAACATAGCAAATTATTCTATGACTGATATTTTCTCATTTTTTGGATTTACGTTGTCTCAATTGTTGTTTCGGACTTTCATAGCCATTTTCCACACTCTCTCATCCCCAACAAGAAGTCGGTCTAGAATTCGTCTAAAATTACATGATTTATATGATTTCGACTGTACGATCACTGTATCCTTGATTCCATGAACTTGTCAAAGATCGTTTTTATGGCTGAACTTAACAATTTGAGCAGGAATTTGTGCTTTTACATAAGAATGAAATCTATCACCCACCAAGGAAAACATTTTCTTTCACATCTTCTGCCTTCTCTATCATGTTTATTATTATCCTTCAAAACTTAACCAAATACATAGAATGGTACCCATAAATGAACTGGACCAAGTGAATGAACGTCTATGAACAATGCTTGGATTTGTGTAAGTACAAACATTACAGCTAACAAAGTAGATTACAACACCATTGCAAACCATCAAGAGGCCAGAAATACGATAAAAACTGAGTTTAGAGCCATAAAGACACATGTAAAATCATCATCACTAATTATAAAACAGGCAAAGATTTACGATAAGTTGAAGTGTAAACTATGTTGTGGAAGCACCTGAACCTATCTTTTCTTCAAGCTTGTTTTCCTCCAAGATTCTTTGGAACTCCTTCTCACTTGCTGCAATCAAACGCTTCATAGCATCAAAAGTCGTGAGCCTAATGCTGCAAGAACAAAGCAAAACGAGAAGTTAAGTTGGTTGAAGGATAAATGGTGTTCTGGGCCAAAACATGCCACAAATGAATCCGTTTTGACACATTATCCAACCCACCCACCTCGTCATTTTGCATGCTCTATATTAGATCTTAAAAACTACAACTGAAAACTAAAAATTCATAGACTAGTAACTTTGGTGACTAAAGTACATAACTACATATATTATTCTAAGTGGCTCGTATGGACTTATTAAGCTCTTATACAGTCAACTAACTTGGGCTAGCCAGGTGGTTGTTGCGTGACTTCTTTGGGCTTGGTTACTATGCGCTGATATTAGTTCAAGCTTTGACTAAACTTAGAGGTGACAAAATGGGCAGGTCAAGTTGGTTGGGTAAAGGGTCAAAGCGGTAATACTTAATTGCGGGTTGGGTTGGATCGACCTTGTAGCTGCTATTTTCACCCAACGTTTTATTTTATTTCTAAAGAATAATGTTTTAGATATGATCACGAAAACTATATTATTGTAACTTTTTCTAATAAAGCCATTTTGGAGATTATATGCAATTTAATACAATTCAAAAAGGGTCAGCTGGGTTCAGCTTGATCTTGGGCTTGCCCAGCCTTATTGTGCAGACCTACTCGTCTTGTTGACACCATTACTGGGGACAACATGGTGGTTTTTGAGCACACAGATTGAACTGATGCAAATATGCAAATATTAGGACAACTTGTTTAGATGTTAAAGGAACATGGAACTATGTAAGGAAGAAAGCTGGAGACTGGAGAACATAGAGAAATTAAGCAAACCTGCTGTTTGGTAGAGTTTTCAGCGCGTTTGGCACAAAACCCCTGTATAAGCCAGCAACACCATCCCGAGCAATAATACCTGCACAAAATTATACAGATGATCAAAGACGTTTCTTTGAAATTTAAAAGAAACAAATGGTAAGATAAAGTTAGAACTCCATGTGGTAAACAATATTCAGCTTTTGATTTATAAAGATACAAGGTAGTCAAAAACTTAAATATTTTAAAATACGAATTATCATCTCCGAGATGTTTCTTTACTACTACTTCTTACACACTTAAACATACTAGTTACCATTTTTCTCTAGTCAAAGAAATTACATTTTATCTTTTTCGCTGAGGCTTGGCAATGTAATGAAATTTAATAAGTCAAGCTCAGACTTGGATTGGTATATATATACTTTTTCTCAAGTTATGTTTAAGGGTTTGATCAGAGGTAGCAAGCCGGTGGAGTAGTGTGGGTTGGGTTAAATGAGTCATATTTAATTACAGGCCACGTTTGTGTTGAACAGAAAACACTTTTGTCCATAACAATATTATTAAAATAATCAATGCATTATGTATGATTACAATAACAATATTATTACAATATGTCTAGATCTTAGAATAAAACGATTTACGAGGTTGTATGCATCAACAATAGACTTCGGATGACTTTAGACCTTCTTGGACCCATTCGACCCATTTGACATGTTCCAGTATAGCTAAATTTTTTTATTTGATCCCTTTGAGATAGAAAAATAAGCCAAATGAACCCATTAGTAAGCATATAGATCAAAATTTCCCCCTCTACAGTTTAACTGTAATCTTACTTGAACTACTTTTTTTTTTTTTATTTCCTCCTCTACGGTTTAACCATCACCAAGATGGCCTAGTGGTTGACATCCTGATATTCTTACAAGAGGTCTCAGGTTCAAACCTCACAAGCTGCACATCTTGGGGTGGCTAGGATAAAAGTTGGAAACAGTCACGGGATACCCCGGTTAGGCTGCGTACATCACAGTAACAGTACTCGCCCTCCCCGGGTAACCTGAACAGGGAAAACCTCATCTGTTTACCTGTTTATACATTCAGTAGAGCCTTTTAGTGAAAAGCTTGACAAAGCCATATGATCTTACCTGGAAACGCATCCAAAACAGTCTTATAAGGTGTAACCCTCATTTGCATTTGTCTTCTTATAGTGTCCAATGGGTAGCAGGTAAGTGTGGCAACAGCGGCTGCCATAAATGCAGTGACTAGTGAAGCTTCAGTTTTGTTACGGAACCTTTCGGGCAAAGACTTCTTTACCCTGTTAATGGTAAAACAAGTCAACTTTAGAATCGAAATATGGTGAAGTAACACCATGTTTGGTAACATTTAACTTCTTTTCTTCAAAATTTGGAATGTAAGCCATGATAGAAAAGGTTACTTTTATAGTTTTATCTCAGAAAAATAAAATGAAAAACAATCTTGTGTTTTATTGGGCTTAAATACTCAACACATTAGAGCCAATGGTCAACGAATATTTTTTTTCATTGCAACATATAACTGTCATTCACAATATCTTGTGTACAGATTTTGATATTCTGAATTTATAGACGCTTGAAAATGTTGTTTTTCATCTATACTTCAAAAACTATAAAAACAAAAACATTGCCAATCAAGATCTTAATAAAGAAAGCTTCCGTGTTCAAAAATCTAATGAATACTAAGAAAGAAATTTAGTTGTCCAAAAGAAGAATTTTTCTCGACTTTGAACTTGAAAAAAGAACAGATCGGCCTAAACGTCAACATCTTTAAATTAAAATGGGGGTATCCTGTTCCTCTTGATGTAATAGTAGGCTCACAAGTCAAAAACGCAAAAATTGACTGCAACATAGGGGGCTATACTAATGAGAGAAGGTACAAGTCCCCTATAGAAAGATCCGAGTCCTTCCTCTTTTAGCATATTTACTACAACCTGAAAGTAGAGAGACACGCAACTTTAGAAACGGATCTTTAACTTAAGTAAACCATAAACAAAGACACAGAATAGGCTGGTCAAAAGGTTTGGGTTGAAATGGTTTTTTAGTACGGTTGAAATGGGTCAGACATGTTGGATTGTCTCGCAAACACTATTTTGTCCACTTCCTTAAAGGTCTTAATAGTAGATTTTTTGTTCGGGCGGAGAAGACTCACGCACTCATTACACGCCTTTTAATACACACATGTCCCTAAAGGGACTTAAAACAACCTGTTGATTCTTGGGCCACCTTAATAGTTAAAACGTCGTAATAATGATTGATTAGAAGGTTGATTTCTTCATTAATAGATTTTTGAAGTTTTAACCAGTTTGACCCATTCCCCTTTTAGCTAATTCTTTTATTATTTGACACATATGGTACTTATAAGATAAAACACAACCCGAAGTCGTCCCATTCATAAGGAATGGGTTGAAATTGTAAACACTAGTAAAAGTCAATCTTACGTTGGTCATTGTTTGATACCCAGGATCAACCGCCATTCGTAATCTGAGGACATCTAATGGGTACGTCACCTGAAAATAATCTCAACATTATTGTATGATTTATAAGAAAGCAAGTTCATGAATATGATGATAAAAGATACACTCGCAGCCCCACAAAGTGTTTTAGATACTTGACAGAAAGCCATACATTGTTAACCATGTGTCAAGTCAAACATTACAATTTTCATGGAAGAAAAGTACATTTATGGCAAACAACTCCACATTTTTGTTGTTATCCAAGGAGGAACCTTGGGATCATTGGACATATAATTACTATAATCAAAATCTGGAAGCGGAGAGAGAGAAGAGTTATAAAGATGATCTTACAAATGTCGAAGTCATGCCAGCACAAGCACCTGCAGCTAATCTTCCAATAACAGAAAGCTCGCCATCCTTACCCCTAAAAAGTTTCTGCGAAGTTAACACGAACTTAAGATGCCATAAGTTTACACCATCTTTCCTCATATTGTAGGTCCCAAGTTCATTTCTATTGCATCAAATAAATGGGACCCAAAATATAACATATAGCAAATAAAAGATGCTCGGAGAATAAAAATGGCCTAAGCGGCTAAGCATGTTGATTTTTTGGAAATGCCAACTTAATATCATTATATCGAGTAGAAGAGCTTTAGCCACTCCATAAATCAAATTCAGTAACTCTGCTACTGAAATTGCGACAAAATGATATTTGAGTGTTTGGCAAACTCTAATTAACAGATATAACAGCCAAAATAGACATTTTTGGAGAGAACTGAAGGCCATAATTTGTAAAATGAGCGTTTAAGTCTACTGAAAGGTTAAAAGAACGTGTAAATAGGTAATTATATATTACTTTTACATAATCTTTTTTGTTACAGCTGGTAAGCCCCGTTAACAAATAATACTAAATAAACAAATAGAAGCAGAATCTGTTCATCAAACGTTAAAAAGATTATTATTATTGCAACTCACGGCCAGATAATTAGTTCCAAAAAGTAAATCCAAACACCCCTGTTACAAGGGCAAAGTGTTCACATCACTTGTATGGGGGGAATATGACAAACAATGGCAAAATAAGTGACCATACATGGTAAAATAAGTACCTTTTATACTATAGTGACCAAAACTTATTTGACCCAGTAATATAGGCCTAAACATATATTATATCCCACATAGCAAATATGGCATACAACTACTCGCAAAAAGGTTTCTACTTTCTACATACCTTGTAGGACTCGTAAGCAAACAGTTGGACCGCACTATAAGGAAGAATACGTATCACCTGCAACAATGCGGTAATCTCAAACAGAAAAATAAACAAAAATCTTGAGGACTAATCGATGACAGAATACTAAAATATGTGGTGAATGGGGTAAGGCACCTGAGCAAGGTTACCCTTCCAGTACCCTTTTACACCTTCTTGCTTTCCTACAGTAATAACTGCCTGCAAACAATTTCATATATCAAAGCCAAGCTAAAGTGAGATAAGCTTATTGAGAGAAATGACAGTAATAACATGTGAAAACAAGTTTCTTTGAAGTTTAAGCAACATTTCCCTATTCTGACACATTTCGATCTAAATTAAGCTCTTTGCCAAATACCAATTGTAATTTATTAGAAAATAACAAAAATACTGATGGCATTAATTTAGTGTACAAATTCATCTCATTTGACTCTATAAGCAACTTAATAGAAGTAATAACTTGCCTTCAATTATATCATAATATGAGAATCTTGAAACTTTGCCAAAATACAGAAGGTTGCTATTAGTATGAAACATCTATTGAAAATTCTACTAGATATGGAATTATATATTAGATGATAAACAAAAGCCAACCACAAGTATGTACAATCATAATAGCAATTCCAAGAAAATGAAAGTGAAAACTGAGCAACCAATATCTAGAAGAGTGCTAATAATGAAACAGATTATAGAGATCATGTACCATATGTAAAGAAGCTATCCATGAAGACTATTAATTTCACTAAATATTTAGAGAAATAAACAAAGAATAACTATAAGAAATATGAATATAAAATACCTCTATAAATCCAATTGTTTTCTTTGCACTTTCTTGCCCAGCTCTCAATCCATGAGTCTGCAAAATGAAAAAAGAAACAAACAATAAAATGTAATACGTATAATAGGCCAAGTAGTTAAAAAGGGCATCTTTTGTCATTTCAGTTCACATTCACAAAAAATAGAGAGATTCTGAAGATACATATCATGGGTCCCAATAAACACAACTTCAACAAGATTATAGTTTACATAATTGAACTACAAGAAATAGAACACAAAATTTTATATTTTCTATATAACATTTTGTAATTTTATTAGCCCAAACATAGTATGATCCCAATCATCTATTATTATTTTTTTAAATAATAATAATAAGAAGAAATAAGATCAAGACCAAAAATATCATTAAAATTACAAGAATTGGTCAACGCTGTTGCTCAAGTAAGAAAAATCAAACCAAAAATAATAAAAAATTATTTGATTTGATATGATATGATATGACCTGCATGATGAGTTTAATCCGGTCAAGAGGTGCAGTAACAGTTTTAGCAGCGGCGCCGGCGACGGCGCCGGCAGTGAACAAGGCAGCTTCTTTAGGCACTAAAGCAACAATAGCAAGTGGGTGTTTCAACATTTGCGCCGGTGTGGGTATGAATTCGGCCGTCGCCGGAAGTCTCTTTTTCTCCGGCATCGAAACGCAGGCGAAACCATTACCACCGGTGAGTTTGGGAGTAAAAAGGAGGTTGTTTTCTTCATATGTTAAGGGTTCAAGACCCGCAATGTGTTTCCAAATTAAAGTTGGTTGGTTATTTTTGTTAATCATTTTGGTGGGTTTGAAAGTGAAATTGAATCTTGGAATCTGAAGAATCAGAAGGGGTTTTAGCAGTTGTAAAAAGGAAGATAAGGTAAAAACGCAGAAAGAAATGTAAAAGGTTTATGTGAGTATTTATGTCGTCATTAAATGGGTCACATGTGACACAGCTTAAGATTATTAATTTTATCCGACAACATATTATATATTGGTCTCATTATGAGTATCCCTATTTATAATCATTAACATCATTTATCATTTTATCATATTTTATTAAATTATTTGACTCGTTTAAAATAAAAAATTTAAATATTTAATATGATAAAAATTAAAATTTGTGTATTTATTAAAATATATATATATATATTAACTAAATTAAATTTTTTTTAATTAAACAAAAATAAAAATAAAAACAGTAAAATGTAACAAAAGGAAGAAAAAAAAAAGTCAAGATATGACAGAGATAACAGAAGAGGGGGAGTGCATTTAAACCCTCCCCATATTTTGAGATTCAAATATTAAAATAGATTATGTGAATGTACCTTGTATGTGTACGCGCAGAGAAATGTGTTAAGAGAGGGAAAGAGTGTTTGGATTGATACTCTTTTAAAAACTTGTTATTGTTGTATTGAATTTTTAATCAGCATTATTGTTACGTGATTTTGTTTTATTATAATTTGTAAGTGATGACATCAATTCTAATGACTAACAGATACCGGAATAGATTGTGCATGTTATACATCGTAAATCATTATATAATTGAATTAAAACATCACAAAAAAATCAATTTCAATTTCTCCTCTATTTTTTTGTGTGTTTCACATTTATATAATTAGTCACCATGCTCTATTGTATTACAAATAAAGATGCTAATTTCTTTTTGTCAAATTATCATCAGAACCGGTTGGAAAAAAGATATTACCTTTCAAAGTAAAGAACGTGAAGTTTCTCGATCCTTATCATATGAAATTACCAGTACTAGATATGACAAATAATGTCAGAGGTTACCACACGATCTATGAAGATCCCACCAGTTTGTAGAACTTCTGAAGATCTTTATTCAAACAACCGATGTAAGTCTTTTTAATGTTCGTTTAATCAAAGATTTTGATTAAATAATAAATAAATTTTTTCGTGTTCTTTCCAGCCATCATTAAGGTGTGGCTAGCTTTTAAGCTTCATGTAGTGTCATTGTTTAGCAAGCCTAAGAGCGTAGTCTTACAGGAATGAAGGAGTTATGTCTTCCTACTAACGGGTGTCCAACACCACAAACATATTGTAGCTTATGTCGACACAGATAAGTTGATTGTCACCAGCTCTATTCAATTTGTGTTAAATCACATAGCTCAAACTTTTATGATTGTGAAGTACAACAATTGATAATTTTGTTACCCTAGAATAATGAACATTTGACTTCAACATTAGGTGGCGTTTGGTTGGTGATTTGAAATTCCATTATTTAAATTGCTAAAGGATTTGAATTCTACCATTTAAAATCTCACATTGTGTTTCGTTGACAGTTTTAATTTAGAGGATTTTGCAATGTTTTAAAACTCGATTTTTTGGGTGAACCGGTTAACCCACCAGTTCCGGTTCGACTGGTTGGACCGGCCGACCCAACCGTTTTTGAATAATAGAGCCCAAGCCCAAGTTGGTTACACTTCTAGCTCAAGCCTAAATGATTTTTGTCTTCAGAGCCCAAGTAGTGGTCAAGTCCATGCCTTCAAAACCCAAGCCCATGCACATTCTCCTCATTTTAATACCAGATCCAAATCAAAACCCAAAAACACATCTAAACCTACTGCAACTTCTATCACTGTAAACCTAAAAGTCTAAAACCAAATGAACAAATACCATCTTCCATAAACAAAGCCTTTTCCTTTTTGAAGATTTTGTGATGGTGGCTACAGTGGTGGTGGCTGCCAGGCAGCGGTGCTGCGGTGGTGGTGTGGCTACTGGGCAGCGGTGGCGGTAGCTGCGGTGGTGGTGGTGACTGCCGGACAGCAGTAGTGGTGGCTACGGTGCTTCTAAATTGTGGAGGACAAATGATGGTGATGGGTGAAGGTGGTTAACAAAGCATCTTAGGGTTAAAAAAGATAGAGGAATAAGAAAGAGATCTGTTTTCACCTTTTAATGAATTAGAAAGGGTAAATTACAGTTCCTGCCCCTGTGTTATTCTGGATTCACACGCCGCATCCCTAGACTCTCATTTTCGCAGTCTCTACCCCCATAGTTGGCATTTTCGTAACAAATCAACCCCTCCATCGTTAAATCTAACGAAATGACCGTTAAGTCATACAAAATGACTAAAATACCCTTATCCTCATAAATATCAAATCTGAATCAATAAATATCACTCTCACCCTCAATTTGTCACTCCCTCTGTTCCCCTCCCTGTCTCCCCTCCCTCATTCTGTTTTCCGGCAACCACCGGTTGACTTTCACCGCCGCCTTAATGCATCACCGCCACCACCTCTCTCATTCCTACCTGTTTACTTCATCGCAAATGACGACAAAACGAATTGGGTTTCGTCATTACAAAAATGATGATTACAAAAATGCACAGCAAATTAACACATGCTTGACGCGATTCACCTTTCAACACCGAACGCAGCTTTTTAGATCTGTTGTGTTCATGACAAATCTCAACGCACCTCCACCAGAGTTCTCTCTCACTTACTACCCCATTTCCACCACCGTCGGTCTGTTGTATTCATCTCAGCCGCCACCAGATCTGGAGATCCGGTCGGTTCATCACCGGAAAACACAGGTCTGGCCAAAGAGAGTGACGATGATGGTGATTTCCGGTGGTGGTGATGGTTAAACCGTTGCTTTTGTTTGTTGCTTTCCGGTGGTGGTGATGGTGAGAGATCTCGTTGGTTTCTTGCGAATTAAAGCTAGATCTGGATCTGCGTTTATATTTAATTTTTACATGAATGTGGTGTGGGTGTATTTCTAGATCTGCGTATGTGCAGATCTATGTTTTTGTATGTGGGTACACAATTTTTTTAGTTTGGAATTAATTGATTGATGTATGTGGAGATCTGTGTGTATTTCCGGATCCGTTTTTCATATAAAGTATAGTTTTTGCATTGCGATTGATGTATTTTTGTTGTTGTTTGGGTTTTTTTTTTTAAATTGTTAAAATTGGTTTGTGGTTTCATGATCTGTAAGGATTTCAGATCAGATGGTGTATGAATGGTCCTGGATGACAACGAAAGTAACATAGGGGGATTTGTTGGTCTTCAATTTATGTGTTTTTGGATGGATGGACCAAAACCCAGATCTGGGTTTTATTTAATTTAATTTATGGTGTTGTTTGAATTATTTGTTTGATGATAAAAATTTGAGTTTGATGATAAAATTTGGGTTAGGGTTTGAAGGGAAGAGGCAGAAAGAAAAGATGACAGGATTTGAGGAGGATGAGGGTATTTTAGTCATTTTGTATGACTTAACGGTCATTTCATTAGATTTAACGAGGGAGGGGTTGATTTGTTACGAAAATGCCAACTATGGGGGTAGGGACTGTGAAAATAAGAGTCTAGGGATGCGGCGTGTGAATCCAGAATAACACAGGGGCAGAGATTGTAATTTATCCAATTAGAAAATATATATATATATATATATATATATAAAACCTGATCAACATCGATCCGGGTCGATGGGTCAACCCGGTTCAACCGGGAACCCGACCGGATTTGATCGAGTTTGACTTTAAGGTTAACTCGCTATCAATCCGCCCGGTTTGAATTCCGAGTCCCGATTCAACGGGTCAATCCGGGTTTCAAAACACTGAGATTTTAAAGAATTTTATAATTAATGATAAAATTACCCTTTGTTGATATCATACTAAAGCCCAATTAGTCTGCAAGTACACATACATAAAGATTTCCAATAAAATATTAGAACATCCATAAGCAACTATTGATTTTGAAACAAATGTAGATGAGTAATATAATAAAATAAATTTAATATACATCTAATCTAATACATATAACACTAATTTAATACCACTTCCGAAGCAAACATACAACATATCCAATAAGAAAGCAAACATACAACAACCATACACCTAAAGGCAACCCATGAAGTTTCTAAGCAAATTACAGAACTAGAACTTTTGAGCCAAAAACTATAAAAGAAAATAATAACTATCAAACATAAATTGATGAAAAAGGAACAATTGTACAAGCAAAATCGTGGCTTATAATTGATGAAAATAATAGCATTTAAGCCTCTTGTAACTTCATTCTTTAGCAAAACTGAGACTGTAGTTTTACAAAAAGAGGAGACGTATGTCTTCCTACTAAAGGGTGTTCAACACCACATATATATCGTGGCTTATTTTGACACAAATTGATTGTGACCAATTTTATTCAATTCGTGTTAGATCACCAACTCCAACTTTCATGATTGTTAAGTACAATAACTGATAGTTTTGTAACCCTAGAATAATTAACATTTAACTTTGACATGAGTATTTTGTAGTTATACAGAAAAAATGTTTAATACTTGTACCGACAATGTGAATCGATTTTATAAAGTGAATTTTTTATTTTGCATGAGAAATACTTTGAAACCAGTTCGGTCATCTAACGTGTAGGTTTTCACATTCATTAGTTCAACCAGTGACCTAGTTGTATTCAAAGTAAATATATATTAATATCTAACACTTATAATAAACTTCAACTTTAATATAACAATAAATTCCAACATTACATAAAACTTTTCAAACATAAAAGATCGGTCAGTTCAGTTATGTCCGGTTCTGAAAATCATGAGTTTGAGAATATGGAACTTATTTTTGAATATATGTCGTCTTTGAAAGTTAATATTTGACATTGACATGGTTGTTTATCGATGTATAGAGAAAAATAATTATGACATGCATTGTGAATTTGTAAGTATAAACAGTTTACTTTGCTTTTTAGGCGTGTTATATTCTAGAAGATTGTGATTTTTTTAATTCTAGCTATAACCTAGCTCTCCATCCTTAATATATTTTGCTTATTAAGGTTATCACTAAATTCATTTCTAAACCGTACAGGTTACAAGGAATTAGATGCTTATGCTCTTCTTTCAATAAGGTTAATGAGTTATCCTTGTGTTATTATCATCTGTCCGGTGTCACGACCTAATTCACTTGAATAAATGTTTGATCTCCAAATTCTTGGGCTTAGACAATTTCATAGCAGACTACAATTAGAAGTATGACTTCAACTTGATTCCTTTTGTTTCAGTGGGTCGGGCCATCATGGGTTTGGTCATGTTGTGTTATTATGCAAGAATAAGTTGGACGAAAGATAATGCACGCTTAATAAATTCTACTAAAGGGCATAAGTGAACCTTTAAATGATGAAAATTTAAGGTAGCGTCAACCGATTACTTTAATAGACCTTCTACAATTAGCTAAACCCCTTTAGAGAATTACATCATTTTTAGTTATAGCTCCAAAACATTGTCAAGTTATCACGTTGTTACAAATAATGTTATTGATCTAAAGCTTATTGTTTGCGTAAAAATTTCTTTACTTTACTAATCATTATATGTCTATATATTTTCTTTTTATTAAATTCTACATGATAGTTTTTGTATATAGTTGATTTAGTTATTTTAAGGGGTTAAAAGTGTAATTATACGAAAGAAATTAAGATTGTCGGGTCGTAAATTGTGAAAAACAATGAAGTGCTAAGATTACACAGTCATATTCTCTTTTAATTATATACATAAAGAAAAGATATGTATTTGTATGAAGTTTATTCCTTATTCAATTTTATAAGTATATAGGTTCTAATTTCCGATTTTCTTCTAATAATCCTCGTACTCTTGTTGGAATATATAACGTTAATGAAATCAAGAGTTTTTTCTGGTTGATTAATGTTTGATGATAATCTTAGTTTGACAACCTTTGAAAAAGTTTTGTAAACTTTATTTTTGTTTGAATAAATGTAAAATAAATAAAGAATCAAATTCATATAAATATGCAATGGAAAAGATAGATGAGAATTTTAGATAGATAAAAGAATTAATGAGTGGTAAATGAGAAGAATTGAAGTTATTGATAATAGTGTAAAAGGTTTAGGTGAAAAGATAATGACATCTTTGAGTATCCAACGAGAAATTTAACTCATTATATTTTGTAATAAGTTGATGATAAACTCTTTAAATTATCGTGACAAATTGATGATATAGTTTACCATTTGAGTATACGTGCTAACAGAAAAACGATTCCATTTTGTATGTATGTGTCATGCAATTAGTATTTCATATGAATTATAATTACATATACAATTTTTACTAGGACATATGAGTATAGTATATGATTTGTAGTAAACTATGATGATTGGATTTTATGATCGCAAATCTTGTGAAAACGAAGTAATATAAGATCTTGATCCATTCGATTTTAAATCGGACCCACTATATACAAAAGATTCGTTTTCTTATTATGAATACATTCATTCTAAGAGTGACACATAATCACTTTTTAGCATGTCAATTTTCCTTAATTAGGTATATATTAAACTTAAGATTAACACTAATACATGTATTGATCATAATCTTAAAAATAACTTAAATTTATAAACTACCATTTCATTCTTAAAAGTACATATAATCTTCATACAAAATCACAAGTATTTTTAATTATGTATTCATAATCTCTAATGTATTATTCTTAATCTTCCTTTACATCTCAACCTTAAGATTAACACTAATATATATTTTAGTATTAAACTTTAAAATAAACATATCAAGCACTTTTTAACTCTTTTATTTTTTTATTATTTTAATCTTAACTATTATACAAAAACAACCCTTTTATTCTTAGAAGATCTAATTAAAATACATTGATTATAAATATGTTTTTTAGATTTAAGAAGAAATTCGATTAAGTTTAGAATGAGCTTAAGTTGAATAAGGTTTTAACTACTATTTCAGTTCATATTCAACTGCGTACGTAAAAATGATTTAAATTTGAACTTTCTATGACATGTGACAACAATCTATATAAGCTAATGCATATATTATATTATGTATAGGGTTTTAATTTATATGGAATACTAATCATTTAAATTTCAACTTAAGATTAATGTTTATTGTTTCGGACTCGGGCTGTGCTACTAACTAGCATATAGTTACATGATGATTGTATTTATTACACCACACTCACATGTGACAAAAGATTTAAGTGGGAGAATATATTTTTGTGTTTGTGTGTGATTATTTGGTCCCTCTAGCATTCTACACTTGTCATTTATGACAGTGAAATTAAGTCAATGTTTCTCTTTTTTCTTCTCTTTTTGAATGTATACATCTTTCAAAATTAATATAAAGGTAAAGATTTTACATTTTGATGTTATAAAATAAATTTTAAATTATTTATATTTTTACATTTCATTTAATTTTGAGATTTAACTCGGTTAATATTTAATTGCTATATTATTATAATTGAATATAACACTGAAAAAATTTAGTTTTATTGAATTTTACCTTTTTTAAGTATTTTAATTATTATTATTGTTGTTACAATTAATTAATATATGTAATTATATTTAAATTAAACATTTAGATATCCATTCAAGTTATTTTATTTCTTAAGTATTACTATTTAGTTAAAATTTTATTTTTAAGTATTGTAATGATAGTAAATTGATATTTTTTTAGTGAGAATAATTATTAAGATGATTTAAATGTTGCATTAATTATCTAAAAGTTATTGATAATTTTTTATAATTGAGTCTAATATTAAAATAAGTAGCAGAATGTTCTATATGTATAAGAGATAAAATGATAGAAAATATAAAACAACAAGCACCCCTTACATACTCTCCACAAGATGTAGCATGAACTTAACAATGCCTTCTTTTCTTAATACGTACAATATTGCCAAGCTCGTGTAGCTATATATTAGGAGGATGTAGGGAATATGAAGCATGAAAATATACTGTTGCAAAATAAAACACTTTTTTATTTATTAAACATTATATATATATATATATGCCAATGCAAGAGTAATCTTTCACCATATATTAGCTAGATCACAAATTAAAAAACTAAAATTACATAGAAAATATGTAGACTCATCAACAAGAATAGAAAGACCTCCAAGGTAGCTTGTATTTCTAATGTACAAGCAACACTCCATAAACCATTACAATCAACTCCAATGAAAGAATAAAGTATGAAGACATCATCCATGTAAGTTCACATCTCAAAACTCAAACCCTGCATCCAGATCATATTAAAAAATGAGAGAAGTTATTCATTACCAATTAATATTATCTTTATATCTTAATATTTTCAACTGACAGATAAAATAGACACTTTTAAAACATGAGTCTACACGAGTCAAGTACCTTTCAAATTCTAAAGATTCCATCGTTTGATGATTTCGGTCTGATACCATGAGGGCCTTGTGCTAGAAAAAGAATGAAAATTATCAAGCAATATTAGAAAGGGTGATTAATTAATATGCATAACTAATTACAGTAACATATAACAGATAGAAAAAAGGGAAACACAAGAAGACTTACCATGTGGAGAAGTTTGTACATAGAAACTAGCTCCAATGACAAAATAACAAAGTAGAAGGACTACTCCTTTTAGGTAATGAGAAGTTCCATCCTGCATATTATAATTCAATAGAAGTTAATACATTAAATTAAATATATGGATAAAAAATAATTTAAACGTGAGTGATGATTGAGATAAATATGCTACCTGTAATGTGAAAGCTACTGCTATAATTGTGATAGCAAGAGAACCAGTTTCTATTAGATTGAAATCAAGATCCATTTTTATGCCAATTATCCATGCAACAATAACGCTCATCGGAACCTATGTCATATATAAAGTTAAAATACAGTTAGTATGAATGTGGTAAAATATTTCCCTACGCCGTTGGAAAACAGACTGAGGAAGAAAACTGACCACAAAAACAGCAATTTGAGTTGCAGAACCAAGTGCCACACCTAGAGTTATATCCTGCATTTAAGACATTCAATTAAAATCATGTGGTTAATTTACGGAATGTAATGTGAAAGATGAAAGTATTGTGGACAAAACTCTAAACATTAAAACTTTTTGGTGGGGAAATATATTGAAAGAAGAAAATGTTAATTACCAGTTTATTCTTGAAAGCAAAGATGACTGCTCCAGCATGCTCTGCTGCATTTCCAACAATTGGTAGCACAATGATGCTAATGAAACTCACTGATATCCCCCATGAAGTTGAGGCTTCCTATTAATCCAATTTATTCATATTATATTAAAATTATTCATTACATATCAAAGTACTACTTGAAGACAGTAATTTAAATCTTTTTAATTAATGATAAGTTGAATTATTAGTAAGATGTAACATTTATAAAGTTGATTATTTAAGTTTCAAAATATGGTGTCAAACCTCAATAGTGTCCACCAAGTATTCAGATAACAATGAGATAACTGCAGTCATTCCAATTAGCCAAATCATTCCACTCCAAAAGCCAATCACTGGTGTTTCCTCTTCACTCCCATCCTCATTCTCTTCCTGAAAAATAATATGTTCTCATTAGTTAGTTATGCAATGCAAGTGATTGATTGATGGCAGTTAACGTTTCTAATATATCATATCGTTTAATATTCATTTTTTCATCAAGAGTAGACTAAAAAACTATGACATAGCTGTGTAATTTCACCGGCCACCCGTTAATTAACTAATTAATGCATTTGTAATATATATCTATGACCATGTATGAATTTTTCATTCACTAATTGTACTAGCTTTTACACCCGTTTATATATACAAGTCATTTTGAAATATACAAAATAATATTATTTAAATATTTTAAAAATAATTGCAAGTTTAATTTGTGAAATATGATTGGTAAACTTAAATTCGAAACACTTAAGATAACAAATAATATAAAGCTATTAAAAATCTCAAAGAAACCGTTAAACAACTAAAAATTACAAAGAGAAAAAAAAAGAAGAGAAATAGTAGAAGATGGTCTGTTATATATAGTCTATAATGATTTTAAACACAAATTTTTGTAAATTAAATAGGAATTACCTATGAGATTATTAACATAAGGGGGCTACATGTAAATAATTAATTTATATCATATCTCT
The DNA here is from genome assembly GCA_963921325.1 of Logfia minima. Classification (NCBI taxonomy): domain Eukaryota; kingdom Viridiplantae; phylum Streptophyta; class Magnoliopsida; order Asterales; family Asteraceae; genus Logfia; species Logfia minima. Next base: position 39,959,863 of record OY992764.1, read on the forward strand.
TCTTTATATATCTTAAGGGTTAATAATTTTGTCAAAAAATAATAGCATATGCTACACCAATTTTTTAAAATTAAAATAAGTACCTAGGATACATTAATTAAAATACATTGTTGAAAACCTACGGTAAAATTATGATATAATTTAGATTATGTTAGTAGTATTATTTACCAATTATTTTGTTTACTATGATTATCATTAAAATAATTATTTAAATTATTTTTATAACTTTAATTTATGACATCATTATCTATGACATAAAATATTGAGGCAACCAAAATACAGGTGTAATACAGTATACCTCTTGGGCTTCAAAGATATGGCGGTGAGTCCAGAGTTGAAAGATAAGATAAGCTAAGTAAGCAACAAGCATGACAATACAATTAGCTCTGGACAAATTCAGTATTGCTTTAGTTGTACTCAGTGCATCAGCAGCTGTACTTTCACCACTTCCAGCTGCATATCTGTACATCAGTGGCAACACATGGCATAACAGCCCCAACAAAAGTAATGCTGTGTTCACATCTGCTTGTTTCTGTTTCAACAGATGTATCATGTAGAGATTAGAGAAGTTAATTAATTTTTTTAAAATTGCTAATAGTAAAAAGAGTTAATTTACAATAATGAAAATGCAAGTGTATATATAGTACCCTATCAAACTTTTGTTCAACAGAGACATTAGCAATGCCACCACAAAGAAGAGAAGTGCCAAGAACCAAAAGAAGGTTGGATAAAATGGAGCCCAAGAGAGAATATTTGACAACATCCACTTTGTTTTCCATCAGTGCAAATATTGCTATTATCAACTCTGTTGCATTTCCACATGTTGCATTCAACAGTCCTCCCACTGCAATTATATTATATGATAGTTTATTATTATGCAATAAACTACTTACTTCACACAATAGCATCCCTTAGGAAAAAAAAATATATTAGAAGAATAAGTTTGATTAATTTTTGAAAGAGATACATTCTTTATGTTGGGGATGTAGAGAAATTAATAGAAATCCAAATAATACCTGTGGGACCAGTGTAAAAAGCAATTTGCCTGTACATAAAGAAAAGGAATTAAGTTAGTACTCTTGTTGATCACATGAAGTAATTTTTAACAAAAATTATACATGTAAAATGAATAATCTACTTACTCTGTTAGAAAGCTAACACGTTCGGCAAGCGGAATTAATCCAAGTAAACTCAACGAAAAAACCCATGGCTGTATTTCACAAAACCGAAAAAGAATCATTTAATCATTTAATTAAATATATATACTATTAAATAACTGAAATAACTCTCATGCTATAATATGATATGCCGCACACGTATTCTCCAAGGGTGATGAATCATATAACATAAAACTTTATCTTATGATATTATACAATACAACACTATAAAACACAATTAGTGATGCACGAATAAAATCATTAGTGTACAAATCACTCCCATTTTGTAAACACATAAACAACAAATATGTATTTTTATACTTTCGTGGAGTTGCAGTTTTCTTGACAATATCAATTTATTTGTTAGAAAAACATTGCAAGTTAGTTTGGGTATAATATTACTGTATAACTACTAATAATAACTAACAACAGTAAGTCAATTGTCATTATAGTAGCATAAAAGTAACATCCTGAATAGATATTCAAGCCTAATAAATAACATTAAAATTTAATTAAGTGATGCATAGTAACCTCATTAACATGCGTTAGAGTTATAGAAACCAATTGATGAGCTAGCTAGATAATGCTACAATAATGTCATTCTTCAAAGTTCAGTATACGGAGTATTCTTTTATAGTATTCCTTAATTAATTAGACCACATACAAAATAAACACAAGAATGATAATCCTTGTGTTTTCTGGCGTCTTACTAAAGATGACCTTTTAGTAGATATAGATTACAAGTAATGACCATATATAATATTTGTGGTTTCTTCAGTTCTATTGACACGTCAAGATGAAAACAAAATGTTAGGAAGATGTTTACAGTTTAATCATACAAGACTGTGATATATAATTTAGGTAAGTAATAGTCATTATCACAAGATATCTACCAGGTGTCAAAATTATAACTAAATCTTTCTAAAAGAAATATAAATGTATGCAAACATTTGACTATTTGAGTGGTAAATCAATCCTTACAACTCCAAGTTTTCATATTTCTGGTTACAAAGCGCTAAAAATATTTTATCACAGAAAGAAAACAACTATTTCTTGATTTTCTTTTAATCAAAGGACACTCGTATTTTGAGAATCAGTTTCCACACCGAAACAGGTATGACCGGTGGTGTGTGAGGGAAACATTTAAAGGAACTTACCCTTGAAAACCCTAAGTGTTGGGCAGCAATGGCGAACGGAATGGCAACAAAAAGGATTGACATTTTTGTACCCAAAATGACTTCTTGGAGATTAGCCAAGAATTTTCTAATAGTTGCACAAGGAACTTTTGACACAAGGGACATATCGGACTTTCTACGAAGGGAAGATGAGGACATATTATGGGCGGTTCGGCTATGACCATGACCGTGCCTAGTTTCCTTGGTTAGCTTCTTGACTGAAGCGTTTTCGAGTAGCCATGGTTCTGTAGAATCCATTTGGTTAAGTTGTTTGTTTGTAATATGTATGTGATGTGAGGTGAAACTTGTAGGTTTTGATGAGCCGAGTAATGTAGTAGAAACGGCAAATTAATCTCACTCTTTTAAATAGCAAACTAGCTATAGCAGATCAGAACTTTCTTGGAAGCTGCAAAACTTTGTCAGCCTACTATGACGTGGCAATTAATTTGAAAGCAAACCTAGCAACTTTATTCATGAATGAACTATATAGTATCGATCTTCAAGTTTAATATATCAATGACTTGTTCATTCGGTAGTCAGTATTTTTGATGACGTGCAAATTGTGTAAGACGCCACGACAATTGACAGGTCGTCAAAAATGGATCTCATTTCATCAGTTACAAGTAATAAGAGGTCGAATACACACAATAAATCAAAATTGAAAGTTTAATGCATACAATAGACCAAAATGAACTTGAATACACACTATAAAAATCATGTCAAAGTTAAATGCATACCTGCTCACTAATACCTATACATTAGTACCAACTATTGAGAATTTGCAATTGTAATATTGGTCTCTGAGTGTTCATGTGTAAATCGGTAATGATTGATTATATACGATTTGCATACGTAATTGATGTATCATTCTACGTATATTATTATTTATTTATTTATGGCTGTAATTAACTCTCAATATATATGTAGTATCCAATGTAGTGTTTTTTGGGAGTTCAGTTATGTTGCTAGTTTCTTGCTAGTTGCGAGCTAAACAAAAATTTGCCATTCAAAAAAGAATTAATTATGCAACTAGACCTTTTCCTGTTGAGTTTGACACCGAAGACCAAGAGAAGGCTCGACCGGTTGGCCCTAATTCATCCCGCTTCTCTAATCTAGTCAGGACCTTGGTAGAAATGGTCGCAAAGTGTTATGCATCGTGGGACGTAGTTCCAAAGACTACTAAATCTGGCATTTGGCCGACGATTGAAGTTGAACTTCTTTAATATCTTAACTTAAATTTGTGAATATACACACATCCTAACTATTTTAAACTTGAAGAGGGCTATTTGCAGATCTAATCGAACTAGGGGTTGACAAGAACATGAGCGAGCGATATAGAGATCACAAATATAGATTTAAGACGAAGTGGTTTACAAAGCGGGGGAGGGGGCAGAGGAGTATGAGCATCCCCGAGAAATTAGGCAATTTCCACTGCCAAACATGGAGAGAGCTGACTGGGCCAAGCACATAGATCTTTATACTTCCAAGCCCTATACGAAACGGTCTTCGGTGAACAAGGCCAACTAGACCAACAAAAGTACTAGAATGTTCATGGAAATGTTGCTTGACGATATGAAGAAGTAAGTTGCTTTTATATTTCTAGGGTCATGATTAGTTTGATTGATTGTAATCATATATTCATATGTTTGTGTTTACAGGGGTGAGACTCTACCACTGATGAATATGGAAGTCTCATTGATAAGTGGGCCTAAATGCATCAAAATATGAGTGGGTTAATAATATTGTCAAATATCAATATGTAAGATATGTGTCACTACTTTTAATAAACAATTATTAGAAAAATAAAGAATTGTATAGATCTGTTAAAGTGCATGTGTCTAATAATAATTCTTGTTTTGTTTCTCTTAGACATCACTGGTAGCGAAGAGGACAACACAAGTGGGAAGTTCGGATCCTATGAGCGAGGAGGCTATAATGGAGAAAGAGTTGGGGTCCTGTCGTGAATATATTGATTAGTGAAGAGTCGGTAAACTTACTTTATATATGAGATTTAAATCAGTAGGAAAACAAAAAAATTTGATATTTGTATGTATTAACGAAGTCTTTGCTATAATTTATTATATACCTTAAAAGCTTTTTATCATCATTAATAATATTAAACTTGAAAAAATATTAGTAATATCATAGATACATACATATATATATATATATTAGATTTAAACCCGTGCGATGCACGATAATCTAAATAATACAATCTTTATTATGCAATATTTATTCATCATTGAAAAATAACTAGGTAGTCGTAACTTGAAACTACAAAATTAAAACAAATATTTTATTCATTTATAAAAGTTAAAGAGACTATAAATTATATAAGAAAATCGGCCACAATATTTTATTCATTTTATCAAAAGTAAATTCGTCCCGCATTATAGCGGGTCTATAAACTATATAAAAAAATCGACCAAATAAAAATTAAATTTGACCTGCGTCATCACGGGTCTATAAACTATATAAAAAAATCGGTCACAATATTTTATTCATTTATAAAAATTAAATTCGTTCAGTGCTATCGCAGGTCTCTAGGTTGTTTAAAAAAATCGACCAAATATTTATCCATTTATAAAAATTAAATTCGTCCAGCTTTATTGCGGGTCTATAAACGAAATAAAAAATATCAACATTTTATTCATTTATAAAAGTTAAAGTCTATAAATTATATAAAAAAATCGATCAAATAACAATTAAATTCGATCCGGTTATCGCGGATTTATAACCTAGTTTATTATGTTTTAAAATATACATGACTCGATATACAAAAATAAAAGTTTATATATTTATTTTAAAAAAATACACATCTATTTATACTATTTATGTGTATACAATTTTAAAAGCTAGTTATTCATCATATGATGCAACTATTAACATTCAATTAAAAAAAAACACCGAGTGTTTAAATCAAATACCCAATCTAAACCATAGTCAATATTCATACCATATAATTCTTTTAGAATAGAAATGGCCTGCACCAAAGGGGGTTGACCATATTTTTATATCGTTAAGTATTGACTAATTGATATACTTGTTATGTATAAACAGTTTGCGATAAAATAATACAAGCTAATATGTATTAACTGTATTTATATATATGTTGAAAATATTAATGAATACTTTCCAAAAATAAATAAATTATATAGGGTAGTTTGTCATTAACAAAAATATGTTACATCATCATTATTGATTTTAATTGACCTTAACAATTTACAGAAATAACAATATGTTATCTCTTATGATCAAGTGCTAAACTATAACTGACTTTTTTTCTTACTATTTATGACCAAACATATAAATAATATGTAATCTGTAACACTATAAATTGAATATTTGTTGAAATATATACTTGCATAATAATAAATATTAGTGTTAGTGTCTTAAAATAAATTCAACTTTGTCAAAAAAGCTATTGTGTGTATTGTTCTTTTCGAGGCTCTATTAAATGTACCAAACTCATAAAAACCCCAAATTAGTGTATTGAACCGGGCATAACAGATAATCATCTATTTTTAGCAGGTTACCACCTTTTCCGGTCATCTTCCTCGGCGAAATTCCTGCCAAAACCGGTTTCTAGTCAAATGGACATAAGCCTACAACTAATTAAGATGAAGACATGAAGCTGGCTCGAGTGTTGCAAGAAAATTAAGTTAACCCACTTGTTTTCATTTCTTATTTTCTCTTTCTTTCTCTCAAGAAAAACCAAACATAGGTGTAAAGAATCATCATCAAGAACTTAATCCACTTTCTTAAAAGCTTTTTTCACCACAAATCAACAAGTGGGTTTCACATCGCCGGAATTAGTTCTTCGCCGGAGTTCAGGTCGCCGGAAAATCACTGGCGAAGATGATCAGGTGGTCAGGTGACTGGTTAAGGGTTATGTAGGTCACTCGATACATACAATTGGGGTTTTACGAGTTCAGTATATTTATTAGAGTCCCGAAAAGAATGATATACACAATAGTTTTTTTTGATAAAGTTGTATGCATTTTCAGACACTAAACCCTAAATATTATCATGATATGTTTAATATATAAATATATGTTAGGAATAAAATTATAGAGATTGTAAATATTGTAATAGATAAATAACTGGTTTGTGTGAGGAATATAAGTACTCAAGTGTGTACACACAAACCATAACTTTTTTGCAAATAATTTCAATATTTTTCAAACTTGAGTGTGTATTGACAGTTACCAGAAATACATTATCTGTATAAACACACGAATAGTTCAATCATCATTCATATAAATTCAAACAAACTCGATTTAGATCCTTACAATGGGTATCAGAGCAAGGTATTCAAGTTTACAAACGTTTGGTTAAACAAAATTTTAAAATAAAAGTAAAAATTTGCAGCTTCAGTGCAAAAATATGGGTTCACTTGTTCATCCTCTATAGTTGCAAATTTTAAGAGATTTGTGAAGTGGTTATCAAAATCAACCGAACATATTGTTTAATACTTCATTGGGAATCAATAGTTATACGTATCTAACTCTAATTCAATCCATACTATTCAATTCAATTTTTGAATAAGTAGCAGTTATGAAAGTTTAGGAAGAACTCGATAGGCCCAGGTTGATCTCGATACACATATCGATCTTGATATACAAGCATTGGATCATAACAACACATGGATACAAACCACTTTACGTGCTGGAAAGTCTCTTATTAGTTGCGAATAAGTATACATGGTTAAATATAATGCAAATGTAATTGTTGAAAGGTTCATAGCCAGACTTGTGGCTAAAGGCTTTTACCAAAAAGAAGGCATTGACTACAAAGAAACATGTGCACCAATGTTCTGACAATATTGTTCAAAAGGGTTGGTTCATTGTATAATTAGATGTCAATAATGTTTTTCTTCATGGTCATCTCCATGAAGAAGTTTACATGACTATACCACAAGGATATCCAAAACCAACTACCCCTGACATGTTTACAAGCTTACTAAATGACTTTATGGTTTGAAACAGGCCAACGGGCAATGGTTTGAGAAACTCACCACCTTCTTACTTCATTTTGGCTTCATACAATGCTATGTTGATACTTCTCTTTTTCATCTTTCGAAGAACTAACACATTCACAGCCATTCTCATATATATATATATATATATATATATCTAGATGACATTGTCATATCGGGTAATGATTAACCTCACATTCAAATCATAAAAATCAAACTTCATGATAAATTCAGCATTAAGGATTTGGGTACTCTCAATTACTACCTTGGCATTGAAATACTCGGAAATAACTCATGGATAGCAATGTGACAAAGAAAGTATGCTCTTGAACTATTATAGGTCAAGCACCTAAATAGTTCTCTCAACAACCCAAAACTTCTCACATGTAAGTACTGCAAAGGGTCTTGAGATATAACAAACTATGTCTAGGTCAATGCATCTTCTTCTCAAAGGCAAATTCTCTTCGACCCACAACTTATTGTGACAGTGATTAGGGTGGCTGCAATTATTCCAGTCGCTAAGTTTCAGGCTATGCAGTCTTTCTAGGTAATAGTTAGATTTCCCAGCAATCCAAGAAACAAACAATGGTTTCAAGATCCTCAACTGAGTATGAATATAGAGCTCTTGTGGAATGTACTTCTGAGATTACATGGGTCACTTGCCTACTCAAAGATCTTCAAGTAAATGTTCCAATACCCACACTTGTCATGTGTGACAATGCCGCAACCATAGCACTTGCATCTAATCCAGTCCATCATACCTTAACAAAGCACATAGAAATAGACTGTCATTTTGTTCGTGAAAAGAGCAAATTTGTACGTATACCACCTTCTTTTATCCCCTCTACATCATAGGTAACAGACATCCTAACTAAAAGACTGCCCATATCAGTTCATTATAATTTTTTGGCTAAGTTGAGCACTTGTGATCCCTACACAGTACCAACTTGTAGGGGGTAATAAAGACATAACAACTACTAAATCAACTTTAGATGGATCAGTGCTAGTCCATTATGCTATAACAAGATCACCTCCCAAGAATACCTCCTAAGATGCAATTGCTTCTACATAGCAGTCATATACTTTGCAAGACCATGTAGCAGCTATAGTAAAATTAAATGACTCAAAAAGCAAACTATAGAAGTAAAAGGGCCTTCTTGCAAATATAGCTAATTATTTTGCTAATTCCATTAGATAGTTACTTAGGTTGTTAATAACGATTAATTAGTTAAATCTTAAATAATATATAAGAATCATACTTGTGACATCATCATCTTAATTTGAAATCTTATTAACCAATCAGAGGCCATAATTTAATTAAAATATATCTTTTATTAAGTTTAATTAATTTCATCTAATCTCTCTATTTTCAAATTTTAATTAGTCAATTTCAATTTCATGATTTCTAATATATATCAATTTTATATTTTTATCTATATTAAATTTAATAATACCCCATCACATGCCTATGCATGTTTCGTCCAAATTATAAAAAAATTAATTACACATTATTTTTAATTATCTTTTATCTATATTAAATATGATAATAGGGCATCATCCTTTTAGTTTAAATTAATTAAAACTATCAATCTTAATTAATAAAAGATAACTCATAATTAGTTTTATTATAATTATATTCATACATTTATTTTATTTATTATTTTTATTCTTATTTGGCTATAAGTGTAGATCGACTCTCATTCATAATAATCCTTCTTATTGGTATTATAGTTATATTTTCTAAATGAGTTTTTTTTCTTCTTTTTTCTCTCTTTTCGTTAAACAACATTTAGTAAGCAATTCATGGTTTCTATATTACTTTATTTCATACTTATATTTCTTAATAGACTATGCGATTAAAATACTTTTTACATTCTTTTTGATACTATGTCAATGCACATTGATATTTCCAGTTTTACTTTTGCTTTAATAATTATGTTAAACATATAAAATCATTCGACTTAAATTACAAATTCTATTGTTATTCATTACCATACATACTATATGATTTATTTATTCTATTCGTTAAGTATCAACATATAAAATTTTATATTTTTGTACTCTATGATTTAAGTAATGGTATACATTACTACTAAGACGAATAATTGTATAAGAAAACTACTTATAAGCAATCGTATTCCTTTTTTATTAATCAAACCAACTATCAACTAATCATATTAATGTATTTTACACAGTTTTATAAACCATATACATTCCTTTATTTTTATTTTTATTATAGTTTTGATTTTCCATCAACTATGTAGATAATAAGTGGGTCTTTTAAAAAGTGTACGAAGTAAGAATTGGAGATGGTGCTACAAGTTGAATTTCAAAATTAAAAACGTCAATACCATTTTTAATTACATTTACCATGCCCAATTCTTAAATAACCAAATGTACTAAGAAGACTACCAATTCTCTTACTCGATAATAGTTGATTTGAGAATTGAGACAACTATATAGACAAAGATAATAGTGTGATTTGTGACTCTTATCGTAATAAAATAATAACACAACAATTGATTAATATAATTAAGTTAATCCATGATAATTATAGAGTTTTTTTTTTGTCAAAAAGTATAATTTATTTATGTCATTTTATCCTACTGGCTTAAATGACCCGTGTGTATACACGGGTTTAAAAACTAGTCATCTATATAAACCGTAGCAGTAGCTTGTATCAATTCAATTAATTGAGTATACAATCATCCCAAATTTCTCTCTTAACTCGTTTCAATTCCATAACCACCGGTATCTAAACAACGGTTTCTCAATTCCGCTTCCGTTATATGTATTTGGATACATTCCGAATCCTATTATTTCTAACATTGTTATCCAAGTCAAATGTTTATATCCCGGCTAATAATTTGTCAATTTGTTTACAATGATATCCCTACAAAACATCGGATAAATATACCAAGATTGAACGGAAATGTTGGTATTACGGCTTCTTAGATCATAATAAATCTAACTGATAGTTTACGTACGTATGAATAAAGTGAGTAGCTAGTTTAATTAAAAAATAATAAATTAAAGTTTACCAGAAAACTATTTTGTAATTTATATAATAGTACGGACAAAATATATTTTGAATATTGAAAATATCTAATATGAAATTAAAGACATATACATATGCATTTTGAAGAACCATGTCTATAAATTGGAAAATCTGGAGTTCATTGCGTGAATGTTAAAAGACAATCAACTTCACGTAAAAACAATAAAATAATTGATGAAAATATCAAAAAATATAGTAGTGTATATACTAACAAATAAAAAATATATATATACAAATAGCACTTGTAAGAGTGGTATTGCTTGGAAGCTTCGTGTTTTGAAATTATAATAACGACATATTGTGCATGGAAACAATCAGCCAAAATGATGGGCGCAGCATCATATCGTATCATATCTATCCACAAAACATAATTCCGTAATCCTTCTAAATTCTCTTCCTTCGATTCTGGCCCTTAACCCGTCCTGCTTTCAGTGACCACATGCATCGAAAACCCATAACACTATCAATATTTCTTTCTTATGGTGAATTGTTTATTTATATGAAATTTTACGACTATAAATATGTTACTCGTTTTTACAGTTGAGGAATTTAAGGATACGTTTGGTTTGTCTTCGGGAATGAGAATGCATGAAGGGTAAAGGGAGGAGTTTCAATTTGTAAACCCATCAAGAGTGGTGGGTATGGAAAAACTCTCGTTTGGTGAATTTCATTTTTAAAATTTAAAATTTAAACTCTTAACCAAACAATTTATTTTATATTCATTCTCATACTCTTTCTATAGAACCCACAATCCAATCACAATGTTGAAGCCCATGATTACTTGGGTTACAGTTACAAAGGGAGATGGTTATATGAAAAACTAGCGGTGTACCTCTACATAGTTGTGGGAACAAATGGTTAATTTGACATTTACAAATTTTATTGTTTACACTATATTATTAAAAGTTTAATTTAAGGATATGTAAAGTTTAAAATTTAAGGGTTGCAATTTATAAATTAGTGGTTTATTTGAAAAGTAATTAATAATTTTAAGGGTAATTTGGACATTAACCATTGCTGTGTCTATTTTAAAAAAAATAGATGAAGATAGTTTATATATAGTTAAGATACTTTAATATTAAAAAGTTATAAAATGCATGTCTATGATTATTTGTCTGAGCTATGACTAATCCATATAAGATTAGACTTATGTATTTTATTATTTCTTTATATTTTTTTTCACCGTACATTTTAACATGTATATAACAATTAAATTGTTAGACAAAGTTTTAAACTTAAAGTTTTAGCTACATAAAACGCTTTCATTTATTGTTGGAGTCACTACATTGTCCGGGTATTTAAACTGATGTTTACTAGCCTATATCTTATCGATGTGATATTTATATTAAAAATATAATATTAAAACTTTTTATATCTTATCTCAAATGGATCTTTGGGTCCCGTTAATTGATGCACAAGAATCTTGATACAACATCTTGTACGCATGATTCAGACAACTACGTATTCTCGTATTTAATTAACTTCTGCTAAATGTGGCATAAGAGAGAGTGATAAACCTATACGTACGTTTAGAACTCATTAAGTATTGCTTAAACCAACATTATACATTTACTAAACCTTATATTTAATTTTGTCCTCCTTTCACCCATCCCTGTCCTCTACCCACCACACCCTCCACTAGCTCTCCAGAATCCCATCGATATCAGTATATCACCTTTTATATATTTCATTTGATGTAGCAAGGGCCAAGTACAACAAAATGTATTTCATTACAATCGAACTTTTATACCTTTTAGTATAGTTTACAACATATCATTGAGTTTTGTAAATGATTTTTAAAAGACCACGCATCTGTATATAAAGAGCTCGAAATGGGCGGACCTGGGTTTCAACTTAAATGTCATTTATACAGATTGCAAGGTAAAATGGCCATTATATTAACTATTAATCAAGTAATTTGTAATCTCAAAGAACGTAAAATAATATTTAGCGAAATCTGATAAATCTATAAAAATTCGATCGACTAAAGTTCTGTTTTCTAGAATGAAAAACTAAATTTCACGAGCAAACAATAATATTCTGTATGGTCCTAGCCGTACATGATTACGCCTAGAATTGATCCAATGGGCCGTGGTATAATAATGGTGTCACATACCTAAAGATAGATTAAGGAATTGTCTTTACAACTTATGAAGGGGTAAAGGGTTAGGTCTATAAGGTTAAGTTGTGAAAGGTATGTACGTGTAATTACAATACGCGGTGTATATATGGTCATTGTCACGAGAAGTGTCGATAGAGGCTAGGTGGTTACATTCCTTTTATAAAAGGTAAAGTCGGAACTCGGTAATGACTAGCGAATGAAGACAGACATATGCGTACGTGATTAGTGAAATAATAAATAAGAATAAAGAATTCATAATACGTGTTCTCGTGCGTGCAGATCCTAAGAAGCACTGAATGAAGCAAAACTTCCCTTTCATATAACAATAAAACAAAATGCAATTATTAGTAAATTTATCATTTACACACCCTATTAAGAATGACGAGATACAAATACACATAAATAAAGGTTGATAGAACTTTCATAGAAAGTGATGTGATAGATACGTACACACTTATAAGGTATCCACTTAAAAATTTTAACATGTATAATTAGAATTTTCGTTAATTAATAGGACTGATTTTTCAAAAGGTACTTTTAATCTTGCACAGGCAATTGATAGTAATTGACAAATATACCCTTTCTCAATTTACCCTTACATCGCTGACGTCATCGTAATCATAACATTCCTAGTCTATAATGTCAGTGCTTAACAAATAAGGATGGTATTGGTGGAACCTCTAAATAAATTAGGGCTTTTATATTCCATCGATTCATCTATGGTAATTTTAAACAAATATGAGTATCAAAGGTACTTAAAAATAAAGATGTCCAATCGAATTGTCATAACAAGAATTGTAGCCTTGTAAGATTTTGGTCCAAATGTTCAATTTTATTTTCACCAGATAGCTTTTATTATTATTATTATTTTAGCAATCACCAGATAGTTTAATCAAACAAGCATTTTCAACGAAGTTTACGCAAATGGCAACAATTATTTTCAATACAAAATCAAATACTCATTAAATCTTGCAAACTGTATCATAATATATATGTGACTGCCGGATATAAAAAATGGGCATACGAGAGTGTTTTTGTGAAGAAGAAAGGTAAATAAGATGGGTAAAATAATTAATGGGTATAATTGTAAATTCACATTTATAGCCTGTGGAGAATGTGAAAACGTCTGTTAAAAAAGCAGGCCCCTTGATTAATGTATGATAATCATGGTTAGTTTCTATACAAATATATATATTAAATTAAATACAACTATTAATATGAAAGAAAAGTTTTGATTTATTCAATACTTGTTATCATGTACAAGGAGATAATATTAGCAAAACTGATAAGAATGCATGTATGATTTCGATATAATTTCTTTAAAAAAGTTCTTTATTGGCGAGTTCTGATTCTCGTAGAAGTAACCAAAATCAATCAGAACACCGGCCAACGGTTTTGATACTAATTAACCGTTGATACTTAATAGTGAACGTACACGACTTTCTTTTTATGTAAAGTATGTATGTATATGTATATAGTGTTTATCCATAACAACTCATCCATTTTCACCGGTTATAAAAGTTGCAACTTTTTTGTCCGATTAAGAGTCTGATTGCTATGATACATATAACACAAAATTGATAGACTAATGAATAAAAATATATTATTAACGCCTTAATTATTCGAATCAATCATGCATTCCTTATAAACTTCGCATGTGACTGGTTTTAAAGTATCAAAACTGCCAAACCTACAGAAGCTTCCTCGAAGCTGATTTCAGGATTTTATGTACACTCAAATAGAAACAAACAAAAGATATCATCAAATTCAGAAACTAACTACAGGCTAAAAACTTCTAAAGCAGGAAACTTTGTATATGTTGTACCAATATCTTGGTGCGTATATATATGTATTTGCATTTTATTGCTAGTACGTACATATTAGTATATCTTTGAAGATCAGTGTTATAAATTGAATTTTACAGGCTAGGTACTTGGAAACAAATGATTAATGATTTGTTTTGCACCCTAAACGATCCCAAAACGCAAGAACTGATGTTTATTAATCTTAGCCAAACAATAATAGGTTAATTGGGACCGATCAAGATTGGAACATATATCTAGCTTGTGAGAAAATGGGTCGACGTGATCTGTGATTGTTGTTTAACAAAGAAAACTGCCAAATCCACGAGAAATTTCGACGAAACTCATGTGAATACATATGCTTTGATGTATACCATGGAGACATGAAAGGAATCTAGAAGAGACCATATATTAGCAAGCTGCCACAAAACTGGTTTTGGTCGCTATACAATCCTGTAGTTATTGGCATCAATAATGTTAGAACGTATTAACACGACACTAATAGAATATTAACGGTTGATTAATTTTTCTAATAAGATGACATATACGCGCGTACGGTTTCATTAAATTGTCTTATTTTAAATGTGTCATGTTACGTCACTAGAAAAGCCTAATGTCACCAAACTCTTAATGAATGTATGCATAAACAAATAGTGCTCGATCGGAATAAACTTTTTAGGACTGCATATATATTTTCGGCACAAATTTAATATCATTTCTTCAGTAAATTAATAATAAAAAGGGTTTTACAATCGTATATATGTCGGTTGGAGTGAACTTATGATAGATAATCATGCAACAGTCACTGAGCTTAGTTAGCGAATATGAGCAAAATTAGAGGTCTTGGCCTCTTGGGTTCCAGTTCGGGCCGTGTGTGCCTTGTCTGCAGTTTGTCTTTATACTTTTCACAAAATATGTTTAAATTAGATAAGTTATAAATTGCAAAGGTTAACTTAGGGTGTTAACGAGTCAAACAGTCAATGAGCTCCTCAAGTTCAAGTTCAGTTACGGGTTTGTTAATTTTCGAGTTCAACTCAAGTTTGAATAAGAGTTATTGTTCGATTAGTTTCACAACTCAAATTTTAAATTTTAATATTCAACTCGGCTCATTCAAATGTTCATTCAATTTCTAGTTGACTCCTACTTTATTGAGTTGTACTTGTCGAATGAGCATGATTTATATTAAAGTTTTGTTTTTAGAAACTTTAATTAAATGTAACTAATATGATTTTAACCAAACTTTAAGTATAAATGAACTAATACATGTTTGAGATCTAACTAAAGAACGAGTTTATCAAGTTGAAATTCGTACGAGCAATTTGAACTTAAGAGTTTAGTTTATAATTGAATGAGCATCGAATTGAACTCGAATTAACACTAACAAATTATTTCTAACTCGAGCTCCAACCAACTCCTTTTATTTATTTGAGTTCAAATCGAATTTGAATCGAATAATTGTTAAATGAGTCGAGCTCATATTTCATAATTTTCAAATTCTCTGTGATCGTTAACATATCTAGTTAAATTGTACTTTTAAACGATATGCAAGAGATCAAAATTTAAATGATATGCAAGAAGTTTAATTGAATAAGAATTAATAACTAAACAAAGTGGTCATTCTTTAGGGGTAACCTATATCGAAAATTTCTCCATTAAATATGAAGTTTGAGGCTTTCCTTTTTTTTTCTTTTTTTTTTTTCTTTTATTATTATTATTATTATTATTATTATCATCATTGTTATTATTATTATTATCATCATTATTATTATTTTTCTTTTTTGTTCGTTGTGAATTTGTGAATTACTTGAAAAGAGTATAACTTGTTTTTTTATAGTGAAAATATTGCTTGATTGTATAAAGTTATTCAATGCTCAGTTAATATTCATCGGTTAACTTTAAAAGTTGGAGCCCTAAACAATCATGTACTCTTTTTTGTTCGATTAGTTGTGCCTGTCACCCGATTTACCAATGCCTAAGCCAAGAGCCGAGACTAGGGACGAACCTACATATAGCAACAGTGAGTCATTAGACCACAATTGTAAATAGATAGTTTTTCCGTTTATGTCAAAATGTTCAATTTAAAAACGTACACAATTATAAAAATGATTACAAATTATACTCTTTATCAATCAAGTATCATCTCTATTCGTTTAAGTCTCTTTTGATCGGTTATAATAAGAAATAAACACTTATTTTAAAACAATTAAAAATTAAAATGTAAAAATTTACTTAAGAAAGTAATTGCTACAAAGTCTATAATATATTTATAATTGGACACTGATTACGTCTTTTACTCCGTCCACCCATTTGAGTATTTGATGTAACATAATTAGTCCAGTTCTTACAATTTTGTATATCTCCATGCATAGAAAATGTTATCTAGGGTATTGTAGGCGATTGTATACAGAAGCATTCGTGTTGTACTTTTGGTGTGAAGCTATAATGAAGGTTTGGTGATATTTTTTTTTTTATAAAAAAGGAATTTTATAAATTAGACTAACTTATGTTCATATAGAATTACTATCTTATTATATATTTGTTGTAATTTTCTTAGATTCACTACTACTAAGCGCCTAATCTAGATCGGTTATAAAGTTCAAAAGGACCGGTTTTCGAACCGGTCTCCATGAGGGGAGGTCTTGTTACTATGACACATAAGGACCGTTATGAAACCGGTCTCTTTGAGCATTTTTAAGACCGGTTGAACAATATAGGCTGGTTAGCTTGACAATACAAAAGAAGCTCATAACTGATCTCTACGTAGTATTTTTTGAATAACTAAATTGTTTTATTTTATTTTCCAGAAAACCATACAACAAATGTAGCTAGTGAATGACCAAGACCAAAACACACTCACATTGTATAGCCAGAATCATATTGTATAACTACATAAATGCTATATAATCACAAATATTTATACAAATGATTACAATCCATATGAAAATGACAGTGTTAGTAAAACTTAAAAGCACATATAATACACATTCTGTTAGTCCTTGCTTCACCAATTCCGCTTTGATTGAGTTAGTTTGCACAATTAGATGATAATTCCACTTCAAAAGCTTCAATAAATTAACAAATGGTCCTCAAAGAGTCAAGAGAAGATACTTAGATCAAACATAAATGAAACAGAGATTAAAGAGAAGCTAACCACTTAAAAAAAGAAGCTTATTTGCTTCTTCGGTTCCACTGCAGATTCATTCTCACAGTCAAGGAGCCCATCAATTGATATAACATTGCGGTCGTGTCAAAAAATTGCGAATGCAAGTCCGGAATTTTTCCAATTGCATTCATGCGGGCGCACCATAAACCAGGAGCCCCAACTCGTTTTTGCACCCCACCCCCCACCCCCCAAAAAAAAAATTTAAACTGTTACTAATTTATGTTTTATATTGTACATTATTGACCATGCCCGTATCATCTTTGTGATCATACTTTTGATACTTATAAAAAAATATTAGTGTGTGAATATGCACTTAACTTAGCTCAAACTCTTTAAGTGTTTATTATTCAACTTCATTTTGACCTATTGTGTATATCTACCTTTTAAATGCCACTATTGTACATATCGGGTAGTGCTTTCGACGATTTGGGATACCACATATCACTTTACAAAGATGACACGTTAACAAAAGTACCATTAAATAGATACAATAGCGATATTTGAAAGTTAGATACACACAATATACCAAAATGAATTAGAATACATACTACAGAGTTTGAGATAAAGTTAAGTGTATTTCCACGCATTAATCCCTTTAAAAAAAGTTAAGTTCTCATCGACTCACGTGGGTTCCGTTCATAGATTCTTCACTAGAAAGAACTATGTGACTTTGTTAATGATACGACATAAACTTCTAATTTAACCTTATATAATGCGTAACTCTTCAAATAAAAATACGGTTGATGTTAAGATACATCATTTTACTTTACATAAATATCTTTGTAAAATTTATAAGACCACTTGTCGTTGGGGATGACGGATTATGTGGAGTGTCGATAAACGGAGCACAGTGGGAGTGCATCCGGTGCTCACAATTGTTGTGGAGAAATCGACAGAGCCACAATGGAAAGAATGTGGGGCTCACCGCCTTTTTTATTTTATTTTTTGTTTTCTTTCGGTGTAAAACAAAAAAAGATGTGTAACATCCTAAATTTCAATTAGAATAGTGGTTAATGTTCTTGTATTAGATAAGTGTTTAAATATGTAATTGGATAATTAGTGTACTTGTGAAATATAGAAAAATTGTGTGCAGTCCTCTATGTTTGCAGCTTCATAACTCGAAATCTGTAAGGATTGGAATCAAATGTTGAACACGAGAGATGTAGTACATGTTTCAAGCTTTCCAGGGATATAAGATTCACCCAAAAGGGATGTCATATAAGTAAGTTATGGTGGTCTAAAGTTGACTGCAGACCCATTTTCAGCGGTGTCAAAATATTGACCCAAAAATTATGTGCAACCCCCTCTGTTTGCAACCCTATAACTCTTAATCCGTTTAGATTCAAAACAAACATAAAACATGAAAGTTGTAGTCCATGGTCCAAAGTTTACAGGGATATAAGATTAATCAAAATTGGATGTCGTATGAGGAAGTTATGGCAGTTTGGAAAGGGCTGCAGAGTCATTTTTAGTGCAGTAAAATATTGACTAAGTTGACCCCTGGTTGACCATGTTTGACCACATATATAAAAAGCTAAACACTCATTTTCCCCTTCATTTTCACCCCAAAACTCTCTCTAGAGTTTAACTGTATGTGTTCTTGGTGAACCATTATGTGAAGTCAATTTTCAAGAAAAATCAAAGGGAAAACATAGGGCTTTTGTCATCCAACCTAAGAATTCAAGGTAATATATAGCTCATATCCACCATTTCTATGGTTGAATTTTTCTAAGTTGAACACATCTCATAAACCCTAAAAATCAGTAAGGGTCTTGCATGTGTGAATTAAAGGGTGATGATAGTAATTTGAACATGTTCAAGCATTGATCAAGTTGTAGATTTTGATTTACGGTTGTATGTTGAAGATTATATGTTAAAGTGTCAAACATGTGGTCCTTTTTGAAGTGAAAGTGCACGTTTTAAGTTATATGAATGTGTGGTTTGAATAAGGTGAGAAAATGGGTCATATGGTAATTTGGGTAAAAAGTTGAAAACCTACTATTGGTGATTTTTGAGAGGCTGTATAGATTAATGTGTTGTCTTTAAATTGATATAAGATTTGTTAAAATCGGATGTGTCTAAGTGATTGATAAGTGGTCGTAAAAACAGCCTGCTGGGCTGTTTTGCTGAATTTCCAGCAACAAAAATGACTTTTGGCAGTTTTTGAAGGGCTGTAAATATGTGTGTGTTGCGTTTTGAAAAAATGTAAGATTTGTACATTAAAGTATGTTTGAATATCTTTGAAACGGTATGACATATGTACATTTTGGAAATGTTTAAAGGGTCCAAAAGTGGTGTCCAAAACAGGAGTTTGGTGCTGAATTAAATGATGAAAGTTGATTATAAGTTGATTATGAGGATTGTGAATGATGAATTTAGTGACATCAAGGATCACTAATTCATAAAATGAATTAAAGGATTTAATTGATTGAAATAGAGTTAGTTTGACTCTTAAAAGTTCAAATTGATTATACAAAGAATTTAGCATTGAATTGATAGTAAAAAGTGTTGTAAGACTTGAGAAATTAGGTTATCAATGTGTTATTGAAACTCTATATGTAATGATTGATAGGTGTTAAGGATGTGGAATTGCACATTGAAGAATTGTCAACGTCTAAAGTAAGAGGTGAGTACATATGAATTTTTAAATGGGTGCATAGCAAAACAAGGTTTTCTATTGTAGTCGTATGTTCATATCAACCTACATTAGTATTGAAAATTTATTTGATCTAATATTTCGAATGGTTTATGTACATTGCTATGAGTTATTCTTTTGAAAGTACATAACATGCTATTGAGTTCGATTGATTTGCTTAAGTGTTTATTGATTGAGATTTGATTTTTATGATATGAATGCATTCATTATTTTCTTTGTCCGGACTAGTTAACCTATAAATGGGGAAGACCATGAGACTCTACTGGGATGGTACCTCCCTGCGCAAGTCAGATGTCTATAGATATTTTAACCCGGAAACGGGAGAGACCATGACCTTGATAGGATTGTAGGCATTCCAACTATCTTGGCAGCTTACCTAAGTTATCGGGAAATGGGGAAGTTTACTACGGGGAGGCCCGTAGATGTTTTACCTAAGTTAACCTAGAAACGCGGAAGTTTTCCTACGGAGAGGTCCGTAGTTTTATGTTTATGAGAATGTTATTGTTTTTATGAAAGTTTCAGTTTATATGTTTCTTATAAAGTATTTTCAGAAATTTTATATCTTATTGGGTCTAAACCCATGTATCTCACGAGGCTTTACGTCTTACATATTGTTTGTTTCGAAATTGCTATGTACTCAGGATCTGGAGCCGAGGAATAGAAGTGTAGAGATTAGTTGAAGACTTTTGGAGACTTTATGGACTTAGCTTTTATAATAAATTCTCTCTTAACTATGGTTGTGATGTTGATTGGTAACACCCAAGAAATTGTAAACTCTGATTAAACTTGGTCCGTGGGGAATTTTAGAGAAAGAGTCGCAACACATGAAACTAGAGTAAAAGAACTACGCGATAAAACAGTGCAATACCAACTTCGAAGCAATCTCACCGACACATTTGAACGCTTGCGGCTAACTTTCATAATTTGTAGACTTTTAAGTTGTTGAATGTTTTTTTATTATTTTTTGTAATTTTTTATAATTTGTAGTGTAACTTCTTTTTTATTAATAAAATATTATTTTTAATTATTGTATTAATTATATTTACTATATCAAAAGTAATTGCTTTTTAAAAAAATAGAAATTAAAGACATAATAAGGTTTAAATTATACTCATGGTAGTCGTGACAAGTAGTCGTGACAAGTATGAATGTGAATACTGTATGATGATATACAATCATGGCTAATGTAATTCACAGTCGTAAAACGATATAGGATATGCTGTCACCGAGTGCAAATGTTCAACGTGTACTATTTCTCTTTTATCGAATCCCCCCTGGTTTATATATTATTTCATTTTTACGGACGTACACACAAAACTGACGATAACATCTGTCTACTTTGATTTTCTAAAATTCCTAAACTCCGTAAAACATTTATTCCATATGAAACAAGAAATAAATGGATATTTAAAGTCCACGTACCCTATTGACCTATCGCCCCCCCACCAACACCACCTGGTTTGTTGTTTTTCACCGGAGTGACAATGGTTGGGCCAAGAAGACCACAGTTCGTGTTGTTCGGTTCTTCGATCGTTGAATTTAGTTTCGGTCATCAAGGCTGGGGTGCTATTCTTGCTGACATTTACTCTCGTAAGGTATTTTTATTTCTTTTACTTCCATTTTAGCTGCTTTTGCTTCTCGTTTCATTTAATTCATTCGATTCTGATTTAAAGTTTTTATGTGTGGAATTCAGAATGCTTCAAAATTGCTATATAATTCATTTGCAAATTGATGGTTTCAGTGTAATTAGTGGATTAAATTTCCTTTAACAACCAAATATATTAGGAGAATATTTATGATCCTAGGGTTAATATATAATAGTGCATTGCCTACAATGATTTTTTTTTTTAATTCTTTTGTAGAATTATTATATTAATGTTTAGCGGATAAATGGTTTCCAGAAGGGTGTTTGAAATTACTTATGTGCTGTAACAA
Source organism: Logfia minima (assembly GCA_963921325.1). Taxonomy (NCBI): domain Eukaryota; kingdom Viridiplantae; phylum Streptophyta; class Magnoliopsida; order Asterales; family Asteraceae; genus Logfia; species Logfia minima. The sequence continues at coordinate 39,981,909 of OY992764.1, forward strand.
TAACCATTACGCATAAACACCTTAAATAAACAATCCCAAACAATGTGAATGATCTCGAACAATCAGTTTGTTCGATTTTGAATAGTTATGTGGTAATTTTCATTAGTACCATATTACGTTCATATATATATATATATAGAGAGAGAGAGAGGGATGATCCGAAGGGAAGGGGTAATCTTGGGGGAAGGGGGAAGCTAATCTGAGCCGTCCGTTAACATTCATCACGGTGAATGTTAGTTATCATTCTTTTTAATGAATGTTAATTTAAAGGGTATTTTGTCGTGATGAATGTTAATGGACGGCCCAGATTTGCTTCCCTCCTTCCCCAAGATTACCCATTCCCTCTGGATCATCCCTCTATATATATATATATGTATGTATGTTTATAGTTAAGGCACTTCGGCCTTGTTTACTTAAAAGGCGCCTCAAATGTTTTTCGTCAAAGTATCAAACTAAACAAAGAGTTGTGAAAGTACTTCAAAGTTGTTCTCCATTAGGATGATAAGTTTTTAACTTCTCTTTTTATTTTGAGCTTTTGCTAATGACCTTCACCACTTCTTTATTTGATCATGTTTTGTAGCATATGAGAGTATACCCTGGGATTTTGGATATCCACCACAAACATTTAAAAGAGAAATCTTGTGGGTGGAATAGGATTAGTAATGTATTTGTTATTTCATCACTTGCAAATGGTGTATATATAGGCTGACGTATTTTTGCGAGGATATAGTGGTTGGAACTCCCGGCAAGCGCTACAAGTACTGGATCAAGTGTTCCCAAAGGTAATTTCTTAATTTTATTTGCCTATTTGAATACGAAGTCATATACTATATAATTGTGTGACCCGCCCATTTCTCCAGGAACAAAAAATGTACCTGTTTTAATCCATTACATAACTTGCCCATTTTGTCACCTCTGATTTCAACTTGCCTACCTTGTTTGTTATTTATTTAATTTCTTTCTGTTTCCACCTGTTTTTCTCTTTAGGATGATGCACTACAACCATCTCTGGTGATAGTTTATTTTGGAGGTAATGATTCAGTGCGGCCTCGTGCTGATGGCCTTGGATCTCATGTACCTCTTCCTGAATATGTTACAAACATGAGAAAGATAGCTATCCATCTCAAGGTTACCTTTACCATGCTTTTTGACGTGATTAATTGATATTGATTGAGGTGGCAGAGTCAAAACCGGTTTAGGTTGAAACAGGTCATTCTTAAGTACAAGTTGAAACAGCGCGGCTGACCCGGATTTAGTTGCCCGCAAACACTTCTTTTGTGTACTTTCCAATACTTTTATATATAATTAAATCATTAATAAACATTACAGGAACAATAATGTTGCCGTGGTTATTTTAATCTATTGAATTAAATGGTTTAGAAGATTGTATTATAAGTAAATGGACTGAAATAGCCACCTCTACAGCATGTGATTTTTACACAATCTACTTATGTTTACCAGAGCCTTTCAGAGAAGACGCGCATAATATTTCTTACTGCTCCACCAGTGAATGAGGCTCAAGTGCTACAAGTGTTCGGGTTATATGATGTTTACTGAACTGAGTTTCTTTTTCCTTTTTTTCTACTTCAGATTGTTAATTGTCATTGACACTTAATACTGTTATTTCAGTATTGATGGTCGCACAAATGAACTATGCCAACAATATGCAGATGCTTGTGTAGAACTGTGCCAAGAGATGGGGATTAAGGCTGTTAATCTTTGTAACGCATTTAAGAAACAAGATGATTGGTTGACAACGTGCTTTACGTGAGTATACTTCCATATACTTGTTAATCTTTTTTTGGATAAGTTAGTAACTACTAACTGGTGGTTGTAATCTCGGATCATATACTTTGAGCAGGTCGACTTAGGTTATCTTATATCTCTAATAGGCAAAATCAGAAAGTAGCTTTCAAGGAAACATGTCAAATGGGTTGAAAGTTACCAAAAGCGTATTTTAAGTGCACAAGACCTCAATCCATTTAATATCGAACTTTAGCTTATAACTAAAATAATATACCTTCTAGTTACTTCTGACATCTTGTCATCTTATTTTATAGTAAAAAAGAAAAAGAAAATTTGTTTTTTAGATAAAAGTGTTTTGGGTCAACTTGTCACATTTTGACTTGTACCATAAAATTACATGTTTTGATCGAAACCTCTTTTGTCATGTTACTCAATCTGTCCATTTTACCATCTCTACTTTATTGCGTTTGTCTATTTTGTCAATTAAGAATAGTTTATGACTGATAATTAATTAATTATATTCCTGATGAAAGAGATGGGATTCATTTTACACCTACCGGGAGCAAGCTAGTGGCAAACGAGATACTGAAAGTCCTCAAGGAAACTGACTGGAAACCTAGTTTACACTGGGAAGCATTGCCTAGAGAGTTTAGCAGGACAGTGCGAATGGCACGACTATAAACATCTCTAACTGGCACTTCTAACATGGGACGAATGGAATGGTCAACTGAAGTCAACTCATTTAAAGAAAGCGGCTGATTTAGTTAATCAATTCCAGGTGTAAGGTAGTGCTTGGTTGGACCTCATCAGTGTCAGTTAGTTAGTCAAGTGTTGTAATCAAATAGTTACGTTTTTGGTGAAATTAGGGTGACTGAAGATAAGTTGTACCCATCACCATTAATCCATTACCATAAATTGAATATGTTTATCTGTTGGTTGAAAGGACTAAGTCTTTAGTGGTGTTTTAGTGTAAACTTATTTAATTATTGATGATTATGATAAATATGAGCAAGGTTTGGTAGTTGCATTGTACCTAAAATTGGGTTTATTAATATGTAAATGAATGAGGGACAAAAGTGTAGATGTGATAGAGTTGAAGGATGTAAAAAGGCTTTTGGGTAAACGTAATAAGTTGTGTTTATTGTATTTAAATGAAGGCGTTTTAACTGTTTATTTAAACCTACAACAAGGGAGATTTTTAAGTGAAGGTAGTACTTCAAAAATTTATATTTAAAGAAGTCATGTACTTGTAAAAGTATTTAACAAATTATATTATATATATAGGGCGGGGATCAAGATGGAAGAAAAAAATTAGGGAATGAGAGAAGTAAATCTCAACCCTTAATTTTATCATAAAAAAATTTTAAAAATCACAAATAATTTCAAAAATTAAAATTCATCACAAATGAATATTAAAAATATTTATTTATGAAAAAATCAAGGGTTAAGATTTGCTTCTCTCATTCCTCAGGATTTGAAGCTTCCCTATAAATTATTTCCCTGTATATATATCTTTTTCTATCTTGCTTATATAAAATTGCAAAGTCTTATGAAATAAGGAAGGCGGAAGCCGATTGACAACTCGTATAAGCTCCCATTATCCTATTATTTTGGTACCCATTATCCAAATGCTACATCCAGCTATTGCTAGCCATTTTTATGTGACTTATAGAAATAAAACAGAATATGTTAAACACTTTTAGAAATACAATACAATACTTCTTTAAAAAAAACTCTTTTAGAAATACAATACAAGACGTCTTTAAAAAAAACTCTTATTGGAACAATTTTTCCAGTTTAGGGACTCTTATTGAATTTTGGAAATTGTATTAGGTGATACATTAAACTCGATTCAACACTATAAACATATCGCTCAAATTGATTTGATTGATAAGCTAATCCAAACCCGCAATTATATAGCATCTCAAGTTAGTACCACGTTGACAATGGTTGGGCCAAGAAGACCACAGTTCGTGTTATTCGGTTCTTCAATTGTTGAATTTAGTTTCGGTGATCAAGGTTGGGGTGCTATTCTTGCTGACATTTACTCTCGTAAAGTATGCCCTTTTTTTCATCTACCTTTGGTTCTTGTTTAATTTAATTCATCCATTCGATTGTAAGTTCATGTTTTTGTATTCGGAACTCAGAATGTTGCAAAATCGTTATATAGTGTATTTGCGAACTAATGGTCTGAGTGGATTAAAAGTTTCTAAGAAAAGGAAAAACCAATATTGATGATCCTAGGGCTAATAATGTAATTTCCTTTAGTTATTCAACTGCATATTCTGAAGCTTTTGGTCTATTTTTTCGGAGCTTTTGCTTACATGACCTTCCTGAGTTCTTAGTTTGATTATGTTTTATATTCTATGGGAGTATGCCTTGATATCATATATATCCACCATAAAAAGGTGAAGGACAAGTATTGTGGTAGAATTGGATTTGTAATTTATTTGTTATTTCTTCAATTATAAATGATGTATAGGCAGACATATTTTTGCGAGGATATGGTGGTTGGACCTCCCGGCATGCACTACAAGTTCTGGATCAAGTGTTTCCGAAGGTTATTTCTTCATTGTATTTGCAACCAAATTATACCAACGTCATATAGTTGTGTTACCTGCCCATTTCTTCACATACAGATAACACACCCATTTTAATCCATTACGTGACCCGCTTGTTTTGCCACCGCTAATACTTGCTAATAATTTTTTTCTGTTCTTATGTGTTTTTAGGATGATGCAGTGCAACCATCTCTGGTAATAGTTTACTTTGGAGGTAACGATTCAGTGCGTCCTCGTCCAGATGGCCTTGGTGCTCATGTACCTCTTTCTGAATACGTTGAAAACATGAGAAAGATAGCTATCCATCTCAAGGTAAACAATACCATAACATTTGATGGGATTACTTGATATTGATAGAGGTTCCAAGATTAATGGGTTGGGTAACAGGTCAAAGCAGGTTTGGGCTGAAACAGGTCATTCTTTAGTACAGGTCGAAAGTCGAAACAGCTGGGCTGAGCCGGATTGAGTTGTCCTGCAAACACTTCTTTTGTCTACTCTCTATTTTTCAATATTTTTATGAATAGTTGACTTTTTTTTTAAAAAAAGGCAAATAGTTAACTTCTTGACTAACACCCATGCGAATTTGAGAGGAAACACAATCCGAATCGCCCCAATTATAAGCAAATGACTGAAATTGGCACATGTACAGCAATATGCATCGGATATGGTCAAGAAATAAAGGGTGATAGAATATCATCATCCCCATGAGGACCGTAAACTAGATAAATCATAGCAACCAAACTCATGGTATCTGAAAAATCTGAACTTAAACTAAACATGCAAACAAAAGAGTAAGTACACGCCCTTATCCAGTATCATTGAAACTATTATGCACATCTGTTGTCTCAAGTGAGACATGAACGCATATGTTACCCCAATACTCCTAAGCCAAAGCCCCTTCGGTAAGCATGGAAATAATATTTTTAAAAGCGTTGTTAGGGTTCTTATTTAAGACATGATATGTGCAAGTAATGCGCTAATGCATTTTTATATACCAACTTCTGCTTAACAGAGCCTTTCAGAGAAGACACGCATAATATTTCTTACTGCTCCTCCTGTGAATGAGGCTCAACTGCTACAAGTTTTGGGGTTATGTGATGATTAGTGAACTGAGTTTCTTTTCCCTTTTCCTTTTATTTTCTTCTGATTTTTAATTCTCATCAGCACTAAATACTGTTCTTTCAGAGTTGATGGTCGCAAAAATGAACTGTGCCAAAAATATGCAGATGCTTGTGAAGGGTTATGTCAAGAGATGGGGATTAGGGCTATTAATCTTTGTAACACATTTAAGAAACAAGATGATTGGTCGACAACGTGCTTTACGTGAGTACACTTTCATAAACTTGGTAATATTTGTTTGGACAAGTTAGTAACTAGTGGTCGTAATCTCAAACCATTTACTATGAATGGGTCGACTTAGGTTATCTTTTATCTCTAACATGCAAAATCAAAAAGTAGCTTTTAAGGAAACATGTCAAACGGGTCTAAAGTCACCCAAAGTATAAATTTAGTGCGTAAGACCTGAAACCGTTTAATTCCGAAATTCGGATTATTCTTGAAATAATATCTTTTCCGTCATTTTTGACTCCGTATCTATATTTGGAAAAGGGAAAAAGCTAGTTTCTTTTGGAGAAAATGGGGTTCTACAGTCAACCCATCACATTTTGACTTGTACCATAAATTACCCATTTTGACCAGTCTATTTTACCAACTCCTTTTCTTTCTTTTTTTTTTAACTATGTCAAACTGGAGGAGTTTATGATTGATAATTATGTTACTAATGACAGAGATGGGATGCATCTATCACCTACCGGTAGCAAACTAGTGGCAAAAGAGAAACTGAAAGTCCTCAAGGAAGCCGATTGGAAACCTAGTTTACATTGGGAAGCTTTGCCTGCAGAGTTTGCTTAGCCTTCTGTGGTTCGTAGCATACGGCCAATCCTGATGGCACAACCACTATAAACATCTCCAAGTGCCACCACCTTTACTAGAATTTGAACATGTTCAGCTGTTGAAATTAGTGTCAGGCTGTATGACAAAAAGTGTTAATTGCATGTAGTTGGCCTATGCCTTCATGCTATTAACATCTTCTATTCTTTAGGTATGTTGATAAAGTTGATGTATGTTATAAAGACTCGCCCTCCCATTAATACATCTTTATCTATATTTTATCTATATCTGTGTAATACGTGAGGCTTTAACCTACTTTGACATTAATTATTTTATTAATAAACAATACTGGCATGATGCCCATGCAACGTGCTGAGACAACAAATAATCTACGTGGGCATTAGTATGTTTATTTAACATGTCGTCCTTAAATAATTATACAACATTTTAATTCCATAATCTATACATAGATCATATTTCATTTGGATGTAACAATTCAAGTTTAAAGTCATAAGTTACAAATATACAATTTTAACATTATATAAGGTATTTAAGAGTATGATAGATATTAGAGGTATATTAGTAATTTTAATTCTTCAAATTTCAAATTAAACAAAAATACTTTATAAGTAAAGTAGTTATAGGTTATTATTTTATATGCAAGTATATTCATTAAAAGGAGGTGCTTATATATTAGTATTTTTATTTTATTTTGTTGTAAGTTCAACCAATCAGCAACCCATACCTAACTTTTGTCATATCTAAATCTAAACAAAATATATGTATGTTCACTAGATCAAATTCAGCTGCCCAGTTGACGAACACTAACTGTTAAGTGGGTTGTTAGAACTCAGAGAGTGATAATGGTTGGGCCAAGAAGACCACAGTTTGTGTTATTCGGTTCTTCAATTGTTGAATTTAGTTTTGGTAATCAAGGTTGGGGTGCTATTCTTGCTGACATCTACTCTCGTAAGGTATTTTTTTACTTATTTCCATCTGATTCTGGATTTTTGGTTATTGTTCGATACAGTTCATTCGATCGTCAACCCATAAGTATTAGTTAGCTGAGTCTTAATTTTATTGGGGTTTATTCAAGGGGTTTTCTGTTAATGCTAATGTTTACATTTAGAGTCCTGTTTGGAGTGATTTTTTTTTCTTCTGATATTCTTGGCCTTGAGATTATGTACGCAACTAGGTTTCTTATACGCAATATACTTGAATTGGTTACACAAAGATTGTGAAAGAGAATTACTGTGGTGGAACACAATTAGTATTTGTTGTTTCTGCACATAAACCCTCTCAGTATGCAAATTGTGTAGGCTGATCTATTTTTGCGAGGATATAGTGGCTGGAACTCCCGAAATGCCCTGGAAGTACTCAATCAAGTTTTTCCAAAGGTAATTTCTTCAATTTAGTTGCCTTTATATGAACCAAATTCATATAGTTTGCCAACCTTAATTTGAATGTGAATGTCGTTTTTAACACCAATGAAATATTATGAATAATCTTATGTGTTTATAGGATGATGCAGTGCAACCTACTCTTGTGATAGTTTATTTTGGAGGTAACGATGCAGCGGGTCCTCGTCCAGATGGCCTAAGTCCTCATGTTCCTCTTTCTGAGTACGTTGAAAACATGAGGAAGATAGCTATCCACCTCAAGGTAAATTATTATTATGTAGTCCATTACTTAGCCATAATATACACAGAATCACATATGCTCTTCATGAGTATGTATCCTAAATGACACTACATATTGTTACCTGTTGTAAACAGAGCCTTTCGGACAATATACGCATAATATTTCTTTCTGCTCCTCCCCTCAACGAGGCTCAACTTTATCAGTGATTATTTCTGACCCAAATTTGTATATCTTACTTTCCTATAAAACTTTTGGTTCTCACTGACACTTAGAACTGTTATTTATGGAAACAGAGGTAGTTCTCGCACAAATGAACTGTGCCAAAAATATGCAGAAGCTTGTGTTGAAATGTCCAGAGAGATGGGGATTAAAGCTATTAATCTCTGTGCTGCTTTTAAGCAGCAAGATGACTGGAAGACAACATGCTTTACGTGAGTAAAGCTTTCATATATTTGGACACACTCTTATATGACACTACCTTCTAATTCTTTTTTTCATCTGTTAATATTTGTGTCGACAAGTTGCTAACCTTAGTTGCCTCTTTTGTGAAACCACTGATGGGTGGAAATTTTGGAGACAAACTTATAAATGGGTATAACAGGTCAAAAATGAAAGAAAAAGAATTTAGCTGAAAGGGATTTAGTCGAACGAGTCAAACATGTAAAAGTCAACCACATTAACTTTTACCTCGTAATACCTCCTAAATCATTTTATTTTTTAAAATAATATTACTATTCAAATAATCTTGTTTTCTAATCATATTTGACATACTAATTACTTTAAAAAAAAGATACAGTAGATTATTGGAGATCCAGCTATTCAGGTCAACATAACTTGACCCGTACCAAATTTTACTCAATTTGACCTATACCCAACCTGCCCATTCCACATGTTGCATCAGCAGGCTTTCTATTTGATTCATGTGACTTGTTTGTGTTCGACTATTTTTCAAATAAGAACAGTTCATGGTTGTCTAATTATGTTTCTCACAACAGAGATGGGATACATTTAGCACCTGTTGGGAGCAAGATCGTGGCAACGGAGATACTAAAAGTCCTTACAGAAGCCGACTGGAAACCGAGTCTGCATTGGGAAGCTTTGCCTAATGAGTTTGCTTAGCATTCAAACTCACCATTTTATACTTGTGCATTATTATGTTTCTACATTTAATAAATGTGCTGACATTTCTAACGTATCATGGATAAAAGGAAATTTGTATCTTCTGTATCATCCTTGTCTCTATAGTTCCAAGTCTGACTTCAGTTTTTAGCTTTGGTAGTTCCTAATTGGGTTACATTCATTTCCACCTTATATAGATTTGAAACAAGGGATACGAAGTCATAAAAACAATTGGTGTCAAAACATATCAGAAGAATAAATGGGGGCAAATGGAATTTACATAATCACATCAGTTATATTGTATTATCTTCACTTTATACTGATGAAGATATAATAATGAGCTACATTCAACACTGTATGTGCAACTTGAACATTACATAGATGATAGTGTGATAACTTATTATTCATGGCTTCAAATAACTAGTTCACATTTCCTGTAAGAAAGAATACATACAAAAGGTATTAAAACGTGAAAAAAATATGCAGTGAATCATTTTCTGCAACTTTGAATTTCTACTGCCAATGATACTTCAATGGTGTTCTGCTACTTCTCGAAAATATTTGACAGAATGATTATTTTGTCCGTGGTATTCATTTGTAATAGTGACATGGATTTAACAAAATTATATCCAATAGAAAAAAGGCATACATGGTTTTAAAAAAACATTCATTTGATAAGAAAGACTATACGACAATAAAAATGATGCTGTTGGATGCGTGTGGTACTTGTGAAATGTATTGTATGCATTTTATAGAATTTATTCTTTTATTTGTATGTAAATATAATAAAATAAAGGAATTTATATGTAGTAAATTAAGAATAATCTATATCTATAACCCTTATTAAGTATTTAACACTCTCTTTCTTAATACTTAAAAAAGTAATATCGAAAATTACCAATTTATCCCTTCAGATATCTCTTCACTTATCCCTTCATTTATTAATTATATAAATCATATTATATTTCACATAATACATTTAAATATCCGATTTCTTCTTTTATATCACAATATTAAATTTGCAATCACAATAATTTAAATTATTATAAAAAATCACTTTAATTAAAAAAGTATCAATTATTATTGTATTCAGGTACCATTAAACATTTGTCGCTCTATATTAACATGTGAAATTTTCACCAATGAATTTTTATTAGTGAAAATATTATAAATGAGTCATGTTGGAATAATATTTAATCATATTATTTGTTTTAATGGCTTTCATCAGTTTTGATAGACCAACATTAACATTGAAGATATATTTTAACTTTCTCTTAATTTATATGTCAGTTTTGATCGAGTACTGTGGGAATTTCAGTTTCACCATTAAACCATACTTCAATTCTCTTCAATATCTTTTAATGACACCCTATAGCCACCATCCTATATAAACTCTCTTAAAGTTTCATACTGGTAGACACAGACAAAAAAACAACATCCATAAAACACCATCTCAAAGTTCATCACTTCTTAGTTTAAGCAATTGTTTGGGGAAGTTCCAAGTCGTCTACCACGAGTGCACGTGTTAGTCGATTAGTTGTGTTAACCTTGGGGAGCGAACGGTACTCACGATTGCACCTCAGTCGTCCCGAAATTCGCTTTCAAGGCAGTGGCAATTTTACCACGGCACAACTTATGTTCGATAGCTTACTTTCATTTTATCTCGAATAATTTGTTTCATTATTCCTTTATCATTGTTGTTACTGAAACAGTCAATTACTAACAATTTGAAAGCGAACATTTTCCATGGCTGTGTCACTTAACAAAGTTTTTTCAGATTTGTCCAAATTGGAACCACTTGATGGAACAAATTATAAGAGGTGGTCACAAAAACTTTTAATATTTTTTGAACAACTAGAAATAGATTATGTTTTATTTCGTGATGCTCCTCAAACAGAGATCAGAACACAAAGTTCTGTAATCATTCCTCTTACAGAACAACAAACAAAAGATTTAGAGGTAGCTAAACAAAAATTTGAAAAAGATAATAGGACTGTTAGAGGTCATCTTTTGAACCATATGATAAATTCTCTTTTTGATCTTTTATCAATCAAAGATCCGCCAAGGTTATAACACCCTTCATTTTACTTAGTATTAATTGTGTCATTTGACTAATGGATAAAATAATATTATATATTATATTACAAAATGACCATAAACTTTTCGCGAGTTTTACAACATTTAAATATTCCTAAAACAAATCATATATTGTTATTCTTCGAAATCTGCATACATGGTAACTAACAAAACATCTAAAAATATTTATCAGAGTTATAGCACGTGTCAAACATTCCTTCAAAAATGCCATCTTCCTGCCTAAACCCACAAACTTATACAGAACCTGCAGGAAGAGAAATGGTGGGATTAGCACGAAGCTAAGTGAATGAATGTACAACTAATAATTCAACATAGCATAATAATCTGTTTACATTAAGCACGAAAACACATAAACTCAAGAGGATCGGTGGTTACTGAGGAACCCTACAGCCGCGGTGGCCCTCAAGTAACGATTATCACAATCTGTATTGGCCCATACAAGATTTACCGATAACTTGGTACTTCTAAACAACAACACAGTTTCCAGCAACAACACATGTTCCTGGAACCTGTGTTGATCACTATTAGTAACCAAGTCCAATCGCAATTGACCTCTGAACAACACAGATGCCCGAAGGCCACATATATGTCAAGTAGATACACAATCTCAATAAGACTAAACAGTCTATCAATATCTACGTTACTTGTTGTAACCACACCGTTACAACTAAATCAAAACATGAGTTGCAGATCCACTCACCTGACTTGTCTCAGCCCACACTCAGAGATCTTATATTACTGAGTCTTCTGCTGATCTGAGAATATAATAATTAAGAAGTTAGTAACTCTTTCCATAATCGTATAACATATTTCACTACTCAGTATCAAAGGGCAAACAATCACCAAGTTGCAATTTATCAGTTATAACCGCTCTACAACTATCAATTTATATCAAGTTATAAAATTCGTTTGTTTAATTATTTATTCAATTAACAAATTTCGAAACATTATTATAACATATTAATCCAAGCAGGTGATCTTTGTAATCTAGAATCTGTTAATAAGAGTCCGATCCGTAGTTAATAAGAATCTGTTAAATTTTGGTCGCTAAAAACTTTGAAAAGTTGCAGATCTCAACTCGCAGACCAAACTCAACTCGCAGGCCAACTCAACTCGCAGGGAAACTCAACTCGCAGGGAAACTCAACTCGCAGGGCAACTCAACTCGCAGGAAAACTCAGCTCGCAAGAAAACTCAACTCGCAGGGAAACTCAACTCGCAAGGCAAACTCAACTCGCAAGGCCCAATCTCAACTCGCAGGATGAACTGTTGCTACCAAAACCGAACTGTTTTCTCACTAACACAAAAAACTCAGTTTCCTATCAATCTAACAAGCTTTCTAACCTTTCTAATACATCAAGTAACATCATTTAACATCTTTAAACATCAATTACACGCCATTTCAAGGATTTGACCAATTTCAAGTTTAAAACCCAAAATAACCAAATGCTTACACTTAAAACAAGAACAAGATGAAGATGATGATGATAACAAGTAAACAAGGAATCACAACAGGTTATTTCACAACTCGATTTATGTTTAATTTGGTGATTCTTTTGGAAATGAACTTTGAAAGAAAAAGGAAACAAATGTGTTGGTGAAATGAGATGAAAAAGATGAGTTTGGTGATTTATATCACCTACCAACTCAAATGTTGGTTAATTTTAATTCCGTGTTTGGCTTATTGTCTGGAACCTGAAAACCGTTTTGCGAGACAAGTTATTTTATTTTACCGATAACTATTTTAATTTAAAACTATTAATATTTTACCTGACACCATTAACTATTTGATCTTTAACTAACTTTCCTATCTAATTAACATATTAATGTAACATAAAACTTATAATTAAATATAAGATTAAAGAAATTACCAGTTTACCCCTAGGCCACAAGAGTGGGTGTTACAAAGGTCATCTGGGAAACCTTAGAGAAAAAGTATGGGGCAGATGATGCCGGTAAGAAGAAGTATGTTGTTGGAAATTGGTTGCGTTTTCAGATGGCAGATGACAAGCCAATTATGGAACAAGTCCATGTATACGAAAACTTGGTGACCGAAGTGCTCAATGAAGGGATGAACGTGTGTGAAATTTTTCAAGCCAATGTGTTATTGGAGAAATTTCCACCACTTTGGAATGACTACCGTAATCAACTCAAACACAAGAAACATGATCTTTCTCTACAAGAGTTGATTAGCCACATGAGAATGGAAGAAGCAAACCACTTAAAAGATAAGTTAAATTATGTCTCTTCTGGTACTATTAAGGCTAACCTTGTGGAATTTGTTGGTCCCTCTAAAAATAGGTTCAACGGAAAAGATAGGAACCACAAAAATAATCAGCAAAAGAAAAGTTACACTCCAAGAAAGGGAGATAGCATAATTCAAAAGGGATAAGTATCTTGCTATGTATGTGGGATTTCTGGGCACAAAGCTTAACAGTGCAAAAACCACAAGGACCAACAAAATGGTAACCAAAAGCAAGTTGCACCTCAAGCTAACCTTGCTGAAGACAGTGAAATCATAGCTGCAGTTGTTGTAGAGACAAATCTGGTGGAAGATAAAACTACATGGATAATGGACAGTGTATTCATGGGAAATTCCATACCGCTGGAGTGCTTGGCAAAGGAAAGGTTTTATTAAAATTTACATCCGGTAAAACCTTATCATTAAGCAATGTCTTGTATGTCCCTTCCCTTCGTCAAATTATGGTTTCTGGTGGGTTGCTACTCAAAGCAGGATTAAAAGTTCTTTTGTTTCTGCTTACATGATTGTCTGCTAATATGTGGCATGGTAGATTAGGACACTTAAATATTGGCTATATCAAAAAACTCAAAAACATGAATTTGATTAACATCGTTGATACAAAAGAATTTTTGAAATGTCCAATATGTGTTGAAGCAATATATGCTAAAAAACCGTTTAAAAGTGTCACATACAAAAGCACTCAATTACTTGAATTAATACATATTGATTTGGCTGATTTTAAAAACACGATGAGTAAAGGAGGTAAAAAATAGGGATAATTGTTCCGTAATGCGCTAAATTTTAACTTCTTTCTATTGTATGTGCCTAACTTTAAAAACTTCTATTGTGTGAGGTGAACTTTCAAAACCTCTCTATTGTACGTTAACTTGCTTTTTTGGCATGAACAAAAAAGGAAACTTTCCTTCTTTGGAATGGCTAAAAAAGGAAATATTACATACAATAGAGAGGTTTTGAAAGTTTACCTCATACAATAGAAGTTTTTAAACTTAAACTCATACAATAGAAAAAAGTCAAAGTTTAGCTCATAACGGAACAATAAACCCTAAAAAATATTATATAACTTTTGTGGATGATTATTCGAGATATACTAAAGTTTACCTCCTAAGGTCTAAAGATGAGGCTAATAATGCTCAATTTATATATGTTTTACATTCGCATTATCTCTCGTTTTATCCGTATTTATCATTAGTTTAATGAACTTTTGATACTTAATATGCCTTGAATATGTTTATCGGGTTATAAGATGTGAATATTATGAATAAAAACGTTATATATTATTAATTTTGAATGAGTTTTTACTAATAGGGATATTTGTATGTTAATATTAATATAATTAAATAAAGAAATGTTGGATTTATATATATAGTCAATTAGTCACAGTTATAAATTAATAATATGGAATAGGTTTTTATTAATGAAAAATTTATAAATGAGTTAAGGATAATTTAGATATTTTCTTTCTGTAAAAATGAGTCTAATTTTAAGACAATATAAGGAAAATATTTCATAAATAGTAGAGATAAACTATTTCACATGGATAATGGTATTGAAATGTACTAAGTTTATATTTTTTGTTATTATATATACATGTTTATATATTCTAATGTATATATATACAAAATTTTAAAGAATGTCAAATGTATATTTATGTTGGTTGTCAATACACACAAAACAAGGTTTAGAAAGTTTTGTATGTATATTAAAAACCATAATACATATAATAGAAATTTTATAAAGTTAATAGAACTTCTAGAACATTAATATATACAACGGAAAAAGTGTAAATTTTAATAAATTCCAATATCTTTTTCTTTATTTTATATGCATCTACAATACTAAAGTATCTTGTATTGGTTTATTTATTAATTAAAATATAATACTATATTTTAAATTTGTTTGTACACATATAGTTTTTTAATACCTCAATAAAATAGTTGATAGTTAGAGTTAAAAACATATAGATTTACATAGATGGTAGCTTGATCTCGTATTTGAAGCTGAAAATTGAAGCTTAAATTTTTTGGAAGTGTTAATTAAAATAACTGAAGCTGGAGATTAAAAATGTAAATTGACATAAAGTGATAAAATAAAATTAAATAAGTAATAAAATAAAAGATATTTAAGTAATTTGAATTTTTATAAGTTTAATGTAGTTTATAAATATATTTTGGACGGTCTATGTTCATCACCGTTAAACCCAAATACTCAACAATCCAATCTGTTCCAACAATCGTTTTACCCACAACAACCATTCCAATTCAATCAACAATTCCAACAACAACAACAACAACAACCACAAGAATCACCACAACAAGAATCCGTATCTACGGAAAAAAGGCAAAAAAAAAAAGTAATCAAAGGCAGATTTAAAGGCGTTCCAATCGTATGTAACAAAAAGCCATGGACACCTAAAGAAGAAGCTTGGTTGGCACAATGTTGGATCGATACTTCGGAAGACCTGAAAGATGAAAACTCTCGAAGATGTGATAGTTTTTGAGAAAAAGTTGGGAGCAAAATTCAACAACAACAACAACGGCTATAAACGAGGCGACAATCAACTTACCTCCAAATGGTGAAACATTAACCAAGTTTAGGGTCAATTTAATGCAATATACAATGAAAACTACCGCACATGGGGAAGCGAGCAAGACGAATGTATTATCTACGATCAGGCAATGGTTGAATTCACAAATGCGACTCTCCAAACGTTTAGTATGAAAGAAGCTTGGGAAGTATTAAAAGAAAAACCAAAGTGGTTTATGAAACCGGGAGTAAGTGACGCAACGAGGCGCTTATTTGACGAAAATGAAGAAGCCAAGAACGAGGCAGTTGATGTTGAAGACGATACTACCAACCAGCTATTTGGAGATGATGTGATTCCAAGACCCCCTGGAAGGTTGAGTACACGCCCACGGAACGTCGCAAAAAGTCAAAGCTCTTCCGACGCGGCAACTTCTTCTTGTGGTACCGGTTTAAGGCTTGAAGCTCCGGTGGAACACATAGCGAGCTATAAAGATAGAATGTAAGTGTCATATTTAGAAGTTGTGTGTGAGATCAAAGAAGACGAAAAAATGCATGCGGCAATTGAATTACTAAAGTTTCGGAAAGAAACTACCGATGGTTACGAGCCGAAGGACAAGAAGTGAATTAATAACATGAAAAAGTTTATTCGCAAAAAATATGCGGAATTCGTGGAGCTCGACGCGGACGAAGACGAAGATTAGTTTTAGGCTTCTTTTATTGTATTGTAACGTTATTTTATTTTTAGAAACTATGTATTTCTTTTAAGTATTGTAACGTTTTTTATTTTTAAGAACTATGTATTTCTTTTAAGTATTGTAAGTTTTTTATTATTAATTAATGTAACTTTTATTTTATTAGTTAATGTATTTTTTTTTAATTAATTAAGTAGTTTTTATAATAATTATAGTGTTTTATATTTAATTAAAAGTAAATGTATTTTTAAGAAAAATGTAAAATAAATAATATAGTGAGTCCTAGTTGTTCCTCGTCGTGAAATTACCACTGCAGCTAAACGTGGATGACAATCCATCATGACTGACGTAACACTCATAATATATCACAATAAATATCGTGACTGTGAGTGGTCTATGTTAAACCTTTATGCTGTATTCTCGAGATTTTTTATAGCGGAAAAGAATGGGATGAAAATGAAAAGAGAAGAAAATGATGGAAAGGAAAGTAATATAAGATAGCTCACATGCATTCTCGAGTTGGAAGGAAAGTAAAAGAAAGGAAAAGAAAATAGTTAGATAGACTCCTTTCCCTTCCAATCCGCCCAAAATTGGACGGAAAATTTTTATAACAAAAACCCATCATAATCCACTCCTTTCCTTTCCTCTCCTTCCCTTTCCATTCTAAAAAAAAACTCAAGAATCACTTTTTATTAACTTTCCATCGATTTTCTTTCCTTTCCACTGGAAAAAAAACTCGAGAATGCAGCATTAAAGAATCTTATCTTAATTTATTTTTTGACTTTGACCGGAAACTTATCAAACAGGTTACACTTTTTGTTATTTTATGTTATTAAACCAAAATGCCCCCATCTTTCGTCAACGACAACTAACACCATCCTCTACTACCAAAAACACTTGTCTCGATCATTGACAATGGTTGGGCCAAGAAGACCACAGTTCGTGTTATTCGGTTCTTCAATTGTTGAATTTAGCTTCGGTGATCAAGGTTGGGGTGCGATTCTGGCTGACATCTACTCTCGTAAAGTATGTCTATTCTTTCTTCTTCTTTTTTTCATATGCTTTTGGTTCTTTTTAATTCAATTCATTCGATTGTAATTTCATATTTTCATTCCATAAGTATCAGCACACTCGTAAATTTTATTGGGTTTGGGGTATCAGGAATAATTTGAAGGGGCATTCTGTTAATGCTAATGGAGTAATGGTTACATTATATATACATTGGTGGCCAACAATTTACTGTTCATCGGTAATTTTCTACCCTACAGCCTTTTTTTTTAATCCTGTGCATCCCACCAATGAGGACATGAGGTTGCCGATTTGTTGCTAAAATATCGATATTAAACTCGAAACTCCCGGCGGACGGCCAGTATGGTTCGTAACAATCTATCTTCCGGAGCATAAGATGATTCTTTCACCTTTCGGGCCTTTGGGGTGTTAATTTACCTACTAAAATATCACCTGCTTTTCCACCCAACATCCCAGCATTACAATTCCATTTTTGTCTAAATTTCGGAGTAAATGGTACGGAAGTTCCTATAAAAATGGAAAATGCCCTACCTCTTTGATAGTAAGTTTTAATTTGTCGTAATTTAGTTGTCTAATAAATTTTATGAAATAAATCTTCTAAAGTCCTTTTTGGAGGGTAACTAAATTTTTTTTGGTCTTGATGTAATCTCAACCCGATTTTATGCGCACGTGAAACGTAAATGCGCGTTATTTTCTATACTCTAAAGTCTAAACCCTGCTGCATCAGTTTACAATAACTAGCTATAAGTCATTCACTCTTTCTTATCGCATTTGAATCAAATTCACTCTTATAGTTTGGTGTCCTACGTAAACAACAACACGCACAAATAGATACAAAAAGAATGAGAAGAGATCCATGTCTTTTAAGGGAAATATCAATGAAAATTGAAAATGAGCTACATTATCTATCTGTTAACCATATCTACAACTGATTGTTTGACCGATTTAGAATTTTCATAGCAAGAAGCTTTACTTATATTTAGTCACTGAGATCAATTTCAAATGTATTTCTTTTGCCGAGACCTAACTAATGCACTGCGAATTTATGAGCTCCTCTTTAAAGTTTTTGAAACATTGAAAGGCACATCAGCCCTGCAATTATGTACATCCTTTTTTATATGCAATATACTCAGATGTGTTAAAAGAATTGGTAATATAAAGATTATGAAAGAGAAGTATTGTAGTGGAATAAGATTAGTTTTTTTTGTATCTCCACATAAACTCTCTTCGTGTGGAAATGGTGTAGGCTGATATATTTTTGAGAGGATATGGCGGTTGGAACTCCCGAAACGCCTTGGAAGTACTGGATCAAGTTTTTCCAAAGGTAATTTCTTCAATTTATTTTCCTTTATATAAACCAAATTCGTATAGTGTGCCAACTATAATTAACTCTGAATGTTCTTTTTTAAAGCAATAAGATATTTATGAATTCTCTTGTGACTTTATAGGATGATGCAGTGCAACCAACTCTGGTTATAGTTTACTTTGGAGGTAACGATGCAGTGGGTCCATGTCCAGATGGCCTAAATTCTCATGTACCTCTTTCTGAGTATGCTGAAAACATGAGGAAGATAGCGATCCATCTCAAAGTAAATTTTACCATAATTAATCGATTTGTTCAAATACTGTTGTTAGGGTTCTTATTTCACCTAGATGGATGTAAGTATTGGTTTAGAACAAACAACGTGCTACTCGTTAAGGTCAATAAAATTATGATCATGTAATCCATTACTTAGCCATGATATATATGTTCTACACGAGTATCCTAAATGACACTATATATTGTTACCTGTTGTAACAGAGCCTTTCGGAGAAGATACGCATAATATTTCTTTCTGCTCCTCCCATTAACGAGGCTCAACTCTTAAGGTGATATTTCTGAACTATGTCTTGTGCTTTCTAATTCTCATGGCCACTAATAAATGTTCTTTTATATAACCAGTGCTGTTAAGGTTCGCAAACTTGAAGTGTACCAAAAATATGCAGAAGCGTGTGTTGAAATGTCCCGAGAGATGGGGATTAAAGCTATCAATCTTTGTGATGCATTTATGCAGCAACCTGACTGGCGAACAACGTGCTTTACGTGAGTAAGCTTCCATATCCTCGCACAATTCACACACATACACACTTATAATCCTCCTTATACGTTCCTAGCTTCTAATTTTTTTTTCCATCTGTAGAAAAGTTGGTAACCATTAGTTGCCTCATTCTCACAAACTGCTTATATGTAACAATCTCAACCCCATTAACTTATGAATTTGCCATAACCAGTAGAAAATGTAAAATAGAAAACATATAGCTAAAAGCTAAAAGGCAAATAGAAAGTGATCAATCTTATTGTGACTAATTACTCACAGAAAAAGATAGAATTTTTTGAAAAAAAGGCATTTCGGGACAACCTAACCCAACCCATACCAAAAGTTGCCCAATTTGATCCATGTCTGTTTTCACTCATTACCAGCCCCACCCATTTTTCACCTCAAGCTGTGCACCAGCAGGCTTTTCGTTTGATTCATACGACCTGTTTGTGTTCCACTATTTTTTAAGTAAGAACAGTTCATGTTTGTCTAATTATGTTTCTAACAACAGAGATGGGGTACATTTAACACCTGTTGGGAGCAAGATTGTGGCAACGGAGATACTAAAAGTCCTTACAGAAGCCGACTGGAAACCGAGTCTGCATTGGGAAGCTTTGCCTAATGAGTTTGCTTAGCATTCAACATTCAAGGTTATCAGTCCGCCTGATAGTACAACTGTACAACTATTTAAACACCTTATAATTGCCACTGCACAGGCACAATAATTTTTATTCACTCTTTCTTGTTTAGGCATGTAATATGTTAATATGAATTTATTCAATGAAATCCCATGCACTTGTAAAATTGGAAAAATAAGTCAACATGGATATATGCCATGAGAGTATGCAACTCTAAATAAACCAAAGTAATACCTAAGTCTACATAAAAAACACAAACCTGGATTAAGCATTATTATTAATTTTTCTTTTTGAAAGGTTATCTATGTCTTACACCCTCAACCATTTGTGTGAGGGGCACATTAGTTACACCGTGATTAAGCAGTTTTATTTTAATTAAGATTTCATTTTTTATTTTTTTGATGTCATAACTGATAACCGGGTTCCTATTACAAATTTGCAACACATGATTGTCATGAATGCAAACATGAAACAAATTTTTTTTATCAGAGGATAAATAGCGTTTCGATTAACGGTTAGGTTTTTAAGTGTAACCTAACTAAAACATGTTGGTTCTTTTTAAAGTACCACCACTTTTATCTGTTGTTCGATTATATCAATAAGTTATGGTTCGATTTTGCTACTCCCCCACCCTAAGCATTAATATGATCGCTATTGAGTAATTAGTATAACCAAACATATCTTATTTCACTAGCACGGTACCCACGCAAAGCAGAGAGGTATTTATTCTATTTAGTCTTGTTAATCAAAATTGAGTTCATATCTCAATCTAACTTAAAATAGCACAGTACCCACGCAAAGCAGAGAGGTATTTATTCTATTTAGTCTTGTTAATCAAAATTGAGTTCATATCTCAATCTAACTTAAAAGTAAACATTCACAAATTACATTGATGCATTTTGTATAAAAATATAATGACGTAAAAACATGCATACAAAATTTTGAATCATAAAAGTAGTAAAACAATAATCATATTTGGAGTAAATTCGATCCCCTAATTTTAGAAATAATTCATTGTAAATTTATATCATTGATAAGTATATATATATATGGTGAAGATCAAGAGAGAAGAAAAAAATGAGGGAATTAGGAAAGTTAATTTCAGCCCTCTATTTTCATAACATTAACATTCATATGTGATGAATATTACTCAAAATTACAATTTAACATTAGTTTATTATGAAATACATTCATTTATGATAAAATCAAGGGCTGAGATTTGTTTCCCTCATTTCTCAAGATTTGGAGCTTCCCTCTGGATCCTTCCCTATATATATATATATATATATATACTAGTTATGAACCCGTGTGATGCACGACAATTATATGAAATTTATATATTGTTAGTAATTCTTAAACTTATCACTATATTTATATTTATAGATTCTAATACATTTAAGTTTAATAGTTTAATAGTATTTTTCAATTAGTGTTTGAGTAGAATTTATAAATTCTTTAAGGTTTGATAGTTTAATATTATTTTTCTATTAGTGTTTGAGTAGAATTTATAGATTCTTTAAGATTTAATATTATTTTTTAATTAGTGTTTAAATATAATTTATAAATTCATTAATTAATTAATATTATATTTAAATCACGATAACTCAACATTATAATTAATGAGATACAAATTCTAAGTGTAAACTATAGTTTAATATCAACAGTAAATATTCGTTAAGACACGATTCAAAACTATTAAAACATCAAACTCATAAAAGAAAACCAAAATCTAAAACGAATAAATTCATATCAAGGCATTACCCTAAATTGAATATAAGACTTCTATGTTTCATAATAAAAATAATAATATCCGTACCAAATTACTAAAATAAATCAAAATATTATATGAATATAATTATCATATATTTATATACTGCACATGGAAAACAAAAACAAAAAAAGCAATCGGAACTTAGCTTTATACACCAAACCCTCTTTCAATCAACTTTCAACTTTTGTTTATTAATGAAAAAGCTAAATTAAGAATATATTTTGAGAATCTTGATAACCAAAACAATGATCAAAACTATACTTGATAAAAGATATTTCTTGCACTCAAAAATATTTAGTATAATCCTAATAAACCATACTTGGAAAAATATTTAGTATTATTTTTAAATTATGAGAAGTCGCCACGTGTCAGTTTGTCTATGTGGCAAAATATGGAGCAACATTTTATTCTTCTTTAGTGTATATATAGATGGGTGATTCAGATGAAATGAGTAATCTTGGGAGAAAAAGGGAAGTAAATATGGATTGTCCGTTAACACCGTTACCATTCACCACGGGTGAGTTAACATTCATGAATGTTAGCTGTCCGTGATGAATGTTAACTAACATTCATGAATCACACGTAGTGAATGTTAATGGGTGGTCCATATCTACTTCCCCTTCTTCCAAAATTATCCCTTCTCTGTAAATTAACCTCATATATATATTTATATATAGGTAGGTCGATTTATATATATATAAGTAATGTAACAATGAAAATAAATTGATAAATTAAATTAATTTTTAAGAATTACAGACTCAAAATCAGTTCGAATGCTTGCATTTACACTCACAAAAATACAGTTGAGAAGTATACTAATAATTATACTACTCACGCCTTTACAATCACCTTGAATGATCGATGATTGAACAATTGATATAAATAAATTGAATGATCGGCGCAATAGCGTTTGAAAGAATATTAGTGAATGAATTTTTATGAAGGAATGGTTGGTACAATATTGAGTTATTTGTAATTGTACTTTTGTTTATTTATGAATTAAATTACATTTTTATATGTATATAATTATTTCTTCAAAGTAGGTCGTTTATAAAGTTAGCTAAAAGTAATTTGATCTATTTTATAAAAAGTTTAAGTATTTCTGTTATTTTTATTCCTTAAATATGTTAGTCACTAATGAAAATGATTAAACCCTTTATAAGGGTGTAATAGAAAGATAACATTGTAATACGATAAAATTTTGAAATTTTAAAATTGTATTGTAATTTAATGTTTACATTGATTGCTCATGTTTATGCGCGGGTATAATAATAACTATATAACTAATTAATATAGCAAACCTTTGTTCACGTTTGGTAAGTTCATAATTTTTCGTACTAAGTGTTCAGATCATACAAAACTAAAATCAAAAGATACGATAAAAGAATTTCAATCAATCTATTTAATCACATAGAGAATGTGTTATATTATTAGAACAGATTTTTGTTAAGGGTAAAAATTTGTACATATCAAAACGATATACAAGAACTATACTACTACAACATAAAATATGACATATGGCATATAAGTAAAAAATTGTATGATTAGGGCCTTTTTTTCACAAAAACTTGCACTCCCCTGTTTTATTTACAGTTGTCGCTGCACTTTTGTTCAATGCACTTCCCTTCTAAGTCGGGCTTTCGACCTCGCACAATCTTCCGGGCGGTTATGGTTTCTGTTAACAATTTAACACCCATCATTCTAAATGAAGCTCAATCATGAAAAATATTGATTACGAAACATGATTTTTTTACCTTTTAATTAAAGACAAACCTACAACGTAACTACACGTGTTGTCAACTTGGTTGCACCTAAACTCCTTTCTGAAGCTAATAAAATTTACCTTAGATCTAATCTAAACTCTGTTTTGTTATATTTAATGAAAAATAAATTCTTATATTTCTCAATTTTTCACTTGAACTTGTATGATTCACTTAAATACTATTGTTTTTTGTTAGAACAACAATCCTAAATAAACACTATTAATTTCTTAGATTGAAAATTATTATTTTAGTTCTAGTCCTTTTGATTGAATTTTTATTTGGTGGGCTTATCATGTTTCCATTGTTTTTTAGTCATTTAGTTATAAATTAAATTATTTTACCTAAAATAGAATCTTTTATGATAACTTCTATAAATAAAATTATTTTTTAGCCATTTAGTTATTGAATTCTTATTTTGCTTGCTTATCACACTTCGATTTCATTACTAACCCACTTGATTCAAATGTGGAATAAAATGTGCACTTGCAACGAAATCAATGAATCTAAGACCATCTACAGTCATAACATTCGTCGTGACTCGTTGTGGTAGTCACGACGGATTGTTAATCCATCCCTGGCTACAATGGTGTTTTCACAACAATCCACGACAGCTCACAACGGACAACCGAGAACCACTATTTTTATTATTTTTCATTTTTCTTAAAAACACATTTACTTTTAATTATATAAAATAATAATTAATTAATAAAAAATATTTTAAATTACATAAATAATTTTATAAATCAGAGTTTTATTTTAAATTTTTATAAAATTTAACATAATTTTAAAATAATTACATTTATTAATTTATTAGGCTTACCAAAAAAAAAAATATCAAATTTAAAAGTCCATTTTTCATAGAAAAAAAAAAGAAAACAGTCCACTTCCCTCATCTTCTTCCTTCTTAACCTACTACAACTTCCTTTTCTTGTAAAAAACATAATTATCAAACTTGCTGCTCCTGCTCCTGCTCCTGCTCCTGTTTCTGCTTCTTATGCTTCCCTCATCATCTTCTTGCTTCTTCAAACTTGCAAATAGAAATCAATTAAATAATCAATAAAACAAACGAAAATTAATTAAATAATCGAGTGGGGCCTGCATTTTTTCATCCTCGGTTCTTGTTTTTACGACGAAGACGGTTCACCACGGAACCACTCTGTCCGTGACGATCCGTGGTGGGCTTGAGAACGAACCACTACAAGTGGTCTAATAAGTGCACGTCTATATCTGTTTGTGTGTATACACAACACTAAAAACCAAACTAATTAACGAATATACACAAAAGTGCAGACCCGGATTAGGGATTGTATTATTATTCTTCTACTATCGTCATGTTTGTTCTGTAGGGGTGATTAAATGTTTGTTTATAAAAGTGATTATGTGATATTAGCTATTTAAAAATCATACTGTCAGTTGCAACAAACAGGTATGTTTGACAAATGATACTGAAGTAAATTACCGACATACTTTATGAAGAAAGGAAAAGCGTATTGTATAACGTGAGTAAAAAAGTCCATAGTTAACTACTTATAAAGTCTGTAAAGGATTATATATTCAATATCCCCATGATTAAAGGGTTACATTATGGTTAGCGAAAAACCCATGATTAAAATTTAAAACCATATAGGAGCTACAACAGACGATAGAGATGTTATACGCTTATTTAATCTGTATATTTCCCATGAATGAGAGACTATCATTAATCATGAACAAAACTATTTATCTTATATTGATGGAGATAGAATGAATTCATGAAGAGCTACATTCAACACTGTATGTGCAACTTGAACACAAAACCATTAAATGATAATACATTGTAGTTCATGGCTTCAAAAACATGCTCACATTTTCTGTTTTTCCTATATCAATTTAGATATTATATGATCGGGAAATGATCCATAGAGAAGCTCCAAATTCTGGGGAAGAAGGGAAACAAATCTCAGCTTTTAATTTCATCATTTATAACATTCATTCCAGAAGAATATTAACTCATATTTTGTTATTATACATCCATGAATGTTACTTAACATAATTTCTTAATGAATTTTTAGTGACAACATTCATCCATAAATGATATAATCAGTGTATAATAACATATATGAGTTAATATTTATTATAAATTAATGTTTTAAGAATATTAAGTTGAAATTTTGACTAACATTCATCACAAATGAATGATAAATGTCGATTTTGAGAGTTTTTTATTTACAACGTAAAATTATAACAACATTGTTTGACTAAATTATATATATAATCGATTAATTTATATTTCAAACTTTAATTTGATAAATCTTACTGGAAAATCATGTTTGATGGTAAAAGTATTTGCTTCCCTCATTTTTTATTTTTATTTTTTGTTTCCCTCTTGATCCTCACCCTTATATGACCATACCATATATGATATTTAAACAAAAATAAAATACATACAAATGAATGAGAACAAAATGCAACGAACCATCTTCTGCAACTTGAAACTTCTACTTCCAATGCAATGGTGGTCTACTACTTCTCGAGAATATATTTGACAGAAAGGTATGTTGTGGTATTCGTTCGTATAGAGAAGCAATCAAAATAAATGAATTTATACTGAACATTTCCCAGAATGTGCTTGGTATTCACGCCATTACATGCTTTTAAGATGACAGTTGAAACCTGCCACTTGGCTTTTTTCTTCTCCATCCCTAAACAACACAAACAACAGGACTCATGATATAGCCATATAGTGAAACTGTTCATTTTTAAAGAAAAATCCATTTGCTCTTTGTAGTTGCAACATTTAACTCTACAGATAGAAGGGTAGACTGTCAAAAATATGACGTATTTCAAATCTGATTGGTAGATGAGAGCCAGTCAGGTTAAATAACAGATCCTTTTATCAGGGTTAGAACAGGAGAATAATTGAAGTTTTTGCTTCAATACTTCCCATAAAAGGACCATGCAAGTAATATGACGTCACAAAATGAAAACTGTTGCAACTTACAACTTATATGGAATACGTATAACAAAAAAGGTAGGAGAACACTTACAAAGGCAGCATAATAAACAAAGGTAAAGCCTGCTAGAGCGATAAATGCAATCTGAAATACATTGTACCTGTATGTGGCATAATTGTAAATTAGTACCAAGAACAACATAAACTATTGGTAATACTGACAGAAGAAATGGCTATAACTAACTTGTATAAATATTTGATTCCACGAAGAGACTGCAATGTGTGACTAAATATTTCTTGGGCGGCTGTAGCTTGAGCATAGTATGCAAATGCAGTAGAACAAAACTGTATCACGCTGGAAGCACCAAATAGAACACCGATCAAGAAAAAAAGAAGTTATGATAAATAGATAAAGATAATAGAACTGCATATGTCCAGGAGTCCACATTTGACTTTTAAGAGTCAGGCTTTTTTTAACTTCAAAATCAGCAAGAGATTATCATGTGTAAGACATATTGATTACTGCATTTAACTGTAAAAAGTATAAGAGAAGAAAACCAGAGCTTGGAGATACAAGTCAAATAAATGAGAACATATAAAGTACGATAAAGTACAGAAGTTATAAGGCAAATGAATATTCCGCCATTTTGTACAGCAACTTTTAACTTAATAATGATTTACATAGCATGCGATCAGCCTACCTGATGGAGGAAAGAAGAATGAGTCCCACATTGAAAAGAAAAGAATTCATGAGAGTAGCTCCCCACCTGTAAATTGGTTTCAGTGTTAGCAACCGCCGGAAAATCATTTGCATACCAAAATGAAAGAAGTTCCGATAGCACTTAAAATGAGTCATTACTTCATGGGATGGATAGTGATGAACACTAGTCTCATGCCAATCATCATTTCCCCAGAAATCACCGCAAGCAAAAGGTAGAAGCAGAAAAATGCAAATGCTGCAGTTCCAAGGAGACCTAGCATACGATCAATAGCATAGATTAACTCAAGGTGGAAAAATAGCAGGATACGGTAATGGGTCAAAATGGGTAACTTCGGTTACAGGCCAGGTCGCTAACAGTGAGTCAAAACACTTTTTGTCTAAATTTTGTGAAATTTTTTCTAGTGACTAACTAGTGTGTCAAATATGATTACAAACATTCTATTATACCCTTTCAACAACTTCCCATCCATTTGAGTTGTTCCTAATTTAGCTACTATATTATTCTACGAGTAAATTACATTCCCCGTACCTGAAGTATGTCATTAATTTCACTCCTCGTTCCCGGGTCCCCTTTTTTGCTGGTTCAGTCCCTTGACCTGGTTTTTTGTTTCACTCCCCGTCCCTCCTCCACCTAAGTCCAAATGCAATGACCAAAATACCCTTAAACTTTATATTTCTTTAATATTTTAATCAAATGTCTATTTCCTATATTTCACATGTCAAAACGTGATTAGCCCAGTTAAAGTATATTTTACTTTTGAAATAATAATAATAGTAATAATAATAATAATAATAATAATAATAATAATAAAAGTACAAAACTATTTCATCGCCACCTACGACCTTTCCCAATACCTGCAACTACGCACCACCTTCAATAATTTACATACACAAACCCTCTCATAGTCTCATCAACACAAATCCTAAAAGTATAAAATCACTCCTCCTTCTCTGCACTACCACTTCACCATCATCCACCACACGACGGCCACCATTCACCACCACCCACTACACCGCCTTCTTCCTCAAGATCCCAAACCGCCAGACACTGTACACATCCTCTGGCAAAATCTCCTTCCTTCAGGGACGCGGAATGTAATTTACTCTTATTTTACCCTCCTGCCAGTTAGAGATAAAACATATTCCGAATTCACCCATTCATAAGTAAATGGGTAAAATATGCCTCTTATTATACATTACCGTGCATTTAGAATGAGAGGTCGTAAAGAGACTGTTAGAACTTACCCCAAGCATCATCCAACTTGATGAAAACCTCATTTAAGAATGGGGAAAGAGGGGGATCAATCAGCTGGTATATTACGATATGTGCAACCCAGACAATTGAAACAATCAACCTAACAACAAAAGCCCATCAGAACAAATCATAATTACTTTTTGCCTTTTTGGATTGCTAGAGACTGTAAAGTAGGGATTATGAACACCAAAACATCCAAAGGGGTTCAGAAGGAAAGATTAAGTAGTGAAAACTGAGGTTTCAAAAATATAAAAAATTAGTCCAACCACAAAAACTTTAATAAGGTTCATTTAGAATATAAGGATGACAAATTATAATTCTTTTCAGGTAGATTCATAACAGATCCCATGTAGGGGCAACTATGATGGGACTATAACAAAAACACAAAAAAAATGAGTAGAAAATCAAACCCTTTAAACTTTACCACACCTTTTTCATTCATTGCAATTTGATACTCAGCAAGTCAATGGCATTACCAATTGTCGACAACTTAAGAAAATACTTGAAGGAGAGTACTACAAACACAGATTGTCATAAAATTATAATTTTGAAACACAACCAAATGCATAGTATTAGATAAATTTACCCAAAAATTCCAAGTATAAGCTTTGCCAAATAGCCAAGAATCGTCATAGCCCAAGTAGCCTCTGCCTGAATAAATTAAGGCATGAATTAGTAGGCGACTAGGAAAAAACATCGAATCTGTAATTTAAAGATATTGTACATTTTAATTATCACCTTTTCACCTTGAGGATACATCTCTTCTAAAGCGTTCACATCATCCTCTAGAAGAAGCAACTCCTAAAGAAATGATACTTGTGAGCTAGGAAAACAGACAATGGAGATATATAATAAAAGATGCTACCAAAACGCATACAGATCCTTAAGACAAGATCTTGAAACAGAAAAGACATACTTTCTCTACTGCCTTCATATTTTTACGCCACTTTTTTCCCTTTGAACCGTTCTTTTGTTCCTGGTGAAGTGCATCAGCTGTCTTCTTCAATTCTCTTGCTTTTTTACCAAGTTCTGTTGCTTCCTAGACAATCAAAAATAGCAACCAAACCAAAACTAATTGGCAATTATCATAGTAAGAGAATGTTATATGAAATCGCTAGGTTGCGACTACCTTGATATACTGTGCTCTAGTGATAACTGCTCTTGGTCGCCTGATGAATGAAAATATATGACTCAAAGGGAGGCAAGCTATGCCAACACCACCAAATATCTACAAATGACAAGACATAAGTTTAGAGTTGGTCTAGATTTTTCAGACTTATACATCTATCAGGAGGGAAGGTGCTTTTTTAAATCCAAATTTACATTGTGTTCTAGTTACTTTGAGGAGGGAAGAACTTGGAAGGAAGGAAGAGAAGCAATGCAAAAATTGTGATCTCGATTTTTTTCAGAGATCAGAGAAAGGAGCCAAGAGGAAAGTCTGGATCATTTCCTCTCCAGACTTTCCTCCCAAATGTGAGAAGACTTGGACAGAAAGGAAAAGTCTACTTTTTTCTTAAACTTGCAAACAGCCTCTGATGTAAACTAATATAAGACGGTTTCATTGTGAATGTGCAGCTCTCTCCCTTGCCATCCAACTTGAGAACATGCTAAATAATGTAAAGCAAGACACTTCTTTCTCCTCACTTTCGAACTCAAAATACAAAAGAAAAGTATCATCCTTTTATATTCTTCTTTCTTTTCACTTCTTTTCTTTGCTATCAAAACTCGACACCATGGAGTTAGTCCTATCTTGTAATATTTTGCATGTTAGTAGGATCGGCTTTTTGAGATGGCTTTATACATTGAAATAGAAGAAGACTGAACATACCGCGAAAAGCACAGATCCTACAATTGTAGCAAGAGCAACAACATATTCTGGAAAGGTAGAGCGCATGGTCCATGTCGTCTCTGATGAAGGACTGGCGATATACGCAGAACACTGATATTTACATAGAAAACCACAACTTGTAAGAATCAAATGTGATGGGTAATACACCAGGGTACCACACAATTTACTGGACCAAACAAATAGAAACATAAACAGTAATCACCTCACGTGCACCGTTCCCTATACACGGTTCACTACTCGAGAAGCCAAAGTTATTTGGAAAAGCAGCAGTCGAAGATGAGAGATGTCTAACAGTGAAATCAACCTTTCCAACAAGACCTAGCACATGAAAGTGGTAGAGCTCAAGAACAAAACAATCAATAATGGTAGGAAATAGCTTAACAACTGTGTAAAATAGACAGAACAATCAATAATGGTAAGGAAATAGCTTAACGACTTGGAAAAAAGCCTAAGTAATTGAGCCATTCCCAAGGATACTTGTTATTATCTATATAGTTACCACAAGGCCTTTGGCCTAATGGTATCGAGGCGTCCCAACAACCAAGAGGTAGTGGGTTCAAGTCCTATTAGGGACAATGGTGGTGTGTGAGTCGTTGCCGTTCAAAAATAGAACATTATAAATAGTTACTCAATAATAGAGTGGCCTTTGAATATTGATCAAGTAGAAAGGTAACGTGTTCTCATAACCCAATTGTTTTTGCACTTTAGCAGCCATAAATATTTTTATGGTCGTTACCAGGGATCACAATCGTCCTAGGAGACTGCTTCATATATCGGCCCCATATCCTGGTATGTTGCACTCCCCATCTACCCAACGTACCATCCTGCCCCCCTCCCCCCAAAAAAAGTATAATGCAGGGTTGACAGTAGTCAAGCTGAGGCACGTTACTTTGATAAACAAACTTAAACTATCATATGCCTTTGCTCCTTACTAGCACTACTATAACAAAGCTGGCACAAAGCTCGATTTGTCAATAAGAAATGCTACATACACTCGTATATCTATTAGCAAGCAGTTAACTTTAAGTTTAAGAAACAACAATAGCAACAACAACAACAACAACAAAAAAAAAAAAATAATAATAATAATAATAAAAAAAAAAAAAAAGAAAAAAAAAAAAGACTACTAATCATATAGCGCAGACAACCAAAATCACAAGCCAAATCCAAAATCCTTCTTTTAAAATTCCACACTACCATTAGCTCACTAACTACACGTCTCAGCTTTTTACGCATGATAACACCCTCATACTAGCAAAGTATAAATTAACTCTACATTGCAGCAAAAGAAAGTAAACACTAACCATATAGAATACCGAGCAGTAAAGTGCACACTATAGCTGTAGTAATCACCCACAACAATGCACTCTTCATCCTCTTCCCAACAGTTCTACATACACAAAATCATCATTATAATCATATACATATCAATAAAATACATATCATACACTTCGAAATAAATACTTACTTATCTTGATCACCTTCATAATAAAACATCGCGAACGGAATAACGAAAAAAACAAGAACCGCATCAATAATGTAAATAGAAAGCCACAAATCCTTCATAGGTAATGTAAGATCACAAGCTCCATTATATATAGCGTGTTGACACGCTTGCCGGTTAGCAACATCAGCCGGAAGCATAAGAATAGAAATAGCGGCAACAGAAAGACCTACAACGACGACGAATTTGGGGAAATACGCCTGATTTTTGTCATCGGGATGTTGATAGTTTACCAAAAGGTACACATTGATGAGAAATATTAATACGCAAACGACGATCGCTACAATTACAAGTGCGAGATTGAAATCGCTCATTTCTTATGTTTAATTTTGGATTGAAATCATGAATGAGCTGATTTTGTTTAGTTTCGATTTCTACGGTTTCGGTGTATGTGGGTTTTTGAATTGAAATTGTAACAAGATGCTTTAGTCTCGAGTTGTGTGTCACTTTCCTTTTTGTTCGTTTTGGTGTACAGGTGGCGGGTTAGTAAAGTTGCGGTTTCTGTCATTATAAACCATTTCAGTGTGGTTTAGGTAACAAGTGTTTTAATCAAGTTGCAGGTTTTTTGGCTCGGTTTGAGTTAACGATTTCGAGCCAGAAGAGTGGAATGAATGAATTTTTAATATTATTAACCGTTAGATAATTAATAAGTATAAAAATACTTGTAAAATTTTAAAAACAATTATAGTATATCAATTCAAATCTAATATTAAAACATTATTAAACACATATTAAATTAAATAAAGCACTGAATTTTAAAATGTAGTCAATCCAGAACTTCTTGAGTAACCAAAACATGACTTGAAAAAATAACAGGTTCGTGAGTTTGTAGGTGAACATAACTTTGTTGGATATTCTCTTTTTAAGCTTTACTGAGCAGATGACATGGTGTCTCGTTAGCGAATAACTCTTTCTCGAGATCGTTGTCTTCGAGATTGATCAGTTTATATTCGTCTCCGAAGTCATCGTACCGCAATCCCTTGATTGTTTCTTGTTTACCCGATCAATAACCACAAGGGGTGATTGTTCCACTTCGGCTTACCATTCAAAACTTTTCATGCGCGTATCCACCATGTTAATTTGCTTGCGGTTTCGGTTATAAAAATCTTACGAGGGATTTTCAATCGTAAAAGCTTTTAGTTATCAAAGTGGATGACGCAATAAAATATTAATGAAACTGCGATGTATTGATTAAAGCTAAAAAATTATTATAATATCAACCTAAAATAATTAGTTCTATGTGTTAGATTTGAAATATAAAAATAAAAATTTAACAATTATTTTGAGTTTAATCATAATAACTTAATAATGTAAATCATTGAATTTAACAATGGTAAATATCAATTTTATTGAAATGTCTATTTTTATTTTAGAAGATATGTGTGTGGATTTAAACACTAGTCATATAATATAATATAATATAATATAATATAATATAATATAATATAATACTTGTATAGTATAATATAAAAAGGAATATAAATATAAATATAATTTTTTAAGGAATAAAGAAAGCAACCAAATTTACCCCATAATATGCATCGATAAATATTTCACTAAATAAATACATAGTGAAAAATTGAATTCAATAAAATATCCATCAATATATATATATATATATATGTTAAAATGAAAAATAATACATATGTCTAATTAGACATATGCCTAAAAATATAATTGGTAGATAAGAAAATTTAATTGGATAAAATTATGAGAGAAAATATATAAAATACATTGTCAAAAACTATATAATTAGATATAAATTAGACAAATATCTAATTAAACGTATATAATATTATTCTCTCAAAATTTATACTCTCTATTTACACTTCCCCATAAATGTAATATAATATAATATATGAAGAAGGATTAAAAGAAGTTAAATTTTGAAAGAAACTAACAATTGTAACCCTTAATGTTCACCAACGAATATTACGTCCAATGCATATCTTATCTTATATATTAAAAGATTAAGTCTCATTCATTAATGTTAAGTTTTATTAATTCGATTTAGTGTATTAAGTCATGTTCATTAATGTCAAGTCTTATTAATTCAATTTAATTTTCAATTTAATTAATTAATGTAAAGAAAATGAAATGGTGAACTCAAACTTCACATATATTATCATATCATGAAGTCATCAACCATTATCATCGTCAGAAACATGATAACCTACTTACAATTATACTGGGTGCTTAATTTTTATGGATATCATTCAATGTAAAAGACAATTCAACCGTTGATTAACTCTCTTCTCAGAGTCAAAGAGAAAAGCTTTAACATATGAAAAACTATCGGGAGGAACATGATGGGAGTTTCAAACCACTAAATCATGTTAAATGTTACGATAGTTGTCTCTTGAGTTTCTTCTTATTGTTTTGTTAAGCCTTTTATTATAGTCGTATGCGTTTGAACTTCATTTAACTCAACTTATTTTATAA
The DNA here is from genome assembly GCA_963921325.1 of Logfia minima. Taxonomy (NCBI): domain Eukaryota; kingdom Viridiplantae; phylum Streptophyta; class Magnoliopsida; order Asterales; family Asteraceae; genus Logfia; species Logfia minima. The sequence goes on from OY992764.1 coordinate 40,016,422, forward strand.
CTATTTAACTAAACATTACGATACACGTTTTAATTAGATGCACCATCATATTTATATTTCAACAATTTACACAAACATTGCGTGATGAACAATTTTATACAAACTGTGTGTGTCACACGGGTCTGAATGACTAATTATTTATAAAACATTATTTATTAAAATATTCATTAATGAATATTTAAGCTATTCATTACTCCATTCTTTTTGAAAAAATTTAATTTTTCTGTAAATTATTTTTCAATATAAGATAAAATAAAATATTTATTAATGAATAGCTTAAATATTCATTAATATAAATAAAATAAAGATAAATTAATACAATATAATATAATAAAATATGTCATATATAACGCAACTTAATATAATATAACGCACTATAATTATATAATATAATATGAGATGATATTATAATATAAGGGAAAATTGTTTATACAGCTAGACTAAAGGTGAGGGCCTAAATGTGTACTTATGACAATTTCGAGAGGTGCAAAATATAAAAGAAAATAACTCATCTAAAATGTTACTAGTCAACAATACCTATCTTATGTAATGTTCACATTACATATTATCCTCATAATATATAATATATAATATATAATATATAACATATAATATGACATAATTACAAAATATATATCCATGAAGAGAAAGAGATACGTGATGAACATTTTTTGACTTGTGAAACTTAATTGTTTGTATAGTTCAAATTGTATTATACCAAGA